>CM002529.2:20285550-21548884 GCA_000338895.3 Oryza meridionalis | reverse complement strand
CACATCCCCTCTGGTCGCGCCCCCACCACCGCCCTCCACCCCGCCACCGTCGACGCCCCTCCCCTCCACCGGCGCAACCGCCGACCCCTCCGCCTGCGCCGCCGCCAATGCCCCTCCCCTCCGCCGAATCTAGGAGGGGAGGGAAGGAAGGGAGGGAGCCAGAGGGAAATAAGAGAAGAGAGAAAGAGGAGGGTGAGGGAAATGAGTGGTGGAGGAGAAGATAAGAATATGACTAGATTTTTTCTGTGGGCATAATTTTTGCAGGCGGACCATATTAGGTTCTGCCTGCAAAAATCAATTTCTGCCTGGAAAAATTGATTTTCCGCAAGCGGATGGCAAGCTTCACCCTGGTTTATATTTTCGTACACGGCCATTTGGCTCCGAAAGTCATACCCACCTGAAAAAAAAAACTCACATATGAGAAAATGCTTTTCTAGAAGTGAAAATAAGCATATAGATATAGATATTAATTTGTATAGTTAAATGTAGCCAAATTCGCCATTGTCTCGCCGATCCGGCCGGAAAAACCGACAACGAATTACCCTCACTCTCGTGTTCTCCGCTGAGTGGGCTTGGTGTCCTTGGAGCTAGCGCTATCTGGCTCTCATGATAGTGCTGCAAGTTTACCACTAACATGAAAAATATACATTAATTAACAGTTTTAGGTTAAAAACGAAAATTATCATGCATATATAGTATTGCGCTGTAGTTCTCCCGTCAGTATATATTCAAGGAAAAATGAAATTATAAGCATAAGGTATTTTAAATCATTTCATTGAAGAATATTGTGAAACCAAGAAGTTTTCCTTGACCCCTGAGTCGTAGAATATCATTCTGGTTTGCCAAATGGCAACCAATCGAATCCGATGATCAGCTTATGCGTGTCAATGACTTCCACCAGTGGAATTTCCTTCTCTCTTTTTTTTTGCGAATTATTATTTTTAATTTTCTAGAAGCAAAAGCAAACCACACATAACACGCCCTCTGATTATGACTCGACCTCAATTTAGCAGCAACGACTAATGACTTCCATTTCCAAACTAATTATAAATGTAGTTACAAATAACAGCATGTTCTTCAATAAGCAAACTAACCACTACAAGATGGCCGCGGCGCCTATGAGCTTCGCTTTTACGCTGCTCGCGGCTTGCATTTCCGTCTTGCACCACGCGCCGGCCGCCGCCGCCGCAGCCGCTCCGGCGAACCAGACCGCCGGATTTCTAGACTGCCTCGCCGCGAGCCTCCCTGCCGGCGTCGTCTACACGCACGCGTCCCGGTCGTACCAGTCCGTGCTCGAGTCCTCCATCAGGAACCTCCTCTTCGACACGCCGGCCACCCCGACGCCGGTCGCGGTCGTCGAGGCCACCGACGCCTCGCACGTCCAGGCCGCCGTGCGCTGCGGCGTCGGCCATGGCGTCCCCGTCCGCTCCCGCAGCGGCGGGCATGACTACGAGGGCCTGTCCTACCGCTCCCTCGACGCGGCGCGCGCCTTCGCCGTCGTCGACATGGCGGGCGGCGCGCTCCGCGCGATCCGCGTCGACGTCCGCGGCCGGACGGCGTGGGTCGGCTCCGGCGCGACGCTCGGCGAGGTGTACTACGCCATCGCCAACAAGACCTCCCGCCTCGGGTTCCCCGGCAGCGTCGGCCCGACGGTCGGCGCCGGCGGGTTCCTTAGCGGCGGCGGCTTCGGCCTGATGCTGCGGAAGCACGGCCTCGCCTCCGACCACGTCCTCGACGCCACCATGGTGGACGCCAAGGGGAGGCTCCTCGACAGGGCCGCCATGGGGGAGGACCTCTTCTGGGCCATCCGTGGCGGCGGCGGCGGCAACTTCGGGATCGTCCTGTCCCTGAAGCTCCGGCTCGTCCCCGTTCCGGCCACCGTCACG
Organism: Oryza meridionalis; assembly: GCA_000338895.3. Taxonomy (NCBI): domain Eukaryota; kingdom Viridiplantae; phylum Streptophyta; class Magnoliopsida; order Poales; family Poaceae; genus Oryza; species Oryza meridionalis. The sequence continues at coordinate 21,546,998 of CM002529.2, read as the reverse complement.
GTGTTCACCGTCCACCGCTCAAGGAACCAATCCGCCACCGACCTCCTCACCAAGTGGCAGCGCGTGGCGCCGTCCCTCCCCAGCGACGCCTTCCTCCGCGTCGTCGTGCAGAACCAGAACGCGCAGTTCGAGTCCATGTACCTCGGCACGCGCGCCGGCCTCGTCGCTGCCATGGCCGACGCCTTCCCGGAGCTCAACGTGACGGCGAGTGACTGCATCGAGATGACGTGGATCCAGTCCGTGCTCTACTTCGCGTTCTACGGCACGGGGAAGCCGCCGGAGATGCTCCTGGACCGGGGCACCGGCAGGCCGGACAGGTACTTCAAGGCCAAGTCCGACTACGTCCAAGAACCCATGCCCAGCCAGGTCTGGGAGACCACCTGGAGCTGGCTCCTCAAGGACGGCGCCGGGCTGCTCATCCTCGACCCCTACGGTGGCGAGATGGCCTGCGTCGCGCCGGCGGCGACACCGTTCCCGCACCGGCAGGCGCTCTACAACATCCAGTACTACGGGTTCTGGTCGGAGAGCGGGGCGGCGGCGGCAGAGAAGCACATGGATTGGATCAGAGGGATGTACAGGGAGATGGAGCCGTACGTGTCCAAGAACCCCAGGGGCGCCTACGTCAACTACAGGGACCTCGATCTCGGCGTGAACGACGACGGCGGCGTGGCGAGGGCGAGGTATGAGAAGGCGACGGTTTGGGGGAGAGCGTACTTCAAGGCCAACTTTGAGCGGCTCGCGGCGGTGAAGGCCAAGGTGGATCCGGACAACTACTTCAAGAACGAGCAGAGCATTCCACCACTTCCGAGTTAGAATGCTCTGGCCTCCAGCTCCAGCCATTTTTCTGCTATAGTAATAATAGAACTAGTCAAAATCTCATTTGTTACTACATAATAATAAAGTGAGCATTTGATAGTTTTTTTAAAAAAACTTTTAAATGTAACTACAATATATTATAGTGCAACTATATTATACCTACGACATAAGTTATATTAGAAAAACTAGGCCGCGGGTCCCATTAAAAGGCGTGGGATAAAATAAAGGGGTGAATGCTATCTTCCATATCCATTTCCCCCCTCATTCCTTTTTCTCCTCACTGAGCAATTGCCAGTCTTTTCGTTCTTCTTCTCCCTTCATCAACTCTTCCGCGCCTGTTGTCATCCTCCTCCTCAACCCCTTGACCATCGTCCCCAATACTGATGACATCCCATATATATCCTCTTTTCTCTCTTCCTACACCGAATCTTAAGCATGGGAGAGAGTAGAGATTGGTGAGGGCATGTGGGTTGTCATGGGTGAGGAGAAGGAAAGGGAGGCGGCAAGGCCGAATGGGACAAGGTTTGGGGCACTAGCAAAAAGGTGGAGGCGGCTGGTCTCAACGTGGAGGGCAATCTTGGAGTTGACAAAGTGGACGGGAGGTCATCAAGGTTCTTCATGGAGATCTCAATATTGTGGTGTAAACAACACTTGAAGTTGTCATGCTACTTGCCATCCTATTGCTTCTGCTCGCTGGTGTTGTGTGCAGATATATCACGGCTGATGTCTGGGTACTAGGTTTACCATAACTAGGTACTAGCTAGTACCCGTAGGTACCAAGTGCATGGTATATGTGGTATTAGGTCAAGGCGTGGGGAGGAAGAGTGTATCCTTGCCGGGCTAGGTGACCGGTGAGCCACCTGTCATCATCTCATCTCCTCTCCTCGCTTCTTCTCCTCAACGCCTCTCTACTCCCTCTGTTGTCGATGTGGTTGGTGGGGCAAGGAGCTGAGGATTGCCGTTGCTCTGTTCCATCACAATGTAGAAGCTTGGGCATAGGAGGAGGGGAGGGGCATGAGGTGGGGAATTAGATTTACAAAGTATCCTATTGTAATAGGTTTCCCTGCTCTACCAGTACTATGTAACTTGTATTAAACTATGAAAGTTAGTTGGTGATTTGGTTGGCTAGCACCGTGATCTTGTAGGGAAGACATTGGGAGTTCGACTCCTGCTTAGGCGTGACCTGTGTCAAATTTTAGGCCATCCGATAGCCATAGTTCTAAAAGTTTTTTCCCCATCATATGCAGAAATCTCGAGGCGATCTGACGACCAAATATCTGAAAGTTTTGGGGAAAAACTGGTGAAAGTTTTCTAGCAATTTCGATAATAAAATAGATCACGTTGGTTTCTCGTCGCACATATGTTGTCACTTAAGATGTAAGAGATCCATTATATACTAAAAGTCTATTCAACTTCCTGCAAACGCTCCTAAACCATCATGTAGTATACTACAACCGTTCCTAAACCACCATGTGACACTCTAATAAATTAGACAAATTCCTAAAAATTTTGAGAAAAAACATCTCAACCATCATGTAGTATACTACAACCGTTCCTAAACCACCATGTGACACTCTAATAAATTAGACAAATTCCTAAAAATTATGAGAAAAAACATCTCGCCGTTGATTTTCATTAAATTTGGTGGATCCATTATTTAAAACCATTAGATTTATTTTCAACAATTATGTCCCAAACCCAGGCCCACCCGGGCCGATAAGTACTAACGTTACTTTTTTTTAGAACGTTCCTTCCATCATTTCTCATTTTTTTGACCTATTCCTTTTCCTACCTTTATGCTTTATTAGTTAAAAGGAAAAAAAAATGTGTTAAATAATTAAGCAACTATAACATCTAAATCATACGACTAATTTTCATCCGCCCACACCTTTAGATTATGTATGACTAAATTTAGAGTTGAAGACCAAATTTCACTATAATTTAAATTTGAAAATAAATATCATTTTGGGTTATACTTTCTGATTTTTGCGTGCCACTCAAGCAATTATAAATTATTATTATTATTATTATTATTATTATTATTATTATTATTATTATTATTATTATTATTATTATTATGATCATCATCATCATCATCATCATCATCATCATCATCATCATCATCATCATCATCATCATCATCATACATAACTTCATAATAATCAAATTAGATCTACAATCGTCAAAGTGAAATAAAAACTATGAGTAATATTCCCAAAATATATTAGTTAGAAAGCAAAAAGTTATGCTAAAAAATACTCCCCCAATTATAAAATTATTAGATTTGTAGCGTTCGTGTTTTAATATCTACTATGAGTATACCGTAGTATAAGGACTAGTAAAAAGATAGCTTTCAATTGATCAATACAACTTTTATTCTATTTCTACTTAATAAACTAATAGCAACTAAAACACTATAACCCGTATTATTATAATTATATGCACACGTACTCTCTCTCCCCTTCGACTCTCTCTTCCTTTCCTCTCTTGTTCAATTCCTCCATCTTCTAATTTTTTAGCTAATTAATAAAAACAATCAATAATTAGATAGCAAAATGATTATAATTCTTAATTTATATTCAATTTTTAGTTTATTTGAACTTTTGTTTTTTACTCACATTTATCTGTATAAAAATAAAAATATGTCATTTGAACATAGACACCTATCCTTTGCGTGGTAGCTAAATAGCAAAAAGAATAGAATATTATAAAAAATTATAATAAGTATTATATCACAAGTAAATCCTATGTAGCGCACTTAAAGTGTCGCGTTTTACGTCTTAAATAGAAAATCTTAGAAATTGTAAGAAAAAACATATGACCAACAGTTTCACTTAAATATGTGGATCCATTATTTCTAACCAATAGATATACTTTTAGAAAAAATCTTAAAACTGCGCCATGTGTTATGTCTTAAAAATAGGAATACAAGGATAATAGAAATTGATACTCTAATTCACTAATAATAGCGATGTAAACCTTATTTAAAAAAAATGTATCCATTGCTTATTTACATGTGAACAAGGCTTCAGAAATAGTATTCTAAAGAATCTGGTTTAAATTATCTAGACTTGTATAAATATAATATAATACATAATAAAGTATTCTAATAAGTACTTTATATTAAAGAGAAAAATGTAGATAATTTTTAATGAAGTACAATGAGAAAAAGGGACGACTATTAGATATTAGCATATATGATATTTCTTAAGTTCAGATAAAAGGTTCATGCAACAGATGGGAAAAAGGTGGGGGCTCAAGCTGCAATGAATAAGATGTTATTCATACTCAAATATTGATGCTGAAGTTACAAATTTTTGAAAACCTTAGAGTTGACCTAATGCGTGACTTAATATACTAGTGCATTGTGAAAACATGTTTGTTACTAGGGGTGAAAACGGTACGGAAACGGACGGAAACAACCTTTATCGTTTTTGTTTTCATATTTTTTTCGGAATCGGAATCGGAATCGGAAACCCCGGAAACGATAACGGAAACGAATATTATTGAAACCGAAAATGGAGCGAAAACAAACCGGCGCGGATACGGTAACGAAAAATTATCGGAATACAAAAACCCCTCAAACTGAGGTTCAAACTTTTGTCAAGTCTTATTCTCAAGTATCAACAGTCAACAATTCATCATAAAACACAATTATATCAAGTCTAATTGTTTAGTCTCAACAGCAAAATATATTCTTCTATAACTTCATATAATTTGCATAACAAATATTCCAAAAGAATACAGCAAAACACAATGGTATAACTGTACAAGGTATACACTATTATTCGGGTGCTATACTGCTATCACTCCATCATCAGTAATAGTTCATCAATCATCACATGACAGCAACACATGAGTCCATCAGTATTTCAGTACTTAATTCAATCAAACAAACACATCACTCCATCAATACATAGTTCATCACAAAACATAGTTCAACCACAAAACACATCAGTACATGGTTCTCATCCACTTGTGTAGCAGGAGTACACTGATTTGAAATGAAAACTCGAGGTGTCGTCAGGTCGTCGTCGGTGGTGATGGCTGTCGTGTCGTCGTCAGTGATGGTGGCGGCGGTGAAACGGCGAGAGGCGGCGGGACGGCGCCGTGAGATGGCGGGGACCGAGCCGGCGGAGGTGTGAGATGGTGGCGGCAGCCGGCGGTGAAATGGCGAAGAGCGAGGACGGCACGAGATGGTGGGGGCGAGGATGGGGGCGAGGTCGTGAGGACGGCGGACCAGGCGACCAGCGGTGACGCGGCCGGTGGGCGCGAGGGCACGCGATGCCACGATCTGGATGCACCGCAGCCGCCGCTCCACCGCCGGCTCACGTATGTCTGTCTCTCTCCTCTTTAGGGTTAACCGGTTAGAGACTCGAGGAGGTTGGGGATTTGGGTTGGGCTGGGAAGTTGGGGATAAATTATGGACTATTGATTCTATGGGCCTTTTTAAGTTCGGAAATTCAACGTTTTTCTGGAATATTTCTGACTGTTTTCGAGTTCCAACGGAAACTGCTATTATCATATTCGATTCCGTTTCCGAGAAAATATTTCCGTTTTCTCTTTCGTTTCTGAGAAATTCTGAAAAAAATTCTGGCCAGCTGATTTCGTTTCCAAAAACAAGACCGAAATCCGGAAAAATTCTATACCGTTTTCACACCTATTTGTTACGGGTGGACATGGATCTGTGACCTGTGTGGCCCTGTGTGACTGGTGACTGTTGACTGGTTATAGCTTGATGTATGATGTTGAATTGTATGACTGTGCGTGACTGCTGACTGGTTATACCTTCACGTATGCTAAACCTTGAAATATACTCACTACTCCCTCCGTCCTAAAAAGAATTAACTTAGAAAGGGATGTGACCCCTACTAGGACAATATATGTTGACATCCCCTATATCCACATACATCAATCTAGGAGGGGTCGCATCCCTTCCTAGGTTAATTCTTTTTGAGACGGAGGGAGTACATCATTATGACTGTGGACATGTTTGATTGTTGACTGGTTATACCTTGATGTATGCCGAACCTTGAAATATACTCCGCTACATCATTATGACTTTATTGCCCAACACCACAAAAATGCATGTCGTACACATCACGAATACACAGTAGCAATAAATTATAATGTGACTTAGGATTAGATATTTTTGAAAACCTGGCAACAATTATTGTTCAGTTCCCTCTATTCGTTTTTGAATAGTTGCAATCGAAATCATTAATACTTACTAGCTCCGTTTTTTTGTTATAAGACTTTCTAATATTACCCACATTCATATAGATATTAATAAATCTAGGCAACATCTATATGAATGTGGGCAATACTAGAAAGTCTTATAACCTGAAACGGAAGAAGTAGATGATATCCCACGCGTTAGAGTGAAAACTTTTGAAACCATGTCCACCCGTAACACACGTTATATAAAATTATGCTTCTAGATCCAATATCAATTGATATATACTCCCATAACAAACATATTCCAAAAAGTTTTCACTATAACGCGTCGGAAAACAAGTTTGCCCAAAACACGTTAATTGAATATATTCCATTAAAAATATGTTGGTTTTGAAATATACCACTAGTAATCAAGTATATGGAACCACGCCATTATAATTTTACACATATTTGAGATATGCCACTATTTATCCCTAGGATGTATTTACAACAAATTCTAGACCAAATTACCCTTCTTCTCCCTTCTTCCTTCTTCCTTCTTCCCCTTCCTTCTTTTCTCTCTTCGACAACCTGAGAGAGCGGCGATAGCTCGACGGCGGCGGCCGCAAGTGTGGCCGACGATGGACATGGCTGCCGCGGTCGTGGCCTTACCCCTCTTTGGCACTCTTCGTCTAGGAAGGCAGAGTCGAGGAAGGAGGCTAGCACAATGGCGCATGATGAAGACGACGATGATGAGTCCCAGATGAGGTTGCCGCTCCTCTTTAGCCTAGATCCGGTCGCCTCTCCTCGTCACGAGGAGTCCTGGACGACGACGACGATGACGATGACAGGCAGTGAGGACAGAGGAGAGAGCGACCATACGGGTGGATCTGCTCGGTGCTCTCCGCCGTCTCGAGCTCCCGCAGTGGCGCGGTGGACGCGGATAGGTTGACCTAGTTGGGGAGCAGTGGGGAGGCGTTGCCGGTGATGACGGGATTCAGGACAGAGAAAGGGGAGGATGAGATAAGAGAGAGAGGGGTAGAAGATGAGGGAACAGAGGGGATAGAAGATGAGGGCAATTTTGTCCAATATATGCAAAATACGTATGTTAGTGGCGCCACTTAGATTACAAACAAGTAGTGTGGTATGGTTTCAAATACGCGAATAGTAATGGCATATTTTAGAACTTCCATAATTTTAATGGCATGGATCCAATTAACCCAAATACTCATTTTTTTTGTTGTTTTCGGAATTTATGAAAATACAATTTAGAAAGATGAGATGATCCATTGAGCTTATCATGTTTGAAATGCTGATTGCTGAACAAATGTTTTCAGAATACGTTCTTCCATGTCTGCTACCTCTGAAGTGATGAAAAGGTGTTTTTAGCTCACGATATAAATCCGAAAACAACAACAAAAAAAGAAAACCCTTATAACATCATATATTCACGTATCGCTATAAAATTAAAATCCTTCATGTGGATGTGGTTGTCAGTTCAAACAAGAAATCAAGCGATTGGCACTAAATTCCTCACAAACTCAGATTCACAGTATCGAACAACATGGTTCCATCCATCCATGCATACATACATCGACGCGTGGGCGTGCAGCATGAGCACGACCTCCTCTTCCTACTCCATGGACCATGGGCATGGGGAGCGAGTTCGACGGCGCTACTGGATGGAGGGAGCAGAGCGCGATGCTGGCCGTTGGACGCGAGACTCGATGGTGCCGTCGGTTGGCTGGAGGGAGCGGCGCAACTCGCGAGCACAGGGCAGGGCCACGGGTGGCGGGCTGGCGGCTCGATGCGAGAGTCCCGTCGCCATCGGCCGTATACCCTTCTCTTCCCGATCAAGAACTAAAGCGTCGCATGAGTCGATGACCAAAGAAAATAGGCTTATTTTAAAGAAGGTACGACGGGCTACCCGTACCTTCGGACCGGCACGGCATGGTTCGATTACTGGTGGGCTGTGACTGGATCTGAAGTGCAGCCCGTGGCCAGTATGGCATGGCCCGGTGTGTTTGTCGGGCTGTGCTAGCCCGATAGATTCTGGTCCAAGCACGGCCATGCGGCCCAGATGGCCATCTATGCCACCAGTCTTCCCACGTTTCGATCGTTGGTTCCACTAATCCCACCAGTTCGACAAGTTAGCGAGACGAGAAAGCCCCAGAGTGGAATCGATCATGTCAACGATGCCATCGGCAGCATCGCGCCGGCTCGTCCCGATCCTCTGCACCCTCGCTATCTCCTGCAGCAGCGGCATCGCCGGATTCGCCGCCGGCGATGCCGACGCGTTCACCCACTGCCTCGCCGCCGCCGCCGTCCCGCCACGGCTGGTCCACACCCCGGGCTCCGCGTCCTACGCCGCGACGCTCGTCTCCTCCATCCGGAACCTCCGCTTCGTCACGCCGGGGACGCCGAGGCCGCTCGCCATCGTCGCGGCCGCCGAGGCGGGCCACGCCCAGGCCGCGGTGCGGTGCGGCCGGCGCCACGGGGTCCGCGTCCGCGCGCGCAGCGGCGGGCACGACTACGAGGGCCTCTCCTACCTCTCCCTCGACCGCCGCGAGCGCTTCGCCGTGCTCGACCTCGCCGCGCTCCGCGACGTCCGCGTGGACGCCGATCGCGCCGAGGCGTGGGTCGGGTCGGGCGCCACGCTCGGCGAGCTCTACTACGCGGTGGGCGCCGCGAGCCGCACGCTCGCGTTCCCGGCCGGTGTCTGCCCGACCGTCGGTGTCGGGGGCCACATCAGCGGCGGGGGATTCGGCACGCTGATGCGCAGGTACGGCCTCGCCGCGGACAACGTCCTCGACGTCGTCCTCGTGGACGCCGACGGCCGCCTCCTGAACAGGACCACCATGGGGGAGGGCCTCTTCTGGGCAATCAGGGGCGGCGGCGGCGAGAGCTTCGGCGTCGTGCTGTCCTGGAAGCTCCGGCTGGTCCGCGTCCCGGAGACGGTCACCGTGTTCACCATCCGCCGCCCGAGAAACCAATCCGCCACCGACCTCATCACCAAATGGCAAGAGATCTCCCCCTCCCTGCCCCGAGACGTCATCCTCCGCGTCGTCGTGCAGAGCCAGCACGCGCAGTTCGAGTCCCTGTTCCTGGGCCGGTGCCGCCGCCTCGCCCGCCTCATGCGAGCTCGCTTCCCGGAGCTCGGGATGACGCAGTCCGACTGCGAGGAGATCACCTGGATCCAATCCACCGTCTACTTCGCCTTCTACTCCAGCTCCAAGCCACTGGAGCTCCTCCTGGACAGGGGCACCGAGCCGGACAGATACTTCAAGGCCAAATCCGACTACGTCCAAGAACCCATCCCACGCCACGCCTGGGAGAGCACATGGCCATGGCTGGAGGAGCACGACGCCGGGCTGCTCATCCTGGACCCCTACGGCGGCGAGATGGGCCGCGTCTCGCCGGCGGCGACGCGGTTCCCGCACCGGAAGGGCAACCTGTACAACCTCCAGTACTACTCGTTCTGGTTCGAGCACGGAGCAGAGACATTGCAGAGGCATCTGAGCTGGGTCAGGGGACTGTATGGCGAGATGGAGCCGTACGTGTCCAAGAACCCAAGAACTGGGTATTTCAACTACAGGGACATGGATCTTGGGAAGAATGAGATCGAGGGGAATGTGACGAGCTACACGAAGGGTATGGTTTGGGGGGAGAAGTATTTCAGGAGCAATTTCGAGAGGTTGGCGGCGGTGAAGGCCATGGTTGATCCTGATGATTTCTTCAGGAATGAGCAGAGTATTCCTCCTCTTCCTGCTGCAAAGGGGTGGAGCTCCATTTAACTGAAGCATTATTTCTTTGCCTGACAGATTTTTGGTAATGTGCGTGTCTCGTTCTTGGGAAATTTATTTCCTAGAGGTACAAGTGATGATGCAATTGAAATGGGATACTTTAGCAGACCAAAGAGTCGTTTGGTGGTATAAGTTTCATGGATAGTACCAGAGGTCCAGAGCTATGAAGATATGTTTGTTAGGTGGATTGCAAAACTGGAGAAAAATTTCTCAGATCTTGGTTAGGAAGAAGTATCTGAATCAAAGAGGTTCTTTTTCAGAGGTCAGCTGCTGGTGGCTTGCTGTTCTAGAAAGAGTTACATACTTGCATGAAATCAAATCTTGGTGAGAGAGATTTTTGTGAGAGGAAAAAAAATAAGTTAATATGGAGCTAGTACGTCCTTCTGGGAAGATGTTTGGTGAGGATTTTGTTCACATCATTATATAAGCCATAAGATGAAGAGACAATAGATATGCTATGTGCAAGAATTAGAAATTAAATCTTGGTGAGAGAGATTTTTGGTGGAGCTTACAGGGAAGAATCCAGAAGAAATTTCACTGAAGCTGATGCAATATTTTTTGAGAAATCAATCAATGGTTATGCTTCAGGGAGGTGATTTTGAATCATGATCCAGATGAACTGGTATGGCCAATTGAAATTACCCCTAGATCATTATATAGAAGGATTAATTTTGGAGAGTAATTGGTAGGAGTATTAGAGTTATTTGGACAAGTAAGAGCATCTCCAGCAAGGTCCCGAAATATAGACCCTCTAGACCTCTTAAGATCAAACCTTTTTTTTTTTTGGTTTCTAGTAGATAGAGATAGATTACCTTGTGCAGTACATCACTTAGTTCTGGAATTAGGATGGTTTTGGAGTATGTCAAAAGAAGGAAACAATCTTATTACAGAGAAACAATTATTATGATCTAGCATGGTGGCCCGCACATTTGCGCTGCTAGATTTAAAATTGCATAATAGATTAATTAACTTAGGCGTTTTACAATTTTCTTCAATATTTAGAATAGCCGTTACTATATGAGCACCCCTACCAAATCTACAACTAATATGAGCACCCGTACTAAGTCTACAATTTCAACCCAAATAGGCAAGTTTCGCTGTAAGAAATCTAGCCAGTTGAGTTAGGTTAACTTTACTACCTCTAGTGTTTTTATATAACTTAGATGTGCATTCACGACTATAATCATTTTATTTGATGGTAGGACCATATTAATATCTTTTTCTCTATGGCTATGTTAGATTGTATGTTCGCCTTATAGTACAACTTATTTTTCTCTATAATTTATTTACTTAATTAATTACTTGATTCAACAATGATATTTTTAGTATTTTAGTTTATATTCTAAATCATGACATGCAGATATTTTTTATTATGATGATAATGTTTTTTGGGTATTTATCTTGGATTTTATATTTTAATCAAATTGATGGTTTTCAAAACATAATTGTAATTTTTACTATAATTTTATGATAAAATTTTCAATTGGCCTAAATCATATATAGTGGAGTGGGGATATGTGCACGAATATAATGGGAGAAATTGAGGGAATGAACTAACTAAACGCACATAGGCAAATACGCAAATACAATCATGAATGGCTTATCTTATCATGTGATTACAATATATCTCCAATCTTATCGTTGATTGCTTGCCTCGGCGGATCCTAGCTAGCTTTCACCCTTCCTCACTTTTTTCTGCTGCTAGATAGATAGAAATCAATGCAAACGCAATTTGATCGATCCCCTCTTGCAGAGTCCAATCCCTAGACGATTATTAGCAAGGTTAGAAGATTTCTTATTTTTATCCAAGTTTTTAAATACTTTAAATTGTATTTCTAGTTGGACTCTATTTAAAATTGTATTTCCAGATGTACTTTCCACATTATCCTAATAGCCTTCTTTTTTTCTTTCCATTTTTCTGTCCGTTTACACAAAACCCAATTCTAATACATTTCTATTTTTTCTTTTCTCTCTCCGTTTACACCAAACCCAATCCTAATACACCTTTTTTTTCTTTTTTCTCCTTTTCTCTAATTAATGTGAGATTTTATAGAACGTGAGAGTGAATGTGGAGGCTTCTTTTTCTATTACTTTAATAAGTTAGTAATAGATTTTGGTAGGTTACATTGATGGGGAAGGTTTTTTTCGATTGTCCTTGTATCAACAGCTTGTTCGGCTTCATGGTTAACCATGAGTGGTTCAGTTTTCAAAAACTGTTAGTTGCAACTGTTAAGTGTAGTTGCCTTTGAGGGTGGTGGCAAGGCTATCCCATTTTTTCCGAGCAGGCTCGGAAGCAGGAGGGTCATCGGTAGTGTGGCTTGACAGTGCAGCAGCCCAAAGGTGGCGGTTCGCTTGGCAGACTAGTGGACAAGCAGGAAGCACTGGTGTGCACGGTCGGTGACGAGAGGAATGACCGAATCTGGTAGCGGCGGGCGTGGAGGTAGCAGTACCGAAGGCCGAGATGAGATAATCACTATGCAGCAGCACAAACGAGGTGGGCTATACGGTGTGGTAATGTGGTAGGGAGGTGGTAGGGCCACAAGATGCCGGCACTGGGGGTGTTTGGATGGAGGTAGGGTTTCCTCAACGCCAACTAGCTGTGGTTGGTGGTGATCGGGAGTAGTGACAGCAAGCTGGCTTCCTTGACGTTAGCTAGGTACCTCCCTCCCCGTGGAGCTCCTCTCCTCCTCCTGTGTGGTGCTCCATAGACCATAGATGTGGGAGGCAAGGGCCAAACAATAGGGTTGGGCTGCCGAGGCAGCGACGCTCACCTCCAGGCTCTCCTTGGGCAGATTCGAAGTGGAGGCCGGTGAGCAACAAGGCGAAGAGAGACTAAGACTGCACATAGGGTGTGGCTGCAGGGGTAGAGGGTGTTGGCTATAGCGGTCCATCACCCTTGATGTGTTGGTCGGGGCTCTCATCTCCTTGTGGAGCTCTTCCCCTTCTTTTGTGGTGAGCTTTAGGATGGTGGTAACTGAGATGATGGGCAACGAACCACAACGAGATGGTTGCAGGGGTCTAGGCTTAAGTCTAGCTCGGTATTTCAATGGCCGGGGATGCCATAACCCCATCGGGGCACTGTCGAGGTACCTCCCTCCTACCTCTCTAACGGAAATATCTAAATAAAAACGATGTTCAAGGTACTGGATAGGCGATGGCGCCGTGTTTGGCTTCGTAACCTTAATGGAGGTATCGTTTTAGGATAATCCGTCTTATGGTGGCGATCGGCCACACGTAGCAGTTAATAGTTTGCCCACATGAGTGGCGATCGGCCACTCATATGCTTGTGTTTGTGTAGTTGATGCGTGATTTCTAGTATGCGCTCTGATGTATGACCAACATCGACAACTCTATGTTATTGTAAATATTTTCATATAGCTTTTTGTTTTCCCCCAATTTTAATACGAGACCATCGAATGGCCTCTCCTTGTGCTATTCATGTAATTACCATGACCATATATGGGCATCTGAGTTTCGCCGGACGATTCTATGGGCGCCCGTTGTAAGTTGTAACTAATCCTGCCGCTGGATTACTACTTTAGACTGCGCGTTGCCCATATCCAACATTTGTTTATCACGATCATGCCAGGCTGCATACCGTTTTATAATTGTTGGGCAGCGGCGAGCCGTCCCTCTCGCTAATCTGACCCCCGTGACCCCATATTAGCTCCCAACCTGGCCCAATTAACAAGGCAAATGCCCCCATAAATAGTCAAACAACCGAGGTCACGAAAACAAAAAAGCCTAAACAGAAATGGGATTACGAGAGCAGAAAGACGCGGCTTCTCGAGAGTTCCAAGTTCCAACGAAGAAGCAAAAAAAGCTCAAACCCCCTGGACCCCACATGCAGTGGCACGTGAGCGACTCACCCGCGGACCCGCCTTGCCCGCAACAACAAGTAGACCAGAGAGTGAACAGAGCGATGCGCACACGCAGCCGTCGGCTTTGGTTTTTTTCCCCCGGAATCCAAGTCACCTCCTCACCTCACCTTCCCCCTCTCTCCTCCGATCGCGCGCGCATGGCGATGTCACGAGCCGCCGCCGCCGCCGCCGCCGCGGGGACTCCCGTGGCGCGGCGGCGATTGATGGGGGCCGTGGCGGCGAGGTCGATGGCGTCGTGGTTCGGCCACGTGGAGCCGGCCGCCAAGGACCCCATCCTCGGCGTCACCGAGGCGTTCCTCGCCGACCCCTCCCCGGACAAAGTCAACGTCGGCGTCGTGCGTATCTGCTTCCTTCCTTCCTTCTTCCTCCGTTTCATCATGAATTGTCTCGATTGATCCCCGAGCCGTGTGTGTGCGCGTGTATGTGTTCGCCGCAGGGCGCGTACCGGGACGACAGCGGGAAGCCCGTGGTGCTGGAGTGCGTGCGCGAGGCGGAGCGGCGGATCGCCGGGAGCATGAACATGTGAGATCTCGTTCCGCTTCGCTTTTTTTTTTTCATCTTCTCTCTTTGTTTTTTTTTTCTTCTCGCGTGTGATCGCAAAACTGCTAGCTGGTGCGACTAGTTTTTCTTAGGTCCTGGGGAATCCATTGATGGCTTTGACGTCGACTGCCAACATATTGCGTACGCTTTCCTGCATTTATGTTCAGCATTTGATGGATCGTGTGCGAGTTCGACATGTTGCTGGCCAATTTTTTCTTCAGGGACTTTTAAAAAGGAAGAAGAAATTTAAAGGGAGCATTCATATCTGTCAAGTTCAACACATTACTACTATCATGTTAACCGGTCTTTTTTTTTAACACCAACACCATTTCTAATTGTTACGATTGATACTAGTATTGAAGATTTGACCAACTCAGAGATAACTCATACTCCCTCCGTTTCACAATGTAAATCATTCTAGCATTTTCCACATTCATATTGATGTTAATGAATCTAGACATATATATTTATCTAGATTCATTAACATCAATATGAATGTGGAAAATGATAGAATGACTTACATTGTGGAACGGAGGAAGTATCTTTTTTAAAAAAAAAACTATCCCCCTTGTATTTGAGTAATGTTTTCTAGTAAAAGTATTTACAAATTTATTTATCAAAATAACAATCAAGTTTTAAATAGTACTAATAGTGACAAATACGTTTCGAGAAGGAGATAGTGCTCCCTGTTTTTTCTTTAAAGAACGACTATTCGGTGTTCCAGGTGGCGCATTAAAAAATAGTCATATCTTAATCATGGTGGTTGGAGTCCACGATGACACACATTTTGTTCGCGTACCTGAGGATTTAGCCTTCTAATCATTTCATTGGTGGAATAGAATTGCAAAACAGGGGCATTTGTTGCGGCTTTTCTCCATTGTTCGTCTTTTCCTCTGCTTTAGTTAACGCTGGAACTTTGCTTGGTCCATAGGGATGTGCTACTACTGATTATTTGATATGACCCCAACTTTTATATATGCCGTTGCGAGCTTGATGTGCAATCTTGTGACTTAAATTCCACTTGTTTTCTGTCATCCCTTATTTAGCTTCTCTTCAACAAGGGGTGCTGACCAGAATTTATAGTAGTAGTATGTAAATTCACTTTGATTTCTTTATTGGAGGGTCACTAACTCATTATCCTTTCAGCTAAGTAGGGCACGGTGCAAAGTAAAAAAAAAAAATCAGTTTGAAATATGTTTACACATTTTTGTGCTATGCTACGTTTTTTTTCCTTAACGCTTTGGATATCGAGGCAGTCTCCAATGCATATGTTTCATCATTATTTTTCTCACTATATATTTACAAAATTAATTTAAAGTATAACTATATGAAAGTGATTTTCATGAAAATATTCTAATATCATTTTCACATATCAAATTCTATCATTTTTTTATCTCTTCATGATTTAAGATTTTGAGTTTTCACTGAACGCATTATATGATATCTGCTCTTTAAAAACAGAGGGAGTGGCAATTTATTTTAGATTCTCGAGTGTGTCAGATGATGTAGTTACAAATTGCAATATATTGCGAATTATAGAAAATGGGGATTCACTAGGGTACATCTACATGTTCAGTTCTAGAATATATGTGAGTGCTTAAAATGAGTTCTTCTAATCTTAAACCATTTTGTTCGCGGAACTAAACCAATCAAATTTGCAAATTAGGGAGTACCTTCCAATGGGTGGAAGCATAAAGATGATTGAAGAATCACTTAAACTGGCCTATGGGGAGAACTGTGAGTTCATCAAGGACAAGAGGATCGCAGCAGTGCAGGCTCTTTCAGGAACTGGTGCATGTCGCCTCTTTGCAGATTTCCAGAAGCGTTTCTTGCCAGATTCACAGATTTATATACCCACACCTACATGGGCCAAGTAAGTTGGGATATATTCTACTTTGACTTTCACACAGTTCCATGCATGTTTAGACTCCATTATTTTTTCTGATTGATAGGCCCATATTTTCAGCATTTATTTATCTTTGAATGTTTTCTTAAGCATATGCTTGGTAGTTTGCATTCTTTATACATGCTTAGCTCATGAAATTCTTCAGCCATCACAATATTTGGAGGGATGCCCAAGTACCACAAAAGACATTTACCTATTACCATCCAGAGTCAAGAGGACTTGACTTTGCAGGCCTAATGAATGATATCAAGGTAATTTATCTGTTCATGAAAAATCTTTAAAATGACTTGGACCATCCTTCCTGTGCTGTTGTCAGATGCTGACCCTTAGCTTCTTAAAAATCCCGCGCTTGCAGTAAATCTAATACAAAAATGAAAAACTTCCCATCCTCTTGAATTTGAACAATGAAAAACTTCCCATTCTCCGGTCTGGAGGTTTGTGCCTTGTTGACAGGTTGTTTTTGTTTACATCTAATTTCCATTTATCATTTCCTTTGGTATTCCAGAATGCTCCAGATGGTTCATTCTTTTTGCTTCATGCTTGTGCGCATAATCCCACTGGAGTAGATCCTTCAGAGGAACAATGGAGGGAGATATCTCACCAGTTCAAGGTATAGAAAGGTGACAATTGTCAATGGTCATTCGCTTTATTGTTTTTGCCGGTTATAGTAGTTCTATTTTCTTGATGCCTTTCAGGTGAAGAAACATTTTCCATTCTTCGACATGGCATACCAAGGATTTGCTAGTGGTGATCCAGAGAGAGATGCCAAGGCAATTCGAATATTTCTTGAAGATGGACATCAAATTGGATGTGCACAGTCATATGCGAAAAACATGGGACTTTATGGACAAAGAGCAGGATGCCTTAGGTATTCATTTCCCTGTTTTAATTGTCCTCCTTTTTTTCTTCCGCAACAGATCATTCCCATCTCTTTTAATTATGTTTGTCTTGGATATTTTCCTGTCTTTTCCCATTTCTCCAGCTACATGTTAGTCCCATATAGTGCGCACTCAATAAATAGACTATGAACTTTACAGATTCAATGAATGAACTGGGATCTGCCCTTGGGGATTCAACAGAAGTTACTGTATTTCTCAAGGCATACATTTAAGATGTTTAAATCTTTTCTCATTGAGCTTTATTAGAACAAAGGCTTCGACAACAAACACAATTGAGAGGCCATTCCTTGATTTTAACTTTTTCTGCAGTATTCTATGTGATGATGAGATGCAAGCAGTTGCTGTTAAGAGCCAGTTACAACAGATTGCTAGACCTATGTACAGCAACCCACCCGTTCATGGTGCATTAATTGTTTCAACTATTCTTGGTGATCCGGAGTTGAAAAGTTTATGGCTGAAAGAGGTCAAGGTAGTTATAGTTCATCCTTCCAAACCCTTTTAAAGTAAAGAAAATTTATGAAAACTGTCATAATTATAAGAATTGGTGTGTTTGATGTTGAGCATTTCCCCCCCTGCCATTTGTCTCAGGGTATGGCTGATCGCATCATTGGAATGCGAACAGCACTCAAAGAGAACCTTGAAAAGTTGGGTTCACCAATGTCATGGGAACATATCACTAATCAGGTAATTTAGCAATCAAACAAATTATGCTTTGATGGGAATTTAGCATGCAACAAACTGTCAAACTGCAATTAGTTCTGAAATTGTAATAATGCAAAAATATTCATTGGATTTTGTGGACAGATTGGAATGTTCTGCTACAGTGGTATGACACCTGAACAAGTCGATCGCTTGACAAAAGAGTTCCATATCTACATGACTCGTAACGGGCGGATAAGGTACTAAATCTTTCATATATAGAGAGCTCCTAATTCTGTTTTCCTCGTACATCTATCTGCATTTCATGAGTGAGCTGAGCCTAATTTTTTTCATTCTCTCCTCCTTCAGCATGGCTGGAGTAACAACAGGAAATGTTGCCTATCTGGCTAATGCTATTCATGAGGTTACCAAGACAAAGTGAGAGTGTTGGAGACATTCCTATCATCCTTTTCAGTACCTTTTTACAGACCGCAAAATGGGTCAAATGGTGAAATAAAATTTCTTGTCCGATATGATGTGAAATAAAATGGCTGGTAAGCTAGAAAAGGGCAAGTTTATTTTTTGAGGACAAGACTTTGCTGTACCAGTGAAAACATTTTTTTAGGATAAGACTTTACAGTTAGAACGAACGTTCTAACAGTGACAGTGTCATGCTTTGTAAAGGCAGGGTACCTTTCTACCGATGAGCACTTTTGATTGCAGCGTCATCAGGAAGTCCACATACTGTATTAAACAGGCCCAATTTACACCCACAGACGTCTTTAGAGGAAAAAGTACACCGAAGGTCCCTCGACTTGTCGTCCAGTTATAAAATTGTCTCCCAACCACAAAACCAGCTGAGTCAGCGTGGGGCCCACATGGGTCCCACATGTCAGCATCTTATTCCTTCCTCTCTCTACTGCCCTTTCCAATCCTCTTTCCACGGGCGACGGGCGTGCGCCCGGGCGGAGAGGCTGGGCGCGGGCGGCTGGGCACGGCGAGGCCAGCGGCCGACGGGAAAGAACTGGGCGGCGGCGGCGGCGGGGAGGAGCTGGGCTCGAGGGCGGTCGCGGTGGAGCCGTGCCATCCTAGCCTCGCCTCCCGCGCGCGCGTGCCGCACGCACGCGCTCCTCTGCGTGCGCCGGATGTCGAGGTTGGTGGGTACCAGCGTGGGGTTCACCCGCTCGACGACCTGGTACTGCATCAGCTTCTGCAGCTTGGTGGTGGAGACGATCTAGAAGGTGTCGCGGGCGTTGATCTGGTACTGCATAGGCGCGTATGCATTGGGCGAGCGGGAGGGGCACCCGCACTGGAGCGGCACCAGCAGCGACTGCCCTGCCGCCCGCGCGCAGCCCTCCCCCCACCGCCCGCGCGACGCCCCTCCTCCGTCGCCGCCTCGTGGGTCTCGTTCCCTGCCTCCTCCGCGCACTCTCGTGCGACGCCATCGTCGCCGCCATCATTGCCGCCGCGCCTCCCCGTCGCCGCCATCACCGGCCGCCGACGCCCTCCTCCTCTTCCGCATTGCAGAACGCAGAGCAGAGAAGTGAGAGAAAGATGAGGAAGGGAGAGAAGAGGGGAAAAGAGAGAGGAGTCTGACATGGCCACGCTGACACGCGGGTCCCGTGCGGGTCCCACGCTGGTCTTACGCTGACTCATCCACCACGTTGGATAAAACCGGGGTCAAAACCACCGAAGGATCTAATGTGAACGGTTTTGTTAGTTAAGGGATGACCGGTTTTTGTGGTTGGGGGATGATCTCGATGACAATTTGAGGGACCTTCGGTGTACTTTTTCCGGTATTTAGATGGTTCTAAATTGAGCCTAATGGGCCGATGGCCTTTGTTAGTTCGGCCCACATAGACACCCGACGCTTTATGGGCTAAAATTAGGCTTGTCCAAAATTTCGATTCGAAAAGGAAAGAAGTTTACCTGAGATCCCTCATCTTGTCTTCGAGTTTCAAAATCGTCCCTGAACCGAAATACTAGCTATAACACATCCCTAATCTTGCAAAAATAGATCACATTGGGTCCCAAAACAATATCGCTCCCGGTTTTGACCGATGTGGTGGCTGAGTCAACATGGGACCCACATATATCCCATGTCTTCCCCTCTATACGCAATACCATTGAAGGGTGCTCTCGTCATCGAGGAGCCGGAGCGGGAAGAGGCGCGTGACGGCCGGCAATAGGTGAGGAGATCCATGAGCAAGAACTAGGGGTGGACAAAAAGCTCGGGCTCGTGAGCAGGCTTGGGCTTGGCTCGGCTTGAAACCTAAACGAGCCGAGCTCAAGCCGCCTGTGCAGCTCATTTCTAAATCGAGCCGAGCCCAAGCTGGCTCGCAAGCCGCTCGTTCAGCTCGTCAAGCTTTTGCATAAAAATTGCCTGGCCCATTATTGTCGCTGGTGTGGCCCAAGCCCCATCAAAAACCCTAAGTCCCTAACCTATTCTCATAGTCTCCCACCCACCCCACGCGTAGGCAGCCGTCTTCTCCCCTTCCCACCACGCGAGACCGCGAATCCGCCGCCGACGCCTTTCAACGAGTCTGCCCGCCTTCTTCAACTCGAAGTCGCGCCGCGACCGCATGAGGAACTAAGGAGTGAGGGCGTCGAGGCGCTGCGCTGCGCCGTCTCCTTCCTCCCCTGCGGCGCCTCTTCCCTCTGCTACATCGCCGGTCCGCTGCCTCCATCCCAGCACCACCAGCCCACCGTCTCCCCCCTTGCGTGGTTGCACCGCGGCCTTGCTCCCGTACGGCGCCGCCGATCTGCCGCCTCCCTCATCTACGGCGCCGCCGGCCTGCCGCCTCCATCCCTAGCGCCGCCGGTCCACTGCCTCCCTCCCCTACGGCGTCGACGCCGTTCATCGCCTCGCTGCCTGTATGTGAACCAAGCTAGCTCGAGCTTTGAAACGAGCCGAGCCGAGCTGCTATTTTAGCTCGTTTCATTAATCAAGCCAAGCCAAGTCGAGCCTGTTCTTTGTCAAGCTTTCACGAGCATGGCTCGGCTCGGCTCGGCTCGATTCCACCCCTAGCGAGAGCTGAAGACAAGGCGAATGACACTTGGTAAAATTCAACTAAACAAAACACAATTGTTCTAGAGGGTGTACATAGATATTTATAGAGGAAAATAGAGCTAGGGTTAAGTGCTAATTCGTGGAGGTGGAGAGAGACACTTCTGAGATGGGTCTAGTCTATTACAAAGCCTAAGTTCGATTCCAGCAACAACACTACCTTGTTTTGACAATTCTCGTTGACTTGAGATGAATATGGATATGAAACCGGATACATTTGAAAGGTGACGAGATAAGCTTTCTATCAAGTACAAGATCACCCAATTAGGAGTTGGCATGAAGGCGTTAGATCCGTTCAAAGTCAGTGCTATCTCCGGAGGCCGAATTGGACTTGGACTGAATTGCCATTGGAATATGTGA
This sequence comes from Oryza meridionalis, assembly GCA_000338895.3. Classification (NCBI taxonomy): domain Eukaryota; kingdom Viridiplantae; phylum Streptophyta; class Magnoliopsida; order Poales; family Poaceae; genus Oryza; species Oryza meridionalis. Next base: position 21,525,930 of record CM002529.2, on the reverse strand, counting down.
AGTTATGTGCGTATCCGATGAAGTGGTTTCCTCATCATTGCTCGTCGACTCCCAGCAGCGCTGCCGCCAAGAAGGACGGTGCAGCTTCATGGGGGAAGGGGGCAATGGAAGGAAGCATGGTACGGTGTGCAGTCACAACGACCGCGTCCATCGAGGGAGTGGCCACGGTCTCCTCGTTCAACGGCATGCCCGCCGAACCCTCTCCTTGAGCGGCGGCACAGTGGCGACATGGGACGGTGCGTTCGAGGTGGTAGAGTCAGCGCTGCATGGCAACACCTACAGAGGCGCAACTCTCACGCCAACGTGGACGCCTCTCGAGTCAATGGACCGTAACGGCAGTCGCGTCCACCTCCTCCTTCAACGATGCTTCCACGCCCCTGGTACGAATGGTGGTGCAGTGACCGGTGGTGGGCTGGTGCATTAAAGGTGGGAGTGGAGGTGCGGCACAACGTCGTTAATGGAAGAGGTGGCGCGAACGTTTCGCAAGGACGTCACGACGCGCATCTCTTGAACCGGGTCATGTCGTCCCGGCGACCATGTTCTTCGCAGTAGCCGCAGCCTCGTGCAACGGCGCATCCGCTAAGCACACCACACGATCGGCCGCACGGCAGCTAGCAGGAGCCGAACCCGAGCAGGGGACTGAAGTCCAAGGCAGCCGCGTTGCAGGAGCCGAACTAGAGCGGAGAACCGTTGTTGCCACCGTTAGAGCATCGACATGTGGCTTTCATGCCACGCCTCATGCCCGGTCTGTCGCGGGAAGGCCGCGCTTGCCAACAGTCTTGCCGATGACATAGCACAGTCGCCCGGCATCTGTCATTGTGCCACGCTTGTCCACCCCGCTCGTCGCCGGCCACCGCCGTTGAGCTTCTACCCACTGCCACTGATGTCGAGCTTCTCCCCGTTGGCCAGTGCGCGCCTCCCCTGCTAGGCCCCCTCCCCTTCCAATCACCGGCCACCCTGGAGAGAGCACTCAGTACTACTCCTCGACAGGGGAGAGCAGCGACAAGGAGCAACCAGACACATAGGTACGGAGCCAGCCACGCTGAAGCTCACTGTCGTTGCCGCCTAGCTCCTTTCCCGGCGGCAGGCAAGCTCTCAGCTTCTCTCCCGCGTGTCGCATATCAAGGAAAAGGGAGAAGGGAAAGGGAGGCACACCGACCGGAGGAGAGACGGAAGAGATAGAGAGCAGAGAAGGTGAAGTACTGAAGTAGGGCCCTATGAGATGTGGGTCCTAATATTTTTTTATCTTGTTTTGCATGACATATGTACCCCATATTTTAAAGACATTTAATTTAGCTTCCAGCGCCACATTGGACAAGGCCAAGTCGAATCTGTCACATCAAGTCAGTCGAAACCGTTGTCCTAATCACTTGAGGACCTTATTTACACTGGTTTATAAGTTAATGGATAAGTCATATTTGGTATTGCAGTTCAGACTCGGTGACAAATTGAGAGACCAAAAATAAACTTATTCCAGATCAAAATTACTCGCATTCTTGAGCTGAATTTACATGCAGTAATGGGCTAAATTCCATGCGCTTATCGAAATTACACGAAAGTATGGGCTGAGTTTACTCGCGCTCATGGGGCAAATAACTCGTACTCGTGGGCTGAAATACACTCCCGTAAAGGCTGTGCATTCACTGCTCGCAATCACAGGCCAAATTTACTTGCTATCCAGGCCAAGTTCAGACGCGAACAAGGGCGGAATTTACAGGCTGGGCCTAATTCTGTAATTTACGAGCAAATTTGGTAACTCTTTGATTCATTTCAATAAGAACAAACGCCATATGCCCACCCAACAGCACACGGCCACACGGGCATTCCATCAGTAACAGGATAAGTTGATCATAACAATAGAAACAACAGTCAATTCGCATATAATGGCATACGAATCGACCAACATTGACACATTCAATTTTATCATGATTACATCAGTTGTGAAGATGAGGTTGAATGGATGCAGGTAAGGTACAGGCATGGAACATACAGCAAAGGAAGTTTTAGCATAAGTCACCCTCCACAGCTTAACAATACACCCACCATCCCTCCAGCTATTCGGGCTCCTCTTGGCAGAATACTGGACACAATGGCCTCCTCAAGATTCCACATTTGATTCAGGGGAGCCCATTTTCAGCTTTGCAAGAAGATGATTAGGTTCTAAAACTTTAAGGTGAGAAATGTATTTGCCCTTTGGCATACAAAGGTATGAGCAGACAAGTGTAAATGTCGTCATACCACACTTCGTCCTATGGTCCAGTGCAAAACAATGAATTAAAATCCTGAATGCCGCCGCGCATGTTCTGGTAACAGCCTGCTCACGAGCTCCGGGTGTGTATTTGCTAACTGCAAAACAGGTGATACAAAGAGCTCTCTGTTCAGTAACTTCTACTATAAGCATCTCTGCTAGGTAATAATATGCCTAGGCTATACAACAAAATGTGATGCTACAAAAGCTGGGGGCATATATGTCCAAAACATACAACCCTTCTAGCTGTTTGTCTCTAAAATATTTTCAATCATTGAACCACTGCTATATTTGGAGCTCCATAGCCCATATACTAGTAAAATGCCATAGTACAGTATTGTAGCATTATATTACTTTTGTAACAAATCTACAGATACCATTTTTCATGTCCAAAAATACTTGGCGTATATAATGATAGTAAAAAATTACAGAAGTTGGATTACAATCTCTACAAACAGAGATGTATTTAGGTATGATACGACAATGGTATTGTCTTGAAAGAACTTACTTCTTGTTTAAAGTTGAACAGAGGCGGAAATGGACGGCCATTTGGCAGTTTTGCATGTGGTTCTCGTAGCTCATCAAAAAATGAATGAGCACATGCCTCCAGCTGTAATAATAACACAAACAGTAATTAAGAGGCTTGCAGGACATGCCAAATATTTTTATCATATATCAGATGACCTAATTGGGAACAAGACAAGACAAAGAAAATATATTTCAGAGCGAGAGAGGAAGTGAAAAAAGCTTGAGATAGGGTGATTATTTTATTAACTAACTTGTACAAGTGTATGATGAACATTACAACAAGCATAAATTCTGTGTGAAAATGCAAGTGATAATAAAATTAAAACCATCAACTCATCACTTCCATTTTTTTAAACCAATATTTCTTCAATTGGCTAAGAGAGTGGGTCAAATCAATCCAACAACCCTTATGCAAGTTGTTAAACCATGAAAGATGGGATAGGTCGGTACTTCGTGCCTCTATTCACTTGCATTCCTACCAGTAGAAGCATAGGCTCTAAAAATGTCACATTATTTTGACTTCAGAGGATTTAAAATAGAATATAGTGAGCATAACCTGTAACAAGGTAAACAACTAAACATGCACAAAGGAAGGGTGTGGATAACATCAGGTGAAGCAGAAGTTCATAGCGCATGACACTAAGTTGTTCCACAAATTAATGTCAGAACATCAAGTACGCATGAACAGTACAAAATCACAAAGAGAGCTAAAGGTAGTGATAAAAGCTATTGTATATATTCAATATGTCTAACATGGAGAAAAAAAATTATCCAGTGAATGCCTTCCCTACTAGACTGTATACATCATAGTAATGAGGAATGCATTGCTAGTATATCATGTGATATTAGAATTTTAAGAATGGAAGAAGGAAAACTGAAAGTGCATCTAGGCCCCTAATTATTTTGGTGATTAATAACAATGTGATTAGAGAGGACCAACAACTTATTTGAGTATGAGTTGAGGACTCCTGGACGGTTAGGTGTCACTCTTGAGCCACCGATTCACTTGTGGTTGGCCGGGAGAAGTTTGAGGGTCAGATCTCACCACCGAAAGGAAAGAGTTACCATTAGTGGAATGAGTGTTTTGTGCAACTGCAACCTCTAGAGGAAAGGGTTAGCGAAGACCTGGCTCTTGGTGAGCTCCTCAACGGAGACTAGAATCCCCTCAAGGATTCGAACTTCTGGAACACCTCATCTTGCAAGAACCTCAGTGAAATCCCTCTCTCCCTCCTCTAGCCTTGCTTGTATTTGGCGCTACTAGTCTAGTTCTTTGTGCTTGTTCTTCATATTTGTGAGTAGCTAGATCTAGCATACCTTGAGCGGTGCGTTTACTCTGTGATTTTCAGAGTTTCCGAAAAGCTTTGCTTCCGCATTTACTTAAGTTTTAAATTAGCCCCCCCCCCCCCCCCCCCCCCCTCCCCCTCTCTTTCGTAGGCCTAAGTGACCCTTTCAGAAACTAAGGGAGAACACTACGAATTCATGGTTCTGATGACTTAACTGTCTTCTTTCTTACTTGCACATTAGACATTCAAGCCCACTGGGTGGCAAGGGAAGCAGGGTCACACGACCTGAATAGAAGATGGTGCATTGTTCTGTGCATAATGTTTAGGACGAAATGTTCTGGCATTACTGGGGTTTGATTTCGCAGATTTCAGGAAAATTCTGAACCCCAATGAGAAACCAGAAACTATCTTGATTTCACCCAAGTTTCCTAGTAAATTCAAGCAACGCATTTTTTATTTTAATTTCTCAATGTTGAATTGTTGATGTTTCCTCAACCTTGAACAGCATTAGCTCTTCAATTCTTTTGACTAGCACCAAATAACCAACCGTTTACCAACATAATTTGAAATATAGGGTCACACACAACCACGTGATGAGAAATGGGGCCACTAGCATGGATGTACAAACTTTAATTAACCAAAATGAGCACTGTGAGTCCGAGTCTAGCGACAACTAACATTACCATGTTCTATCATCTGGACCTGGTTCATTTTAGTGAATTTCAAATGTGTGTAAAATTTAATAGGCATGCAGCAATTTTAATATACTTTCAAGTTTCAATCAGGAAATCAAGCATCAGAAACTTACCGCAGTACATCGCAGATTTGGCGAATACTGAAGGAGACGGGACACAAGATCTATTGCTTCGGGAGGCATTCGCTTGTGGAAGATCTGCAGTAATACCATTGCAAAATTACTTCATGGGGAACTCCAAACGGATGGTGCAAGTTATATGCATAGTGCACACTGAAATTTCACATCTTCATTTGTCCGATAATGTTAAATAATCGTCGTCAAGAAGTTTGCATTGTTTTAGGAGAAAGAACTAGGAAGGAGGAACTCCACTCAGATCTAAATTCTCTTTAGACTCAAACTGGAGATACTTCTCAATCCACCAATGAAGTATTGAATATAAATGGTATAAGGAGAGTGGTCCACATACCTTGTGCCATGGGCATGCTTTTATCTGCGGAAATTTGAATTCTGTGTAATTGGGATTCATACAACGGATTTCCTCTCGCGTTGGAGTACCCAAAACCTGCAAGTTACTGTTTTTCAATTCTTTCAAAAATGAGACAGTAAATTTGCTACAAACTTTTATGAACTAAGTACCTTAATTATCTCAACAAGCTGGTCCACTGCACTTTCACCAGGAAACAGAGGCTGATAAAATTTCAAAAGAAAGGATGCATTTAGTATAAGTCAAGATGCTACTACCACAACTGAACAAGTTAAGAAATGTAAATAAAAACAAATAAGAGTACTTACTTGACCAAGAAGCAGCTCAGCAAGAACACATCCAGCAGACCATATATCAATTGATGTTGTGTACTCAGTTGCACCAAATATGAGCTCAGGAGCACGATAGTAACGTGAGCATATGTAAGATATATTTGCTTCACCTTTAATCTGGCAGTTTCGCATTTAAATACAGTATTAAAAAGTAGAACTGGACAAGAAAGAACCTATGGATAGGCTGTATAGAACCATTTTCTATCAAGAGGATTGTTCAGTGAACTTCTATGTAAATAATACAAAATTAATTCATGTGTTTAATTTACATATAAGCACATAAAAACCAAACGAACATGTCCAATCTGAACAGAGTCAATGGTAGCATTCAATTGGCCTCAATCAATCAGTAAATCAACAATAATTTGACTACAGATAGTTGAACGAGAAGCTTAAATAGACCAATAGTTTATTATAATGATTTTATTAACTTAAAAGTTTAGATAAAATATATAGATAACATTAAGTTTTAAAGTCGTAACCACCATTATGTTTACTATTATGTTCTCTTGTGTTATAGTATAGATTAGGCCAACAAGGTTGAAGTCAAGGATCTATCACCAATGACCAATTAATATTGGGTCATTTGTTTTACTAACATTAGAGCAATAACAAAAGTAGAAATTACATATTGCTTACTAAATTACTTTAAATAAAAGCAAAATTAGCATAGGTAACACAATAACCACCATGATATGGTCTAGTAGCATGCGCCACAAATCAAATATGATTATATGAACATGCAATTGGAATGCAGTCATTATAGCTCAAGAAGACAATAACATTATCTATGAGCCTTTACATACCAGCATTTTAGCACTCCCAAAATCACAGACCTTCACTTGGTGAGTAAGTGGATCAACCTATCAACACAATCAAAACCAAGAATTTTCAGCTGCAGCAGTGTGAAAACATGATACGCTTGGTAAGAAGAAAAGGGCATACCAAGATATTTTGTGGCTTTATATCTCGGTGACAAACTCCAGGAACAGTGTGAATGTAAGCTAATCCGCGGAATATCTGCATGAGATAGAATGGAATGTTAGCAATTAAGTAATGAGCACCATTTAAGTTAAGCATTAAAACAACACACACTAGAACCATCACCCACCTGATACATGTAAAGTTTGACATATATAAGTGGCATCCTCTGCTTCATATCCTTGTAGTGTTTCAGGACACGATAAAGTGACTCGGGAACAAACTCCATGACTAAGTTAAGGAAAAGTTCATCTCTGCTTGTGGTAGAGAAGAAACAATGCTTTAGGGAGATGACATTGCAATGATCCATTGATCGCATTATCTGCAACTCTCTGTTCTTGTATCGTTTGTCCTGTAAGACCTTCTTAATGGCAACAGTTTCACCAGTCTCAAGGCATTTTGCCTGCATGCACATGCACAAGACTAATATGATAAAGTTATGTAATTCAGAATCATGGTGAGAACATCAGGAAGATATCTCTAACCTGGAATACAACACCAAAGGATCCAGTTCCAACAACTCGTTCAGCCATATAGCTAATAGTCTAAAGAACAAAAGTTAGAATCAAGTTAGAATGAAACTATTATCTCCATACTATTGAGAAACATCATGCGACATTCTTTGTCCAAAAGTAATAGCATACCCTTTTGGGCTCATCGTTCTTCCCTCCAATAGTAGTTGAAATTATATGACCTGTGACTGGATCATTTCCTCCCATTATAGTGGGACCATGCTGCCATGCCATGAAAACGAACCATAAGATAGGGCAAGACATAGGCAACATAATGATCAGCAACCAGAAGAAACTTAAACAAACAATCAAGCTCATAAAGTTTGTAGTTCATAAAAACCTAGAACTAACATATGCCATCAGTTTAGGGGAGCTATTTCAGAATTAGCAATAGAAAGTTTTATGTGATTCCATGTAACATTACCTAAATACTACGAAGGCATTTCGCTGATTGCACTAACCGCTAAAACCAAGTGTCTGAACCCATATAGGCAAATGTGGCATGTTTGAACTGTATTCCCGCCGAAAGCTGGTATATCAACTAAATGACCTAAAATCTAATGGGCATTCCCAGTTTTAACTTAAAAATTAATTGGTATTTTCAATTTTAACTTAAAAATTAATTGGCATTTCCACTTTTAACTCAAATAAACAACAATCCAAGCAGAAACTACTGGAGAACAATACCATCCGAACAGGTGAACAGTACACAGAAACACACTGGCCCATAGACAATCCAACACCTTAAGCTAACTGCCATTTCACATTAATCCTCACAAGCTAACTAGAAGGAAGCAAGCTTGGGAAGCACAAAAGTTGCCACCAGAGAGCAGTAACGCTCGCATGGCAGCCACGCAAAGCGCCCAGCACGTTCGCCTCTCCGCGAAGCAAAGCTCGCGTAACCACGCAAAGCACAGTCTAGCGCTAATCACCACAGGATTAGTCATTAGTCCCCAAAATGGCAGAAACAGGAGTAATCCATAGTAGAAATAACACGGCGCAGCCAGATCCGGAGCGCGCCCAGCTCCCACAAAACGAATCGACAGCAGCTAGCAGATCCACCGCCGAGGCGGCAGATCCAGGGACGCCGGGAGGAGGGGAAGGGTGCGGGTCAAAGCATATCGAAACCCTAGCCGCTCGGGCGGCCCAGCCCAGTGCCGCGCGGCCCCGCGCGCGGCGGGAGGACGGCGAACGCTCACCTTCTCCTCGGCGGACGCGCGCGGCGGGTCGTCGACCTGCATCGCGTCGACGGCGACGGCGACGGCGCCACCGGCCCCGGCAAGGTGGGGCCCACCCGGCATCGCGGCCATGGCGAGGAGGGGAGGGGGCAATCGGGGTAGTGGCCCCGCTACTTCCGCTGCTGCTGCTTCCGCGGCGGCGGCGGCGATGGCCGCGGAGGCGGCTCTCTCGTCTTCCTCTCTCACTCTCTCTCTCTCTCTCCTCGGTGATGGGAGGAGGCTGCTTCGGCGCGGCTGCTGCTGCTGCTACCGTGAGGAAGCCATCATCATCAGTAGACAGCGACACGCTCTTTTTTTCTTTTTTTTTCTCTTTTTCCTTTTTCAATTCCGGAATGCTATTATTACCGCAGTGGGCCAGTGGCGCACTGGCGCTGCGCCCGATAGCTCGTGCGCTTACGGGCCTACAGATGGGCCGAAATTCCGGTCAGTACGACTTGATGGGCCGTGGACTTTGGGTGTATGTGCTTCGATGGGTTGGGAAGGAGGCCCATCGAAACGAGGCTGCTGTTACGGGCCTTTGCCTGACAGAACACATGGCCTAATGGACAGTAAGGCATGTATTGATGGGCCTCTTTTAAGGCCTATTTTGGTGTTGGGATAATCCACTTTGAGTCCCTCAATATAGTTCCAATCTAATTCGTATCCATCAACCGTAATATCATATATCTTAACCCTTCAACTATTAAACTCGGTGCAATTTGACTCCCCCATCAGTTTTGATGGTGGTTTTCTCTGACGTGGAACGTTGACTTAGCCCATCCCGTTGAGTCATCATGTGGGGCTCACGTGTCATTCTCTCATTCCCTTATTTCTCTTTCCCCCTCTCTCTCTCTAACTCTTCCCCATTCAGGCTTTGGCCCTTCCTTCCTGGCCGGCTTCTCACCATGGTGATGGCGGTGGGACGACAACGGGGAGCGGCGGTAGGATGACGGTGAGGCTTTGCTCTTTCTCCCACCCGGCCCTCCAGCATGGCTTTCTGTGACGGCCGTCAGCGAGCCTTCTCCTCTTGCTGTTACGCCGCCGTCGATACTGCCGCCACCACTTCTCCTCCCGCGCCATGGTTGCACGCCTCCCCTGCGGAAAAGGTGGTGCCTGTCGACATTTGAGATCACGACTACAGTATTTGAATGGTATGGAGATCGTTGGTACCAGGGTATATGCGAGATTGAGATAAAAGAGATGGAGGCAGGGATTTTTATATAGGTTCGGGCCCCTTATCTGACAGGAAATAGCCCTACATCCTATTAGCCGAAGCCGGTGTTGCTCTTTATTCATCTGGATCACACAAGTACAATATTTGGGATAACCTATTTAGCTGTCGTCAACTTGGTGGCTAGATAACCAACTCATAGTCTACGATAGGGTAGTCTTCCTCCCCAAGTACGAACTCATCGAGATCAGAGATGGTCCTAGATCCCTCTTGCCGGCTTCCATAGGCAACGGATGTGGTATGCCTAGACTTATGTCTGATGTTGATATCCAGCGGCGTGTGTTGGCTTGTGTGTATGTTGTGTCTTGTGGCTTCGTAGATTGTGGTGGGTGTCCCCTCTCTCCTCCTAGGGGGCTTGTATTTATACCCATATATGACCCCTTGTCCAAGTCAGATTAGGGAGTCAAGTATGGATACGATCCAAGTAGTCCATGTAGTTTCCATATAGAACTATATCCGTACTTCTTTATCCATAACTCCTTCTATATACGAGGTATGATTCCGTATAAGACATAGTATGTGGTGGGCCCCATCGAGCTTAGTTGATTACTATTGGGTATGTGGTATCTATAACCCTGACAGTGCTGAAGCATCTAGGCCCCCGGTGTTAATTTTGGTAATTAATGACAAGCGCTAATTGTGGACTAACCGTTGTCTTTGAGCTATACATTTTAAGTTAGGTCCACGTCATATATACGCATGGATGATTATCGATGGATTAAAATTGACGGCGCAAAGCAAAGGGAAAGAAGACGGTAAAACTAGCGCTTTAATTTAGAATTGATCGAGGTGTAGGGCGATCAAATTTGCTAGTTTATTTTTAGTTTCGCTGTACTATTGAGAGGGGTAATGACCTAGCAAAGAGATAATTTTAATTGCCACATTAGGTCATTATGCACTTAGACTTTGCTCACATTTCTTCACACACACACACTCTTCACTGGTTTCGGCCTGACCAGGGGCGGTCAGACCGGCCATATAGTGGCGGTCTGACCGGCATGCCCTGGCCGGTCTGACCGGCCCTAAGCGGGTGGTCTGATCGGCGGCACATGCGCGGTCAGACCGGCCCCCTGGAGGCCGGGATGGTGCTGCTCGGGATGGCCGATACAGAGCCGACGGAGCCGTATTCGGTCTGACCGAGCCGATGCCGGTCTGACCGGCCACCCCATGTCGGTCTGACCGGCCAGGCCGATGGGGCCCTCTGACAGCACTACAACGGCTAGTTTTCTAGCCGTTGCAGAGTAGCACGGTCTGACCGGCCACATACCTCCGGTCAGACCGGCAGAGCACAGAGTTGGGGCATTTCGCCCCCAACGGCTAGTTTTGGTGGGTGGGAGTATAAATACTCCCCCACCAACAGCAAGGGGGCTCTCTTGGCACCCAATTCAATTGCATACACCCCTTGCACCTCTCTCACACTCACTTGAGCTTTGTGTTCATCCATCTAGTGTGTTAGAGGATTGTTTAGCCAAAAGTCAAGTGCATTTGCTTCCATTGTAAAGCTAGTGTGGCACTTGATCATCTCCACGCTGGGTCATTGCTTGTTACTCTTGGAGGTTGCCGCCTCCTAGACGGCTTGTGGAGGAGTTGCCCGGTGACCTCTCCGAGAAGATTGTGGAGGAGGCCCAGCGCCGGTTTGTGAGTGGTTTGGAGTTCACCACCTTCGGAGTGAAGGAAGAACTACCCCGAGTGATCGAGACTTGGGTAGTCATCTCCGTGGGCCGGCTCCCGCCTTGCCCACCCCTTGACGAAGGGGGCGTGCGGAGGCTTCGTGGTTGAGCGGTGGAGTTGGGCTCGCCTCAACGGGGAGTAGGAAACCGGCGAGTTTCCGAATCTCGGTGAAAAATCTCTTGTCTCCTTGTCTCATTTGATTGTCGCATTTACATTTGTGTAATTTACATTTCTAGAGACATACTTGAGATCATATCACCCTAGGATTGCAAAACATTGACATAGGAGTGTGATTTACTTTCCTAGAGATATAATTGAGCCACTATCATCCTAGGTTTGCAAAACATAACTTAGTTGCTTAGTTAGAGTTCACCCTCACCAAGCCTAGGAACTTAGGTTAGTTTTGATTAGGTGTTATTTAGTTTTATATCGCCTATTCAACCCCCTCTAGTCGACATCTCGATCCTACAAGTGCCAACCATGTTTTGCTTTGCGCCGTCGTTCGGGTGCGTCGGGTGGTACAGGAGTGTACATGGGCACTGGGAGATGGCGCCACGAATCATTATATTCGATTTTGTGATTGAGGGAGACGAATCAGATCTAGTCACTAGTTAAATGAGTCAAAGTGGAACTTTTACTTTGGTGTTAGTGGTGTTGAATGTTTGTAGTCATACCACATTTCGATAGTGTTTCTATCAAGAAAAAGAAAACTTAGTAGTAGTACTAAGCTTTTATCTTTTTCCAAAATTTGGTAGAAACGAAAGTGGCAAAGGACAACAAATTAAACAGGCCGCTAGTTTTGGGTGCTTCATGTGAGAAACTAAATATAGGATACGTAGTACTCCGATAAAAGGGAAAAATGAAGTGGTGGGGGGAGAGTGGTTGGTTAGGTACCGAAAAAAATAGAATATATATCGAAAGTAGGGAAGTTATTTTTATCATAGTAAATCATTTACTCTGATAATAGTGGAAGCAGTATGACAAGATATAGGTGGGATCGAAAGTAGGATGTTGTTTTATAGAAGTATTTTGCTACGTTAATTGAGAATTTCGCAGTACTATTTCAGGTGGAGAAAATCAAATCGCCCTGTTTTATTGTTACGACACTACGATAGTGCTTCTCTGCAGTACTTTATAGAGGATCATCCGGATCCCTATTAATGACATCGGTCCACTATAGCAGCTAGAGCCCTCTTATCATTATTATACTACTTCCTCATTTTTAAATTTTTAAAATATATGACGTTGTTAACTTTTATAACATTTAATTACTTATTTTATTAAAATTTAGTACTTATTTTATTAAAATTTAGTACAAATATGTAAAAATATAAGTTAAGATTATATTTCCGTTAACTTTTATAACATTTGATTATTTATTTTACTAAAAAAATAGTATTAATATGTAAACATATAAGTTAAGATTATATTTTATTTGAACTTAAACAAATCATAACAAAATAAATTATATTTATATTTTTTAATAAGATAAATGGTTAAACATTACAGAACTACTGTTAGGAGCGCAGCGGAACGTGTTTCTAGTATTCCGAGCGTCAAACATGTATTAGTCCAGGTCCACCTCACCCTACGCCTCGTCATCCCGCTTCCATCGTTATCGGAGTAAACGATTTTCTTCGATATTAAAAACAATTTCCCTTCTTTCGATCCCACCCTACGTCTTGTTATCATGCTTTCACTATTATCGAAGTAAATGATTTACTACGATAAAAACAACTTCCATGCTTTCGGTATATATTCTATTTTTTTTTCGTACCCAACCAACCACTCTCGTCTCCAGTTCATTTTTTCCCTTTTTTTTATCTGAATCGATTCACCATCCCAGTCCACATATCGATGACACACCATGTAGGAGGATGATGACACCGTGGTAAACGAGTCAAATGTATTATTACTATAAATCTAGAGCAAGTTTTCACCGCCACCGGCTGCAGTACGTGACATCCCCCGGCCGTTCGAGCAACGGATAAGCTGGCGGCGCCGCCGGCCGACATGTAGTAGAGACCAATGGAGTAGCATTCGAGTAGTGTACGTACGTGCAGCAGGTCAAAATTACAAAACAGCGATGTCTGCATGGACCGGCCGCCCTTTCCGGCACGTCCCATCTTTTGACGCCCCTCTTTTGGGGATTATTCGGACATTCAGTTTTGCATGCTTGCGTGGTCAAACTTGTTTGAACAACTCACTTGGAGCCTTGGACTAGGGTTGCTTCCGTAACTTCTCTTTTTTCTCTCTCTCTCTCTAAGCACGTCATTCTCCGGTAATTATGGTGGACAATATGGGTACAACTGAAGAGAATTTCCTTTAGGAAAAAAAATCACCACAACTTGTGATACTTGGTATATTTTTTGTTCCACAGTAAGTTAAGCTAGACATATCTTAGTTCTAGATTAATTTATTATGAGACAAAGTTGAATTATAACATATATATACTGCTTGTAATAGTCGAATTAGATAACTATCCATTGGAAAGGCACCGTGAGCATATGTTTCTGCCATCATTGGCTATATAACTCTTTTAATTTTAATTTCTTTTCTTTCAAAATCTGTACATTGCACTGGCCATTTTATCGGCAGTATGTTTGGCCGATCGAGTAGCTTTTTGTATTCAGGCCTATAATTGGTTCGTGCATATTACCCTCTTCAGTTGATACAGATAAGAACTGATCTTGAAAAATCATTTTGAGGAAAAAAAAAAAAGAGCGCTCTCGTGGGTCCCGCAAGAGCAAGTTGGTAACTTAAAAAAGGGCTTCATCAATTATTTTTGTTTTGGACATTTGGCGGAATCAACAAATTCTTAGACCGCTGACAAATGCAATCTATCCAAAACAAGACAGATTTTTCACACACTACATACTAACCGCCTGCCACCAATGGCCACAGAAAATCGAGGTCTTCTGGACTTCAACCGCTAGCACAATTAATTTTCATTGGCGGCTGTATTACACGAGATGTGAGCGATAATCGGTTTTCGTTGGCATATGTGTTAAGACAGCCGGCTGTGAGGCGCATTTTTGGTTTTTTTTTTAAGATACAAACATGCATATGCTCTCTAACCACTAGCAAAGAAGTTCAAAGAAAAGTTGAAAATGCCCAGATGCAGCATCCCTGCATTCCTATTCCATATTGTATAGCAAATCCAAAAACAAGAACATGTCACGGTACAAATTCACAGATCAATGAGCACATTTTCCACAAAAAATGGTTTACCCCATGCATCTCCACTGCCAGCCATTGAATATCGACCTTGCCAGCCTCTGTCGTCATTCTGGGGCCCGCCGACGGGAGGGTGCATGGAGGTTGGCAAGGGAGGGAGGATGGACTCGATGAGATAGGGCGTCACTGGTCGGCGGCAGAACCACAGCTCCCGAGTTCGGCAATGGCGGAAACGCCGCTGCGGCGGTGGAATTGCTCTCCCGAGGCTCGCCAGGGCCAGATCCGTCGTTGTGGTCGTCGAGCCGTGCCCTCCCCCGCTGCTGCCAAAAATCGCTGCCTCCCCGTGCTATCACCGCCGCTAAGCATTGCTGCCTCTCCCAGCCATCCCCGCCACCGAGCACCACTGCCTCCCCGCCAAATCCCACCCACGCCCGAGCTCGTTGACGCCTATGTGACCACTGAATCCCTTGCCGGAGCTCGTCTGCACCCAAGCCCCGCCAAATCCCCTACCGGAGCTCGTCCGCACCCAAGCCCCGTCAAATCTCCCGCGGAGCTTGTTCGCGCCCGAGCCCGCGGACACCTACGTGACCGCCGAATCCGCCGCCCATTGCCGCCTCGCGCACCGGGTTTGTTAGAGAGTGGGTGGGAGACCTGAGGTAAGGGAGAGAGAAGGATGTGGTGCACTACTAGAGAAGTGATCTTTAAAGGGTCGGACGATTTCCACAATAGTCTCGGTTCCAAAAAGAACCGGGACTAAAGATTGTTTTTAGTCCCAGTTAAATTTTTTTGATCTTTAGTCCCGGTTGTTGTCTCCAACCGGGACTAAAGATCATTTTTAGTCCTGGTTCATCCCATGTCAGAGGCATGTCAGGGGCTGAGGATCTTTATTCCCAGTTGATACTATCAACCGGGACTAAAGATTACCACTTTAGTCCCGGTTGGTAAAGATCATTTAGATATGTAGTCCCGGTTGGTAGTACTAACCGGGATTAAAGGGGTAATCTTTAGTCCCGGTTGGTATCTTCAACCGGGAGTAAATATTTTCTCCCATCTCTAATCGGTTAAGTCCCAGACGAAATATTTAGATAAGATCTCCTCTTCTTCTCCCTCAGATCCAATCTTATCTCTTCCTCTTCCACTCCTCTCTCCTCCTCTCCCCTCCTCCCCTTCCTCCTCCCCTTCCTCCTTCTCTCCCCTCCTCCCCTCCTATCCGGCGGCGTCCGGCGGGTAGGCGGCGGCCTTGGCGGGCAGGCGGCTGGCGGCGGCGGCCAGCGAGCAGGCGGCGGCGCCCGGGCAGCTTTTTTTTTTCCTTTTTTTTGATATTTTGTGATGTATAGTTCCTTTTTTTTAGAATTTGTGATTCATTGCATGGATCTGAGATGTATAATCTGTAGTGTATTTGATTTGTGTGTAATTTTTTTAAGGATTTGTGATGTAGTTGATTTGTTTGTATAAGTAACTTAAGCTTTGTGATGTGAATGATTTGGGATTTGGGATGTGAATGATTTGGGATGTTACTTTGATTTGGAGTTTTGGAGTTTAATTTGGGATATGCATCCCACTTGATTTGGGAGGAAATACAGGGATTAACCCTGTCAAATAGCAAAGAAACAACAAAAATGAAAAGGAAAAGGGGACCAACCGGATGTGGCTCTGCCATCTTACCAACCGGGACTAAAGATGAATCTTTACTTCCGGGTATTTGAATCGGGACTAAAGACTCGCATCTTTAGTCCTGGATTCTTTCTCCCGGTTCGCTACCCGGGAGTAAAGGGGGTTGCGAACTGGGAGAGATGTGGGGTTCTCCAGTAGTGGTGGCTGGTGGGATGGGACAAGGGAATCTTTATAGGGTTTTTTTTCATATCTCCCGAGGGGTATTTTTTATGGCGGCTATTTAAGAGGACCACTTGTGATTATCTATTTTCACAAGTGGCTCTCTTAAACAACCGCTTGTGAAATATCGTTATTTTTACAAGAGGTTATGTTAAGGCAACCGTTTGTAAAAATCGATTTTGGTAAGCAGTTATTAAGCAGGGACATCCAGTTACATTTTTATTAGCGTTTTTTTATTTTTTCTTCCTTAGAAAAAAATGGGTGGCGCTAGGAAAAATCGTTTTTTAAGTAGTGAAATCAACTTGATTTCAATCATCTCATATCTCAAATGGTTGGCTAACGAATCTGCTACGTGGTAGCCACCAGCACAGAACGCTCTATACATATCGGTTAGGAACCCTCGTACATGCCGGTTTTTCAACCAACACCACTAAGGCAGCACTAATGAGAAGAAATTATAGGTGCGATTTAAGAACCAACACCTAAGAGATTCTATGAATAAAAAAACGGCTCGAAGCATTGGCTCGATTCCGGCCAATGCATCGAGCAGTTCCCCATTACCCTAGAGCATCCTACATCCAAGAACAAATTTGTTAACATCCACATACCACCATCCATCCAACAACCCCACAAAGATTCTGAGATTGAAAAGTTTCCAAGAACATCTAAGAACAAAATTATAGAATCAAACATGCATAGGTCAACATTCAAGAACATAGATATGGAAGGAAGAGAATGACAGTAGTGTCGTTGCTGCTCGTCATGGTAAAGTCCTTCTGCCAGTGTGCCAATCGCTACTGCTTGCTATGGTGAAGTCTTCCCGTCAGTGCGTCGATCGCAACCGCCCCCCCCCCCCCCCCAACCTAGGTGTGCTCGGGAGGGAGAGGGGATGAAAAATGCCCCATAATATCGGTTTTAAATGAACCGGTAACTATAAAATCGTTACGAATGTGGTGTTTTGTAATCGTATGGCTTTTTGAGTGATGGATCCAGGATTGTAGCAATATGGGGATATATACGAACTTTAGCATCATGATAAAAATATCTGATCAAGAAGCATAATATACCAACAATTAAAACACTGAAACAGCTCGTACAACGACATAAATAGTGTAAAAATTTGAATGAAACAAATTATATACCCAATCCATCCACGTTACATCGGTCACTGGGTTTTGGAGCAAGGTTTCACGGCCCATATCATCTTTGAAATAAAAAGGGTGAGGAGAGATGGTCTACTATACATATATGATATATAAGTTGTGGAAACATAAGTTTTTGTTCTTGATCTATGCCTTAATTTTTAGACGAGTTAATTATATGGTTTATTTTATGGCCCTTTTATTCCTCACATCCGACTGGTGTAACTGTACCAGGACATGCATACATAAAATGCAATTATTGGAATGATCCGATCATGTAATAATAATAACTAGCATGGTGGTCTGTGTAAATTGCGCGGCTAGTATCCATATATTTTCTCATATAATACCATATACTTTTTCTTATTTTATTATTAAAATATCTTAAAATAACAGCATAATTTAAATTTTGCAGTAAGTTGGCCAAACTTCATATTGTGTTGTATATACGTGATAGTTATTAATTATTTTTAATACTAAATTTTAGTAATTTCTAAATTACATTTCTATATGAACTCTAGACTTCTCTTCCAACATTCTTTATTTTTTAATTATGAATTTCTATTATTTATAAATTTTATTCCTATATTTTTTATTTCAAATTCAAAATTTCAGTTATTTCTAAATTATATTCCTATTTGATCTCTAGACTCCTTTACCGATATTTCTTATTTTTCAATTCTTAATTTCTGTTATTTATAAATTGTATTTTATATGGACTCTAAACTCTTCTTCTAATGTTGCTTATTTTTTTAATTTTGAATTTTCATATTTCTAATTGTATTTCTATATGGACTTTAAACTCATCTTTCAGTATTATTTATTTTTAATTTGGAATTTCAGTTACTTCTAAATTGTATTCCTATATGGACTATTGTTCCAATGTTCCTTTTTAATTTCTATTTTTAGTTATTTGTAAATTATATTTCTATATGTTCTCTAAACTCTACTTATTATTTTTATTCCAAATTTTAATTACTTCTAAATTCCTATATTGACTCTATACTCTTTTTCCAATATTCCTTATTGTAATTCCTAATGTCTATTATTTCTAATTTATATTTCTATATGGACTCTAAACTTATCTTTCAATATTTATTTTTTTTATAATTATGAATTTCAGTTATTTTTAAATTGTATTTTTATATGGACTCTATTTCTTCTTCCAATATTCCTTATTTTTTAATTTTGAATTTTCGTTATTTCTAAATTGCATTTCTATATGGACTCTAACCTCTACTTTTAATTTTCTTATTTTTTTAATTCCGAATTTTCATTAGTTCCATTGTATACTGGTATGGACTCTAGTCTTCTCTTTCTATATTCCTTATTTTTAATTCCGAATTTTTCAGCTATTTTTAAATTGTATTCCTATATGTACTCGTGTTTTCTTTTCTCCGATTAATATGAGAATTTTTAGGCTATGAGAGCGAACGTGGAGGCTTCCTTTTCTATTTCTTTAATTAGTTAACTAGCATGGTGGCCCGCGCAGATTGTGCGGCTAGCATCACTATACTTTTCTCTCATATAATAGCATATATGTTTTCTCATTATATTATTCAAATATATTAAAATGACAACATAATTTTAAATTTTGCAATAACTTTATAAAACTAATAATATGTAATTTTCATATTATATTTTATATATGTGTTAGTTATTAATTATTTTTAGTATCAAATTTTAGTAATTTGTAAATTATATATATTTCTATATGGACTCTAGACTCGTCTTTTAATATTTCTTTTTTTAATTCGGAGTTTTCTGTAAATTGTATTTATATATAGACTCTATGCTCTTCTTTCAATATTATTTATTTTTATTTCTGAATTTTTTTTATTTCTAATTTTATTTCTATATGGACTCTAAACTCATCTTTCAATATTCTTTAATTTTTAATTTCGAATTTCAGTTACTTCTAAATTGTATTCCTATATTGACATTAAACTCTTCTTCCCATATTTTTCTTAATTTCGAATTTTAGTTATTTATAAATTGTATTTTTATACGGACTCTAAACTCTACTTTTAATTTTATTATGTTTATTCTAAATTTTAGTTAGTTTTAAATTTCTATATGGACTCTATACTGTACTTCTAATATTCCTTATTTTTTAATTCCGAATTTCCATTGTTTTCTTAATTATATTTCTATATAGACTCTATACTCTACTTCTAATATTCCTTATTTTTAATTCTAAATTTATATTATTTCCTAATTGTATTTCTATATGGATTCTATACTCTACTTCTAATATTCCTTATTTTTAATTCCAAATTTTTGTTATTTTTTAATTGTATTTCTATATGTACTCTATACTCTACTTCTAATATTTCTTATTTTTTAATTCCGAATTTCAGTTATTTCCTAATTGTATTTCTATATGGACTCTAGTCTCCTCTTCTAATATTTCTTATTTTTTAATTCTGAATTTCAGTTATTTTCTAATTGTATTTCTATATGGACTCTAGTCTCCTCTTCTAATATTTCTTATTTTTTAATTCCGAATTTCCATTGTTTTCTTAATTGTATTTCTATATAGACTCTATACTCTACTTCTAATATTCCTTATTTTTAATTCTAAATTTATATTATTTCCTAATTGTATTTCTATATGGATTCTATACTCTATTTCTAATATTCCTTATTTTTAATTCCGAATTTTTGTTATTTCTTAATTGTATTTCTATATGGACTCTATACTCTACTTCTAATATTCATTATTTTTTAATTCCGAATTTCAGTTATTTTCTAATTATATTTCTATATGGACTCTAGTCTACTCTTCTAATATTTCTTATTTTTTAATTCCGAATTTCAGTTATTTTCTAATTGTATTTCTATATGGACTCTAGTCTCCTCTTCTAATATTCCTTATTTTTTAATTCCGAATTTCAACTATTTCTATATTGTATTTCTATATGGACTCTAGTCTCCTTTTTTAATATTTCTTATTTTTTTAATTCCGAATTTCAGCTATTTCTAAATTGTATTTTTATATGGACTCTGCCTTTTCTTTTTCTCCGATTAATGTGAGAATTTCTAGGCCATGAGAACGAACGTGTAGGAGCGAACGTGTAGGCTCTTTTTTCTATTCCTTTAATAATATAATAGATAGATAGATAGGTAATACTTAATTAACAACGTCAGTAACAATATGTCAAATATTTTAATAAAGAGCCAAATTACAAAATTAGCCAGAAGTATATGTTGGCTTGGAAAGTTGGAACCGATGCCTGACAAGGTTCTCTTGGTGATCAACCTGAAGTGTATGTACGTTCCCTACAGTCTACTTACTTCAGTTTGGTTAGTTTGCGAATAGACTCGTTGATCAATCCCATTAGGCTATTACAACCCGGTAGCCATACTAATTGACCATATTTGTGCATACATTTTAAAATGCTCAGATTTGGCATACGCCATCGATGTTTACGGTTCATTTTACATTATTTACTAGATTGCTGAAACAGATTATTTGCTCCACGTTTAAAAAACATATTTTTTTTCAAAAAAAAAATTCTTCTATCAATGCTGTATTGCTTGCATTGGACAACCTGTTTTAAGATATTTGATAAATTTATTTACTAAAATATTTAATTTATCTCTAGAATTAATTAGATAATTCATAGCAACGATCCGCTCGATAATCTGTTTTAAACTAAGCCTCAATTCAGATTTTGCACTTAAGAAATAAAATGATTATTATAGCATAGCACACATGACCTACATGCTATCACACACGAGCACTTAGTTTAATTGAATTGGACGCATGCATGGATGCAATTTTTAACTCGCGGGGGTAACATGCATGCATGCTTGATATATATCACAATAAGGCTTTTCAGCAGATATGCGTGCATCGTCGCAACGATGATATGATTGATCTTCATCATCGATCACTACATCATTTATTCATTAGCTACTTGCTTATTTGTTTTTTTCTCTGGGCCTTTTCTATCTTCCGTAGTGGACGTTAATTATTGTTAGTTATCCCAAATAAGATGCGTGTGAGCAATCACATTTGTCACCTTTGTATATAAATCCTGATTGATTGGATGATGCGCTGCACAAAACAGTTTCTTATGTATATATGCTATAGTTTGGCATGATCCACTGTCACCAAATACGGCCAAGTGCAGCCTTACAGAGGCTTATCCCAGAAACAAAGCATCTTTGAAATTTGGCCTAGCAGAGACAAAATGCTTTTACATAGTGACAAATTTTAAATTCAAACCATCATGTACTTTTGCATAGCTCTGTTATCTGAATTGTCATCGATGGTGATCCTTCATTTGGCTCGTACCAATATCAGACCTATTGGTTCTTTCTAACAGCAAGCCTACACTGAACCTTGAATAATATATCCGTGCCTTTTGTGACAACAAGGCTATGCTGAATTAATCTTTGCAGAATGCCTACCTTTTGCTCATACGTATGATGTGTGTTGAATTTTAA
The DNA here is from genome assembly GCA_000338895.3 of Oryza meridionalis. Classification (NCBI taxonomy): domain Eukaryota; kingdom Viridiplantae; phylum Streptophyta; class Magnoliopsida; order Poales; family Poaceae; genus Oryza; species Oryza meridionalis. Next base: position 21,504,139 of record CM002529.2, on the reverse strand, counting down.
TAACAACTATGCTAGCTCTTTTCCAAGATCATATATTCCTATCTTTGTATATATATATATGAAACATGCCAGCACTACTCCAAATGGCATAAAAGATTACAATTCTACATGAGTGAACCACATGTCCAAACAAGTGCATGCATATGTACTCGCTCATCACAAACTCGCAGTCACGTCGACCATGAATTAATTCATGCATGGCTCAACGTCTCATCGATGTGCATAGTCACATCGATCGCTGAGAAGTCTATCTAATATTAGCTAGCTTAAATGCTTAATTAGGTAGCAAATCAAATTAAACTGCAGCAGGTTGCTATCGAACACAGGTTGTATTATTCTCGCGTGTTAAATTGGTCATTAATTACTCTCCTATCTCTTTTCGGTTAAGAAGTGCTTATCTCAGGCAAAAGACCGGAGCTGACACCGGTTAGCGTTAGTCGTTGCAAGTTTGAAACTTACTACTTCTTTCAACATGGATGACAGTGAGACGCACGCTTACAAATTTCTACAATGTTTAATTAGACGAAAGCGATTGATTTCTACACGTATGGTCACCACGGAACAGTTTCATATATGTATATCATGGTCTTATCTCCAGATAATCTTATCCTCGATTATTCATTCGTTGTTTCCATTCAAAAAAAAAGATTATTCATTCGTTGTCCGTGACATGAAAGTGCCATGTAATGTTAATTAATTGTCACGTTAACCTCTCATGTGATGTGTTGGATAATTTGGTCTTTTTGTGATTTTTTTTATTTAGTTTGCCTTAATACTCGTCCTGTCAAAAAAACTAACCTATTTTTAGATGATTTTTTAGACAGATATAGTATATAATTAACAATATGTTCTAAAACACTTTAGCTATGTATAGCTAGCCTGGATATTTCCCATTCCTCCGTTCTCAAATATATAATGCAATATTGAATTTTAACATGACGTTTGACTATATATCTTATTAAACATTTTAGCATAAATATAATAAAAATATAGGATCTTTAATGCACAAGCCCAAACAAAATAAAATATCGATAAATATAAAGCTTTTTCTAATAAAATAAATGGTCAATCATCATGTTGGAAAGCCAATAATGTTATATGTTTAAAACGGATGTACTACGAAGAACGATGGAATCCTCCCCGTACCTCCACATATGCACTTTAATCACACTTGGAGAACTGATCTTTTTCCATGGAACACAAAATTACAATTGTTCTGGATAGATTAAGAACCAGTACTAAAAATGCTCCAAGTCCAAGTTAGTGTTATACATCAACCGGGACTAAAAATTAATCTTTAGTCTTAGTTGATAACATCAATCAGGACTAAAGATGGAAAATAATCGAGCTCTCGAGCTGGGTGGACGACCACCAACTTAAACACCTGTTTGGGCCGTGACTCAGTTAGAAATAGCCATGAAAAAACCATATAAATTAACCAACAGTAGCTACGGTCGATCGGTACACGTGGTATCAGTCCTAAGTGCGTGGATTGTCCTTGATGTCCACTAATACAGATATGCGCTTTTCAAACTAAAATAAGCATATCCTCCGAAGATTGCCGAACCATCCTTGCTTAATAGTTTTCAAACCTGCAGCACACAATTAACCAAGCAAGCTAGCATGCATGCATGCATCCAACAATGTACTGCACTACTGTATATCATCATCGATCCTTTGGTCCATTTTGCGGCCGGATGGCTGGCCTGATTGTACGTGCATCCTACGACCATTCTTCCCCTCGGGCGAAATTTCCTCCCATGTCACATGAGCCCATGTATCGAGAGATGATCATCATATGACGACGTGCACGGGCCACACACATAATCATGTTACTAGCTACTAGCCTACTATACTATATGGCCATAAGAGCAAGTTTAATAGTATAGCCCACTACTAGCTCCAATTTATCTATAGTCAATCTAATAACCAATTTATATAATAGTTATTTACTATACTTTTAATATATAGTCCCACCTATCATACACACATTGTCTTTGGAGCCCGTGCTGTAGCTGGCTACATATCTGTAGCCCGCTGCTATTCTCTCTCATCTTTTATCTCATTAAAATATATTTATAGCTAGCTAATAGTCTGCTATTGTATCTGCTCCAATATTCAGGAAAGTGACGAGCTAACACATGCAATAATTCGGGCCGATATCGAGATCGATCGACACGGGAGGTTGATGACTATGGGATTGCTCATCATGTTTGGCTTCCGGCTGGCTAACAAATATATAAGTAGTTTAGCAACGAGACGACGACGACGTGCAGGAGACTCTGGGACCCATGCCTGAATCGCGCGTGCCATGACAGCTTATTGGTCAACCAAGTCCGGCGCTGCAGCCTGCATGCAGAGAGTGCAGAGAGGTTGGCTGAAAATTTTGTTCTAAACCACTAGTCGTCTACTACTGCACCTTGTGTGTGCCGCGTGCAGCAGGAGATCGATCGATCGATCCAACCGAATGCATGGGCCAGCGGGTAGCATATGGCGGCACACTATAAATTGGAGGCCACCCCTGTGCGTCTCGTCTCATCCAACTCATCTCAGGATCGAGTTGTGTAAGTTGTAGTGTGCTGCTCTGCTATACCTTGTGTCGAGATGGCCGGAGTGGTGATCACCGGGCGGGCTTTGGTGGCCGCCGTCGCTGTCGTGGTCGCCGTTTTGCTCGGCGGCGCGGCGGCGCAGCAGCTGTCCCCCAACTTCTACTCGAGGACGTGCCCCAACCTGGCCACCATCGTGCGGTCCGGGATGGCGTCCGCCGTGCGGACGGAGCCCCGGATGGGGGCCTCCATCCTTCGCCTCTTCTTCCATGATTGCTTCGTCAATGTAAAGCAAACGCAACATTCTTTTTAGTATTTTTTTTGGCTGGTGCTGTTGCTGATGAATGATCATGAGCTCATGAGTTATGGTTTTATGGTTGTCTGGTGGGGTTGGTTGCAGGGATGTGACGGCTCGATCCTGCTTGACGACACGTCGACGTTCACCGGCGAGAAGAGCGCCGGCCCGAACGCCAACTCGGCCCGCGGCTTCGAGGTGATCGACGCCATCAAGACGCAGGTGGAAGCCTCCTGCAAGGCCACCGTCTCCTGCGCCGACATCCTCGCCCTCGCCGCCCGCGACGGCGTCAACCTGGTCAGTGTACTACCTACATATGCGAACCACCCGTACGTACGTCACTGAATTTTACCAGTGGCTGACATGTTCTTTTGGTGTGCAGCTGGGTGGGCCGACGTGGAGCGTGGCGCTGGGGCGGAAGGACTCGCGCACGGCGAGCCAGAGCGCGGCGAACAGCAACCTGCCGGGGCCCGGGTCGAGCCTCGCCACGCTCATCAGCATGTTCGGCAACCAGGGCCTCTCGGCGCGCGACATGACGGCGCTGTCGGGCGCCCACACCATCGGCCGCGCCCAGTGCCAGTTCTTCCGCAGCCGCATCTACACCGAGCGCAACATCAACGCCTCCTTCGCGTCGCTCCGGCAGCAGACGTGCCCGCGCTCCGGCGGCGACGCCAACCTCGCGCCGTTCGACGTGCAGACGCCCGACGCCTTCGACAACGCCTACTACCAGAACCTCGTGTCGCAGCGCGGCCTGCTCCACTCCGACCAGGAGCTCTTCAATGGCGGCTCGCAGGACGGCCTCGTCAGGCAGTACAGCACCAACCCCACCCAGTTCTCCTCCGACTTCGTCTCCGCCATGGTCAAGATGGGCAACCTGCTGCCGTCCTCCGGCACCGCCACGGAAGTCAGGCTCAACTGCAGGAAGGTGAACTAATTAAGGATGATAAACCCCAATTCCCATCGCATTGCATTGCAGGTGATCATTTCCGATGATCACCGTCTTCGCCGACGCCCTGGGAACCAATGCGTCGGTGAGATATCAAAACACAAGAAGAAACGGAACGTGAAATACTTGTTTGATAATGTATTACCACAAAGTGTAATAATGTGCGACACTTAAATATGATGATATATACCATGGTAAATTATCGCAACCACGACAATGTATTTTTTATATGATGCATGATAATACAATCCTTGCTGTTAAAGAAAAGGACAGAGAAGCTCCTAGTGCACTTACCACAGCTTGATTTTGTGGACGTCGCAAATTTGCAATTTGCGAAGTGTCGTATCGAAATGGTTGCACATGCAAGGTGAATGTGATGGACGCTGTCGGTTTCTACAAAAGTCCACACGAATTTGACGTACCTTTTTCCTTTGGCGATATCAAAGAAAACCAAAGGGGAATAAATTCGCGGCCCATGGGATCTTCAGGGTTTGATATGGTTATCATATCACTCCTAGCATGCAGACATTCTGACATCTACTCAAGGTAGAGAAAATGAGAAGCAGAGTATCAAATGAAAAGAGAAAAGCAGAGGAACAAGGCATCAATACTTTCTGACAGAGACCAAAGCATCAATTTGTTATTACAAAACTATATGATAATGTGGCGCAGTGGCAGTATATTCCTTCAGGTGTATGGAACGAAAGTTTCTTTCGTTATTGAAAACAAAGGAACGAATAACGAATAAATAGTCTTTAAAAGGAAAAAAAGTCCCAATACCCCTCTAAACTTTGATTGAATATCTGTGTAGCACAATAAACTTTGAAATCGGACAATCAAACCCTGAATTTTATAATATCACTTATATAATCTTCTAAAGTGGTTTTGCATAGTGGTTTTTATTTAATGTATATATAAGTTGGATAAGTTTGATCACGTGACATACACATTGGACATATATATTAAAATCTCTAGTTAAATATTTCTTTTCTACCTGTTGTTAGCTCACATTTACAAATGAGTACCAACATAATAATAGTATGGTATCACTGTATAGTATAAATCAATTACTTACAATTGATGATACACAAATATCTTATATTAGTTATTCAAAGCTACTTATGTTTAATAAGCTTCCAAATATACAAAACCACCATCCAAAACCATCATATAGGGTAATTTGAACAGTATTGCAAAGTTTAGGGTGTTCGATATCTGGTTTTAAAGTTTGGGGTGTTAGATGGACTTCACTACAAAGTTTAGGGGAATATTTGGATTTTTTCCTTTAAAAAAGTAAAGAAAACGATGCATTTTGTTTCTCAGTTTAAGAGAAAAGCAGGATCTTTGTCACATCTCTCTCTTTCCCAACAGTTCTTAGCACCAGTATAGATATTAAGAGCTTCTTTTGGGTAGATGAATTTTGCGATATTTTCGTAGGAATTCAACAACTAATTCTTGTAGATGACATGATTTATCGATCTATCTATCTATATATATTTATACCAGTTTGGCACTTTGAAAAAGCTCCTATATTAATGTGTTAAGCAAAATGCTGCACTGGAAACACTGTGAACTCTTTTAATTTAATTTTTCCACATTACATAATTTCTAAATTTAAAATTAACAAATATGAAAGTTCTTTTTTTTTTAAAAAAAGGTCAAGGCGGAGAGCTTCCCAACCTAAATACTTTCATTTGCAAAAGGAATGAGAGGCATTACACAGGCATGGGATTAGATACATTAGAGATTTGCTAATGGGGAGGACAAACAAGATTTCTAACACGAGACTACATGTCGCTCGTCTGCGTAGCCCAAAGAGAGGTTTGCTCGACACGTGGTGGCATGGATGGAAGGTTCAGATTTTGAAAATAAGTTTTGAAAGATGTCATTATTAAAATTAAAAAGGTTAAAAAATAATAAAAAAAGGTTTGTCAATATATCTTGTGACACAAATTTCAGCTCATATCTTTCATATTTTGGATCACTAGATATGCTTTAAGATTTGTGTGTAACATTGATCTTATCCTTTTCTTTCCCTTCCCCTTCTCCCCCAACCAGACACAACACGAGCCCGAGGTGAGCTCGCTCGCTCACTTCCTCGAGCAACAACGCTGCCGGCGCCACCCCGCGCTACCGCCCAGCCTCGCCAACTGGCCGGAAGGCACTGGTGAGCTCCCTTCCCTTCCTCCCTCTCCTCCTCTTGAAGTCAGCGGTGGTGAGGTGCCTCTGTCCTGTTGTCTTCCCCTTCTCCGTCGGTTACCCACCGACGGATCCACCACCGTCTAACTAGTCGCTTTGTTTTGCACCCACCGCCGATGCCGACCCACAACCCCCGGCTTTGGTGGTGCCGCTGCCACCTCACCGCCCTCCCAAGTCCACCATCCACCGCTAGTCCTCCATAGCCCATGGTTATCCCTCTAAAGCTGGCGAACTCCTCCCTTTTTCCTCTTCTCCTCACCTCCCTACCAAGTATCGACCTCAACCCGGGACCCTAAATGATCAGGGTCATCGCCGCCGTTCATTAAAGTTCAACAAGATCGCTGGAGTTAAAGAAGCTCATTAGAGCACAAATCACAACTAGATATGAATGATTGATTTTACTCTCATTTTCCGATTGTGGTTTAGCAATTCTGTAAAAAAGAAATTCCATTCTTGGCTGCAGGGTGGTGGTCAATGGAATAATGAACTAAAAGCATCACCAACAGATCACGTATAATCTCTCCCAAAAAATTGTTTTTGTTTTCTAAACTGAAAATAGGTAGCCAGAAAACAGATCACTCCAAGAGAAATCTTAAATTTTATCCCAAAAACTAAAAGTGGGCCCTTCTATTAAACTAACACCAGATTTTTTTTTCCGTTTTCCTCTCTCTCGCGTGCGCTCGTGGCGCTCCCTCCGCGCGTATAGCACTCCCCCGGAGAAAAATCTGGCGTGAACGAGAGATTAGGGACGGTAAAAGCGCCGTCTCTCTCCCTTAAATGAAGAGAGCGGGGAAGTGTTTTCTAATAAATTAGGATTCGGATAGGAAATTTGTTGGAGGCATTTTTTTCCATCAAAATTCTAAAATATTAGTATTGGAAATGGAATAAGGGGACTGTTGGTGATGCTCGAAGACCTGGCCAAGGAAACAGGGCATGCCGCATTGGCATGCAGGCTTCCTTTGAGTCAAACCTGCACCCCAGGTATGTTGCTCTTCTCACCCTCAAGGCCTCAATGCGGCAATCTGTCCAAGCGGCGTCATAATCCGACGCACGATCAACAGGTTCAACCTGTACAGCATTCCAACTTACAACGAGATGTTCTGCGAGTCTAACCAGCTCGCAACTACGTATGAGTATGTGCGTGCAAGATGGTCACAGTGCAGTGCAAATGTGCAATGCAATGCCATGAAATCAATCTCTCTCTCTCTCTCTCTCCTGTGCAGGGTCAACCCCCGTTACCCCACCGACGGAACGAAAGCGTAGTGGTGCCTGCCACTATTCCACATTAATTAGTTTTTGCTCTACGTGCGCAGCCAGCTTCAACCGGCCCCGGGACCCCCCGCGGGTTAAGGCGCTGCGGGCCATGGAGCACCGCACCGAGGCCGGAAAACCCGTCAGGTTATTGGTGCAATATTGTCGAGTTGCGGAGCAGAAACGCGGTCGGCGCACGCACGGTGACGGCGGCTGCTGTGTCGGCACATGGTACCAGTAAAAACGGTCGCTTTTGCAGTGGTTGCGCGCGGCCAGCGCGCGGGCGGAGACTGGAGTACGCGGATACGCCCATACACGCCGCCTGCCTGCAAGTGCGGGTGATCTAGCCGGTAGGGCAGCTAGCCGCGCCAGCCACATCGCGATGCATCCACCGCGGGACGTGCGCCCGGCCAGGGGCACGCGGATCAAGTGGCTGACGAGGCGAAGGCGATACCGCGATGCCCATATGCCCATATGGCCATATTGGTGTCCGTCAAATTAATACTCCAGTATACTTACTCCGTACTTGTAAGAAAATCATTTAGAATAATGTTTAAGTTAAATCTTGGGAATATAAATCATTAATAACTCTCAAGTTATTGACTTTAAAAAGTAAAAATTATATGAATAGATTTATCTTGAAAAATACTTTCATAAAAGTATACATATATCACTTTTCAATAAACTAAGGAAGGTAGCCCGCGCATTCGCGCGGGCATGTATTGTACATTGCGTGCATTCGTGCGGGCATGTATTGTGCATTACGTTAGAAATACATATAAAAACAGAATATCAATTGGCTGACACCTCCCATGTTTAAAAGTAATATATTGTTTTCGAATGAGACACATTAGGTGAGGCCTCCGCTGTTCATTGTCATTTTGCTTTGATAATTTTTCCAAGATATTTGTTAGGTCTTAAAATATATAATATTTAATACATATGTATAAATAATTATCTATGATCTCTTTATTATATAGAAAGAAGTTCAATTTAGTTTGTTTGGAAAACGTGTCTAACAAATCAAGTGTATATTAGTAAGGTGTTTTGTCCTCTTTCTTAATAGAATGTTTACTTGCTTTTTTTAACAAATTCTAAAGAACTATTATTGTTAATAAATATGTTATATTTGTACCATCAAGTATTTCTCCTTCTGGTTTAAGTTCATGCAAGTTGTTACATACTTATATATAAATTAATAAAGACATGTCATATACCTCGCTTCCTTGTGATTTGTGTGATCTATACTATCTTTTCCAAAAGAAAATACCTAGTTAACATGAACCCAAAATTTTAAACTTAATAGTAACAAATATAAATTTTCAATGAACTATATACTGCGAATCTTAGTGCGGTTTATATGCGTAATAATATGTAGAGAAACTCATAATGCTATGATATACGATGGATGTAAGGCCATTAATGTCTAAGCATTGTAAAATTGTTACGAAAATGGAACATACAATGGTTGGTCCAATTTTAGTGAAATGTAAGAACCAATTTTTTTTACGAACTTATTACATTTTCTCTAAACAGTTTAATTTAGTCCCTATTGACATTTTCTATTACTTGCTTTATTTTATATTTTATACCAGTTTAAACTATAGGCTTTATGGATCTTTACCATCATTGTTTTAATTATAAGTACAACAATATTTAGATTAGATATCAGATGTATAGCTTGAAATTTATGCATGTGTTAATATTTTTGATTATTTCCGGCTATATAAACAGGAAGGGGTAGAGTGGAGAGCTCAAGCCGAGAAGGGAAGGGACGTGTAATGTCGTGTTCTGCGTATGTGTGGGGCGAGGGTAAGTGGAGGGGTGGTTTTTTCTATTTTATCTAAATGATTTAAGTGAAACTGATTATCTATTTTTTGTCACATTTTTTTGTTATTTTTTCTAATTTTTAAGACGTAACACATGGCGGCTTAAGATTTTAAGTGCAAACTGATGGTTAGATGATTTTTCTTCCAATTTGTAAAGTTTTATTTTTATTTAAGACGTAACACGTGAAACCTTAAGTGCACTAAGAGGATGTACAATGATTTACGGTAATATAATACTTATTTTCATTCTATATTATGGTCTGTGTAAGGTTCATTTTACTTTTATCCATATAGATCTAATTTAATTATTTTGAAGTCATATATGGTGATAAAATCTATATCATTATCTTTTATAATTTTATAATTGTTCGAATGGCACATAAAAATTAGAAAAATTAATATAGCCCCAAAGTGACATATTTCTTCTCAAAATCGATATTACAGTGTATATGGGTCTTTAAATGTAAAATAGATGTTATAGTTGCTTACTTTTTGCATAAGTTTTGCTTTCTAACTAACATATTTTGGAAACATTACTAATTGTATATTCATTTTACTTTTATGATTGTAGACCTAATTTAATTATTATGAAGTTATGTATTATGATAAAATCTATATTATTATTATTATTTTATATTTTTTATAATTGCTTTAATGGCACGCAAAAGTTAGGAAATATAAACCAAAATGACTTTTTTTCAAAGCTAAATTATAGTGAAATATGGTCTTCACCTGTAATTTAGTTATGAATAATCTAAATAGTTACATGGATCAGAAATTAGTTGTATGATTTTGAAGCTTAATTGTTTAACACAAAATTATTGCTTATCAAGCTAATAAGGCATGAAAATAGGAGAGTGAAAACATTGAGAAATGAGTTGAAGGAAGAGGAGGTGTACATACGTACGTTCGTTTTTTAAAAAAACTAACTTATACATACAGACTTAGGTGGGCCCGGGTTTAGGAGTGGAATTTTTTCTTGAAAATTAATCTAATAGTTGTACATATTGGGTCCACCAAATTTAATAAAAATATATTTGTTATTTTAGATTTTTTAAGAATTTCACTAATATATTAGAGCATCATATGGCAACTTAGTAGCATTTGTAGGATGTCATATGGTGAATTAGGAGTATTTTTGGGAAATTTAATGGAATTTTAGACATCTAATCTAATGTTCTAAAACATTGATCGGGTCCACCAATTTAAATGAAAATCGACGGTAATATTTATGTAAATTTATAGAGTAATATGTTTTATCTTTAAATAATAGAAAATCATATTTTAAATGTCATCAATTTTTTTTCCAATGGTACTAAGTACGTATGCCTTTTGTTTTGCTTATTGATTTTATGGTAATTCTGTGCGTAGTTTTTTTTTCTTCTGACGCGAATAGTAGGTATGCTTTGTTAGTTTCTTGAGTAGTACATACGTATGAAGTTTCTTCCTATATACATAATAAAAAGAGTAGCTATATTAATAGCGTCATATTTTTTATCAAAAAATAATCAACATGTATTTATATTGTAAGTCTATAAACTACATAATATGTAATTTTAGTGTATGTGTAATGTAAGTTCCAAAATTATATATGTAAATCACAAAATTACATACGTAAGTTTCAAAATTACATATGTAATTATTATATAATTATAGAGTAAATAGGATATAATTATAATGTAACTAACGTGCCATCATACATACATGAAAAATCTGATGCTAATCAAAAAAGGCAAAGGATTAATAACGATAAAAAAGGAAAGTTGCATCCCTCAAGCGTTTATCCATGGTACATCAAACCATCAACGGCCAGAGATTCAACTGTTTTCAGCCCAAAAAAAAAACGTGCAACACATATAGCTCATCCGCATAATAAATACATAACAGAGTAAGGAATTAGTTTCTTTGAAATAAAATACATCTAATCTAATGGCCTAAAATATCGGGTCCACCGGTTTAAGTGAAAATTTAATCTAATGGTCTAAAATATTGGGTCCACCAATTTAAGTGAAAATCGACGGTTAGATTTGATAGAGCCACGTGGCCTGAGAGCGTTTGTAGGAAGTTTAATGAACTTTTAGTATATAATAGAAGATAGATAGATATTTTTATATAAACAAGAAGTTAAAGTTATGATTTGGAGACCGTGTTGCTATTCTAAACGACTTTCTTACGAGTACGGAAGGAGTATATCCCTGTGCATCTGCGCTCGTCATTTCGTCCCAGCTTTGCCGGCCGGTGTCCCGTAGCTCAAGCTTTGCCTCCCGATGGAAAGCTCTGTTGCAACAACCAGAGAGGATCGACATCATCGATATATCGTTCCATACTTCCGTTCTCCCGGACAAAATAAGGAGATATGGAACCATTTAGTGCGCGTCAGAGTGACAAACATCGGTGTCGTTTGTCCGTATTGTGTTTTCCTTCACCTACGGCGACAACTGACAAGGCACTTTAATTGTAAAATCTATACCGAGAGCGCTCTCGATTTAGTGTTAAAAAGCAACACGGTCTAGTGCTCACTAGTACGTGAGAGAAGGTCCTGTACTGCTAGTACAGCTATGTGAGAAAATGTTCAGTTGTTACTAGTACACACAATGCATGTCTATTTTTTTTCTTTTTATAGAATTTTCTCTCAAATTACTTATCCGATCTACAATCTGATTACACCATTACGTTTGTTGTAATTAAATCTTTACAACAAGATCTTACACGATTATATTACGATGAAAAAATATTTATATTTATAAATTATTTTTATTATATACGTAAGTTACTTTTATCATATATATATATATATATATATATATATATAAAAGTTACTTTTAGATTTGACTAAATTACTTCTATACATTCATAATGCTCTAAGTTACTTATATATATATATATATATATATATATATATATATATATATATATATATATATATATATATAAAAGTTACTTTTAGATTTGACTAAATTACTTCTATACATTCATAATGCTCTAAGTTGATTATTTTTATTATTGTTGGTAGTTAATTCTATATTTTGTGGACTTTATAAATCTTCTGTACACTTTACTTGCGAATTTACTCTACATAGTTTCTTATTTCAGCTCACTGACAATATAATTATTTTTACTACAGAGAGTTACTCCCCCCATTTCATAATATAAGTCATTTTAGCATTAATTATCCATATTTATATAGATGTTAATGAATCTAGATATAGTTCTAAATTAAAGTTACTTGTTTTTGTTATAAGTTACTTCTATAATATATGTAAATTACTTTTAAGCTTTACTGAATTTACTTTGATATGTCTAAGAAGCAACTTAGTGAAATCTAGAAGTAATTTAGACATATCATAAAAGTAATTTGTGATTTTTCATCAAAATATAATCATGTGAGATCTTGTTGTAAAGATTTAATTGTTACGAACACAACGGTGTAATCGGATTAAATCGGATGAGTAATTTAAGAGAAACTTCTCTAAGAAGAAAAAAAATACATAGATATTGAGTGTACTAGTAGCTTTTTTTTTGGAAAGAAGGGTGTCTCCCTTTAGCACTATCCAGCTAGCATTCTCGGTGTAGTTGTGTCCGACTTTAATATACACGCCTAATATACACCGGCTACTACAAAATCGCTCGTAGGCATCGGTTTATATATAGGTGTTGGTTCATTTAAAACCGGCATCTATGAACCTTTTTCCCACCTCCACATTATAAAAAAAACCCAACACTTTTAAGCATGATTCTTTAGTAAAAACCAGCACCAATCCTGTATGTATTTTTTTTTAAAATAACCAACATCTATAATATATTTTAGGTGCTAGTTAATTTAAAAACGACACCTACAATCTATCTATTATATTATTAAAACAATCTTGAAAGAAGACACCATGTTCACTGTGAAGGCTAGATATTCCCACATTAATTGGAGAAAAAAAAAGAAGCGTTCAAGTAGAACACAATTTAAAAATATCTGAAATTCAGAATTAAAAATAAGTAATATTGGAAGAAGAGTCCATATAGAACCAAATAAGACATTAATTAAAATTCAAAATTAAAAATAAAATAAATTATCAAATTAGAAAAAAATTTCAAATAGGAATACAATTTAGAAATATCTAAAATTCAGAATTAAAATAACTAATATCTAAATAAGAGTCCATATAGAACCGAATATGACATTAATTAAAATTCGGAATTAAAAATAAAATGAATTCTGAAATTCGAAAAGAAAAACAAGAGAGTTCAAGTATGAATACAGTATAGAAATAACTGAAATTCGAAATTAAAAATAAGCAATATTAGAAGAAGAGTCCATATAAGAACCTGATACAAAATTAATGAAAATTCGAAATAAAAAAATAAAGTAAATTACAAAATTGTTAGAAAAATAAAAAAATTGAGTTCAATACAATTTTGAAACAAATAAAATTGAAAATAAAAAATAAGGAATATTGAAGCAATAGTCCATATAGAACACAATACAAGATTAATTAAAATTTAAAGTAAAAAATAAAATAAATTCAGAAATTAGAATAAAATAAAGGTTCAACTAGGAATACAATTTATAAGTAACTAAAATTCATAATAAAAAATAAAGACTATTGAAAGAAGAGACCATCTAGAATACATGACAAGATTAATTAAAAATAATAAATAAAATAAATTCTGAAAATAGAAAAATAACTATAAGAGTCCAACTAGGAATACAATTTTAAAAAAATATCAGAGTGAAAGATATGGAATTTTTTTAAAAAAGGTCCATATAATGAGGGGAGAAGCAATAGGGCTATAAAGGAGTATAGTGATGGCGGTTGATGGGACATCTAAAACTATAAGCAAAACCCTAAATAGAATCTCAATGACGATTAAGAGGAGGGACGATGGGTAGGGCATTAAGCAGCACAGGCACGGTGATTGGCGAATCTTATAGAAAGTAAAAAATAAACCCTAATGATAATCATATTCAATTTTTAAAATCTCAATGACAGTAGAGAGGGGAGGCTGTGGGCCGGCAGTAGAGGAGTACAGTGGCAAAGCCGCTGACAGTTTGACGGGACTTCTAGAAAATAAAAAATAAACCTAAATGATAATTATGTTTGATTTTTAAAACCCCGGTGACAATAAAGAGAGGATCCAGCGGGCGGGCCATAGAGGAGTACAACGACGACGTTTGACGTAACTTTTAAAAATTATAAAAATGACAACCAACGAGACAAAGAACACTAAAAACTACAAGATCCAATTTTTAAATGTTTTAAGGAGGATGAATAAAAACAGTGGTAGATCGGCAAACAAATAAAAAAGAGGTGACAAAGGAATAAGGGGTAGCGATTGGCGTGATTTTTAAAAATATAAAATTAGAAACAATTGGATGATAAAGTTCGGTCTTTCAAAGTCCTAAGACAACGAGTCAACTATTTAACAAAATTTAAGTAAAATCATATGTAAAAAGTAGATAATTTTATAAGTGTCGGTTTTTTTAAAGCCGGCACCCATAAAAACCTACCGGGTTCATATCCACCACACAGCTCACCTTATCCTCTCCCCATCCCCCCTCTCTCACACACACACACGCTCTCTCCCCACCCTGCTCTCACAACCCCACCGCCACCGCTGCTTCAGCCCCCGCCCGCACCTAGCCTCCTCCTTCTCTCCGTCCACTGAATACAGCGAGCCGGCGGCTGAGGGCACGGTGGCCTTGCCGTGGAGCTGGTAGGGTGGGGGAAGTGGACGAGTTCCATGCAGCTAACCACTAACCCGCCACTGCCGCCGCTCTGGCCCCCGCCCGCTCCTGGCCGTCTCTTCCTCTCCGTCCGTCGCCTCTCCTCATCCTCCTCCTCCCTCTTCGTCTGACACCCCTCCTCCTTCTTTGCCTCCTCCTCCTCACCATTTCCTCGTCGCCATCGAGCTATCTCTCCCCAGCACCGCAGGATCTGGCCACGTAGAGGTCGGGGGCCGCCGGATCCAGCCTCCTTGAGGTTGGAGCTCACCGGATCCATCCGCCTCCGACCTCATCACTGTTGATCACCTCACAAGCGCTCAGGGGCTAGTGCAGTCTAGCTCGAAGGAGATGAGCAGCAAGGGAATCGATAATGGTAGAAACAGATCCACTGGGATGGTGAGTCCGATATGTTGAACATGTAATGGTCGGTCATGGCGAAAGATCTTGATCTATAATGTGAATTGTTCTGATCTGTGATGTGATTAGCTTGTTCTTGTCTTCTTGATATGTGATGTGCTTCTTCATTGTTGATGTGTGCATATGCTCTCATGTTCTTGTTAATTTGCAATGTGGATGAGGAAATTGCAGGGCTGGGAATCAGGGGCGCTTGAGCCGGGTTACAGTTGATTTGAGCATCCATACAAATCGGTTTTTTTTTTCGAAGATTATAGGTGTTGGTTTTGTCTCTTGTGGTGGAACGTATCCACATGGGTTTAAGTTGCAAACCTAATACTAGGAGGCGCTCACATGATTCAAGTGTATATACGTGTATTCATATAGATGAGTGGACACATATGTATATATACGATCATCTTCGTTTATATTGTATTTTAAAAATATATAAATGAGTGGATACATATGTATATATATAGGATCATCTTCGTTTATATTGTATTTTAAAAATATATAACTATATATACAACTTTCATTTATCATAAGATAATATAATCATTTGTAAGTAATTTTGTGCTAAAAGTGAAACGTATGTAGTTAACAATACTAGTTATTCACGAATATTTGTCTAGATTAAACGGAGAGAATAGTAGGTTAGATCAGGCCTCCTCCATAGGTTTAATCGGTAGATGTACAGTGAACTATACCAATTGACATCAGTGGCGGAGCCAGGCCTAGGGCAGTTAGGGCATGAGCCCTAGGCTTGGCCCCAAAATCCCCTTTGGATCCTATATAAAAATTTTGAAAATATATTGTGTCTAATTGAAATACACTGATTTAGCCCTTGTGTTGCAATTTTCCTGGCACTGCCCTGCCAATTGGGAAAGGGATCCTCTGACGTAAAATCACCCGTGACGTGGTCACTGACAGGTGGATCTGAGAACGGTAGGGCTCATATGTCAGCCACCACGTTCCTCTGACTTTACGTCATAGGATCTCAATCCTGCCAATTGTTATACGCTTCTGAATTGTTATCGAAGTTTTTAATTTGGTATCCCCGAATAATGACTTTTGGATATCATAATGTCACTGCTAGGAAAAGCATTTTTGCAAGCGGCCAAAACCAATTTTCGCAGGCGGAGGGGAGGACCGCCTGCAGACGAACGACGGTGAAAATCATCCATTTTCGCAAGCGGGCAAATGGCCCGCCTGCGAAAATCCAATAAAAAAAATTGCCTTGCCGCCGCCGCAGCACCAGGAGCCACCGCCGCCGCCCTCCCCCGGCCTCCCTCTGGCCGGATCTGGGAGGGGAGGCCGGGGGAGCCGCCGCTGTCGCTCCGCGCGCCGCCGCCGCCACCGCCGTGTCCGCGCGCCGCCGCCGCCACCGTGTCCGCGCGCGCCGCCGCTGCCCTCCGGGCCTCCCTCCGGCCGGATCTGGGAGGGGAGGCCAGGGAGCCGCCGCAGCCGCACCGGGTCGCCGCAGCGTCCGTGCGCCGCCGCCGCCACCACGTCCGCGCGCGCCGCCGCCGCCCTCCCCCGGCCTCCCTCCGGCCGGATCTGGGAGGGGAGGCCGGGGAACCACGTCGCCGCCGCCCTCCCCCGGCCTCCCTCCGGCCGGATCTGGGAGGGGAGGCCGGGGAGCCGCTGCCGCCGCACCGGGTCGCCGCCGCGTCCGTGCGCCGCCGCCGCCACCGCGTCCGTGCGCGCCGCCGCTGCCCTCCCCCGGCCTCCCTCCGGCCGGATCTGGGAGGGGAGGCCGGGGAGCCGCCGCCGCGTCTACGCGCGCCGCGCGCTCCACCGCCGGTGGAGGGAGGGGAGGGGAGGGGATGGGGGAGCTGAGAAGCCAGTGGTGGAGGGAGAGAGAGAGAGTTGAGAAGATAGAAATGAGTGGTAGGGAGGGGTTGGAGTACTAGATAAGGATTGAAGGTTTTTTTTTGGTAGATACGATTTTTGCAGGCGGACCACATAAGGTGCGCCTGCGAAAATAGATTTTCGCAGGCGCGGCTTAGGTGGTCTGCCTGCGAAAATGATTTTCACAGGTGCCGCTTAAGTAGTCCGCCTGCGAAAATAGCGAACTTCACCTCGATTTATATTTTTGTAGGCGGTCATTTGACTCCCAAGCTTATGTCCGCCTGCGAAAAAAAGACTCCTACGTTGGGAAAAATGATTTTTCTAGTAGTGTGGCCCTAACCATCCGCGATATCCACAATCCTTGACCAGTCTCATGGCATGTCAGGCATGAGTTAGCTAGCGCAAGACGTTGGTCCTCGTGACTTTTAGGTTGAATCCGCAGCGCCCTTTGAGTTGAGCTGCCTTTAATTTGTTCCCCCATGTGGGGCATCACACCAACCCTGAAGCCCGATGGAGCTAGAGATCCAGAAACCCACTAACATACTGTTTCGAGCAAAGGGCACCCAAAACGCAGCGTTTTAGGCACGGCCGGCCGCTTTCTTATCATGGTCCGAACCTTCGCACACATCACGCAAAGACGCGAAGAAAGAAAGAGATCAGCTAGCGAGCAAAGCGCGATGGTGCCCTCCCCCTCTGTTCCCCAAAAGCGAGGACGCTCGATCCGGCATCGTGGATGCCAGGCACCACACCAATCTGAATCAATCCCATGGTGCGCCGCACACCACCACCGGCAACGCCGCAAGTACGTACTACGTCCCTCCCCCTCGAGACGACAGCCACCATTCGCGCGCGTTGATCGCGTCGGTCGTCAACCAATCACCAAGTGCGGCAGACATTACTAGCTACGTGCGGTTCCTAGCTTGCAACTTTGCAGCAGCAGACCAGATGCCCGCCACTAATAACACGATCGAGCACTAGCCACTATACTACTGCTACTACTATAAGTACGAGTAGCTTGCAAGAGTGTATTAGATCCAATCCAGCCATTTTTAGCTGCACGATCACGATGGGTTTCTTGTTTGCCAGGAGCAGCAACAGCTTTGTTGCTCTCGCCCTCCTGGCGTGCGTGCTGCTGGCGCCGTGCCAGGCGGCGAAGGCGGGGCTCTCGACCAAGTTCTACGCCAAGACGTGCCCCGGCGTGGACACCACCGTGCGGTCGGTGGTGGCGCAGGCCGTCGCCAAGGAGCCCCGGATGGGCGCCTCCATCATCCGCCTCTTCTTCCACGACTGCTTCGTCAACGTACGTCAGTTCGCGTTTGTTCTGATGATCTCTAGCTGACGAGATGGTCGAGTCACGTTTTTTGCGAATGCAGGGGTGCGACGCGTCCATCCTCCTGGACGACACGCCGACGTTCACCGGCGAGAAGAACGCCGGCGCCAACGTCAACTCCGTGCGCGGGTACGAGATCATCGATGCCATCAAGACCCAGGTCGAGGCGGCCTGCAAGGGCGTCGTCTCCTGCGCCGACATCGTCGCGCTGGCGTCCCGCGACGCCGTAAACTTGGTCAGTGAACACACTAGACGAGAGTGTGTACACGTCACAGCTAGCTAGTGAATAATCTTGATGGCAATAATGTGTGTTGCAGCTCGGGGGACCGACGTGGAACGTGCAGCTGGGCCGGAAGGACTCGCGCACGGCGAGCGGTACAGCGGCAAACGCCAACCTGCCCGGCCCGTCGTCCAGCGCGGCGTCGCTCGTGGCGGCGTTCGCGGCGAAGGGCCTCTCGGCGCGCGAGATGACGGCGCTGTCAGGGGCGCACACCGTGGGGCGGGCGCGCTGCCTCATGTTCCGCGGCCGCATCTACGGGGAGGCCAACATCAACGCCACGTTCGCCGCCGCGCTGCGGCAGACGTGCCTGCAGTCCGGCGGCGACGGCAACCTCGCGCCGTTCGACGACCAGACGCCCGACGCGTTCGACAACGCCTACTTCAAGAACCTGGTGGCGCAGCGCGGCCTGCTGCACTCCGACCAGGAGCTGTTCAACGGCGGGTCGCAGGACGCGCTGGTGAGGAAGTACGCCGGGAACGCCGGCATGTTCGCCGGCGACTTCGCCAAGGCGATGGTGAAGATGGGCGGCCTCATGCCGGCGGCCGGGACGCCGACGGAGGTCAGGCTGAGCTGCCGGAAGGTGAACTAAGATTAATGACGTATACGTGGGAGTACGTCATGATTATTCGTAGCTATGATCATATATTCAATCGAGAATTTCCCTTTGTGGGATTGTGATGGAGACGTGCGTGTAGGATATGACCAATTGTATTATCCTCATTTGGTAAGCAATGCCCTGCTAATCGGCGCGGCAATATTCGTACAGAACTTGCTTTGGAATGCTTGAATCTTTTAGGAAACTAGGAAGGAAGCCGGGGCAATTTATTATTATTTTTTACTGAAAAAAGTCATATATCAACATAAAAAACCATAGATTATCTCATAATCTTACTGTAAAAGAATAAAATATTTATACCGTGAAATAGACCATAGATTGTTTCAGTTATATGTAAACTTACCTAGTATCATCCTTTGTAAACATAATATAAGTGTTGATTTTTTTTTCTTACACTACCTCCATATTTTAATGATGACATTGTTGAATTTTTGTCCAACGTTTGACCATTCGTCTTATTTAAAAATTTATGTAATTATCATTTATTGGCTTGATTTATCATCAAATGTTTTTTAAGCATGACATAAATATTTTCCTATTTGCACAAAATTTTTGAATATAACGAATGGTCAAACGTTAGTAAAAAAGTCAACGGCGTCATACATTAAAATATGGAGGGAGTATTATACATCTAATTTACCTATACATGTTCATGGGTAACATACAAAGGAATACTTTATATTGTCAAAATTATTTGTACTGATTGTTAGCACAATTTATATGAGAACAACATAATTAAAAAAGATAAAAATATGGTTCCATATGACATTTTGGATTGTACGTACATATGTAAGGTTTTTCTTGCGAATGGTAGTCTCTCATATCTACATATTTTTTAATGTTTTTTTGAAAAATATTTTTCTCTCATAGGAGGTAGGGTCTGTGTATGTGCATTCATAAGGTGGGTGTGCACATGTTATATGACCGCCCTATGATTGTCTTTTATATTGTTAGTTAAAAAAATACTTTCAAGAAAATTGGCCAGGGTGGCATGAAGCAACGCCATGGCAGCGTGGCCTCTTCGTCAACCTCGTAAAGAGTGGTCGCTACATATATGCATAATTTGAGGAAAACCTTATAGCTACAAAGAAAAAAACAGAAAACTGCTAGACGGAGTGGACCATATATTCACTCTTCTTTTTTATTTTTGACATCTCTTGTGTATGCACGTGCATATAGAGGGATTAGCTGGTTCTTAGGAGCGAGGGCTTACATGAATCAATCTAATTTAATGGTTAAAAATAATGGATTCACTGGTTTAAGTGCTGTATGTTTTGTTTTACCCTATAGTTTTTTCTTAGATTTTCTCCTATTTATTAGAGCATCTCATGGCATCTTCATGTGTTTGTAGGAGTATAGGAACACTATTCCTCATACTCACAATCTAGTTGTAGTCAACTATTGTTTATTGTGATTTTGTGGCAATCTCAATATACCTATGATTTATTGTTAATGGTTTCCCACTTAGTATCATCCTTTTATCTTGGGTAATTGATGACACACGTGTTTACTAGATGCCAACTAATTATTAGGTGCATTGTGCATGGATGTATTATAAGCAATATAACACGATTGGTGACACTGATTTGTATATAGAACTTATTACATAGGATTTAGCGGGGGCATACGATTGATATATTATACTATTCTTGATTCACAAAGTATATTATATACTACATATTTAGTTTTAGTACATAACTAATAAATTTATGGTTAAGTTCTAAAGTACTTATCGGATTGGCTACTCTGTTATTTATCGTGACCACGTTTACCGAATTGCTAAATGGTGTGTATTTTACAAAATAATTTTTCTTATAGAATTTTTCTAAAAAAATAAAATCCATTTTCATGTGCTAATGACTTGTGCCTTTTCGCGTGCCCTGTATAAGCTAAATCAATGAGCCTTATCAAACGAAGGCTAAGTAGGAGGAAAAAGATATCGATATGGTGTCAAATTAAATGAATATATTTGATATTCATTTTTCTAGTAATATATGAATAGAGTAAACACATAATACATGAAAATATATTTATAATAAATTAGTAACATCCTTTTGCCATATTAGTATTTTTTTTACAATAGGGAGTAATTTTTTGAAAATTCTGCCCACAGTTAAAGTTGTTTTTATTTTGGAAGATGTAAGTCTAATTTAACTACCACATAATCTATACTTTTAATTTATTTATTTATTTTGGATGTTTCGATGACATGCGCCTAATTTGAATACAACTCGAAATAGCATATTTTTTTACAACATAAAAGTTAATATGGGTTTAATTATTAGTTTGGCTTTCCATCAAATCTAAATGAGAAGAAAAACAAAGAAAAAAAATAAGGATGTGGGACCCGACGTGTGTACATACCGTACATAGGTACATTTTTTTTTTCTTAAGAAGAAATACATGTGTATGTACTGTATGTAGGTACGTACTTTTCTTAAGAGTAATACCTACGTACCTACGTGCACGTATATTGGCCGGTAGTGGCATTACAACGTGGCCCTTTTTACAGATAAATTTAATTAGTATTTTTTAAGATAGATCTAATGGTTAAAAATAATGGGTCCACAAGATTAAATAAAAATTGATGGTCGAATATTTTGCTTTTTTCTTACAGTTTCTATGATTTATTAGAGCGACACGTGATGGCATAGGAGTGTTTATAGGGTACCATGTGGCAGATTAGAAGGGTTGGTAGGAAGTTTATCTTCTTGATTACTTTTTCTCCCTTTTTCTCTTTATGAAAATATTTGCAACAATAATTTTTAAATTACTACAACCTGCTAAATTATATATTTATTTGTATCAATATATTTTAGATCTTTTAAATCATACGTTCATTGTTTTATCTATTTGGACCATTGTGTTATTTATGATAAAAACCACAATTAGAATTTATGACATATGTTGTCTACTTCACTTGTAAAATGTATATTCTTCTAACTTCTATTTACTATCCCTTGAATATCATTCAAACATGTATGAAAAATTATAAAAAGAAAGATACTATATATTTTTTTCATCTTGTACCATTTCACTGGCATGCATAAATAAAATAGAAAGTGACTATATATTGTTATTGTTAGATCGACTTTTTAAAGCCTCACCAATAAGAAGAATGCCCTAGCAGCTGAAAACATATATTTTTAAATCATATATTTTTTTTGTATGTGTTTTTTACCATATTTGTGGAGTAATAAATTTTGTTTTTCTACTATAGAAAATACTATTTTAAAAAACCATCTATTTTTTTCTACCGACGTACATATATATATGTCGACGTTTGATAGTCACGACTAGGGTATTTGGATGGTATGGGGATCGTTGGTGCCAGGGTATATGCGAGATAGAGGTAAAAGAGATGGAGACATGGATTTTTATACAGGTTCGGGCCCCTTATTGTGCAGGTAATAGCCCTACATCCTATTGGCCGAAGCCGGTGTTTCTCCTTTATTCATCTGGATCACACAAATACAATATTTGGGATAATATATCTATCCGTCATCGACTTGACGGCTAGATAATCAACTCGTAGTCGACGACAGGGTAGTCTTCCTTCTCGAATCCGTACTCGGCGAGATCAGAGATGGCGATAGATCCCTCTTGCCGGCCCCTGTAGGTGCCGGATGGGGTAGGGCTAGGCTAATCTCTGATGTCGAGATCTGACGGCGTATTGGCTTGTGGCTTTGTGGCATCGTAGATTGTGGTGGGTGTCCCCTCTCCTAGGGGGGCTTATATTTATACCCATAGATGCCCCCTTGTCCAAGTAAGAATAAAGAGATAATTATGGATACGATCTGAGTAGTCCTTGTCGTTTCCATGTAGAACTCTTCTTGTCTTTCCTTATCCGGAACTCCTTCTATATATAAGGTTTTTTCCATATAAGACATGGCATGTGCTAGGCCCTGCCGAGCTTTAGTCAATTACTAATGAGTATGTGGTATCCATAACCCTGACAGTAGCCCCCGACTTCAATGCAAATGAACGAGTTCATGTTCTCGACTAAAGACTTTGAAAAACTGTTGTCGTGCTCACATGACCGTTCTCGGTGAGATTAGAGATAACGCTAGATTCCCCTTATCGGCCTTTGTAGGCACTATATTGGGTTCGTCTAGGTCCCGGTCGACCAAGAAGGTACGGAGCATGCGACTAAGTCTTCCGTCTTGCTGTAATCGAGAATTTGGATTGAAGTCAAGAAATTCCATCTCGGCGGGTACACCATCGCTTCATTCCATATTCCTTGTCGAACTCCAGCAGCCGTTCTCGGATAATCGAGAAGGTGCAAAATTTGCGACAAAGCCTTGAAATATGACTTCCCTGAAATCAATAGTCAGAATAGATTGTTAGATACAAATAGCCCCCGAGTGAACGCTCAAGGGTAACATGCTATAATATATATGGAAAAATTGAAAGTAAATTGAATCTGCGTGTGATGATAAAGAGTACGCTCGCAATCGGAGTTCGGTACTCCTCCTAGCCCCCAGCCTTGGCCTCGGAGAAGCCCGTTCTCGGAGGAGAAGGCTCGATGACCCGTAACTTGCCTAGCTGAAATTGCGATTTACCTAGCCCCCAGCCATGAAGTTGGAAAAACCAATTTCTGATTACACGGCTTGGTTAATACGCATTATGGAGCACTCTTACATGACCAGGTTTTACTTGGTCGTTTGGCTCTTGACAAGACCTTATTTGCTCTGGGCATCCTCAGCCGAAATTCCCTTAGGTTTCTCGGAGGCTTGTCAGACTGGCGTAAAGGGACAATAGGTTCGATTTCAAGAGTAGGAGTTATCATCGTAAGGAATCTCTGGACAAATATTGCACATACAAGCACTTACAGAAGTTGACGTAAATGATAAGACGACCACCACACTAGGCAAAGACGAGGTGTATAGTTGTGCCCAACAAATCGCATAGGTAGTGGGAGAATCGCTACATCGCTGGCAGAAGACCAGTTGTAGCGATAACTCGACCACTCGAAGTGGAGGTATGAGAGATCACTACGACCTACTGGTTCGAGAACCAGGAGTAGGAGTCTTCTCAATCGTTTGAAATTAAGGTGTGAGGATCGCTATGTTGCCGGTCAAAGACTAGTCGCAGTCGTACCTCGACCATCAGAAGCCGTGGTGCGAGGACCGCTACGTTGCCGGTTAAAGACTAGTCGTAGTTGTACCTCGGCCATCAGAAGTCGTGGTACGAGGACTGCTACATTGCCAATCGAAGACCAGATGTGAAGTTGTGGTCCAAGGACCGTTGCGTTGCCAGTCGAAGACCAGTTGTAGTCGTACCTCGATCATTTGAAGTGAATTTTTAGGTTTTATAGATTTTCTTTTTACTCGCATAAGTATGTAATTTTTTTTCAAGTAAACAGTATCTTTTTAATAGTTTTTTTATCATATGTATGTACTTTTTTTAATGAACAGTATCTAAAGTTTTTTTTTTCAATTGTGCGTGCGTACGTACGTGGGATTTCCTTTTTTTTTCCGCATGGTGCGTACGTACGTGAGGTTTTCCTTTTTTTTTCCGCGTACGTACATGACGTGAGATTTATTTTCCTTTTTTTTCCATCGTGCGTACGTACGTAGGAAAGCAAATAGTTCTAATCTAATCAAATGGTATAAAATAAAGGGTCCGCACCAATTTAAATAAAAATCGATGGTGAGATTATAAATTACCACGTGGCAATCGCATGTGGCGGTTTAGGAACGTTTCTATAAAGTTTAATGGACTTTTAGTATATAATAGATAGATAGATAATAGATAATAGATAATAGATAATAGATAATAGATAATAGATTTGTTAACAAAATATTTCAGCAATATAATTAACAGGTTATTGTGATATTGACGTTGAATTTGTGAAATAATATAAGTTTGAGATATTCAGAAAACCTGAGCAACACATGCTCATCAGAGCTAGTACGTCTCCACTCCCCACTTAACGCTGACATGTTCTCGGTATTTCGAATTTCTTCCCATTTTTCCATTCTCTGTCCAGAAGTACAAAAATCACAATATGCCAATAGATAAAATCTATTTATTCACAAAAGCGATATAATTCCTGCAAATTACCTCCACTACTACAGAAGTGATTATCCTGGACGGCGGCTCATTTTGGTTCCAGGCGGGCCATAAATGGCTCCTCCTGGAACCAGGCGAATGCCGGGGTCGGGCACCCGCACGGGATAATCGTTTTATCGCGTGCGGTTGTCCTAAGTGGACCACACGGGATAATCGATTATCCCGTGCGGCCTACAGTAGGCGACCGCTTGCGATGGTCGGGGGGCATATAAGCCCCCAGCCCGACCGTTGCCATGCATGGCCGGTGTTTTCTCTCTCCTAAACATTCACAAATTAGGGGGGAAGGTTTTCGACCCCAAATCATTGATTGGGTTCTATATAAAATGTATAGAGCTCGTTCTCCTACTTCATTTGCTTCTATTTTTGTCAGTTTTCATCGGTGGAATACGAAGAAGCTTGCAGTTTTATAAATGGAATAGTGTAGGCACCTTTTTGTTTTTTTATTTTTTTAGCAAATACATACTGCAATCTTTTACATGTTTATAAAAGTAATTAGTATCTACATTGAAACGTTGGGTTTGCCTCTATTAAATTTATTTTTATTTGGATGAAAGGATGATTATTTTCATTTTTCTAGAAATGGATAGACAGTATTCTATTAATGCTTAAAATTGTTGTGCGGCTGTTTAAATAGTCCGTAAAACTTTAAATTACGAGGTGATTAGTTCCCTCCAATTTAAATACATTCGTGTTTGAATCGGACATGGATGTATTAATGACAAGCTTTATTGTAGGTCATGGATCGGACATGGATGTACAACACGAAAAGAGCTCATCCAACGTTTTTGAAGGAAGCAGGCAAATTTGTTGACCTCGCAAAGGCACATGCTGCGAGGGAGAATTTGAGGAGCATTTTTTGCCCATGCAAAGTTTGTAAGAACGAGATCTTGCTGCAAGATCCGAATGAAGTATTGTCGCACATCGTAGAACGAGGATTTAAGAAGGGCTACGAGATATGGACTTTTCATGGGGAAGTCGGTGGTCGTAACGAAGAGTTAGATGATTTCTGTTTTGATGATGCAGAAAATTTTATAATCGAAGACATGTCACAGGGAAACATCCCGGAATACGGTGGCTCAAGTGTAGAGAATGAAGGTATTGATTTTGATCTGGAAGATATGTTGCGGCACGTTGAACCAGAAGTCCTAACTGGTACAAGACGAGGGTTGGACAATTGGGAAGCGTTGGAAAAAGCAGCGAATGAGCTTCTGTACGACGAAGCCAAAGGATGTGACAAGGACTATTCGGTCCTGCACTCGGTGCTTGAACTTCTCAGATTGAAGGCCAGACATGGATGGTCGGACACGAGCTTCAATGATTTGATGGATCTTTTGAGAGTTATGCTTCCTAAGCCGAACCTGCTACCGACGAACACATATCAAGCGAAGAAATTGATATGTCCATTGTCTCTAGGTGTTTAGAAGATCCATGCATGTGAAAATCATTGCATACTGTACCGTAAGGAATTCGTGGATTTAGACTCTTGCCCAACATGTGGGACGAGTCGGTACAAGACGGGCAACGGAGCCTCCGATGGAGAGGTGGTCGACAAAGATGATGCACTGGTGGATGAGAATAAAAAAAATTCCTAGGATGGTGATGTGGTACCTGCCAGTTAAAGATCGCCTGAAGCGGCTATATTCCAACCGAGACGACGCCGAGTTGATGAGATGGCACCAAGAGGGTAGGAAAAATGATGGTAAGATCCGACACCCCACCGATGCTCGACAGTGGAAAAACTTTGATGCACTACATCCGGAATTTGCAAAGGACCCGAGAAATGTAAGGTTTGCATTGAGCACGGACGGAATGAACCTGTTCGGTGACCTAAGCAGCACACACAGCACCTGGCCAGTTCTTCTAACGATGTACAACTTGCATACATGGATTTGCCAGAAGCGAAAGTACATTCTTTTGTCTATCCTTATACAAGGTCCAAGACAGCCTGGGATTAACATAGATGTGTTTCTAGAACCATTGATGGAAGACATGCAAGAACTGTGGGAGGAAGGGTTACGAATGTGGGACGAGTACTGTAGGGAACATTTCACTCTGCATGCCATCATATTCGCTACAATTAACGACTTATCGGTAAACTTTTCGCTCTTGGGCCAGTTTAAGGGGAAGTTCGGATGCCTCATATGTATCGACAAGACGTCGTACAAGTACCTCACCTCGTCAACCAAGGGTGTTTACATGCGTCATCGTCGGTTCTTACCTCAGAGGCATAGGTGGCGTGCGAAGGCCAGATTATTCAACAATACAGTAGAGAATGATCTAGCTCCTGAAACACGTACAGGTCGTTCTGTCTTCGAGTTGACAAAGAACATTAAGGTTGTGTTCGACAAGCCAAAGAAGAAGCCCGTCAAGAGGAAGAAACGTACGGATCAGAACACAACTGATGCACCTTTAGAGGAAAGTAACCTGCCCTTCAAGAAGCACTCAATTTTTTCAGGTATCTTGATAACTGGAAAGACCTGGAGGTTTGGCATGCCATCGACGTAATGCACCTTGAGAAGAATGTGTTTGATAGCACCATTGGCACTTTACTGGACATCCCGAGTAAGACGAAAGATGGGTTGAAGTCCCAGACCGACCTCGTCAATTTGGACATAAGGCGTGAGCTTCACCCAAAAGAGCTGCCAAATGGGAAGATCGATATTCCTCCGGCTTGCTACTCACTAACACCTGACGAGAAAAAATCTTTATGTAGATGCTTGCATAGTGTGAAAGTCCCGACTGGTTTCTCTGCGAACGTCAGAAAACTTGTGTCTTTGAAAGATTTGACCATCTCTGGGTACAATGCTCATGATTGTCACAAGATGTTAACAGTCTTTCTACCGATTGCCACAAGAGCGATCAAGCCAGTTCACACTCGGTTAGTGATAACAAAGTTGTGCTACTTTTTCAATCGAGTATCACAGAAGGTTTTTGATCCTGGAGAGTTAGGCCCCCTTCAAAATTTTGCAAGCGAGACAGCGTGCCAGCTTGAGATGTTTTTCCCCCAGCTTACTTCAACATGATGGAGCATCTTATTGTCCACATCGTACCTCAGATTATCGAGATTGGTCCACTATACCTACACCAGATGTGGGCGTACGAGAGGTACATGTCCATGCTGAAAGGGTATGTCCGTAACCGAGCTCATCTGGAAGGATCAATGATAGAGGGGTACACAACTGAGGAGGTGGTCGAATGCTGCATAGATTACATGAAGGACGCCGAACCCATTGGTGTGACCCCCCCTTTACACAAGGGCCGGTTAGCTGGGACGGGGATCGTAGGCAAGAAAAGGTTCTATGATGAGGACTTCAAAGATGTAGCGGAAGCACATAGCAGTGTTTTGCAACAGCTCACCATCGTCGAGCCGTACATTCAGGAACACATGAACGAGATAAGAGCCCGCAACCCTAGAAGAACGGACATTTGGATTTGTAAAGAGCAGAAACGGAAATTTCCTGAATGGTTGAAGGAGAAAGATCTGCCGTTGGGTGATTCGCTGGAGGAAAAAACTTTGCGCAGGCTAGCAAATGGCCCAACTAGCCTTGTGACCTCATGGCAAGGGTACGACATCGGCGGATATAGATTTTACACGATGTTCAAGGACAGGAAAAGCGCAGCTCAGAACAGCGGAGTTCGGGTGGAGGCGTTCGACGCATCAGGTGAGAAGAAGTCTTACTACGGGATCATACAAGACATTTGGGAGCTGGACTATGGCCTTAACATACAGATCCCGGTGCTACGATGCCAATGGGTCAGAGACACAACAGGCGTATTCATCGATGACTACGGCCTGACGGTTGTGGATCGTAGCAAGCTAGGACACAAGGATGATCCGTGGGTTCTTGCTGAGCGTGTTGCTCAGGTTTTCTATGTCAGTGACCCTTCCGACGATAAGATGGCCATTGCTATACCGGGAAAGCAAAACATCATTGGCATTGATAGCATTGAAGACGCGTCAGATTACAACCAATACGACGACGCCCCTTTGTTCACAGATTTTCCTAACCGGATCAAGGAAGTTGAGACAAGCCTTGACGAAGATCTGTTTTCGTCCGCGCAGAAGGATGGTGTTTCCAAAATTGTCAAACATTAGTGAGATGTCGATCATGTGTACTACTTATTTTGTAAACGATTACTGGATGAAACTTATTTTGCGAATGAGATGGGGTATCCATGCTTATCCGTACTATATGTCGTTTTGAATTTATTTTATGGTCCAGTATTTTATTTATATTAATCATATCGATGAATAATTAGATGCGAATAAAATTCATGTCTTTTTTTATTCTTTGTTAATCTATATTTGTATTTTGAATAATTTGTGGTTTAATAATTATACTTATTAATTAACTATAATTTACATGGGACTATAACAAATAATTAACTATTTTTCAATGTGCTATAGTCAATATAATAATTAATACAATCCCAGGCAAATAGAGATATTTTTTTAATAAATTGGGCTTTTTTTCTTCCCGTGCAGGCCACTTAGGCCGCCCGCACGGGATAATCGATTATCCCGTGCGGGTGGCTTAGGTCGCCCGCACGGGATGATGCGCATATAAGGGAAGGAGGGGACGAAAATTTCTAAGTCCCGGGCGAAGCAAAATCTCACGACGCCAGGCTGCCAAAATTTCTCACGCCGCCGCCGCCGCCAAAACCTCTCCTCCCGCCTCCGCCGCCTCCTCTTCAGATAGCCCCCGGCGACGCCGCCGACCAGATCCGGGCCGCCTCTCTTCCTCGTCCCCGGTCAGCGCCGGCCAGATCCGGCCAGGCCGCGCGCCTCCTCACCACCTCGCCCTTGCCGCCGCCGCCTCCTCTCATCCTCGCACTCGCCTTCAGCCGCCACCTCCTCTTCTCCTCCCCCCACGCTGTCGGCTCTCATCCTCCCCCCAAGTCGCCGCTGCGTGCGCGCCTCCTCTCCACCTCGCCCTCGCCGCCGTTGCCTCCTCTCCTCCTCGCACTCGCCGCTAGCCGCTACCTCCTCTTTTCCTCCCCCCATGCTGCCGCCTCTTCTCCTCCACCCCCAGATTTGGGCCGATGCCCACCTCCCCAGCATCCACCGCCGCCTCCTCCACTCATCGGCTTCCTCCACCTCTACCGCTCGCATCCTCTCCCCCCCTGCCCGCCTGTAACACCCTGAAAATTCGACCGACAAATCAAAACTCTAAAAATACGGATTTTCAAAAACTTTTTAAAATAAATTGCATCATGCCGATTTCGTTCGCCCATTCCATTGAATTTCGATTTCGGAGTTTGGAGATTGCGAATAAAGAACAATTAATTAAGAATAAGCCCTAAAAAAATAAATTGGTAAAATGAATATAAATTAAAATAAATAATAGGTGTGGATGGAGGTAAATAAGATATTATCACAACCAAATTTATATCAATTAAATTTAAATGTGATGGAATAAGAATTAACACTAATTAAAAATTTAAATAAATTATATAAATAAAAATGTGAACAATGTTAAGCTAGGGTGAATTCATTAAGTTGGGATAACGCAAATATTGGGTAAAATTTATATATGCAAATATTAGGAATTATAGAATCAAATTTATATAATAAATAAATAATAAATAAAAATAAAAAAAAATAAAAAAAATAAAATAAGAAATTAAATAGGAAAAATAGGAAATGCACTGTTCATTGCACCTAAGGTGCCCGACGTGGTTCCCCTAACCTAGCCCCTCCTCTGCCATGCCGCCTCGCGCCCTGCGCGCCACGCGCCGCTCCGCCTCCCCTCTACCATCGCCGTCGCATCGCCGCTGCCGCCTGTCGCGTCATCCCGAGCCCCGTGCCGCCGCCTCGCGCCCCGCGCCCGTGCCGTCGCGCGTCGCTCGCTGCCATCCCATCGCGCCGTCCCATCCCCGCTGCCGCCGCCTGCCGTCGCGTCGCCGCTGCCGAGCCGTCGCCGTCGCTGCTCCGCGCCCCGCGCCCCGCCGCACCGCTCGCCCGCCGCGTCGCCGCCCGTCGCGTCGCCGCTGTCGCCGTCGCCGTCGACGTCCCGTCGCCGCGCGCGTCCCATCGCCGCGTCAAGCCCCACGCCCCCCCCCCGTCGCGTCGCCCGCCTCGAGCCCCGCGCCGCCATCGCGTCGCCGCCCGCGCGTCGCCGTCGTCCCGCCCCAAGCGCCGCCGTCGCGTCCACCACCGCCGCCCCTTCCCCTCTCCTTCTCCCCCTCTCTACAAATACCCCCCCTCTCTCCATTCTCCCCCACCCCATCTCACCCTTCCTCCCCTCTCCACTGCGCCGCCGCTCTCGTGCCACCACGCCGCCGTTTCCGTGCTGCCGCGCCGCCGTTCCCGTGCCGTCGCGCCGCCGTTCCCGTGCCGCCGTGCCGCCGCTCCCGCGCCGCCGTACGCCACCGTCGCCGCCGCCGTCGTCGCCGCTGCCGCCGCCGGTGAGCCGCCCTCCTTCCCCCTCGCGTCCACCGCCGCCGCCGCTCGGGTAGGAGAGAGCCGAGAGAGAGAGGGAGAGAAAAAAAGAGAGGCCGGCCGAGAGAGAAGAGAGAAGAAGAGAGAAAGGGAGAAGAAAAGAAAGAAAAGAGAGAAAAAGAGAGAAAAAGAAAAAGAGAGAAAAAGAGAGAGAAAAGAAGAAGAGAGAAAAGAAAGAAAAAAGAAATAAAATAAAAAATAATAATAATAATAATAATATAATAATAAAAGGAATTAGAGGAAAATTAGGGGAGTTTAGAAAATTTAAAATAATTAGAATTTAATTATAAGATTAATTTTTCGTCGTAGGATTGCAAAAATTTAATATAAATTATGGATTATTCTTGGTAATTATTATAAGTAATCAATTCGCGGTAGTAATTTAAATGTAATCAATAACTAAAACAAATAAACGAATTCTTATAGATTATTATAGATTAGTTTAGGTAATCTGTAGAAGTGATCGATTCACGGTAGAAAATCGGATTTAATTACTAAGGATTTTAAATCATTTAGTCATAGACTAAATTAAATCGTATAATAGTTTTTAGGATTTCGTCCGATATTTAACTCGCGATAGAGAATTTCTAACCTATTATATGGAAATAATACTCGGGAATGTTAAATTAAAAACTTATGACAACAAAATGAGTATACTCACAAATAATTTAAATCGAAAATGGGTTTGCCTTAGTTCGCGAATAGTAAAGTTAATATAAAGGAATCGACTTTCGCACTCGACTTTTATTCGGATTTACTTGGATTTTTATTTGAATTCTAACCGAATTCAAATCAATTTTCGCACGTAACTATAGAGCCCGAGGAAGCTGCGGATCCAAGCGAAGGTCAAGACCCGCAAGACTTTGAGCAAGGCAAGTCATCACTATTCTTTGAACATGTTGATCCCAATTGCGAAATTGTTTTGTTTACAAATAAAATTGCATGCAATGATAAACATCCTACTTGTGATTATGCCATGCCTTGATTATTGTTTACCCCATATTCCTTCGTAACCATGTTTACGTATGAGTCCCTAGTCAACTATGACAATTGCTTAGCAATGCTATTCTAGAATCATGCATACTCATATTTATCAAAATGCTTTATGCTTGGGCAATTACCTTTGGGAAGGTAATTGAGATGCGGCATGTGGAGACATGAGCGCCACAATGCTATGATATTGATGACATGATTTGTGAAAGAAGAAATAAAACTAAACAACTGTTTTCGACTGGGGCGGACGGAGGATTTGGGTGGTATCCGGAAAAGGGTAAGTACCGTCCCCGGTCAATTAAGGACCGAGCCATGAAGTTAAGCATGAAACGACCCCCGTACAACCGCATTTCTCGCATGGGTATAGACCTGGCGGAATAGATAGCCGAGCGGAGGCAGTATCCATGCATAGTGGTTTCTTGATGTGTGAGGCAGGGGCTCTACGGTGGGGCAGCCATTGGTAGGACCGCGAGACGGGAGTCTACAGTGGTGTCGCCATCGATAGGACTGCCATAGGTGAATTTAAACTTAATTATAACTTAATGCATATATGAGTCTTCCCTTCCCTGGTGCGCCAGAACTCCTCTCACTGCTAGAAACCGTGTACGCCTAGAGTGCATGAGGATGTAAAGTTCATGGAGCGGGTACTGCCAATGCGAGGTTATCGAAAAGCTTTGCCGTGACATGTCTCATGTGTTGGGACGAGGCTCATGTGTTGGGCAGTCGCGGAGTGCGGGTAAAGTGTACATCCACTGCAGTGTGAGTAAACCAAATCTATTCGAATAGCCGTGCTCGCGGTTATTGAGCATCGGGACGTGTATTACACTTGGCTAGACTCTAAATTCTTAACTTGTATGGGATGGGATGTTGCATGATGATTTCTACGCTGATGGAGCCACTTCCTGAGAGGAGGGAAGGTGGACGTCCTCAGAAAACCACGACGACTCAATGGCGGGAAGCTATCCTTGGATCACAATGGATGGTGGACAGAACCGTCATTGTTTAATATGAACACTGGTACTAAAATTTGATCAGTCTATGCTAGGTCTTAGGCTTGTGAAAAGAATTACAAAACTTGCTTTGTGCAAAAGAACCATAGCCATTCCTTGAATACCCTTTATCATGTGCATTGTTGCTGTGGTGGTTTGCTGAGTACGGTTGGTACTCACCCTTGCAAATATAAACTTAATCAGAGGCCGGAGATGAAGCTCCGGAGGATCCCTATGCCTACTACCAGGAGGGTGATGAAGACGATGGCGCTCAATAGGTCTTAGTTACGGTCGTTGCCTGTGGCAATGGCGTGCCGCTGCCTTGATTCCGCTGCCTTACCTACTTCTGTTTTTGGATTGTATTCCGGACCGCTCGGTCCGATGATTTAAGACTATGCCTGCGGGCTTATGATGTAATAATTCGTACTAGACACTTATGTATGTGCACTGGGTATTTCAGCTATGAATTCGTATGTACCAGACTACTTGATCCAGGGAAATGGTACTGTTTACACGATTGATTCATGTTATAAAAACGGGGGTCCACACCACCACCGTCCGCCGCCTCCGTCCCCTCGCTCCACATCGCCGCCACCGCTGCCTCCCTCTCCTCCATCCCCCTCGCTGCCTCCCTCCCCTCCATCCCCCTCGCTCCACATCGCTGACGCCGACCACCTCATCCCCGTCGACGTCGACACCGACCACCTCATCCCCACCGATGCCGACGCCGACGCCGACCATCTCATCCCCACCGACGCCGACGCCGACGCCGACCATCTCATCCCCATCGACGCCGCCGCCGACTGCCTCCCCGACCAACGCCGCCGACGTCGCTGACGCCACCGACAGCGGACCTTCTCCCCAAGCCGACAACGCCACCGACCGGCCTTCATCGCCGATGCCACCGACCACTTTCTCCGCAAGCCGACGGCCACCTCCTCCCCAAGCAGCGGCCACCTCGCCCCCAAGCAGCGGCCGGCCACCTCGCCGCCAAGCCGCTGGCCGCCTCCTACCTCCTCCCCAAGCCTCCTCCAGGTACCCCTCTCTTCGCCGCCTTCTTTTTTTGGATGATGCAGTGGTAATGGATGGAATGATGCAGTGGAATGGATGATTGAATGATGCAGTGGATGATGCATGCAGTAGATGTAATGTTGGATGAATTTTTTGAATGAATGATTGATTTTAGGTTGAATGGATGAATGAATGTTGATTTGTGATGTTGAGATGATGATGATATTTGTGATAGATAGATGGATGTTTGTGATAGATAGATGATATTTGAGATGATGATGATATTTGTGATAGATAGGACTTGTGCTCTTTGTGATAGATAGATGTATGTCTATATGGGATAGATGGCTGTTTTATGTTATTGTGGGCTGTTTTTTTTCTACACATGATGAAATATATGCCCCTGCTGAAATATAATACTAATTTGCAATGATGCTGCTATGCCCCTGCTGCTGTTGTGCATATACATGATGAAATATATTTTGCTTCTATATGTTTATATATATGTGATGTACATATATGCTGTTTATTTTTGCTGTTTATACTTGTTTATACTGTATATGATGTTCCGCACAGGTTTTATATATGCTGTTTTATACATGTTTATTTTGGGTGATATATGTGGGCTGTTTTGGGTTTATTTTGGGTTTATTTTGGGCTGTTTTATGTCTCACTGTGGTTGATACATGTGGGTGATTGTTGTGGGTGATATATGTGGACTGATTTATATGTGGGTGATATGTGGGCTGTTTTATACTTGTGGCTGATATATGTGGGCTGTTTTATGTTGGTGATAAATGGCCAATGATCAATGCTCAAGAACAGATCATCTACACTTGTCTTCTGAATTTTTTTTGGGGGGCACTCCACTTGTTTTTTTTCTCAAGAACAGAACAACTATTCTTATGATTTTTTTTTGGGGCACTTCACTTGTTTATTTATGCTCAAGAACAGAACAACTACACTTGTGAATTTTTTTGGGGGGCACTTCACTTGTTTATTTATGCTCAAGAACAGAACAACTACACTTGTGAAATATTTTTGGGGACACATCACTTGTTTATTTTTGCTTGAGAACAGAACAACTACACTTGTGAAATTATTTTTTTTTTGGGGGGGGGCACTTCACTTGTTTTTTTTTTGCACATAAGAACAGACCATCTACACTTGTGATGAATAATTTCTGAGCAAAACTGAGGCTATATGCTTTCATAGTGTGCACAGTGATGAATATCCTTACCAATCTTGCTATCGTTATCCATCTTACGTTCCTTACCGATCTTGCTTTCCTTACCAATCTCCTAAAATTAGATATAGGAGGTGTAGTTCGTACGTTATCATGACGCTATAATACGAAGTGTTCTGGTTGCCAAGTTGGCTTGGTCGGTTTAGTTCCTTAGACGGAACCGACTAGTATAAATTGGAAAAACAGAACATTTCGTCAACATATGACATGCGTTGGTCATCCGTAAAATATGCTAGCACGTCTGTTGAAAGATAGACCTCTGACTCGTACATGCATTGGCCTCGTGGATGGACCAGGAGTTGACGTTCGTTAAGGCCGTTCTTTCCAACCTATACAAGGTTCCGCCGCCTGCATTGTTCCAAGAGTGTCTTGGATGAAAGCAGGAAGTGGAACCTTGTTAGGGTTGGAAAGAACTGCCTTAAGGAAGTCGATGCTCCAAGTCCGTCCAGGAGGACGACTCAACTAGGAGTTAGAGGTTTATCTTTGAACACACGAGCATACACATCAAGAACTTAATGTGGGAAGGTCCAGGAGCAAGGCTTCATGGGCCTCTCAACGTGGACGACTGGATGCACGTTAGCATACACATCAAGAACTTAATGTGGGAAGGTCTGCAGGAGCACCTTATTTATCCGCCTGGGTCAGAGGCACTTGGCCGGAAATTTACACTGCAAACAATTGCATATCACTGGCGACAGTAGAAGTCGGACATGAACACCCATTATGTTCAGAAGAATAAGACTCCATTTGAAGAATGGGGCACCATTTCAGCAGTCGAGTGGGACAAGTTCGTGGCCAAGATGACAACGCCTCAAGCTCTAGAAAGGAGGAAGAAGATGTCGGACCTGGCGAAGAAGAACATATATCCACACAGGTTAGGGTCAAGTGGATACGCCGGTCACGAGAAGAAATGGCGAGCTACGGAGGAAAAGTTTGCGGCCGAAGGCAAACCTTTGATTGTGCAGCCCCTAAATAAGCAAACTAGAAATTAGGTGTGGGCAAGAACTTCGGGGCAAGTGACAGAAGAGGGTAAGATGCTGTTGGACTGTCCGGACATCCAGAACATGACCACGTCTCTCCTACAGATCATCCAGAAGGAGAAGACCGTGGAGTTCGTCCCTCGACGACAGCATGATGAGCTAACCGAAGCTTTGGGAACTGCAGAACATTCCGATAGGGTCGG
The DNA here is from genome assembly GCA_000338895.3 of Oryza meridionalis. Lineage (NCBI taxonomy): Eukaryota > Viridiplantae > Streptophyta > Magnoliopsida > Poales > Poaceae > Oryza > Oryza meridionalis. The sequence goes on along the minus strand of CM002529.2, from coordinate 21,466,948 downwards.
GTTTCCACAGGAAGCCCAACGTTACAAGAAGCGCGACGCCTACAAGGCCAAGATGCGCCAGGAAATCACATATCAAGTCACACAACAAGTCATCCAACAGTTCTACAGTCTTGCCGCACAACATCCTCAAGCCTTCCCTGACCTGGTTCCTCATGGTTCGCAGTCGACGCAGATCCCAAGCTCTGTCGGGTCGGTAGAAAATACAACCTACCCGGTAGATAGTATAACTGGTCCGACACCATGCAGCCTTGTCGTTCCGATAGGGAAAGCGGGAAAAACAAAGGAGGTTGCGTCTGGATTGGCGATACCGGGTAGACAGTTCCATAACAGCCCAATTCCTGCGGACTACGCAAGGGTTCAGGTCGCACATGTTAATGGCGACCAGATGTCGTTGGAGCTTGACATCCCAACACCAGAGGGGATTGAACTTCTCGGGGATGCGGTTAACCAGTTCATACTCTGGCATCGTCGTGACATCATCCTCACTGGACAGTTCACGTCGACGACACCAGCTCCATCGATGCCAATTATGGCTGCACCTCCTGCACTGCCATCCCCTCCGATCTGCACTACCCTACCCGGATCTCCACTCCCACAGATATCACCACTTAGAGGTCCTTCTCCACCTCCACAACAAGTGGCACCTAACTCCCCAACTCCCCTACCTCGGCAGCCGTCTCCTGCTCCTCAGTCGTATCTTGCTCCACCCCTTGACGAACATGTGCCACCTCCCCAGCCAGATACATCAAAGGAGCAGCCAAAAACCTATGAAGCCCGCAAGCTCATACCCGTTATGGTATCCACGTACAACAAGGAGAAAATGGCAGAGTATGAGACGCGGATGGTTTTGCAGTCTTTCAAGTGTCGAGGAGGTCCGCTAAAGCCAGTTAGACCTGATCAGTATTCGGACGCACAGAAGAGCGTTGTAGGTCTTGCTGACAAAATGCAATCTTGGACCTCCGATGAAGTGCCTAAGGAGTATGAATATGGCAAGCTATTCTTGCCGTTCAACTTGATGTGTGAACTCCCATGGCCAATGAGGTTGATGCATGAGTGGTACTTGAGGGCAAGTGAGTTAGGTCTCGGGATGATTACTGTGCATGTCTCGGAAGACGCTTTCAAGGATAGACCTAACGCAAACTTCGCCTTCACTTTCAAGGACCTCCACGCATTGTTTAAGATGGATAAAATGGATATCAATCTCGTCGGCGCGTGGTGCCTATAAGCATTCCATTCATTATTACCCAATGTGTGCCAATATAAATGTTAGTTATTCTTACTTCCAAATTTCCTCAGGTCACAATGGGTAGACGCTCAAAGAACGGGGGCTTCAATCGGTTACGTAAATCCAACGATGGTTTGCGAGACGGCCCACACTGTGCGGATATCGGAGGATAGTGAGGTACTAAAGAATAAGACACCTCAGGAAAAAAAGATTACATCGAGCGTCTGCATAAGAGAAAGATTGTCGAGGTGGGAAATTACTTGGCCACCTCATTTCTCGCACACTCCGACAAACGAGTCATCATGGTCCCCTACCACTTTGGGTAAGCAACTTCGACATCTTTCCGTTCACATATTAATAACACCGCATGATAATATGTCTTACATAATTTCATAATCCGTGTTCGCAGCGAGCACTACATACTATTCCTCGTCTATCCAACGGACCAAACCGTCGTAGTTCTTGATCTGGCAGACTATGACAAGGACGCGTACATGGAGTTATGCTTGCTGAACTTGTAAGTTCGAAACAATTTCCGTAAAGATTCCAACTTTCCGTCAAGATCATTAAAGTAGATTTATCATAATTAATTAATTTATTTTTGTAGAGCACACGGCCGTTATAAGAAACGTGGCGGGTACATAAAGAATCCAAGTAGAGAGAAACTGTACATAAGGGGACGCTGGCCGGTATGTCAGCATTTATTCGGTACGTACATCATGACTGTCACTTCTTACTTCTGACGTGTCCACTTGTGTATGCAGTGTTATAAGCAACCTAGCTTGACGAACCTATGCGGTTCCTCCCCTCCCTCCCTCCCCCAGATCCGGACCTCCCTCCCCCAGATCCGGATTTGTTGATTATTTCTCGATTTTTTTTTTATATTTTTGATGATTTGTGGATGATGTTGATTGTGAATGTATCAGTGAATGTGTGATTTCTGTGAATAAATATGTGATGATGATGTGTGAATGAATTTGTGATGTTGTGAATGAGTTTGTGATGATATGTGTGAATTATGTGTGAATGAATTTGTGATATCCTGTGAATCAATATGAATTCATAAGAAAAAAAAAGAGAGAAAAACTAGAGGAGGGAAAAAAGAAAAAAAAAACATTAACCGGGACTAAAGATGCCTGCGTCAGTCATGTGGCTCAACCATCTTTAGTAGAAATGGATTTTTACTCCCGGTTAATTCACCCAGGAATAAAGATAGCGATCTTTAATCCCGGATTCGTAGTCCCGGTTGAAAAACCGGGACTACAAAAGGTTACAAACCGGGATTAAAAAGTGGATGCTTGCATAGTAGTGATGGTTCCTCTCTACTCTGGATGGTTGAATGCCAAAACCTTCAAAATGCATCAGGTCTCTCACAAACTTTAGGAGAGATCATCGGGGACACCTCCAAAACTGGCTAGACATGCCGAGATGCTAAAAGTAGCAAATGAAGTCTACAATTGAAGCCACATAGCTCTATATTCTTGGTTGGGTGCACACTAAGGCTTTATTCATTTCACCGGGGAATACCTTGGCTTTTTCACGATACATAAAACAAGAAGAACTATTAATGTATAATTAATTGAGTATTAAATATTACAAACTTAAAAATATATATATTTATTTATTTATTAAAATAAATTCTTATATAAAAATTTCTATAAAAAAGAAGTACTCCCTCCATTTCATATTGATTATCATATAACTTTTTTCACCAAACCTAATAAAGTCTTAACTTTTCTATATTTCATTTAATGTTAGTATGTGGTGGGAAAAAAAATCAAGAAACATGTAAATTTTAACTCTCCTCATGCACAAGCAACGAGAGTTTTACTATCCCAAATGAATACGTGCATGAATGCAAACTCAATTCACATGCATAAATGCAATAATACTACACATCAAACGGAGGGGTAGGGTTATATAATGATCAATTTAGAATTTTTAACTTTCGGTTATATAATGATCAAAATATAGAAGGATGGAGTGCCACTTAAAAGTTCGAGAACGTGCTTACAGAGAATAAGGCAGTATCTAGGCGAAGAAGCTGATTCAAATTCAAAGTCACTCTCGGGCTGAAAGAATGAAAGTGAAGCACTAAACTTGCAAGAAATTGATCTACAATTTGCTCTAGGTGCTCTTGAATGGATGGGAAAAAATGTAGTGCAAATCATATATATATATTGGAAACCTGAGAACTATCATTATATAAAAAAAATGCGCATGAGATATCCACGTCACAGAGAGTAAAAAAATTTACTGGCATTTTTAGTAAAAAATTTTACTCTTGGTGCACTACTACAGAAATAATTTTCCTGGTAGGGACCCTTTTAGATTACGTGCGGGCGCTAACTCGATCCGCATGGAAAAATCGGCTCATTTTCCCGTGTGGTCCATTTAAGAGTACCGCACGGAAAAATCAATTTTTGCAGACGGACGTATTAAATGAATCGCACGCAAAAATAAAACTATTTTCGTAGGCGAACGTCTTAACTGAACCGCAAGCAAAGATGCATTCCCTCCCACACACTTCAAAATTTCACCTACTCTTTTTACATTTTTCCTTTTATTATTCACTCCATCACTCCTCCTCTCATCTCTCACCTACTCTCTCTCTCTCATCACTCCATCACTCATTCTCTCATCTCCTCTCCTCCCCTCTTCTCTGAGCGCGCGGCACGGGCGGGAGGCCGCCAGCTCGCCGCCCCTCCCCTTGCAAATCCGGTGAAGGGGGGGGGGGGTCTTCGGCCGACGACCACAGGGACGACGGCCGGAAGGGAGCTAGGGTGGCGTCGTCGGCAGTGTGGAGGCATGGGGGCGGCGGATCCAGCGGTGGGCGTAGGCGGCGGCGGCGCGCGGCCCCTCCTCCTCCCCCTCCCCTCCCTCCCCTTGGAGATCTGGTGGAGGGGAGGGGTGTCTTTGGCCGGCGACCACGGGGACGACGACCGGAGGGGAGGGTGGCGTCGGCGGCGGTAGGGAAGCATGGGGGGCGACGGATCCAGCGTCGGGAGCGGGCGACGACGACGGTGGTGGCGACAGCGGTCTCCCAGCGTCTAGATCCGTCGCCAGCGACCGCGGGGGCGATGGTGGCGGCGGCGGCTGGATTAGGGTTAGGGTTTTGGTTTTGATTTCTTTTCTTTTTTGTTTCGACTTTTTATTTTCCCATGTGGTGCCTCACCCGCATGAAAAAATCACGATTTTCGCAGACCTTTCGTTCCAGACGGGCGAAACAACCGCACACGAAAATGAGTTTCGACCGTGCGGAAAAATCGTTATTGTAGTAGTGGTGACGTGGATAAATCTCAGCCTTTCATTTTTGATCCGGTAGCTTAAGTTTGCATTGAGTAGATATTTTCTGTGGATGAAACACAAAATGCAGTTGATGGTGGGGCCTGCCATCCAATTGTTAACCGGTGCCAGTGCCACTGTTTCCACGATCAACGTGTTGCGGCTGCAAAGATCACCAAGATACATGCAAATTGAGATACGGAAACGCTGCTCCTACGCTAGCTGCCACAGCAAGTCTGTACGCGTCAGTTTCATTGACATGCACACCGCTTAGGCTTAGCGCTGACAATTGATCGTACCAAACTAACAGCTCATCAGCGGCAGCAAAATGTACTTGTATAGTGATTAGGTGACGGCGAAGCATAATTTGCGATTAGGGCTGCAGGGCAAAGTCTTGTCTTGATAGGCTGGAGCTGCAGTCGTTCAGAACTGATCGGCCATTTTGTCTCGGGAAATGAGCAGAGTTGGGCTCACTTTGGACACATACAAACCGTTATTTTTTTACGCAGATAGGTGGCTCGTGGTCGTGCCTAACTTAAGATGATGGCAAATGTTCCATGATCGAAGAAAAAATATTGTTCGATGTGCTCCAACTCAGCAAAGTGGTGCACGCATGATCTGATTGAACAGTCAATCACAGATTCACAGTAGGACTTTGTGAACCAACAAAACTGCAAATTGAAGTGCATTATTAGTGCTACCGTGCTAGAAAGATGCCCTTTTATAAGGGCCTATTTTAGGATGTTGCGGTGAATCGAGAAAAAAGTCTCACGTTCTAAAAAGACCTATTGCAACTGTCTTGCCTTAGCATGACAGAAATGCAGGTTAAAACTAGATGTGTTAATTTTGCTTGGCACGATTACAGTTTGGTTACAAATAGTAGGACCGAAATTTCATTCGAACTTAGTTATTGGATTTGTCTGTTTAACTACTTTAAACCTTCAAGATACAAAAAGAAATGTATATTAAAAAAAATTGTCAACTGGTCCAATACGTCTTTGGTCAAGCCCAAATTGCAATTTACAAACATGGATACACGAACATGCATGCGTATGTGCGCGTATGGGTATCCAACCAGCGTCCTCTGCATCGATCTCATCTCCTGTCTCATCAAAGCAATCTGGCCAGAGTAGGCCATGCAAATTAGTCAACTAATCCAGCTCGGGTTCACTCGAGTTCGGCCACGAAATTCTCTCCCGGAGCATTGATCTGCCCATGCATTGCACGAATCATCAAGCAATCTACGCACACTATATATACGCCGCGAGCTCTGCTTCAATTCTCATCAAGCAACCAGCCACTGGTAGCACACTGCAAATATTCTTCTTGCCGTGTCACTCGCTTGCTCTGCTCGATCACGAGCTAGAACTGTGCTTGTGATCAGCGAGCAATGGCTACTCAATGGGTGCTCGTGGTGGTTGCTGTAATGGCCGTGCTCTTCGCCGGAGGCACCGCCGGCGGGCAGCTATCGACGAGGTACTACGACGGCAAGTGCCCGAACGTGCAGAGCATCGTGAGGGCCGGGATGGCGCAGGCCGTGGCGGCGGAGCCCCGGATGGGCGCCTCCATCCTCCGCATGTTCTTCCACGACTGCTTCGTCAACGTGAGATCGCATTGCCCATCTTAATTCGCCATTAGTCTTGTTGGGGGAGATGTTTGTTAATTTGTGTGTGCGGCTGGCTGTCGATCGTGGGATGCAGGGGTGCGACGCGTCCATCTTGCTCGACGACACGGCCAACTTCACCGGCGAGAAGAACGCCGGGCCGAACGCCAACTCGGTGCGCGGGTACGAGGTGATCGACGCCATCAAGACCCAGGTCGAGGCGTCCTGCAACGCCACCGTCTCCTGCGCCGACATCCTCGCCCTCGCCGCGCGCGACGCCGTCAACCTGGTACGCGCACGCACGCTTTGGCACAAGCTAATCTCCAACGCAGTCCCAATCCAATCCCAATGCAGCACTTTGACACAAGCTACTCCGATGCAGCTGGGCGGGCCGACGTGGACGGTGCAGCTGGGTCGCCGCGACGCGCTGACGGCGAGCCAGAGCGCGGCGAACAGCAACCTGCCGGGGCCGGGGTCCGACCTCGCCACGCTCGTCACCATGTTCGGCAACAAGGGGCTGTCGCCGCGGGACATGACGGCGCTGTCGGGCGCTCACACGCTCGGGCAGGCCCGGTGCGTCACGTTCCGCGGCCGCATCCACGGCGACGGCAACGTCGACGCCGCCTTCGCCGCGCTCCGGCAGCAGGCGTGCCCGCAGTCCGGTGGCGACGCCGCGCTGGCGCCCATCGACGTGCAGACGCCCGACGCGTTCGACAACGCCTACTACGCGAACCTGGTGAAGAAGCAGGGGCTGTTCCACTCCGACCAGGAGCTGTTCAACGGCGGGTCGCAGGACGCGCTGGTGAGGAAGTACGCCGGCAACGCCGGCATGTTCGCCGCCGACTTCGCCAAGGCGATGGTGAGGATGGGCGCCCTCCTGCCGGCGGCCGGGACGCTGACCGAGGTCCGGTTGAACTGTAGGAAGGTCAACTAAAGTCAACCTGATGACGAACGTGTCCAAGAACTACAAGTGTAGTGAACAGTCAAGATGGCTGTTTCTGCTCCTTCGGATTTATTTTTGTGATCTGTTTAATAATTTTATTATTAGTGGAATTAATAATGTTGCTGTAAACATCTTTTGATACTGCCAGTCGGTCACTGATCATCTGTAAGCATAAAAAATCGTTTGAAAATATGTTGTACACGTTTTTGTGACAAACTTGAAATCATGAAATGAGGCAGGACATTCGGTTCTTCCTGGTCTCACTCATGAGTAGAGCTACCGAGCTAGAGTAGCACACTACGCAACCAGCAGCAGCATTCGACAAAGCCAACAACCAGCTGATCAACGTGTGTTTTTTTTTGTTCCTCTGAGGCTGAGCTACAGGAATTCTTGGATCCGTCCATGGGAACAGAAATATCAGCGGGCAAAGATAACATCTCCAGATCTCCCCCATCCAGAGCTACTAGGCTCCAGAATATCACGTTATAATTATAGTGCAAGTAGCGGCACACGGATCGAACATACATGGGATTCAAGTTGCATATGCCATAGCAGGGCAGCATGAGGGGCCGGACGGCTGGTGACGCGCACGCACGCACATCGCTTCGTCGTAGTACGGAGTCGTCACGTTTGCTTCGGAGATTCATCTTTTTTTTTTATTATTATTATTATTATTATTATTATTATTTGAGAGGAGGGTATTTTTCTTACCAAGTCTCTACATCCAATCGAATATATGCAACCTTTTAAATCGGAAAATCGGAAACTTAGCTCCTTAAACAACCTAATCTAAAATTCGTTCTTCTGAATATTTAAACTCGGGGGACCATAAAATACTACTCGAATCACTGCAATGACTAAGCTATGATGCCTTTTTTCAGAGATTCATCCTGGGCACAATGTGGCTTGGTGATATCACGAGGCGTTGTTGCGTTCCCGCGGCCGGGCCCTGTGTTTCCACGGCCACTTGGAGCAAAACGCCGGTGCTCGTGCAGTGCACGCACCAACACATGCGTCTTTGTACCTGGAAAATGGCTTGGCTGTGCTCGTTATGCCGATCGACCATCCCTATCTGTCCTGAAGTACTATTCTCGTCATCGCTTCCCCATTGCCCTCCAAACTCGAACTCACGTCTGATACGATGCATCCAGCAGCTCACGAAAGTTCAAAATGTTCAACGAAAGTTTTAGTTGGCTTGCAAAGGCGATATATTATCCTGGCAGACGCACTGGACTTGTTTCCTAGCTGACCCGCGTCGGTCGCATTATCCTTGTTAAGTTCTTCTTCCTCGTTGTCACAAACTCACAATCAGTCACATGGTAGCCCATCAAGTAGAAGACAGACACACGTTCAATTGAATGTTTTTTGTTGACTGGAGTAACTCTATATTATAGCTGATTAGAAGGTTGCACCATCCTTGTTAAGAATTGTTATTCTTTTTGTTACTAATCGCATTTATTTTTCTTTTCATGGTTTGGTGATGAAGCAGAAGATTTTATTTTACTCTTTGAAACTTTTTTTATAAAAAAATAAACTCTCACGGAACTAATTTTTGAATCATAACCTTTGGATGGCATTGCAAAACAATGCTAGACGCCAATCTGGTTTTATTTGGCCCCACCACTCTAGCTAACTCTAGCTAACGTAGCATTACAAAACTCGCTTATGTTGTGGGTGGCGTGAGTGTTGTTTTGCCACGCCATACGGATTACGTGGACAAAAGCTTCCGATTTTAGATAATTTATTTTTATAATTAAGAATTGAAAAGGTTTAGAAAATAATAAAAATTCGAAGCAGAAGACATACCATTACCACCTTCTTCAAATAAGTTCCCCAAGGTCCTACGAGGCTACAAAGCGGACGAAGAGGCGATGGCTCGATGTCGCCACATCAAGACGTTACCCGTGCCAAGAAAAAAAAAAGCCCAAAAAAACTAGTTTGATCCATGCTGCTCGGGTAGCTTTACAAAGGCCCACTTGAGTCATTATCCAGTATGATCCCTCAACTTGTCATCGGGATAAAAAACATTCTCGAACCGCAAAACCAGATATACGAGGTCCCTTAACTATATAAAACCGGTCACCCGAGGTCCTTAGGTGGTTTTGACCCCGATTTTATCCTACGTGGCTGCTGAGTCAGCGTGGGGCCCACATGCCAGGATGCCAACTCATCACATCTCTCTTATTTCCCCTCTCCCTTTTTCTCTCTCTCTCTCTCACTTTTCTCAGGCCGGCCGGCGGGTGCGGACTGCGGAGGAGCTGGCGGGGCAGCCGGCGATGGGCGGACTGCGGAGGAGGGAGGCGGTGCTTCGTTTTGGCGGGTCCTCCCCTTTTCTCTCCCTTCTTCCTCTCTCTCTTCCTCGTTTTGGTGGGCCGGTCGGCGGGAGCGGAAGAGGTCTGGTGGCCGGTGACGAGCTACACGATGGTGGCGGCGACTTTGTGCGGCGGCGACAAGGATGGAGTTGACCTGCAGCTAGAGTGCTGCCTTTCCCCACAACTCCCGCAGCGAGCGCACGTGAAGACGGAGGAGGCGGGAAGGCCAGCAGCGGCCCGTTCCTCGTCGTCGTCATTCTGCGGCGACACCGGCCGCCGGACCTCTTCCTCTCCCCTCCCCCAGCGGCGCGCGGCGGAGGAAGCCGCGGCGCCGTCCTCCTCCTCTCCCGCCTCGCCCCGTCGACTCCCGCGCCGCCCACGACGCCTGCGCCATCCCGCCGCCCGTCGACGCTCGCGCACGCCAGCGCCTTCCCATTGACGATGGGGGCGAGGTTGACGGCGATGGGGGCGATGGAGGCGCCGCTCTCCCTGTCGCCAACAAGTCCCCCTCATCCTCCTCCTCCGGGGCGCTCGACGGAGACGCGGCGGAGGCTGAGGCGCGCCGCCGGCTGACGAGCTCGCGGCGGGAGGCACTCGGGCCGTACTGGGACATCCTCCGGGTCACGCGGCTGTTCGAGTGGCCCGACGACCGCGGTGTCCCGTGGCGCGAGGTGCTGCAAGCCAACGCACGGCGGGAGTTCGAGGAGGCCCGCGGCGAGCACGACCCGGAGGTGGTGGCGCGGCTCCTGGTCGGCGGCCGCGACGCCGTGCAGCAGGCGCTTGACCGGCTCGCCGAGGCGTCCCGCCGCATGGTCGAGGCCGAGGAAGCCAAGCGCCGATGCGTCTCACCGTGGTGGCTGGGCGGCGGCGCACGTGGGATGCGGCGATTACGACGGCGTCGTGACGGAGTACGACGTGGAGCGCGGCGTGCTGGTGTGGGAGCGCGACGAGCACGAGGGGCGGCGGGTATGGGCAACGGCGCGGCATCGCCCCGTCCTCTTCGCGCTCACCCTGGCTACCGCCGCAGCCGCCCTACCCTTCTCCCCCAGGGCGCCGGCCACCGTCGCGCCGCCGCCGCCCTCCTCTCTCCCGCCTCGCCAGCCGCCGTCGCCCTGCCGCCGCCCTCCCCTCTCCCGTCTCGCCTGCCGACCTCTGCATGGCCGCTTTGCCTCGCCGAGAAACCGCCCAGAAAGAGAGGAGGAAAAGGAGGGAAGTGATGATGTGGCTTCCTGACTTGTGGGTCCCACGCTGACTCAGCAGCCACGTAGGACAAAACCGGGGTCAAAACCACCTAAGGACCTTGGATGAACGGTTTTATATAGTTAAGAAACCTCGCGTATCTGGTTTTGCGATTCGAGAACGTATTTTATCCCGATGACAAGTTGAGGGACCTGCGGTGTACTTTTTCCTAATCTGACTGATGAAAACATTCATAGCCCTTCGATTCGAGTGCCATATTCTGTTGGATCACATTATGCGGTATCTCGACCATTATTATCTCCAAAATGCTAGAACTACAATCTTGTTTAAGAATAAACTCAGAATTACATTTCTTACAACAAATTGCAGAACACCGTGGATGACAAAGGTGGGCCATTTAACGCAGTCACATAATTGCTGAGCAGCAAAAAAACTAAGAATCCCCTACCGAATGTTTCTTGAAGGTTTTTGTCTACAATCATTAACCCAGTGTCAAAAACAGCCATTCATCTAACTGCGGTCGGCCTCTATGCTTCATCACCAAACCATCCACAACTTGCAAGCCGGCTGTGTTCACTAGTGCAAAAAGGTTCGTTTAACTTGATTATATTTCGTTAGCTGGCTTGCACCTTGCTATTGTTATAATGATCAGCTGCCGCGGATAGCGATGGTATGGTTACAGGAAATCCAGGACCCATCTGCAAGGAATTCGTCCATTAAGACAAGAAGACAATACCAACTTAAGGGCAAGTTGCAGAAAAAAAAAATGTCAGACAGAACCGTACATATTGCATTCGAAGATGACAAATTGCATAACTTGGGATATTTCTCTTATACTCATGAACTTGCTTATGTGCAGCTTTTTACAACTTCAAAAGCATCCCAAGTTCCCAATGTTCAGTGAAGGTTTGGGTTGCAGTTTTATGAATACTTCTCATTGGACATTACAGACAGAACCAATAGGTGAATCATGTCAAGAAAACTTCAGCAGCATCCCAGATTCCAATAAATTAGCAACGTTCTCAAGTACCGAGCAGTATTTCCACCTTTCTCCCCACTAGAGAGAAACATCTACCTTTGAAGTCAATAGACTAGTTGGTATAGCCATAAGTTCAGTATACTGTTTTATTTTATTAACAATGTCCCAAAAACTTTCCTCAAGATGTCTGAGAACTTTCAAGCAAACAGCACATTCAAGGTTGAAAAGTGAACATTTTTTTATAGTGCAGAGTTTTTGAATCTTATTTTCTTTTCGAGTAAATTTCACAAAACTACAGATTTAACAATAATTTATCACAAAACTACAGGTTTAACTGTTTAAGGCTAAGTATCACAAAACTACAGATTTAATAATAAAATTATGACAAAACTACAGATTTTGAGGTTTAAATCCTTAGAACAAATGTTATGCTTGAGTTATAAACATCAAACTTTTGTGATTAAATTGGTGCTAAACCTGTGTAGTTTTGTGATACTTCACCTCAAATCTATAGTTTTCTGGTAAATTTAGTGCTAAATCTGTAGTTTTGTGATAATCATCTTAGATCAGTAGTTTTGCGATAGTTTAGTTAATATATCTGTAATTTTGTGAAATTTACTCTTTTCTAAATATTATTATAATAATTACGATATAGTTTGACTAGGGTCCTTCCTAATATGGCCATAGCTAAAGATAAGCCTAGGTCTTTGTTTCCTGGTGCCTCCAATCCTATAGCTTTTACGGCTGTATGATTTAACATAACGGAATCTAATCCTTGCTCAGGGAGCCTACAAATAATGAACGCCATGAGAAGATGAGAAGTCCAGCTAAAGGCATTTAGCATTTTTATACTATTTCTTGTGAAATATTCCATGATATCCCAATAAAATGGAAAAAAATATGCAGTATAGTTCTATTTTCACAGAATAAAGAAAAGAGAGAAAACTTACTGTGCTACTCAGTGTGAACTTCTTCACGTATCCAACATACTTTGAAGCTGAAAGAAATGGAGAACATTAATACCTTGTAAAGAGATTCAGAGAAACAACAAATAATAACACTATTGAAATGAAGCAAATAAAAAGAAGTCGAATGAAAAGAAATAGTCATTAGCCATTTAGAATGATTTGATAGGCATTTTGCCACTGGAGTTGCAAAATGTGAAAATCAGATATATTTTCTATAAAACCTGATAGTGATTTAAAAAAATGAAATTGTGGCACTGACAGTACAACACTAGGACCATAAATACCCAAGTCCAATCACATTAAATTTTTAGCATATTTACATTAAATTTTTAGCATATTTTCTTAAGACCGTGTGCTTAAACATTCATATGTTGATCAAAGTGCCAGTTTCATGCTAGGTGTCCAGAGTACTAAGGAGATGCAAGATACGCGATGCAAATAGGCCACTTACTTTTCTTTAATCCCACTGGCTTGGCAAGTAGAAGTGCATGTACAAAAGCACCAATATTTTCACGCAAATTCTCATCAGAAAAATTTATCTGCAAAAGAATACAAACATTAATAAGGCGTGCAACTAAGCTGCAACACAAATATCGAATTTTCCATCAATGCTGATCTTCCGTACCTTCCCAAGACCAACATGCACTATAGCTGTTTTATCTATTTTGAAATCAACCCGGCCTGACTTTGCTGCTTTGACAGCACCAGAAACATCGTTTGTCACAGACCCTAGCTACAGAGCAATATGTCACGTTAATGATTCATGGTACCCTAAAAAACATCAAGGCAGAACACTCCATGCCATAAAATACAAAAAGGACAGATATTTACCTTAGGATTTGGCATCAGTCCGCGTGGACCCAATATTCTAGCAACCTGAAATAGCAAAGCAGTCAAGAAATTAATAATATAGCAAACAGAAAATAAATTTGTATCAAGAAATAAGCATTACTACCTTCGAAAGACGAGGCATGTACATAGGGGTAGCAATGCACTTGTCAAAACTCAGTTTACCGCCTCCTATATAAATGGCCATAGATGAAAAAGTTCCAATCAACAGGGATGTTGAATATTGAAGATGCAAAACTACGAAAATACCTAACTGAAAACATACTGTGCAATGCAGTAACAAAAGACTGGACAGGTAATTATCTGCAATATCACTTTTTTTTAAAAGAAAAAAAGAGATTGAACAATTTCTATAACTTATACATGAAAAAAAGATGTTAAGTATTTTAAAACCTTGTAAACGACTATTCATCTATATCTAATACTTATAATGCAGTAGGATAAAGTTTCCTGATAAAAAGGGCTAGCATTCCACACCTTGCATTTGTTCCTCAATGTACAATGTATCATGCATTGCAATTTGCAAATATGCCTGTCGTTAGAAAGAAAAGAAGCTTATACAACAATTGGAGGAAATAAAGTACCTGTGCGGATCTCCTCAATCAGCTCGTCACCACCAACAACATCAGCTCCAGCAGCTCTAGCTTCATCTGCTGCAGGACCTTCTGCAAATACTGCTACCCTAACAGTCTAAAAGTAAAGAAGACCTCAGCACAAAACAGTCAAGAAAACCTAAATGTTACATTTAGAAAGGTACCTTGCCAGTGCCATGTGGCAAAGTTAACGCGCCACGCACCATCTGTAACCCAGGGAGAAATATGGTCAGTATAACTTTGCACCAATCCAACAATCACAACCAGATAAAAGAGATCATAAGATTGATTGATTGACTTGGTTATTGGATCATGCATCATAAAATCTATGTGCACCATTACTTGTGCATTGCCAGTAACTTTCCACTAATCTAACAATCACAACTAGATGGGGTACAACAGAAATAACAGAACACCATAATATCATTTCAGCAGTATCTCTGTTAACTTGTGTTGTATGCATCATGATTTCACCTTTCGAGGAACACTGGCCTCACAGCAAGAATAAACGCATAGACAGACATAAATTATTCCCATTACTGTAAGTAGTAGGTTATCTCAATCAGCATATCCTCTTAGGACATTTTTGCTGTCATAACTCATCATTAGTGGTTAGGACACAAGAAGAGTTGATACACACATAGTTCTAAAAAGCGACCAAAGAGGCTGCCTAGGCACTAGGCGTCATCTTGCCACTTCAATTGCACCTTGGAGAAGAATTTGGAAGAGTTGGGCGCCTTTGAAATTCAAATTGTTTATATGGTTGGCAATTAATAATCGTTGTTGGACAGCAGACCGGTTAGACAAGCAAGGACTTCAACACCCGCCTACATGTCCATTATGTGATCAAGCTCAGGAAACTATTAATCACATCCTAGTCACTTGTGTGTTTTCTCAACAAGTATGGTGTTTGGTCCTGCAACGGCTTGGCTACTCTAGCTTTCCAACCCAGGTTACTGCTAGGTTTGCCAATTGGTGGTCAAGAACGGTAAGGGGTTTACCTACTAATGAGAAGAAAGGGCTAAACTCTTTAATCATCTTGGTCGCTTGGGAAATTTGGAAGCACATGAACAATTGTGAGTTTAATGGCGCTACCCCATGCTTGGCCGATGTCCTCCGAGCCATCGCTAATGAGGGCGCTCTTTGGTGCCTAGCAGGAGCTGCTAGGCTCTGTGATCTCTTTACTAGGCCTGGGCTACTAATGCACTAGTTTGTGTTTTCTTTTTCCTTTGGGTGTGTGCTATTCTCTTGTATCCCTGGTGGGCGGGTGTCGGAGTCTTTCTCTAACACCATACACCTTTTCTTATCTATCTTAATGAAATGATACGCAGATCTCCTGCGTGTTCTAAAAAAAATGTCACTAGCCAGTCTAAGGCCCTCTTTGTTTGGGCTTATAAGCCAGAGCCCAAACAAATGGACAGCTTTGGCTTTTTAAGTAATAAATCATAAGCATCCTTATTAAGTCAAAAGCCAGGTTTGAGTAGCTTGTTTTGGTTTATGTGGATTAGTGTTTGGACTACACCCTTGACATTGTGACATAAAAACTACTGGCTTATTAACCATAAAAGCTGAAAATGAAAAGTCAGCTTAAAAACATAAGCGGAAACAAAGGGGACCTAAGCATATTTCATATACTTATGCAAGGTGCAGCTACAATTCCACAAACTTTACATTGCTTCTTTGAAAAATGGATGTACAGGAACATGAATTCTTGATGTTTGCTTCTTCTGAAAATAGCATATCTATTTGTCATTCTGGTATTCTAATACATTTCTGTTTAAACATGGATTTTGCACTGTCAGCTGTGCGGGGGCCTCTAGGGTCTATATGTCCTACTGATACCTGCCTAGCACATAATGCTTTCTAAACACAGTGTACAAACCCACTAGCTGAAATAAAGGCTGGCTGGATTGAGTATAAGGACATGGAAACTAAACCAGCTATGAAAACCTGTCTTGAAAGTAAATCAAGCAATGAAGCCGGCAGTCAGAAATGCAATGTAATGACTAATGACAATGCTACACTTCCATGTTAGAGATGTAAGCAATAAAAACTTAGCATTACAAAATTATCTAGTTTATATATATAGCGCAGCAAACCTGGTCACCACGACGTGGATCAACACCTAACATTACATGAGCTTCAACTGTTTCGGTAAAATTCCGCTTCTTTTCATTTGCACTGGTCTGGAAACAGGAAGAGCAAAAAGTAAGAAAACTTCATTTTGCAGCCAAAAAAGTTGATTTTCATGTTTTAAGAAAGAGTAAAGCATGCAAAAAGTTGCTTAACCCAATATTTCTATGGAACTTTCCAAGTTTTCATGTCATCTTAACTTGTATGACTATCAAAAAAAGTATTGAACCATTAGATTGCAACATTGAATAGAGGATCTAAATGTATAAACCAACATCTATCTACACTAAAACATAATATCTAGGGCTGTAGCCAACCTTGGAGAAACAATATTTGTAAAAGATCATATTCTGCTCCAAATAGCATAAAATTGAAGCAACAGAGGAAATAAGATGGTAAAACGTTTGAACGGATATTTTTTAGTGAATAATTTTGCAGAAATTTTCAGGATTTTGCCAATATCAAATTTATGTGTTTTATCTATAATTCTCTCACTAACTAATGGAAAGAAGTGGTGGGACTGAAGGAGTGGAAAGTTTTGAACACTTCGTAACTAAGAGGTGGCCATACCAAATTATCTGATGAGCTATAGTTCTTTCAGAAGTAAACAGATGTATGTTTTAAAAATGACACAATACTTGCATGATCATGTTTATTTTCAGTAGCTATTCCGTGTATAGCAGAGAAGACAGTCATTAGACTGAGCTCAACCAACTTCCCAGGCTTCCACATCAAAATCGGTATGAGATTTGCATATGTTTGAACTTCCTATCGCCGATCAGGCAATCACTAAAATACCAGTTGATCTTTCATACTAGTTCAGAAGTTCTGCATTGATATTTGATAGTGATGCTGCAAAGCTAGCCCTGTACTGACATGCAACTGCCAGAATGACAGTCGAATGTAAAGTTTGGATCTACTATCTATTACCCAGATGCCAATTACACCGTAGTAGACAAAGGCATCACCACATCATGGGTATTATCTTCAAATGCAAAACGAATTGCAATTCAAACCGCACGGAGAAAAATCACGAGCAAGAGTGACAGACCTTGATTTCGCGGATGGCGTCGACGAGATCAATGGCGACCTTCTGCGGCCGCTTCTCGACGGGTATGAGCGTCGGGTATGGCGCCTGCTCCTCCTCCGCCTGCATCCCGAAGAAGCTCCTCCTGGCCCGCGTGGCGTCCATCTCGATCCGCTCCCCCTCTCCCCGCAGCCCCTCGTCCGCCGGCCCCTCCGGGGGCGCCTCCTCCGCCGGCCGGTCCTCCGGCAGCGGCGCGACCCTGGCCGGGTACGACACCGGCGTGATCGAGGGCCCCGCGTCCTTCACGAACCGCATCTCCTCCCGCGTCCACTGCTGCCGCTGCGGCGGCCCCTGCGATCTCCTTGGCGGCGGCGGGGGCCGAGACCCTGGGTCATCGCTCGGGGCAGCCTCCTCCGCGGAGGCGGGAGCCTCCTCGGGCGCTGGCTGCGGCTTCGGGGCGTAGGACACGGGCTTGATGGGCGGCGGCGGCGGCGTTGGGCCGGAGCCGGAGCCGGTGTTAGAGGAGAAGCGGAGGAGCGAGAGGAGACGGTGCGGCTGGGGATGGTGGCGGCTGGAGTGGGAGAGGAGGAGGCGGAGGTGAGCCATGGCGATGGCGGGGCGTGACGGCGGCCGGAGGCGGCGGTGGCGGCGGGTCCTGGGGTTTTAGTGGGGAGAAGGGGAGAGAGATCGCAGCGAGCGTGAAATGGAGGCACCGGCACTGGGCTGGATCGGTTTTGTTGATGGGCTTTTTTCCGTGCCAGTATATGGGCTGGTTCAGCCCAGATGCTCAGTCATGTGGGTTGGGGATTTGGGTTAAATGTTGGGCTGCTTTTCTGTTTATGACCTATGAGCTGGAAGGAATAAGTCCACTATGACGTCCTCAAAGATAGCTCGATTGCAATTCGTATCTCTCAGTTATAATTTCAGATATCTTATTAACCTCTAAGTACTGAAACCGGTTCAATTTGGTTTCCTCAGCGGTTTTCACTAACATAGCTTGTTGACCCGGTTCAACCGACTGAATTAGCATGTGGGACCCACATGTTAGTGTCACATTTTCTTCTCCCCTCTTTCTTTTCTCTTTTTCTCCTCTTTCTAACCCGGCAGTGCAAGGTGGCTGGTGAGTCGGCCGGGCACATCCACATCGCTGCCAAGATCGCCGATGGCATGGCGTTCATGCATGATGCTCTGTGCGGCGACGACGATTGCGCGAACACAAACTTGTCATTCTCATCCTCCTCCGAGGAGGACGAGGCCTCTAACATCCTGTTCACGGCCACTACCATGTAGCCCTGCATAAACCAGTATGGCGTCACTGCGCCGCTGCCGCCGTCATCGAGGTTGGGACCATCATCTCCCGTTGTCCTATGTGCGAACGTGCGGGCGTACGGTGTGCTACTCCTGGAGCTGCTAACAGGGAAGGCCACGATGGATGGCACCGAGCTGGTGCCGTGGGTGATGTCCGCCATCCAGGAGGAGTGGACGGTCGAGGTGTTCGACCGCGCTATGCTCTCCACCTACGCCGGGTATACAGTCGCCATCAAGCAACGATGGTTCGCGTTCGAGCTCGTCCTCGTGTCCCCGTTGTCATCGAGCTGGTGAGGAGGAAAGCAGGCTACCACCGCCTCCCTCGAGGCCCGCCGCCTAGAGCTATGAGAGTGTCGCTGCATCCCATCTTTAGCGGGCCAGAGCTCGAGCTCCCAGCATCTTGCCTACCACTAGATATGCTTCCCCCAATCATGCTCGTTCCTCCAGCGTCTGTGCCGCCATATCCACTCCGTCTCCATGCACGTGGGCCTCACTAGAGCCGGATGGCGCCGAAGCTCAAGCCCCATAGCTTTGCCCTCGGTTGGAACACTGCTCTCCCCCAACCTCGGGATCGGAATATCGGATGGCTCATCGACGCTACCTACCACGCCGACACCATCATCCATCTTCTACTTGACTTCGTTGACTAGCACGTCCCCCGCCATGCCGCTAGAGAGGACGGTAGTGAGTGAGCTCGATGCCTACACCAGGGCAGAGAGGGAGGAGGTGGGGATGCCGGCTAATAGTGTTTGATGCTGACGTGGGTAGGGCCTAGAGGGCATGAGGATAGTTGACCATGCCCGCTGTCAGGGCGCTAGCTTCTTTGCCGCACATGCCATTGTCTATGCTGACCGGCCTCTCGAGGCCGCCGTCGTTGTGGTAGTAGAGATGAGAGGAAGAGTGAGAGAATAAAGGGGAAGGGAAAAAGGAAATGTGACACTGACATATGTGTTCCACATTCTGAGTCAGCCGGTTTCACCGGGTCAATGTGCCATGTCAATGAAAACCACTCTCAAAGCGCTAAGGGAATTAAATTACATCGGTTTCAATAGTTGGGGGGAGGGGGTCAAGATATCAGTCATTATGATTGAGGGATGCGAATTATATCGGAGCAATATTTGATGGAGTCAATCCGAGCAAGAATACTACTCTGTTACTGTTACAACCCGGTGCATTCAGGGAATGCTGCTCCATGAGGGCCTATTCAATTTATATGCATGAGGTTTTATTGAGGTGTGGAATTAATCTCACTTAAGACCCTCTTTGTTTATAGGCTTATAATCCAAAAAGTACTTTTTCGTTTGGCTTTTCTAAAACTATAAATCACTCTTACACTGTTAAGACAAAAGTTAGGTTAGAGAAACTTTTTTGGCTTATGTAAGGTAGAGGTATGACACTACCATTAAACTTGGAACTTTGAATTTATCGGCTTATAAATCATATAAGCGCCAATAAATCTGAGCCTAAACAGAAAAGCCTAGGCTTCAATCTCTCTAAGTGAATAGATTAACCGAACAAAGTCTAAGAATTAACCAAACTAAGGGTTGGAGGGAATTGAGGTGGATTAATTCCACAGCTCCAAATCCCCCTCAACCTTCATGGGAGGTATCACTACTGGAAAATGGTTTTTCCGTGACTGCACCACGGCCTTTGTGATGGCCTTGCATACATAAGCTATGGTATACATGAGCTAGCCTGAAGTCTGTACTGAAGAAAGATCAATGGCATTCCCTAACAGAGCAGTTAGAGTGCTATTCATAAGGTAGAACTAAGGTGTGATTTTGAATCAATTCTTCATTTAATTTTGCTTGCCATCATGCAAGTGCTTGCTGAATTGTGTTCTCCTTTTCTTTTCTTTTTTCTTTTGCAGAGATGAGTTGTATTATGCATCCACGTGGGGATCCATCATCTTCAATGGATGGTAGTGGGTCTACTATTTTGTCCTGTATAAAATTTACATGCACTATATATGCTAATGCGTTGTATTATATCGGGGTTTTTCTTACACAGATTTTAAGTCAAAGGTGGATCGACAAACACGTTCTATCCTTGGTACGTTTTAATACTTTACCCTGGATTGGTTGAGGAGTATATATCTCCTGGAAATAAAAAAAGTAATATGATTTTTTACTTTACTAAATATATTGATGACTAATTATTTGTCATGTCATCTGCTTGTTTACTTTGCATATCTAAAGATGATTTTTGAAATCTAATGGTGATTGTTTGGATGGGTCTGAAGAATATGAAACAAAGGAAGAGTGATCTTTTACTGCAGCAGAATTACGATTCTGGTGAGATATTATTTGGTAATCATACTCATTCAGATCCTGCCATTAGCCATTATCGGTTTACTATTGAACACTATAACACAAATTCTTAAGCCGCTATATCATCTTAACAAAACCATTTTTAACAGTCGTGCAGCCCCACCGCTCATCGATATCACTGGTCGTGCTGCTGTTTAAGCCCCCATGCACTTGTTAACCCTGCTCGCGTCAGCCCTGCACTCCTCAGTACCAGGGGCACCACCGCTGCTCTTGTCACGATGGGGTGTGCCGTCGTTGTTCTCCTTGAAGTGAGTTGCATCATGCTGCTCTCTCCAACAGCGATCTCCCTTCTCCTAGTGCTCTCAATCTCCCTGATCAACCTTCCAGTAGTAACGTGTCTCTGTTTTTCTCTAGACATCTAAGGTGCCCTATTGGTGTTCGATGAATTGCCAACCAATACAGATAATTTTTTATTAGATTGATTCCTGATACTTACAGACCAGTAAGTTGCTAGTTTTTAATACAATAATAATTTAAGTTGTTTCTTTCAATGTAGATTGGCTAAATCAGGTAACTCTTGGATGAACATGCCTAGATTTCGTTGGGAATCTAAGTTCAGCTTCTTTGGATTTTGATGAAAATGACTAGAAGCCTTATAGATATGGCCTCAAATTTTATTTACTACATGCTCACACTTCCAGATATGTAGCGCAATTGCATAATATTATAAATTCAAGAAGCCTTTTTTGTAAACATAACTTAAAGTTTTGTATTTTGAGCTATTCGATACTGATACTAGGTATAAGCTCAACTTTAGTTTGCTATAAACTTAAGTGATGCACGCATATATGAAATTTTACTGAACAATTCTTTCACACTAATCTTCTGTAGTTCAACTTGATTTGTTTCACCCTTTTCTTGTTTTCATACTATGCAGTTTTGCTTCATCATGTAATATGCTGATTCCCTGTTGTATGGCATCATTTTTTGCAGATTATTGTTGAAAGACATTTTTATTTCAACTGATACTTCTAAGGATTAACCATTGAAGAATGACTTCCTTGGAACGGCGTCATATTTGATTTGTGACTTAAAGCATTGTTGAATTGCTAGAAGTTAGGAGCTTATGTAGAAATTTATTTAGTGCACAAGTTTGTACCGTTGTGTATTATGTGTAGTAAAGACATGGATGTTCAATGGTAACTTATATGCTTTTGTGAAAAATTTGCATGTGGACAGTGTGATTCTTTGTAACCTGTGAACTTTGTATAGCATCTCTAGTTGTTTGATATATAGATGTTAAATGAATTATAATAATATTTGTAGGCATGTGTGTATGCCTATTTTGTGACAGCCAACCAGTCACTAAAGGTATTTCCTGACAACTAAATTTAGTCAGAAAAATGATGTTTCGTGACTGTTACTACCATCACAAAAAGATTTTCCCAACGGCTGGTGTCTCATCGTCAGGAAAATGGCCAAAATTGATGAACTGGTGGGATAGCATTTTTGGTGACTGCTAACCAGTCACTAAATGCCTTGTGACAGCTTGCCCTCACGAAATATTAGGTTTTGTGACCAATCAAAGGTGACAGATGTTTCGTGATAGCTTGCTGTCACCAAACCTCTTTGTGACAGCTTTAGGGCTTTTGGTGACGATGAGGGGCAGTCACCAAAAAACCATTCTCTAGTAGTGGATTAACTTAACAACACCTTAGCGGTTCTGTCGAGAATCGTGATTATCGCTTGGTTACGAAAAAACCTGACAAAAATAATATAAAATTTATGAAAAAGTTTGAATTTTAGTTTAATGTTTTTCTAGGTTACCCCGTTTACCGAGCAGTTTATTGATTCGTACAACTCGATAAGTCTAACTAGGGTTGAAAGTGATTCGGATAATTTCCGTCCGACCAGACCTTTTTTCGGATTCAGATAGTTTCGATCGGATATATCCGGAAATTTACGAATTCGGATTTTTTTTTGGGATATGAAAACTAATATGATATAGGTGATATTTGTTGGAATCAGATATCTGTCGGATATTATCCGGTATTTTTCATCGGATATCTGACTTACACATAAGGCTGCCATAGCCCATAAGCCAGCCCAGCCCAAGAGAAGACAAATCAGACTTCTTAGCAAAAATGAAATTCGAATTGAATTTTATGATACTAAATGAACTCATATGAAAAAGTTATCAAAAACAATGTTGTAGAACTCATTAAGATCTACCAATTTTATTTTAGTCATTTCTCTATCCGAGTTCCATTGAACTATATAAAATTTGAATTTTAAAATATAATAAATTCAAATAATTTTTGGGGTAGTAAATGATCTCAATGGGAAATTGTCAAAAAAAACAAAGTTGTTTAACTTATCAAGATCTACAACTTTTATTTTTGTCATTTTTCTATATGACTTTGTTTGAATAATTTGAATTTGAATTTGAAAATATGACAACTTCAAACAACATTTTCAAATACTAAATGATTTCAGCTAAAAAAGTCATCAACAACAAAGTTGTATAACTCATCAAGATATATAACTTTTATTTTTGTCATTTCTTCATCCGACAAAGTAATAGTAACATTATTTATAAAATTTACATATATCATTAAAACCAAATAAGAGATATGTAAATTTTGTGAACAATGTTACTATCACTTTGTCGGATGAAGAAGTGACCAAAATAAAATTTGTATGTCTTGATGAGTTCTACAACTTTTATGTTCATGACTTTTTAAGCTGAAATTATTTACTGCTTCAAAATATCATTTGAAGTTTTGAAATTCAAAATTTTAATTGATAAAACAAAGTCACAAGAAAAAATGACCAAAATAATAGCAGTAAAAACACAATAACATGATAGAGCATGATTTTAGAAACATTTAGGAAAAATAATCATCCAATTTGGAGTTCATATGAGTGAGATAAACTAGTTTCAAATTTTGAAATTTTATTTTCGCATACGACTCCTTAAAACACCCGTATGGAAAAATTGATTTTTTTTTCATGCGGGCTTTTAAATGGTCCGCATGCAAAAATAAGCTCATTTTGGTGCCTTAAGGAGTGGTATGCGAAAATACCGACGCGGCAAATTGTGGTCCGTTTGCAAAAATCATAGGGTCTCGTACACAAAAATCGTTTGTATAGTAGTGATGGGTTTTTATATTCCGATTAATATTCGTCACCGTATTCGTTTTGTTTCATATTTGTATTCGATAATATTCGATTTCGTTTTTAAATCCGGATTTCCGATTCCAAATTAAATTATGAAAACAAATATGATAGGGCTAGTTTCCGATCGTATTCCATCCGTTTTCATCCCTATGTCTAACCATCACGATATAATTGAGCCATACACATTACCGTCGCATTTGACAACTATAGTTTGAATGTTGCTCCTGGCAAATAAAACATTTTTTTAATTTTTTTTAAAGCAATTTCAAATGCAACTGATACACCATCACGGGTTAAGAACGCGCGGCCGTCCGTTGGTTATTTCCTGCGTCAACTTCTTTCCGGTGCACCGTCTGCTTCACCGTTAAGGCGACGGCCGGTACCGTACGTGGTCTGTGGGGCCGGCGCTGCTCTGACTTCCCCAAGGCGTTTGTTCACGAGTCACCGTAGCCACGGCTCGTGAATCCGCCTTCCCTTTTAGCTCCGGCCATCAAACGCCGCCCGGCCGGCGTCATCACCCGCCGATCTCAATAATGCTAAGTCGCCGTTTCGGTTGCACACATGCGCTGCAGCACATTTGGGGATCAATCGAATTATACTTGATACGTCACAGTTGACAGCCAATCCAATGTGATCAGCTGCTGCACACCAAACAGACACTGTTTAATCGGTGACAGCGGCAGATGAGCAATGATTAAGGAATCAACAATTGAGCTAAATCAGCTACTACGAGTATTCTGCTACCTACAATCTCGCAGGTACACTTGTAACACTAACATAACATGTACTGTGCACCAACCAACCTGCTAATAAGCGGCTAAGCTAGCTAGGCTGCTACCCACTCCCTTGCTTTTTCTCGCTATCAATCACAATAATCCAATCAACTTCCCAACCGAAATGCCATCCCTTTTGCTTCCACAAAACGCCTCTACTCCGCTACGCTACGGCTACTACCTGACAACGATCAAGCCATCGTCAGGATAGCTCCAGGGGAGAGTCCCTCTCACGTTAGGTTGTTCCCTTCCCCTGAATTCCTAACCATTTTCTATCATATAAATCACATATTTTTAACACCACCATCTCCTCCTGGCCTGTGAGGCGAGCACGTTTGTTTAATCGTCGTTGCCTCGCGCGTGGGCGCCGAAGCTTCGATCTGCATAATCATCACCTGCTCATCCGGTGGTTGTGTTTCTGTCTGTTCACCCTGCTGCTGCTGCCTCGTTTGACCTACCGTTTCTTTACTCTGGCGCCAGCAGCATACGTGCTATAGTGTGCTGCCGTTGGATGGCCACGTTGTCCATGAACTGGTCAAGAGGAGGACGAAGAGAAATAGAAAAAGGAGAAGCGAATCATTCAACAGCTCGGTACACGAATGGTTGTTGCCGTGTTGCGTGAGGCTTTTTTTGTGAGCTGGTGAGGAGGGTTGTCCTCGATGACAAGCTAGGTGTGAAGGATGGTTTCTTGATCGGGACGGCCGGGCATCCATGGAAGGTTCTTGCGGCGGCGGCGGCGGTGGCGCCGGGCAGATGGCGGTGTGGCAGGGGAGGGTCGGGGCGACCAACATCGGGAGGCTGCGGCAGGGGAAGACGACGTCGTCGTCGTCGGCGGCGGTGGCGGCGAGGGGCGGCGGCGTGACGGCGTGGCACCTGAGGGTGTTCGCCGGCGTGGTGGGAGTGATGGGCTGCCTCCTGCTGGTTGCGTCCCTGATGATGTCCGCCGTCCACCAGGTGCAGTTCAGGAACGGCGCCATTTCCAGGAGCTTCAGGGGCTTTCAGGTACGCTGCCTACCTCTGCTCTGCTCTCCTCTCATCGAATCAAATCATGGCAAATTAAAACCAGTTTGATCATATGACCAAATCGTCCCAAAATTGCATTGCGTTTTCGTCATTCTTTCCAGTCCTTGACTTGCTTTGGTTGAAGCCTGTTCTTTTCGCACCAATCTCATGGCATGTATGCTGGGCTTTCTTACAAACTCGGATTGTAATGATCTTTCATCCAAAAAAAAAATATCTCATGATGTGATATTTTTTTCTTCAAAATGAAAACAAAAATGTACTGATTTGGCATGGTCATTGGAACCAATGCGCTCTCAATGCAATAAAAACTGAATGGAAGTCAGTCTAGCAGCTTGAATTTCCATTCAAACGAAGTACGGTTCCTGTAGAAGGAATGATCAGGACCTGGCAGCATTATATGACACGCTGACTGCTGACATATTAAAAATCGTATTGCAAATTTAGATAGAACACCGGTAATTGATTTCTTCATATTCTCGTCGAATCAGTCGACCTGATAATTCCATTTTGTGAATTGAAGGAACTGAAGCAAAATTCTGTAAGGACGGAGGAAGCAGAGCAGATAATGCACCCAAGGCTTCTGCAAATGGCAACTTCAGTTGTCACAAAGGTTTCACGCTGCCATCATACGCGGCACCAAACTGCCAATTAGCTTCAGAAATAGTGTAATTTACGACATCATATATTTAGCTTTTACTCATGTCAAATTTTCCCTCCCTGCCAGTGCAGAACGAGTCTGACAGTGACAGTGTAAAATTTTCACTATGGGAAGAGCCCTACAAACAAGCGCGTAAATGGAAGCCCTGTGCTGCAAAGCATAGTTTACCTGATGAAGGTGAAGCCTTTCCTTTCAAGCAATTGCAATTAGTTTCATTATCATCACCATATCAGGTGACAAAAAGAATTCTTAACCCACCCCTTTTGTATTAAAAGAATGAAACCGAGCCCTTATTGCAGCTTTTTTTTATTGATGCTTGAAGCCTCTGCAATTTGAATTCTTAAACCATCAACATCTAGCATATGCCTACACCCTGAAATGTTTCTGAAGCATGGGAAAATACTATGGTTTAACACAACTATTTCATCTCTCACACTGGATTTGTGCTTCATAGTGCCTGAAGAGAACAACAATGGGTTCATTCTGATCAGCGCGAATGGTGGTCTGAACCAACAGCGTGTGGCTGTAAGGATCTAGTGCTGAAATTCTTACAAAATCCATACTACGTTATTTTCAGATTCAGTAGCTAATAGATGAATTTTTATCTTCCAGGTGTGTAATGCTGTTGTTGTTGCAGCTCTGCTTAATGCTACACTAGTCCTCCCCAGGTTTCTTTACAGCAGCGTTTGGAAGGACACAAGGTTAGAACTGAAACAGATGCAATGCGCCTTTTATTACAACCAATTTTTTTGCGACTATGACCGCCAGTATAAGCTTGGTTCTACCTTTTTCCTTTACTATTTTTGTAAGTAATCATAGCAGTTCTACTAATTGCATTATGAAAAAGAAAAGCACACCGAAATGAGTTTATGCTTTTGCTGACATGTATCAATTATCAGCTGAACTGAAATTGATAAACTGTGATACTATTTGCCATCTTTTTATCAAGAAATAATTTTTGGTAACTTTTGTCTGATATGCTTCGCCGAACCTTTCGTTTCGACCAGCCAGTTCGGTGACATCTATCAGGAGGACTACTTTGTGAACTACATGAAGAGCGATGTGCACATTGTGAAAGATTTGCCTCCACATCTTCAGTCACTGGATCTCGAAGCAATCGGCAGCCAAGTTAGTGTCTCGACTCTAACAATAATGCTACCTGATTCTGAGAAAAAAACAAAATCTATAATTAGTTTGAAGAGCATAATTTTTTCACTGATTCTTGAGAAAAATTTCTGTAAATTCATGCCCTCTAAACAGGATCTTAATGCGAAATCTTCCTGTTTCATGACAGATCACAGACATGGACATCTCGAAAGAAGCTGCGCCGTCTGAATTCATCAAAGCCGTGCTCCCAATTCTCCAGCAGAATGGCGTTGTCCATTTCCTCGGATTCGGCAACCGGCTCGGCTTCGACTCGGTGCCCGTTCATCTGCAGGTCACGCACACAGTTCATCTTCCTCGATCGTCGCACTTGTCGAGATGAGAGAGGCACCATTGCTATCCATCCTCTGCTTTGCTCATGGCGTCGGCGTCGATTCTTGCAGAGGCTGCGATGCAGGTGCAACTTCCACGCGCTCAAGTTCGTCCCGGAGATCCAGCGGGCGGGCTCCCTGCTGGTCCAGCGACTGCGCCGCGCCGGCGCGATGCGGACGGAGATGGACAAGCAGCTGTTCGGGAGCAACATGCTCGACGTCCCCGCCCTCCTCGCCGGCGGCGAGCCGAGCAGGTACCTGGCGCTGCACATGAGGTTCGAGGAGGACATGGTGGCGTACTCACTCTGCGACTTCGGCGGCGGCGACGCGGAGAGGGAGGAGCTGCAGGCGTACAGGGAGACCCACTTCCCGACGCTCGCCATGCGCCTCCGGAACACGTACGTCTCCGTCTCGATCTCTTGCGGAAGAACCCGATCGCCGGCGTGGTGTCTAGTCTGACACGGTGGCGCCGCCGCCGCCATCGCGTGCGTTTCTGTGTTTGTGTGTGTGTGCAGGTCGGTGTCGCCGGAGGAGCAGCGCAGCCTGGGGCGGTGCCCGCTGACGCCGGAGGAAGCCGGGCTGGTGCTCACCGCGCTCGGCTACGACCGCGGGACGTTCATCTACGTCGCCGGGTCACAGATATACGGCGGCGCCGCGCGTCTCCGCCCACTGACGCGCCTCTTCCCCAACCTGGTCACCAAGGAGGACGTCCTCTCCTCCGCCGAGCTAGCCCCATTCAAGAACTTCTCCTCTCGGGTCGGTAAAACATCAAACACCTCCCCTGCAAGCAACGCCATCTCCTCCGTTGTTCTGACATCCGAAAGAAAAAAAAACAAAATGCAGCTCGCGGCGCTGGACTTCATCGCGTGCGCCTCGGCGGACGTGTTCGCGGTGACGGACTCCGGCAGCCAGCTGTCGTCGCTGGTGTCCGGGTACCGAGTGTACCACGGGAGGGGGAGGGCGCCGACGCTGCACCCGAACCGGAAGCGATACGCGCAGATCCTGGGCGAGGAGGAGGGGATCGGGTGGGGGGGATTCGAGAGGAGGGTGAGGAACATGGTGGAGGAGTACAAGCGGGTCAGCGCGCGGCCGCGGGGGCGGAGCGTGTACCGGCAGCCGAGGACGCCCGGGTGCATGTGCAGGGCCGCCGGCGACGGCAGCGTCGACTTCTGATGACGGCGCCGCCCGCCGGCGAGTTCTTCGCGTCTCGATCGAAATTCTTTTGTGCATAGCTCGGTTTCTAATTTTCTATAGGTTTTTGGGTCGTTTTAACCTTTTAATAGCTCTAGGATATACGGCAGGTTTAAATGATCAAATTTTGAATTTTTTTTACAGGCTGTTTTTAGATTGTAACAAACAGATTTGAAAAAGGTGCAATTCAAAATTATTCGTCTGAAATATTGTTCATGCTACATATCTAGCTACATTGCAATTTGCAACACTCTTTATGCTTTTTCATTTTTAAAAGAAAATCCAAATACTACCTTAAATTTGATCGAGAGTTCGTATAGCACCGTAAACTTTAAAACCGAACATCCAACCCTCTACTCTTTACAGTACCGTTTATATAACTTTTTAGAGTGGTTTTATATCTTATCTCTATACACTTTAGATAAATTTGACTACGTGAGATAGGAATCAGACATATATGTTAAAATTTTTACCCAAATATTTCTTTTTAACCCCTTTCGCTCTCACTAACAAATGAATGTCAACAATATATCACTACGCATGACATCACTATAGAGTATAAATTGAGAACCGAGGATTGACGACATATAAGTATGTTATATTATGTCATGATTACGGATAAGACATACATTCTATCCTACGACTTATGAAATATACGGATATGGCATATCTTCGTGCAAACGATATATTTCCATATACGATAAAGAAACTAACATGAGATTATAGAAATTATCCTCACGGGCAAGTGAATATCAGAGTCCTACTCGGAGAGCATTGGGTTTATGCTATATTGTGCGGGTCCATAGTCTCTGAGTTCTACTTGGAGACTAAGGTGATTCACGGTATAAAAAGGCATACCCCCGAGGGGTTCAGATAATTGAATCACAGCACCAACACAACCACCATAGTCTACAATCCGGAGGACGTGAAGCCTACTCGCCGGGAGATCTCGTCGAAACCATCTCGACGAGGGATCTCACCGGTAATCTCGAGATCATCGGTTCTCTATTGTAATCTGTGGCTTTTCCATATCAATCTCATATAAACTGGATTAGGGCTATTACCTTATGAGGGGTCTGAACCAGTATAATCCTTGTCTTATCGTCTGCTTGATGTCGTATCGTGTATATCCTCGTACCAACGTACCCTAATACCCTATTCATCCGGTATACGGGTATCCCCCGTCGACATATTAGGTATTCAAAAACACTAATATAAGCTTCTGAATACGCAAAACCACTATCTAAAACCATCTTACGGGATAATATAAATGATATTCCAAAATTTAGGGGGTTCGATATTTGGTTTTAAAGTTTAGGGGTGCCGGATGGACTTTCACCTAAAGTTTACATGTGTATATAGACTTTTTCTTTTTTCTTTTGGCAAAAATTCGAAACTTTGGGGCTACATTCCTTATAAGCCAGTCAAGTTTTTATCGTACTTTTGACTTGGGACTAAACCTACTAGTAATAAGAACTACTGCTGCTCATTATTATTAGGGCACGTTCTAACGTGCCTACATATATTTAGATAATTTTATTCGTGCTCGCTCTCAAAAATATGCATTCTAAATAAAATTCTTCTGAAACTACTTAGATAATTTTTCCCAACTACTCGCTAGAAAAATCATCAAATAATTATAAAGCTAAAAAACACTGATAATATTATATTATACAAATGTGAATATTTTGATAATTAATTGATGAAAAAATAAATATTTACATGGTTACATAATATGGTGGATTCGGAACAGGAACAAGGGTACAGAGGGAGGAACATGGGAGTCACATCCCCACACTGCAACTGTATTGTGAATCCTTCTATGGTGTTGTTTACTAGTAGTAAAATAAATACAAACCGTTGATCTCTAACGGTAGTAAAAATATAAGAGGGTATAATTTAAGCCTGCTAATGGGTCAGAATCCACCCCGAATCTAACCCAGTCCAAAAGCGCTTGTAACAACTCTATCGATCCAATCCAATCCAAAAACTCTCTTAGCTAACCCCACCCAACCCAACCTGCAACGTTCCTCATACCAAATTCAACCCAATCCATGGGTTGAACCCATTTCTCAGACCACAGCTAATCCATGGATTATGAACTAGTTTGCCTCCACACGGAGGGGAAGGCAGAAGCTGCAGGGGCAAAACAGGGGAGCTAACAGCCTAACACCACCATGCATCAATACATGCAGCCTACTAGCAGACTTGAAAATCCCAGAATTTTATTAGAAATTACTAACCAAAGGTTACAGCTACTAACCAGGGATTACAACATTACTAAAAATTATAGTATTACTAATAACTACAGATTACAGGCTCAACACTTCACATCTTCAGCAAAAGCTACCTAAACATGCCATTCAACACCATGAGAAATAACAGAACATCAACAGTTATTTGTGTCCCCATCTTTAGATCACCTTCTAAGAGAATCAAAATTCCTTCCAATTCTCAGCCACACTTTCTTGAGAAGGTAAGCAAAATAATTAATTATGATGATGCAAATGGTGGTTTCTGAAATTCAGAGAAGTTCAGCAATATTCAGAAAGCAAAGCAAAACAAGAACTCTAGTTAGCAGATAGCATCAAACATGCCAGAAACAGAGCTATAAAGGTAAAGAAAACCAAACTCGCAAAGTAACAACTGCTTCCAAACACACGAGATCACCCAAGGTTAGCGATCAGAACCAAGGAAGATCATGTTAAATAATAAAATTAAGAGTTCGATGAAAACAGAGAGTAGATTGGTAGAAGGGTAAACTGAACCATGAGGTGAAGGATCCAATCAGCTTAGGACGCACCTGGAAAGAAAACTCGATGACGATCTAGAAGGCCGGTGGTGAACCATTTTTGGTGCCGACAGTAGAGAGTAGAGGAAGTTAGAGGTGGCGGAGCGGTGCTGGGAGAGGACGATTGGGGCAGCAACACCCGCGGTGGTGGAGAGGACTGGCGGAGGAAGCCGATGGAGTCACCTGTAGAAAGCCAACGATGGCCGGCGAGGGCGACCAGCAACCAGCAGCGCCGCCCGACGATGATGGCGGCGGAGTGGAGCAACGGCCCTGTCTGCCCTATCAACTACTCGAGTACTCGCTACTTCAGTTTTGGGGCCAATCCATGTGGTCAACCCATGGATTCAGTCCATGAATCAACATTTTTTTTTTGGAACGACTCGCACGAGACGGTACGAAGTTCTATTGATAGAGTAGGAAAAAATTACAAGATTACAGCCCTGGAGGGTCGTAACTAGGAAAAAGAAAAAAAAACCACCACCCACACATCGACATCGCCAACACACAAGCCCAGGAGAATGCTAGCACCGGAACGGCCGCCGCTAAGCGTGACCGACCGCCACTAGACCAACAAAGGGACACATACGAGATCGCCCCCCTAGGGGATGCCAAAACGATGTCTTCAAGAAGAGAAGCGACAGAAAAAACCGCCGCTGCCGTCCGTCGGAGCTCAAAGGAGTCAAGACTGGGCTTTCGCCCGGCAACCACCCTTGAGGGTGGGACAGCATGACAACACCCTCAGGAGGAGGAATGAACCATCGTTGTCGGTCCGGCCGAGGCCAGACTAGGTTTTCACCCGCCGCTCACCACTTGCGAATCCACGGCTGACACACCGATGCTCCACCACCACACAAGCTCTGCCGACATGTGGAACCCCTGCACCGGCGTCCCCCGCCGGCCAGCCTTCGTGCGCCGAAGACCGCGCCACTCCCACCGGCAGCTCCTCCTCACACCTAGGTCGCCTCCTCCACCGCCCGCCGCGCCACTCGCGCCAAACCGGCCTCCTCCACCGGACGCGCCTCTCGCGCCATTCCGGCCTCCCTCCATCGGCCGCGCCTCTTGCGCCAAGCCGGCCTCCATCTCCGCCGCCCGCGCCTCTCGCGCCGAGCCGGCCTCCGCTGCCATCGGCTGCGCCTCTCTGCGCCAAGCCAGTCTCCGACCCCTCCACCAAACGATGCCGCGCCGGCTAAAATCAGCCGTCTGCCACGCCCTCGGCTAGCCATCCGAGTCCGCCATGCCTCCGGTGACCGCAGACATGGTCACCGCCACCGCAGCCGCTGCTGCCGAACGCCCGGCCACCTCGCTAGCGACCCGCATCCGCCGACGTCGCCACCGTCCACAGCCACGGCCGCCGTCGCCGCTGCCACCGACACCAGCCTCCGCCTCCGCAAACCACTGCGCCGTCGTCCTCCGGCACCAAGCAGCCAGCCCGATGCCGCCGCCATGTCCTCCGCCGCTGTTGTCAGCCCCGCCGCCGCCAACTGCCACGAGCACCACGGCGGGCACGACCGCCACCACCGTCGCCAACGGCTGTCTGACCGGTCAGCCTCCGCTGCGTGCCGGCCGGGCTGCTCCTTCGAGTCGCGCCGTTGCGGCCGCCACCACCGTGAGCTCAAGGTCGTGCCGCCGTCGCCGCAAGCACGAGGTCGCCCGCCGTCTTGTTGCGCCGCTGTTGTCGGGAGCTCGAGGCCGCCCGCCATCTTGCCGCGCCGCTGCCGCCCCTCTCCCGATCTGGCCGCCGGGGGGCCAGATCCTCCACCGGGGAGGGCGGATCCGCGTCCGGCGCGACCGGATCCACCCCGCCGGCCACTCCGGCCGCCGCCTTCCGCCGTGCGTGCGTCGTGCCGCCTCCCACGCCGAGGGGATGCTCCGCCGCCGGCACGTTTTCCCCGCCGCCGCCTTCCCGACCGGCTGCACGGTTTCCGGCGGCGGGCTCCGGCGGCGGCGAGGTGGCTGGAGGCATTGGGAGGGGGCGGCGCAGGCGGCTAGGGTTTCGCTACCGAGCCGCCCGCGTGAGAGCGGCGCGAGAGCCCCCGTACAGTTGTTGAATCAACATTTTTAGTCAGCCTACATCCACTCCAATCCAACCCACATTTGTTGAGAGTCCAATCCACTCCAATCCAAGATGGAATCTCAGCCCATCATATCCCAAACCAACCAAAATGATCTAAACCAAAAGTTAGATCGGGTACTTGGAAGCATTTGTATACTAGACATATGGAGTATCAAAGATGCTTTCTTCCCAGCAATGCTGCAAGGCAACAAACATATGTCGATCCTCATATTCGGACGGCAATTTTTTTATCATATTTTTATTTAAATCTTTTAGATAATGAAATAGAAAACTATCCCGGTCTTTGGTTAAGTGAGTTATAACCAATTATTACACTAAATCACTCAAAATGAGTGCAACTCAAAGAAAACTTAAAAAAAACACTCTTTGAGACATGAAGCAAACACAAACTCATAAACGCCAATACAAGATAAATAGTACACAAATAAATTAGGAAGAAATGAACAACGCAAATTTGGGGGCAAATACAATGCGTAAATTTCCCACAAAATACATACAAATGAAACATGTACTATAATTTAGACCAACAAATTAGCTTAGTAGTGCAGTTCAATAAATCATCTAACTTGTCATCGACGTGATTAGCTGATGAACCACGTTGAATACATAGGGACCGTGACGGCGTCCTCGGAGGTCTCTGCGGCGGCGGATGCGGTGCCAGAGATCGATCGAGTTCAAAACAAACGAAATTAAAATATGTATGTGTGGCCGGCAATTGGGGAAGAAAGGTTCAAGTGGTCGTCAACGGCAAAGAGGATACACAGGACATGCAGGGACAACACTCACACATGCACCTACATCGCATGGGCCACCATCCAAAGGTTAGCGATGGCGCGAGGAAATGCAAACGCTAAAATTGGCGCGCCTTAACATAGCAGTTGGCGCCAGTTATATTCTCCTACTCCTCCAGCCTCCCAGATCATCCCACCAGTGGCGAAGAGAGAAGGAGAGAAACAACTAGAGTGAGAATAAGAAAGATGGGGTTCGTCCGTGCCCTGTTCCTGCTCGCGATGGTGTGCGCGGCGGCGCACGCGAAGGACTACCCCAAGGAGGAGGGCGCGAAGGCGGAGGGGCCGGCCGCCGCCCCCCGAGGCGGCAGCACCCACGACGTGGTGAAGCTGGGCGGCAAGGGCGACGGCAAGACGGACAGCACCAAGGCGGTCAACGAGGCGTGGACGGCGGCGTGCGCTGCCACCGGCAAGCAGACGATCGTCATCCCCAAGGGCGACTTCTTGACAGGTCCCCTCAACTTCACCGGGCCGTGCAAGGGCGACATCGTCATCCAGCTCGATGGAAACCTGCTCGGCTCCACCGACCTCGCCTTGTTCAAGTCGAACTGGATCGAGATCATGCGCCTCGAAAGCCTCGAAATCAGCGGCAAGGGCAAGCTCGATGGCCAGGGCGCCGCCGTCTGGAGCAAGAACTCCTGCGCCAAGAAATACGACTGCAAGATCCTCCCCAACGTATGCTTGCATGCATTCCTTTGATCGATCCATCGAGACATGCACATCAATTATTTGATCGATCATTTGGTATGATCCATGGATATAAATATATGTGCAGACTTTGGTGCTGGACTTCGTGAACAACGGTCTCATCAGCGGCATCTCTCTGGTTAACCCCAAGTTCTTCCACATGAACGTGTTCAAGAGCAAGAACATCACCATCAAGGACGTGACCATCACCGCGCCGGGGGACAGCCCGAACACGGACGGCATCCACATGGGCGACTCCTCCAAGATCAGCATCATCGACACGGTCATCGGCACCGGCGATGATTGCATCTCCATCGGCCCCGGCACTGAGGGCGTCAACATCTCCGGCGTCACCTGCGGTCCTGGCCACGGCATCAGCGTCGGCAGCCTGGGTAGGTACAAGGACGAGAAGGATGTGACGGATGTTACCGTCAAGAACTGCGTGCTCAAGAAGTCCACCAATGGCGTCCGGATCAAGTCCTACGAGGACGCCGCCTCGGTGCTCACCGCCTCCAAGTTTACCTACGAGAACATCAAGATGGAGGACGTTGCTAACCCCATCATCATCGACATGAAGTACTGCCCCAACAAGATCTGCACCGCCAACGGCAACTCCAAGGTCACCATCAAGGACATCACCTTCAAGAACATCACCGGCACCTCCTCCACGCCCGAGGCCGTTAGCCTCCTCTGCTCCGACAAGCTGCCGTGCACCGGCGTCACCTTGAATGACATCAAGGTCGAGTACTCTGGCACAAACAACAAGACCATGGCCGTCTGCAAGAATGCCAAGGGCACTGCCACCGGCTGCCTCAAGGAGCTGTCCTGCTTCTAAACGATCAACCCACGCTACATCCTGCCACCACCACCATTATTTTTTCATTTCTATTTCTATTTTCCAGGTCACTTATAGTTTTTCTCTGGCGATGCACTCATTGGATTGTTCTAAAGTTGTCGGACTGTCCGATTCCTCTATAGTCAGATTGTCTGCAGTGGTACCAGATTATCCAGTTAGTTCTAAGTTGTTGTAAGTTTATGAAATTTTTGGAAATACTTATTCATTGCTCTAGGTGACATATGCAATCCTCAAGACCCTTTCAACCACTTTATCTCAAACTAGATGGAGCATACATCACATAATAGCAACTATTAGCAATGTATACCGGTGGTTGCGACGGTGGATTTGGCTGCTTTGCCGTTGCATTTGGTCATGCTCTTAAGGGAGGAGACTCAGGAGAAAGGGCCGAACAGGGCAGCGACACTTTGAGGTGGTTGAATGGGGCGGTGGGGTCAGGGAGGTTGATTTACAAGGCGAAGGAAGATGGCGCTAGGGCTAGGTACCAATCTCTGGTGCAGCTTGCTCTACCAAATCAACCTCCTAGCAACCAACTCATATCTATTCACCAGGTATTCCATTTCCTTTTAAATGTGGAGTAACGCACTCACAAACTTTTGTGGGCTATGCAAAAGAGAAATAGCTTGAGGGCGACGCCTAGTCTGTTAGTAGGAGAACCTCGAAGAGTAACAAGCTGACGGATGAAGGTCAGATGGCGATCCAGAAGTGCTCAAGATGCAATACCTAGCTCTTAGTAGCTCAAATACCCAAATCCCAATCCAAACTCACAAGAGATGCACAAGATAGAAGGTGGATTTCGTGTTAATCATAATGGAGGCTAAGGAAGTAAGCCATCCAAAGAGGGGTGGTAACTATTAAATACTTGACCTACACTAAAATTAGTCGTTACTGACAATAAATTTGAATGTCAAAGGTTCTAATCAGGCATATTAGAACTATTAATCCATGGCATCCATTGAATGGTTCGATCAACCATCTCTGTCTTGATGAGGAGCACCAATCGGGACTTTGTATGATGACCATCGAGGAACTTCTGATCGCCCTTCCTCAGCATATAGAGAGCTTTGATTGGAGGTCCTGATTGCAATTGCTGGAACTTTGGATCTGGAAGCTATACTAAGCCTATTTTTCCATGCGGGTGTTGTGGAATGTCGCCCTCTCTCTAAAGACCAAAGGAATATTGAGTGTGTGGAGACAAAAATGTTGACACTGACTTGAAACCCTCATAATATGCAGCTTCTCCTATGACTCAAGTCGAAATAAAAAATAAATTTAAACTCCTTGAGTCTTTTAGCCTTGCTTGAATTTGTAGGGGTCGTCATACATTCACGTTAGTCCCTTATTTGGTCTTGTTATGAATCATCCAAAACAGACTAACACACTAGGGGCCTAGATGCACTTTCAGAAGTAACTATAGTGTTAGAGAGGGGGGGGGGGGGTAAATCTATCACACCCCGCCTTGGCACCACCATCAACGTATTGATGCGAAACACGGTGGTCTAAGAGATTTGCTTCACTCCAGTGCAGGTCCAAGGCTTGCCTCGAGTTTCAATAGCGTGTCAGCTGGTTTGATCATAGGCCGCCGATGATGTTAGCAAGGAAAATAGAAAATATAGTTAGCTACACGATAGCTGATCAGCTAATAAGCCGATGATGTATCGTTAAGACCTAGCCGATGCAGTTAGACCAGATCAATTGTGTGTTTATGACACAATAGATAAAGCAAAACCCTAAGTATGTCCCATCGGCTGTAATATTACCATTTTGGTTTTTGTCAATAAGATTTAGGTAATATTATCGAAATAGCCGATTATCAAATATTTAGAGCAGAATAGATAGAATACTAGCTATTACTCTAGTACAAACTTATATAGGCAAATCGATCTAGATAAATATACCGGATAATGACCAATCTCAGATACAACGATCTAACCGTGATTGACTAAGACTTGATATATTTATATAAAGTGCTCTACCTATATAAGTGGCAAATATATATAAAAAGCAAACTAAAAGCATGCAATATTATATATTAGATAAGATCAGCTGAAACTCCGATAGTATCCCTAATTATGATTAATTCCAGGTTAGTTTTTAGGGTTCTAGACAAGACTAGGGTTGATGCAACTCAAAGTATGTAAAGAAACCTAAAGTCTAAAAAATCAAGTAATTAACCAATTTTCAGGATGATAGATACCTCAGCTAATATAATCTAGCAAGGCAATTTAGTCGATACCAGTATAAACCTAAAGCGAGTCCCAGCCGATACGACTAAATCGAGATACTAGACTAGATTAAGTAAGATATATGATAAAAGATAGCTACAAAAACGAGACTAATACATCTAAAGCGATGCAATAGCCCCGATAATGCAAACCATCGAGACAAGTTACCTCTTGTCGAGAGATCACAGCCGATGCCCCGACTCGAAGCAAAAACTCGTCTAAAACTTAAAGAAAAAGGTGGCGATGTGCCGAAAGTTGTATTGATTGGATGTTTGTCCTATTTTACAATGATCTTGGGTTTATATTTATACCTAGAGTACAAAACTTGTCCATTATGGACATGACTCAAACTCTCCTAAAGATAAAAACAACAAACAAGTCCACATGGCGGACTCTTACCATATCTCGAATTTAAATCGACATTAAAAATCCTAATTAATAGATACAATTGCCTTAAACAAGCCATATCTCTATATGGCAATGTCAGTTATCTCAATTGAGGCCCAAACCGAGCCCAAGTCAAGCTACATCAGCCACTTTCAATATCGGCTGAATTGGTTCCCGACTCTGTTTCTAGTTGATACGCTGTCTGTTTTTGGCAAGATTTAATCTCCTTCAAATCCCTTTCGATATATGTCTCCAAATCCAAGTATATCTTGCCAAATTTCGCTGTTAACACAGTGACACCAGAGAGAGTGCGACGCAAGACATTGGCGTGAACTGACTCCCACAGAACCGCGATGCCTGTACCAATCCTAGGAAACAATTGCTGGTACCCATGATCAACCAAGATACATCATTGCAACTAAACATAGTATAGTTAGGTTATACATTTAGAAGTTACATGTTCAGAGCAACTCCTGAAGTGAAACCGCCAAGCAAAGAAGCAATAATGGAACCAAGCTCAACTAAACCCAATCGACAAGCAATGACTTGGGTTTAATATAGAAACCCTAACCCAATCCACAAGCAACTTCACTTCACTTTGCTTTCCCTAGGGAAATCAATAACAATTGAGTACATACGTACTTAGCAAGCCATGGGAAATGTGAGTATGCAAGCTTCAAAGAAGGGTTGGGTTGGTTTCGCAGACTTTTGAAAACATTTTTCAAAACACTAAGTGTGTAATTGTCCCATTTGGTCAAAAAGAAACTCTCCCCTTGATCCTGTCTACAAGTTGCTTTGCAACAACTTAAGTAGATGAAACAAATTTTAGTTGATTAAGAACTATCCTCCCGGGCGACCTACCATTACACCGACACACAGACGTCTTCCAATAGGCAGTTTCCAATTATTTCTCGTTTAATTAGTTTCTTTTCATTTTCCATATCCATCAACCATCAGCGCAACTCAAGTTTCGTATCTTTGGTTCCTAGAGTTGTCCAAAATCTCCAGCCCACACCGTGTTCCGTTGGGAAGCCTCAACTATGATGCCATTCGACATCTTAGTTCATATAGGACTCTTTCAGACCATGTCATGGTCATCCAGTAGTCATCATGACTGATTTTGGTAACGATTAATTCCAATCCCACAAAATGTTTGTCACAACACTTTGCAAGCAAACCTACGCTAGTGGAATCACCTTCCATTCGCCCATGACCATATGCATGGTTGTTCGAACAGTTTGATAATCTCTGCAGAGGGTGTGCACTTTACTCACAAGACGTGATCTTACTTCATCACTGGCCAAGTAGGGGGTTTGCGACAAGGCCTTTCCAGAGCTAACCGAGGATACATCATGCCACACAAAAGGGTTCTCTCTGA
Source organism: Oryza meridionalis (assembly GCA_000338895.3). Classification (NCBI taxonomy): domain Eukaryota; kingdom Viridiplantae; phylum Streptophyta; class Magnoliopsida; order Poales; family Poaceae; genus Oryza; species Oryza meridionalis. Next base: position 21,426,767 of record CM002529.2, on the reverse strand, counting down.
ATCGAGTATCAGACAAATCTCGACCCTCTTCTATCTAGGAATCTAGGATGTCACCAATCAACCGTGCCCAACACGTTAAAATTTAATTTGCGCCTAGTGCATCATATCAACTCACATCTTCCCATCCCAACATTCATCAACTATTGGCACACAAGGTATCTCTGCCAAGCTAATTACTTATCCAGGGGTGTCCTAATCCACCCATGTGGTTGCACTGCGAGATGCTCGGATAAAATTCCACAAGGGATTGGTCCTTATATGGAAATACAGAGCATCACCACCATGGCGTCCACTTTGCATCGTGGATTTTTGAAAACAAATTGTGATTTGCAAACACGCTGACACTACCAATCGAGTTTCCAAAGGTTTAGAAACCCATTTTCCTATATCAACAAGCAAGTGTGAAGTGCGTGGTATCGTCGACACCTATGCTCGAGGCATGGTTGCCGAGGTACCACTAGGGGGAGCGACAAAGGATAACCCTTATCAACATCTTATAGGTATAGTGCAACTATTAGGTAGGTTCGTTAGTTTGTTTCGTGAACAAGGGCCGGTCATATTTATCATGCACACTAGGAATGCATTTTTTTATTTTAAAAACATTTTATAAACTAGGAGCAATATGATCAAGTAATGACTTGCCTCTGTCTTCATCTTCAAAATCTTCGAACTTGCTTGTCTAGACTAATTTTTGTTGATAGACTACACGCGAAACAAATAAAACCAAGCAAAACTAAACATAAAATACCATTATTAATAACTAATCATGCCATTAGCAATATCTCATTTTTTTAAAAACTAGAGACTTGAACGAGGTTGATCGGAGTTACCAATAGGGAGATATGAAGTTTGAAAGATTAAAAGGTTTTTCTAGAATTGGAAATAAAATTAAAGGTTTTCTGTGAAAGAAAAAGAAAAGGATAGAAGCCGATAGGTGGGGTTGGTTGGATTAGGTAGAGGGAGGATGTAAAGTAGACTTTGTTTGAGTGGGAGGAGATTGTTGGGCCTGGGGAGAGAGGAAAAGGGGCAAGGACATTTTAGGCTTAGCAGGCCACGCAAGCCAGCCAAAGCCATGGCCTTGCTCATAAGGATGGCCACGCGGGAGCGCGGTGTGGTTTGCTGCCTATGGGCCATGACCTAGCCACGTAAGCGCCACCGCATCTGTAGACCGGGCCACTGTTGACCCTTAACAACATCAACTATTGGTGGAAGTTGGTGGCGCATCAACGAATAGCGTTTTTGCGGACTAGGATTAGCCAAAAGCTATTCGACGATATGTAATCAACGGCTAGCCATTGACTTCCTCCTTCCTGTTTCTCAATGTGGCGGGTGGATAGGGCTTGTGATTCAATGTCCTCCCCTCTTGTGGGGCTTTGTATATATACGGCTAGGCAACTTTCTCTCCGAATAGAACTCGAATACTCTAAGTAGGACATAAATAGATACGAACTTGCCTTTCACGAATCGGAGTCCAACAACTACTCTACTATGTTCTTAATTATCCATTGTATTTTCATTACCGCGTATACCTTTCTGTACAATATTAGGTATGTGGTATTTCAGGGTGTTACCATTCCAAATATAGAAGGGATACCTTATCCGTAATATTCACGGGTTTATTGATAAATATTAACTCTGGCATATAGGACCATGACGCTCATCAATATTGCCTTTGTTTTCTAGATTAATACAAGTGCCAATGTGCACCATATAATCTATTTTATGTTATATTATTAAGATAGCATGAAAAGTAAGCATCACATTTTCTCTAGAGGCTAGAAGGATATAAAAAGAGAAACGAGTGTTCAAGTAGTAAGACAATTTACTAACAAAAAATAGTTCATATAGAACACAATACAAGATTAATTACAATTAAAATTTCATGTTAGAATAATTTAATAATTCTACATCATAATATAATTTTGCTTCGATGCTAGCCGTACAGTTGCACAGACCACCTTGCTATGCTAGTTGAATGAAGCCTGTAGCAAAACTCTAGTAATTATGTATGTGCGCCATTTGGGAAAAAAAAGTGGTTCAAGTGTTGTCAACGTCTCAACGACAAAGAAGAGATCATGCGCCTAGCTACAGGACATGCATGTACACACACACCGTCCAGAGGTTAGCGATGGCGCGAGGAAATGCAAACGCTAAAATTGGCGCGCCTTAACATAGCAGTTGGCGCCAGTTATATTCTCCTACTCCTCCAGCCTCCCAGATCATCCCACCAGTGGCGAAGAGAGAAGGAGAGAAACAACTAGAGTGAGAATAAGAAAGATGGGGTTCGTCCGTGCCCTGTTCCTGCTCGCGATGGTGTGCGCGGCGGCGCACGCGAAGGACTACCCCAAGGAGGAGGGCGCGAAGGCGGAGGGGCCGGCCGCCGCCCCCCGAGGCGGCAGCACCCACGACGTGGTGAAGCTGGGCGGCAAGGGCGACGGCAAGACGGACAGCACCAAGGCGGTCAACGAGGCGTGGACGGCGGCGTGCGCTGCCACCGGCAAGCAGACGATCGTCATCCCCAAGGGCGACTTCTTGACAGGTCCCCTCAACTTCACCGGGCCGTGCAAGGGCGACATCGTCATCCAGCTCGATGGAAACCTGCTCGGCTCCACCGACCTCGCCTTGTTCAAGTCGAACTGGATCGAGATCATGCGCCTCGAAAGCCTCGAAATCAGCGGCAAGGGCAAGCTCGATGGCCAGGGCGCCGCCGTCTGGAGCAAGAACTCCTGCGCCAAGAAATACGACTGCAAGATCCTCCCCAACGTATGCTTGCATGCATTCCTTTGATCGATCCATCGAGACATGCACATCAATTATTTGATCGATCATTTGGTATGATCCATGGATATAAATATATGTGCAGACTTTGGTGCTGGACTTCGTGAACAACGGTCTCATCAGCGGCATCTCTCTGGTTAACCCCAAGTTCTTCCACATGAACGTGTTCAAGAGCAAGAACATCACCATCAAGGACGTGACCATCACCGCGCCGGGGGACAGCCCGAACACGGACGGCATCCACATGGGCGACTCCTCCAAGATCAGCATCATCGACACGGTCATCGGCACCGGCGATGATTGCATCTCCATCGGCCCCGGCACTGAGGGCGTCAACATCTCCGGCGTCACCTGCGGTCCTGGCCACGGCATCAGCGTCGGCAGCCTGGGTAGGTACAAGGACGAGAAGGATGTGACGGATGTTACCGTCAAGAACTGCGTGCTCAAGAAGTCCACCAATGGCGTCCGGATCAAGTCCTACGAGGACGCCGCCTCGGTGCTCACCGCCTCCAAGTTTACCTACGAGAACATCAAGATGGAGGACGTTGCTAACCCCATCATCATCGACATGAAGTACTGCCCCAACAAGATCTGCACCGCCAACGGCAACTCCAAGGTCACCATCAAGGACATCACCTTCAAGAACATCACCGGCACCTCCTCCACGCCCGAGGCCGTTAGCCTCCTCTGCTCCGACAAGCTGCCGTGCACCGGCGTCACCTTGAATGACATCAAGGTCGAGTACTCTGGCACAAACAACAAGACCATGGCCGTCTGCAAGAATGCCAAGGGCACTGCCACCGGCTGCCTCAAGGAGCTGTCCTGCTTCTAAACGATCAACCCACGCTACATCCTGCCACCACCACCATTATTTTTTCATTTCTATTTCTATTTTCCAGGTCACTTATAGTTTTTCTCTGGCGATGCACTCATTGGATTGTTCTAAAGTTGTCGGACTGTCCGATTCCTCTATAGTCAGATTGTCTGCAGTGGTACCAGATTATCCAGTTAGTTCTAAGTTGTTGTAAGTTTATGAAATTTTTGGAAATACTTATTCATTGCTCTAGGTGACATATGCAATCCTCAAGACCCTTTCAACCACTTTATCTCAAACTAGATGGAGCATACATCACATAATAGCAACTATTAGCAATGTATACCGGTGGTTGCGACGGTGGATTTGGCTGCTTTGCCGTTGCATTTGGTCATGCTCTTAAGGGAGGAGACTCAGGAGAAAGGGCCGAACAGGGCAGCGACACTTTGAGGTGGTTGAATGGGGCGGTGGGGTCAGGGAGGTTGATTTACAAGGCGAAGGAAGATGGCGCTAGGGCTAGGTACCAATCTCTGGTGCAGCTTGCTCTACCAAATCAACCTCCTAGCAACCAACTCATATCTATTCACCAGGTATTCCATTTCCTTTTAAATGTGGAGTAACGCACTCACAAACTTTTGTGGGCTATGCAAAAGAGAAATAGCTTGAGGGCGACGCCTAGTCTGTTAGTAGGAGAACCTCGAAGAGTAACAAGCTGACGGATGAAGGTCAGATGGCGATCCAGAAGTGCTCAAGATGCAATACCTAGCTCTTAGTAGCTCAAATACCCAAATCCCAATCCAAACTCACAAGAGATGCACAAGATAGAAGGTGGATTTCGTGTTAATCATAATGGAGGCTAAGGAAGTAAGCCATCCAAAGAGGGGTGGTAACTATTAAATACTTGACCTACACTAAAATTAGTCGTTACTGACAATAAATTTGAATGTCAAAGGTTCTAATCAGGCATATTAGAACTATTAATCCATGGCATCCATTGAATGGTTCGATCAACCATCTCTGTCTTGATGAGGAGCACCAATCGGGACTTTGTATGATGACCATCGAGGAACTTCTGATCGCCCTTCCTCAGCATATAGAGAGCTTTGATTGGAGGTCCTGATTGCAATTGCTGGAACTTTGGATCTGGAAGCTATACTAAGCCTATTTTTCCATGCGGGTGTTGTGGAATGTCGCCCTCTCTCTAAAGACCAAAGGAATATTGAGTGTGTGGAGACAAAAATGTTGACACTGACTTGAAACCCTCATAATATGCAGCTTCTCCTATGACTCAAGTCGAAATAAAAAATAAATTTAAACTCCTTGAGTCTTTTAGCCTTGCTTGAATTTGTAGGGGTCGTCATACATTCACGTTAGTCCCTTATTTGGTCTTGTTATGAATCATCCAAAACAGACTAACACACTAGGGGCCTAGATGCACTTTCAGAAGTAACTATAGTGTTAGAGAGGGGGGGGGGGGTAAATCTATCACACCCCGCCTTGGCACCACCATCAACGTATTGATGCGAAACACGGTGGTCTAAGAGATTTGCTTCACTCCAGTGCAGGTCCAAGGCTTGCCTCGAGTTTCAATAGCGTGTCAGCTGGTTTGATCATAGGCCGCCGATGATGTTAGCAAGGAAAATAGAAAATATAGTTAGCTACACGATAGCTGATCAGCTAATAAGCCGATGATGTATCGTTAAGACCTAGCCGATGCAGTTAGACCAGATCAATTGTGTGTTTATGACACAATAGATAAAGCAAAACCCTAAGTATGTCCCATCGGCTGTAATATTACCATTTTGGTTTTTGTCAATAAGATTTAGGTAATATTATTGAAATAGCCGATTATCAAATATTTAGAGCAGAATAGATAGAATACTAGCTATTACTCTAGTACAAACTTATATAGGCAAATCGATCTAGATAAATATACCGGATAATGACCAATCTCAGATACAACGATCTAACCGTGATTGACTAAGACTTGATATATTTATATAAAGTGCTCTACCTATATAAGTGGCAAATATATATAAAAAGCAAACTAAAAGCATGCAATATTATATATTAGATAAGATCAGCTGAAACTCCGATAGTATCCCTAATTATGATTAATTCCAGGTTAGTTTTTAGGGTTCTAGACAAGACTAGGGTTGATGCAACTCAAAGTATGTAAAGAAACCTAAAGTCTAAAAAATCAAGTAATTAACCAATTTTCAGGATGATAGATACCTCAGCTAATATAATCTAGCAAGGCAATTTAGTCGATACCAGTATAAACCTAAAGCGAGTCCCAGCCGATACGACTAAATCGAGATACTAGACTAGATTAAGTAAGATATATGATAAAAGATAGCTACAAAAACGAGACTAATACATCTAAAGCGATGCAATAGCCCCGATAATGCAAACCATCGAGACAAGTTACCTCTTGTCGAGAGATCACAGCCGATGCCCCGACTCGAAGCAAAAACTCGTCTAAAACTTAAAGAAAAAGGTGGCGATGTGCCGAAAGTTGTATTGATTGGATGTTTGTCCTATTTTACAATGATCTTGGGTTTATATTTATACCTAGAGTACAAAACTTGTCCATTATGGACATGACTCAAACTCTCCTAAAGATAAAAACAACAAACAAGTCCACATGGCGGACTCTTACCATATCTCGAATTTAAATCGACATTAAAAATCCTAATTAATAGATACAATTGCCTTAAACAAGCCATATCTCTATATGGCAATGTCAGTTATCTCAATTGAGGCCCAAACCGAGCCCAAGTCAAGCTACATCAGCCACTTTCAATATCGGCTGAATTGGTTCCCGACTCTGTTTCTAGTTGATACGCTGTCTGTTTTTGGCAAGATTTAATCTCCTTCAAATCCCTTTCGATATATGTCTCCAAATCCAAGTATATCTTGCCAAATTTCGCTGTTAACACAGTGACACCAGAGAGAGTGCGACGCAAGACATTGGCGTGAACTGACTCCCACAGAACCGCGATGCCTGTACCAATCCTAGGAAACAATTGCTGGTACCCATGATCAACCAAGATACATCATTGCAACTAAACATAGTATAGTTAGGTTATACATTTAGAAGTTACATGTTCAGAGCAACTCCTGAAGTGAAACCGCCAAGCAAAGAAGCAATAATGGAACCAAGCTCAACTAAACCCAATCGACAAGCAATGACTTGGGTTTAATATAGAAACCCTAACCCAATCCACAAGCAACTTCACTTCACTTTGCTTTCCCTAGGGAAATCAATAACAATTGAGTACATACGTACTTAGCAAGCCATGGGAAATGTGAGTATGCAAGTTTCAAAGAAGGGTTGGGTTGGTTTCGCAGACTTTTGAAAACATTTTTCAAAACACTAAGTGTGTAATTGTCCCATTTGGTCAAAAAGAAACTCTCCCCTTGATCCTGTCTACAAGTTGCTTTGCAACAACTTAAGTAGATGAAACAAATTTTAGTTGATTAAGAACTATCCTCCCGGGCGACCTACCATTACACCGACACACAGACGTCTTCCAATAGGCAGTTTCCAATTATTTCTCGTTTAATTAGTTTCTTTTCATTTTCCATATCCATCAACCATCAGCGCAACTCAAGTTTCGTATCTTTGGTTCCTAGAGTTGTCCAAAATCTCCAGCCCACACCGTGTTCCGTTGGGAAGCCTCAACTATGATGCCATTCGACATCTTAGTTCATATAGGACTCTTTCAGACCATGTCATGGTCATCCAGTAGTCATCATGACTGATTTTGGTAACGATTAATTCCAATCCCACAAAATGTTTGTCACAACACTTTGCAAGCAAACCTACGCTAGTGGAATCACCTTCCATTCGCCCATGACCATATGCATGGTTGTTCGAACAGTTTGATAATCTCTGCAGAGGGTGTGCACTTTACTCACAAGACGTGATCTTACTTCATCACTGGCCAAGTAGGGGGTTTGCGACAAGGCCTTTCCAGAGCTAACCGAGGATACATCATGCCACACAAAAGGGTTCTCTCTGAATCGAGTATCAGACAAATCTCGACCCTCTTCTATCTAGGAATCTAGGATGTCACCAATCAACCGTGCCCAACACGTTAAAATTTAATTTGCGCCTAGTGCATCATATCAACTCACATCTTCCCATCCCAACATTCATCAACTATTGGCACACAAGGTATCTCTGCCAAGCTAATTACTTATCCAGGGGTGTCCTAATCCACCCATGTGGTTGCACTGCGAGATGCTCGGATAAAATTCCACAAGGGATTGGTCCTTATATGGAAATACAGAGCATCACCACCATGGCGTCCACTTTGCATCGTGGATTTTTGAAAACAAATTGTGATTTGCAAACACGCTGACACTACCAATCGAGTTTCCAAAGGTTTAGAAACCCATTTTCCTATATCAACAAGCAAGTGTGAAGTGCGTGGTATCGTCGACACCTATGCTCGAGGCATGGTTGCCGAGGTACCACTAGGGGGAGCGACAAAGGATAACCCTTATCAACATCTTATAGGTATAGTGCAACTATTAGGTAGGTTCGTTAGTTTGTTTCGTGAACAAGGGCCGGTCATATTTATCATGCACACTAGGAATGCATTTTTTTATTTTAAAAACATTTTATAAACTAGGAGCAATATGATCAAGTAATGACTTGCCTCTGTCTTCATCTTCAAAATCTTCGAACTTGCTTGTCTAGACTAATTTTTGTTGATAGACTACACGCGAAACAAATAAAACCAAGCAAAACTAAACATAAAATACCATTATTAATAACTAATCATGCCATTAGCAATATCTCATTTTTTTAAAAACTAGAGACTTGAACGAGGTTGATCGGAGTTACCAATAGGGAGATATGAAGTTTGAAAGATTAAAAGGTTTTTCTAGAATTGGAAATAAAATTAAAGGTTTTCTGTGAAAGAAAAAGAAAAGGATAGAAGCCGATAGGTGGGGTTGGTTGGATTAGGTAGAGGGAGGATGTAAAGTAGACTTTGTTTGAGTGGGAGGAGATTGTTGGGCCTGGGGAGAGAGGAAAAGGGGCAAGGACATTTTAGGCTTAGCAGGCCACGCAAGCCAGCCAAAGCCATGGCCTTGCTCATAAGGATGGCCACGCGGGAGCGCGGTGTGGTTTGCTGCCTATGGGCCATGACCTAGCCACGTAAGCGCCACCGCATCTGTAGACCGGGCCACTGTTGACCCTTAACAACATCAACTATTGGTGGAAGTTGGTGGCGCATCAACGAATAGCGTTTTTGCGGACTAGGATTAGCCAAAAGCTATTCGACGATATGTAATCAACGGCTAGCCATTGACTTCCTCCTTCCTGTTTCTCAATGTGGCGGGTGGATAGGGCTTGTGATTCAATGTCCTCCCCTCTTGTGGGGCTTTGTATATATACGGCTAGGCAACTTTCTCTCCGAATAGAACTCGAATACTCTAAGTAGGACATAAATAGATACGAACTTGCCTTTCACGAATCGGAGTCCAACAACTACTCTACTATGTTCTTAATTATCCATTGTATTTTCATTACCGCGTATACCTTTCTGTACAATATTAGGTATGTGGTATTTCAGGGTGTTACCATTCCAAATATAGAAGGGATACCTTATCCGTAATATTCACGGGTTTATTGATAAATATTAACTCTGGCATATAGGACCATGACGCTCATCAATATTGCCTTTGTTTTCTAGATTAATACAAGTGCCAATGTGCACCATATAATCTATTTTATGTTATATTATTAAGATAGCATGAAAAGTAAGCATCACATTTTCTCTAGAGGCTAGAAGGATATAAAAAGAGAAACGAGTGTTCAAGTAGTAAGACAATTTACTAACAAAAAATAGTTCATATAGAACACAATACAAGATTAATTACAATTAAAATTTCATGTTAGAATAATTTAATAATTCTACATCATAATATAATTTTGCTTCGATGCTAGCCGTACAGTTGCACAGACCACCTTGCTATGCTAGTTGAATGAAGCCTGTAGCAAAACTCTAGTAATTATGTATGTGCGCCATTTGGGAAAAAAAAGTGGTTCAAGTGTTGTCAACGTCTCAACGACAAAGAAGAGATCATGCGCCTAGCTACAGGACATGCATGTACACACACACCGTCCAGAGGTTAGCGATGGCGCGAGGAAATGCAAACGCTAAAATTGGCGCGCCTTAACATAGCAGTTGGCGCCAGTTATATTCTCCTACTCCTCCAGCCTCCCAGATCATCCCACCAGTGGCGAAGAGAGAAGGAGAGAAACAACTAGAGTGAGAATAAGAAAGATGGGGTTCGTCCGTGCCCTGTTCCTGCTCGCGATGGTGTGCGCGGCGGCGCACGCGAAGGACTACCCCAAGGAGGAGGGCGCGAAGGCGGAGGGGCCGGCCGCCGCCCCCCGAGGCGGCAGCACCCACGACGTGGTGAAGCTGGGCGGCAAGGGCGACGGCAAGACGGACAGCACCAAGGCGGTCAACGAGGCGTGGACGGCGGCGTGCGCTGCCACCGGCAAGCAGACGATCGTCATCCCCAAGGGCGACTTCTTGACAGGTTCACCGGGCCGTGCAAGGACGACATCGTCATCCAGCTCGATGGAAACCTGCTCGGCTCCACCGACCTCGCCTTGTTCAAGTCGAACTGGATCGAGATCATGCGCCTCGAAAGCCTCGAAATCAGCGGCAAGGGCAAGCTCGATGGCCAGGGCGCCGCCGTCTGGAGCAAGAACTCCTGCGCCAAGAAATACGACTGCAAGATCCTCCCCAACGTATGCTTGCATGCATTCCTTTGATCGATCCATCGAGACATGCACATCAATTATTTGATCGATCATTTGGTATGATCCATGGATATAAATATATGTGCAGACTTTGGTGCTGGACTTCGTGAACAACGGTCTCATCAGCGGCATCTCTCTGGTTAACCCCAAGTTCTTCCACATGAACGTGTTCAAGAGCAAGAACATCACCATCAAGGACGTGACCATCACCGCGCCGGGGGACAGCCCGAACACGGACGGCATCCACATGGGCGACTCCTCCAAGATCAGCATCATCGACACGGTCATCGGCACCGGCGATGATTGCATCTCCATCGGCCCCGGCACTGAGGGCGTCAACATCTCCGGCGTCACCTGCGGTCCTGGCCACGGCATCAGCGTCGGCAGCCTGGGTAGGTACAAGGACGAGAAGGATGTGACGGATGTTACCGTCAAGAACTGCGTGCTCAAGAAGTCCACCAATGGCGTCCGGATCAAGTCCTACGAGGACGCCGCCTCGGTGCTCACCGCCTCCAAGTTTACCTACGAGAACATCAAGATGGAGGACGTTGCTAACCCCATCATCATCGACATGAAGTACTGCCCCAACAAGATCTGCACCGCCAACGGCAACTCCAAGGTCACCATCAAGGACATCACCTTCAAGAACATCACCGGCACCTCCTCCACGCCCGAGGCCGTTAGCCTCCTCTGCTCCGACAAGCTGCCGTGCACCGGCGTCACCTTGAATGACATCAAGGTCGAGTACTCTGGCACAAACAACAAGACCATGGCCGTCTGCAAGAATGCCAAGGGCACTGCCACCGGCTGCCTCAAGGAGCTGTCCTGCTTCTAAACGATCAACCCACGCTACATCCTGCCACCACCACCATTATTTTTTCATTTCTATTTCTATTTTCCAGGTCACTTATAGTTTTTCTCTGGCGATGCACTCATTGGATTGTTCTAAAGTTGTCGGACTGTCCGATTCCTCTATAGTCAGATTGTCTGCAGTGGTACCAGATTATCCAGTTAGTTCTAAGTTGTTGTAAGTTTATGAAATTTTTGGAAATACTTATTCATTGCTCTAGGTGACATATGCAATCCTCAAGACCCTTTCAACCACTTTATCTCAAACTAGATGGAGCATACATCACATAATAGCAACTATTAGCAATGTATACCGGTGGTTGCGACGGTGGATTTGGCTGCTTTGCCGTTGCATTTGGTCATGCTCTTAAGGGAGGAGACTCAGGAGAAAGGGCCGAACAGGGCAGCGACACTTTGAGGTGGTTGAATGGGGCGGTGGGGTCAGGGAGGTTGATTTACAAGGCGAAGGAAGATGGCGCTAGGGCTAGGTACCAATCTCTGGTGCAGCTTGCTCTACCAAATCAACCTCCTAGCAACCAACTCATATCTATTCACCAGGTATTCCATTTCCTTTTAAATGTGGAGTAACGCACTCACAAACTTTTGTGGGCTATGCAAAAGAGAAATAGCTTGAGGGCGACGCCTAGTCTGTTAGTAGGAGAACCTCGAAGAGTAACAAGCTGACGGATGAAGGTCAGATGGCGATCCAGAAGTGCTCAAGATGCAATACCTAGCTCTTAGTAGCTCAAATACCCAAATCCCAATCCAAACTCACAAGAGATGCACAAGATAGAAGGTGGATTTCGTGTTAATCATAATGGAGGCTAAGGAAGTAAGCCATCCAAAGAGGGGTGGTAACTATTAAATACTTGACCTACACTAAAATTAGTCGTTACTGACAATAAATTTGAATGTCAAAGGTTCTAATCAGGCATATTAGAACTATTAATCCATGGCATCCATTGAATGGTTCGATCAACCATCTCTGTCTTGATGAGGAGCACCAATCGGGACTTTGTATGATGACCATCGAGGAACTTCTGATCGCCCTTCCTCAGCATATAGAGAGCTTTGATTGGAGGTCCTGATTGCAATTGCTGGAACTTTGGATCTGGAAGCTATACTAAGCCTATTTTTCCATGCGGGTGTTGTGGAATGTCGCCCTCTCTCTAAAGACCAAAGGAATATTGAGTGTGTGGAGACAAAAATGTTGACACTGACTTGAAACCCTCATAATATGCAGCTTCTCCTATGACTCAAGTCGAAATAAAAAATAAATTTAAACTCCTTGAGTCTTTTAGCCTTGCTTGAATTTGTAGGGGTCGTCATACATTCACGTTAGTCCCTTATTTGGTCTTGTTATGAATCATCCAAAACAGACTAACACACTAGGGGCCTAGATGCACTTTCAGAAGTAACTATAGTGTTAGAGAGGGGGGGGGGGTAAATCTATCACACCCCGCCTTGGCACCACCATCAACGTATTGATGCGAAACACGGTGGTCTAAGAGATTTGCTTCACTCCAGTGCAGGTCCAAGGCTTGCCTCGAGTTTCAATAGCGTGTCAGCTGGTTTGGTCATAGGCCGCCGATGATGTTAGCAAGGAAAATAGAAAATATAGTTAGCTACACGATAGCTGATCAGCTAATAAGCCGATGATGTATCGTTAAGACCTAGCCGATGCAGTTAGACCAGATCAATTGTGTGTTTATGACACAATAGATAAAGCAAAACCCTAAGTATGTCCCATCGGCTGTAATATTACCATTTTGGTTTTTGTCAATAAGATTTAGGTAATATTATCGAAATAGCCGATTATCAAATATTTAGAGCAGAATAGATAGAATACTAGCTATTACTCTAGTACAAACTTATATAGGCAAATCGATCTAGATAAATATACCGGATAATGACCAATCTCAGATACAACGATCTAACCGTGATTGACTAAGACTTGATATATTTATATAAAGTGCTCTACCTATATAAGTGGCAAATATATATAAAAAGCAAACTAAAAGCATGCAATATTATATATTAGATAAGATCAGCTGAAACTCCGATAGTATCCCTAATTATGATTAATTCCAGGTTAGTTTTTAGGGTTCTAGACAAGACTAGGGTTGATGCAACTCAAAGTATGTAAAGAAACCTAAAGTCTAAAAAATCAAGTAATTAACCAATTTTCAGGATGATAGATACCTCAGCTAATATAATCTAGCAAGGCAATTTAGTCGATACCAGTATAAACCTAAAGCGAGTCCCAGCCGATACGACTAAATCGAGATACTAGACTAGATTAAGTAAGATATATGATAAAAGATAGCTACAAAAACGAGACTAATACATCTAAAGCGATGCAATAGCCCCGATAATGCAAACCATCGAGACAAGTTACCTCTTGTCGAGAGATCACAGCCGATGCCCCGACTCGAAGCAAAAACTCGTCTAAAACTTAAAGAAAAAGGTGGCGATGTGCCGAAAGTTGTATTGATTGGATGTTTGTCCTATTTTACAATGATCTTGGGTTTATATTTATACCTAGAGTACAAAACTTGTCCATTATGGACATGACTCAAACTCTCCTAAAGATAAAAACAACAAACAAGTCCACATGGCGGACTCTTACCATATCTCGAATTTAAATCGACATTAAAAATCCTAATTAATAGATACAATTGCCTTAAACAAGCCATATCTCTATATGGCAATGTCAGTTATCTCAATTGAGGCCCAAACCGAGCCCAAGTCAAGCTACATCAGCCACTTTCAATATCGGCTGAATTGGTTCCCGACTCTGTTTCTAGTTGATACGCTGTCTGTTTTTGGCAAGATTTAATCTCCTTCAAATCCCTTTCGATATATGTCTCCAAATCCAAGTATATCTTGCCAAATTTCGCTGTTAACACAGTGACACCAGAGAGAGTGCGACGCAAGACATTGGCGTGAACTGACTCCCACAGAACCGCGATGCCTGTACCAATCCTAGGAAACAATTGCTGGTACCCATGATCAACCAAGATACATCATTGCAACTAAACATAGTATAGTTAGGTTATACATTTAGAAGTTACATGTTCAGAGCAACTCCTGAAGTGAAACCGCCAAGCAAAGAAGCAATAATGGAACCAAGCTCAACTAAACCCAATCGACAAGCAATGACTTGGGTTTAATATAGAAACCCTAACCCAATCCACAAGCAACTTCACTTCACTTTGCTTTCCCTAGGGAAATCAATAACAATTGAGTACATACGTACTTAGCAAGCCATGGGAAATGTGAGTATGCAAGCTTCAAAGAAGGGTTGGGTTGGTTTCGCAGACTTTTGAAAACATTTTTCAAAACACTAAGTGTGTAATTGTCCCATTTGGTCAAAAAGAAACTCTCCCCTTGATCCTGTCTACAAGTTGCTTTGCAACAACTTAAGTAGATGAAACAAATTTTAGTTGATTAAGAACTATCCTCCCGGGCGACCTACCATTACACCGACACACAGACGTCTTCCAATAGGCAGTTTCCAATTATTTCTCGTTTAATTAGTTTCTTTTCATTTTCCATATCCATCAACCATCAGCGCAACTCAAGTTTCGTATCTTTGGTTCCTAGAGTTGTCCAAAATCTCCAGCCCACACCGTGTTCCGTTGGGAAGCCTCAACTATGATGCCATTCGACATCTTAGTTCATATAGGACTCTTTCAGACCATGTCATGGTCATCCAGTAGTCATCATGACTGATTTTGGTAACGATTAATTCCAATCCCACAAAATGTTTGTCACAACACTTTGCAAGCAAACCTACGCTAGTGGAATCACCTTCCATTCGCCCATGACCATATGCATGGTTGTTCGAACAGTTTGATAATCTCTGCAGAGGGTGTGCACTTTACTCACAAGACGTGATCTTACTTCATCACTGGCCAAGTAGGGGGTTTGCGACAAGGCCTTTCCAGAGCTAACCGAGGATACATCATGCCACACAAAAGGGTTCTCTCTGAATCGAGTATCAGACAAATCTCGACCCTCTTCTATCTAGGAATCTAGGATGTCACCAATCAACCGTGCCCAACACGTTAAAATTTAATTTGCGCCTAGTGCATCATATCAACTCACATCTTCCCATCCCAACATTCATCAACTATTGGCACACAAGGTATCTCTGCCAAGCTAATTACTTATCCAGGGGTGTCCTAATCCACCCATGTGGTTGCACTGCGAGATGCTCGGATAAAATTCCACAAGGGATTGGTCCTTATATGGAAATACAGAGCATCACCACCATGGCGTCCACTTTGCATCGTGGATTTTTGAAAACAAATTGTGATTTGCAAACACGCTGACACTACCAATCGAGTTTCCAAAGGTTTAGAAACCCATTTTCCTATATCAACAAGCAAGTGTGAAGTGCGTGGTATCGTCGACACCTATGCTCGAGGCATGGTTGCCGAGGTACCACTAGGGGGAGCGACAAAGGATAACCCTTATTAACATCTTATAGGTATAGTGCAACTATTAGGTAGGTTCGTTAGTTTGTTTCGTGAACAAGGGCCGGTCATATTTATCATGCACACTAGGAATGCATTTTTTTATTTTAAAAACATTTTATAAACTAGGAGCAATATGATCAAGTAATGACTTGCCTCTGTCTTCATCTTCAAAATCTTCGAACTTGCTTGTCTAGACTAATTTTTGTTGATAGACTACACGCGAAACAAATAAAACCAAGCAAAACTAAACATAAAATACCATTATTAATAACTAATCATGCCATTAGCAATATCTCATTTTTTTAAAAACTAGAGACTTGAACGAGGTTGATCGGAGTTACCAATAGGGAGATATGAAGTTTGAAAGATTAAAAGGTTTTTCTAGAATTCGAAATAAAATTAAAGGTTTTCTGTGAAAGAAAAAGAAAAGGATAGAAGCCGATAGGTGGGGTTGGTTGGATTAGGTAGAGGGAGGATGTAAAGTAGACTTTGTTTGAGTGGGAGGAGATTGTTGGGCCTAGGGAGAGAGGAAAAGGGGCAAGGACATTTTAGGCTTAGCAGGCCACGCAAGCCAGCCAAAGCCATGGCCTTGCTCATAAGGATGGCCACGCGGGAGCGCGGTGTGGTTTGCTGCCTATGGGCCATGACCTAGCCACGTAAGCGCCACCGCATCTGTAGACCGGGCCACTGTTGACCCTTAACAACATCAACTATTGGTGGAAGTTGGTGGCGCATCAACGAATAGCGTTTTTGCGGACTAGGATTAGCCAAAAGCTATTCGATGATATGTAATCAACGGCTAGCCATTGACTTCGTCCTTCCTGTTTCTCAATGTGGCGGGTGGATAGGGCTTGTGATTCAATGTCCTCCCCTCTTGTGGGGCTTTGTATATATACGGCTAGGCAACTTTCTCTCCGAATAGAACTCGAATACTCTAAGTAGGACATAAATAGATACGAACTTGCCTTTCACGAATCGGAGTCCAACAACTACTCTACTATGTTCTTAATTATCCATTGTATTTTCATTACCGCGTATACCTTTCTGTACAATATTAGGTATGTGGTATTTCAGGGTGTTACCATTCCAAATATAGAAGGGATACCTTATCCGTAATATTCACGGGTTTATTGATAAATATTAACTCTGGCATATAGGACCATGACGCTCATCAATATTGCCTTTGTTTTCTAGATTAATACAAGTGCCAATGTGCACCATATAATCTATTTTATATTATATTATTAAGATAGCATGAAAAGTAAGCATCACATTTTCTCTAGAGGCTAGAAGGATATAAAAAGAGAAACGAGTGTTCAAGTAGTAAGACAATTTACTAACAAAAAATAGTTCATATAGAACACAATACAAGATTAATTACAATTAAAATTTCATGTTAGAATAATTTAATAATTCTACATCATAATATAATTTTGCTTCGATGCTAGCCGTACAGTTGCACAGACCACCTTGCTATGCTAGTTGAATGAAGCCTGTAGCAAAACTCTAGTAATTATGTATGTGCGCCATTTGGGAAAAAAAGTGGTTCAAGTGTTGTCAACGTCTCAACGACAAAGAAGAGATCATGCGCCTAGCTACAGGACATGCATGGACACACACACCGTCCAGAGGTTAGCGATGGCGCGAGGAAATGCAAACGCTAAAATTGGCGCGCCTTAACATAGCAGTTGGCGCCAGTTATATTCTCCTACTCCTCCAGCCTCCCAGATCATCCCACCAGTGGCGAAGAGAGAAGGAGAGAAACAACTAGAGTGAGAATAAGAAAGATGGGGTTCGTCCGTGCCCTGTTCCTGCTCGCGATGGTGTGCGCGGCGGCGCACGCGAAGGACTACGCCAAGGAGGAGGGCGCGAAGGCGGAGGGGCCGGCCGCCGCCCCCCGAGGCGGCAGCACCCACGACGTGGTGAAGCTGGGCGGCAAGGGCGACGGCAAGACGGACAGCACCAAGGCGGTCAACGAGGCGTGGACGGCGGCGTGCGCTGCCACCGGCAAGCAGACGATCGTCATCCCCAAGGGCGACTTCTTGACAGGTCCCCTCAACTTCACCGGGCCGTGCAAGGGCGACATCGTCATCCAGCTCGATGGAAACCTGCTCGGCTCCACCGACCTCGCCTTGTTCAAGTCAAACTGGATCGAGATCATGCGCCTCGAAAGCCTCGAAATCAGCGGCAAGGGCAAGCTCGATGGCCAGGGCGCCGCCGTCTGGAGCAAGAACTCCTGCGCCAAGAAATACGACTGCAAGATCCTCCCCAACGTATGCTTGCATGCATTCCTTTGATCGATCCATCGAGACATGCACATCAATTATTTGATCGATCATTTGGTATGATCCATGGATATAAATATATGTGCAGACTTTGGTGCTGGACTTCGTGAACAACGGTCTCATCAGCGGCATCTCTCTGGTTAACCCCAAGTTCTTCCACATGAACGTGTTCAAGAGCAAGAACATCACCATCAAGGACGTGACCATCACCGCGCCGGGGGACAGCCCGAACACGGACGGCATCCACATGGGCGACTCCTCCAAGATCAGCATCATCGACACGGTCATCGGCACCGGCGATGATTGCATCTCCATCGGCCCCGGCACTGAGGGCGTCAACATCTCCGGCGTCACCTGCGGTCCTGGCCACGGCATCAGCGTCGGCAGCCTGGGTAGGTACAAGGACGAGAAGGATGTGACGGATGTTACCGTCAAGAACTGCGTGCTCAAGAAGTCCACCAATGGCGTCCGGATCAAGTCCTACGAGGACGCCGCCTCGGTGCTCACCGCCTCCAAGTTTACCTACGAGAACATCAAGATGGAGGACGTTGCTAACCCCATCATCATCGATATGAAGTACTGCCCCAACAAGATCTGCACCGCCAACGGCAACTCCAAGGTCACCATCAAGGACATCACCTTCAAGAACATCACCGGCACCTCCTCCACGCCCGAGGCCGTTAGCCTCCTCTGCTCCGACAAGCTGCCGTGCACCGGCGTCACCTTGAATGACATCAAGGTCGAGTACTCTGGCACAAACAACAAGACCATGGCCGTCTGCAAGAATGCCAAGGGCACTGCCACCGGCTGCCTCAAGGAGCTGTCCTGCTTCTAAACGATCAACCCACGCTACATCCTGCCACCACCACCATTATTTTTTCATTTCTATTTCTATTTTCCAGGTCACTTATAGTTTTTCTCTGGCGATGCACTCATTGGATTGTTCTAAAGTTGTCGGACTGTCCGATTCCTCTATAGTCAGATTGTCTGCAGTGGTACCAGATTATCCAGTTAGTTCTAAGTTGTTGTAAGTTTATGAAATTTTTGGAAATACTTATTCATTGCTCTAGGTGACATATGCAATCCTCAAGACCCTTTCAACCACTTTATCTCAAACTAGATGGAGCATACATCACATAATAGCAACTATTAGCAATGTATACCGGTGGTTGCGACGGTGGATTTGGCTGCTTTGCCGTTGCATTTGGTCATGCTCTTAAGGGAGGAGACTCAGGAGAAAGGGCCGAACAGGGCAGCGACACTTTGAGGTGGTTGAATGGGGCGGTGGGGTCAGGGAGGTTGATTTACAAGGCGAAGGAAGATGGCGCTAGGGCTAGGTACCAATCTCTGGTGCAGCTTGCTCTACCAAATCAACCTCCTAGCAACCAACTCATATCTATTCACCAGGTATTCCATTTCCTTTTAAATGTGGAGTAACGCACTCACAAACTTTTGTGGGCTATGCAAAAGAGAAATAGCTTGAGGGCGACGCCTAGTCTGTTAGTAGGAGAACCTCGAAGAGTAACAAGCTGACAGATGAAGGTCAGATGGCGATCCAGAAGTGCTCAAGATGCAATACCTAGCTCTTAGTAGCTCAAATACCCAAATCCCAATCCAAACTCACAAGAGATGCACAAGATAGAAGGTGGATTTCGTGTTAATCATAATGGAGGCTAAGGAAGTAAGCCATCCAAAGAGGGGTGGTAACTATTAAATACTTGACCTACACTAAAATTAGTCGTTAATGACAATAAATTTGAATGTCAAAGGTTCTAATCAGGCATATTAGAACTTCTAATCCATGGCATCCATTGAATCGTTCGATCAACCATCTCTGTCTTGATGAGGAGCACCAATCGCGACTTTGTATGATGTCCATCGAGGAACTTCTGATCGCCCTTCCTCAGCATATAGAGAGCTTTGATTGGAGGTCCTGATTGCAATTGATGGAACTTTGGATCTGGAAGCTATACTAAGCCTATTTTCCCATGCGGGTGTTGCGCAATGTCACCTTCTCTCTAAAGACCAAAGGAATATTGAGCGTGTGGAGACACAAATGTTGATATTGACTTGAAACCCTCATAATATGCAGCTTTTCCTATGACTCAAGTCGAAATAAAAAATAAATTTAAACTTCTTGAGTCTTTTAGCCTTGTTTGCATTTGTAGGGGTCGTCATACATTCATGTTAGGTCCTTATTTAGTCGTGTTATGAATCATCCAAAATAGACTAACACACTAGGGGCCTAGATGCACTTTCAGAAGTAACTATAGTGTTAGAGGAGGGGGGAGGGGGTGTTGGTATTTCTTAACAACATTACTAGAAATATTCATTCCAGCAATGTCGTCAGAAATGGTCCTGGTATATTTATGGTTACAGAATTAATCCGCAAGCGTACGGATATACCACTGTAGCATTTCACCCGGAAGTATTTCAATGTATCGTATTTTTAATCCCAAGGGAAGACAATAAGAGTGAACTTTATTAATGCACTTTATACATATATTACTTATAATTGTCAGAGCCTAAGCAGGGGTTAAATATAATATAATGGTAGAGTGACACGAAGCAAGGCTATTCAATCCTCATAACAAAATAATTCTAACTAAGTGGACGAAGAAATAGAAAGCACTCAATTCCTATACTTCTAATATACACTCAAATCCTAACTTACATCTGCTAATGTACAATTGTGTGGCCAATAACCCCTAACAGTGTCCTCCTGGTACTTCGAGAGACCACCACGGGTTGCCGAGTTTCTTACAACAACTTGTCATGGCCGTCCAACCGAGGCTAAATACGGAGGAGTACCCTCCCCAGGAATTTGGCTTAGGAATATATACTAACGTGGAGGAATACCCATACTGAGCTATCACCATCAGCGGCCCACCTCTACTATCCCGCAACATATATGCCCAATTAATGATACTTAATAATCTAAGCATCATGCTTACATTATTAAATACTATTCTATACCCGCATGACTGACATAGAGTAACTGATACAGACATTAAACCCGCACCATTACACCTCTCTGGTAGGCTACCCACACAATTATCATAATGCAGATATAAAATAAGACCAGTACTCAAACTAAATAAAGTACCGAAGATATATAAAGAAGAGTACTTCATTAATTCGGAAATTTGGAAAGTATTACATAAGAGATTACAAGAGCTGCTAGAGCCATACCGAAAATTCTTCCAAAGACTCTGAGGACTTCTGAACACTATTCTATTGTACTCCACTTAGCACTATACTACTAATACTAAAGTATGAAGAGGAATTTAGCATGCTTGAGTGTGTTGAGAGAGTGAATGAGCTCCTCCTTTTATAGGCCGGTATGACGGTTTTAGCTATGCGCAATGTCAGTTTTGTCCGTGTAACTGTCATTGAGGAGTGATCCTAGACGACCACGTGGAGGGCCAGCCGGAGCCGACGCCACTAGGGTTCAGCCAAACCTGGGCCAGCCCAGCAGACCACCAGTTTCGGCAGGTCGCTAACAAGTGGGTCCCTTAGACGGTTGCGGCAGTTAAAGTTAGTTTCCGATGGTTGCACCTGACTTGTGGGCCCATCTTATTCATTTGCTTGTTTAGGAGTGAGGTTTTCTCCACTTTCTCTTTATTTTATTTGATAAATTCTTGCAACATGTTATTCTCCAAGTACAAGTGGAAATATATTATTTGGAAATAAGCATGCATTGTAAGCATAGCTAGTTCTCCATTATTTTAGCTATATTGACGGTCGAAATTTTGTTGGTAACGACCGTCAACAAAGGGTAAATCTATCACACCCCGCCCTGGCACCACCATCAACGTGTTGATGCGAAATACAGCGGCCTAGGAGATTTGCTTCACTCCAGTGCAGGTCCAAGGCTTGCCTCGAGTGTCAAGAGCGTGTCAGCTGGTTTGATCCTGCAACTAGCAAGGAAAATAGAAAATATAGTTAGCTGCACAATAGCTGATCGGCTAATAAGCCGATGACGTATCGCTAAGACCTAGCCGTTACGGTCAGACCAGATTAGTTGTTTGTTTATGATACAATAGATAAAGCAAAACCCTAAATATGTCCCATCGGCTGTAATATTACCCTTTTGGTTTTTGTCAATTAGATTTAGGTAATATTATAAAATAGCTGATTATCCAATATTTAGAGCAGAATAGATAGAATACTGGCTATTACTCTAGTACAAACTTATATAGGCAAATCGATCTAGATAAATATACTGAATAATGACCAATCTTAGATACAATGATCTAACCGTGATTGACTAAGACTTGATATATAAAGTGATCTACCTCTATAAATGGCAAATATATATATAAAACAAACTAAAAGCATGCAATATTATATATTAGATAAGATCAGCTGAAACTCTGATACTATCAGGGTTACGGATAAGGTATACCCTTTACCCTTGGATGTACGCTATACGGCAACATGGTACATCTGCGCGTGTACGGACGTTCTCTGTATGCGCTAAGGAAATTCATCATGGAGTCCACAGATGGAGAGATTCCTACCCGGATAGGACTGGGTCGTCACTGTATCGTGTAGGGTCCGATGTCTCCGAGTCCTACTTGGAGACCACCTGACCTGCGGTATAAAAGGGACCCCCCGGGAGGACCTAAAGCATCGAATCTTACCGCCAACACATCTACCATAGCCTACGAAGCAGGAATCTACAAGAGCCAAGTCGTCGGGTGATCTAGTCGAACCAACTCGACTACGATCTCGTCGGTATCATCGAGTTCCACTGTCCCCTTTGTAATATGTGATTTCCATCATATAATCCCATATTAACTGGATTAGGGCTATTACCTACCAAGGGTCCTGAACCAGTATAATCCCTGTTTTCTATTTGCTTAATGTCGTATTACGTAGATCCTCGTACCAGCGTACTCCAATACCCTCTATATCCGGTCTACGGGTATCCCCCGTCGACAGTGGTGCGCCAGGTAGGGGGACTTGGTGCTCAAGGTTCTACTACTATGTCGTCAAGTTTCGTTAGCAACAGCGTCGACCCTAGCGTCAACCAAGGAGTTCCGACTTCAACAATGCTAGTGTGGACTCAAGTCGGCGAAATTGTCTCCCCAGTTTATACCACGGTACCAATCTTGGCTGGTCCATCAGTGACCGGAAACGAGGACGCCGTGGCTGTAACCTCGGGCGACTCCATATCGAAAGATCCTCCCGCCGTAGCCGAGATTGGAACGTCGACGTCCTACGAGCCCGAGAAGGTTCCTAGTGCGGCCAAACCTTGTCCTTCCGACAAGAACCGCGAGCCGACAAGGACAACTTCCAAGGTAACTAAGCCCTGGTGTCCTATCCACAAGTCTAGGAAGCACAACTTGCAAGCTTGCTGGGTTTTTCTCAACGAACAAGCTGAAATTCGTGCTTGCAAGGAGGATGGAATTCAGCGTACTTCTCCAACTCATGATGTCTATTGTCCTATTCACAAGACGAAGAATCATGGCTTCTCAAGTTGCAAAGTCTTTCTCCGCGCCATGAAGACGCCGCTTCCTAAGGTCCAGCAATCAGAAATCTCTCTCAAGGATGTAGACAAGGAACAAGGAGCGACGTTGACCTCAGATCGATTCGTTGGAGTAATCGACATCGATCCCTACGAGCCATCAGTCCTACAGTTGCTCGAAGACTATGGCTCGTCATCTTCCAGTACTCCGCGCGACGTGTTTGCCATCGGTGGGACTAGCATGTCTGCGCACGCTAACGCAGAGGCGGAGAACCAGGCGGTCACGCCGGCCCAACACCTCGGCACCATCAACGCAATACTGAGAGAGACTCCCTACGATCCCGTACTTAACGATGATCTCGCACGATGAACAGAATGACTACGGGAATCGGTAGCCAATCTCAGTAACGCGTTTGAGGAGGCCGCTACCAGAGCACAACCAGAACATCCGACAGTTGGCGGTGCCGATGGCGAACCACCAGAGCAACGGACGTCGCCTAGGCGAGCTACCCCTCCACCTCGCGGCACCGGCGATCTCCGCGACCATCTGAATGGCCGCCGAGAAGCACGACACGCACGAGACAACGAGAATCGTTCCCGACATCGTGTCTCTTCACGACATCGTGAGAACGAAGAGCGAGGAGGCCGCTTGAACGAAGATCGACACCATGATAATCGTCACAACCGCCACGACCGCGACGATCGCGAACAGCGGACGCCGGACGATACTGGTCGAGGACGCCGACATAACGGTGATGATAATGAGGATCGGCACCAGGACAACAATGGTGGACGATGACAGAATTCTCGAGAACCTGAACGTCGCCCTCGGAATCGGACACCGGAGCCGAGTGACCCATCGTCATCATCATCATCGTCTTCATCCTCGTCATGCGATAGACATCCACGGAGGACACATGATCGCCGACAACCCACCGCACCCAGCGCCAGGTGTTGAGCTTTCAACCGTTCTCTACGAGATGTCCGATGGCCCGAGAGATTCCGACCTGTTGCCATAGAGAAGTATGATGGGAGTACCGACCCAGAAGAATTCCTCCAGGTCTACTCCACAGTACTATACGCTGCCGGAGCAGACGACAACGCATTAGAAAACTATTTGCCAATAGCGTTGAAAGGTTCTGCGCGTTCGTGGCTGATGCACCTCCCGCCCTACTCGATTTCTTCATGGGCAGATTTGTGGCAGCAATTCGTCGCCAACTACCAAGGAACTTACAAGTGCCACGCGATCGAAGACGATTTACATGTGTTAACACGGAATCCAGGCGAATCTTTGAGGGACTACGTTTGGCGCTTTAATGAGTGCAGAAATACAATCCCCGATATCACCGACGCCTCTGTGATTCGCGCTTTCAAAACCGGTGTCAGAGATCGCTATACTACCCAGGAGCTGGCAACAAGGCGAATCACAACTACTCGAAGATTGTTCGAGGTCGTCGATCGATGCGCTCACGCGGACGACGCACTGAAACGCAAAAACGACAAGCCAAAGGCGGGGGGAGAAAAGAAGCCAGCCTAGGACGCACCTGAACAAAGCAAGAAGAAAAGCGGCAAGAGTGGGAAGAGGAAAGCTCAAGCGGAAGTCCTCGCGTCTGAATACGAGCGACCTCCCAAACACCCTGACCCACAAGGCAGTGATACGAAGAGAATATGGTGCCCCATACACAAGTCGTACAGACATTCTCTGGAGGATTGCCTCATCTTCAAAAAGTCGCTGGAAAAGCAACTGGCATTGGAGAAGGGCAAGCGAGTATGTGTAGTCGAGAAGGCCGCTGAGGCAACCACTCAGGACTCGGACTTGGTGTATCCAGATTCCGATCTTCATGTCTCACACATCTTCGGAGGTTCCACAGCGTACTCTTCAAAGCGAGAATACAAGAAAGTGGAGCGTGAAGTTTGTTCGACATGGCAGGGGGTTGCACCCAAGATGAAGTGGTCTAAACAGAAGATCGAGTTTTCAGATGAGGACCACCCCACGGCTGCTGTTATCCTAGGACGATATCTGATCGTGGTCGAACCCACTATTCGAAATATCAAGGTAGCGCGAGTTCTCATCGATGGCGGCAGCTCCATCAATCTTCTCTTCGCCAGTACCTTGGACACAATGGGGATTCCACGAAGCGAGTTGACACCCACCGATCAACCCTTCCACGGAATCACTCCTCAGTCTTCGTCCAAGCCATTGGGCAAGATGACGCTTCCTGTGACTTTCGGCCAAGCAAGCAACTTCCGAATAGAACAGATCACATTTGATGTTGCTGAGTTTGACACAACATACAATGCCATCATCGGAAGAATTGCACTCGCGAAGTTCATGGCCGCATCTCACTACGCGTATCAGGTACTCAAGATGCCCGGGCCGAAGGGAACAATCACTATTCAAGGGGACACAAAGCTGGCGGTTCAATGCGACAAGCGGAGCCTCGACATGGTCGAGCACACGCCCAGCCCACCCGCCACAGCCGAGCCACCCAAGAAAGTGAGCAAAACAACTAAGATGCCGAAACCAGACGGCGCAATCAAAATCGTTCCTCTCCAGTGCCAACCCCGATAAGACAGTCAAGATCGGGGCATCACTGAACGAGAAATAGGAACTTGCGCTCATCACCTTCCTTCGCGTCAATGCGGACGTATTCGCTTGGCAGTCGTCCGACATGCCAGGGGTCCCCAGGGAGGTGATTGAGCACAAACTCATGGTGCGACCCAATGCCAAGCCAGTAAAACAAAAACTGTGGAGATTTGCACCAGATCAGAAACATGCCATACGAGAAGAGCTCGACAAACTTCTCAAAGCTGGTTTCATCAGAGAGGTACTCCATCCAGAGTGGCTAGCCAACCCAGTCATGGTGCGGAAGGCCAACGGGAAGTGGAGAATGTGCGTCGACTTCACCGACCTCAACAAAGCGTGCCCCAAGGATCACTTCCCTCTTCCTCGAATAGACCAACTAGTGGACTCAACAGCTGGTTGTGAGCTGTTAAGCTTCCTTGACGCTTACTCCGGCTACCACCAAATCAGCATGGCAAAAGAGGACGAGGAGAAGACAGCATTCATCACGCCGTTCGGTGTATTCTGCTACGTTAAGATGCCGTTTGGACTGATAACCGCAGGAAATACTTTCCAGCGTACGGTCAAGGGGCACTGAACGATCAGGTGGGTAACAATGTTGAGGCCTACGTCGATGACATTGTTGTTAAGACCAAGACAGACGACTCATTGATTGACGATCTATGGGAAACCTTCGACAACCTCCGACGGTATCGCCTCATGCTCAATCCTGAGAAGTGCACGTTCGGAGTACCATCGGGCAAACTGCTCGGGTTCCTCGTCTCTGGCAGAGGAATAGAAGCAAACCCCGAGAAGATCAAGGCAATCAAGAACATGAAGTCGCCCACAAGACTCAAGGAAGTACAGAAGCTAATCGGATGCATGGCGGCACTAAGCAGGTTTGTCGCTAGGATGGGAGAACGAGGACAACCCTTCTTCGCTCTGCTAAAAAAAAGACAAATATGTATGGACACAGGAAGCCGAAGAGGCGTTCATCGCACTCAAACGCTACCTATCAAATCCCCTTGTACTTGTTGCTCCCCAACCTAATGAAGAATTGTTCCTCTATATTGCCGCCACGCCATATTCCGTGAGTACTGTCATCGTTGTCGAGAGAGAGAAGGTGCAAAGACCAGTTTACTACGTCAGCGAAGCTCTCCATGACGCGAAGACAAGATACCCACAGATTCAAAAACTGCTCTATGCAGTAATTATGACGTCAAGAAAGCTACGCCACTACTTCCAAGCCCACAGGGTCACAGTTGTTTCCTCCTTCCCACTTGGTGAAGTCGTAAGAAACAAAGATGTTGTCGGCCGCATTCCGAAATGGGTAGTCGAGCTAAGCCAGTTTGATGTCCACTTTGTGCCACTAACAGCCATCAAGTCCCAGGTTCTCGCCGACTTCGTAGCTAATTGGACTATGCCTGAAAACAGGTTATATAGTCAAAGCGACAATGAAACGTGGACAATGGCATTCGACGGCGCACTCAACAGCCAAGGAGCAGGGGCAGGGTTCATCTTGACATCACCTTCGAGAGATCAGTTCAAGCATGCAATTCACCTCAACTTCAGGGCGACCAATAACACAGCCGAGTACGAAGGACTACTCGCCGGGATAAGAGCTGCAGCTGCACTTGGAGTCAAGCGACTGATCATGAAAGGGGATTCCGAACTAGTCGCAAACCAGGTGCACAAAGACTACAAGTGCTCTAGCCCCGAGTTATCCAAGTATCTCGCGGAAGTCAGGAAGCTGGAAAAAAGGTTTGATGGAATCGAGGTCCGACACGTATACCGCAAGGACAACATCGAACCAGACGATCTGGCACGGCGTGCGTCTAGACGGGAGCCACTCGAACCTGGCACCTTCCTAAACATCCTGACAAAACTATCGGTGAAAGAAACAAACGACGAAAATAGCACGGTCACACCCGACATCAGCTCGAGGGCTACAGAGGCAGAATGCGTCGTTGCTGACATCGAGATCATAGACGACTGGCGGATCCCACTCATTAAATTCATAAACAGCGACGAGTTGCCCGAGGACGATGCAGAAGCCGAGAAAATAACCCGTCAAGCAAAAATCTACTGTATGATCGGCAACGATCTATACAAGAAGGCGCCAAACGGGGTACTTCTTAAATGCGTCTTGTCCGACGATGGCAAACACCTCCTCCTCGACATACACGAAGGGGTCTGCGGATCACATGCCGCCGGTCGTACATTGGTCGGAAAAGCCTTTCGACAAGGATTTTTCTGGCCAACTGCTCTTAAAGACGCTTGCGACATGGTACAACGGTGTGAAGCTTGTCAATTTCATAGCAAATACACAAAGCTACCAGCGCAAGCACTGCAAACCATCCCTCTCACTTGGCCGTTCTCGTGCTGGGGGCTCGACATACTCGGTCCATTCCCATGAGGACAGGGCGGCTACAAATTCCTGTTCGTGGCGATCGACAAATTCACCAAATGAATCGAAGCAACACCCATGGGGGAAATCAAGGCCGACAACGCCATCAAATTCATTAAAGGGATATTTTGCAGATATGGATTGCCGCACTGCATCATAACGGATAACAGCTCCCAGTTCAGCAGCGCCGATTTCTAGGATTACTACATCAGACTGGGAGTCAAGATCTGCTTCACCTCGGTTTCTCACCCTCAGAGTAATGGACAGGTCGAGAGGGCAAACAACATAGTACTACAAGGGATCAAGACCCGTGTCTACGAAAGGCTCATGTCACATGACAAGAAATGGGTCAAAGAACTCCCCTCGGTACTCTGGGCCGTGCGCACCACACCGACCATGTCCAACAAGGAGACACCCTTCTTTCTCGTGTACGGCTCAGAAGCCACGCTCCCTACCGAGTTACGATATCACAGTACACGAGTACAGAAGTACTCCGACGAGGATCAGGAGGAACAGCGAAACGACGACGTGAACCTACTCGAGGAACATCGAGAACGGGTTGCTGTCAGAGCAGCTAGCTACCAACAAGCCCTCCGCCGGTATCACGAGAAGCGCATCCGAGCACGCATACTTTCGATCGGCGACTACGTCCTCTGGCGAGTTCAAAGTCAAGCAGGGCGAAACAAACTCTCACCCAAATGGGAAGGACTGTACACGATCACACAAGTCTTGCACCCAGGCGCATTCAAGATTGCAGACGGCGATGGTCGCTAATTAGCAAATTCTTGGAACATTGACCAATTACGTAAGTTTTATGTATAAGTCAATAGTACCCATACTTGTAAGACATCTTACAACTTCAATAAAGTCTGTTTCCAGATACAGATTTCAATCAAAGTGTCCCTTCCCGATGATCCCTTACCCAGATGACACCTAGCGTAGAAACCTATCCTCATGTCCCTTTACGCCGTCTTGACAAGGCCTCCGAGGAACCTAAGGGAACTTCGGCTGGGGACGCCCAGAGCTGATAAGGCCTTGTCGGATCCTGTAGAGACGAAAGACCATGTAAGATTTTGTTGTGTAAGAGTTCTCGCCGTGCGTATTAACCAAGCCGTGTAATCGGAAATGGACTTTCCAACTTCACAGCAGGGGGCTAGGATTAGTGCTTGTTCAACTAAGGCAGGTCAAAGGTCCTAGAGCCTTATCTTTCGAGAAGAATTCTCTGATGACAAGGCTGGGGGCTAGGGAGAGTGTATAACTCAAGTGACTAATCGAAGTCGCAAAGTGAGAAGACATTCGTACATGCTCCATCCAGAGTAAGAAAGCTTAGCTAGTTAGACTCCTTTTCTATTTTTAAGTATTTCTTACAGTCCACAAAAATTCAAAATATATTACACTCTACCCTGAGATATTTGTCACAGGATACGGAGACTACCAAGAAGGCCAATGCCAGTCCATCGACCGAAAGACTTTCTCCGCAAGCGGCGCCATCGACTTCGCCAGCTGGTCTATCTCCGCGGGAGTTCTCCGAGAACGTGCGAACCCCTCGTGGAGGAACTCGATGCGCAGCTGCGGACAGTGATCTCGTATACAGGCCAACACGTGCCCTCCGACATATCGGCTCGACCGACGACACTCCTGCTTCAAGACCTCGTCGATACATTTGCCGATACCTTCAAGCTGGGCGAAGGCCCCGGTCTGCCACGAGATGTAACCGGCCGCAGACTCCTTGGGATCCCCGCGAGGTACTCGGAGCTCCTTGCAAACTCCCGCCACGGCTGTGCAGCAACTACGGTGGTATGAGTTGAACCACACCTCGCGACCTCGGAGTGCTTCCACGGCCCGATCCCCCTTCACTTCTAACATAGTCCTCTCATGTTCCGCCACCTCAAACTTCGTCCTCCAGTATTCGATGCGACGATCTTGGTCGGCAAGTGCACTCTCGAAGTTTGCTCAGCATGGAAACGATTAGGTCAAGCTATCTTCCTCTCTCGAGAACATGGTGAACTAAGTCAATACAGACAGAAGAACGAAGGAGATCGACACAAAAAGAACCAACCTAAGGAAGTCGTCGCCATGCCCGTCTCCACGGACAGATCCTGGTCCATGCCGTCCTGCGGTACATGCGGCTCGAGTGCGAGTGCCGGAGCGATTATAGGCAACTCAGGCTGCCCGCGCTGCTGGACATCCTCGACATCGACGTCTCTACAAGCAACATAAAGTACTCGGAATCAAGACGCTAAAGAAAACTAAGGCGATAACTGCACACACAAAGGCAGTTGGAACCAACAAAAGTTTTACAAAGCAGGATTGGTTAAGGGGTACAGGCAAGTTGCAGCCCTACTCTTCAAAAAGTGGGAGAACAAACTCTGCCAAATCGCCGACTTCTTCCATCACGTCCTTACGAGCGTCGCTAGCCGCCCCGTGATCCAAGATCTTCTGGAGATCGAGTTCAGGGTGCACCAACCTCACGCACGCGAGGACGTGGCACGCCCCGGTGTAGATCCCATTGGACGTCTCCTCCCCGATCCTGGCCGCGTGCTTGGAGGGGATCGCCTCCATCGTCGTCGCCAGTTTCGCGAGCGAAGACGTCTACGAGAACGCATCAGGGTTCGCTGGGATGGTGGTCATGACACCACACTCCCCGGCGAGCTGGTGTAGGCCGGTGTAGGTGACCCGCAGCGAACCACGGATCTCCGACAGGTTGTTCTCGAGTTCCGACATGCGGTTCTCGAGCCCCTGTCATTGCCGCTCGTTGCCGGCCACCAGCTCCCTCATTTTCTGGAGGTCCCCGCGAACCTCCGCCAAGTCACGTGCCAGTTTGTCGGCGCGTTCGTTCACCGACGACGCCGCCGCCGCCCTTGCCTCCGCGATCTCGCGACTTATGCCGCGAGCGCCGGCCTCGAGGACACACCCCATCTCGATTCGGAGCTCCTCCCAGGTGAGGACGTCAGCAGGCGGCCCTCGAGCGGGCGCAAGATCACTGGCAGGGCCGCTGGGCGTCACCTCACGGCTCCTGGGCACAACCACGACATCGGTCGAGGCCACCGCAGGAGACGCGCTGGAATTCCCTCCAGACCCATCTTGCGCCGCCTTCGCCCGTGCCGCCCTATGAAAAGATTGCCATGTTGGTCATCATAACAAGCTGCCAGAATCCGATCAAGTCAAGGGCCTCAAGTTTCGTCCACTTACTTCTCGCCGAGTGTCACCAGCCTCTGCCGTTGTGGAGGCGGGGGAGACGCATCCGAGGCCTAAGTAAGCCGAGCACGGTGTGAGGGCGACATCCTCCGACTACACAATCGATAACCAAAGAGGCTTACCGATGGGGTAGGCGTCTTCTAGCGGTTGCCGAGCACGGAGGAAAACTTCCTCCCTTTCCTCGGAACTTTGCCGCCACTGGTCGTGGCAGCAGCAGCGGCAACGGCCGCGTCGGACGCCTCCTGGGTAACTCCCTCTTTCAACGAAGCCGCCGCCTGGTGGTCCACGAGCGGCCCGATGATGTCAGTCAGGGGGAGAGCCTGCACAACATGAAGTCACGATGCGATCTAAGAGTTAAAAGGTAAAGGGTCATCGATTACACTCACGTTGATTGCGGCTTCGCACTCAGCCACTCCTTTCTCGCAAAGAGGGGTGGGGGCATTGCTCGCCGTCGTGGGGCCACTAACCATCACCTGGCCAACACGGCGCTCCACGGTTGCGCTGTTCAAACCTGTAGATCGAGAACCAAATTTCGATAAGTCAGGAGGAATGCGCACGTAAGGAAAGGAACCCAGAATGCAAGAAAAATACCCCGAGGAGAAACCCGGGTCGCGTCCTCCGGCCCAGAGTAGTCAAAGGCTGGATGGGCTCGAGCCTGGAGTGGCTGGATCCGTCTACCAATGAAGTCAGCAGCGACTTCATACCCCGACAATCCTCGTACTCGGAGGTCATCGATGATATTGATGAAAGACTGGAGGGATGGGGTCAAGGCGGGTTTAGCGGTCCAAGACGGAATCTTGTCTGGTTGCTCCTCAGGAACAACGAAGACTGGATCCGAATCTTCTATCTGAAGATAGAACCACCTCGCCCGCCATTTGCTACGAGAAGAGGGGACACTGGAAGGGGATGTATTGTGACTTCAGGCCATCCCGAAGTCGAAAACCAACACACCCGGATACCTTTTTAGGTTCCATCCAGCGCAACTCGTAGTAAAAATGGAAGAGGTCAAGAAACGGCTCTACCCCAATGTAGGCTTCACAGAGATGAGAAAAAATGCTGAGGAAGGCTATGGAGTTGGGGTTCAGATGGAGCAGAGAAAGACCGTAGAAGTTCAAGACGAGAAGGAAAAACTCAGAGGGCGGAGGAAGAAAACCACAGAGAATATAGTCCTCAACCGCAACCATGCAGCCCAGGACGGGTTCAGGTTCAGTACCTCCCGGTTCCCTCTCCATGGTCCTGCGACCGGGGAGAGCGCCCTCCTCCTGCAACCTCTTCAAGGACGCACTGGTGGAACTGGACTTGTCGAGGTCCATCGCCGCTAGAGATCGTCGGAGGAGAAACCGTGGCGAGCGAGTTAGGGTTTGCATGGAAGTGGAGAAGACGAAGAGCGTTTGGAGGCTACAAAATTTTCGCAACAGCCGGACTCCAAAATGGATTCCCAAAACTCCCTTAAATAGGCGCACTACCGACGGTGCGAATTCCAAGGAAAGGGGAGAGATGGCCGCCGGAAATTTCTGGGTCCGTTGCGCGAGGCGGTTTTTTGGACTTCAATTTAAATTCACTCATAACCGTTGAACTTCGCATGGTGTTGTCGACCACTCCTTGTCTCTGCAGTTCTCACACCGGGATCGACCATTCGAGAACGATAACAACTCCGACATCAGAAGTCGCGATCGGTTACATGAGTTCATTTTAGCAGAAGTCGGGGGCTACTGTCAGGGTTACGGATAAGGTATACCCTCTACCCTTAGATGTACGCTATACGGCAACATGGTACATCTGCACGTGTACGGACGTTCTCTGTATGCGCTAAGGAAATTCATCACGGAGTTCACAGATGGAGAGATTCCTACCCGGATAGGACTGGGCCGTCACTGTATCGTGTAGGGTCCGATGTCTCTGAGTCCTACTTGGAGACCACCTGACCTGCGGTATAAAAGGGACCCCCCGGGAGGACCTAAGGCATCGAATCTTACCGCCAACACATCTACCATAGCCTACGAAGCCAGAATCTACAGGAGCCAAGTCGCCGGGTGATCTAGTCGAACCAACTCGACTACGATCTTGTCGGTATCATCGAGTTCCACTGTCCCCTTTGTAATATGTGATTTCCATCATATAATCCCATATTAACTGGATTATGGCTATTACCTACCAAGGGGCCTAAACCAGTATAATCCCTGTTTTCTATTTGCTTGATGTCGTATTACGTAGATCCTCGTACCAGCGTACCACAATACCCTCTATATCCGGTCTACGGGTATCCCACGTCGACAGATACTATCCCTAATTATGATTAATTCCAGGTTAGCTTTTAGGGTTCTAGACAAGACTAGGGTTGATGCAACTCAAAGTATGTAAAGAAACCTAATTCTAAACAATCAAGTAATTAACCAATTTTCAGGATGGTAGATACCTTAGCTAATCTAATCTAGCAAGGCAATTTAGCCGATACCAATATAAACTTAAAGCGAGTCTCAGCCGATACTAAATCTAGATACTAGACTAGATTAAGTAAGATATATGATAAACGATAGCTATAAAAATGAGACCAATGCATCTAAAGCGATGCAATAGCCCCGATAATGCAAACCATCGGGACAAGTTACCTCTTGTCGAGAGATCACAACCGATGCCCCGACTCGAAGCAAAAACTTGTCTAAAATTTAAAGAAAAAGGTGGCGATGCGTCGAAAGTTGTATTTATTGGAAGTTCGTCCTGTTTTATAATGATCTTGGGTTTATATTTATACCTAGAGTACAAAACTTGTCTATTATGGACATGACTCAAACTTTCCTAAAGATAAAAACAAGTCCACATGGAGGACTCATACCATGTCTTTAATTTAAACCGACATTAAAATCCTAATTAATAAATACAATTGCCATAAATAAGCGAATGCAAAAGACTCGGAGACGAGGTTGGCCCCGGCAGTTGGACTGTAGAGAATACCGACGTTGTTCCCTTCCAGATGGCAAGGAATGATTCGGGGAGCGGTATTTATCCGAATTACTTCGGATGAAAGCTCTGCCTCCCTTAGCCATTCGTCACTCATTATGGATGTTAACTCCTAAACAGTTTCCCTTAGGAAGCCCAATTCCATAGGATCGGGAGGTGGCAAAGGAACAAGTGGTTTCTTCTTGCTAAAATAGTTCAGGGTATTGCCATAGTCTTCGTCAAAATTGTCCCTGAACAGAATTGCGGTACGATCCGGAGTCTGAATTTCTTCATTCTCGACGGACGGCTGCTTAGCAACCTTCTCATCAATCGAGCTAGCAGAAGTGGATGGTTCAGCGAGCGGCTCGATCGTTAGAGGTTCCTCTATTTTGGACACGTATGCCTCTGACTGGGGTTCATCGGATTGCGTCATGAAGGAAGTATTTTCTAGAATATGATCCAAAATTGTTCTTCCTTCCGACGGCGCTTTGTGCATGAACGATCCTCCGACGGTTATATCCAGATAGAATGCAGACTCCTTATCCAAACCTATATGGAAATGTTGTAGTAGCACATATTCAGGTAAGGACAGGGTTGGTCCGGACTGCACTAAATTAGTGAATCTGGACCAGGCTGCACCGATTGATTCGCTTTTGATCTACTTGAAACTGAGAATTTGTACTCGAAGGGCAGTAATACGAGTAACTGGGAAGAAGGCAAGATATAATCTGTCTCGCAACTTCTCCCAACTACCGCTTACACATCCAACGGTAGAGGTGTACCATTGCTTTGCTCTCTCTTGAAGAGAGAACGGAAACAATTTTCACGGCACAGTTTCTTGTCTCATGCCACGAATCTTAAGGCATGATCAGACTTGTTCAAAGTCTCACAGATGATGGTATGGATTTTCTAGATGAAAGCCAGAAAAAGGATTTTCCCTAACCATATTAATTAGTTCGGGACGAATTTCATAGCCAGTTGTATAAATGGGCTCTGATGAAGGAGGTGGCTCAAGAATTCGCCCCGAGGAGCAGACAGCTCAAAAAGAAGTTGCAGCAATTACTGGATAACAATTACCTAAACACTACGTCTAAGCAATTAATATCTACTTTAGTGTTTATAACTCACCAAAGCAATCACTATATTTTAGTTGATTATAGTGAACAATAATTTGCCTTTGTCACAATCAAAAAACGATTACAACTCACACGCAATTCGGAGACTGTTGGTCACAGTGTCTAGCCAATTTCTGAAGGTTTGCCTTTGTCACGATCAAAAAACGATTACAACTCACACAATTCGGAGACTGTTGGTCATAGTATCTGATCAAAAAACGATTACAACTCACGCAATTCGGAGACTGTTGGTCACAGTATCTGATCAAAAAACGATTGCAACTCACACGCAATTTGGAGACTGCTGGTCACAGTATCTAGCCATGTAAATAAGGGTCCAGCTCTGATAGCAAATGATAACAATCCAGTTCAGGTGGGGTTAGCCGAGGCCCAACAAATTAAGATTGCCCGGAACCAACAGTTCTTATAGCAGGTTTAATAGTATAGCCAACTACTAGCTCCAATTCATCTATAGCCAATCTAATAGCTCATTCATACAATAGTTATATACTACACTATTAATACCTGGTCCCACTTTTCATAAATACAGTGCGTCTTGGAGTCCACTTTTCATAAATACAGTGCGTCTTGGAGTTCGTGCTATAGCTGGCTACAAATCTGTAGCCCGCTGCTCTTCTCTCTCCTTATTTATTTTCTTAAAATATGTTTGCAGCTGGCTTATAGCAATTCATCTATAGCCAATCTAATAGCTCATTCATACAATAGTTATATACTACACTATTAATACCTGGTCCCACTTTTTATAAATACAGTGCGTCTTGGAGTCCACTTTTCATAAATACAGTGCGTCTTAAAATATGTTTGCAGCTGGTTTATAGCAATTCATCTATAGCCAATCTAATAGCTCATTCATACAATAGTTATATACTACACTATTAATACCTGGTTCCACTTTTCATAAATACAGTGCGTCTTGGAGTCCGTGCTATAGCTGGCTACAAATCTGTAGCCCGCTGCTCTTCTCTCTCCTTATTTATTTTCTACAAATCTGTAGCCCGCTGCTCTTCTCTCTCCTTATTTATTTTCTTAAAATATATTAGCAGCTGGCTTATAGCCTGCTATTGTACCTGCTCTTATGCACACCCACTCGGGGAAAGGCCCAATCTCTTTAAAAGAGTAGTCCACTAGGGGAAAGGTGGCTCTCCCTTTTAAGGTGGCTTCCTCCTCCCAAACCAAGTAAGGTGGGATTAATCAGAGGCTCACACGGTCGCCGCCCGACTTTTGTGTCTTTGCCAGCGGGTAATAGTGGAGAATGTCCTCATCATTCTTATCCTCTTAACAAGGGCCCAGCTCTGATACCAAATAATAACAATCTGGTCCAGATAGAGTTGGTGTATGCCTACATGTATAAGGGATGAAGAGTCGGAGCAGCTCGATCAAGCTCCTCGTCATGCGCCAAAAGGCTTGCAAACTATAGCTGCCTGGGAAAATTTGTAGCCTAGTCGATCTGCACTGCAGCGGGGCAGCCACTGTGCTGCTTGCTTCACTTCTGCAGAAAGACGCGCAGAGGACAGCACTACAGGTGTGTTGAAATAGCTAAAACCGGCGCGGGGCAACAAAAGAAAAAGGAAAAATTGTAACCATGCCTCTATAATTTTGCAAAATTTAAGATATACCATCCTGACCCACATGTCATTGGCTCATGTGGGTCCTACATATCATTAAGATACCAATGGCATATCTCAATCTTTGTAAAATTATAATGGCATGGATCTAAATTACCCGAAAAAAATATAGCATCTCTCAGTAGAAATAGTAGAAATAGGTGTCGGTGTTTAAATAAAATCGGCATCTATATTTACTGTCAGAGAATGAGAATGGTGCCGGTTCCATATAAAAACTGGCACCTTTCACATACAAATAGAACTGGCACCTTTAAGGCTATCAGAGAAATGTGCATGTTCTTAACTAAAACCGGCACCTGGCACCTTTGAGTCTTTCACCTGGCTAGTAGCTATTGGAGTGCCCACACTTTAAAACCTGAACCTATATTTTTTTTCATATATAGGTGTTGGTTTTAGTTAAGAACCGACACCTATTATGTTAGCATAAAGCATTTCGCTGTCCCCAAGCTAATCGAGCCAAGAACAGAAGAGTGATGCCTCTTGTTCTTGCTCGACCAGCTAGAGGAGGGCGGAGGTTTTTCTCTTCTTTTTTTTTTTTGAGATTGAAGTGTACAAGATTAATTTTCATTATTTCTCACTCCTTTTCACTCTTGCTAGTTGAATTGAACCCTTTGCTACATACACATATAAAATACGCAAACGAAACAAATTAGTTGTATTTGTTTTGTAGGAGTAATATTTTTTTATCTTTTTTTGTTCATTTAAATAGATCATCCTCAGATGAGACCACATGCTAAATTTGAATTGAAATATTGACATGACAGTAGTTAACTTTGTGCGTAAAATTGATTAGTAGGTGCTTCAAATAATATTTACAGAGTAGTATACAGAGGTATAACACAACGTAATAATAATTAATTTTTTACGTAGTGCTAATTCACGCGCTGCGCGTGGAGTATTAGTTCGAGCGCCGCAGAACGCTCCCTCCTTTCGGTTTTTCCGTTTTTTACTACCCCATGTTTACTCTGCATCCCACCTTTCCCTAGTTCATTTTTTTTCATTTTTTACCATTTCACCTTCCGTGTTTATTTTTTCTCTTTTCCATCTTATCCGTGCTTCATCAAAGGCCCAGTAAAATATTAACCATCTAGATTTTTCCCTTTTTCGTTCCTTCTTTCCAGTTTCTAGTTTTTCAGTTTTCACGTTTTAGTAAAATATTTACCGTCTAGTTTTTCTTTTCGAGTTTTCTATTTTTCTAGTGTCTCCCCACGTTTCAAAAGTAGCGAATTTACTCCGTAGAGTTTTGCATTTAATCCCAGCCTCTTACATATGCTTATTGAAAAGTAATAAATTTACTCGCATGAATGCCCCCTTCAAAAGTAACAAATTTACTTGCATGAATACCCCTACATTGGACGACACCATTCCTAAATGGCTGTAAAAGAATTACTAACTACTAGCTTACAACGCTAGTAATTCTTTTACTAGTGTTATAAATATTGTTTCGTGGTCTACGAGTAAAACAGTTATCACATTCCTCTCGATGTAGCCCATGATCTCATAGCCAGTAATATATTTACTGATGTGTTCAATACATAGTATAAGAGTAAAAACTGAGACTTCGTGGTCTGCGAGTAAAACAATTACCACCGTTCTCTCAATATAGCCCATGATCTTGTCGCCACCGTGTAGTAATATACTTACTGATATGTTCAATACACAGTATAAGAGTAAAAACTTATACTAAGAGTATTGTTAATCTATATCACAAAATGGTCGTACGAATGAAAAAATTACAGGCTCAATCACACACAAGTGATAAAATTACTCATAGGTGAATCAAACTAGAAAAGAAAAAAAAATAATTCAGCCAAAAATCCATCATGAAACTTGGATCATAGTGGCTTTGTTGGATCTTGTTATAAGAATGGAGCGGTTGGTCTGTGTCTTGTGACTGGTAGTGAAGTGGGCAATCGGGTGGCGAGCGGTAGTCGACGATGGAATCATGGAAGGATATAGCGGCGTGGTGAGATGGGCTCGACATTGCAGAGTAGCATCCATCCATCATCTAGCAAGCATAAAATAATAGCAAAAACATTCTCGCTCATGTTATAGAGACGACGAGCAAAATAAAAATAGCAAACAACCTACATCATCGGCAGACTCCACCCTATTCTTTGCGGCCAGCCACATGGAGCACGATATGCAAATGTCAGACCTGTGCGGCCCATCAATTCAGAGCAGGTAATATTAGAGATTGCACGTTAATTTGATTTGCAAAACAAATTGGAGCTTCATGTGTGAAGGTGAAGGAGAGTATGCAGATGCAAATCTGAGTGTTATTTCCTTACTTGCTTGTTCTGTCAATGTCGCCGACGTGGAGCAGCCACCAGTTGTTGCTTTTGGTCCAGGTGAACACCTCCCTGCTGGTTTAAGGTGTTGCCTGGCGTCCGGCAAACAAGGCTCGAAGCAGCATCTTTGCCTCAAACGCCGTCGGCCACCGCTCGCCAGCCATTGCCATCAACCGCCATGATATCGTTGTCCTACTCCATGGTGTGTCACCGATCTATGGGCTGGGATGGTGGATCGATTCAGATCCCAAAAAAAAGGAAAAAAACGAAATGGGGACGAGAATGGTTGGTTGGGTACGGGAAAAAATAGAATATATATCGGAAGCAGGGAAGTTGTTTTTATTGAAGTAAATCATTTACTCCGATAATAGTGGGAGCAGGATGACGGGACGTGGGGTGGGATCGGAAGCAGGAAAGTTATTTTTATTATCGAAGTAAACGGTTTTCTCCGATAACGGTGGGAGTGGGATGACGGGACGTGGGGTGAGGCGGGCCTGGACTAGATGTTTGGCTCTCAGAAAACTAGTAACGCGCTGCGCTATTAGTACTAAATTTTTTAACTAATTTAAGCTTACATGAGATATATATGTGTACGCAAGAATTTATAATTAAGATTTTAAAGAACATAGAAATTAGGAATGGTTAGGACTTAGGCTTAGGAATTTCTATGTGTATAAAATTCTAGTCTTAGAACTCTTGCTATATGCTCGAATGTTTACAATAGACTTAGACTTAGGATGTAAGTAAAAGGCGCTGGTTGTCGAACCGGCATCGATGACCGAAGTCAAAGGTGTCACTTACTGGGAACTGGCACCAATCAAATTATTCGTAGTAGTGATTAATTGTTGCATAGTCGCATAAATCTGTGTAAGATAAAGTTGCTACGAATCCGTGCCAACTTTGGGATGGTTCGAACCATCCATGCATCGTTTCCTACGCGAACTAGTGGGGTTTGTCTTGTGTAGCTTGTGATCTTCTCCTAGAGGAATCACAAGGCCCATCTGCCTTCCCAATTCCTTAGCTAAAAGCTTTGCCTCTGCTTCTTTCGTCAGGGCGTCAGGATGCTTCGTTTTTGGCTCCCCCTTTTCACGGGAGATATATAGATGGTGAGGATTGTTGAGTAGAACTTACAAGTCAAGCATTTGTCGTCCAAAACACTACTATCTGGCTCGTGTGAGTTCAATGAAATGGAATACTGAATAGATGAACGTAGGCCTTGTTTAGTTCGCGAATAGAAAATTTTTAGATGTCACATCGGACGTTTAACCGGATGTCGGAAGAGATTTTCGGACACGAATGAAAAAACTAATTTCATAACTCACCAGGAAACCATGAGACGAATTAATCTTTTGAACCTAATTAATCCGTCATTAGCACATGTGGGTTACTGTAACACTTATGGCTAATCATAGACTAATTAGGCTCAAAAGATTCGTCTCGTGATTTCTATGTAAACTGTGCAATTAGTTTTTTCTTTTTATCTATATTTAATGTTTCTTACATATGTCCAAAGATTTGATGTGACGTTTTTGGGAAAAAAATTGGGAACTAAACCGGGCCGTAGTACAATGAATGGATTAATAACTACAGTAATAAGTTGAAAAATAGATATAAATAACATTTTTATGAAATTATATGTAGTATAAAGGTTTTATGAGAATCCCAGCGTTTACAATTCAGGAAGCATACATCAATAAATGTTCTTATATTCCATTTTATTGCGTGAAAACGAGCAGGCCAAAACGAGTTAGAGAGTGTATGTTCGGGACAAGCTATGCATTTATCGATAATCACATGCAAATATAATACATTCATAGTGAAACTATATTATAACTCGCATGTATTTATAATATAATTTACAAGTAATTTTTAAAAAACCTCGTGTTACTACGCTATTTTTTGTGAACCGGAGGTCGCGAAACCAAATCTGTTCATCCGTGCGGGCGCTTCCCAACTTGCACAAATCTTAGAGTAAATCGAACAATATCATGTGAAAGTTACATACAAAAATTATTTATAGTTACATGTACTTTACAATATAATTATATTATATTATAATCATACTGTATTTATATTTGATAAATTTTTGAAAGAAAATTTATTGATAAATATATAGTAAAATCGGTCAATATATAGATTTTAACTTTATTAAGAAAACAAGTTACCTCGATTTTCACTAGTACGCTTTTCAAACTGCTAGAAAGTGTATTTCATACGAAAACTTGCGTTTAATATCATATAAATCAAAATTTCAAGTTTATACCAATAACTAAAACTCAATTAAGCGCGTAAATGGTTTTTTCGTTTTACGTGCCGTCACTTAATTCTCATTTTCATCACATTCAAACAGAAATACAGTTGCTTCCACACACATGTACGGCGAGAAAGAGATAGGAGCAAAGCTCCGAAAGACAGAGAGGCGCCACTCTGGTCTCAGTACAGCCACCCCACCCCCACACCCCACCGGCCCACCCCCAGCCTATGCTTTGCTTCCAGCAAGCCTACAAACCCCCCTCCTCGCTGACCTCAACTGTCCGCAACGCAAAACCATCCACGATCCGTCCCCCACAAAACGCTTTCGCAGCAGATACACGACAAAGATCGGGATCAGGCGCCTTTCTTGACTAGTGTCCGTGTGGCGTCCCAACCTAAAAGGCCAAAAAAAGGTGTCCCCCAAGCTAACCAACCCAGTAGATCCCTGATTCACAGGCTCATTTTTTTTAGCTAATTAAGCTACCTCACATTCCCCTCCACTAACCCTTGTTTTTCATTAACTTTTAGTAGGGCTAGTAGTACTTGTTTAACATTATCCTCTACAATCACTGAATCACCCCCATGCTTGGAAAGCAAGTTTACATGAGTACCACCATATACTGTACAATTGTACTTTTGAAAAACCATATGAACACTATGAAGATATGGTGTTACGTTGCAGCTGTAGTTCAGCAACCGCACACTCAATCGGAATGGTGTAAAAGGCACGACACCGATGTCGTGTTTTTGTTGGATTTTTTTTTCTCCTTCTGAATGCAAAAGATATGTATTCTCATTAGTAATGAAATCCTGCCCAATTTAGTTTTGGTTATTGGCTCCTCTCAATATTAAATTATGGTTTTTTTGCTGTGGTTAATTTATAAGCCAAATAGGTATAACTGAAGCAACGGAAAACCGGTAGTATTTTTATATTTCTATTCTTTGTAGTCTAATTGAAATCAAGACTATAAGATAGAAACTAACATAAAACACCTAAATTAATTTCTAAAATTCCAAATTTAATTACTGTGGTTTCCTGCAGCTCAAAGCCTCGCAAACAAGCGACATTTCTTCTGGAATTCTCTACTTATTTCCCCAAAAGAATGAATGCCGATATGGTGGATCTTCTTCTTCAGGTTGGCTGAACTGCTGTTCTGTTCTAATCAATGAAGTTCTACATGCCTTCTCCATTGAATGGTGTAAACTTTTGTGATTAATTGGAGGGAAGGGAACCATGTATATACTGTATGCCTCATGGCGGCTTGCAATTAAATACAGTACCAAAACTGTTGCGGTTCCTGCCCAACGCAATAAATCCACCAAGTAGGAGTAAACAAGAGAGACAAGGGGCTCTGAAACCAACTGTTTTACCGGCGAGGAAAAATTGTTACATGCACATGTGATTCTACTACCGACCACCAAGGCTTGTCTACCAGATCAGGAAAGGCTGCCACACTGGGATCTCTTCTCAGGCGACGGCGGGTCCCAATTGC
Source organism: Oryza meridionalis (assembly GCA_000338895.3). Taxonomy (NCBI): domain Eukaryota; kingdom Viridiplantae; phylum Streptophyta; class Magnoliopsida; order Poales; family Poaceae; genus Oryza; species Oryza meridionalis. Next base: position 21,383,388 of record CM002529.2, on the reverse strand, counting down.
GACGGACACACACGATGGCGCTGCTCCACCACCGTCAAGTGGAGGAGCTGCTGGCAGGTGCCACCCGGATGTCCTTGAGCACCCCCACTACCTGCTGCATCGTCGGCCTCTTCTCCGGCGACTGCGCAGTGCAGAGGTACCCCACCCGTAGGCACTCCACCATCTCCCGCTCCACCGTCGACGTCTCCGGCCCGCCGCCCGCCTCTTCCCGCACTCTCGGGTCCACGATGTCTAGACCCTTCTGGTCGCGGATGATCTCCCGCGCCCAGCTGACCGACGCCTCGTCCCAGTCGGCTTGGCCGGTCATGAGCTCAAGCACCAGCACGCCGAAGCTGTACACATCCCCCTCTGGCGTTGTGTCGCTAGGGTGGCCGAAGTCGGATATCCGAGGCTCTAGGTCTTCGTCGAGGAGGATGTTAGTTGGGACCAGATTACCGTGCACGACCGGCCGACCCGACCCTGCCCACCCTTGGTGTAGGAACGCGAGCCCTCGTGCGATCCCTAGCGCGATGCGGTGCCGGGTCGGCCAGTCGGAGATGGACCGCTTGTCCTCCGCCACCTCCCAGATGTCACCGCCAGTGTCATCCTCCATGTCGGGCCGCCCCGCCGGAAGCTCGTGCAGCCACCGGTGGAGGTCGCCTTTCTCCATGTACTCGTACAGCAGGAGCTTCTCCTTCCCTGTAATAAATGAAGGCATTTGAATTTCAAAAGTTGCAGTGAGAGTACAGATTGCAGAAGAAATTTTCATCTGCACCAATTCGGTGGAGGTTGATTTGTGCACCTAATCTAACTGCTCCAACTATAGGACACACACACGCTGACAGGTCAAACATGCCGTCTGCATGTATTGATGTATGGTGTTAATCTACTCCCTAGTTGCAAACTTTATTTTGACACTGGCACTAGGAATTGAAACAAAAGTATAAATACATTTTACATATTTTTAGAAAAAGACATCATTAGTAAACGAAAAAGAGTTATATTTAGCCCAAAATATTATGATTGGAAAATATTACTCCATGTGTTGGGCAAAATCTTTGGAAAGAAAAAACTCAAATTTCATTTCCTGAAAAATTTCCAAAAACCAATATCATTTTCTCACCTGCAATGCAGTAGCCAAGGAGCGGGAGAATGTTGGGGTGCCGGAGACGCGCGACGTCGCGGAACGCGGTGGCCGAGGCCGCAGGGTCGTCGTCCACTCCGACGCCAGCCATGGCGCCGTCTACAACGCGGACGACGACGTGCATGTCGCCCGGGAGCACGGCGCGGTACGCGGCGCCGCTGCGGCCGCCGCGCTCCGCGAGCTGCGACTCGCGCCCGAACCCGGACGTGGCCGCGGCCAGGTCGGCCAGCGTGAGCTCCATCAGCGGCCGCTCGAACAGCACCACCGGCGCAGCAGAACCCCCCTTCGCCGCCGCCGCAGCCGCCGCCACGGCCACGGCCACCACCTCCTCCTCGTCCTTCCCGCCCCATTGCGCCTTCCTCTTCCCCTCCTCCGCCTCCTTCCCCCTGTTCTTGCGGCAACGCAGCACCCCGCACGCCACGCACCCGACGAGACAGAGCAGCATGGCAACGGACACCACCCCGCACACCACCGCCACCGTGACGACGCTCAAATGCTTCCTCCTGCTCCTCGTCCGCGACCTCCTCGCCGGCGTCGCGGTATCATTCTTTCCGCCACCTCTATGTGGATGCGATGGCGGCCGCGGCGGCGGCGGAGGTGGCCGCCGCGCCGTCGAGTTCTCCGAGAACACCAGCGAAGCGTTTCCGGCGTGGACAAAAGCAGAGTGCCCGAACTTCTTGACGGCGCCGCCGTCCACCACGCCGGAGAAGTTGTTGCACGAGACGTTCAAGAAACGGAGCCCGGCGAGCGGCGGGAGGTCGCCGGGGAATCTACCCTGCATCGCGTTCCGCGACAGGTCGAGCCGGCTCACCCCCGCCAGCCGCCTCAGCCCCTGCGGCACCGCCCGGATCCTGTTCGCCGACACGTCGAGGACGCGGAGCCCGGCGAGCGCCCCCACCCCCGCGACGCCGGTGAACCGGTTGCCGGACACGTTGAGCGACTCGAGCCGCGGGCTGGCCTCCACCACGCGGAGAGCCCCACCCAGCTGGTTCCCGGAGACATCGACGTGCCGGAGCGACGGCGCGCGCCAGAGCCCGCCGGGGATGGCGCCCTGGAGCGCGTTCCCGGACAGGTCGAGCACGGCCAGGCCCGACAGGTTGGCGAGCGCCGCCCACGCCACGGCGCCCGTGAGGTTCCGCGACGGGAGCCGCAGCTCCCGCACAGCCCCGCATGCCGCCGCCGACGCGCCGCCGGCGGGCGGAGGCAGCCGGAAGTTGCGCACGCCCCGGAACGCCGCCGCGACGATGGCCGCGTCGCCGCCACCGCCGACGGCGCAAGAAGAGGACGAAGAGGAGACAGAGAGAGCCAGCAGGAGCAGGAGGAGGTGGGAGTGGAGGAGTGGCATGGGAGAAGCAAGCGTTAGGGATCCGGAGGCATCGAACAAGGGGGAGAAGCTAACCAGCATGAAGGAATGGAATAGTGCTACGCTGCTGCTACTGATGAGAATCATGAGATGAGACGATGGTTTAATAGATAGTGACATGACGGTGGGGGTGCCCAGGTGTCTAGTGTCATCTTGCGCTCGAAACATGCGAGGGAGGAGTTGTTGGGTTTTCTTCTCATTGTGGGGGGAGTAGACTTGCTATGGTAGCTACTACTATAGCGTCACCCTGGATGGGGTGGTTCTGGTGTTCTAAAATTTGAGCTGGGGGTGGTTTTGCCGTGCCCTGATTTTTCTCGTAACTTTAGTCGATTGTTGACCATGTATGTGCACCCTTTCCATTAAAGGGAAAATTGGTCTGTACGTCATGGAAACTTCATTTTAACCCCCGTTACCTCTAGCTTTTTGTAAGTGTCACTATGACAGAAACACATAAAAAATATGGCACTATGAGTGCTGGAAATGATCTATACATAGACATTCTCCCACCTCCGCACGCTAAAAAATATATATAACCAGCACCTTCAAGCAACTTCAAGTGCTAATTATAGAGAAAAATCGACATCAAAACTATAGGCGCCAGATTGTTTTTTTAAAAAAAGCACCTTCAATATAATATAGGTACAGGTTGATTACAAAACCGGCACTTATAATATACCATTTGTTAAGAAACTGTCACCCTAAAAACCGAGCCGAGTCCACTCCTTTATCCCGCTCGCGAGAACCCTCTCCCTCTCCCTCTCATTATCCTTTATCCACTCACGAGCGAGAGCTGTGGTGGAACCCTCTCCCCAACAACGAGCAGCGGCAACACGCTGTGCCCTCTCCCTAGCGAGCAGTGGGCCCCCTCTCCCGTGCGGCCGGCGGCCGGCCTCTCACTAGCAGCAGCAGCTCCACGCAATGTGGTTAGCAGCTCCATGGGACAACAGCGGCTGGTGGCCGGCCTCTCCACGGGATGGCGGCGGCGGTGGCTCCACACGATGGCGGGTGGCAGCTCAACTCTATCTTGCAACCTGACAGCTCTACGATGACAGCGACAATGGCCTCCACCTTGTCAGATCCACGCGGCGATGAGTAGAAGCTGATTTCGGAGATTTGTAGTTATTAGATGTGGATGATTCAATCTTTATCTTCGATGTGGATGATTCAATTTGTTCTTTGATGTCAAACGACGTAGGAAACCAAATCTTTGATTCACTTTCTGTTCTTAGATGTGGATGATTCAATTTGTTCTTCGATGTCAAATGATTTGGGCAACATGGAGTAACTCGAAACATCCATCGGCTCAATGCGAGTCGATGCATCGAGCCTTTTATTTTTGCCTCACGTGCGTCTCAAAGGTGTCGGTTGTCAAACTAGCACCAATAACTGGGGTAATCAATGTCGCCTCCATGGTGCCGATTGAGAGATCCGGCACCCTTTTGAGATTCTTGACTAGCACATATTAGCATTTTGTTGACGGTCACTAAGTGCAAACTTTAACCGTCAACTCCTGCATAAAAGATATGAAATATACTATCAAAAGTTAGTGGTAGGAGTTTACTACTAACCACTTCAACAAGTTTTGGTAAATATATGTATGCAGGTCATTTAAGGAGAAATACACCCAACATGCGACAAAAATGAGCCTTCGACCAATCATGTGCAAGTGCAAGAATTGGAGGGCCCACAAGTCAGTCGAAACCGACTTAAAGTAGGGACGAACCATCCTAACCACCATAAAGACCCACCAGTCAGTCTCCTAGCCAAAGAATAGGCCAGGACGTGGGGTCAAGGGGTTAGCTGAACTAGGGGACCACAAGCGCCCCTTATCCTGGCCTTCCACGTGGATGTCCCTAAAAGCTCCTCAATGATGGTTATGGTCGCACCGATCACCACAACCGTCATACTACCACCATATGAAGGCTATAAAAGGAGGAGTTCATACACACTTCAACACACACAACTTTGAGCTCAAGTATAGTACAACTCACTTGTAGTTTCATATTTAGTATTTGTAGTTTGGTAGAGAGTAAGGGAAGCTCCGGAAGGTGTGCCACGAAATATTGGAGTTCCTCTGAGAATTTTACAGAGGAGCCGGAGTGTCGACATTCTTCTTACGGAGTACCGGAGAAAGCCGGGATTATCGGCCTTCTTCTCTCGCTTGTACCTCGGCGGATGTTTCCTTTATCAAAGTAAGTGTTCGAGTTTCTTTATGTTCTTTAATTAGTTTATTTAAGTGAGATATATTCTTATCCGTGTGGGTTTGTCGCTTAGTATACAACTAAGTACTCTAGTACTATGACTCTAGATAAAGAAGGAAGTTCTTGGGCAAGACTAGAGTAGTAATTAATAACTTAGGTGTAGTATCTAAGTTAGAAATTACCTTCATTTGTTGTGCGCTCCACGAAAAGTGAGGTAGGTGGCAGGTGGTGACAGCTCTGTCCGTCCTTCGTATTCCTCCACGTTCGGGTACGCCATAGAGCTCAAGGCCGGACTTAGCCTGGCAGACCAGGAGAGGGCCTATTCCCAAAGCATTCGATAGAGTTTTTCCTTTAACTTAATTAACTAACTAACTAAAAGACATAGGAATCCTTCTCTAGCCAATTTATCCTAAGTTGTTGTCCTTGGATTGAATCCTGATCGCAGATAATACACACACGTTCCTCATGTTCGATACCCTTGAAATACTCTGAGGGAAAGTGCTACAACAGTATTCCGTGTGCTTGTGGATTTATCTGTGATCGCAAGAAATATCAACACATTTATGTAGACTATACATCCATTTGCATAACGTGTAGACTATCCATCCATTTGCTCATATCTTGAGCATATTTGGAATAATAGCACTAGCCCAGGAACCTACTTTCTCTATTCTACTTAAGTAAACTAGGTCGGTGTAGATCCCTACCTTGTTCTAGTGTTACACCATTGACTTATTAGATGTCTTGCACTCCGATAGGAAAGTCGAGGAAAAAAAAGATGAGAAGGTCGGACGGGTTAAAGAGCCACTAAAGAAATACATGGTGAACCCTAGCCTGCCTCTCACAGATCCTATAATACAATCTTTATCATTCGTGTACCTTTGATGTTATGGTAGTAGTGTTTGAATCTTGTTGATTACAGGTATGGCTATTTAGATTTATCTGGTTGGTTTGAACAATTGAGAGTTTTTCAATTGTAAGCATGCATTTATATTTTACTTTTTCATTACTTGTATGTAGCCCTGGATATCGAGCTAACTCGGCTGGTTCTAGGTTGCTCCTTTAGATAACAAGTTGGCTCGGTTCAGCTCATGTGCTAATGAGCTAGAAGTCCAGTTGAAGCTAGCTTGTTAAGTTCGCAAACCACATCGTGGCACGATTCTCAGTGGAGGAGGGGACGAGCTTGAGTTCGCCAGCAACTGAGAGCATGACAGAAGGGTGCCCACGTCACTAAAGATGCACATAGAAAATAGGGATCTCGATCTCACCGGTAGCCGAGTAAGGCCTTTTACAGTGCAGTGCAAGGTACTACTAAGAGGAACCTAGTATGCCATATAGGATGAGATTTCTGTAAAGGTCCAAGCACCACAGTGCAGGCCATCCTCACCATGCTAATTCCCCGCCAGATTCCACGCCCTCTCTCTATCTCTCTTCCCAGCTACTTTTTCAGCTAGATTCCACACCCTCTCTCTCTTCCCAGCTTCTTTTTCAGCTTCTTTCAAAGGAAGCACTCGCGTCCATGCAAAGCACCGAGCGTCCACGCAAAGCACAAAGGGTCGACACCTTCTCTCCTCCATGATATCATGCGGCTTAGTTGGAGCAGCAAATCCACACGACAGCGTGGAGCACTGTGAACGCCCTAAGAGAGGGGAACCTCAGTACCTCACTAGATCCCTGTAGGGGAGGTGCTCGAGCTCGCTAGCAGCTGCTCCACCATTCAGCAGACTTCATAGCTTTAGCACACAAGGGGACAAATTCAACATCATTGTCAACAATGCAAGAGGAGATTGAGTTTGTTGGCAGTCACGCCACGGGGGATGTTCTCGTGCACTAGGTGACAAGATCGAATTCTCAGAATGCCACATGGGAAGATGCCTATCAGGTGGCGGCATTTTGGGCTGGCGGCGCCACCGTCGTGTTAACGACCAAATTTGGTAATATCAGCATCGGAAAGGAAGATTAGATCAAAGCGTAATCAAAGATAAGGATTATCGCAGAACAGAGTAAGAATCGGCTGGAGTCCGGATCGGCTACGATTGGATCGGCTAAATTCGAGTCAGACTTGGTTTGGTGATGCAGCCGATTCCGACAATATGACTTGGTGTACAACATCGGGTTGAGTTGATATGCTTCAAGATGATTGCCACGCGTGGATAGAGTCCTGGGAAGGCAATTGTATCTATTAATTAGGATATTTTATGTAATTTCCTTAGAGATATGTTTGGGCAAAAGTCTGCCGGAAAGACTTATGGTATTTTAAAGTTTGTTAGAGATAAGAGTCGTGTCCGATAAGGACATAGTTTGTAATTCTCGGGTATAAATAGACCCCGAACCCCATGTAATTATTCAACACACACGTTCAATACAATCTCGGCGCATCGCCACCCTTTTTATTTTTGTTTTATTTCGACGAGTTCTTACTTTCAGGTTGAGCTGCATCGGTTTCGATCTTTAACAAGAGGTAAAACTTGTTATGATGGCTTGCATTCTCGGGATTAGTGCTTCCATCTTTATGATACTCTAATCTTGTTTATGTAATTCGTCGAGTTATCATATATCTTACATAATCTCTGGCAATATCGTTATCTAACCTACAATCGGCTAACATCTGTCAGTAGAGAGCAGCCGATTAGGTTAGACATCGATGTTGATTTAGATTATATAGAATATCTACCACTCTATGAGACTTCCAGCGGCTTGATTGTCTAGATATTGTTCTTCTTTTCATACTTAATGCTGCATCAGTTGAGTTTGATCTATTAAGTCGTGCTTAGAATATCAATCTCTAGCCTGCCTTTTGGTTGCCGATTAGAATAGCATCGGGGTTTCAGCCGATCTTATCTGATTTAACTATATTTGCTTTATGTGCCTTATTGACATGTTAAATCTGCCCTTTATGTCAAGATCTTATTGCATCTAAGTATATTAAGCTTCTGTTTGGTATATTCTGCTTGTTTTAATATCTTAACATAGAGTTGTATCGGAGTATTAGCCGATACATGCTAGATCTATCTGATCGGCTACGCTATGAATATATATAGTCTTGTTGTTAATATATATTTCGATATAAGTGATTTATTTGTCTCGGCATGGCAACCGATCTATCCCAATTACTTGATTTAAGTATATATCGACACCAGGATTGTATATTGTTAATATCTACAGCCGGTCGAGTAGATTTAGTTCTTTATCATCTATTTCCAACTGCCGATCGATTCACATATGACATCGGCTCAAAGATAAATGATATGTCATCGGCAACTAGCCGATCGGCTATCGTTTATGGATTTAACCGCGGGTTTTTTGTCTTTGTTTTTTGTTGATTGTAGGATCAAATCAACTGGCACGCTAGCATACCCAACAACAAGTTTTGGACCTGCACTGGAGTTAAGCAGATCTCCCAGGCCTCGTGTTTTTCATCGACACATCGAGAGCGAGATGCCATGAGGAAGGGGACCTAGTGGCTTGGCGCCTGGCGGCTAGAGAGTTGGACGGGTGGAGTGGGGAATGGAAGGAAGTTATGGTGGGAGCTTTGTTGGGCTTTTTTTTTCTTATCTTCATGGGCTACTATGAAGAGTTAGGGCTGGGTTTGTGAGCCTAGGTTACGACTTCCTTGACTCACGAGCTAGCTAGAGCTGTCTTGTTATCTTTAACAAGCGGAAACATTAGCTTAGCTCGATTAAAACATGCAATGAAGCGAGCCGAATAAGTTAATAAGCTACGAGCTTTTCGTCCATCCCTACTCATATATGTGTTTTGTATAAGATGCATAAGTGGATTTTGTTTCCTTTTTACTGAACGATAGACATCTCCATACTTATGTTAAACACCTTGTTATCATCCAAATTTAGCCCCTGGACATGGAATAGGAAAATAATACCAAATTTTGGAAAGTACCGCATTTCCTTCACGGGGGCCGATCTGACCGGCGGTAAATAACCGGTCAGATCAGCAGAGTCCGAATCAGGGTCGAATTTTGTCGGGTCTCAGATTTCCTTCCTTGGGGAGGTATACGTGGAGGAGATCCCGTATGAGGCAAGGGCAACCTCTTTACAAGAGCAAGTTTAATAGCATAGCCAACTACTAGCTCTAATTCATCTATAGCCAATCTAGTAGCTCATTCATACAATAGTTACATACTACACTATTAATACATGGTCCCACCTATCATACACACACCGCGTCTTGGAGTCCGTGCTACAGCTGGCTACAAATCTATAGCCCGCTGCTCTTCTCTCTTTATATTTATCTTCTTAAAATATGTTTGTAGCTGGCTTATAGCCTGCTATTGTATCTGCTCTAAGAACCTAGGCCAGTTATAAAAGTTAGTGTTGGCCGGAGCAGAAATTAGAACGCTGTTGGCCAGAAATTAGAAAGGCCAAGCCAAAATTTTGAACGCTAGCTGTTGGCCGGAGGGTATAGGAGGGAGAGACGCGGGGCAGAGGAAGCTATGCATTAACTAACTACAAGTAGACAGTAATGATGATCTAAGTCTTCTTACCAATCGGCTTCGGCCCAAAGTAAGTAATGATGCATCTCTTTTCATTAACGGCTATAATTTTTCCTACTGATGACAATGATTTGATCATCCCTTGGCATGCAGTTACTCTACAACCCATGCTTACTGTCGGTGATTAAAGTTGTGTAAATTACAGAGTATCATTTGGACTACATATATTACTTTCCTTGATATGTCCATGTTCATATAATCTTTATTTGGTAGCACATAACTAACATAGTTTTATTAGTGATATGATGGATACCACCCGAGACATTACACACATCTAGTAAAGAGAACTCTTGCCAGAATCCTATGGTGCAAAAGGATCTTTGTTATTACCATCTCTCTAATATATACTGGTATATACTAGTCGATAGGACAGATGCTATAGCGTCACCTGTGTTACAAAAGTTGCCTAGTTGCATGTGAATTATGATGCGATTAGGTGACTAGGACACCATCTTTTCAGACTCCCACTAAACCCACTCATGGGGTTTTCACCAGGTTGAATCACATGCTGATGAATTATTGTTTCTTCGCCCTGCCGCTAAGCATCGATCATCAAACCTTGTCAGCTTCATTTTTAACGGTAACTGTACACTGTTCTTTCCTCCAAATTATTTTCGATCTTATTTTATTCAGGTCATAACACAAAATCCAGAGGACTGTCTGACTCTGATCCATCGATCTTACATATACAATGTAAACATGGCAATTCAAAGTGCCAAAGTATTGCATAGACAGATAGACTCCATAATGGTCAGAAATGGGCCTTGCTTCACCTAGAGCTTGGACACTTGGTCCAGTCATGGGTTATCTAATTAAGGTTCTGGAAGTGCGTGACCTTCCTAATGGTTTGGTTTCATTTGGGTACAACAATAAGCGCTGCATATATAGAGCCCAGTAGCAAATGGACGCGGCCGGAATTCAATCTGGAGGGAACAGCACACACGACCAATCTGTGACAGCGTGTGATTTGTTCTCTTCGTAGAAACTGGACAATGAAGAAACTGCTCTGTGATTGTCAGTTCGCGGTGGGCCACCAAGTGTCTTTCACCACGACTATGCGTTGATCACTAGAGTTGACTGCAGGTCTTTTTCTTTTTAAGATTCATTACTGCCTGTTATCTAACTATCTTCTAAACATTAAGTCATCACGTAGTACACCTACAAACGCTTTAAGTCACAAAGTGACCTTCTAATAAATTAGTAAAATTCTAAAAATTCTTAGAAAAGATAATTTGTCCATTGATATTGTCGGGACCCAACTAGAATCCCTTTGTGTATATCGTGCTAGTACAAACTCAACACTAATACACACAGTCACAAAGATAATATCACAACCACATCACGGCGTTTTAATAATCACGATGTTTTAATAAGTAGGAAATAAATATAATTTTAAGTTGGATCTTAATAGAACACTACATTGGATCAGGTCACCACTGACGGGCTTAAACCCTCAACTTTGACGGGTTTAGCCCCTGGTCAGAGATTAGTGGTCACTGATGACTTTGAGTCACCTGTGACAGGTGAAGGCCCGTCAGAAGTAAGAGCCACCTCAAACGGCCCCAACTAAAACCCGTCACAGGTGAGAGTCACCTCTGACTGGTCCTAACCAAAACCCGTCATAGGTGGGAGTCACCTCAAACGGCCCCTAACTAATTGGGACCGTCACTGGTGTGAGAAAAGGGAAAAAAAAGAAACACTGTCCTCCTAGGTTACCATCACATTCATTTCGACCGATTGCATTTGGCATTCACAAATCAAAAAAATCATCACAATTCTTCTTTGCGCCATCGCAGTTGTCCCAATCACAAAACAAAATCACAAGAATCTCAATCACCATAGGAATTAGAATCATCAATCACAGTAGCAACAATTGGAAAAACATGAACAGCACAAGACAAAATACATGGTTGAAAGAGGACTTGCTGGCAATGGATCTGAGCTCATTGTGTGTGACTGGAGGCAAGTCAACGCATGTGGATGCAGGCGGCGACGACTTAGGTGCAGAGGAGATGAAGAAATGGCGGTCGACGTACGTGGATGGAGGCAGTGGATCTGGCGTCAAGAAGGGTGAAGGAGGCGGTGACCGGCAACCTTGGCGAAGTGTGAAGGAGGCAGCGGTCGGAGCCCGGGGGTTCCAGATCCGGTGGTCCCTAACCACCTGGAGACCAGATCTGGCGCCCACCAACTCGAGGTGACCACCAGCGACCACCACCGATCCTCAGGGACGAAGAAGCGGTCGCCGGAGCTCAGGGACGAAAAAGATCCGCCGGAGATCTCCCGCATCCGGTAGGGGCGGGAGGGGAGGCGCGGTGGCGCGGGGGTGGCCGACGGCTGGAGGGGAAGCGGTCGAGGCCCGATGACGGCAGCGGTCTCCACCGCCCGTGGGTTGGCCGCCGTTGACACCTCCAGCCGCGCCTCCGCCTCCGCCCACGCAAGCTGGCCGCCAACGCCACCGACGATGGAGCCAGTGATGGAGGCCGCCTCTTTAGGTCCCAACGCCGTCCGCCCCTCCGACGGCGCTCGGGGTGAGTGAAGGAGACAGCCATGAGGCCAGATCTAGTGGCCGGCGGTCATGGGAACGAGGTCGCGGCGGTCGACGGTCTGGCTTGCTGGCGGAGGAAGAGAGAAGAGAGTGGAGGAGGGGAGAGGGAGTTAGAGGAAGAGAGAAGAGAAGGGGCTGGGTGGGGCGGTGGTTTTTTTACGTCACCTGTGACGGCTATAAGAATTGAACACGTTTGAGGTGAGCTATCTCACCTTTGACGAGGGCAAACTCAACACCCGTCACAGGTAAGAGGTCATCTGTGATGGGCCTATATGTGGGCTCGTCAGAGACATTATGTGACGGGTTCTTGTATAGATCCGTCACAGATGAGTTCTTACCTATGACGGGTCATTTTCTTGAGCCTCATCTACAACGGGGTTTATTTTAACCCGTCAGAGATGATATCATCTGTGATGAGACATTTTGGTCCATCACAGGTAGGGCATCACAGATGGACGGATCTGGTGTAGTGGAAAAAAATTTGAAAATATATCTTTTTCTTCGTTATTTTGTGTTTATATACCAATGCGATGAAATTTTACAAATATACCTCTACCGCATAGTGGTTAGCGGAACCGTCTTGGTCCCGCACCACCATTCCGCGGAACCGGCGGTCGCGTAGAACAGCAGTTCGGGACCGATCGATCCCGCAGCCTGGAAACGCGGTACCACCACACCGGTGAATGCATGCGTTGCTTTCGGTGAAATACAACTGTAAATGCACGCGTTCGGTGAAATGCAACTGTGAATTAATGCATGCGTTGCATGCCGTGCCGTTGGTGCATCGTTGGCGCGCGGGACCGCGCCGGTCGCGCGCCCCCGCCGCGACGGTTCCGCGCCGACGTTCCGCGGGAGCGACGGAGCGAGCGGCACTGCCTCGGTCCCGCATCTTCATTCTATGTATATTTTCGTAACTCCACATACATGTATATAAACACAAAACGTTAAAAATAAAGATATATATTCAAATTTTATTCGATCTTAATACTGGGTTTATAATTAATTTAATGACCACACAGGACCTAAAAAGATAAACAATGAAAAAGAAAGGACACCAACGATACACCATAGATAGTTGATTAGGGCATGCAACCTACCCCTCCGTCCTAAAAAACCAATCTAGTATTAAATGTGACACATTCTAGTACTACGAATCTGGACATATCTCTATCCAGATTTATTCTACTAGAATATGTCACATCCAGTTCTAGATTCCTTTTTTTCGGGACGGAGGGAGTATTTAATGTCCACAGCAATAAAAATTTCTGGAAATAGCTAGCTTTCTCTTCAATTTGTGGGACAGGATGAGTATATAAAGTACTGGCAAGTATACAGGAATATGCAATATATAATCCAGGGCTTCAATGGAAGGGTAGGGTTTCTTCGTATAAATGTATTTGCGAATTCAAATACAATAAATAGATTTAAATTGAATTTAAACACCGGCTTCCCCCATAGACAGTCCTCGCTTCACCACACAGGTGAATGATCGCATGCTACAATCCAAAATCATAGCATCTGACCACTTGGGCTGCCAGCGTTAGAGCTAAGCAGTATACTAAGGTAAGTCCTTCCCATGAGGCCATGTAGTTGCATGGTAAGGTTCAGTTCAATGACGCACGAAGTGAATTTCTTAACTGGTCAGGACGACTTGTCTAAACTATGGACCTCAAACAAATAACGAAAAGAGCCAACATGAAGCCAACGGCTCACCACTCCCCGGCGACGCGACGGTGGCGGCCTCCACTAGATCTGGAGCCGCCTCTTCTTTGGCTCTATCGCAACACCAGGCAGGCGTTGTCCCCATCACCGATGCCAAAGGTCAGTGTCCCCCTCGTCTTCTCTCTCCCCCATCCTCTATCCCTCTAATCTCATTGGCGGCGGTTGTCTGCAAGCCAGCGAGTGTTCGGAATTCTTCACGGTGAATAACAATAGTAAGTGGTATTGAATTTTTAAATCCGTGTGATAAATTTTGTAATATTGATTATGTGATGTGTGATCGATTGTTTATGTGTTTATTATGTGATTTGTTTGTTGGAATCATCGGTTTGATTTTTGAACTTGTGATTCTTTTGCTCTCTTGCTTTTCGATTTATTTTCTGTGGATTTGGAGCATTGGCTTGATTCGAGGACATGGAATGATTTATTTTTATTTTTGGATTTGATTAGATGGATCTGGAATCGTGGAAAGTGGCAGAAAGAAAACCGGACGGGTAAAAAAACTTAGCGTGTATTTCTTATTTGATTCGATCTCTAATCTCTGTTTTTTTTTTCTTTGACCAATGCTTCATCGCATGGGCGGGGACGGAGGGCACCGCTAGGTTGGATTTTTCTTCGTCACCTTTGTTTATATTTTGACGGATGACGGAAACACCTTTAACTTTTTTGCGCTTTTTTCTCACGTATTTTTTAACCCTTTTTATTTTTCTCGTGTATTCTCTTTTTAAATAGTTAGATTAGATTAGAGATAGATAAGAGATATATACTGATTAGAAATCGGAATTTGTTTCCCCTTTGCATTTTTTTTCTCGCATGAATTTTTATTTGTACGAACCAGCTTTTTATTTTTTACGAACCATTTTTTTCGCTACTTTCTTAGGGAATCGGACGAACTTTTTTTTAGATGTTTTTCAGATTTCCATTTTTAAAGGAATCGGATCTAGCCTTTATTTTTCACCACTTTTTTTTGCCTTTTATAGGAATCGGATCTACGGGTTTTTTCGCCACTTAGGGGAAACAAAATTTTGTTGTTGTTGTTTTTCTTTTTTTATTTTTTTTGCAGTTTTTCTTTTTCTTTTTATGCACATTTATGCCCTTGTTCTCTCCCTTTTATTATTTTTTCTTAAAAAACGACCTCAAGTATCTTATTGCAAGATTATAGGGACTCAAATGTAAATACAGAAATTACAGAGACTCAAATAGAAAAGTACTAACCCAAAAATTAAAATCATATAAAAATAGAATACTCTCGACCGGTAGGTTCCGTTTTTGCAAACAGATCTTCAATCCGGCACATCAATTTTTTTCACCAAGATGTATGGGATATCACAGTATAGATTGAAACCGAGAGGAGTGTGTCTGGGATCTCGGACTCAAACCGAGACCGAGAGGAGTGGTGTATTTTATTTTCCATTTTTAAGGAGGAATCGGATCTAGAGTCGGACTTTTTTTTCGTTTCTGAGAGGGAATTGGACTTTTTTTTATTTTTTTCACTATTTATTTTATTTTGACGGACGAAGGAAACATCTCTTATTTTTTAAGTAAAAAAGCAGAGAGAGACAGAGATAGAGATGGTAGAAGTAGATAATTGCACTCTTATTTTTAAATTAATTTATTTTTTCAAAGAAGATAAGAAAGCATATAAAAAGGAGGATGGCTTAAAAGGACTAGCGAGAAAACGTAGCGAGGATATGAGCTGAACTTTTTAAACCAGCCGATCGTGTCATTGTTGGAAATCTACGTTAGGTCTACCGGCCTAGCGCGTCGTCGTAAGAGATTTGGCCGGCCCGCGCGCACCGATCTGGACGCGCCTCTGAAGTCTGAAGCCCTGGAGGACACGCCCGTTTCGCTCGGTACGTGTTTCCTCCTCTCCCGTCGTCCAACCAAACATGCAAAGCTAGCGTGCATGCAAAACGGCTCTAGGAATATACCACGAGATACTCGGAGCTCGACCCGGATGCGTTAGTGTTGTTGCACGGTTAGAGCAGAGATAAAACATGCACGCGGAACGGAACAGCTGGCTGGCTGCCTGGCTCGATCGCGGCACATTCTCTGTTACGTACGCAGACTTGGGGACAAGAATAATGACTTGACAACGTTTATTACTCCATTACCATCCGGCTGATCACCACTACCAAATTATAGTTTGCACAGGCGGACAAATTCTTAATGATATATAAAAAGAATAATTCGCGAGATAAATTAGTGCATACTAGCGAGTATTATTTCCCACCGAAATAATACTCTCTCGGTCGATCGGTCAAGCGCCACCTGCAGTCCATTCCGGTGCCGTAACGTGAGATGCGGATGGTCTTGCGCAGCATACATGCGTACACGTGTTCACTGTAGTACCCGGCCTAGCTCGTACGTAACTGAGGCGTTGTTTAGTTCGCGAAAAAAAAATTTCGATGTCAAACCAGACGTTTGACCGGATATTAAAAGGGGTTTTTGACACAAATGAAAAAACTAATTTCATAACTCGCTCGGAAACCGCTAGACAAATTTATTAAGCCTAATTAATCCGTCATTAGTATATATGGGTTACTATAGCACTTATATCTAATCATGGACTAATTAGACTCAAAAGATTCGTCTCGCGATTTTCATGTAAACTGTGCGGTTAGTTTTTTATTTTATCTATGCATGTGTCAAAGATTCAATGTGACTTTTTTAGAAAAAAAATTTTAGGAGGCCTAAGTGAATATAGTGACATTGTTCACTGTGGACTACTAAGCTTTCTTAAGAAATTCAAGATCAAAAGCCCACTTCCTCACAAAATATAACAATTTCTAACATTTAAATTTTGTTTCAAAATATAATAACTTTTCATCTACACTTTTTCCTTAACTAATCATAATCTTCAACTGTATCTATACATACTCTTCTCAACCAATTATAATATTTTTATTTATGTTTATCAATTTTCATAATACTCGTGTTCAATTCTGAAATTTTTTATATTTTGCAAAAGATGGGGTAACATTTTCCTCCTCTTTTCGCGGCTTGATCACTTGTTCAGCATACGCGTATACATGAATCATTCCCAGCTGTGTGTCCGATCGTTTGTCTATCATGCACGATCCAGGCGTCAGTTGCCTGTACGCGTGACGTTGAGTCGGCTAGCTTGTTAATTAGCTGGATTAAACTAGCTCCTGTATAGCTAGGATATTAATTTGTAGGTCCTCGTGATGAGATGACGACGACGACGATTATTGTAATTAATCACTTGGTTAATTAGAAATCCAATCATTGTCGAGATTGACCAGAATCACAATTCACAGATGCAATGATCTCGTGCAGGTGTCTTCCACTGGACGGTTGTTGGTTGGTCGATTATCTGCCAGGAGAAACGTACGCCAAACAGACACCAGGGGCACCGTACGTGTCACTAATCTGCCGGACATGGCTGGAAGAATTCATGAATATATATTGTACTCCGTACTAACTATGTACAATGAGTGCCGTTGTACTACTCTCGATTAATTAGTACTCCATCCGTTTCATTTTTTTTAAAGTCGTTTGACTTTTTAATTATTAAAAATTCTTTATATTTGACAACATCTATAATAACAAATTAAATTTATTAAATTTTGTATTAAATATATTTTAATAATATATTTGTTTATATTTAAAATGTTACAATATTTTTTTATAAACTTAATCAACAATAAATAAATTTAACTAATAAAAAAATCAAATGACTTCTAATATGAAACAGTAATATGAAACAGAGAGAGTAGTTCGAAACGGTGCTTATATATGTACAACCACAGCTAAACAAAATGGTCAGTTTAGCGGCAGTGCATATGAATTGATGGATTCGGTCTCATGCAGTCAATACTATGACTGTAACTTAAACGGTCACACACCAAATCTGTTTGATCTAATTTCCAAAACATTTTTGGTTAAAAAAAATACTGTGGTTTTGCGGTAGACAAAGATACTACGGTAGTAGAAGATCTTGAACACTTTAAGCAGAAAAATCAATAGATGAGATTAGCTGCAGTCCTTAACGAATTGTAACTGCACACGATCTCAATGGCAAATTGATACACTCTCTATACCAAAAAAACAAAAAAATGAACTGAAGTTAGCTTATGCGAAACAGGCTAGACTGTTTTTTACAACCCTGCACCCAATGATATATTAATGCCAACAAGTCGAGCCTAATTAAGCTTTTCAATTAATCACCTATTCTCACATTATTGTAAGAAAAAAAACTCCCGCTAGTCAACGAAAGTGAAGCGGGAGCTATGATGGGCCTCCATAAGTCCATATGCCCTGTCAATTATACACGGGCCAGAAAATCCTAGCCGCATGAACAAAAGAACGGCCAGGATTCACCGGCGCGGCGTACGGCTGGCGATTTCCATCGAACTCACGAGCGTCTCGCGTGCTAAACCCTTGTGGATCCGTGTATTTAACCACCTTCCAATCGTCGAGCCGCCCTTTGCCTCGATCCCCCCTAACAGCAGCAGAATCCGCGTACTCTCGCCGCCGCCGCCCGCCGCGGCGCGCGTGCGTGCATGTTCCGATCCATGGGGACGGGGACGGGGACGAAGCCGCCGGCGATGACGACGGAGCGGTACGAGTTCGGGCCGCTCGTCGGCGAGGGCAACTTCGCCAAGGTGTACCTCGGCCGGCACAGGGCCACCGGCGAGGAGGTCGCCATCAAGGTGATGGACAAGGAGAAGCTCGTCAGGCTCGGCGCCACGGAGCTGATCAAGCGGGAGATCGCCGTCATGCAGCGGCTGCGCCACCCGAACGTCGTCCGCATCCACGAGGTCATGGCCAACAAGCGCCGCATCTGCGTCGTCATGGAGTACGTCCGCGGCGGCGCGCTCTACCGCTACTTCCGCAGGGGCCCCGGCGGCGGCGCCGCCGGGCTCCGGGAGCACGAGGCGCGCCGGTTCTTCCAGCAGCTCGTCTCCGCCGTTGCCTACTGCCACTCCCGCGGCGTGTTCCACCGCGACATCAAGCTGGACAACCTCCTCGTCGACGAGCAGGGGAACCTCAAGGTCGCCGACTTCGGCCTCTCCGCGCTCGCCGACATGGAGCGGCGAGAGGCCCACCTCCAGACCGTGTGCGGGACGCCGCTGTTCCTCGCGCCCGAGGTGTTCAAGCGCCGGGGCTACGACGGCGCCAAGGCCGACGTCTGGGCATGCGGCGTCGTCCTCTACGTGCTCCTCACCGGCCGCAAGCCTTTCCCCGACGAGCACGTCTCCAGGCTCTACCGCCTGATCGGGCAGAACCAGTTCCAGTGCCCGCCGTCGTTCAGCCCCGACCTCGCCCGCCTCGTGCGCCGCCTCCTCCAGCCCGACCCCGACCGCCGCATTACCATACCGGAGATCATGGAGATGAGATGGTTCAAGAGGGGATTCAAGGAGGTCACCTACTACATCGACAGCAACGACCGCCTCCGCAGCCTCGACGGCCTCGACGGCGAGCCGGAGCTGTACGACTCCGACACCGACACGATCGAGTCCTCGTCGTCGTCGGAATCTCCCACCCCGGTGGCCGGAACGCCCCGCGGCATGCACACCTCGGTGTCGGCGCCGGCTCTGTCCGAGCTCGACCGCATGGAGGACAGCGCGTCGCTCCCGCTCCCGCTCACGCTCCCGCCCCGGCCGCGCATGCCGCGGCCCAAGAGCCTGAACGCGTTCGACATCATCGCGTCGTCGCCGAGCTTCGACCTGTCGGGGCTGTTCGAGGAGCGCGGCGAGAGGATGCGCTTCGTGTCCGGCGCGCCGGTGGCCGACATCATCGCCAAGCTGCAGGAGATCGCCGGGATGGTGAGCTTCACGGCGCGGACCAAGGACTGCCAGGTGAGCATCGAGGCGACGCGGAACGGGCAGAAGGGCGCGCTCGCCATCTCCGCCAAGGTGTTCGAGCTCACGCGGGAGCTCGTCATGGTCCAGGTGTGCAAGAAGGCCGGCGACACCGCCGAGTACCGCAGGTTCTGCGACAACGAGCTCAAGGCCGGCCTGCGCGGCCTCGTCGTCGACGCCCTGCCGCCTCCGGTGGAGGGCGGCGGCCATGGCGGCGCGGCTGCTGCGGCTGAAGCCGAATGAATGATGGATCAGTTGGCTCGAAAGAATTGATCTTTCAACAAGGATTGATCCCAGTATCTTTAATTGTTTTTCATTTTATTACTCATCATTGATTAGTTTATTAGTCTAGTTTAGCATTTTTGACAGTGACTGTGTGGTGGATCCTGATGAATGTATCATGTGGCACTGTTGCTGTTTAATTAGGCTGCTAAATGCTGCTACTAATACCCTGTTGTCGTAGTTGTGCTCATTAAATTTGGGAAAGATTGTTCTTTGGCAAGCCTATGGAGCTGTTAACTTTGGCGTTTTATTGTATATCCATGTTCTTGCCACGAGAGAGGAGCAATTTTACGGTCCTTGAGAAGGCACCAAAAATTTAATTTAAAATTTGGTATCTCCTAGTACCTATGTATCAAGAGGTATCAAATTTATAACAGAAAAAATGGTACCTCATGTACCTCCTCAAGTACTATAAAATTGCTCCGAGAGAGAAACACTATAACGGATCTCGATTAAATTGCAAGTAGAAGACGATTAAATTGCAAGTAGAAGTTGAAACATATAGAGTCATTTGTTCTTGGCTTCTTTCTTGTCTGAAATATTTTGTGGCCCTGCTTTAATTCAGGGGTCATGCTTAATGCTTAATGCTTCATGTTGATGTTGGCATAGAAATTGTAATCATGCCAATTTGACTTATATCGAATGCATTTTGATATATAGAATCTCTTGATACAAATATCAAAGTGTCCTTAAACTGATAGGCTTGAAATTCCCTGTATGATTCTCAAAAGGATCTCATGATGGTAGGTAGGTAGACTGCTGTTACGAGGAAACATATGCAATTGAGAAGAGGATTTTTACGGTACCATATACTGTGTAGATTGATTTGTTTTTTTAGTTAATTAGATGTCAGTATAAAGTTTGAAAGGGTAATTTTGTCTTTTCTTCGTTATTCTATCATCAAACCGTGCTATCGTCACGTGCTTTGTCAACAATGGCGCTCAGGATGCTTCTCCCCTAGTGCACGATAAGATTTAGGACCAGGTACTCCTAATTAGATTCAATCTGAACCAAAAATTACTAAAGTGTTATTTTATTTTCTAGCAAATTCCTAGCATGCCCTTCTATATACTGCCAGTATATACTGGCAATATATTGTACCGTAAAAGTTCTATTGAGACAAAGGAAAACTTATATATATATATCCTTCTTTTTCAAAAATAAATTGGCCAATTGGAGAGGTTATCAAAAAGGAGAAAGATGCAGTGGAGACTAACATATGATATATATCTGTAGTTCTGAAACTATTTTTGGATGGAATGAAAACTATCCTATATTCCTATATCATAGAAGAATCTCTTCCATAAACTTCAGGTTTTGGACATTTGCTCGCTTTCTCCTTTTCCTTTTTGTTGTGTGGTATCTAGCCTGTACAACAGGTTGGGCAAATCTTGCTTGATAGCACCACTGTTCTTTGGTGAGATTGTTTGGGCAACCTGGATGAGTAGCCATGCAATCTGAACCACACTTCTGCTGATTGCAACTTGCTGAATATGGCATGCCCGATGTGGATTGCAAGCCGAAAACATCAGTATTGTACTTTCTGAATTTTTACTGCTGTTATTTGTGTGCTCCTTTCTCTACTGAAACTGGCAGTAACCTAGGTACTACAGCTGAACGGCTGATTCTCTTGTTGGAAATTAGCTGAAATTAGAGTACTGGATTATAACTACCAGCAGTCCAGCACAGGTAAGGCAATGAAAACCACAAATTACTATTCATCAAAGTGTACCAAACCAATGATGGTTCATTGCTTTGGACGAGCCACATGTCCAAACAGTTGATTTAAATACGCACCACCTATCAGCATCCGCTGAAGTTTCAAAAAGGCAGAAAAGAAAAGCTCACATCGTATATTTGCAGCACATCAACCAATTTTCTTCATAATAATGGCCTCAAGAAGGCGACTTGTCTTCGGGTGTCTCCACCTGAAATATCATCGCGTTACCTGCATTATTTTTCAATCATGGTGTGTTCTAAATCGATTGATCATCATTTGCTACTCTTAAATGTTTCTTGCTAAATCGACTTGTGCTCACTTCTTATCATCTTTGTCGCGTGGAAAAGAACAAGCCGTTCCATACGCTTCTTTTTCTCCATCGTTGTTTTGCACAGATAAACAACGATGTACACCCGTGGAAACATGTCTCTGGAAGTTTGTGTGGTTCTGGCGATCGAGGAATTGACACTTTGATAGTTACACCTGTTAATGCAGGTGACTGCAGTTTGTAGAAGCAAATATACACACCTCTTGCTAAATTTCGCTGAGTGTATGTCTGTCTTCTTTACCTGAACCATGATGGTTAACCTAACAATAAGTTGAACAAGATTAGGACAAATTAGAAGAATCTAGTTCTACAAATGGCAGGCAGGCTGCCAGGACAGGCTCACTATGTAGGAATATCATGTCTGCGCAATAATTCAGGTTAAGAAACTGGGAGATACGCAATCATTCTTCTGTTTCTGAAACACACATTTCAGCTGTTTGGCATGGTTCCTCAGGTTTTATCAGTTATAATTTCCAAACTTCAGTCTGACATGATCCTTATTTTCTCAAATTTTCCGCCTTTGAAACTGATTAATCTTTGTAATACAAATATCATTCTCTCTCTTACACACTCTGCACCCATGAATTAACGGTGATAATACAAACAGAAATCTGAACAGTGTGGTAACGTAGGCACAACATTCATTGTCAGTAGTCCTATAAAATTTGAACACATATTATGGTGTGCAGGAGAATTTATTTATTCATTTTTACAGATTTTTGAGGAACAAATCAGATAAGTTATTCAACCCCCAGCCCACACAAGCAAACAAACAAACGATCAATCAAAACTAATAAGAGCCTCATAATCTGCAGCTACAGCTCGGTGACAGTGCAGAATTGCATCTTGGACATCAACTTGCCAAGAATACAAATTGGTTACGCCCATAGTGCTACTTGCAATTCATTGAGGCAATCATGGATTCGCATTATACCCTCGTTTTAGTGAGAGCAGATAATTGGGTAGCTTGTATGTTCATCTCTGAACTAGCAATCCACATTATTTGAATAATTGAAATCACAGGGGAATGTACGGTAACCCAACAAACAAAGGACTTCTTCTAATCAAGTTCTTGTCATCAACCAAGAGCTGGCAGGTCACAGTGTCGGGCCATGCAAACAATGGCCGCTTATATTGATTTCGTGGGACACCTTATTGTGCTTAGTAGTATTCAGTTTGGAATTGCATACGATTTGAAAAGAAAGATTTTGACACATAAGCTGCAGATTAATGGCTGAGTACCTTTCAGTGAGTACCTCTCAACAAGAATACAATTAAATCGCTTGGCCTATAATTGCCTGCATAGTTACAATGGAGAAAAGCTCACCCATGCAACTATTTTCACAAATCAACAGGAGCAGAGTTGATTAGTTGCCTTCATCCACTGGTCACTTTTCTTCATAAATTTGAACTTATATCCAACAATAATGAGTGATATAGATGTCCTATATATGCTCCACTTCAATAATAATGTGGCAGAGACAACTGAAGAAACTTTTTGCTTTACAATGGTCAAATTCTGCCTTTTCAGATAGTCTTCTATTATGAAATCAAATAAAACGAATTAAAGCACATTCCAAATGCAAATCTAGCAATGTGGCAATGCGATATATGCTGTTCACATGCAAAGGGAGTGGATTTATTCAAGAGCGCATAGTTGTCATAAAGTAATATATACATAAACTGAAATGATTATTGTAAATGCAAGCATGCTAGAATAATAAATTCTCCCGCCTAGCGGAAAAAAAGATGTAAAAACTAAAATGAACATGTATTACCCTTTTTTTCATTCTAATTACTAGTACAGGAAAAATCTGTCAAACAGAAAACCAGCAGTTACAAAGAATTTTTTTTACTGATCACATCTCATTAACTAATTAAGTAGCAGATCCAGGAATAAATTATAGGTTCAGCGAGGACGTGTAACCTAACAGGTAAATATTTATCCAAGATCAATATGATGCACAGAAAAATCACACAACATATGTTCAAAATATACTACAAATAATATATGACACTAAACAGAAGCAACAATTCCCTGCCCTCTCCAACTCCTTTAATTTCTGTTCATCCTAGTTTAGGGTGTAGTATGATACAAAGCAAAGATAACCTGACATTAGATGGTTCTCTGAAGATTGAATCTCCAATTATCTGTGCTTGTAGTTTGCTCACTGGTAGTATATTTCTCTAATTCAACTTATGTGGTAAATGATTCATTTATAAAAATGAAGGTAGAATATATATAGACGATCTATTGTACCTTTCTAACGATGAATGTTGCCACCAAATTATTTGAGATAGAAAAAAAAATTGCAACAACCTGTCAATCTTTAATAAGTGCGTCCACTGTCCAATCAGTAGCCAAGCTTACCGGGACCTGGCCTAGCCGGCTTGCCGCCGCGACACGGTGAGGGCTTCGACCGATCGAGCCGTACGTGGAGCCCTCCGCCCCCGGCGCGCCGGCTGCTCGTCGTGCCTCGCCGGCCGCCTTGCCTCTGGTTGTTTAGCCAGCCGCTCCTGGGATGCTTTTGGTTTTGGGTCAGTTTGCTAAACGGATACGGGAGCCTCAAATTGCTAAACAAAAGTTCAAGATCGGCCTGTTGGGCTGGCTAACCTCCGGCCCAAGACTCCGGTCGGTATGCGTTCGAACCTACGCGTTTGGGAACCCATGCGCCATCTGGCCATCCCCGCATGTAAAACAGAACGATAAATTGATGCATAATTAATTAAATATTAGTTAAAAATATGACAATCGATTTATATGATTTCTAAAGAAAGCTTTGTTGTAGAATTTTTTTAAAAAAACATGACGATTAACAGTTTGAGAAGCGTGCGCGACTGTGCGTAGAAATGAAAGAACAAAAGTTGGGGGAGCAAAAGTATAGAGCACACTATAACTGTAGATCCATTACCGGTGCTAATTTGAAAGTTTGAAACTGTCACCAAGCTGGCAAGGAATTAGTTCAGTTGAGTAAAGAATCTCCATTGAAAATAATGAAAATCATAGTTCAGTTGAGTTCAATCATCTGAATTGTTAATGGTGTACTCCGGCCGTTGTGGAATGTTGCACTCTGATAAATAGCTGGGCCGCTAACTTAAAGCCAAGTCCAACCTAGCCTTGTCCAGCACACTGGTAATAGGAAAAAGTTCACTTTTAGATCCCACAAAAATAAGAGTCGAGTTACAATCATATTCCTCGAAAAAAGGGATATAGAACCCCTTAACTTTTAGAAGCAGTGTAAATTAAGTCCCTCGATGGTTTCGGCTTTCGTCGTTGTTGACCATACTTGAGTTAGCATGTGGCCGGCCACACCTTTACTGAAGGCGCACTTGTTAGTCGCACCCACCACCACCGACATCCTTGTCAACGACACGCAAGGACGACTCCTTGGTTAGGGGGCACTCTGTACTTCTCGCACCCTTTCCCGCCCACTCCACCCTTTCCCACATTTGAATTTGGGACGTTCGACCTCGTCGGTGCCATCCACTCGCCCGTTAGTGCCATCACGCTTCAGCTCCTCTTCGACGCGTGCGTCGAGGTATGCACACGGTTCCTCGAGGCCATCACCTGGTCAACAGAGGAGGAGGTCCATGTCCTTGTCCTCGAGCTCGAGCTTCGAGGGGCTCGCTGGCTGCCTCCCTCTCCCTCGACCACCTCCACCTTCCTCGCATGGACGACGGGTGAGCTCGTCATCAACATCTGTACTGTGCATGTGGGTAGGGAAAGAAGAGAAAAGGAAGAAGTGGGCATTGATATGTGGGGCCATGTCTATTTTTAATTTATTTAGTGACTGGGCGGCCACGTAGATGCTATATCAATGAAAACTGCCCTCAATACTACTTGGGGCTGTATTTGCACTGTTATATTATAACATGGGGAATGTGCGATTGAAACTAGACCCTTAGATGAAGGGATGTATAGTGGACTTTTTCTTGGCATATGAAGTGAAAATGTGGACGCCCAGTTATGCCGGCCTAGCATAGGAAGGCCGATGATCTCCAAGAAACACCCATGAGGCAATGACTACATGGAGAATCTCCTAAAAAACAATATAAAATTAGGCACCTCTAGCGAGTTGGCTAATCTTGTCATCACTAACCAAAGAGAAATCTGCACTTTTGTCGAAAAGCAGATGCAGTTTTGGACCGGTTTCTTCTTTTCAGATATGTTCAAACGGAGAAAGATACCACCGGAACACTCATTTCAACAGGGAATTCTATTTTTTTAGATGAATGGTGTTAATTAGTATACAAAGTTAGAAACACGCACACAAGTAAACAAGCTAGGGATGCAACCAAAATTTGCACATGAGTACAAGCATCCCCGTTGTTTTATCTGATTCTGTAATTGGATTACATGGGGATGGGAGTTGTACGACAAAAATTGTCAGTGAAAGCAGCTCCCTCACACAGTTCATCCATGCATGTTTAGCAAGGTGATTATCCTTCTTCTGCGGTTGCCATCGCTGTGGCCAAGTATACAAATGAACTATTAGTGAGGTGTCTTCAGAAATAGAAGATGAGTTTCACAGATGATTTGCAAAAAAGATAAAAAAAATAAAAAGAAAATTCCTCCAATATTTCTGGTTATATGGCTCCTACTTGATAACTTGAGTAGGATGGCCTTTATTGGCAGAGTTTTTTTAGGGAACTATTATTTTCAGTTGAAATATATATATGTTATATTCTTGACATAGTGCCTATTTATCTACCATGGATGGTTAAGAATCATACTAAATTAAAAGGCAATACAATCTGATGATTCATGTCAAAGATATGTTTCTAGCTAAAGACAAATTTCTAATGAAATACACATGGTTAACAAACAACAAAATCACACTGAAAAGATATGTTAACTAGTCCCATTGGTTCTCCCACATGAAAGTTGGAATACACAAGGCAAACAAATTAATTTCTGAATTCTGTGGTGTGTACATGGGCACCAATCAATGCATTATGGATATGCACACCAATCTCCGGTGCAGAAGATCTGCATCTAATGGAATATATCGCCTGCGTTTGCGGCGGGTCTTCAGCTAAAACAGTGGTTATGCACAGATTAAAAACAGAGAAGAAAATAAGAAACTAGAGAAAGTACGACACATGAAGGCACACCGAAGTCCACAAGGAAACTACTAGAGCTGAGCAACTGATCGAGGATGCAAGCGCACTGAACAGAGTTTTAATTAATTAAGGTAGGGACAAGGGTCTCTGAGCTAGATCTCTGAGTCCATCTTATTTATTTATTTATTCCAATGTGGGCTAACCCCCTTATTGGTTAACTAATTAATAATTCAGCATCCAATTGTTCCTCTATATGCTACCATGAGGGGATGTCTGTGCACTCCTCTATCCTACCACCTATTTGTTTATTCCAATCAGAACAGATAATTGATTTCAACAAGAATATTACAATCATACAATGTGCTATTATTACCAAGAATGTAATATGGCTACATTTATTCAATTCTCAGCTGGATGGTGCAAGATATAGTCAGGAAATTTTATTTTAATTTTAGTTTTTACATAGCTAGCTAAATCAAATAATTCACCACTCCGGCTACTTGATATAGTTAGATCAATGACATGTATATGAGAGAACATCAGGACAAGATATTTTTTTTCATTCAGCATATTCTAGAGATGGTCTAAATTTATCCTAGCATATATTCATGCATTAGCTTTGTCATTGGCAGTCAACTCAAATCTCACTTCATATGTAAGCTGTATCTAGACTTATTTGTTTTGGGAACTACATGAGTTATTATTTTTTATAATATGATATTAAAAAAAACAAGCCTCAGTTAATTAATTAACATGCAATCTATATTTTACATTTTAAAAGCAGCTCAATATATCAATTAACATTCAATAATATTAGTATAATTGTAAATAGTACAAGTATGCCTTCTGAAGCAACCACACAAGTAAACTAACTAGCTAGAAAATTTGTGTACTGGATAAAAAAGTCAAGGGATCTGTAAAGAAGATAACGCACACCAACACCCAAAACTAATCAAACTAATAATGACCTCACAGAAATATATGCTTTCCGCTAGTATGCTTAAAGTCGTGCATGTTTGCAGTAGTAGTGTAGTACTACATGCATGTGTCTGTGTGTTGTTAAGTGGCCATCCATCTCAAAATCATTCCACAGTAATAAAATTAGCATGTTGCAGTCTTCTCTAATGGATCAACAAGCAGAGACAGTGTGGCAGGTGTTAGTTGAGAGCAGATGAGTAGTTTACCCAGCCAAAAGGTACTGTTTAATATATAGAGATGCGAGGTTGGAATAATTCCCAAAGAATCCTACTGAGCCCCAACTCATTCCAAGTTGATCGTTTGTATTATCCATGCATCCTCGTGAATAATCAAGTGTAATTTATGGATCAAGGAATCTAAGATAATTTAACTTACGTACAGAGCATCAAGAATTCCAGACGATGCCCCCTGATATGCATGATCAATCCAAATTCCATATACCCTCTGCTTTACAATTTAATTTATTAATTTGAAAGAGATGCATTTGTAACTTTCAAATTAATAAATGAAATTATAAAGCAATAATATAATTGATCATAGGATCAATCTGAAAAATGTAAAACTAAACCTGCTAATTTATTAGTGGGTTACTAATCACCATGGAATTTAGAGTGCCGTTTATTTGCAACCATATCAAAGCTAGAACAAAGGAAGTAGTCCCGGTGCAGCTGCTATGTTGAATTATGAATCCTCTCAAAAACTAAAAAGCACAATTAAATGAACTTATAGACTAATGCTATCTTGTAATTCTCTCCATGTTTAGATCTCCTCTATAGTGCTCAAGTCTTCAAAAGGTGAAAATATATGACATATGGATCAGCATATTATTCATGCATCCACAGCATATAATTATACTCCTATACACATACATTGCTGCACTATACAAGGACCAGAAAATTAATTTAAGCTCTTCAAATAAAATACTATTGATTTGGCACATGGACAGAGGGCAAGCATTTGTCTCTAGCCACACAAAGGGATCAAGTGTCGATATCTCCCCCATCTCTTTCCCACAGTCCAAGCCATTACTTTCAGGAAGAACCCTCCAGCTTTGCTATGATCTCTCTCTGAGCTACATTTGCTCAATGCACACATACATGCATGCATGTCAAAATGGAATTTTGGACAGTATGTCGTGGTCGTGGCATTGGGACAAGATGACAAAACCCTACAATTATTTGCAGTTTCGAGGGGCTCACACCGATGCATTTGTTTAACATAATGGCGTACTACTAGTGCATCTAGGGCATCAAGCTGAGCTTTAGCTAGCTATAGCTAGCGGTTTAGTAGTGTGATTAGTGTGACGAACTAATCAGCTGGACCCTAAAATTAGTTAATTATGGGCAAATGAATTAAAGTATTGAGGATGAGATGGATAGCCTAGGGGGCAGAGAAGGTCAACCGTGTGATGTGGGAAGAATCATTCACAGGATGTCAGGATTAGGTGACGGGCTAATGTGACCATCGTTTGGACAGGTTTGGGGACTTGCAGCTGAGAGAGATGAATGTTTTTTTTTTCTCTTTTGACACCCAGCAAAATTCCAACCTTGTCGGCATGGTAATGCTGCCAAAACATGCGGTGCTTGGAATTGAAGCAGGGCACACTACTCACTACCAGTGTAAAACCCATCGGTGTGTGCAAATAACCCAGTGTTCAAGCCTCAATTAAGACCCTCATTGTGTAATGATATCTTTTTTAAAAATGATTTTTTACGCCACAAGATAATCTTGTCAGTATAACAAAAGGGAAATTTAGAAATTTGTCACAAAATTAAAAAACATGATATTATAGTAATTTAATGTTTTAGTGCCTAACTAGCGTGAGTCTGTGAAATTAATGTTTTGATTATTATTTTTATGATGAATAATTGGCAAGCAAGTTAATTGTTTTGGTTCCGATCGATGATTATTTGGTAATTTATTGGCGAAGTGGGATTTTGCTCTCTAGTTGCACCGGTCGGATCGGCCAGGTAATGGCGATCAGACCAGGCGTGGTGATTTGCTAGCGTTTTCGGTTCGGACCAGAGGCAAAGTTGCGGTCGGACTGACCGGTCCAATGGTCTGGCCAGCAGACTGATTTGGAGTTGATTTCACGTTGATATTTTGATTTTTGTGATCACTTCATGTTTACTTCTAGATTATTTCAATACGTATTATATATTGTTGTGTGCTAATGTTGAGCTAAGTTGGGAAAGAACTTGTGCTCGGATATAGTTTTTTGGTTTGTTCATATCTAGGTGTTACTTGAGGCCTTGGGAGAGTATTGCCAATGATGGATCAGGAGTTCACTTGGGAGATATTAATATCCAGACGATCAAGGAGATCATGCGGGTACTAATGCTACAGAAAAATGCTCGTGGTTGAGAAGATTCCATATGTGATACGAGAGAAATTGTGTGCATAGGGAAGCATAGTCAAATTTGGAAAGAGTCAAAATTTGGGAAGATTGAAGTTTAAATTGTAATAGAATAAGTTGGATAGTTGCACGTGCGAGTTAATTAAGAGATTAGGAGTACTTGTCCGCATTGGATTCGTGGCTTTGTGTAGCCACCTTAGGAAATAAATAGATGAGAGGTTGAGACTCTTGGTATCAATTTTGGGAGGGAATATTGTAGCGCCCGTTCCGTCGTGGCGCCTAGCGGGAAAATTTAATTTCTAAAAACCCTAATTGAGAAAATTGTTTCTTTGCTTGTAGTCAGTCTCCGTGCCAATTCCAGATCTCAAATCCCCAATCCATCATCAAGTTTAAATCCCGAATCCAAACCCAAACCCTAATCTCAATTATCCTTCCCATATCAAATCCCTCCGCAAAAGTCTATTTTGCCTCCCTTAGGTTCGATGGGCCGAATTCCCTCTCGGCCATCTTTCTCTCTCTCTCTCCCTCTCTCCCACGCTCTGCCCGTGCGCCGCGCGCGCGTGCGCGTGAGCCGCGCCGAGCCGAGCGCCCTCCGCCCTCGCTGCCGCTTCCCGCCGACGCCGCCCAAATCGCCGCGCCGCCCGTTGCTTCCCGCGCGCGCACGCCGTGGTGGCCGACCGGCCAGTCGCCGCCGCCGTCAGCACCTGCCACGCCTGCCCCGCGTCTGCCGCCCGTGTCGCCGCTCCGCTCCAAACCGGTCCGCCGTCATCGCCGTCGTCATCAACCCGGCCCCGCCGCCACCGCGCGCTAGCTTCCAAGGGACGGAGGCAGAGCCCCTCCTCCCTCTGCCGCGTCGCTCTCTCTCCCTCCTTTTCCCAAAGAAGCAAGGAGGCAAGCCCCCTTTTCCCTCTTCCTTTCTTCTTTTTCCTCCCATCGCCGGCGTCCCCCTCCCCCCCCCCCCGTCACCGATTTGGCCGCGACCGCCGAGCGCTAGCTCGCTCCCTTGACCGCCCTAGGTCAGTTCCCAAACTGACATCGCCTCCTATTAAACCAAGGCGCCCTCCCATCAATTCCTTCCCCGTTTCGCTCGCCGCCACCGCGCCATTGCCGCCCCTCTTTCTTGCCTCTGCCGTTCATCGCCAAGCGCCGGGAGAGCCAGTGCATGCGAAGGACGCGTGAAGGGGACTCCGGGCGCCCCCTCTCCTTCCTCTTCCCCGGCCCGAGGCCGGAGCGATCACGCCCCGCGCCGTCGGCCATCGTCATTGCGCCCGCCTGCACGGTAGTGCATCTCCCCGTTCTCCCTCCTCATTCCGCCTCCTCCCCTTAGACTCGGTTAGTAGCATGTGTAGCCTCCCCATAGCAAACTGGCGCCGCCTTGACTGCTGCCATGGCTCGCCGTGTGCTTGCTGCCGGCGCCGCCCGAGCTCGGAAGCGCCTCTCGTCGCCAGCCTCCCTCGATGCGTTTCCTCCTAATCCGGCGCAAGGGATGGATTCCCGTAGCCGCGTAGATGCTCTCACCGCCGGGAATCAGCCCCTCGTGACCTCGTCGCCGTTTTCCCCTTTTCTCTCCGCCGGTTGCCGCCGCCGCAATCCGCCGCCGACGAACTCCCTCCAGCGAATCCAAGCCGTTGGCTCGCTCCCTCTCGTTCTCCCTCGTCATCCCGGTGTACACCCCGTCGCCCCGCGTCATCGCACGGCGTCCCGGAGAAACCGCCGCCGCCTGCTGTCCATTCGCGGCCGGCGCCTTCGTTTTCCTCCAGCTGGCCCGCGTGGCAGCCACGTTGGCACCACGTCGGTGCCACCTTGGCGCGACCAGATCGGCTGACCCGGTCAGCCGCTCCCTCCGTTCCACCCACCTCGTGCGCGCGGTCCACCGCGAGCCGTGAGGCTGCGCGTGGGCCCGCCACACCCGCGTCCTCTGCGAACCGCGCGTGCGCCGCGCCTCCCCTCCCCAAACCCTAGCACGCCTGCGTGCACCTCGCTCACGGTGAGCCGAGCCGCCGGCAAGCAGGTCCCACCCGGGACCACGCAAGGTGGACCCGGCCCACCGGCTCCCTCTCTCCTCCCCTCCCCACGAGCCCCCTTGGGCCGTCCCTCAGGCCGGGCCGCGCCAACCCCTCTCGGGCCGCGCTCAAGCCGCCGCGAAGTCTAATTCCCCTCCCTCCTTTTCTTTTCTTTTTCAAAAAGGATTTAAATAAATCCTTTTCCTTTAGACCAAAAATCTAATAATATTAGAAATTCAATATCTTGCCAACCGTAAGTCCATTTGACTCCGTTCAACTTTCAAAATTCCTCAAATCTCGAGATCTATCTAATGGCACGCTTAGAGGTCAATAATAGGGCTTTATTTTCGCCGTTTGTTGAGTTGTCCCGTTTCGCGTGTAGTTTCGGAGCCCGAAGACCCGCAGTGCGAGGATTTCGAGGATGAAGCTCAAGGTCTCGAGCAAGGCAAGTCACCTTTGATCATCTTGCACCTATAATTTAAATCTAAGTATTTCTTTTCTGCAAATATTGCATGAATAGGATTTACACAAGTAATTCGGCCGCGGCATGCGAGATAGCCTGCTGGCCCCCAGTCCTAATTGCTGCAATTACCCTCCTTGAATTATTGAACACTTAAACCTCCTTTGTTAACTGTTGTGCTTTGATGCACGGGCCTTCGGGCTCGCGCATCGGAACACTTCCCCTCAAATTTAAAATATCCTACGATGGGTAAAACTTGAGGTTTTACAAAAGACTTGGAAAACCCGACACCTGGGTCGGTGCTTGCGAACTAAATGAATTTCCAAAATCGCGGACCGGGGAACGTACCGGGAGTACGGTTTCCCGCTCTTGCACTTAAGGACCGTTTCCCTTGGAATTTCATCCGAACATAAGACAAGTGCGACCACATGGGTGGAATGGGACACCCCTGGCTGAGTAAATAGCTAATCGGGGGAACCATGATGCCAAGAGATATGTGGATTCAACGGGGTGGTGTCGGGGAGAACCCCCGGGTTTCCTGGCACAATATGGTCTGGGACCTAATCTGGTGTTGGTCTGGGACCCCTCTCGTTGGCATATGGTGAACCTGTGTCGGCTTTCGAAATGCCTTGTCATGAAAGCCTTAAGGTCTCTAGACGTGGCCGTTCTGCACGGGCTGGATGATCCGGGTTAGTAATGTCGTGTGGGTAAAGTGTACCCCCCTCTGCAGAGGTTATTAAACTGTTCGAACAGCCGTGCCCACGGTCATGGGCGGATGTGAGGTGATTCCTAGCGTAGTTTTGTTTGACTACTGCTTTGTGAAATTGCTGTTGTGGAATGGGTTCGATGTTTGGAAAATCTGTAGCTGATGGGATCAGCTAGGCCCGGGTGGCCGTTTAAAAGTTGTTGGCCGGGTGCCAACATTGATCAATCCAAAGACTGATACATTGCACATACTCCGACCGGACGAGACACACTGTCTCTTCCGTGTCGTTTGAGAAGCACTCACTTAGTTGTTTCAAAAAGGAGTTTAACTAAAACCAATTCTGAAAACAAGCAGCCTTTCCTTTGAAACCTGCATTAAACACTTAATTCCCATGGCTTGCTGAGTACTCCTGTACTCACCCTTGCTCTATATAAATAATCCCCCCCAGTTGCTGAAGAAGATGATGTGAATCCCGCTAACGAGGAGTTCTTCCAGGAGCAAGTCGGTTACGACGAGTTTTAGGGTTTCGGCCTAGTTCCCAAGTCGCGCCTGTGAAGTTTGGTTCAAGTCTTGGCTTCCGCTTTCCCTTTTGTAATGCAGTTGTGAGCTCGGGATCTGTCCGCAGCCCAACATGACTGTACTCCTACTCTGTAATAAAGAGACCACTGTTGCTGTGATACTCTGTCTTCCTGTGATACCAGCACTGTTTCCTGGGACTGGTATTGATTAACAGGTTAATTTGGAGCGTCACGGGCTAGTTCCGTTCGGGGCTAGTTCGGGTCGTGACAAATATTTTTGATATAAAATTAGGGTTTTAGCCTAGGTTTCGAATTGTGTTCAAAAGTTGAGAAAGGAGTGTTGTAGTTTCACTTTGCAAATACAATTAGAAGCAATGAAGTTGATCTACTTTTAAGAAGTTATTTAGGTTGTATTTTTCTGGGTCTTGATGGTTGGACCAGTACTGGAGGCGCAGTCAGACAGGCGGGCGGTGTGACCGAACGGAATGAGTTAGACGGACCAACGGTTGGGAAACATGCGGCGAACACGGTCGGACTGGCGAAGATACGACGGTGGGTGGTCGGACCGGCGTATAAACGATGGTGGACTGGAGACTTCATCCAGGTTGAAGGGTTTCTTTTTCTTCCACGAAAAGATTTGGTTTTTGGTGATTGTAGCATTCACGCCTTCCTCCCCTTCTCTGGTAGACTTTAGTTGTGTTTTAATCCTACATAATTAACCTGTTGTGGTGGGTGGTGGTGATTTATGTGGACTTGTGATGGCTGGCGACGCTTCGCCGTGGTGAAGTATGATGAGGAATGAGGAATGGGAGCACGAGTGGGGAAAACTCTTAGTGTTGTTTTACTATATGTTACAAATTTATTGAATTGCTGCCATCTAATAATATAGAAAAACAAATTTACCCCTTTTAATTATATAATTCAATATATTATACTTGAGTGAGAGGACGAATTAATCTAAACCGTTATATTACTTATATATTGTATTTCCATATGTAAAAGTTCTGGTACACGGGATTATATATATACAAGGAAATTTTACGGTCCTTGATACAAGTTTCAACAAGGTAGCATATTTATTAGTTTTTTTTAATAATGGAAATGGTTTACAAGCATATTTATTAATTAGGAATAATCATCAAATAGTTAATCAAATCTTCATGACGCATATAGATCAAGCTAGCCGGCCATATCATTAAAAAATCATATATATAGGATTAGTTACTCGATATGCACATCTGGATACATGGGCAGCGCCGACAAGCATGCCCACGACATGGGTTTAGGGATTCCAAATGTAGTAGCCGACAAATATTCCATGGGAACCATAGGTAAAATAGTACACTTCTTGATGTACTGAGGCTACTATTACTGGTTGCTTAATTAAATTTTCTAGCTCTTGTTGTCCTTGTTATAGACTAGTTCTTGTATATAGCCTTGTGGTAAAGAAAGAGGGGTGCATATGGTTAATCAAATCCAAGAAACTTCACAGGACGTCCGGATTCGGCGCTGTTGGGAAGCTGAAGGGATCGAGATCAAGGAAAACTGCCAATGTACTTACTAGATGCTACTATATTAGTACTACACCACAAATAACACAATGACAGCTAGTTTCTGTGGAAGTTAAATTTCTGTGAAATTATATGCACTAGAACATATGCTAGCTGTTGGGTAGTTTTTCAATGTGCCTGATCAGGTAGCTAATTTCAGCTCACTGGTCGTTTTAAGCCAACTGATCTGATCTTGATTGACCAGTCATGGTGTTCTATATATGTATATTAATTAGCAACTGAGCTGTAGATATATATGCTCGCATCATCATGTAGCCACTTTTGACTATATATAATGCTTAGATATATATGCTCGCATCATCACAGGGGGGTCGATCGATCGGCATGGCGTTGGAGTAGAACATATTAATTTAGACCAGAAACGAAACAAAGGAAATTCAACATGCATGCTACTCACCTTGTTCTAATTAAATTTCCATGTAAAAATGAAACTGGACCAAGATGAGCAGCGCATGTTGAAATTTAATTATCGAAATAGGTCTAGAGAATTAATTTACTAGATGAGCAGCATCGATCGGCCTGGTGTAATGTTTCTCTCCTACTTCCAATCAATTATGGAAGAAATTGGACACATATTTTAAGTTTGATTTTTTATATGTAGTGCTTAGCTAGCCCAGCTAGTTTAGAATAAGTAGATATGTAGAGTAAATTGATCTAGGATTAATTTACTAGATGGCTATATTCCATCTATAGTATTCTAGTAAATATGCATCATTTTCATTGATTATTTGTTGACTAGGCCTACATTACTTTGTTTATAGGGCATATATTACATGAAAGTATTGTTAGTACATAAAAATTAGGTAAAATTTGCTACAGGACATCTAAAAAACATGTAATTAGCTGATGGACACCGTAAGAACGCAAATTTGCTGTCATACACCACAAAAAACTGGTAATTAGCTGCCAGACACTCGCAGCCTTATTTTATTATTTTTGGAGGAATTGGAGAGAGAAATTGATGTGAGAGTACGATTCTGCCCCTGCCTTCAACCACTCCGGGGAAAATCTAAAGTTTGCTATGGGGATCGAAGCATGCGCAAGCGGCTCCTCGTCCGACGACTTGTGGATCCTCCGGCCGTGCCTCCTCGTCCGCGACCTTGTCACCATGCACAAGCGGCTCCTCGGCATTTGTTTTGGCTACCAGGTAAGCTCAATGCAGCTTTGTCCGGCTATGTCGGCCGTGATGTCATCGTCGTCTTCCTCGTCACCAGTGATATGCCGCGCACTGGGCACGCAGGTGGGACATTGGCATTAGGGAGGTGGCCATGACAGAGTCGCTACCGCTGTACAGGCTCCTCGACGACGCGCTGCAGGGACTGACAGCGGCGGCGACGGCGCTGTATGCCAAGATCACGAAGGTGGACCAGGACGAGGTGTGGGAGTTGCCGGCCGGCGCCGAGGTGCTCACCTCCTTGTCCAGGACTGGCGTCGAGATGTTCTGTGCCGGCGACCACATGCTCGTTCAGGGCCACCCAGAGGACAACGATGATCGGTGGAGGCTGATGCCGTCGCTGCAGGGACCCTTGCTGCTCGGTCACCTCCACTTTCTCGACGTGCTGCCGCACTAGGCGCTTTGATCCTCGCTGCGTCGCACGGCCCGGTGCTGCTGGTCCGGCTCGGACGAATGCCTGTGATGGTCATGTCGTCATCGGACACGACCATTTTGCATCGGACTCGGTCAGAGTGAAATATGTTCGACTAAGGACAAACTTGTCTTTAATGAGTGTTTCTCTCTCCAATTCCTTGGGAAATAATAAAATAAAGTCGCGAGTGTCCAACAACTAATTTTCAGTTTTTTATGGTGTCCGACGGCAAATTTGCATTTTTGCGGTGTCCACAAGATAATTACACGTTTTTCCGATGTCATGTAGCAAATTTTGTCTAAAAATTATCCCTGGCAATATAACAATATTTCTAAACTTTATGAATATTTTCGAGGTATCTAGAAAAGGTACTTGATACATACTCAGCTTTCTTTTCTCATATATAATAACCTCCCAACCGAATGACCCAACAGTTTCTCCATGCCATGGAAAGGAAAGAAAAGATCAACCAGAAAGAAACTATACCACGCCACTGTCTAGCTAGCCTAGGAATTGCAACTTTATGTGGTTAAATTCACAAGACAGTGTGCTGCCGCATTAATGGACGACTAAACTCGTCATTGTCACGCTCATGCACGCACACGGGTGGCCGGGCCATTAATTCCTTTAGTTTTGGCTTTCCAGCAATAATCCACCATGGCTGTGTTAGTTGGAGATCGGCATGGAAGCCGTGATGCAACGATGCATGCATGGACCAGCGTTCGTGTGAGTAGTTTCTCCCCTTTTAGGAAGCAGCACAGATCATGAGAGCTGAGAAACCTATTTTCTTTTCTTCCTTTTTTTAATAGGAAGTATTGACTTAATTTAACTCTGAGTATTTGACATGTACAAGTGATAATTAATGAGTATTTGACATGTAATAACTCATTAATTATCAAACCTGATGAAGTTCTGATCTGATCATCATGTATGCGCTGGTCTGACCGTACAGATGTCATCAGTCCAGCTGGCTCCCTACTGCCGGTCCAACCGACTTTCTGCTGCCGATCCAATCTACCACACGCCGCCTGTTGCACCGCACATTAGTCTGACTGCCTGATACACCTCTATCTGTCTGCCAAGACCTAGAAAAACACAACTCGAAGGAGCTCTTGAAAGTATATCGACTTTGTTGCATCTAATTGTGTCTATAAAGTACAACTACAACACTCCTCTCTTAACTTCTAAACTTAAATCGAAACCTAGGTTGAATCCCTAATTTTCTCTAAAACTATTCTCTCCAAAATTGATGCCGAGAGCCTCAACATCTCGTCTATTTATACCTTGAGGTGGCTGCACAAGAGATGTCATGAATCCAACAAGGACAAATACTCCTAATCCCTTAGAAAACTCACCCTTACACATATCAAACTTATTCTTTAGAAAATTAAATTACAAACTCCCTAACTTAGACTCTATCCAAATTTGACTTTTCTTCCTATACGTATACAATTCCTTTTGTATGCCATACGAAATCTTCACAACAACGCGTATTGTTCGATAGCATTTATACCCCGTATATTCCATCAAAATAACAAAAAAAACGTGTCACGCCCGGAATTTCTATCCAAAATTCCAAACGCTTACATGTGCGTAAACCCTCGTCCAGGAATCAGCCGAGGCACACAATAACAAATTGATAATAGAGTACAATTATTACTCTAATTAATGGGCGAATAAAATGTCATTACAGAGGTGAATAGTTCCTCTCAAACAATAAAGATCTAAGCAGCGGAAAATAAAGAAATAAATAACGCAGATGACTCCACTCCACAGGCAGCTTGACAAGGACTACGCCAAACCTTCACCACCATCAGCCTCACTGTAGAACTCTTCCTCTGATGAATGATTGCAAGGTGAGTATATGACATACTCAGCAAGCCACGCAGCAAATATGCAAGTGCACAGGATAACCAAGGATGGCATAATATAGGCTTCTTTGCATAAACAGCATTTAAAGAATATTTCAGTCTGTTGGTCTGACCGTCGGGCTACATAGTCTGACCGCTCATATACCTCGGTCAGACCTCAGTTACCCAAAAAATCTGACCGTGCAAATACTACTGATCTGACCGACCTTACCCTGCCGGTCTAACTTTGCATGCTCCGACACTTCTCCAAATTCATCACCACTTCATGAATATCAACATAATAACTTCTTCATTACCTTTGACAATTTTCATCACCAAGACTTAATCAACACCTTGATTTTACATGGTCTATATGAAGGAAACTAAGCAAATATGTCTTTCTATGAGCTGGTTGTGTCTGCTTCAAGCTCATCATGCTGTGCACCATCAATATATTTGATACAATAACAATCAGGGTTGGACATAGGGCGGGATATATTGGACATAGTGTTGGACTACCGCGGACATTCACCATCTGCTCAGGCTCGCTAAGGTAAGAGACGGGTAAGCCATGGTGGTAAGAGACGGTTAAGCCGCACTACTAGTTGTTTCATGACACCGGCGTGGCTGGGTTTATATCTGAGTTCCAAAAAGATTTTAGGCATGCCACTGCTACTAGTATTGTAAAAAATATATGTATGAATTTAGTAGTATCTTGGAACATGAAAACAAGGCCACTTCAAAATTAATCCAGATATTATGGAAAACAAGACACGTATAGTACAACATCAATTATTCATCCTATATAAATATAACTTATAAGTATTAAAATGAATGGGGTCAAAATTGAAAATATTAACAATACTCTGGTGTAAAAATTAAAAGTTAGAGATATTTAATTTACAATGATCTATATTAATTATTAGTAGTAGAAAACAATCTAAATCGTCCATATTTTCTAATCCAGAATCATACATATTTGCACTAATGCCTTAATATTGGTAGTATTGTAAATGATTATGTTTTTTACAGTGATGTTAATATATGTACTGTATGAATAATCTTTCCTACAATATTTTCAAAAAAAATGGTAGTTGAACTTATAAATCAATGGTTCGAATTACTTCTACGGCGGCTCTACTGGAGATAATACTGATACTAGAATATTACCATTAGTGGCCACAAGTACTAAAACAGTTAGCCATTAAGTTGTCAATGCTATATATTATATATATATTTGTTAGATAATAGAAATGATTAGCAAACACACAATAGATCAATAAGTTTTAGAGTTAAGAAGAAAGAAAAACAGAATCGGGTGATGGAAAAGAGCGCCTAAATTGAAGGCTAAAACAAATCACGTAGGTTCTAGTCAGTAATCTCCTAAAGCCATTATATATATGCTGATCGTATAGAAGGAAAAAAAAGAGAGCTTGGAGGCTTGGAAACGTTTAGAAGAACAATTACATTTTAAGTTTATTAATTAGCTCTTGTTGAATTAATCTCCTTGGAAGGTCCAAGGGGGCTCGATCATTCTCTACAAGCAAAGAGAATATCTTCGATAGATGTAGACAGGATTCTGACAAATAAATATATAGCCATGCATGTCATGAAGTGACCAACCCAATTGCAAATTTAACTTGCTTTCTCCTCCCTATATATCTAGCTCTTTGTGAACAAGTTGCTGATAAAAAGAAAGAAGGCTTTCTCATGTATTTGTGTGCAGGCTTGCAGGCAGAGGTCAACTAACAAAGGTTAGTTTTTTCATTGTGTCACGGAGAAGACACTCAGATCCACACGACAAGGGGGTCAGCGACCCAATCGAAGCGTGGCTAGCTTAGAAAAACAAATTGCTTTTGGATTCGAGCCAGATTGGCCGTTTGGGTCACATGAGCTGATCGATCAGCTCAGCTGAGCTAGCTACTATAGTGTGAGAGCTCCCATCTCGTGCATACACACAGCCTAGAAAAAAGATCTTAGTGCTGTGTAAAGTACTATATTGCACATTCACCTCATGACGACGTGCATCTTGCTAGCTAGCTAGCCACCAGGTTAATTAATGCCAGTACTATAGCTAGTGATCTTCTGTTAGTTCCTAATGGCTGGTAATTAAGTAGATTTTTCCCTGCCCCTGCACACAAGAAAAAAAATCCTAGATTTATCTACATTCTTATGAAAAAGATAATACTCCCTCTATCTCAAAATATAAGGGATTTAGGTCAGATGGGATACATCCTAGTACTATGAATCTGGACTAGGAGCCTGTTCAGATTCATAGTAGTATGATGTATCATATCCAACCCAAATACCTTATATTTTGGGATAGAGGGAGTATAAATGGATCCGTGGAAACTTTTTTTTTTCTAGCAAGACCTCATATATAAAAAAAAAGAATGGGTCATATAGTTAGTTAGGTATATAAATATACAATTAAAGTTGCTAGCTAGGATTGTGGTTTCAGGAGAAAAAGTACAAGCAACTTCTAGACATGCATACCTTTGGACAGCTATCTAAGGATGAGCTAGATTTCGAGCATCTTTGATTTTCAGCTAGCTAGGTCAAAGGCAATGCACAATCATCCTTAACATTAACCATGCTATATTTGCTTAAAAAAAAAACATGCTACGTATTCTCATGCATCTTAAGTCACTCAGGCAGGGCTGCAAGTAGAGATTCTATTCCTAGCTAAAAGCTCGTTAAGAAGAAACTGTTAATGTAGATTCCTAAAGAAAAAGATAATTGCATTGGCAAAGCTGGTCAGAACTGCACAATGCTGACATGCACACGGTTTAATTTGTATATATACACACGAGAAATACATGTGTCCATGCATGCTAATACTAATCTAGATTATTTTTTTGTATTTGGACTAATTAATGGAAGTGCATATATATTATTTTTCAAACGAATCAAGTGCAGATTACATGGGTCGAGCTAGTCAGGTTAATGAACTCTACTAGTATATGCCTTTGTGTAGAGGCCTGACTGAATATATGAGCTACTACGTGGTCCGGTCGGCCTGAAGGACCGGAACCCAATCCTGGCCCGTGAGCACAGCCAGCGTCGCTTTCCGAAAGAGACCAATCGTGTCTCCAGCTTCGACGAAGTTGAGCCGTTCAAGAGTAGCAGCTTCGAAGCTGGCAATGCAGCATGCATGTATGCATATGGCCTACCAGCTACTGCGGCATGGAATTAATATTTAATTTTTATCCATCTCAGTTAATCATTTACCCTCTCAATCGTACAAAGCCATCAGGTGTTATTAACTGGCACTGAATTAAATTGCTGGCTGGATCGATTGAGCTTGCCTGTACTGGAACAGGGCAATCACGATGCAAGCCAATAGTTTTCATATCCTCATATCCTAAACTATTTTTAACACTACTAATTCATATTCGAATTTAATGTTTTTCCTGTCCCATCAAATCTTAGATGTTACGTAGAAATCATATATCTAATGTAAAACATTGTTTCTTCCTCTTTCTTCATTTTACCCACATGCCACAATATTACATTTTATCCTATATGATAACTCATTTAATTATATAGATATTATCTAGTCATTGCATTGTGATTTTGTGAATACCCTTACAATCATGCAAGAATTAGTCGGAGTTCTTTCTTTTGTTCAAAGATTAATTGGTCTCCTCTGAATGCATGTTTTTGCAACTGCGTGCACTATTAGTCTTCTATATAATTTCCTTTTCTTTTTCCCTGTTACATATTGTGGCGTCCAAAGACGCCTAATCGTTTCGTAGATGAAATCGACAGTTTTAAATTAAAAATGAACGATTGGATTGATGGATACACACATATAGCGTTAGTTTCTGCATTTCAATAGTAAGCGACTGTATATGGACAGCAGCAGAACAAACAATTAATTCTTCGGTGATATGTATTGTCCCCACACTAGATTGGTGACTAGTTTCTAACACAGTGCTATATGAAGAATGGATATCTAGCTATATCGTATACTCCCTCCGTCTCACAGTAAACGAATCAAGAACTAGATGTCACTACTGAAGAAGTGACCTTTGCTGGGTGATGCAAAAACCACATTAGTCCCGGTTTAACTAGGACTAAAGATCATTT
Organism: Oryza meridionalis; assembly: GCA_000338895.3. Classification (NCBI taxonomy): domain Eukaryota; kingdom Viridiplantae; phylum Streptophyta; class Magnoliopsida; order Poales; family Poaceae; genus Oryza; species Oryza meridionalis. Next base: position 21,340,585 of record CM002529.2, on the reverse strand, counting down.
TTAGTTCCGGTTAAAAAATGCAACGGGACTTTATGATCTTTAGTCCCAGATTCGGGAACCCGGCTTGCAACCCAGGACTAAAGGGGGTTGCAATTTGTAAACCTGAACTAATGTGACACATTCTAGTACAACATATCTGAATAGAGGTATGTCCAGATTTGTATAGTATATTATGACGTGTCACATAGTACTAGCTAGGTTGGGTTTTTTAGGGATGGAGGGAGCAGTGTTTTTTTTTATGTAGATTAACTGCAGTCGTATAATGTGTTGCAATTTAATTTTTGGGGAAAAAGATAGTCTCTTGTACATAGATGAACAAATTTCTAACTATTGAAAAATATGCATTATTTAAACTACATCTTTCTCGAGAAGTGAAATTTGTAGGAATTAATCCCATGAAAAATTAATTATGCTATTTCATGCGAAATATGTGTTCTGTACACATATGCATGCCCGCAGCAACATTATTCAAGATTATTAATTTGTAGAAAAGAAAAAAAAATGAAGTTCAATTTCTTGATGAAGTTTATTTTTTTCATTGGATATTCTTAATTAGTGTGTCTGAGTAAATTAATACGACCGCATACATGGTATCTCATGAATCAGTAAGTTTTGCTTACTAATTTGAGAAAATTCCCTATGTAGCATCACAAAAAATTGCTCTTGTCTCTATAGCACCTAAACTTCAAAAATTCCCTATCTATTCACCCTCAAAAGTTTTGTTCCCTATCTAGCACTTCAGTTATACCCGTTAGCCTCCACCGTCAAAACAAGCATGGACCCACCCTCCTCCACCGTCAAAACAAGCATGGACCCACCCTCAGAAATTTATGTCGTCGTTTTTTCTAGATCAGTCCTAGGACCGACCGCGACCGCGCCTCTCCCCAACTCCACGCCGCCGCAACCCTAGATCGCCGCCCCCATGGCCGGCAGCGTGGATGACGACCCATCGGGCAGCGAGGACGGCGAATCAGGCGCGCCCCTGCAAGGATTGGCCTCGGCAGGCTCCCCCGGACGGCCAGCGCCGGCGGCACGGGAGGCCAGGCCATCGCGGCACGGGAGGGCAGCGCCGGCAGCACGGGGGACCGGCGGCCCGGGCGGCCAGCCCCAGGCCTGCTCGGCCGGCTAGTCCCAGGCGGGCGCAGGACAGGCAGCTCACGGCCACAGCGGAACAGGTAGGCAGCTCCCAGGTGGGCACGGGTAGCAACCCCCTGGATGGTGCGGGCAGATAGCCTGGCATGGCGACGAACTCAACAACTGAGTGAGTTTCTTGAAAATTTTGTAGTACTCAATGGCAGTAGGATTAGATGTAGCTCTTATGCATGCATGTCGTTCTTGATGTTACAGGCCTATGGATGTGAATTTAGATGCTCTCTAAAATTTATTTGGTTCATTATTGTGTTGCATACATGCTGTTGTTGCATGTAAGTTCTCTCAAATTAGTTCTATCAAATTTCTCTAAAAAAGAAGTACGTTGTTGATATAATGTTTTCATATTATATTAGCCAAAAAAGAAGTATGCACAGACTTGAACATGGCTGGACACTAAATGAAAAAATAAAGAACAAAAAAAACTGTGAACAGAGAAAGGGAAAAAAAGTATAAAATACAGAAGGGCAAAACCATCTTTTCTCATGCTAGTTAACACCGTCACCCTTAAAACTAACGGAAGTGCTAGATAGGGAACAAAATTTTTGTAGGTGCATTGATAGGGAACTTTTGAAGTTTGGGTGCTACAGAGGGAAGAGAAAATTTTTTTTTATGCTAGATAGGGAATTTTCTCTACTAATTTTGAGTAGTGAAATGTGTAGGAGGCTCTCCTATACTCTTTCACTCAAAAAAAAACAATTTTTTAGTCTATTATATTGCACACGCTTCACATGACTGGCTCAAGAGGAGTGATCTGATGTGTTCTCCTCAGTACTAGCTTAATTATTGTACCATCAAATTCCCGAAAATAGCTCAACTAAACCTGGCAGATGGGATGTTTATATCTACAAATTTCAATATATATTTGGTACGGTTTCAGGTAAGAGGAATAATACTACTTTACCATAGTATCGTTTAGTGATGACCATGCGCAATATTAATTAACAAATAACGCTTTGCACATCTTAATTCCTACTATGCTGATGATTATTTCATGATTCTCAGTGGTATTACGAAATTCCGAAGTGGTTAACCAAACAACCTATATATAGAATCCATATGCGGGTTCTTGCAAAAATGGACTCGAAACCAAACCCTAACTACATCCCAAGTTGTTCATCAATCATGTAATTTGACATATGAATCTACCAATAATATTGTATATAGTACATTAGCAACCTCGTTAATTAGCTAGTAGCATTATTTTTTCAAATCCTAGCTAGCTAGTGGTTGGAACTCGGAAAAGAGAGAATCTATGGGACTGATCTAGCTATGTTTTCTATTAATGTTCCTTAAAAATGGTTTTGCTAAAAAAAGGCGGTGCCATATATTAGCTTCATTTCACTCATTTTTTACTATTTAACTGCTAACTCTCCCTTATGTGTAAGTCTGTGTTCATATTCTCTGACAATTTTTTAAACTTTTGTTTTTGTCACATTTTACTTGTGATTTAATTTGTACTAGTATATATAAATATCTGTTTAGTCAATGAGTTAGCATTAGAAATTTTTATAGTATAAGATGTGGTACGTACGATATATACTAACTCCACGTCTCTCTTAGGAGGTTTTCTTATATCCTTGGAGATACTAGGGATGCAAGCGGGATGGGCAAGTGGGTTTTTTTTTCCCGCTTATCTCACTTCTAGTTCATTTTTCCTTCTAAATTTTGTACTACCATATGAGAAATAAACTAGCAAACGGATTATTATGCAGGTAGCAGAACTACCCACTTGCATCCCTAGGAGATATATACCTCCTATACCTCTCCACCACTTAGAGAGGTAAGAAAACCTCCTCTCTTAGAGGCAACCATTTATAACATTCCTCAGCACAACTTCAACAACATTGGAGAACAAATAGTTGCCTTTGTGCTTGATGAACTCAACAACGTTCGAGATATAGGCACAATTTTAAATGATGGTGTAAAAATAGTTGATTTAGTGATATTTGTTTATATACTGTACGTAAAACAATTTCTGATTCTTGTGTAGATGTTGTGTATGTTGGTAACATTTGGTTTACAAATTCTATTACTTCTTTCAAATTGTAACTGAATTCACAGATTGTGAAGGTTTCTCTTTGGAAGATGTATGGGCGGTTTCGTAAGTTCTTGAGGCTTGCAGCTTAAAGTTTTACTAAATGTGAGAATTGATATAATTATGTGAGGAACCCAATTCTTCAGACTTGAAAATGAATGTGTGTACATGAAATAACCGAGACTTGAAAATCATGTGATTGTGAGTACGTAGTATGTAAATGAATGTGTGTACATGAAATGTACAGGATATTTTGGGGATTCTGGAAATATATCTGTGTTTCTATCATTTTGTAATGGGCATGGCTAGTAATTGCCTGAAGCTAGCCAATAACCCCGTCACGGGGGAGCAACATCATTGTCAGGTTACAACCGAACCCCATCACCGATGACTCGTCCAAGACGGGCTCTAAAGTGTCTTGTCAATGGTGACCAGTTAACTTTAACAGGTTAGAGTTGTAACCCGTCACAATTGAGTCATCCGTGACAAGTTGTAATCTACTCGCTCGTGCGTGTGAACCTTATCGGTGACAGGTTGATATTGAAACTCATTTAAGATGTATGACAACAGTGATGGTCGCTCGCCTGAAACAAATGAGTTTTCACATCACTGACCACTTAGGCCCATTTCTTTTTTCCAACTTTAAACTTCAACTTTCTGGTTTTCCATGAGCATGCTTTTCAAACTGTTAAATAATGTGTTTTTTGCAAAAAGTTTTCTATGTAGAAGTTTTTTAAAAATTCAAATAAATCCATTTTTTAATTTTATAATTATTAAAATTTAATTAATTATGTGCTATCCTAATGAGCTTTCTTGTTTTGCGTGCGCTAAAAATTTCTATCCACACAAGCCGATCGAACACGCCTTATCGATGACCAAGCCCTATGGCCTCTACCGATGTAGATGGGTGTTGGAACTCGATACAAATGATCGATTTTACACTAGGGTATTTATCCGTAAATATAGAGAATTTATAGTGTAAAATGCATGTTGTTGAACTTTTCTTACTATTTTATAAAAGTTTGGCACCATAAATCAATCCCATTTGAGAAATAAATAACTATCTCGTTTTCTTTATATCTTTAGCTAATTTATGTTGGTTCCAATACAGTAGTTGCTTCTGCACTAAGAAAAAGAATATTTGACAGCTTGGAATCGATTTTGCCTGAAATTCGTGTGTTCCAAAAGGCCCAAGAATTGATGGACTACATGAGTATAACTAGATTTCGTGTGTGGTTAAAATTAATTAATTAATTAAGTTGACCGCAGGGTAGCAACCGGTGGTGTCGTGGTAGAATAGTGGATGCATATATAACTCTTTATAACTCTTTTCACTCGTTTTTAAATCCTGTGCCCATAAATATTATGCGTATGCAAATTTTAATCGGAATTTAGTAGGAAAAGTCATATGTCGCTGGTTTCCATCTCTTTTGCCGTGTGTTAGGGGTGCAGTGGGCATTCGCGGGTGTATATATAAACGTGGTGTTGTATTTTCTAGTGGTGTGTATGTTTTCCGTGTAATTGAAAAAGAAACTACAGACATTTATTACCCAGAGTAAATATTAAGGTAAATGTCTTAGTTTTTAATTCAAAAAAAAAGGGTAAATCGCGAGTTGAGTGGTTATTAATGAATGCACCACTGGAATTAGTTTGATCGCGCAGTTAATCAAATAATAATAGGGTATAAAACATTCCAGCTAGTGAAAGTAACAGTTATAGAGTTGCGTTAAAAATTAAGCAATGGAATCAGACGCGTCAGCACAATCCGTTCATACACAAGCCTGGCGTGTCATATAGATGACCAAGAGACAAAGTGTACGTAGAAAATGTGTATCTTTCGACGTCAATCAGCAAATCGATCCATCAGGAAATCCAAAAGCAAACAAATTGTATTAAAGTGCGTCTTTGACCCTGTAATTTTTGCAGACCCTAGTCAACTCCCGTTTCATTCTACTTGATCGATGCAGATTTTTTTTTCTTTTGCTGAATCAGCCATAATTAATTTATATTTCTTGTCGTACAGGAATGCGTGTGAATGTGGCTGCATGACTTGTGATTGCCCGTGACATCAATTTGTAAAGCTCAAGCCTTTTTTTTTTCCTTTCATTCGTTACACTACCTCCGCCTCAAAATATATTAATTTATAACTATATATTCAAACATGCTTTTAGTCATATTTATAGCTAAAAGTTGTTATATTTTGAGAAAGAGAAAAATTAATATTTATGTGTTGAGGTTATGGTATTGTTAAAAAAAAATTTGGTACGGTTTCTTAGTAAATTCAGTTAAGAAAAGAAACTGATTGGTAAATAAAAAATTATCTAGATAAAAACGGAATTTAATAAGGAGTTGCGAAGGTCATGGTAATGTATTTTCGTATTTCCTCAGTATATCTCTTAAATAAGTAGGATTAGTTTTTTTTATTAGAAAATCTTTTCTCGTGTCCAATATGGACTTGTACCAACCCTAGGTATATGTACACATAAGGTCTCTGTAATATCATCCACATGTCAATACAATTATATTTTGATGCATCACCAACCTTTCGATGGATTCTTATTTTCGAGCAGTTCAATCTTCGGTGAGAAATCAAGTTCGACGTCTTGCTATCGAGCTGGACTGCAACGGTTAAATTCGATCTCGAGCGAGGAAGTAAGTTCCATCAACTTCACTTGTATTAGCTTGGCTAGAACTTACTCAGCTAGATCTGGTATTCTAACTATGTTGATGCAAACATTGCCTATCAGATATATTGTGTTGCTATCAAGTTGGGCTGCATCGGTCAAATTCGATCTCCAGCGAGGAAGTAAATTATGTCAATTTCGTTTGTATCAGCTTGGTTAGAATTTCATCGGTTAGATCCGATATTCTAACTAAGTTGATGCAATAATTGCCTATCATATATATTGATTTTATCTTTAACTGCAACATTGTTTAGATTTGTATCGGCTTAGGACTTTCTTGATTAGGTATGACATTCTGACTAAGTTGGTATTTTTCTCATCACACTGTTGTTTTAGATTGATCAATATATCCATATATATTGGCTAAATAGTTTTTTCTTAGGCAAAATTTGCTACAGGGCATCCAAAAATCGTGTAATTAGCCGGTGGGCACCGTAAGATCGCGAATTTGTTGGCGGGTACCACAAAAAAGTGGTAATTAGCTGGTAGACTCTCCGGCCATTATTTTATTATTTTTCGGAGTAAAGCACGTAAGAAAATTTTCTAAATGCCGAGAATGCCCTCGGTGGCCACCGCGTTATCCCTGACTGGGTCCAGTCGAACCAGACCCAGTCGGTCTCGTTGCCGCACCACATCCATCCATCCGTCCCCGAACCACCGACGATGAAGCGAGCCCTCCATCTTTCACCGACGTTGCTGGGTCACCGCCTCTGCTTCACTCGCCGCCACCCTCTGGGTCGCTGCCGCCCCTCGCCGCAGCTGGATCGCTGCCGCGTCGCCTCCACAATCGCAGCTAGGGTTAGGATGGATGGATGTGGTGTGGCAACGAGACCGACTGGGTCTGGTTCGACTAGACCCAGTCAGGGATAACACGGTGGCCACCAAGGGCATTCTCGACATTTAGAAAATTTTCTCACGTGCTTTACTCTGAAAATAATAAAATAATGACCGGAGTGTCTACCAGCTAATTACCACTTTTTTGTGGTGCCCGCCAACAAATTCGCGATCTTACGGTGCCCATCGGCTAATTACACGATTTTTGGATGCCCTGTAGCAAATTTTACCTTTTTCTTATTATCTTCAATCTTATACTGTGTCGGTTAGATCAGATCTATTAAATTATTGCTAATAAGTTTAATTCTAGTAAGTCAATAGATTTTTATATAACGTTCATCGGAGTTCTAGCCGACTAGTAATCATAATTGTGGGTTTCAGCTATCATATGTATTGTTTAGTTAGCCGATATACATTTAAAATCTATAAGCGTCGGATTTTTTTGCCGATGTATGCCTCAACCATCGGATCTGCATCTATTACTGTATCAGTATTGGTCGATTGGTTTATTGGTTCATTGGTCATATTCTTTCTATCATATCTTTATATAATTGTTTGAATCCACCTTAATCTATAACTGATTGATCAAAACCCTATCAACATTGGCTAACCTTGCTAAGTTGATGTTCGGCTCCCTAAGTTGATGGTCGGATTCTTGATCATCGACCTATTTTCATCTTGTTAGTTGCATGATCAAACTAACTGGCATGTGCGAATCTCATCAAGATTTTATAACCCGCACTGAAGTTAAACATATCTCTCAAACCATTGTGTTGTTGCGATATATTTTGCATCAACAGGTAGAAAAAGCACATTTTTCAAACTAGGAGTTAGCTAACTAGATTCAGCTGCTATTTAATTAAAAAACAATTAATTAAAGTAAAATATTTTTTTATAAAAGTACATGCGTACTTTTATAAAAATATATTTTACTTTAATTAATTGTTTTATAATTAATAGCAGCTGAATCTAGGTAGCTAACTCCTAATTTGAAAAATGTGCTGTTTTTTTTTGTTTTCGTTTATTCCATTTCTCCTGCTGAGTCCAAGTCAGCGAGAGTCAGTAAGCTATATAACTTCAACACAAGCAGAATAGACTTGATTACGATCAGTTAAACCAACTCTTCTTAATTATATAATTTCATACTACTATTGATCTCCTAAAAAGAAATAATATATAGTCATACTACCACCAATGTAGTTATTGACTTGTAGACACATACTATTCATGCACATATTTAGTACTCCAAAAATATCTAACTAGCCAAAAAATAAATAAATGCATTAGTACAAAATGAATATTCTTAATTACCGACTTTTCGCAATGAGAAACATTTAAAAGAGTTATAACCAACTTTCAGTAAATAAAAACAGAGAGAGAACATGATAAACCCTAGCATGTACGATGGTTATTAATATGTGTCTCTTAATATTGCTAATTAGGTATATTGGCTGACATGAAAGAGAGAGAAAGAGAAGAGATAAAACATAATTGCTATGGGTAACGATGGTGTAACAACAAAGCCTCTGAAAATATGGTAGCATGAGAAAAAAAAAAGGAAATAATGACAATAAAACAATAATTTTAAGTTAATAATTAGAGCATTTGTTGTCTCAACTATTATAGAGACACGGTCTCTAAATAATTTTGTATTACTAGGAGATCATACTCGTCTATACCATAGAACATGCCCTTAATATCCTGCATTATGCATGACAAATGGCAGAACCAACATTTGAACTAGTTGGTTAAGTTAATGAAGAGAAGGTTGGTAAATGTAGGGTCTATATGATATTTGTTTTATGAATGGAAGCGGTAGTACTATAATATTTGGAAAAAAAAAGTAATGCACGCATAAATTTTGGTTTGAACCTTTTTTAACAGAAAATTTTGGTTTAACAGCACAAATTTGTATAGTGATATATATGGGGAAATTCAATTCATTACACACCTTAAGGATTAATTATCCCTCATTTCACCCCCTCTAGGTATGCACTAGGTATGCACGATTTTCAAATCTTACACCGTACATGGATTAGGAACACAAATTAATATGATAAAATCCTGGACACAAACAGTTGTTATCATCCTAAGCAAGTGTCAACCCCATTTTGCTTCCTTTCCCACCTCCAGTTGCTAATTGACAATCAGCCCCTTCCAGGGCCACTACATCCAATTATATACACACCCTCCTTAGCATATATATGTACCCCACACCACCCTCTCACAGCACAGCAATTGCATAGCTTTCCAATTCCTTGACACTATAGAAAAAGGGGAGAAATGGGAGTATATATCAGTCTTGAAAACTAGTCAATGTAGTGGAATACTTGTCCATTTCTGCTCCTAAGCTCCTCCCCTTATTTTATCCCCCACATCATTAGCTCTTGCTTATGCTTCTTCCCCTCCCTTATTCTCCCATCACATTCTCCTCCTCCTCTTCTTCCTCCCTGGTTCCTAACTCCTCTACCCCACATCATTCCAATCCTATCATGGTGGTGGTAGAGAAATATAGAGAGAGCTAGAAGGGGAAGAGAAGAGAGAAGATTTCTAGCTTAATTAGAAAGGTTGTTACTATGGGGGAGGTGAAGGAGAAGGAGGTGGTAGAGATTTTTGAGCATGATCATGACAAGATCAGATCTCCTGAAAACTCTGTGCCACCACCAGCCATGGTGCTGGACCTCAACGAGGGCTTCGGTGAGGGCAGCGAGGAAGGGGGAGTCGGCGAAGACGGAGACGAAGAAGAGGATGATGAGGATGACGACGACGACGACGATGGCGGTAGCACAAGCGAAGTTGCCGGAGGAGGGAGGAGCTCCAGCAACAACAGCAGCACCAACCACAACTCCGGGAGCGACAAGGACCATGACATGAACAGCAGCAGCAGCAAGGCCGACGGCGGCGGCGACAGGGTGCCGACAGTGCGGCAGTACAACCGGTCTAAGCTCCCCCGGCTCCGGTGGACGCCCGACCTCCACATGGCGTTCGTCCACGCCGTCGAGAGGTTGGGCGGCCAAGAAAGTGAGTACAACCTCGTAGGCTAGCCTTTTCTTCTTGTGCTGTGTTAATTTCATCCTAATTAAAATTTCTAATTTGAATATTAGTTTGATTCGTCGACATCTAAAATTTCGTGTCAAAATAATTGTTGGCAGGAGCAACACCAAAGCTTGTGCTTCAGATGATGAATGTGAGGGGGCTCAGCATTGCTCATGTCAAAAGCCATTTGCAGGTAAAATTAAAGCAGATTAGGATGAAAAAAAACCAGCCTACTTCTCATGACTACTTACTTAGCAGTTAGCAGAAGCTGTGTACATGCTGGTTTTGTTTCTTTTCATCTTCACACAGAAGATTTCCTGTGCCTAACTTTTTTTCCTTCTTCATCCTTGTCCACTTTTTTCAGATGTACAGAAGCAAAAAGCTAGACCACGAGTCTGGCCACGAGAGAGGAGCTATCTCATCAGGTTCTTGTCTTAATCTCAATTATCTCCCTTAAATTTTTAATTAATTGTTCTCATCCACAGGACTAGCATGCATACAGAGAGTAAGCCATGGAATCCATTTTGTTAAGCTTTGTTAGCTGCTTGAATTTTTTTTTTCAGTGTTTTCGCCCATGGAGTTCCACATGAGGAGAGGGGACCATCGTTTCCACCACCACGACATGCTCTTCCAGCGAGCTGCCGCCGGCGCCGGTGCCGGCGCCGGCGGCTCGCCGTTCTTCTCCAGGATGCTGCACGAGAACGACGGCGGGTTCTTCGCGTCGAGGAATAATCCCGGCTTGCCGGAGTCAAGCCGGCTCTACGGTCTCTTCCAACGCCGGCAGCAAGCTCCCATGCAAACCTTCGACTTCAAGAACTGCAATAGCTTCAGGTAATTAACCAAAGCGAAATAAAGGACAAGCTCGATCGATCGATCAGCTAGTAGCGATGGTGGTGGTGATGCTGCGAGATCATGTCGAAACCCTAATCGGTGTCTCGTTTGCACGGGTAGTAGGAACCAAGAGTGGGCGTTCAACCAGCAGCACGCGGCGGCGAGGGCCGCCGGCGCCGTCAACGGCCACGGACCGGCGAAAGGGCTCATCCACGAGATGATCTTCCGGAAGGAAGGCAAGCCGACGTCGCATCTGTTCGACGTGAGGGACGCCATCGCCTCCACCCGGGTGACCTCGGCGACCACCGCCGCCGCCGACCACCGGCTAGACGGCGCCGGGAAGGCCGGCAACTTTGATTGGATCGGGAGCAGCTCCCGGCCGCTCACGAGGACAATGTCAGCGGCGGCGGCGGCTACCATGGGCGACCACCACCATCTCCGGTGGCGAGGCGGCGCCGCCGGCAGCGGCAACACGACGGCGTCGTCGGATCCAGTGGTCGCAACCGAAGCTGTCCTAGGTTCCCTGCTCGAGGTACGCTTACGCACGTGATGACCATTGTCACACTGACACGTTCAGTTCGTCACACCAACTCACAAGAATGGCGTTGTGTACGCCGCAGAGAGCAAAGACCAAAGCGACCGAGGCGATGCGCCTCGAGACGACGCCGGCGGCGAAGGTGAAGACGACGATGATGGCGGCGGTGGCGGCTGAGGAGATCAACGGCAGGACGCCGGACTTGCAGCTGAGTTTGAGCCCGAACGCGGGAGATCACAGATCAGCCAGCAAGAAGAGGAAGTTCTTGAGTGAGCAGGAGGTGGACAGTGACAAGCAGCAGCTGCCACTCACGCTTTCACTGTCGCTCCGGGGTGACGGCGACAATGGCGGCGGCGGCGAGTGCGGCGGCGGAGAAGCCGCCGGGAGGTTAGAGGAAGAGATGACAGGTAGCAGCAGTAGCAAGAAGGCCGCTCTGGGGCTGAGTACTTTGGATCTGACCATGTCGATCAAGGCATTGGAGTGAGATCTTTCAAGTACTTGTCCCAAGGCCTTCCAAGACATGCACACTGCACCATGAGATTAATTATTAATAAGACTGTTAATTTTGTTTAACCATGCTTCCAGACCATATATAATACATATATATCTTATGTTCAGAGTGACATGCATTAGCTGGGTGTGGGACTAGTTCTAGCTAACTTTCTATACATATGGTCACATGCATGATCAGACCCATTTTTTGTCTTGGTATCATTGGGAAGTATATCTTATTATATGAAATGCAAATTTAAAATCCACATTAGTAGTAAGACTGTTAATCATGCAAATTATCTGTCTGATACTTTTTATACTGTGAGCATGTTGGTTATAATCAATATTTTAGTTAATTTGCATAATTTCTTGAGTTCTCATATAAACAAGTTTCTTTTTCTTTCTGCAAACGAAAAGGAAAAAAACAAATATAAACATGAAGAATGTACATTTTTACATAGCTTATTTCATGAGCACTGATGTCTATAGGAAGCCATCCCAAATTCACTTGTGCACCTTTTCTTTGTATGTGTCAACATAATGTAGGTCCATAATATTTCATCATTTATTTTTCTGAAGTTATAATCTACCCAATATATTGCTCAATAACGGTATTGAAGTTGTTTTAAAAATAAGAAAGTTAACAGAACGAGCGTCAGTTGTCCGTATAGCAGTTATAGTTAGTATATTGTTTCCTCCCACAATTTAGTCCTCTTTTGGAAACGTTATACTAGTTTGAAACGAATTAATTAGTAGTTCAATTCCTTTGTTTCAAAGGAGGCGTTATGCTTATACAAAAATGAATGGCAATCGTTAGAGTTTAATTAATTAAATAGGCTTACTTTGTACTAGTATGAAGTAACTAAAAGTTAAACTGCAATAGTAATTAATTACATTTTCAGTTACTAACATATTAACGCATGGTCGTTGGACATCAATGTAAATCATATATAGATAAATTTTCATGTGGCCAAATTCTAACTAAAATTGCCCAAATTTACAGAAACATCTGATTTAGGATACAGTGTTTGAAGATATAATGTCACATTACTTCAGTAAGTTTAATGCCTTGATATATAAATGTAACTTAATAAAGCCATTGTCATGCACGTTATTAGTATGCAGATTTTATTTTCCAGGCGTAGATATAACTAAGCCTACAATGAGCATGTACAACAATTAAAATTCGTATATTTGCATTGTCTTCTAAACAATATATGAATAATTTTTCAAACAGGCCATATACTTGTAGTAGATAATTTGCATATGTGGATATTATATAACTAAAATGAATATAGCCATGACAACTTAACCTAATAAAATAAATTCATTTATATCATTATACGTAAGCTTGCATTATTTGGCTAAATGTTTCACAACACGGGGTAATATATGGTGGTGTTTGAAACTCATGCAGATGAAGATGAAGATTAAATGTTTTACGTAAAACGAGGTGGTATTAACGTATGATTAATTGAGTTTTAATTATTACAAACTTGAAAAATATATTTATCTGATATTTTAGAGCAACTTTTGTATAGAAAGTTTTCGCACGGACCACACTATTTAGCACTTTGAAAAGCGTGCCATGAATATCCAGATTTTCATTCAACTTTTGTTGGAGAAAAGAATGTGGCCTATATGTAGTTTTTACTATTAATTACCATTTGCTCGCACTTTTTTGTGGCAGCACATTAGCATCAATCATAGAAAATATATTACTTTTATGTGCAAAAAAAAACCACTTATCCTTCATAACAATTAATATAGGGTACTTTAAAATCATATTTGGTATCAATATTGTATTACTGAAGAGATATCATGAATGAAATAGTTAGCTAGCTAGAGATAGCTATAGCTACTATCATTGGTTTGTCCTGTAAGTTTATAGGTTTTGAACAAAAGATGCATGCATGATAAGATTTTCCCAGTCAGGCGCTAAGCATGCATGCACTTCTTTCCTGCCCGAGTAGCTAGCTAGTGTTCAGCTGGTAAACACACTATATATTAGCTTAAGAAAACTATACTAAAGGTCTTTGTCAAATGATTAGAGATAGATTAGCATTCCCTATTATATGTAGCCAAGTTAGTCAACACAATTACTATAGACAAGATCAAAAAAATTGTGCAACAGCGTGATTTTTATGGTGATTAAGGACATGGATGGCACCATTATATTCAACTTCAGGGCCTTCTCTATGTCCTCATATTATATTCAATCAGTGAATATATATAACTCCATTACTTTTTCAAAACTGCATAACGTTCTAAGCTGAACGTGTTGTTTTGAATCTTGATACTTTCTATACTATATTATATAGGAAAAGGTCTAAATACCCATAAACTTTGATTGAAAATCCATCTAGCATCCTAAACTTTGGAACAGGACATATAGCCCACTGAACTTCATAACATATTGTTCATATAGCCCCAAACTGAATAATTTTTTCCAAAAAAAAGGGAGAAAACTGTACAAAAGGAAGGTCTGCGAGACATGGAAGAAGAAGTACTTGCAGAGGCAGCGAAAATAAAGATATCATTCTTTATTGTGTGTTTTTTCCTATTAATTAATGGCGAAAATATCATTCTTTGACGAAATGGAGAAGTGTGGGGACCTTATAAATTATTTCGCAAGTTCAGGAACGTATTGCATGGCACAACGTAACCGCATAGCTGTGGCCTTACTTTCTACACATGTTATTTGTCTTAGCTTTACTTGGTCTGGTCATATACTTGCATGAATATAAGTCAAGTGTTCATGCATTCAACCCGACCCCCAACCCCTCTCTTTTGATATATATCCTTTATTTTTTTTTTGAATTATCCCCATAAAGGGAGTAGTAGCTAGCTGAAGCTCTTCATTCTGTCATTGACCGATGATCAGTTCAGAAAAACCACACATGTTGCAAAATACTAGTACCAATTCCAATCGCCTTCGAAAACAGTAGAAAAGGAAACAGAAACTGCATAAACTGAAGAGATCAATCAAGCTGCTATATAGTAGGCTAGGGCACTGGCCAGCACGCGCAGGCGTCAATTTCGACGACCTTCTTTGCAATGGCAATGCTGCTACTCGCCTACCCTATTTCCCCTTGATTTGAGGATTGGTAGCAGTAGTAAGCACTGTTCCCCCATCCACTGACCTGTCACCTGCGATCCCTCCTCCAGAAGAACACAAAAAATGGAGGCCACACTGTTATGGCTGTGAGAGGCCACTGTGGCGACTGTGAGCAATCAGGAGTAGCCTCCTGTTTGAAGAATGTACATGAAAGTTTTCAACCATGCATGCAATATCCAGATTAAAATTGAAATTAAAATCGAACACACACCGGGCTGGACTTTTCAGCAGCTTGTGTAGGTCAGGCGAGAGCTAGTAGCGCAGAGTAGCAGTCGGTACAGTAGCAGCCAGCTAGTAGCAGAGACTTGCATGCATTGCTAGTAGTAGTACTGGTACTAGAGAATTTGGAGTGATCCGATGCAAGCTCGAGATGTCGACGAGGGGACACACTGTGGAGCATTAACCACCGGAGGGCCGGTGCAGCAGCCGAGAGGTGACACCCCTGATCTGACCAATGCATTACAGGGGCCATACTGTATGTGTGTGCATGCAGCTAGCTGCTAGCGACGACGCTGCTCGCAACGGCAGGTTGCCGTACGTCCGTGTCACCGCTAGCCGCTGAGAAACCTTGACCCTTTCCCCTTGCTGTCATTGTTGTTGCTGATCGATCCAGCGAACTGGGACACCCTCGCTCGCACATAGGAGTACAATATGCATGCATAGCGATGCAGTGACATGGGCTGCTGCTTCCGAATTAATTTCGGTTTCTTGTCAGCTTACGAGGGTCGCGCGCATGCAGCGGATCGGACGGCGCGGTGCGCGCGAGCTGCTCGATCTGCTACGACATGCGCGCAGGCCGGCCGGTGGTCTGGCACCGTGGCAGAGATGATCGATGGATCAATAATTCTAAGGCTATTCACTGTGCGTATATGTAGCGTGTGGCAATCCCTGTCCATGTTGATAAAATGCATGTGTGGAGGAGAAATGTTCGTGCATCCTTCTTGGGCTGCGAGAGCCTCGTCAGTAAGAAAACAACTTTTCTCATAAAAAAGGAATCGCATCCACATCGATGGTGAGAAAGCCGGAGAGAGAGTGTGGAGAGGGGAAGCTCACTGGAGAAACTGCATCCGCATCGAGTCCGAGCTCCCACCGTCCCATCCGGCGGTGCCAGCGCCAGCCGACGGCTCCTATTCCATCATTCTCCCACCCGCCGTCGCCAGATCTGTTGGGGAGAGAGGATGAGAGAGGCGCCGTCGGTGGAGAAGAGAGCGGCGCCGACAGTGGGAAGGGAGAGCCGCGCCAGCGGTGGGGTGAGCGACTGCGCGCCAGATCCGCGCTGCCGGAGAGTGTAGGATTGAACAACAAGAACTAAGCCAACCAGGGTGGTGAATGGTTGTAGTACCTAAAAACCAAAACTTTTAGCGGAATTAAAATATACCCTTGAATCGATGTCAATCGGTCTAACCGGAATAGATCTGCCGGTCTGGCTGTGCCTATCCCGCCGGTCTGACCGGTATAGATTGCCCATTCTAACCTTGCTGAAATTGCCTCTTCCTCTTGTCACCGCCGCCGGTCTGACCGGTGCGAACCCGTTGGTCTGACCGTCGGTGACCCGTCAGTTGGACTGTCGAACCCGAGCAAATACAAATCGAAGAACTCTCAAAATAGATGATAACTTTATTACTTCTCTCTGTGATAACAAAGTGCAACAATAGCACTCCTCACGAAAATCTCAACTAAACTCGAAACCCTAACTTTTCTCTCAACTCAATGCTCTCTAAAACGATATCGGGAGGCCACACCCTCCCTCTCTATTTATACATGAGGTAGTCAGCCTAAAGCCACAAACAAAACTCATACAAGAAGTTCTAATCCCTCTAGGAAACCTTCCCGTACAAGAAACCAACTTTACAAACTCCAATTGTACCAAATTTGGACTCCTTCCAAATTCGACTCCGCGTCTCATATTCATACAATATCTCCATCATATGCCATACGGAATCTTCACCAACCACGTGCATTCATCTTTAGCCTGTCCCGCATGATATCTAACCGTCCGGACGTCACCTTATCTCCAAGTTGACTTCCGATCCATCACCGGCAACACTCTCCCGAGGCGTCAAGATTACCTTGTTGAATTTGGTCGTCAACATACCTACACGTGAATCAAACAAGAAACCATATTCCGAGACAAAGCTATCTCTAACTTGACTCATTGTTAACAAACAGCAGTCTTACATACGCATAGTATCCATCTAGAAGTCATAAACACAAATTATCCATGGATATCCAATGAAACAACCCGTAACCGAAACTGACAGAGTCGGCCGGTCAGACCGCGGGCTGGCCGGTCTGACCGCACGCATACCACTGGTCTGACTGGCCTTACCCAGCCGGTCTGACCGGACCAAACATTCAGAAGTACCTGTCCATTAGCTACAAATCCAATCATCTCCAAAACTACTTCGCCAATAATCTCCAAATATCAAAACCAATAATTTCATATGCTAATTGTTCATTATAGAATAAGAATCAAACACACATTGA
Organism: Oryza meridionalis; assembly: GCA_000338895.3. Taxonomy (NCBI): domain Eukaryota; kingdom Viridiplantae; phylum Streptophyta; class Magnoliopsida; order Poales; family Poaceae; genus Oryza; species Oryza meridionalis. The sequence goes on along the minus strand of CM002529.2, from coordinate 21,323,381 downwards.
TTTTACAGAGAGGAGCTCGAGGTCATCCACCACCAGATCCATGCCGACGAGTTCCACGCCGTCCTACTCCACACTGGTGAGTTCTGCGCTGTCCCGCTCCACGCCGGTTGTGATAACCCTTAGGGGCGGAGAGGGGTGCCGGCAGAAGGGGGGGGGGGGGGGAAGAGGGGCACTGGCGGAAGGGGGAGGGGGAAGGGAGAGGGGCGCCGACAGAAGGGGGAGAGTGAGAGGGGCGCCGGCGTTGACGTGGCCAACGGCGCGAAGGTGGGGCGTGGCGGCGGCAGAAGATGGGCAGACGCCTCGTGCGTTCCTCCACCGGTGGGGAGACAGAGTGGAAGAGAGAGAGGGAGGTGAAAAGCGAGTGGGGGTGGGACCCATTAAAAATAGTTGCACTGTGAAACAAGTTGCTTTAGGCCATGTTTAATTCCCAAGAGAGAGGAATTGGAGGGGATTTTTTCCACACCTATTATGGTGTGGAATTGTTCCTCCTTAAACCTCTCCGATCCCATTCAACCCCCTCTAAACCGAGCAATACCTTATAGGAGCTTCATCCTATGTGGCATCACAAGTTTAATCTTGGCTCATGATGCACTGTGAATGGCCTAAATATTACGGGACACATCCGCGGGAACGAGCTAGAGAGTTTGCAGATGAGAGCGCGGCGCTAGCTCGATCGCCCGCGCGCACTGGGCCTGCTCGCGGCGGAAGCGCGCGGGCGTCGACCGGTTTGCCGGCAGCGTGCCCCCACGCTTGACTTGGGAGTTTGTGTGGGCTCTTGTGCTGGTGTACGTCTCGATCGCTTGGCGTTTTCAGCATCAAGGCTAAAAGAAAAATTAATGAGTAGCAGTACGTATGCGTGGGTCGTATGCGCGGCTGATCGAAGGGTTTTTTTTTTCTGAACTGATGGACGAGGTGATGTCCACATGTGAGAATGTGTTATGTGCTTCTGGACGTACAGATTACAAATTTTATAGGAAATCTATAGGACGGCGTTCCCTCTAAGATGTGAGATAAATTTAATGAGACCCTTAATAGGGGTGAAAACGGATCGTATAATATCCGATCCGATCCGCTCCGAATCCGTCCGAAACAGGGATATGGAATGTGCTTTTAGAAATCCGGCGAATAGTATGATGCGGATGTGGATACAGATATGGTGTCTCTAAAATCCGGCGGATACGGATTATTTAATATTTCTGTCGGATTATCCGATAGGTCATTTTCCGGATAATCCGAAATTATCAATACATGTAGCCACTCTATATATTGCATATAACATAAGTTGGTCCATTCAATGGTCTAATTCATCAATTAATCTAGAATTCTTAGTCTGAGGCTTGCACCGTCTCATGTCACACTTACGTAGTTGTTTTTTTATAGGGGGCAATTGCTTATTTGACCCCATTTTGAACTGTAATTACCAATTTAACCATACTTTTTGAAGTTTAATTAGTTGACCTTCCTTTTCAAAAACAAAGCTCCGGTCTGACCCTATTCCGTTTGGGTGAGTTAACGGTGTTAATTTTGGGGTAAATAGTCCATTTTGCCCTTACTTATTTGACCTTGTTATATCTTGCTTGTTTGCTTGTTTGACCCTATTATGTCAAACCATGTACACATTTAAGCCGGAAACTAACTGCATCACGCCGCCGCCGCCCCCATAGACCTCCTCCGCCTCCTCAGAGCGCTGCCGCCGTCGCCCTATATCTCCACGAGCTCCTGGATGTCGAAGTAGCCCATCATCGCAGCGGAAAGCTCGATGAGGAGAGCCTCACCAACTTGAGCTCATCCAGTGCTGTCTTGAGCTCACTCGTGGCCTCCACAAGCTCAACAAGGAGTGAAACAGTGGAGGCAGCGGATCTCGGGGCTCACGACATTGGCGTAACTTGGTGGAGGCGGTGGAGGATGAGGCTGTAGACACAGGGCTCCGTGGCGATTTGGTGAGATCCCATTGAGAGCGAACTCGCTGATTTCCGTTGAGATCCGACACCCTTTGAAGCCTCCTGGAGCTCTACCTCTGTCACACCCTGAAGTTCTTTCCCAAGCCTTAATTGAAATTATAAATAGTCTCAAGAAAATACCCGTATAAACCAAGAGTAAACCTTAATAAATTAATGCAAATAATAATCGGAATTGGCATGTGGAATTTTTCTTGAGTTCTACATGTCGAAAGTCGCTAACAAGATTTTTAGTGGAATTTTCAGAGCCCTAGAAATAATTTTAACCAATTAAAATTAAGCACATGCAATTTTAAATCCCAGGAAAATCCTTTTTTTCTTTTTCTTTTTTCTTTTCCCTCCTTTTTCCTCTTCTTGGGCCGCCGGCCCATTCCTTTTTTCCCCCCTCTCTCCCGCTGGGCCGGCCGAAGGTCGAGGCCCAGCCCAGCTCAGCCCGCGCCCCCTCCTCTCTCCTGGGGTCACCGACAGGTGGGGCCCACCTGTCGGGCCCGTCTCCTTCCTCCGCCCGCCGCCGCCGTGCCCACGCTCCCGCGTCTCCCGGGCCACGCCGCCCACGTCGCCCTCGCGCCCACACCTCCCGCGCCCGCTTTCCCCTCTCTCCCGCTTGCCCGCGCTCCCGAGATGGCTGGGATTCGATTTTCGAATCCCGCCTCTCTCTCCTCCCCGCTCCCCTACGTCGGCCGGCGATCCCCGCCTTTCCCGGCCACGTCCGGTCCCCTCTCTCCCTATTTAAGCACCACCGCCACCCCTTCTCCCTTTTTCCCCATTCCGCCGAGCTCTCCCGTGCCCTCTACCGCCCTAGCGCCGTCGCCCTCCTCTCCGCCGCCGCCGCCGCCGCTCCGGTCGCCGTTAGCCGCCGCTAGCCGCCGTGCCGAGCCGCGCCATCGACGCCGTCGCGTTCGCCGTCGTGCGGGCCACCCCGTCCATCCCTCCTCCGTCGAAATCCGTCGCCGGAACCCCCTCCGCACCGTGCGCCAGTGAGCACCGCCATGGCCACCGCCTTCGGCCGGCGTCCTCGCCCTCTCTCGTTTTCCTCTCCCTCTCTAACTCCTCTCACCTTGTTCACTAGGTGGTCCCGGAGCCCGTCCCGCCGTCGCCGTCACACTCCGTCGCTCGCCATCGCCGATCGTCGTCGGTGAGGCCCTCCTCCCCTTTCTCCCTCTCTCTCCCGCGCCGCATAGCCGTTCGCCGCCCGCATCGCCGCCCGCGCCGCCGCCGGCCGGTCGCCGCTGGTCGCCGTCTCGCGCCGCCGCCGCATGTCCGCCGCGCCGCCGCGTGCCATGGCCGCCGGGCCGGCTTGAGCCGCCCGCGCGCGCCGGCCGCGAGCCCCGGCGCCGTCCGATCTACCCTCAGGTAGATCGGGGCCGTCGGTTCGGCTGCCCGCGTGACTGCCGCGTGGCCGCCGCGTCGGCGCCACGTCAGCGCCACGTGGTGCGCCGCCCCTTCCCTGGTCCGTGGACTCGGTCCACCGTGGACCGCCCTCCCCGTGTCACTGCCATGTGGGGCCCGCATGTCGGCGCCGCCTTCTCTCTCTCCGGGATTTATTTATTGCGCAATAATTCAATTAAGGATTTTTCTGTTTATAGTAAAAACACAGTGAATCTTCTAAAATTCATAACTAATTCATCCGTGCTCCGTTTAAGGCTATTCAAGTCTCAGTAAATCAAGAAAAATGTGTAGAATCCATTAAAAATGGTTTTGTTCTCTGTTTCAGTAGTCTTATAGCCTGTTTGCATTGTTTGCCTTGTATGTCGTTTAGATTCCGGTTCTTCCGACGCTCCAGTGTACTTCGAGATAGTCGCTGAGATTCCTCCAGTAGCAGAGCAAGGCAAGTCATGCTTGTCAATTGAACATATTGAACCTATATTGCAAATGCTCTCTTGTTTTCTCTTAAATGTTGCATTGTTTTATAATATCACCATGGGATGTTTACCTACTGTCATAGCCATACTATTTTGTACCATGTTCCTTTGTTAGCTTGGGATATAACATGTCTAGAGATTGGACTAGGGATTGCTTAGCCATGCTTAGTTCAACTAGCACACAATCAGGGAAATCCTATTAATGTTCATACTGTAGGTCCTAATGGTAATGTTGGATTAGTACCACCGCTTTAGTGTTGATTAATTAAAAGGAATCACATGGTGGGCTGTGGGTGCATGGTTTTGTTGGTCGCACCCATGGCAGTTAAGGACCGGTTCGCGGGAAACCCTGGAAGAATTTATCGTGCTTACCACAAGCCAGCGTGGGCAACGGCTGGGCTTGTAGTGTAGCTTTCCTCTAGCTGACGCATCCAGGCAAGGGTGGGCGTGATGGAGCGGGGCGGGCCCTGCGACGGCCTCTGTCGCTTCCGGATTCACCTAGGCATGAGAGGGGACTGCCCGCTGCCTTGCGAGGAGTGGGGGTGAAACCTGAGGTGTGGTGTGCTTGGTTAGAGGGGGTTATGCGAAGGGTCCTGTCACGGCCTCTTTCTGGTATGTCGTGGTGGCATGTCGGCGCACGGAAACGTGTCGTGGGGTTGTGTCTTGTGGGTACAGTTGTACACCTCTGATCAGAGTAAAACTATTCGAATAGCCGTGCCCGCGGTTATGGGCGGTCAACCAGATTCACCGTGATTAGTTTCACCTTAGTTTAGCCTAATGAAATTGGATAGTTTAGGTGGGTGGCTAGGCCTGTTGCAACGTGGGATAGCGTTGGACAGTGGATGATTAATATTGAGTAATTATTACAACTGTTCACTTCTTTCAACTCCTGTTTATAAATGCTCGCTTTATGCTAATGAACCACTCTAGCTCCCCTTTGATAAATCCCTGCATCATACCCCTATTCCGGTATGACTTGCTGAGTACAGTGGGTAGTACTCAGTCTTGCTCTATTTTTCCCAACCCCAGAGTGCGAGTATGTGTCAGATGGTGGTTTCTCTGAGGAGTAGGCTTCGTCCGTGCCGTCGAGGATGCCTGTGGAGTGGTGTTCCCGCTGCAATTCAAGTCAAGGCTTAGCTTCTGTATCTTTCATTTTTCCGCTGCATTTATGTAAGACTTTTATGATGTTTGTAAGACGTGGATCTGAATGTCAACATTGTCGTTTGTGTACCCCGGCCTGTCCTGGACGGGGATTTTAATGTACATTCTGCTTGGAATTCTATTCGGGAATTTCTGGGCGTGACAACCTCTCACCTGGTACTTGTCCTAGAAGCCTCCTCGAGCTCCGCTCTCACCGGAATTGTCTTTGAAGCCTCGCTGAGCCTCACTCTTGCCGTCTAGAACCCTAACCAAGCTCCGCCTCTCACCAGCACACTCCCATGATCAGTCCTGATGAGGACACAACTAGCTCGGATATAACCATGACTACCTTATGTATTAATCAACCAAAGGTACATATGTTCTACATTAGATTTACTTATTATATATTTGAACAAACGTTGCTACACAATAAGTTTCGTGTGTTTTTGTTTGCAGAGTTACTTGCTTGGGCGAAAGAAAAGAGACCGAGCGTAAGGAATGCATGGATGATTGAAGAAGTTGATTGGGGACCAAACCAAGACCTTCTCTAAGTCTTCTTTCATCTCACCATGTCACTTTTGGTCCATAGAAGACAAGAGATAAAGTTCTACACGTTTTGAATTCGGATTCGGGCCTCCTGACAGCATCAACTTCAAACGGACCAAGCCGCTGATATAGAAGAAATTTCAGGGCCCATGCGTACTTGTTGGAAAGCTTATAGAGTCTACATTCAGATGGTTTTGGTCCCATGTCAAAATTCCTACCGAGCTGCCAGGAATCTGCAAAACAAGCCACGTATCTTATCCAGTCCAAATCTGATTTGGGTTTTGAGCCTTGTAATTGTGTCGTGGGCTTAGCCCAAGGCGGTGTGCGCTCTAGGGCAACCCTAGGACGTCCTTAATTGGATTTATTCAGTAGCCGTCATCGTTTAGAGTCGGGTTTTGCTTAGATTATTCTGTCAAGAACAATTTCACCGCTAGATAGGTTTGTGTAACCCCAAATTCGAGTGCTTAATCATTCATATGCAATTGTGTTGCAATCTATCTTGTTCTTGCTTGTGTTCTTCGATTCGCATGCAGGGATTAGCCTTCTCGGCGAGGTCAACCGGGTTTGGAGTACGGTTGATAACTGTTGATGCGAAAAACACACACTGGCCTGGAAGATCTGCTTAACTTATGTGCAGGTCCAAAATCTCGCCTTTAGGTTCGTCAGCGTGCCAGTTGATTTGATCCTGCAATCAACAAGATAAAAGATAAGAAAACACAGTTAAATCCATAAACGATAGCCGATCGGCTAGTTGCCGATGACATATCATTTATCCTTGAGCCGATGTCAGGTTTGAATCAATCGGCAGTGATTAATAAATAAGATAAAACTAAATCTATTCGATCGGCTGTAGATATCAACATCATATAGTCCTTTACTTCGATATATATTTAAACTAAGTGATTGGGATAGATCGGTCGCCATGCCGAGACATTATAAATCACTTAAGTCGAAATATATATTAAAACAAAGATTATATGGATGTTTATAGCATAGCCGATCAGATAAATCTAGCGTGTATCGGTTAATACTCCGATACCACTCTATATCAAGATATCGAGACAAATAAAATATATCAAATAATAAACCTAATATAACTTTAATGCAACGGGATCTTAATATAAAGGGCAGTTTTAGCATGATAAGTAAAGACATAAGATATAAATAGCTAAATCAGGTAAGATCAGCTGAAACTCCGATGCTATCTCTATTGACATTCATGAAACAAGCTAGATATCACAATTATAAATAGAACTTACTAGATCGAACTCAACCGATGCAACATTAAGCATAAAGATAACCGTAAGATCTAAACAAGATGATGAAAACCTCTGAAAGATGGTAGATATACGATATAATCTAAATCAATAACGAGATCTAACTCTATCGGCTACTTTCTAACAGTAAAAACCAGCCGATGGCGAGTTATATAGCGAAACTAACAAAGATTATAAAGTATATATGATAACTCGACGAATTACATAACAAGATTAGAGTGTCATAAAGATGGAAGCACTAATCCCGAGAACGCAAGCCGCCATGACAAGTTTACCTCTAGTTGAAGATCGAATCGATGCAGCTCAACTCGAAAGCAAGAACTCGTCGAAATAAAACGAAAGTAAAAAGGGTGGCGATGTGCCGAAAGTGTATTGATCGTGTGATACTTGATTACATGGGTTCGGGTTCTATTTATACCCGAGATTACAAAATATGTCCTTGCAGGACACGACTCTTATCTCTAACAAACTCTAAAATACCATAAGTCTTTGCGGCAGACTTTTGCCCAAACATATCTCTGAGGAAACCATACAAAATATCCTAATTAATAGATATAATGTCACGCCCTAAAGTTCCCCTTTCTTGCTTTAAAATTCATAAAATAAATCGTCCGAAGAAATTGTTTAATTTAACCTAGAGTTGAATCCCTAAATTAATAAATGCAAATAATAATCGGAATCGGCATGTGGAATTCTTCTTGGATTATACATGTCAAAATATGCTAACAGGAATTTTAGTGAAATTTTCAGAGCCTTGGAAATAATTTTAACCAATTAAAATAAGCAAAGTGCAATATTAAATCTCTGGGAAAATCCTTTTTCCTTTCTTTTCCCTCCTTTTTCCTTTTCTTGGGCCGCCGGCCCATTTCTTCCCGCGCTGGCCCGCTCCTCCCTCCCACTCCCGAAGTTCACCGGCCTCCCTCTCCCTCTCGAGCGCTGACAGGTGAGGCCCACCTGTCAACCCTTTCCCTAACCTCCGGCCGCCCACGCCCGCGCCAACCGCCGCCGAAACCGCCCACGTCGCTGCTTTCGCCGCTTCCCCGCACTCCACCCTGCGCCCCACTCCGCGCCCACGTCGCCGCGACGCCGCCCTCGCCTTCCCGCCCGCGCCGCGCGCCCACAAAGGGCGGGATTCGATTTAAATCCCCCACCCAACTCTCTCTCCCCACTCCCCCTTGTTGCCGGCCAAATCGGGGGGTTTCCCGGCCGCGTCCGCCCCACCCGAGCCCCTATAAAGCTTCCCCGCAACCCCCTCTCCCGAGCTCTCCACCGCTCCCGCACCATGCACCCACCCGCCGCCGACTCTTCCACTACTCCGGCCGCCTCTAGCCGCCGCTAGGGCCGCCGCCGCACTGTGCCACCGCCGCCGTCGGGTTCGCACGGCCGAGGTCCACCTCGTCCACCTCCCCTCCGTCGAGTTCCACCGCCGGAGCCCGCTTCTCCCCGCGGTGAGGTTCCACCATTGCCGCCGCCTTCGGCCATGTTTTCCGCTCGCCGTGGACCACCCTTCTCCCTCTAATCCCTCCCATTGTGCTCCCTAGGTGGTTCCGGAGCTCGTCCGCCCCTCGCCGCCGTCTCTCGATCGCTCATCGTCGCCGTTCGTCGTCGCCTCCCTCCGGCCGGCCGAACCCCTCGGTGGGAACCCCCTCCCCCGATTTTCCCCTTCCTCCCCCGCCTGGCGCCGAACCGCGCCGCCATCGCCCTCCGGCGCTTCGCCGTCGCGCCACCGGCCGCCGTCGTCTTCTCGCCGGTCGCCGCCGTCGGTGGCCGCTTGCCGCCGCCAGCTTAGCGCATGCCGCTGCCCCTCCATGGCCAGCCGGCTTGGAGCCGAGCCGAGCCAGGCACCACCTCCCCTCCCTTGCAGCCGCTGCCCGGTGGGGCCCACCAGCCGGCGCCACCTCCCTTCCCCCTTGAGTCACTGACCCGTGGGTCCCGCATCTCGGCGCCCCCCCTCCTTCGCTAACGTCAGCCCTAGGGATTTATTGCTCAATAAATACATTAAGGCCTTTTCTTTATTAGTAAAAACACAGATAATTTTTAAAAATCATATCTAATTCATCCGTGCTCTGATTAAGTCCATTCAAGTCTTAGTAAATTCATAAAAATGCATAGAATCTATTAAAAATGGTCTTATAGCCTGTTTTGCTTGTGTGCTTTGTTTGACGCGTAGATTTCGGCCGTTTCGTCGATCCGCGATTTCTCGAAGACGTTGCTGTGGTCTCATCAGTGCGAGAGCAAGGCAAGTCATGCATTACAATTGATCATATTGTACCCAATTTACAAATGTCCCGCTTTTCTATTAAATATTGCATCGTTTTACAATATCACGTGGGATGGGTCCTACTACTCAGCCATATATTGTTTACCTTATGCCATTGCTAACTCGGGTATTAAAATGACTAGATGTTGGTTTAGGAAATGCTTAGCCATTCTTAGTTCTACTAGTACACAAAAAGGGAATCATATTAAAGCATAGACTTTGATTTTTGGCAATAGCTTTGGATTAGTGCCACCGTAATGGTGTGGGCTTATTAAAATACACTACACGGTGGGCTGTGGGTGCATGGTTTTGCTAGTTGTGCCCATGGCGGTTAAGGACCGGTTCGCGGGAAACCCTGGAAGAATTTATCGTGCTTACCACAAGCCAGCGTGGGCAACGGCTGGGCTTGTAGTGTAGATTTTCTCTAGCCGACGTACCCAGGCAAGGGTGGGCGTGATGGAGTTGGGTCGGCCGGAGTGTCCGGTTGATCGGCTTCCGGATTCACTGTGGCACGAAAGGGGGGCTGCCCGTTGCCTGCTGGGACGGGGGTGAACCCTAAGGTGTGGTGCGATCGGTTAGAGGGGGTTATGCGAAGGGTCCTGTCACGGCCTCTTTCCGGTTTGTCGTGGTGGCATGTCGGCGCACGGGAACGTGTCGTGGTGCTGTGTCTTGTGGGTACAGTTGTACACCTCTGATCAGAGTAAAACTATTCAAATAGCCGTGCCCGCGGTTATGGGCGGTCGACCAGATTCACCGTGATTAGTCTCACCCATGGTTAGCAAATGGATCTGGTTAGTTCAGGAGGGGTTTGAGCCTGTTGCAACGTGGTGTAGCGTTGGACAGTGATTGGTTAATATTGATAAATCACTACAGCTGTTTTTCTGCTTTCAACTACTGCTTTTAAATGCTAGCTTTATGCAAAAGAACCTTTAGCCTCCCTTGGATATATCCTGCATCATACCTCCTTTTCCGGTATGACTTGCTGAGTACAGTGGGTCGTACTCAGTCTTGCTCTCTTTCCCCCACACCAGAGCTGATGATCTTCCTAGTGGGAGCTGTCTTGTCGAAGTTGGTTTCGTCGCTGCCGTCAAGGATTGCCTGTGGAGTGGAGTCGCCCCGCTGTAGAAGTCAAGTTTCCTAGTCTAGTCTAGCTCGTTTTATCTTTTCCGCTGCATTTGTAATCTTTTATATTTTTGTAAGACGTGGATCTGTATGTCAACAATTGTCGTTTGTGTACCCTGATTGGTCCTGGACAGGGGTTTAATACACATTCAGCTTAAAAATTCTGGTTCGTGAATTTCTGGGCGTGACATATAATTGCCTATCTGAGAGCTTTATATCTATCATGGCAATCCTCGTGAAGCACTTTGATCGATTCTAGAAACAACTCTCAAGCCACCGCAATCGGAATCGGCTGCATCACCTCTATCGGCTGTCCTCTGTCCGATTCATCTCAGCCGATGCAAACTCCAGCTGACGTCATCGCAGCCAATGCATACTCTGTTCTTCGAATCCATCTCTTTGTCGAATCTGCCTTGATTCCAATATCAAACCTGGTTCATACATTACCAAATTTGGTCGTTAACACATGCCCCCAAGTCCGCTATATTTGTAATGTGGCGGATTTGCTCAATTTCCTTTTCGAGCCGATCTAGGGTTTCCAAAACCGATTCCGTTTTGACCGTTACCGCGCTCCCTTTTAAATAGTAACCACCGCTCTTCTCGTTTCACGGCGTTACTTCCGTTTTAACCGCTCTAGCCAAAACTTTCCCCAATCTTCTTCCTCGAGCTCTCCGGCAACACCCTCGATAGTTCCAGCGATCCAGAGACGATTTCCGGCGACTCCAACTTCCGCCAACGGCAATGTCAACTTCCGCTAGTCCACCGAGCTCATCGGCCGCCGAATATGTCGAGGTAAGTATCCATAGGCTAAATCCCTTCTTTACCTCGCAGATTTGGTTCTTCTCTCACTCAATCCCTGATTTTCCTCCTTTGTAGCATCTCACCCACCAAGTTGCAATCCCTAGCATAACCGATGAGTTTCAGTTTTTCCTCGGACCAATTGGTGACTTAGATCCCACAGAGTTCATTAATGGTGAGACCAACCGCATTCCCTTCCGATTTGCCAACCCAGATCTCAGTTGTTGGAAAAACACCTTCAAGTCTTGGCCATCGGCTGAAAACAGTTAGCCTGCCTGGTACAAGAGGGTATCGGCTAGCAAATCAACTCACTGGGAAGAAATCAGCATATCCCAGGCCTAAGCCCTAACTGCAACAAATATGGCGAAGGATGAACCTATGATATCAGCCGCCACTTACTTCTGGTCTACAGCCATGAATACTTTCCTTTTCTCTCAAGGACCGATGACCCCAATCCTCTTAGATATCATCATGATCACTGGTCTAGATGTCACCTCATCGGCTAACCTGTCTAGCTTGGATGCCCAAATTAATCATGAGTTCAAGACTAGGACCATAGGTGGTTGGTCAGGTTATGACGCGAAGAACATGGGAACTAGGCCAGTTTCTTCAAGGGAACATGCAGCTTTCCTTATGATGTGGCTCGAAAAATTCCTATTCTGCAGTCCAAGCTGTGGTCCAACTGCAAACTGGCAACGGGTAGTCGAAACCTGATAGAAAAGAAACAATTTCCTCTTGGAAAGTATTTGCTAGGATATCTGTACCAAACCTTGAACACTGTCGTAACCAAGATAGCTTCTGGAAAGTCAATCGGCACAGGGGGTCCATGATGGTTATTGCAAATTTGGCTAAACTTGCACACTAGGAAGGTTATCGATCGGCCGCCATTAGCCAATGCAGAATTTCCAAGATTCGAGCCGATCACTGATGATGATGGAGAAACCAGCACCACACGCCGATGTAGGTCCTTCGGAGAAGCAGCATCGGTTAGTATTGCATCCAAACTATCGGCTGAGCCCTTTGGAGAGTGGTTCAACAACTTCTATGATGGGTTCCCCAAGAATGCAAGAATCTGGTTTGCATATGAAGGACATAGTGTTTTTGAGCTACCAGAAGATTTTCGGTTTGATGAGGTCAACTCCGAAAAATATGACAAATCCAGGGAGGTATTTTCAGCAGCTATCAGCCCTTGCATCATTCCTATCGGCATTCATCAGGGCAAGAACATCAAGATGAACTATGAATTTTATCATCCAACAAGTGCTGCAAGACAATTCAGCATAGGTCAGCCGCCGATCAGCCTATTCTTTGCCGACAAGATCCAAAGTAGAGTAGAGATCACATCATTGCTTATGATGGATCGGCTGCTAAATCTACCAGGACCACCTTTGGGCAGCATCAACAATATCAAATTTAGGATGTTGAGAAGTGCAGCTTTTGACCGATGGTGGATAGAGTGGAAGAAATATTTATTCCATCAATCGGCTTCCATGTACCTGACAAACCTTTTCCCTGAAGCTGTCCCTCAAGTAAGAATATTTCCTTTGTCAATTCTATTAACTGCAAACTGATGTATCGGCTTTAACCTTATGCAAATTCTCTCTCTTGCAGACAACAGAATCTTCTCCTCATCAAAGCAAAAGTGGCGTGGAGATCTAACATGCCCCAGGACTTCGAGTCGGCTTTGGCTGTTGATCTCGTTCCTTTTTTTTTTTTTTTTTGATAGGGGATAAGTACAGATCGATTTGACCAAACGATAGTCCCACTACAACAGCTAAACCGATCTATTATCTCCAAAATCAATCGCTTAATACTCCTCTCGGCCAATGGCAATCATGTTAATACTCAAAACTAAAAATTAAATCTAAAACTAAACCAGCACTCGACACGACAATACAATCTAGAATTCAACAAAGCAAAATCTAATAGAACAATGCAATAGCTCAAATTGTCTAGGTAAAGAATAAATACTTTTTGTATGGCAATTTTCTAGTTATGGGAAGATAAATTACCTACAACTACACTAACTAAACCAGCACTCGACACGACGATGCAATCTAGAATTCAACAAAGCAAAATCTAATAGAACAATGCAACGGCTCAAATTATCTAGGTAAAGAATAAATACTTTTTGCATGGCAATTTTCTGGTTATGAGAAGATAAATTACCTACAACTGCACTCTGATACCAAATGATAACAATCCGACCCAGATGGGGTTGGCCGAGGCCCAGCAAATTAAGGTTGCCCGGACCCCAATAATTCTTAGACACACCCACTCGGGGAAAGACCCAATCTCCCTAAAAGACTAGTCCAATAAAGAAAGACTAGTTTAATAGAGGAAGGGTCGCTCTCCCTTTTAAGATGGCTTCCTCCTCCCAAACTAAACGAGGTGGGATTATTCAGAGGCTCACACGAACGCCATCCGACTTTTACGTCTTTGCCAACGGGTAATAGTGGAGGATGTCCTCATCAAGTCCTCAGCGCTTCGATGAGTTCCACCCCTTGCTGGCACCCGCCCACTAGGCATTGTGGGCTCTTTGTGCTGCGCGGCTGCACATGGGGATGGGTGAAAAAATAAAGACAGAGAAGAGGGACGAAGAATGAAGGAGAGGATTACAGGTGGTCAAGTTTCGAAACTCAAAATTTACTGGTTAAGCCCAAGCGCTCCACGTTTGAGGGAGTTTACTGGTCAAAATTATTATCAATGATATGGTGGGAAATGACACCGGAAAAGAGATGGAATTAGAATGCCAAATCATTAATTGGGTCTGGAATTGTCTAAGTGGGTACCGACATATTCTAGCCATGTTTGAGGGAGTTTATTATAGCTACAATTTTTCTAACAATTTTTCAGCTACCCCAAACAGTGTAGATATTCATTTAGACTAGTAGTTATAACAGTGTTCATAAATAAACTGCTACTTCCATTCTTTTTTTTATAATGTTTTACAATGTTGATTTTGTTCTTAAATAGATGATGTTGAGCGATGCTCTGGCTCTCTCTATTGGTAGTATTATACTACCACTACCAGTAAAAATGATCTGAATTGCTCGCTATTAAGGGTAAATCAGTAATTTACTAAGACAGTGATTAGGAGTAATTTGGTTATTTATATATTTTTTCATGGCTAGATCAATATATGTGGTTATCCATTGCGTTGGCATCACTCATATTCCACCTAAAAAATAAAAAAAGAAAGAAAAACAATGTTTAGTCACGGCTAAATGACGATTATAACTCTTTGCACTTTTTTTTATAATAATACCCTTCATACTTCTACTACCGTAAACTAAGGTGGTAATATAAATAGATGTGAACCCTTCGATGGAATGGGATTAATGGTTCAGATTATTTTCTACTAGCGGTAAAGAGCATCGTAGTGGAACTTTGATGTTTTAGATTTTCTAGACAAAGTTTTGATAAATAATCCTGTGAAAACCAAGTCATTACTCGAGGTCTCAGCTCTATTATTCCTAAATTTATCCGCATGTTCCTATGAAATGCAAAACGCAGTTTCTAGGTCCACCGCTCCACATGGCTAGCAGTCTAGCACCGTTGCGGACATCAATTGAGGCTACTAGAAACTTGCATTGCCCCTGTTTTTGTTGGCCTTCGAAAAGATGAAAATTATTTTCACGAATGAGGGGCAAAGCTAAGGCATCCTTTCACGAACAGAGTAGACGTAGCTTCATATCCTTCGTAAACAGAGCTTGTATAGGTGGGGGGTGTTTTGATCAGATGCTACTTTAGGCCCTATTCATTTTGGAGGAATTACAAAAGATTTGGATCCTTAGAATTAATTCCTATGAATATCATTCGGTTTATAGGAATGTAGATATAAGAAAACTAAAGGAAAATTTTCATTTCGTACAAGTTGTCAAGAGAAAACAAAGGAAATTTTTCATCCACACAAACCTCATGGAAAAATTTGTATGGATTGAAGCGTGAATGCATTTCTATTCCTCCACCTTTTCTATTTCCTTTTGTTGAAATTCGTCCAAAACGAATGGGCTCTAAATGGAATCAACCATTATTCCTTAACTTACTTATGTCTTTTACTTATGTCTTGTTCGGTTATTTCTTATAAGAGGGATTAAAAAGTTGAGGGATTAATTTCACACTGCGTGAAATTATTCTCAACAAATCTCACTCAAATATCTTTAGACAAGAGATTAAACAAATAAAGTCTTATACGAAAATAAAGAATTCCTTCCTGAGAACAGAAGAATCAATGATCGCAAAAGGAGGCGAACTGTAACCATGGGTGATGGGTCCATGGCCGCTGCGGTCTCTAGATCAGATGGCCTTTGTCAGCATGGCTGCCTTTGTCAGATCAGATGAAGCATTATGCCTGCCGCTACTATATAGAATATAAGATGACATAATTGACCAAGTACTAATCTTTTTGAAAAAAAATTATGCAAAACGACGAGGACGATGTGCTTAATTATGGAGCTGACTGATCGTGTTCAGAAAAATAACGATAACTGGTTGGCAGGCATGAACAGGAATTTCTCTGACCGCTGCTAGCCAGCTCTAGATAGTCCAAACTGAAGACTGAAAATATGTCTTGGGCCTCAACTTCCTAAAGTCCAACCTTAAGATTGAGAAAAGTCCAAAGTCCAAATGAAACATCACCAGAAGCACATTTTTATTCAGAACAGTACCACATAAGTTGTTATATAGGAGTACTATCTACGATGAACAACGATTCAACAAAATGAGAGCCTTTCGAGAGCCTAATACTCCCTCTATTTCTTTTTTTAAAACATTTTGAAATGGAGGAAGTATATCAGTAGTGTTCATAGGACTCATTTTGATTGAACAACTCGTATAACGTAAAACATTGCACTACAATTAATCTCTTGGCGAATACATTTTGGTCAGTATCATCAGAATCACTGACGAGATGCAAATACCATCCGAAACCAAAAATTAGCCAAAACACATTTAATTTGCCTCAGGTAGACAAAAGAGCTGGCCTAAATAAGGGAGGATTTTTACGGTACAATATACTCATAGTATATACTGCAAGTATATATGATCTAACGGTGTAGATTGATTTAATTTTTTTATTTAATTAGAATGCAGTATAAAGTTTGAAAGGGTAATTTTGTCTTTTCTTCGTTATTCTATCATCAAATTGTGCTATCGTCACGTGCTTTGTCATCAAATAGCGCTCAGGATGCTCCTCCCCTAGTGTACAATAAGATTCAGGACCGGGTACTCTCAATTAGATTCAATTTGAACCAAAAATTACTAAAGTGTTGTTTTATTTTCTATCAAATTGCTAATATGCCCTTTTATATACTGCCAGTATATACTGGTAATATATTGTACCGTAAAAGCTCTCAAATAAGGTGGCCCAAGCTCATTCTCCGAATAGACTGGGCTCTATATTGCGCAGCCCAAAGCTAAAGCCGCACCTCATGAGTGCCTAAGCTTTGAAAAATGAATGGGAAAGAAACATTTCAAATCTTCATGTAAACTTCCGTCAAATATATATATGAGTCATCGTTGGCCCATGAGCAGTTTAGCATGTACTATATATGTGAGAGGGTGCACACATATGCAGATTTGATAGTAGATAGCCTCTCCTAATGCTGCAATGGTTTATCAGCCGGCAGCAAAACCATCTGCACATTTCGCATCCATGCATGGCACGTGAGAAACAAAAAAAAAAAAGTAGGCATTCAAACCAAGGGATTTATTAAGATCTATCTAAGTAGCATAGGTTGCCCAATTTACGGAATTGGTGGAACATGTACACGGAAAAAAAACAAATCATGGTATATGCACATGGTAGAGTGTGCTGAGCATTTTTGCTGTGAACTGTTTGAAGAACCATTTAGCATGGTATAAACTAAATAAATATTTCGCCCACTTTTTTTCTGAACTGTTTAAATAAAAAGCAGTACATAGAAATATCATCAGCTTATAGAAAGCATGCAAGGCGCAAAAAAAGGGTATGAAGAATTAAATAAGTTCCGGAGTCAGACGACTTCAATGTTTTGGATAGAGAAGTAATCCTAATTTCCAGGTAGTAATAGAGAAGTAATCCTAATTTCCAGCATTACCTGAGATGGAAATACACCCATCAGATGCAGATGAACCTAGCACAGGCTGGCAAATTGATGCATCTTTGTCCTCCAAATTTTCTTCCATTGTTGGCCTCAGGTTGATAATATTCAATGCTACATAAAGTCATAAAATAGACATTTGTTATGAATCTAATGATCATAATGCACTATAAACATTGCTCTCAAATGAGATGTGGTTTTAGTACATACGAGAGCATATGTCTTATGTTATGTTATATGACTTCAAATTTATCATATGAGTATAACATTTTGTTTGTTATTGTGGATATGAATGTATTTTTCTTTGAAATCGGTTAATGTTACAGAAATTTAAATTAGAAAAATATTAAAATGACTTAGTATAGAAAAGATGATATAAATAACGAAAAAACAATGTTAATTGCTATAATTATTTATAAAAAAATCATAATAAAAAACTATACAGAGAGATAAGGTAATGCTCTTGAGTATGTCTTCATTCACATCACAGTTTAAAGATAACAAACATTGAACAACATTAAATGGTCATGTATCTCACAAAAACTTACCACTCCTAGCCCGGCCTTTCGCTGGCCATCAATCTTTCCACCATCATAAAGAAACAATAAATGAGGGAGTTGAGCTTGGCCATTAATCTTTCCACCATCGTAGAGAAACAATAAAACCATATGAGGGAATTGAGCATAAATTGCATACCATTTGGCTTTATGCAGTGTTGCTTACCATCTCTTTAGAAACAATTAGTGGCTGCTCTTCATAAAATATTTTGACCTTTTGAGGAAAATTGCAGCTCCAGATTTGGTTCCACACTTTGTTAACACTCACTTCCGAAGAGCTAGAGCTACACTCCTCGCTTGCCAACAACAGAGCTAGGCTATAAGCACTTCTCACCGAGAAGATGCCTCATTTATCTGGATGCCAGGCCAAAAAATCCTTTTCAGTACGAGATGACAACCAGATTTTTAGGATCAATTCAGCATCAACTGGTAGAATGGTATGATTCACTAGTTGCTCATCCCAGGTCCCTGTTTCAGAAATCAAATCCGAACATCCATCTCTCTCTGTAGTTCCTTTTCACTATTATATGACTTCGTGTGTGATTCTGCGGTAACCACGGATCTCGCTAGATACGGATCGAACGCCCATCACCGACTCGCCAGACAATTCCTTTCTTAAGCAACTCCAAACCATGAATTATTGATCTCCACCCTGGCGAAATATTACCACCGAAGCTTGTATCTATTAAGGAGATACTTTGCTTTTAACACTCTCACACATAAGCTATCTAGACAGTCTATCAGTCACCAAGCCTGTCTAGCTAATAGAGCCTAATTGAACAATCTAAAATCCTTTAAGCCTAAACCACCAGATTGTTTTGGTCTCGTGACATGATTCCAAAATTTCTAATGGGTTCTCCTTTTCCCTTTATCGACTCCCCACCAACAATTACGTGAAATTTTGTTAAGATCATCACAAACAGAATCAGGCAGTTTGAAGAGACTCATCACTTACACTGGAATTGCTTGAATGGCATTTTTAAGCATGATTTCCTTCCCACCGCTGGACAAGAAGTTCTCTCCCCACAACATAATCCTCTTCCAGATTTTCTCTTGCAAACTTTAAAATTTCCCTTTGTGCATTCTTCCTTCAGGTGTAAGAAACCCCAAATATTTATCCTCAAAACCCCTTCTCCCAATTTGCAGGGTTGTTATGATAGCCTCTTGGCAATCTAAAGGGCAAGAATCACCAAACATAATAGAGCACTTAGCCGGATTAATGAGTTATCCAGTTCCTGTAGCATAGCTAGCTAGCACCTCCTTTATAATCTTTGCTTGTCCATTCTCTGCATGGAAAAACAGAATTGTGTCGTCTGCGAAAAGCAGATGTGAAATGCCTGGCGCACTCCGGCAGACCTTCACCGGAGTGATCGCTCCTTGATAAATTTTTTCATCCATCAGTAAAGACAACCTATCAACCATGAAAAGGAAGAGAAAGGGTGACAACGGATCTCCTTGCCGCAACCCTCTAGTTGGAGCAAATGTGTTCAGAAGGGTTCCATGAAATTTGACAGCAAACCTCACCGTGGATATACACGTCATAATCCAACTTACCCACCGGTGAGCAAAACACAACTTGTACATTGCCTGCTCCAAGAACTTCCAATCTACACGATCATAAGCTTTTGATAGATCCAGCTTGTAAGCGCATGTTGCCTTATTAGGTTGTCTATTCTTCTGGATGCGGTGAAAGCATTCGAAGGCAAGAAGTGCATTGTTCGTGATCATCCGTCCCGGAACAAAGGCGCTTTGATTCACTGAAATCAACTCATCCAGAATCGGCCTAAGTCTGTTTACCAAGCATTTTGAAACAATTTTGTAGATAACATTACACAAACTAATTGGCCTGAAATCTTTCAAGTCGACCAGTTGATGTACCGTTGGTATTAGAACAATAGAAGTCTCATTGATCCCCTCCAGCATATGTCCCGATTGAAACAACACCTTCACAGCATTCACCACATCAGCCTTGATATGTGCCCAGTTTCTCCGATAGAATCTTGCGGGGAACCCATCCGGTCCAGGAGCCTTCAAAGGGCCAATCTGAAATAACACATCTGATATTTCATCCTCAGTAAAATCTTTACACAACGCTACATTTATTTCAGAAGTAACCTTCTGTTGAAATAACCGCGAAACCCTGGAATGGTCCAAAGAGGGGTCTGCAGTATAGATGTTTTTAAATATTCTGTAGCAAGTTGCTCCATTTCTTTTGTCGTACTGTAAACAGTACCATCATTAACTCGGATTTTTGTGATTCTATTCTTTTTAGCCCTCCAGACCATTCTACTATTGAAGAAATTTGTATTACGGTCTCCTTCCTTTAACCAATTAATTCGGGATCTTTGCAACCACAGCATCTCTTCTCTATATAACAATTCATTCATACGATCAGTAGCTTGTCTAATTTCCTTCCTGTCTGCATTCCTCTCTATCAACCCTGCAAGTTGCTTCCTTGTTTTTTCAAGTTCCTTCCCAACATTCTTAAACTTCACCTTACTCCATGTACGAAGGGCCCCCATGACCTTAGACAGAGCAACGTTAATATCACCTGGATGTAATTTTTGGCCTGTGTCGTCCCAAGACTCCTTGATTATTTCCTCTGATGCAGCTTCTCGTTCCTAGCAAATCTCATAATGCAAGCACTTCTTCCGGCAGGCCTTGTCTTGTTCCGAGGAGAACCTTAACAGTATGGGGTTACGGTCTGAACACGGTGCTGTCAAGTGAACAACCTGGGAATTGCTAAAGATGTCCCTCCAGCTCTCATCAGCCAGGGCACGATCAAGGCGCACCCGAACATTACTACGTCCTTCTCTTCTATTATCATAAGTAAAGGGAACTCTTAAAAAACCATGGTCAAACAATTGACAAGTTTGCAAAACATCCCGAAATGCTTGCATCTGAGATTCACCCCTCCTCTTAGCAGAAAAGTGCTCAAACTGCCAGAGGGCCTCATTAAAATCTCCCAAAACTAACCATGGCAGAGGAGATGATTGTTTAATTGCCTTCAACAAATCCCACATGCGATGTCTATGTTCCACTCTCGGTTCACCATATACAAAAGTTACATGCCACACCAGACCATCACTGACCAATCGCACATAAGCATCAATAAACCTTTCGTTCAAAACATTAACTTCCATACAAACTAACTTATGCCAAAACAAAGCAAGCCCCCACTCATCCCCTCACTATTGACACCCACAAAACCTTTAAGTCCCAATCTTGAACGCAAACATCTAACCTTTTCCACTTTTTGTCTAGTTTCACTTAAGGACACAATGTGGGAACCCGCCTCTTTCACCAAGGCACAAAGATCACGAACTATCGTAGCGTTCCCTATACCACGACAGTTCCAAACAAGGCAACTCATTGCTCCTGACGAAACCCTCTCACAGGTCCCGTCAGTTGGCCAGCAGCCCCAGGGCTGGTTGCCTCCATATCACTCCTACCTGTCCCCTCAACCGATTTCCTGATCCGCTTCAAAGCCCGAGAAGCCATCACCGGTTCTAAAGAGGAGTTGCCACCACTCTCCATCGTTTGCTGATACTCTAGCAGCTCTTGCTTGACACGGCCAGCCTTCCGCGCACCCCTTGCACTTGACTTCTTTTACAGTTATCCCCAATCATATCCTCTGATGACCCATCGTCAGAGGAAACCTGCTGGTCAATGTTCTTTATAGCTGGAATCATCTCAGATTCCGATATAGCAGTAGTTGATTTCACAACCCCTTCACCCTGAAGTACAGGTTCCTCCCCATGTGTCGAACTCGGTTGCTTCTGCTTTGTATCTACCTTGAGGTTCTGAGTATGTTTAGCCAATTGTTCATCTATCTTCTTATCTCCTGCACTTTCTCTTACATCAAAACCATCATGAGCATCCACTCTAGCCGGGATCTCCTTAGCCCCATGATCTCCTTGCTTCCTCCTTGAAGACGAAGAACTAGCGCTCCCAGCTCCCCCAAAAGAACAAGTTACGGGCCCTTTGGATGGGGTAGCCTTGACCCTGCTGTTAAATATGTGATCCGAATTTCAGGCCCACAATATATTCGGATTAATTGCCTAGTAGGACTCCATGTCTATCCTATTAGGTGTCTTTCTATTATCTCCTAATATACTCTTGTAAGCCGTACGAGAAGGGGTGACGTTCCCATTGTTATTCCCCTACGTTTGTAATCAACTCTTCTATAGTGATCATTGCCAGTCAGCGCCCATGGTTTTTTCCCGCAAGGGTTTTCCACGTAAAAATTCATGTCTCCGTTGTGCATCTATTTTCATAACAAGTGGTATCAGAGCATTGGAGATCGATCTGCTAATCCCAGTCACCGGCATGTTTTTCCAATAGGGGAGATCAATTTGATTCGCGGCAGCGGCGGCGCACATCGTTCGTCGGTCTCGTCGAATTGCCATCGGAGTCGGACAGAAGCAGCGCAGGGTTAAAGCAGCAGCGGAAGAAGGCCATCTCTACCAGCGCATGGTTCCTGAGGTGAAAAAAACAAATCAACCGAGAGCTTGATTTTTCCAGAGGAAAATTTCTATGGCTACCAAGCTTGTGTACCTAGTTGATCTACATACTTCGCTACGTGCACACGGAAAGTGCACCAGAGGTTCACGTTTTTGCAAGGTTTACCTAAATTTCTTACCAGCAAATTCAGGATTAATTCCCATGGTGAGTTTGAAATATGATCTACCACTTCTGGACCGAGACACAAGATTCTCACTTTGGCAAGTGAAGATGCGAGCCATTCTTGCACAACAAGACCTCGATGATGCGCTTTCTAGATATAACAAAAGGACACAGGATTGGTCTGATGATAAGAAGAAAAGGGATCGTAAGGCTATGTTATATATTCATCTTCATCTATCTAACAATATTTTGCAGGAGGTGCTTAAGGAGAAGATAGCCGCTAGGCTGTGGTGGAAGCTGGAACAGATATGCATGACTAAGGATCTGACCAGTAAGATGCACCTGAAGCAAAAATTATTTTTGCACAAGTCGCAAGATGATGGGTCTGTGATGAACCATCTCTCCACATTCAAGGAAATTGTTGCTGACCTTGAGTCTATGGAGGTAAAGTATGATGAAGAGGATTTTGGCCTTATTCTATTGTGTTCATTGCCTAGCTCATATGCAAACTTCAGGGATACTATTCTTTATAGCCGTGATACTCTAACTTTGAAAGAAGTTTATGGTGCTTTGCATGCCAAAGAAAAGATGAAGAAGATGGTACCCTCTGAAGATTCAAATTCACAAGCAGAAGGCTTGGTTGTTTGGGGTAGGCAACAAGAGAAGAACACAAACAGCAAATCAAGAGATAAAAGTTCAAGTATCTATCGTGGGAGATCAAAGTCCAGAGGCAGGTATAAGTCATGCAAATATTGCAAGACATGCAAATATTGCAAGAGAGATGGACATGATATCTCTGAGTGTTGGAAGCTACAGGACAAAGACAAGAGAACCGGAAAATATATCTACCCTATAGATGAATAAATGGTTTTACTCATTCATCATTCATCATATCACATATCCAACGGTTGAAACTCATCGGAAGAATTTGGATCCAACGTCCCGGATGCGCGCGTGTCGCTCCTCATCCTCTCCCACAGCCCCCCTCTCTCTGTCTCTCTCACCGCAATCACCGCGCCTCCTCCACATCGGCGCGACAGTGCGTCAGGATCCGCATCCTCTCCCGCATCTCCCTCTCTTCCGCAATCGCCGCGCCTCCTCCGCATCCCTCCCCTCCACGTCAGGAACGAGCACTGCCTCCCCTCCCATCGGCAAATCACCGTGCCCTCCACCCGGATCCCTCGCCTCCGCCGTCTCTCGGGTCTCTCTCCGCCGTCTCCACCGCTCGGGGCCGCCGCGAATCATCGCCCACCTCGCCGTCCTCCGTTCAGGGCACCACCGGCCATCCGTCCAGTGCACGGTCTCCCCAATCCAGGGCAACTCCTCTTCTGCATACAGGTGATGCTTCCCCTCAGTCCAAATCTCTGCCTCCCTAATGTCAAGCTCATCGTTTCCCTCCTCACCAAGTGAGCAAATGTTGTTTAATTTGGTACTACTTGGTTTGGTTGTAATGTAGCATTTGCTGCTTAAATGATGAAGTGCAAACCAAATATTTCTGGAATGTACTGCAGAGTTTGATTGAGTGTTTGAAAATATATTAATCAAAAGAAAATATAGTTCGTTCAGTTTGGTGTATGTCCTGAATCCTGATAGGATCACCTCTACCAACTAAGTGCTTCTGATGGAGTCAAACATCTTGATGCCTACAATGTTTCTGGCTTTTGACATTCCTTGCATGCTTGACACTCATCCAGTCGGATTGTAAGGTGGCTCTTCTAAATTTTGTGATGATGAAAATCACCACGGTGTATATGTTCACTGCTAGCATTATGTGGTTTGTATTAATGCTACAAAATGCCTCTCAATGTTCTATCTGAAATTCTGAGCATGTTAATTTGTCTCCTCGTAAGTTTATATTAAACAAGCGAACATAGTTGCTTATGCTTTGAGTGTGGCAGAATAAATTGAAGGTAATGCAGAACCTTCTACATATTCTGAGGCTATTGTTTCTGATGATTACAATAGATGGATAGCTGCTATGCATGATGAGATGGAGTAACTTGAAAAGAATCATACTTGGGAATTGGTGAAGTTGCCAAAGGAGAAGAAACCTATCTGTTGCAAGTGGATCTTCACAAGAAAGGAAGGTATATCTCCAAGTGATGAGGCAAGATACAAAGCAAGGTTAGTTGCTAAAGGTTATAGCCAGATTTCAGGAATTGATTTCAATGATGTCTTTTCCCCTGTTGTGAAGCATAATTCAATTCGTACTTTACTCAATATTGTTATAATGCATGATTATGAACTAAAGCAAATGGATGTTAAGACTGCATTTTTACATGGGGAGTTAGAAGACGACATTTATATGGAGCGACCTGAAGGTTTTGTTGTTCCTGGAAAAGAGAACCTAGTCTGTAGGTTGAAGAAATCTCTTTATGGGTTGAAGCAGTCACCTAGACAGTGGTATAAGAGATTTGACTCTTTCATGATTTCTCAAAAGTTTAGAAGATCCAATTATGATAGCTGTGTTTATCTCAAAATTGTTGATGGTTCAGCTATATATTTGCTTCTTTATGTTGATGATATGTTGATTGCTGCAAAAGACAAATCAGAGATAGCAAAGTTGAAGGCACAATTGAGTAGTGAATTTGAGATGAAGGATTTGGGTGCAGCGAAGAAAATTCTCTGTATGGAAATTACTAGAGAAAGACATTCTGGCAATTTATATCTTAGTCAGAAAGGTTATATTGAAAAAGTTATTCGTCGTTTCAATATGCATGATGCAAAACCAGTGAGTACTCCTTGAGCTGCACATTTCAGATTATCTTCAGATTTCCATAGTCAGATTATGATATTGAGTATATGTCTAGAGTTCCATATTCAAGTGCAGTTGGTTCACTTATGTATGCCATGGTATGTTCTCGTCCTGACTTATCACATGCATTGTGTCAGGGTTACGGATATGGTATACCCTCTATCTTTGGATGTACGTTGTATACTAATACGGTATACCCGCGCGTATACGGATAGTTTTCGTATACATTAAGGAAATCTATCACGTGATAGGGATGGTATCTACGGATGGAAGGAGTTTTACTCGGACAAGACTGGGTCTTTACCATATCGTGAGAGGTCCGATATCTCCGAGTACTACTTGGAGATCAACTGACCCGCGGTATATAAGGGACCCCCTGGGCAGGATCTAAGGCATCGAATATCACCGCCAACACACCCACCACAGCCTATGGAGCCGGAGCCCGCGGGAGCCAAGTCACCGGGAGATCTAGTCGGACCAACTCGACTACGGTCTCATCGGTATCATGGAGTTCTGCTATTCCCATTGTAATCTGTGGTTTCCATCATATAATCCCATATCAACTGGATTAGGGCTATTACCTACCAAGGGGCCTGAACCAGTATAATCCTTGTCTTTTGTTTGCTTGATGCCGTACTACGTAGATCCTCGTACCAATGGACCCCAATACCCTCTATATCCGGTCTACGGGTATCCCCCGTCGACACATTGAGTGTTGTCAGTAGATACATGGCTAATCCTAGCAAAGAGCATTGAAAAGCTGTTCAGTGTATTTTCATATACCTACGTGGTACATCTAGTACTTGTTTGGAGTTTGGAAGATCTAGAGATGGACTTGTTGATTATGTGGATTTAGATTTTGCTGGAGATTTGGATAGGAGAAGATCGCTCACAGGTTATGTTTTCACTATTGGAGGATGTGCTGTTAGTTGGAAGGCAAGTTTGCAAGCAACTGTTGCCTTATCTACTACTGAAGCAGAGTATATGGCTATTTCTGAAGCTTGTAAAGAAGCTATTTGGCTTAAAGGTTTGTACACCGAGCTTTGTGGAGTTACGTCTTGCATTGATATATTTTATGATAGTCAAAGTGCAACATGCCTTACAAAGGATCAAATTTTCCATGAGAGAACAAAGCACATTGATGTAAGATATCACTTTATTTGAAGTGTGATTACTGAAGGTGATGTCAAGGTATGCAAAATAAGTACTAATGATAATCCAACTGATATGATGACAAAGCCAATTCCTGCTACTAAGTTTGAACTTTGCTCAAGCTTGGTTGGTGTTACAGTATAGTCCTAGAGACTATTTGGCGCGCGATGATTTTACCTACATGAGGTATGTTCGGTGATTGATGTTTTTATGCTACAAGAGAAAATTCGCATCAAGGTGGAGATTGTTACATATTTGATCCGAATTTTGGGCCCACAATATATTGGATGAATTTCCTAGTAGGACTCCATGTCTATCCTATTAGGTGTCTTTCTATTATCTCCTATATATACTCTTGTAAACCGTACGGGAAGGGGTGACGTTCCCATTGTTATTCCCCTACGTTTATAATCAACTCCTCTACAGTGATCATTGCCGGTCGGCGCCCGTAGTTTTTTCACGCAAGGGTTTTCCACGTAAAAATCTGTGTCTCCGTTGTGCATCTATTTTCATAACACCTGCACACCTTCCTCTCAAAAGGTTATAGAGGGGAGCAACGCAGTTCCGCAGAAAACTGAAAAGGGTGATCTTCATTTGCAATACGTTTCACACACTCTTTATCTGAGTGACCAATGAAACCACAGATAAAACAGAAGTGTGGAACCCTCTCATAACGGAGATCAAACTTTCGTGTTACCTCCTTGCCTTGGACAGAGATTTTTATGGCCAGCTTCAACTTTAAAGGTCGCTTAACCAAAAGATCCACCCTTATTCTGAAGAAGTCATGCCTATTCCTCCCATCATCACCAACATCC
Organism: Oryza meridionalis; assembly: GCA_000338895.3. NCBI lineage: Eukaryota > Viridiplantae > Streptophyta > Magnoliopsida > Poales > Poaceae > Oryza > Oryza meridionalis. The sequence goes on along the minus strand of CM002529.2, from coordinate 21,296,430 downwards.
ACCTCACGAACACGCCCCAGTTTGCTACCATATGATTCACCCTGGCTTTTGTCATCAGCACAAGTGGGAAGTCATAAATCCTGACCCAAATAGGTACAAACTCTAGTGGAACAGACGATAGGCTTGTTAATCCATCAAAACTGGCCACTAGAAGAGCATCTCCTCTGTGTATCCATGGCCCCCCTTGGATGACAAACTCGTAATCACCTTCTACAGTAAAGGTTATGATAAACATGTTATCCCTTAGCGACTTGTAGCTCATGTCCGAATGGAATCTCGACGCCCTCCGCATATCCTCGAACAAAGCCACCTGATTTGGAACCTTGCGAGAACTGTCCACTATCCCGCTTTCTGAACTTCATCTTCCTCCAGAACCACCTCAATCACATCTTCCTCCTCTTCAAGCACCTCTCCTTCTGTAAAAATCTCTGGTCCCATGGACACCCCGGTATCAGAATCCATCACAAGCCCTATTTTAACCACCGGCGCTTGCATCGACTCTTGTTCCCCCAAATCTACCGATCCCACAGGTACACCCACGTCACCGCCGATCAGCTTCGGGTGGGTGATCGTCAAAGTGACAATCCCTTTATCACCCCCACCGTCAGCAACCGCCATGGATCATCCTTTCAGCTTATGAGGTAGAAACCCTAAATTGCAACCAGGAGGGGAAAACCTTGGAGAACTTTGTATTGTATTACTGGCCTGCCGAATACCACAACTTTATAGCGGAGATCAAACGAGATTGGAAATATCCCTTTTGCATCCCAAGGAAACCGACCCGGACTAAACTTCCTCTTTGATTTCCAGACTTCCCAAGATTGAAAGAGACCAGGTGTACGACAAAACCCTAGTCTTAACTCCAAAGGATCATAACGATCAAGACGATTACCAAAAGCAGGCATAAACCCTGCACACTTCCTCAGCGGATCAGAGATGAATTCCAGAACATGGAAACCGACCCTTTCCTATTCCTATTCTTTTTATTTTTCTATTAATTTTTCTGTTTCTTTTATTTTTACTGTAGGCTCTGGCAAAGTAAAAAAACATACTCCACGGAAAAAACGGAAACTAATAAATTAGAAGAAAAACATGGACTGGCACTATGCAAAGTGAGCAACATGATACTAAAGCAGAATAAATTTGATCAAAATGTAAGTGATCAAATCTAGAAATATTTTGAAACCACCATATTATATTATTGTATTGATCGGAACAGCGTATAACCTTGAGTTAATATTTTTTTTGTTTTTATTTCCTTTATTTATGTGAATTAATATTTGATATATAGTAATGTTTATCTACAACTTCATCTGTCAACTTGGGATAAATATCTATCTCTTCCTTATCCCTATATATTCTTATATATGGTTTTAAATACACTCTCCCCGGTTTTTAATATACGACGCCATTAACTTTAGACATATTTTAATCATTCCTCTTACTATTTTACAATATATTTGTCGATAATTAAAAATTTGACAACTATAGTACCATTATAGTGTAACTATAACTAGCATGTAACTATAATATAATTTTGAACCATTCTATTTGCTTTAAAATTCATGCCAGGGAGGTAGCAGAAAAGTACACCCCACGCACGTGTTAGGGGATTTGGCAACATATTACATCACGATTGTACCATATTTATATCTGTCATTTTTAAAAAAAAAATTGACGATAAATATATAGTTAATCCCATAGTATTATTTAAACAAATACAAACTAAAATAAATATATAAAGTAATGCTTGAAGAATCTTTGATGATAAATCAATTTATAACAAAATAAATAATAATTAATTTTTTTAATAAGACGAAAGGCCATACATATATAAAAAGTTAACGGTGTCATATATTAAATACATAAGGGAGTATCTACTTAAAAGTTCATATATATATTTTTCCAATCTTCACATTGTTGGCGACTGTTAAATGTCGATTCTATACCACCAACATCTACATAAAGTTCAGATAATAAAACATCCAACATAGTGATAGATGCTTAATCTCACAAATTCCATAAGTGTTGGTGTATATTTGTATGCAAGTGATAAACCCCGATGTTAGGAGGAAATCTAGACTAAAGTGAGGAGAATTATATATACATACAAGGATAGGTTGTAAACTTCATCAAAACATCAGGGAAGTAGCCCAAAATACCGAAGAATAGATAGAGGAGGTATAGGGGGGAAGATGGGCCAAGGGCCAGGCCAGATGGGCCCAGCCCAGGTTTGGCCGAACCCCTGGTTCGGCCGAACCACCATCTCCACCGTTGGATGTGGGGTTTGGCGTGGACGTTTCAGATGCATCCCTAAGGACGGTTGGAGGGCACTTCGGACATTTCCCCTTCGCCAACCGTCATACCTACCTCTATATAAAGACATCACTCCCTCACTTCACTCACACACTTCCAAGCTTGAGCTGAATTATAAGAGGCTCTATTGTACTATATTGTATACTAGAATAGGAAGAGAGTAGGGTAGAAGAAGTCAGAAGAATTCCAGAGTTATCGGTAATCTTCTCCTATTTCTTTTATTCTGTTTATTACTCTAAATTTAATATAATATTCTTCTTGAGTAATTTAGATTTATCTTGTGAGAATTATCTCTTGGTTAGTTCCTAAGTAACATACAGGATTATTGTTCACTATAATCAACTGAAATATAGTGATTGCTTTGGTGAGTTATAAACATTAAAGTAGATATTAATTGTTTAGACGTGGTGTTTAGTCAATTGTTATCCAGTAATTGCTGCGTATCCCATAGTACGTTTGAGGTAGGTGTAGAGGTGGTGACATACCTCAAGATCACTCAAGTCCTCCCTGTCCGGGTATGTAGTAGAGCGACATCTGGGAACAGCGGGTTGCCAGTGCATGAAGTATTGCATTAGGATTAAAGTCTATTTCTCACTAGAAAATCCTCTATATCATGGCCTATCATCTGCTTGGTGTCCTTGGATAAACCGGAGGAAGATTTGACCACACACGTTCCCTATGATTCGATACCCTTGGAATACTCCGTAGGGGAAGTGCTACATCGGTACATCCATGTACTTACGGATTCTTCTATCTGTAGAAATACCAACACACATACACGCCTTTTTGTTTTTGTTATGTTTTGCTTTTCAGATTTTCCACAATACTGTCTCACTCAGCTTTTATTGACCATATGCTCTCTCTTTTATCAACCTTTTTTCTCTAGTAGTCGAAAAAAAGAAAAAAAAATAGAGGAAATCGAGTGCGGGCGGTGTTTCCTTTTCCCGTTCCGCTCGGCGTCGGCTCCGACTCCGACGCACGCAGCTGCCTGCGCCGATCCCCATCCATTCCTCCCGCGAGTAATGGCGCCGTCGGTTGTCCCTATGCTTCCGCCGCATCCTGGTGAGCATCCTTACGTAAATCCTCCTCCTCATCTCTCTCTATACCAACGCACTTTTTCTGGAATTCGCGTTAACCCTAGCTTTTGTTCTAGAAATTTACCTTTGTTCCCAAACTGAACCCGTATGTCCCAGGTTAGATCCGCCTCTGTAATGTATTCAGATATATTTAATCCAGTCCTTACATGGCTCGGATTGGCGTGGAAAGGATCTATATAATAAGCAAGCACAAGGGGGGGGGGGGGGGGGGGGGGGTCGGGGTTGCTCGCCGGAGTGTTGTATCCGTCGGCTGCCCCATAGTCTTGGTCCTCTTGGATCCGTGATCTAATCAAGGCGCTGTTTCTTGAAGCTCCACGATGGATGGTTCTGTGACAGATTGGTCAGGGCTACCTGACGATATATTGAGCCTTGTATTCGATTTGCTCGAGTGCACAGACCTCCTCCGCTCTGCCGCTGTCTGTTCGGCATGGCGCAAGGTGTTATCCGACGCCCGCAACCTCAATATTTGCCCCCGCCGGCAGACCCCATGTTTACTCTATTGCACCGAGGCGGCTGGTGCAAGCGCAGTTGGCATGTACAGTCTCCTGGAGCGGAGGGAGTACACAATCCCGCTCCCTGGCCCTCCCATCAGCAACCGGACCTGGATAGGCTCATCTCATGGCTGGATTATAACTGCTGATGAGAAGTCTAATCTGATCCTTCTTAATCCAATCACTGGTGAACAGATTGCACTGCCGCCGGTGACGACCATGGAGCATATCAAGCCTATATTCAATCAAGATGTAGTTCTTGACAAGTATGAGATGTCATACTATAATAGCAAGATTCCAAGAGTGGAGGAAACACCATGTGAATTTGATTTGCCTGAGTATCGTGACATAGTCTATTACAAGGCAATGTTGTCGTCTAATCCATCTTCAGGTGACTGCATTGTCATGCTCATCCATCAACCTTATTCACAGCTCTCGTTTGCAAGAGTAGGAGAAGATCATTGGAATTGGATTCCTATTGGTTTGTTTTATACTGATCATGAGGGATGGTTTTACACGGTCAGTGTTTTAGGAGCAGTGGATGCCTTCAATCTGAATGGGCCATCTGTCGTACACAAAAGAATTCTTAAAGATATGCTAACACTAGGGTATGAACAGATGTATATAGTTCAATCTCCATGGGGCGATATCCTAATAATAAACAGGATGACAATAATTCCACGCAATGGGAATCCTGAAATAGAAGAAACAGAGCTATATACATCTGACATTGTAGTATACAAGGCTGATATTGGTGAACAGAAGCTTGTCAAACTGACAGGCATAGATGATTATTCGCTGTTTATTGGGCATAATACTTCCTCCTGCCTTCCTGTGAAGGATTACCATATGTTGATGCCAAATCATGTCTATATTACCGACGATGAGTATCTATGGCTACTTGAGTTTAGACATAAGCGACGGGATGTTGGAATTTACAGCTTGGAAAATAACTCTCTATCAAATGTGGTCAGCCCTGAACCTTGGAAAAGTTGGTTGCCTCCTATATGGATGATGCCCAATCTCATGAAAACAGGTACGGTTCAGAATGCAAGTTAATCAATTACTTTAAGCATGGGAATTAGGAAATGTAAAACATTTAGTCATCTATTACTTCCATTTATGCTGGTATATATGAATAAGAGAGAGTACTGTTAGAACCTACCATGTTAATGGACGGAGTATCCAGCCAGATCTATATGTAAACACGGTTCATCCTTTAGCTTTTGCATATTGAACTACTCCAGCCTCTTTCTTGTTTTCTTTGTAATTTTGTCAAGTTTCTCCAGAGTTCGCCTTTTCTAGCCCAATTTCATTATGAATACATAACAGTTGATTCTAAATCTGCAACTCTTTTAACTACATATGCATGTCCATGATGCAACCAGTTATGGAGTTCACCTGACCTATAAAGCTTTTGTTTGTATTATCAATTTCGTTCCCTGAGATGCCCTTAACCAGTTATAGTGTATCTCACATTTCTCAACTCTACTTACTGATTTCTTACCTGTGACTTCGTAAATCTTTTTTAGTTAATAATTTGTTGCTTACATCTTTCTTCCTGATAGGTTTTCAGGATCAAAATAATGGGGGAGATTAGTTTATGGTCATCAAAATCATGCTGTAAACATGTAAAATTTGAGATGTCTCTGAAGTTTAGTTGAATAATTATGCGTATCCTGCATGCTGCCATCTGCTGAGTGAGGTATTGACTGAACACAATGGAACAAGAATGTACTGGATGTGCAAGTTAAAGGCGTGACGAAAATCACAATGCTTTCACATGTGCGCAAAGCTGCATAAGAAGTAATAAAACAAGGGAAAAAGTATGAATTACCCATAAACTATCGTGTCAGTACGAATTACCCCCTAAACCATAAAACCGGACATTTTAGACCCTGAACAGTCTATACCGGACGAATAACCCCCCTCAACCCAATCCGGAGTAGTTTTGTCCTACATGGCGTACGCTGGCAATCCAGTCAGCATTTTTCTTTAAAAAACATAGTGGGGCCCACCCATGAGACTCTCTCGCCTCTCTCTTTCCCCTCTTCCCCGACGTCGTCACATGGGCACTGGTGAAGTAGAGGACGCCGTCGACGGCGGGAGAGGTGGGCGGAAGGCCATAGCGGCGGGCGACGCGCGAGGCGGGGGCGTGGAGGGCGGATCTGAAGGACTCGTCGCCCGCCCCCCTTCGATCTCTCTGCCGCCGACGCCTCGTCTCCACCAGCCTCCCTACCGTCGCCGCCCGCCTCATCCAATGACCTGTCTCCTCCTTGCGCCGCTCCACCTCATCGCCCACGCCTCATCCTCCACGCTTGTCGTCGCTGCCGGCCCCACGGCCTACACAGTCATGAAGGGGATCTCCACCGTGTACTGTGCCCTCGCAACCAACTCCTCTGCTGCCGCCGTCGCCGTCGCACCGTTCGTGAGGTTCTCCCAAGTGTCTGGCGGGGGAGGGGCGTTCATCGACGCGTTGCAAGTTGGGGCACTCGCACTTTTCTGCTGGCCGTCTGCCGCGCCAGGTCAGCTCAGGCGGGTGTACAACGGCCCGGATCAGCTTTCTGAGCTCGCCGTCAGGAGCGACAACGTCGCGGCGTACCTCGCGCGTGCGCATGCCATGGCAGGGACCGCTTCCCTGCCCAGGTCGCGGGTGGGTTCTCCTCTCTCGTCTCCGGCGATGACTTCACTTGCATGGTGGAGACAAACACCTCCGCCGTACGATGCTTGGGCCCGCGCGGTAGCGCTGTGGAAGGAGATTTTCTCAACGTCTCCATCTCCACCCTCGCTGCCGCGGTGCACGGCTGCAATGTGCGATGGCTGGCTGACGAGGCCGACGAAGTAGGCAAGGCACACATCGACATGGCTGAACTTGTCGCCGTAGCGTTTCTATAGCGCGGTGAAGGTGTTGACCACGACGTCGAAGCCGGCGAGCTGGCACGCCTTGATGCGGTCCCACGACATGGACGTGTGGTTGTCATGGACCTAGAAGTTCGGCGGTCACTAGTGAGCCGTCGACGCTTCCCCGGACGATGTCAGGGCGGACGGCGACGAGGTTTCCACTCTCCGCCGCCGCCCTGTGTAGGTAGAGATGGAGGAGGAAGGAGGTAGAAGTGAGATGCCACGTCAGCAAGTCTATCCCAAAACCGTCTAAAATAGTGTTTGGGGTGTAATTTGTCAGGTTTGTATAGTTAAGGGTGTCAAATGTCTGGTTGTCGAGTTCATGGAGGTAATTCGATCGACCGTGATAGTTCAGAGGGGTGATTCATACTTTTTCCTAAAACAAGAGGCTTGTCTTCAGAAAAGAAAATAATGTCATCATCTTTTAATATGTGAGAGCTTCTTTCAGAACAATCAATAACTATGACTGGGATCTCATGAAGCATATCTTGCAACTAACATACTAGGCAAAAATTAGAATGATCCATATAATTTTCAATAGTTATTAACAAAACTCTTTTGGGTTCATCAAACATGACGGAGTCACAACCATAGATAAATTAACCGAAGTAATTCACACATACCAAAATAGCTGGAAAAGCATGCTGGCATCAAAAATGCACAGCAAAGCTGGAGAAGTTAGTGACAAACCTATTACAGATGGGTTTGTATTACATTAGAAAACTAAGATGAGCGGAGTTAGTAATCAAAAGGTAGTTTATAACACCGTTGATAACACTGTCACACTGATAATAACAATTCGAATAACAAAATGTGAAATGATAAGAAAGGGTGGTTTATAGAGACTATATCAAAGAAAGCTTGGTAAACATCTGTATTTATTAAGATAACTGAATGCACACTTGTCCTATGAGACTAGGAGTAAACCAAATGGGAGGCAGTGAATATATCCAAAGTTCAGGACATACCACTTTTGTGACAGTGTTATTCTCTATGTTGCACACTCCTACATCACGACGAGAACTTTTGAAAGAAAAAACTGTTTCAAAATCATCATCAGTGAAGTAGACATGATTCGGCATCAAAGTTGGATGGTCCTTAACAGAAAGGCAAACCGAAGCATTGTGCCCAACAAAGAGAGCGTGTTCACCAATTCCTGTCATCCTCACAAGCTTCTGCTCATCCAAACTGACCTTGTACACTCTGAACCCCAATGTACGAACTACTTGGTTGTGCCGTTGCTCTTTTGCAAGGATATCTACTGTTCTGTAGATCCGAAGAAGGCCCCCCCATGGAGCCTGAACGATGTATTCCTGGTGCATATTATTGTCTTGGATCCTTGGAAAGATTGTTTTGTGCACAACGGAAGGCCCATGAAGATTGAAGGCATGAATTACTCCCATGGAAGTTACCGCGTAGAACCATCCGTCATGGTAGATACAGTCAACGAAGGTATGACTGCGAGCCAATTCCAACTATTGCCACCGACCTTGGCAAAAGAGAGCTGATCATATGGCTGATGGATGAGCATGGGGATGCAGTCATCATCTGAAGACGGATTTGAAGACAACACTAACTTAGTGTACATATAGCGACGGTATTCTTCCAGGGAGTATGTGTCGGGCTCGCTGTGCTCTTTGCTTGGATCCCTCCAATTCGTAGAAGGAGACCTCGTACTTGTCAAGAATCCCCTCCTCGTTCAGGACCAGCGTGACATGCTGCATGGTGGTCGCCGGAGGAAGAGCGATCCGGCGGCCGGTGATGGGGTTGAGCAGTATGATGTCAGACCGGCAGTCAGCTGCTATCAGCCAACCGTGGGAGGAGCCGAACCAGTGCTGCTCGCTGATGGGGTCAGGGATGGGGATCGTGTAGGGCCTCTGGTCAGAAAGGCTGTACATGCCAATGGCGTTCAGGCCAGCAGCTGCCGATCTATAGATTAAGCAGGGGGTCTGGCGGCTGGCTGCAATGCCACGGCGACGCAAGTCGCGGTACGCCGTGCGCCAGGCCGTGCAAACGGCGGCACAGCGCAGAATCTCCAACAACATGTCCATCGGCAGCTCAGGCCAACCTGGGCCTGCTCCTGCGGCCGTTTCCATTATGGTATGGGGCAAGCACCACCGGAAGGTCAGAATACTTGTTCTTCTACAAATCGGCAAGGGAATATTACGCTTGCAAATAATCTGACCTTCCGGTACTTATGGATCCAACCTCCACGCCGACGCGAGCAAGAACTGCATCAGATTCCGGTTCGCCTCCACGCCGATCGGAACTCCAGCGAAAATTGAATCTATTTCTACGCCGATCCGAACATGAAAAGGGGTGTAGCTGCCATAGTGCCATTACATGGCGACTGAATCGGGAAACACCCAAACTGTATTCGACTGCCACTAGAGAATTTTGTACATGGGTGATCCTTAAGAACCGACTTCGCTAGAATGCCATCGTTAAAATAGGTTTTACTCGAATGCGCATTCACTACTATACTATTTTGGTTGTTTGTTGTATTTGCAAAACATTTTTCATCAAAACAATTATTTCTCGAACAGTTTTGCCCCTGGTTGTGGTTGAACCAAAATCACATATCCACGCATCTCGCTCTCTGGACCAACAACACGCACTTACGAGCGAGCGAGAGGAGAGAAGGCAACCAGGCTAGGGTGCCGCCGCCGCCTCCCAGCGCGGTGCGCCACCTCTCTACCCCGCCATTTGTGCCCCTGCCTTCCCCCCCTCCTTAAAATGTTGAGCAGACGGCAGCCGGTTGCTACGGCGCGGCTTAGCGAGGAGAGGAGCCGCGGACGGCGGCGCGGCCGGTGTGGCCTAAGGTTTGGGTGGCGCGGTCAGGGGAGGAGGTGCGGCTCGGTTGGTGGAGAGGTCGCGTGCTAGGTTGGGGAGGCGGCGGCACGTCTGCCGGTCGGCAGCGGCGTCAGCATGGTTGCCTTCTCTCCTCTCGCTCGCTCGGCTAGTTCGTCGATGAAAACGTGTGGTCCAGAGAGAGCGATAGATGGCGACGGATATGTGGTTTGGTTCAACCACAGCCAGGGGCAAAACGGTCCAAGAAATAATTATTTTGATAAAAATGATTTGTAAATGCAACAAATAGCCAAAATGGCGTTGTAGCGAATACCCGCTGCTTGAGAGTAGAATTCGAGCGAATCTCATTTTAATGATGCATATAGAAGTAAAACAACATAAGTTTTTGCAATAATAGGATTCAATATCTTCAAGAAATATGGTATGACTTGTCTTGCTCAAAAAGGTCTTCTGACGACTTGATCTGCACTTCGAGAACTTCCGAAACGACAACTACACGAACAACAAAACAGGGCTACAACTCTGAAAGAAATAACGACAACACAAAAAAACAACAAACATGGGTTCTTTAAGTTATAACAAAAATTAAACAATTTAAACGGGTTAATTAGGAGCTCGCATGGCCGAGAAACAACCATCTGAATTTTAAGTGCAACTAAAGTGAATATTTCTGAGTTGTTTAATTATTATTATACTATTAAATTATGTGCAATGGAATAGCGCTCGAAGAAAGAAAGGATCGAGCGACTGGCAGCCGGGACTACCACGTGAGCTACACACGTGGGCAATCCACGCGGCGACCACATGGGGAGGACGAGGATAAGGTAGCAAGGGAAGAGGTTCTCACCATGGGCACGACGTGGCAAGGGAAAAACGATGACGACCGGCGACGACCATGGCGCGGCGACGACGAACGGAGGAGGGCGACGGAGACGAACGGAGGAGGGCGACGAGGGGATGGCTCCGATGATCTTCGGGCTTGACGAAGAGGCGGACACTGGAGGACTTGGTGCTGTGGACTTAACGACGATGATGACGGGCAGCACTTCGTCTTGGCAAGGAACGGCGACCGGAGGAAGGCGACAGCGACGGGGCGACGTTCCAGGGGTCTTCGCTTGAAGAGAAGGTGCAGCCGAGGGAGAGGGCGACGAGGTGCAGCCAACAGCAGCGACGGCGCAGCAAGGCGGCGCTCCGGTGAGAAGGGAGGGAGCTGCTGGAGGAAGAAGACGATGGTGTCCTCACTATTCGCTGGCGATAACAGGCTTCCAGCGAGCTTCGGGCTTGGGGAAGGGGATGCCGGGGATGAGCACAGCGAGGCGCGGCCATCGGCAGCGACAGCACGAGCTGGCAGCGCCCAGCTCGATAGGGAAGGCTTGCCGAAGGTGAAGGATAACGATTTTCTGGACGTCGGCGTCCCCGGCGCACCAGTTGGCCTCGGGCGGAACGGAGGCGAGGCCGGGGAAGAGGAGGTCGCTGCGAAGCGGATGGTGGCAACGCTGGGCTCCGAGGAGGTCCCGACCGCCGGCGAGGGGTGGTCAGAGTTGCGCGACGGCAGCGACGCGAAAAGAAGGCGGCGCGGCGGCCAGGGAGAGAAGTAGGGATGCAAGCGGGGCAGGCAAGCGGGTTTTTTTAGCCCACTTATCTCACTTCTAGTTTTTTTTTCTTCTAAATCTTGTACTAACATATGAAAAATGAACTAGCAAACGGGTCTATATGCAGATAGCGGGACTATCCACTTGCATCCTAGAGAGAGGAGGGGGAGGGCAGCGGTATGTGGGGAGAGAGGAGGGGGTCGGGACTCCTTTTTATAGGCCGGGGAGGAGGAGGGGAGTGGCCGGGGAGAGGAGAGGAACGGCCGGAGTACTCGCCGGGCTGCCATCAATGGCGGCAGTTCATCGAAGAGTAAATTCAGGAATCAAGGCCGAATTAAGAGGGGAGAACGTGGGGGAATTGATGAGGATGAGGATAGGAACCGATTTTTGGTATTCAATTAGGAGGAGAACGAGTGGGGAGGGAGATCGGCATGCCGGTGGCGGTAGGGTTCGGGCGGGATGGGAACAGGCGGCGACTGGAGGAAGACGACGTGGCCAACTGGGCCAAGCGAGGAGGGGAGGAGCTGGGCCGAGGCGGCCCAAGGGAGAGAGGGAAGGAGGGTGGGCCTGCTTGAGGAAAAGGATGGGCCGGAGGAGAGGAGGTCGGCCCGAGAGAGAGAAGAAGACTTCGCCCACGGGCGGCTGAGGGAGACGAGGACTTTGGGCCAAAAATGGCCCTAAGAGAAGAGATAATTATTTTTAGGTTTTTCATTTTTAATTAACTCTGAAATTGGTTTTTGTTGTATTTGAATTATTTTTTGTGCTCTGAAAATTCAAGTAAAAATTGAGGAGACATTTTAGAAGAAGGTAAATTTACTAAAAATACTCCAAGCAGAATTCCAATTTTTCTTAGATGTATTTTAGTGTTTGAGATTTCTCTTAGACTTTTAATAATGAGAGAATCTATTCTATACCCATGGGTTTGTTCGAGTTCAACAATTTACCATCGATATTGTCTCCTTCTATAATATATTGATGACTTTATCGATTGTTCTACACTACGCCATTAGGCTGGACATTCTTTTCAAAAATACCTAAAATACCCTTATGGACATACAAGTTCAACAATTGATTTATCCGATCAGAAGTTTCAAAAAAATATGAAAACTTTTATGTAGCCTCCTTACACAACATGGAAGTTTGTATAGAAGTTTCAAGTTTTTTATATTTATATATATTTTTTAGAAAATATAACTTATATGTTATATGCTATATAAAATATTTTTTATTGATGTTTTTAATATAAATCATCTTTCATACGCTACATAAGATATTTTTGTGCTATTATCTCTCGTATAAGCAAATTTTCTCTCATATACCACATAAGATATTTTTTTTCTAAAAACTAAATATACCAGAAAAAACTTGAAACATGTATACAAACTTCCATGTTGTGTAGTAGGGCCACATTAAAATTTTCATAATTTTTTAAACTTCTAATAAGATAAATCAATTGTTAATCTTATATCTCACTAGAGGTATTTTGGGTATTTTTAAAAAGAAGACCTAAACTAATGGTGTATTGTAGAACAATTGATAAAGTCATCGGTACATTATAGAAAAAGATAATGTCAATGGCAAATTGTTGAACTCGAACAAACTCAGTGATATAGAATAGATTCTCTCTTTAATAATTTCTATTATTCCTTTTAAAAAGTGATTTTTAATTCAGGATGGATTTATCAGGGAGTGACATCCTCTACCATGGGGTTGAGTTTGAAAGCCATGTACTCCAGTTCCAGCATCTCCTGCTAGTCGGTGTCCCCCTCGGCCACCACAAACGCTGCAGCTATGGAGACAGTGTAGTCGGTAGAGCTCTCGACAATGGGCATCCCGAACGGATGATCGCGGTAGATGAGAGGGTGGTATGTAGGCGAGTGGCAGGGTGGATTGAAGGAGGAGGTGAAGAGTGAAGTTTGATGCGTAGCATTGAAAGGAATATTCTACATATACTCTTTTTTAAAAATAAATGAACACCAAACTTTTTATCATTTATCTAAAAAATAAACCTTGTCATGAATAATACCTCACACATTAAATTCCTCTATTTTCGATAATGTTATTGCCAGCGCTAGCCACCATACGTTGCAACTAAACACTACTAGCTAGTTCATCTGCACATGCTAGAGTATTATTTATTAATTTTACATGAGTTAGTATTACTTGCTGAAACATAGTAAAAATATTAGTTAGTAATAATTTTTACATGAGTAATTACCATGACATCGATGTTGCTTAACTAGTTTTTAGAAAGAGATATTTTCTCCCTAACATAATATATAAATCTCTTAACTGATAATAAATATAGATAATATTCAATGCTACATAAAGTCATAAAATAGACATGTGTAATGAATCTAATGATCATAATGCACTATAAACATTGCTCTCAAATGAGTTGTGGTTTTACTATATATGAGAGCATATGTCTTATGTTATGTTATATAACTTTAATTTCATATGAGTATAGCTTTCTGTTTGTTATTGTGGATATCAATATATTATTCTTTGAAATCGGTTAATGATACAGAAATTTAAATTAGGAAAATATTAAAATAACTTAGTATAGAAAAGAGGATATAAATAACGAAAAAAATGTTAATTGCTATAATTATTTATAAAAAATAAAAAAACTATAGAGAGAGATAATGTAATGCTCTTGAGTATGTTCACATCAGACTCACGCCGACGGAGGCTCCGACACTATAGCCGTGAACCCGCCGATGCCACCCAACCCAAATATACTCTCAGCGCCGCTGCCGTCGACATCTAGCGACGGGCTCCTCACGCTCATTGCCTAGCTAGCTACTAGCTCTAACTAAGCTACTGCCAACGTCGTCGTTGTCAACGTAATCAAGCAAGCAAGTTGGGCAGCCTGAGCTTGACCATGGCAAGGCAGCAAGCAAGCTACTCTCCTATGGTGAGGGAAGGTAGAAGAAAGCAGAAGGGGTATTTTGGTCAAGAAAATTTTTATAATGGTTAGAAGGGGTACGTAGTGGCACATTTCAAATTCACTAGTTAGCGTGCACGTGTAACAGTAATCTTACTAAAGGTGGTACTTATAGAACTTCCATTTTCATCGGTACATGTGAGTGTGAGCTAATGTATTCCATGATGAAATGCATTCCATGGCATTAGGATTGGATGCTACAGGGAGACAGATCTCAGTTGTGTCATGTATTCCATGATGCAAAGTCGATGTTGGCTATTGTCTCGGAGTTTTGAATAGATCGAAGATTATTAGAATAGAATGTAATGGTGTAGCTTCTTTGGGCATGATGTACAAGAACTTTTAACTCAACTGATTTAAGCGAATGATGTATATCTTTTACTCCATTAAATGTATGTTAACGTGCCAAACATTGAACTGAATATTGCCCTTTGAACTGAAAAGAGAAAAACAGTATTAATTTTATCTTTATGATTCTTCAGTCTTTACAACAGTAGAATAGTAAAAATGGATAGCAAAGTAAACTAATCTTTTTTTAAAAGGTAACCTGGCGAGAAAAGGCCCTAAAGTTCTAAGAAAAATTCAAAGAAAAGGTTCTAAAGTTATAAGAAAAGCATCATACAATAGAATAGTAAAAATAGATAGCAAATGCCATGTTTAGTTCCCAAAATAAAAAAAACATTGTTTAGTTCCCAAAACAAAAATTTGCGCTATCACATATAACGATGTTTAGTTCCCAAAATAAAAAAAGTATTGTTTAGTTCCCAAAACAAAAATTATTTTCACGCTATCACATAGAACGAGATGATCTGCCTTTCCCGCAAAAGCCATCCTGAACTAGTGTTTTCATATGTTATTCTGTTTCGTGTCTTTCATGTACTTTTATTGTGATCTGTTTCATGACTTAACAATAAAACAGAATTTTAGGCAAGCCAAATTTCATTTTCCATATTTTTTAACTTTACCAATGTGTCAGCAAGCAATTCTAACGATTCCTTTCATCCGAAAAGATATTAAATAGCGATATATAAACCAGTACTTGAATGAAGGGTTAATTGGATCCATGCCATTATTAATTTGGCCGTTTAGAAATATGTCAATACTATTCATGAAATTTAAACCATACCATTACGATTTTATAGAAATTTGATATGTGCCATTGCATACCCCTTCGAAGCATTATCAAAATTGTCTTAGACCAAAATACCTTTTTCTTCCTTCTTCCTTCCCCTCATCTCTCTTTTCCTTTCACGATAGAGCAATGGAGATAACGGCGTCACCTTGACGAGCGGTGTCGGCTGGAACAGGTTGCCGCTGTTCGGCAGCACGCAGAGAACGTCAGCATCGCCGTAGTTCTCTAGGCATACGAGGCAGCATGTCTGCGTCACCGCCACAGTGCTGTCGCAGCCTTTCTAGCCTCACCGTAGACCACGGCCGTGAACGCCTCCAGCGTCGCGTCGTCGATGCCGGCCTCGACGTCATCGTCGCGGCGTGGTCGAGGAGGACGAGTCTCGGAGATGGGTGGGCTAGTGGCGGCCACGGCATGGACGTGCTGTTACATAAGTAGATGGTGAGTGCGGCGGTGGAGACAATGATAAGCACCCGCTATATGTGGGAATGTTTTTCTGCATACCTGTCGTAGTTTTTAACTGCTGAGTAGTGTAAGCAAAACTCTGTAAGGACCTAATGTCATGTCAGTAATGAAATGGGAGGATCACCCCTCTCTTTCTTTTCTTTTTTTTAAAAAAAAGTGCTATGCTAAGCTAAAATGCTTGTTCGAACAGGGCCTGAGTCGAGTCAACTTAATTAATTTAACTTCAACCGTCGCTATTCTGGCCTGACCAAGAAGCATCCCAACAAACACACGCAACTTCAGTACTCGCTGCCAATCGCCGGGAAGATACCGGGATCATGCATCTCGGTCGTCGTCATTGCCAGATCGTCAGCGATATGCAAGCAAAGCCGATGATTCGTTGGCCCATCACTTCTTAGTTTTTGCGACGAAGAGGGCAACAGCTACGCCGAAATTATCCGGCAACTCATGCATTAACTACGCTGCAGCTTGCTGACACTAGTGATTAACTCTCTTGATCCATCTGCTGGCAGCTGACTTGACTTAGAAATTCTCAGTGCTAATTATTGGCACCTCTTGTTTCTTCTCCTACTACTACTGCTTCACATCTCCATTTTTTTTTAAGTTGGATAATGATAGACACTAGTAGTGTAGTACTAGTGTACTACTATATATACAAACACACATACATTGTCCTAGAAAAGCACTCCTATTAGCACTACTCTGTCATATGTGCGTGTACAGAACACTGTAGTTAACATCTCTTTGATTAAGCGGCGTCTTCAAGGACTCAAGCAGCAGCTAGCCTAGCCATGACGGTAATTATTGATTTGAGTTGTTGCATGGTTGTGAATTATGTCTCCTCTGGTTCAGTCTGGTGATGATCTGATGCTGAATTTAAATCTTCTGCTGATGCAGATCGTGGAGATGCAGATGAACATCGACTGCGACGGTTGCGAGGACAACGTGAGGAAGGCACTCCAGAGGCTCCAAGGTTCGTGCCATTAATCCTCTTTTGAGAAATTTAGCACCTGTTAATCCGTTAATCAATGTGGATTAAGTGTTAACCTGTAGTTTAGCTCGCTTAATCGTCGTCGTCGTCTTGTTCTTCAGGGGTGGATTACGTGGACGTGGACAGGGTGAGGGGGAAGGTGACGGTGACGGGGTCGGCGAGCCAGAAGAAGGTGCTGCGGGCGGCGCGGCGCTCCGGGAGGATCGCCGTGCTCTGGCCGTCGGCGTACGACACCGACCACCGCCACCACCACCAAGCCTACTACGCGCAGCCGGCGCAGCCGGTGTACCATCACCACCACTACCAACAAACCATCAAGCCCGCCGCCGCCGTTGCCGTCGCCGCCGCCGCGCGCGCGCCCCACCACCACCACCAACACTACAGCAGCGTGCAGCACGGCAGGATGAGCGGAGGCGGCAAGGCGGTGAGCTCGTACAACTACCACGTCCACGGGTACTTCGACTCCGACCTCCACGGGTACAGCGGCCACCACCACGGCGACGTCGTGCCGGCCGCCGCGCGGAGCTACTTCAGCGACGAGAACCCGCACGCCTGCGCCGTCATGTGACCGTCGCCGTCGCCGGCCGGTCGGCCGGAAGAACGCTGCTCTGCTCTGCATGCGCCTCTGTTTCTTGTGTGGCTTTGTGCAGTTGTTGTTGTTGTGTCCTTGTGTACAGTTTCAGACTTTCAGTCTTTCAGAGATCAGTCTGCGTGTTTTCAGGAGTACCTCGCTAGTTGTAGTATTGTAGCCTGAAACTTCTGAATCCAAGAGCAAAGTTTTGCTTTGCTTCCGGTTTGATGAATCAAATAGTATTGTTTTTTGAACCAAAGATTCAAGAAAACAGAGACTGAACCGTAGTAAAATATTTGGCCGAATATAGCAAAACAGTAAAATATTGAACCTCAAGGAGAAATGCATACAGATATTTCCATTTTTTGTATACAAAAAGATCTCATGAGGAGTGTTAATGAGAAAACATTGGCAAGATAGGTTAAGGTGGGGTTTGAAACTAATAAACATAAAGATTAAGTTGGCGCACGTAAAACGAGAAAGCTATTAGCATATGGTTGATTAAGTTTTAATTATTATAAACTTGACAAATAGATATATTTGTATTTTAAAGCAACTTTCATATATAAAGTTTTCATACAAAACATACCATTTAGTAGTTTAAAAATATGCTAACGGAAACCGAGATGGAATCTGTATCAATCTCACTTTTTCCACTATAAGTAAACAAGGTGACATGAATCTTATCTACATCTTCTAGAGCTATATTACAAAAGATATGCATCATCGTCAGAATTAATAATACTATGACGCAAGAAAGAGCATGACATAAGTACTTTATTAACACTTAATTCAATGGAAATTTTCTTCACAAGATACAATGAACTTGGAATGTATGCATAGGGAGTAATTGAAATATTTTCTCGTATTTTACTCCATCTATTCATCTATCTGATCTGGAATAAGATAAACCGAGAGATGGTGCTGGTGCGTGATGTCTCATACTTCTGAAAGTAAGCAATGTCTTTATCCCCTTTCATTTTCTGAAGCTCAACTTTGACGTGGTGAAAGGGAACACAATCCGTTTCTTTTTCCTGTGAACCTTCTCCGTGTTGGATGACAACATGTTGCAACTTGAGCAAGAGGCAATTTATTTATTATTAGATCTTAGCAACGATACAGATGAGACTATAATCTGCAGTTTATAGTGCCAATGGGAGATGGATTTTCCAACTAAGCATTCTCTTATATCATAACTTGTTTCATGCTCAGTGTAAAAGAACAAAAGAATTTCGTTACAACTCATGAAAGAACAAAAACAGAGGACATGGTTACATCTTATTCCTTGCATATTTAGCTAACACCTAAGAAACATTGAATGCATACAGCTCCTATTACAACACTGAGAAAGACATCTAGAATTAGTATCTTGGTACCAATGAAAATATCACAACAGGGTTTGAAAAAATTATTGCCTATGACATTGATATTTTAACCTAGGACCCACAAGTTATTCACATATGTGATGGTATTTTCCAATCGTCACCTATTTGCCATGGTATTAGCCTAATTCTCTGTTTTGTCAAGTGTAGGGGTGGGTGTAGCAGAGATATGGGATATGTGCAACTTCTTGTGTGTGGTTACAACCTTACAGGAGAGAAGAGAGGGGTCCCAGGCTCCCAGGCCCCAGCAGCACTGGACTGGGCTTCATTTGATATTTACTGATGGGGCTACTGGATTGGGACCCTCTCTACTATCTGCTTTCTTAGTACATTATGCAGCCTACCATAGAGCATCTGCTTCACCTTCTCAAATGCCCTGTCCAGGTTGTCTATCTGCACATACCATAGATCCAAAAATAGTTACAATATACGTACAAACCATACATGTTATTACACACTAAGTTTTGATCTTTGGTTATCCCTCGTAGTCATAATTATCTGGGGGTTGATTTCAATCTCCATCACATGACCGTAAATAATAATAATTTGAAACAAGGATGACACATCACATGGAGAGCGAACTTGCCTGTTCTGTGGCATTCACATTGTACATGAAAAGCCCATAGTACAGATCGAAACTATCACTTATCGTGTTCTTAGTCTGCAAAGTTTCAGAAAAAGAATATCATTCCCCACACAATAAAAAAAGGATAAGATGTTTTCTCTTCAAGAATTTCAGTTAACTCTGCTTACAAGTTGCAGAAGGGTCTCATAGCCCTTGGTGTTGATTGGTGTGGACTCAAGGTTTAGCTGTGACAAAATCCTGCTTCAATGGTACAAAAATTAGTGTTTGGACTCTAATAAATAAATGGAAATGATTTTTTTTAAAAAAAAAACAGAGCTGGTGTGTATATTACAGTGAGATAATAAATAAATGGACATGTTAAACAAGCACCCGAAGATACATTTATTAGGTGAAATGGTTCCAGATAAATAACCTGTTGCTCACCTCCCAATAGTGTGAGTGATGAACTGACTTCCCGCGGCATACCGATCATGCTCTTCGCACGACATCTCCACCATCCTACATCCCTGCCAGTAATAGAAAGAAACAAAATGAAACACAACCAGTTTGCACGCCTTCAGTAACTGTCATCAGTTATTTCAGGTATCAAGAACTACTCCACTGGTTTTATCCACTGTAACTAACAAGAACATAAAATTCTGACAGATAAATCAATCAACCGAATTACCTCCCGCTCAAAGATGCTCAAGAACTGTTCGCACTTGGCCGCCTGATCCCCTTCCTGGGCAACACGGACCTTGTCGTAGACAAAGGGGAGCCCACTCCAGCCATGCTTGCCACTCTCCGGCCCAAACATGGGGTGCGTACACACAATTCCGAACCCCGGAGGGAGGATCTGACACAGTGCACCACTCAACAATAATTAACTGATGAAGTCAAGCCAATGTAGAATCGATCCCTCCAGTCATGAAAACATGTTGTTCTGGACATGTTTTAAGTCAGACTCTGAAGCTTTAAACGTCAATATCCTTTCAAATATTGGTATCTGGCGGTGGTGCATGAAAATAATGTGTAGAGTTTTTTTCTCGAAAAGCACTTTCATAATATCTGAAGTTCATTGGGTTTTACAAATAAATGACAATAGAAATTGGTAGACAAAGTTGTACTCCATCATAGAGGACTGTCAATGCCCAAAATACTAACATGTTTCTCGACCAGAGAGAGCGCACCACTATACTAAATACTAGCAGTAGTACATTTACACATAACACATCAAGCCAAATGTGTTTGGCATCGTGTGCTTGGGAGGGCCCCAAAAGCTGTCGAGTGTGTCGATGTCACTACCACAAAGTCACTAACCAACAAGACCAAAAGAATAGTACTATCCTCCGCCTTTCAAGATTGATGACTCCCCCTAGTTTAGAGTTTCTTCTAGTAGGTTGGTCGGTACGTGTTGGATGCTGATTAGTGTGGCTAATCTCCAATGATAATGACATGGTGATATTGAATTGGAGGCAGCAAAATCTGATTCCAGAGATGGTGTTGGTGGCTACTAGCAACTAGTGCGATCAATGGACGATTGATGTGATGTTTATGTTGGTGAAAGGGGTTGGTGTATGTACCTCGAGGAGGAGGTTGCGGGGGAACTGCTTGACGGAGAGCACGTCGGCGACGAGGGTGCCGGGGCGGAGCTTGCGGAAGGGGATGGCGCGGACGACGGCCTCGGTGGAGAGGATGGAGCTGCAGACGAGCAGCACGTCGGGCGCCGCCTCGCAGAGCTCGTCGGCGGTGGCGAAGAAGCGGATCCCGCGGCGGGCGCAGTAGCCCGAGTAGTCGGATCTGGAGGTGGCCAGCACGTCGTGCCCCTGCCGCTGGATCCCCCCCGCGATGAACTGCCCGAAGTTGCCGAACCCGACGATCCCCACCCGCAGCGCCGCCGCCACCGCCTCCGGCACAGGCGAGGCGGCCGTGGTGGTGGGCTCCGACGGCGACGGATCATGGCCGACGTGCTGCTGCTGGGGAAGGCTGGGGAGTTGCCTGGTCGGGCGGAGGGGCGCGAGGGCGCAGAAGTTGGGGTAGTGGCGGCGGAGGAGCAAGGTGGGGTGGGTGGAATGGCGCGGGGAGGACGCCATGATCGATCGAGAGAGCTCGGAGCGCTCAGCTCGAGAAGAATTTGGCAGCGATCGATGGATGCGTGGGTGGGCGTGGCGCGTTGCAGGGAGGAGTTCGGAGATCGGTTTGGTTGTTGATCAGTCGTCAGTGAGTGTGGTAGGTGGTGGGGCCCACCCGCCTCGACCGCGGTTGGTTAAAATGGCGCGGCTGTTTTTCACCTGTGTCGTATTGTCGTCCCCAATTTCGCGCCAATTCATTTTGATATTATTTTCAATCTTATCAAATTTTGGTAAAATTACTAAAAAAGTGGTTATATTTAGTTTGCTGTTAAATTTTGATAACTATATAAGAAATTTTTCCAAAATTTTGACAATTATACTAAAATTTTGGTAATACCAAAATTTGGTAAGGTTTTTTTGCATCAAAGTGAACATGCCCTTCATCTACCCGATATAGGTCAACGTGGTCAAATTGTTTTTTTACTGTCCCTCGATTAAAGAAGAGAAGGGCCCACGACTGGGCTTATTGGGCTGGCAAAATGGGCTCGAAAGACCAATACGATGTTCCTCACTGGAATAACTCCACTTCGACTCCCTCGTAATATAGGTCTAATCCGATTCGTATATCTCAACTATCATACTATATTGATTTCTGACTATTAAAATTGATCTAATTTGACTCCATCAGCTGTTCTGAGAGTGGTTTTCGCTGACGTAGCACGTTGGCCTAGTCCAACTAGCACGGAGAGTCTCAAGACCACCCTCAAAACAGTTTAGGAGTCAAATTACAATGATTTTTATAATTAGGGGATCAAAGATAGTTCAAGGACATAAATAAGAATAGCCAAGAAATCAAAGTGGACTTATCCCTTCCTAACTTCGGGTTGCAAATCTCGGCAACAACCAGGCCTGCTGACGAAAGGGCTATGGCCTACGGCCACACGCAATCGATCCGCACTTCCATTTTCTATTTTTCACCACACGGATTTCCTTTTTATATATACATATATACACATATTTAGAGGGAGGAGGCTACCCCTAATACCACGTGGCCCTCCCCCGAGAGGAGTGAGGCCCGAGGTGGGGTGGCGGCCACTCCTTCCCAAAGACTAGTCAGAGGAGGCTGCCCCCCAATGCCACGTGGCCCTCCCCCGAGGGGAGTGAAGCCCGAGGAGGGGTGGCGGCCACTCCTTCCCAAAGACTAGTCGGACGAGGCTGCCCCCCAATGCCACGTGGCCCTCCCCCGAGGGGAGTGAGGCCCGAGGTGGGGTGGCGGCCACTCCTTCCCAAAGACTAGTCGGAGGAGGCTGCCCCCCAATGCCACGTGGCCCTCCCTCGAGGGGAGTCAGGCCCGAGGTGGGGTCGCGGCCACTCCCTCCCAGAGATTGGACGGAGGAGGATGCCCCCCAATGCCACGTGGCCCTCCCCCGAGAGGGGTCGGGCCAGAGGTAGGGCGGCGGCCACTCCCTGGCCGAGACTAGAGGGAGAAGGCTGCCCCAGGCGCCACGTGGCCCTCCCCCAAGTGGGGGATCGAGGTCGGGCGGCGACCGCCCCCTCCCGTGACTAGGGGTCGGGCTCCCCCGACCCCCTCTCTAGGTCACCACGTATGGTGGGTTAGGTGTCCGCCTACAGGTCCCCACCTACCCGCATTTACGGCAACCCGAGCGGTCGCGCCACGCTGCATTTAATGTGGCGTGCAGTGTACTCAACCGGTCTGTGACCGGTCGAATGACCGATGGGACTGGGTAGTGCACATGTGCGCTGCTCGTGTGTCAGGCGGCGTGCAGCCTGACATGTCCCATCAAATAATGATGGTGAGAGGTTCTCATCCTCTTATCCCAGGCGGAGTCGGTCCTCCCGCTCTGGTCAAAGCTAGGCTCCCGTTTCCCGGTGTAATAGGAGCCCAGAAGTCTTCACCCATTAAAAGCAGCTGACATGGGCGCTCCTCGTGTCAGGCGGCAAGATTTGACAGGCCCCATCATAAAGATGATGTGCGCTTGCTTCCCAAGTCAAGAGACAAGACAAGCATTTAATGCAAAACACTTCTCCACTGGAGCTAGGTTTTTGGGCCCATGTGGTAACCCCTTGAGGTATAAAAGGAGGTCCAGGCCTAGTAAAAGGAGGGGGGATGGATCCGGGACGATCCATTTGACGCTCTAGAGCAGTCTCTAGCCCTGTATGATCAACTCAACATTTTACTCCAACAAGGGGATCTTGTAATCCTTCACTCAAGGAGCATAGCACAGGAGTAGGGTATTACGCTTCATGGCGGCCCGAACCTGTATAAATCATTTGCGTCTCTTTTGTCTCGAAAACCTCGGATCTCACCCGCTTCCCCCGGCCGAACTCAAAAAAGGGGGGCCTCATGGTTTCCCGCTAGAGAGGATCACTCCTCGACAATATATCTATAGGTAAATTAACTGGTGCTACATGGAGTATGGGCTCTAAGATTAAAATTGAGTATTATGAAATTTTTTTTAAATTTTTAGATATGAACATTAACATCTTTACTAACAAGTTCAAATAAGTTTGAACTGAGTTTGAACTTTTTTTTTTGTTAGATTTTGGTTCTAGGTATATAACATACAAACATATAATTCGTTAGGTATGTAATAATTAATTGCGAAATAAAGTTGAGTTTGAGTTGTTTTGTTGTTAGGTATTTGTATGAATCAAATTCATATACCTACGTATATACTCACAATTTGCAAATTTTTAAAAATTCAAGAGAATTTGTGTGTTTTATACCTTGGAGCCCGGGCACCATGGAGTCCCATATGGGAATCCTATATCTATATACGTATATACATACGTATGTATACGTGTATATATATATGTATACACGTACGTATATACGTATATATATATATATTTATATATTTATATTTATATATATAGAGAGAGAGAAACTATTCTATACCCCCCTCCCTCCCAAGGGCCAAACCCACCTCCCCTCCCTTCTAAGGGCTCAAAATCCACCTCCCACCTCAGTCAAAGGTCGGTCAAAGCCCGGTCAAACCGCGTACCAACTCCCCCCACCACCCACCTCTTCTCAGCTCTCGTCTCGCGGAACAGTGCAGTAACGCGACAGCCATCGTGCAGTAACACTGTGTCTTACGTGCAGTAACAACATTTAAATTTAATTGAAATATAGTCATGACGGATCTACTTTTGATAAGCACTTTTTTCTAACATCATGGTGCAAATGGTTTAAAAAAATCATACATCACATGAGAGATATTGTTATTCGAAGCTTGGGTTTTTTGGATCTTGACTCTCCACAAGTAATAATACTATAGTATTACTACTCGTTACTACTATCTGTTATGTGTTACTACAATCCCATCGCGACGTTACTGTAAGTGTGCAGTAAAGACCATAAGTTTTGTAGTAACAATGCGCCTTACTGCAATTTTTGAATAGTGTTACTGCATAAACTATGGTAACGTGCACCTCCCATGTAGTAACACTTCCACTTTGTGCAGTAACAAATATACTTACCATGTGAGACTTTTAACCCATATTTTTCTATTGATTTCTAGTTTACTACAATTTCACCACGATGTTACTGTCAAAGGTGCAGTAACGTTCTATATGTTCTATAGTAACAAAGTGTTTTACTGCAGTTCTTAGATTATGTTACTGCATAAACATGCGGTAATGTACAACTGTCAGGTGGTAACATGTATCTTTCATGCAGTAACACTTTTCCTTTTGTGCAGTAACAAGTATATAGTTAGCATTTGAGACTTTGAACCCATATATTTTTGTTTCAATTCCTGATTTACTGCAATTCACCATAATCTTACTGTCAAAAGTGCAGTAACGTCATATATATGCATGCAGTAACACTATATTGGAGGGAGGAGACCGGTTTTCTTGAAAAGAGGGAGGAAGAACGGTTTCTTGAGGAGGGGAGTACGTAGATGCATTTTGAAGTTTAAACCTCCACATGCAGTAACACTATAGCATCATTGTGAAAACGGTTTTAAAAAATAATACATAACTTGTAAGATATTGCTTTTCAAATATTGGCATTTTGAACTTTAACACTCCATATGCAGTAACATAATATGTAATTTGCAGTAACATGCGTATATACATGCAGTAACATGGTTTTACCAAATGTATAAAATTGTTCAAAACACTCCTACATCAATTAGACCTCGCTCAAAGCCACCTACAGATTTTACCTATAGCCCACCTATTCGATCTTCATTTCGTAAAAATGACATAGTAAAACTACGATTATCGTGCAGTAACATAGCTACTTGGAAGTGGTAACATGCACCTATTATGTAGTAACACTTCTACTTTTGTGCAGTAACAAGTATATGGTTAGTATGTGAGGCTTTAACCCATATATTTTTGTTTCGATTCCTGGTCTACTACAATTTTACTACGACGTTACGGCCAAAAGTGCAGTAACGTCCTATGTGTTCTACAGTAACGTCACGTGTTACTGTACTTTTACAAAAATGTTACTACTGGAGCATAATAACATGTTATAAGTTTCGGTAGTGAAAGATATCAGAATTGATAATCATAATACTTTCTCACAAAATACTTGAAACAAATAGCATCATTAGATGAATTGGTTAGAGGAATGTGCTTTGAACTATGAGGTCATGGGTTCAAGTCTTGAATTTGACAATTTATTTTTTATTTTCCGAGAAAAAATGTTTCAGGGAGAAAAAACAGAAAAAAAATGGGAGGAGGGAGGAGAGACATAGAAGGTGGAAGGGGGAGGGGAAGCGAGAGAGAGAGGGATCGGGAGGGGGGATCGGGAGGAGGTGGAAGGGGGAGGGGAAGCGAGAGAGAGAGGGGGATCGGGAGGGATCGGGAGGGGGGATCAGGAGGAGGCGGAAGGGGGAGGGGAAGCGAGAGAGAGAGGGATCGGGAGGGGGGATCGGGAGGAGGCGGAAGGGGGAGGGGAAGCGAGAGAGAGAGGGGGATCGGGAGGGAGAGATCGGGAGGAGGGAGAAAAAAATGGAATAAAAAAGGAGAGGGGAAGCGAGAGAGAGAGAGAGAGGGGGGGTGGAAGGGGGAGGGGAAGCAAGAGAGGGGGGATCGGGAGGAGGCAGAAGGGGGAGGGGAAGCGAGAGAGAGAGGGGGATCGGGAGGGAGAGATCGGGAGGAGGGAGAAAAAAATGGAATAAAAAAAGAGAGATCGGGGCGACAGGGAAGGCGGAAGGGGGAGGGGAAGCGAGAGAGAGAGAGGGGGGGATCGGGAGGAGGCGGAAGGGGGAGGGGAAGTGAGAGAGAGAGAGGGGATCGGGAGGGAGAGATCGGGAGGAGGGAGGAGAGACAGAGAAGGTGGAAGGGGGAGGGGAAGCAAGAGAGGGGGGGGTCGGGAGGGCGGGAGGAGGAGGGGGGTGTAGAATAGCTATTCTATACCCCCCCCCTCCCAAGGGTCACACCTAGGGTTGAAAACGGTAGCGGTAATTACCGGCCGACCGGGCTACCGCAACCGAATTTGACCGACCGAACGCTGCGGAAACGGTAAATGTCGGAATCGGAAACGGAAACGGTAAAAAATATGGAAATGATATCGGAAATGGTTTGGTAATTTACCGACCGTTTTGTGCGGTTACCGTATTATACCGGTAATTACCGTATATATACTCCGGTAAATTACCGTTTTACAAACATCCCAGGCTAGAGCCCAAGTTATTTTTCTTTGGCCCATTTTCTCAGCCCAACAATAACCCTAAATTGATAAAATCCATAACCCTAGAGCTCCTCGACTGCTCGGCTGCTCCGACTCCAACTAGCGCCATCGTACTCGTACCGTCGTACGCATCGGCGACATGGAGCCACCAACGCAGCGGCGCGGCGGCGCGGCATCGCCAAGGGGGCGGCGCGGTGGCACGGCGGCGCCAAGGGGGCGGCGCGGCGGCGCCAACGCAGCGGCGCGGCGGCGCGGCGGCTCCAACATAGCGTCAGCTCCCGTCCGTTCCCAACCCTCCTGTCCCCCAGAGACAATGGCGCCAGCCGACGAAGCTTCGTCACGACGTCGCGTCCTGTTGGGGCCGCCCCCACCACCTCACGGCAGCAATGCCTCTAGCACGCCGTCGGGGAGCTTGCTGGCTGGCTCAGCCTCTGCTAGTCCAAGTGAAAAACTCCTTCTCTATAGCCTATTGATACATGTATTAAGATGAAAACAGATGCATGGGTGTTTGATTTAGCATTTGAGATTTAATTTAAACAAAACTGTTTGATTTGGTAGGCGCAAGTCAGGCTTTAATGCGTTTATCTACATCATCTGCATCTGGAACACCTGTATCTGTTGAAGTTGCACATGCAACTAATGGCACCGATGGAAGTGGCACGCAGACAGAAGGTGCAAATGTTGTAGCTGGTGATGATACAGTTGTTGAAGAAAATGATGACCATGATGAGTTGCATCCGGCAAAGAAGCACAAGAAGTGCACATCTGATGTCTGGGAGTATTTCACTAAGTACACAAAGACAGTAGAGATTAATGGTAAATTGGTTGAAGAGAAGTGGGCAAAGTGCAACTTTAAAGGGTGTAGAGCTCCTTCTGGCAATAATAGATGTGAGAGCAACAGGGGAACAACTGGATTTTGGAATCATTTGAGCAAATATCATAGTGTGGATAAAAAACAATTGCAATTGAAAACAGGAAAGGATGCTGCTAAGGACATCACTTTTGTTGAACCATTCAGGTATGATCAGGAAGTTAGCTTAAGAAAGTTTTATCTGGCAATAATCATGCATGAGTACCCTTTCAATATAGCTGAGCATGAATATTTTGTTGACTTCATTAAATCCCTACGCCCTAACTTTCCAATTAAGTCCCGGGTCACTGTTAGAAAAGAAATCTTAGGCATATATCTGGAAGAAAAGAACAAATTGTATGAATGTCTGAAATTTGTTAAATCCCGCATTTGTGCAACTATGGATATGTGGACATCAAACCAGAATAAAGGATATATGTGTGTCACTTTGCACTGGATTGATGATAATTGGCGTATTCAGAAAAGGATTGCAAATTTCATCCATGTAGAAGGACGACACACTGGTGTTAAGTTGTCAGAGACCTTTACTACATGTCTATTGAATTGGTTTGTTGAGAAGAAAATGTTTTCTTTGTCTTTGGATAATGCATCTGCAAATGAAGTGGCCGTTAAGGATGTAATTTGTGAACTCAAGAAGCATGGTCCTTTACTATGTGATGGCTTGTTTTTTCATGTTAGATGTGCCAACCACATTATGAATTTGATTGCTAAAGATGGTTTGCAAGAAATAGCAACAACAATTCAGAACATTAGATTGTTTGTGATATCTGTAAAGAACTAAACGGTGCAGTGGGAGGAGTTCTTGAAGTGTGCTTCTGAGTGTGAATTGGACACAACCAGAGGACTCTCAACCGATTGTTGTACAAGATGGAATGCAACTTATATGATGTTGAGGGATGCTTTGTATTATATGAAAGCTTTTCAGAGGCTTACGAGTAAGGAACGTCGCAAGTATGAGAGCATATGCCCTCTCCCTGAACAATGGGAAAAAGCAAGTAAAGTATGTATGTGCCTGAAAAAATTCAGTGATCTTACCAATCTATTCTCTGGTATTTTATATCCTACAGCAAACTTATTTTATAGAGGATTTTGTGAAATTAAGCTGTTGCTTACGTCTTGGAGTAGAGGCAATGATACCATGGTTAAGAACATGGCAGCATCTATGAATACTAAGTTTGACAAATATTGGAAGAAGTCAAACACTGCTCTTGCTGTTGCAAGCTTTCTTGATCCTAGATTCAAGACAATAATTGTTCATTTGTACATGAAAAAGTTTTATGGTGATTTGCTTCAGGTTAAGTTTGATGAATTTCTCTCTACCATAATGACCATGTATGATTTTTATGTTGCTGCTGCACCCCCTCCAAATAGTAATGCACCTCAATCTAGCAATGAACCAGCTGTAGAAGAAGATGCAAATGATTTTGATAGTGAACTTGACAAGTACCTGTATAAGAAGCAAACAAACCAATCTCAGATTGTTGGGAATGATCTGGAGAAATACTTGGCAGAAGAACCTTTACTACTTGACAAAGCCAGTGAGAATACATTTGATATTTTATTATGGTGGAAGGACAATGCAGATGTTTATCCTGTTCTCTCTTTGCTTGCTCGTGATGTTCTTGCAATGCAAGTGTCAACCGTTGCTTCTGAATCTGCCTTTAGTGCTGGTGGCCGTGTCATTGATCCATATCGTAGCCGCCTTGATCCTGAGATTGTTGAAGCATTGATATGTACCAAAGACTGGATAGCTGCTGCAAGAAAAGGTGAAAAAAAATTAAATCCTTCATTTTCTTTGCATGTAGGTGTAACAGATCAGAACTACCTTGTTGATTTATCTCTATTTGAACTTTGCAGAACGTAAGAATGTTGCGTCAATTGTGACTGATCTTGATGTCACAGAGTTACTTGCTGAAACATTAATGGTTGAGGTGAGTACAGATCAGTTTGTTTCTTTGCTAGCAATCTGAATTTAAGAATTAATGCTAGTTATTTACGTTATGAATTATGTTCATTGGGCTGAAATTACATTGCAACATTGTAGGTGGAAGAATATATGGACTCTGATGATTGATTGAGGACTTGGGGAATAATTCAAGAATATGCCCATGCTTTGAGTCTATGGGACTATGGCAAATTTATGTAATGTACTAATGTGAGACCCGGTGATTGTTATCCTGTCCAACAATGTTATTGTGGTTCTGTGGTTATGGTTCTAGTGGACTTGCTATGTTGTATGTATTTCTGTTGAATGGAGTGAGTATGAACTTTTGTTCTGCTCAAGCAATCATTCTATTGCTA
The DNA here is from genome assembly GCA_000338895.3 of Oryza meridionalis. Classification (NCBI taxonomy): domain Eukaryota; kingdom Viridiplantae; phylum Streptophyta; class Magnoliopsida; order Poales; family Poaceae; genus Oryza; species Oryza meridionalis. The sequence continues at coordinate 21,266,254 of CM002529.2, read as the reverse complement.
GCTAACTGTTATTGTTCGATGTTTCCGACAGTAATTATCGACTTCCGATCGATACCGACATGTTTCCGATTGAATAATTCCATTTTTGATTTACCGATATTTCCGTTATCGTTTCCGTTACCGGCTTACCGTTATCGATTCCGTTTCCGAAAAATAATATGGTTGCGGTAATGGTTTAGGGTGTTTCCCGATCGTTTCCGACCGTTTTCACCCCTAGTAACAAGTATATGGTTAGCATTTGAGACTTTTAACCTATATATTTTTGTTTCAATTCCTGATTTACTGTAATTCACCACAATATTACTGTCAAAAGTGCAGTAACGTCATATACATGCAGTAACACTATATTGGAGGGAGGAAACCGATTTTCTTGAGAAGAGGGAGGAAGAACGGTTTCTTGAAGAGGAGAGTACGTAGATGCATTTTGAAGTTTAACCCTCCACATGCAGTAACACTATAGCATCATGGTAGGAACGATTTTAAAAAATAATACATATCTTGTGAGATATTGCTTTTCAAAGATTGGCATTTTGAACTTCAACCCTCCACATACAGTAACAAGGGCATATACATGCAGTAACATAATTTTACCAAATGTATAAAATTATTCAAACAACTCCTACATCAATCAGATCTCGCTCAAAGCCACCTACAGGCTTTACCTATAGCCCACCTATTCGATCTTCATCTCGTAAAAATGACATAGTAAAACTATAATTATCGTGCAGTAACATAGCTACTTGGAACTGGTAATATGCGCCTATTATGTAGTAACACTTCTACTTTCGTGCAGTAACAAGTATATGGTTAGCATGTGAGGCTTTAACCCATATATTGTTGCTTTGATTCCTGATCTACTACAATTTTACTATGACGTTACTGCCAGAAGTGCAGTAACGTCCTATGTGTTATACAGTAACATCACATGTTACTGCACTTTTACAACAATGTTACTGCTAGAGCATAGTACCATGTTATGAGTTTCGATAGTGAAAGATATTAGAATTGATAATCATATTACTTTCTCATAAATTTCTTAAAACAAATAGCATCATTAGATGAATTGGTTAGAAGAATGTGCTTTGAATTACGAGGTCATGGGTTTAAATCTTGAATTTGGCAATTTATTTTTTATTTTTCTAGAAAAGAGGAAAAAAATGTTTCAGGGAGAAAAAAAACAGAAATAAAATGAAATAAAAAAAGAGAGAGATCGGGACAGAGAGAGAGAAAAAAATAAAATAAAAAAAGAGAGATCGGGACAGAGAGAGAGAAGGGAGGGAGGGAGGGAGGGCGAGAGAGGGTGGATCGGGAGGGAAGGGGGATCGGATGAGAAGGGGAGGTATAAAATAACTATTCTATATCCTGGGTGTAGAATAGTCTTTTATATATATATATATATATATATATATATATATATATATATATATTTGTACCCTTTTAATGACGGTGTTTCATTTTATGGAAACGATCACAATTACGTCATTAGTGATTAATGACTGTGTCTATATTTTCTTATGTCTTCATGTTGGGATGATAACTACCATTCTATTCCTTTTACTGTATACGAGGAAACTTGTCCATATCAATTGGTTGAGGCACTCCAAAATTTTCTCAGTATTGGTCTAGATGCATTTGCACTAGAACTTCCTCCGGTGGTGTTCATAGCTGCTGGATTTTTAATAAAGAAAAATGTTCATTATCTCACCTACCAAATCATGGGAAGGCTAATTAGATAGAGCACATGAGGAGGAGGGAGACCTATGGATCCATCCACTATAACTATTGACAGCACGAAAGGGAGGAGAGGGTCAAGGAGATGAGTACGTACCAAGGAGGCAGAGAGGAGAGAACGAGCAGCGTCACTGAGCCTGAGGCGCTGACGATGACGAGCAGTCGAGGAAAGCAGAAAGCGGCGATTCTGGCAAGACGATGGTGGGTTCGCTTCCCGTTCCCTTCCCTAATCCCTAATTTGCGGATTTGCCAGTTGATGAAATCTGAGAGAATCAGAGAAAGGGAGCGGCCGTTCGACCCCTCCATGCACGCGTGATTGTGATGAAAGGAACGAAAACTTAGGGACTGGGGTCCTTCCTCCCAATTAAAGTGGAGGCCCATAGGTCATACTACTAGGGATATACGTAAGGAGTGTAATTTTGACTGGGGTCTAAGGCCCCCATCATTTCTACATTAAATCCGCCAATCTAGAAATGATGATTGATGCTAATAGGCGATGCGAGCGCTGTCAACGAGCTTCGTCGCTGGTTGGGGTTGGCTAGGTTCTGAAGTTTAGGGCTCTAAGTTAGGAGTTGTTGTGCTTTATGTGCTTTTCCATATTTGACCAGTACTGTTGTTTGCCTAGAGTGCATGTTCTGGATGACAACTATGATGTACTACCTACGTCCCATATAAATTGCAATTATATCATTGTGGTCATTTTCCAATCCTACTAATCTGTCCTAAATTAGCTAGAACTGCAGAACATGCACTACATTGTTGCTTTGTCAGTAATAAGCTTTGCTTTGTCAGTTGAAAACCCCATAAGAACCATATGTAAACTACATTGTTGCTTTCTATAGAAAGTATAGCCGCTCCAGATCATCTTCCTTTCTTGAAAAAAAATATAATGTATGTCAAGATTAAAAAAAAATTGTGAAAAATACTTCGAGAAAATTTTGTTCCTCTCCTTGCAGAGTAAAGGGAAAAAAACTATTCCATTTTTCACACCGCGCGCGTAGCCATGTACGTGCGGCTGCATGCTAACGATGGAGCAAATGCGTACTTGCTTCTAAGAGCAGGTACAATAGCAGGCTATAAGCCAACTATAACTACATATCGAGAAAAAAAGAGAAGAGAGAGAAGAAAGCCGGCTACAGATTTGTAGGCTACAACATGGATTCTAAGACATTATGTGTGGCTACAACACGGATTCCAAGACATTATGTTTCCAAGACATTATGTGTGGCTACAACACGGATTTCAAGGCATTATGTGTGTATGAGAGATAGAACCGAGGCATTATGTGTGGCTACAATACGGATTCCAAGACATTACGTGTGTATGAGAGGTGGAACTGGGTATTAATGATGATGTAGACATTATGTGTATATGAGAGATGAAACCGGGTATTAATGATGTAGTATATTTTTATAGTTAACTATTGTATGAATAGGCTATTAGATTAGTTATAGATGATTTAGAGCCAGTAATTAGCTATACTATTAAACTTGCTCTAAGGCCAAAGTACTGTAACTAAGTGGTTAGCTCGTGTTCAAAATATAGAAATTTAGGACTTGAAAAGAGAGTAGTAAAAAGATTTTACGATGAACAGCTACAGCTGCTACGTTGTACAGCATTGCCGACTGGCATATGTTTCACGAGACTGGGGCATATATTCCTGACACCAAACCCCCCAGTACAGAAGACAGCCACACAGAGATCAGAAATCACAATATCAGATGCAGGCATACACGTTCCAGAGCAGAAGCCAAGACTCACCTGAACTACCACAGAATCTCTTCTGGCAACAACCCGTGTAACGCCGAGACCCTGCAACAACATTAGACGACAAGTAGTTGTCCGGAGAGCGGCAGCGATCTCTGTGCACGAATATGAACACCACCAGAGTTTACTCCAGTTAGGGATGATGAATCAATTCACAGCGTAGCCGGTGAAAATAGGACAAGCCATAGACATTATTTGTTCCAATGCCTGTCAAAGGCCGCTACAGCATCCATCCATAACAAATTAACAAAAGGGAAGGGGGTGATAAGTTGGGGGGCAGAGGAGAGATGAGAGGGGGTCAAAATAGAGCTCCCGGAGAACATACAGATTGGTCTCTGTCTGATCCAAGAACACATCAGCGCGGTATGTAGGGGGCCTTCTGCTAAGACTAGTAGAATAACCAAAAGGACAAACTCTCTTCGACGACAATTACTGATCCGCGACGCGACAGACGGTCTCTAAGGCCACACAGACTAGAGAGGAGGCTTTGCTGCCCTGGACGATGGCTTCAGACGAGAGAGCCAGGTTTCAGTGCGACGTCACACGGGGCGAACGGGGCCGGACCGGTGTCTTTGACGGGCTCACCCTGCAGAACAGAGCAAGAAAAAGAGTTAGGTCTATTGCGCAATCGGGCCGTAACTGGTTGCAATATACTAGTTTGGAACACGCATAGGGAGTATTTGCTTGCCTGACGGGAAGCGCTCCAAGGACCATGCCACTGCAACTCAGAGCAAGAATAGCAGAGTCTGCCTGCATGAACAAAGTGTAAAATGGTCAATGCCTAGCAAAAGGTACAACACGTTTCAGGGAATGAGGAAAATAAAAGGACGAAGCTATGGCAACGAGGGCAACAACAATATTCAACTGAGATGGCATATCACAAAAATATACTTATTACATATGAGCTCAGATGATCTTGGAACATCTGAAGCATATGCAGCTTCATCTGATTTTTTTTTTCATGGATGTGGATGAGCAAATTGCATGCTTTTAACACACAATTTTCTTTTGTGTACTACTCAAGGGGAAGCTAACAGACGGTCTTTTTTTTCTTGTGAAAAGACAAACCCTGACGATCTTAAGATTGGGATCATTTTTTCTTCTCTAGGAAATTCAATGAAAGATGTTCCAACTTGATCGATTTAAAGTTGGTTACTTCTCTGAATGTCTCTCAGACTACCGTACTAGAAGTTGCACAGAACGAAGTGACTTCAGTGAAGAGAGTTTTCACAGAGCTCATCAGTCATCACAACTGCTCAATGAATATGCAGTGTTGTTTGCCGTAATAATTGACAGTGGTTATTCCACTTATATTGTGAGGGTCACATTCAGTACTCTGGTTCAACAGTTATATTAGTCAATTCAGATTTTGGGTGTCTTCAAGGGTTTCTTGCCTGAAGCATTGTGTGGTTTATTCTTTCTTCTTGTGTTGTGTCTGATCTAGCTGACCAAGAGGTAAACCCGTTTTAGTAATTAATTTAACATGTTCAGTAGGGTCCTCCCTACTGTTTATTTCTCAGAGAGAGAGAGAGACTCCAGTATCTACATGAACTTATGAACTTTTTTTATAACCATGCTATCAAGATGGTAGCAACTTATAACAAAATGGAGTCATTCAAATGTAACAGAGCTCAAACAAGACAAAATTCAAATGTTTGCAGTAAAGGAAATGTAAAAAAGGATGATTGCTTAAGTTCAATTGTCAAAATATCAAAATAGTGTTCTATTGCCAAAAAAAGAAATCAATTGAATTCTACTTCTATGTTTTTGGTGTTATTGTTTATGTACTTGTTGCAAACAACAGATTATGGATAAAAGAACAACAAAACTTATCAATGGTAACCTCTTTGACAATTAGCAGCACTTTTCAATAACATAAAATGATACATTCTCATTAACTTGCAATATTTAAAGTAAAATTTACTGTTTTACTTACTTGAACAAACTCGACAAAGGCGATGCATGTGGAGTGCACATAATCACCCAGTAGCCTCAGTCGAGCAACCTACACATAAAGGGAAAACACAGACAGTTTGAGGGAAGTATCCAAGTTTAACCATAAAAAACATATCTGTAAGATAAAATAGTTGGGCATACTTCACCACACATCCCCTCAAAGAAGCTCTTCACAGCATCTTCAGGAACCTATATTTAGAAACAAGATATTAAATAATGCAGAAAGTAGTGGTACAATTACCACACCAGAATTAGGAAACAAACAATAAAAAGACATCTAGATCATAGCATTCATTATCTGAGAAAGTCAATTTACACAGTAAGGGCACATACCCTAATCTTTTGCATGTGACCCAAATGGTCTTAAAAAATTCTGAAAATTTTAACTCAGATTATAATTTTATGTCACTGTCACAACACGAACATGCAAGGCTAAATTTGATCTACACATCTAGAAGCAAAAAGAAAGAAAAGAAAAACAAATCTGTTCATGAAAAGTGTGGTAGAATTTGCTCAATTTGTTTATTTTGTTTCTCACTGAGTGGAGTGACTTTGGAGTTGAAGAGATGGTAGATGCTTGTTCTATCAGGGTTATCTTTTATGGCTATTAATATTTGAGGATTGAGAAGCGAATGAGCACAAAATCTAACTCGGCTTTACGTTTGTTCAGACTAAAATTGGAAAGATTGATGATAGAAGAGAATTAAAAATATATATAGCTATAAGAATAATTTAAGACTTACTGCTACAATGATATTACAACACAATGGTAGAGGATCAGAATCCAATTATTAATGACCTCCTTTTTTAAGAAACACACCAACTCAGCTATATACAAAAAAAAGAATTATAAGTTCACAAAACATTTCCTTATAGGTAAATGATCTACAATAGATACATTCCATGCTAGGACAGATGGCTAAAGCTATACGCAGATACAATAAAACCTAGTCTTCTCCCAACCTTGACAAGTTATTAATTCAGCCCTTCATCAGATCAACTGTTTTTAGGATTGTGTGATGAAAATATGGATTAACGGAATTACATCAAAATCATCGAAATACAGGCAAGGAGCCGAGGATCTACCATAATTGGCCAACTGGGTGTAATTTAATCAAGATACCAACTCAAGAGATTAAGTAAAATTAAGACTCAGTTGGGCACTTTAGAGACCAAGGTTTCTAGTGGTCCACATCAGTGTCATTATCTTGCATGGGGCACACAAGAGGAAGACCAATAAAGCTGCACTGAGGTAAATGTTTCTATTGATCTGGGAAGTTACAGAAGCTTGAATCATGGATCAAGAATTTGCATTTTCAAAGAAAGATGAGCTCATAAATGACTGCAGAAAAGGTTTACGGTTACTATTTCTCAGTGCAAACAAAACAATATGTATTTCTAACATATGATATTTTCTTAATGCACTGGTATCACATTCATTCAGTAGCTTTGCTCCAAGTGCTTGTAGCATGTCAGGTTACTTAGGAAGTGATTTGGACAACAATGACATATTGTGAGCCTTCAGCTAGTTCATTCATTCAAAGGGAATTGAACTTTTCTTGTAGGCCAAACTTTTAGATGTGGTTTAATACATACGTGCAATTATAAGCATAACAGAAATGATAGAGAGATCAGCTTACATTCTTATCGATGTTAGTACAATACACAGTCCTTGACACCATTTCTTTCTCGTCCTCTGTCTGCGAGAGAGAAACAAAATTATGCCAATTAATTATTACACTACAGATCTCGGAAATCAACTAGTACAATAATTATTACACTACAGAGTAAATCAATTAGTATAATATCAAAATACCCGAATCTGTTTACTTACTCGAGGTAAAAATTTAGGGTTCACTGGCAAAATCGCGGTCTTAGATGGCAGAACTCTCACAGGGTAATAACCAAGCACAGTTCCACCAAGTGTTAAAGCTGCTCTTGCACCAACTGCAGGAAAAAGGGAACTTCATTCAGGATTGCTTCTTGCAACAAATGAGCATACGAGATGAATTTTGCGTTGAATTACCATCATCGGCAAACTCGATAAAGGCAAAACGCAGCACTGAATTTGGGTCACCACATATACGGCAATCTACCACCTATAAGTGCAGAAGATGGTTGTAAGAAAACAGATGTAGTATTGACAAATGAGGCAAAAAGTAGCATGAAGTGTTACCCATGCAGAAACATCGCATAAGAGGGGCAGATTCAGGAATTTTTAGGTGGATGAACTGGCACGCGAAAATATTTATGCCAAACTACCTATTGACACCATATGGCTTCAAACATCATCCTTATGGATCAGTCATGTTTCTTGAAAGGCACCTACTAACGGTCATTAATGGGTGTGTCAATTAGGATGGCGTGAAATTAATTCCAGTCTGCTAAGAATCAAACATTAGGCACACCGTTTGCATGCAGGGCTGAAGAAATATAGTCTTATTAGTTGCGTGTTATTGAAGCCTTACTACCAAATATCTATACGTCATAACCAGTAATTGGACTTGGTTGACACTTTAGAAACTGAAACATGCAAAAAAAAAAGGAAGTGAAAGTGAGCAGTTATCCCACAAAAGTAGTACTAGTGCTACCGTCAAAAGGACCAGTTTACTGGATTTCCTAGAAAGAAATCGAACTTGAAAGTTCAACGGAGCACAACTTTAACTTTGAGGCATCAACTTCATTTAAGAAAAAGTCTATAAAAAGTATAGAAACAATACTGTTTTGTGACTGAACTTTGCTCAGCTCATCACTCAGTACGCATGATGTTGAGTTCCTGCATTTTATTGTAGATGGGCCAAATAGGGTATACAACTCATGTTTACTAATCTGAGCACACAATATTTTGAGAGTAAATTGCGCTCGTGGTACATGAACTTGTGATGTGGGTGCAAATAGGTACAACAACTTGTAAATTGCTCATGTTGGTACAATAACTTGACTAGTTTGTGCGAACATGGGCCAAAATAATCCACACAAGTAAAATTGATCTTTGCGCGCTAGTAGTTGTTTTGTTTTGAAAAATAAAATCCGTACTCTAGTAGTGCAAGCAGCCTACAAGAGATTGCAATATAGTAATTATTGTTGTTGACTGATATGTTCAAAATTAAGCTAGTGTGATTGGGTCTGCACAACTACAAACAATTGCTAGCGTGCATATGTCTCACTCTGGTTATCTGGTGCTACACATTAGATCAATTTTGCATGTGTGTTGTTTTGTACTAGGTTTGCACAAACTAGGCAAGTTATTGTACCAAAACGAGCAATTTACAAGTTGTTGTACCTATTTGCACCCACCAAGCAAGTTCATGTACCACGAGCGCAATTTACTCATATTTTGACTTCCATTAATAATCAACCATAATTAACTTGGAGATACCTTACATCATGTTACTATTTCATAAGCATAAACATCTAATGCAATTACCTTACATGATGTTAATCAAACAAAACAATACAACTCAGTATTTTTGGCTTAGCAATTGCATTCAGTTTGCATTACAAAAAAGCGAACACCATTACCAGCATACTGAAGTAAGCATTTCAGGAAAATGGAACTACAGAATATTGGCTCTATTAAATGCTAGTCAACTAAAATATTAACTGTTGCCTTCCTGCAAGTTCCTTCCATTTCTCATCTTGTGATCTCCCTTTTTTCCGAAACTATTACCTCCTGCCAATAATAAATTCTTCTGACAAGTTGGTCCTGTTTAGGTGCTAGGTCACAATCCATTCAGGCCGGGCAAGGTCACAATCTAAAACAAGCAGCTGTCGAAAGTAACTGCTGTACTTGTTCTAGAGTGGCATTCAACTGAATCATAACTTTAGGGTTGCACCCAACTGCATTTAGTCATTTACCATAGAGAAAAGTTGTGCTCCATACTTACAATGCAAAATCACTCTTTGTCACTCTGGTGTTATAAAGTATTAACCAAAATGAATTTAAATCTACTCTGCAAAATACTATACATATATGTTAGTTTTCTAGCTTGAAATATGCATAAGTCATCAAAGTATTTTACTACAGAATATCTGTCAGAATCTCTATAATATTTTTAGTACAAATATACCTTTTGGTTCATGCGGTTTGACTTGGTTTTCATCTCTAGCCTACTTCAACTTGATTGAAACTAATGGCTATTGTTGGTGTTGATGATGATAACAGTAATATTCTCTTCACTTGCAAATTATTAAGTCAGACAAGACAACCAACTTTGCTTGTTTGTTTTCAAGATATAAGAAAAGGGAAAGTCCGTTTTATCACAAATGTAATTAATATTAAAATATCAGAAACATACTTGTCCGCAATTTGAGAAAACTTCAGCAAGCTTCTGCTCAGTCACCTGTAAACGAATGGATCAAGCTTCAGGTCAGTCAATCAGGAAAATAAATGTCAAAGCAAATGTAGCAGCTCATTCTCTACTATATTCTCACATGCTGATCGATGTCAGATACATAGACAGTTCGCCGCACGCTATCCTCCCTATCAGTTCGCCGTGGTCGGCCTCCCATCCTCCTCCTCCCTTGGTTGAAGCTACTCCTTCTCTGTAACAAAATACATATTATAATTATCAACAAAGAAAAACGTAAAGCCCACTAGAGTGACTATAGAACTGTACAGATTGTGACAAGCAATTTCTCTAACAAAAACGTCAACATAAAAAAAACAGAAGAAAAAATAACTCAATCAAAATACAACCAGCAAAAATTCATCAATGTATCAAAGTTGAATTATCAGTGAACAAACATGCAAAAAAGCACCGACTCGATAACTCTCCTATAAGAACGATCGGTACAAGATCAAATCAATTGGTCCCTGAGGAAAATCCGTCTTAAATTGATCACATAAATATCATAACCTAACTAGAACTAAACCCCCCTCGCCCATGAATCAACATTCTGGAATGATCGCGTCAGAGACCAAAACTCCGGCAATGAAGACATCAACATCACCCTAAACCCCAAATCCCAATCGATCGATCGATCGATCGATAGAGATCGATCATGCCACAATGAATCTACGCCAAACCCCCCACAGCGAAACTAATCGCACCGAACCCAGCTGCGCGATTTAGGCGATCGATTACCCGACGATTCGGCTGGCCGTTGGTGGATCCGTCGCTGCTGGAGTCCAATCCCGCGCCCCCGCCACCGCCCACCACCACGGGGAGCACCTGGATCGGCGGCGGCTGCTGCACCGGGTGTTGCGAGTAGAAGTCGATCGCGGGGGACACGAACACGGGCGCGTCCGCCGACAGCCGGCGCGCGCCGTCCCCGCCGCCGCGGCGGCGCGCCAGCGGCACGAACTCCTCGGCCGACGGGTTCAGCTTCTTGAACAGCTCCTCCAGCTTCCTCGCGTCGCTCTTGTACTCCCTCACCTCCTCCCCGCCATCCTTCCCCGCCGCCACCCCCTCCGCCGCCTCCGCCTCCACCGCCGCGGCCGCATCCGCCCTCTCACCTGGGGCGGCATCCGGCGCGGCCGCAGCCGCCGCCGCCGCCGCGACCGCGGGCACGGCGTCGGCGCGGATCGGGGCCTCCGCCGCCACGGCAACCATCTCGGCGCGGATCGATCGAGCCCGGCCGCCTCCGATCGCACGCGCAACCACGGGGGAGAGGAGAGAGCGGAGCTCGCTGGAAGAATCGAATCGAGGAAATTTGGGTGGAATTTTTATTATTGGAATAATTCGAGGTGAGGAGTGGAAAAATAATAAGGCGAGGTTGCGACGCGAGCAGGAGGGATCGCTTTCGGGGAAGTTGGCTATAAGTAGTAGTAGGAGCCAAAGCGAAGCCTCTTTCTGTTTTTTTTTCTCTCTCTCTGTTTATATATAATATATTTTTGCATTTCGGAAAATAGATTTTCGAAATATGAGATATTTTTTTCCTCTTGTATACATCTATCCTTGTTTCGTAATATAAGTCATTTGACTTTTTTTTCAAACTTCTTTAAATTTAATCAAATTTATAGAAAATATAATAATATTTTTAATTAAAATATATTATTAATATATATATAATGTTATATATAATGTAACTAATTTTGTGTTGTAGTTGTTGCTAATATTTTTATAAATTTGGTTAAACATAAAGAATTTTGACAAAAAAAGTCATGACTTATAATGAATCAGTTGGAGTATATATTTTGTTTGCATTTCTAAAAATGAATTTTCAAAATAGAAGTGATAAAGGTGTGTTTAATTCGTGAAAAGAAAATTTTTGAGCGTCCAATCGAACGTTTGACCGGATGTTGAAGGGGTTTTTTGAACACGAATGAAAAAACTAATTTTATAACCGCGAGACGAATTCATTAACCTAGTTTATTAAGCCTAATTAATCCGTCATTAGTACATGTAGGTACCGTAGCAGTTATGGCTAATCATGGACTAATTAGGCTCAGAAGATTCGTCTCGCAATTTTTCATACAAACTATACAATTAGTTTTTATTTTATCTATATTTAATGATTCATGCATGTGTCGAATGATATGATATACTCCCTCCGTACTAGTAAAGGAAGTTGTTTATGATAATATTTAAGTCAAACATTGGGAATATAAATCATGAATAAATATCAAGTTGTTGAGTTTGAAAATGTAAAAATTATATGAATAGATTTGTCTTGAAAAATATTTTCATAAAAGTATACATATATCACTTTTCAATAAATATTTTTATAGAAACAAGAAGTTAAGGTTGTATTTTAGAGACCGTGTCGTTGTACTAAACGATTTTCTTTACGAGTAAGTAGAGGGAGTATGTTTTTAGAAAAAAAATTGAAACTAAACAAAGCCTAGATAGATTGCGGGTGGAAAATTGGAAATGGTGTTAGTTGCGTGGCATGGCACGGCGGCATTGGGATGAGCAGCACGTTGGCACGGGCTAGACCGATCTTCTGTGGCTGGTTTGAGTTGCATCCAGCCAAAATTGTAGTGGGAATGCGGTTGAACACAACACAATCTACTTAAACTAAAATTAATTAAAACATAGTACTCGTATATAGTAGCAATGGAAAAATATAGGATTTAAAAACACCATGCTAAACCTTTTAAATATCACAGTGATAAACTTGACCGAGTTAAATAGAAAAAGAACAAGACAAAAAAAACTACCTTATGTAATAGTGAGAGAGATTTAGTTTCTCGATGAAGATAATCGAAATAATAGTAAGTTTAACATATTTTGTTCTATATGTCAAAACTTTCATCGATTTTTCATTTAAGAGTTAATTTTTTTAAGTTTAGCTAATATATGTGGTATATTATTTTCACGATAAGTGCTTATACTAGTTAGAACAAACATAGTACATCTGTCTCAAAATGTTGCTAGCTAGATTAGATTTGTAATGTTAAAATGTATCTCATCTAGTATTAGTTATCAATATTTTGGGACGGATGTATTATTTTTTTAAAACCATGAGGGTCTGCATCATCATATATACTAATCATAATTTATAGTTTCTCTAAGTAGAATTAATGCGCAACGGAATTAACACTGAATATATGATACTCCCTCCGTTTTATATTATAAGACGTTCTAGCATTGCCCACATTCATATAGATGTTATGTCTAGATTTATTAACATATATATGAATGTAGACAAAGCTATAAAGTTTTATAATATGAAACGAAGAAAGTATATAGCTTCTTATAGAAAAAAAAAATTATTATTTAATAATAAGGTAAATGAGAAATATTTCACAATTCTACCCAACTTAAAACATATCCTAATCGAACCGAATTTTCAACTGAACTTAAGTAATAGTTTACGTAGTATATACAAGTGCACAGTTACACAAGTACACAACGAAATCCAGAAAACAATAATACACACAGATTCCGTTTCTCGAGCTCAGAAATCATCACCGCAGCAACAAGGATTTAACTTAGCCAGTTCGCTTTGTCCCATGCTGCCTTGGCGCGATCATCACGTGTAACGCTGCCACAACTAGGATTATAAAATCCAGCAGCCTCAGGGGATCTCAACGTCTCGGGCGGCTCAGAGCTGACGCACGTGAGCTCAGGGAAAGAAAAGGGCATGCGTGAATTTCGCACGTCGACAAAAGATTAAAAAAAAAACCCCACGAGTATACCTAATCTTCTCTTCTCCTTTATTTTTTTCTTGGCAAAAAGGCAGTACCCTTTTTATTTATACAACCTTCGTTTTTAATGTATCATATCGTTAATTTTTTTTTAAACATTTAGCCATTTATCTTATTTATGTTTTTTTAAATATAAAAAAATAAGCCATAGTTAAAGGATATTTGATGATAAATTAAGTCGTAACAAAATAAATAATAATTACATAATTTTTAATGAGACGAATGATCAAACATATAAAGGTTAATTACGTTATATTAAAAAAAAGAGTACAATTTTCAGAATAATATAATTCGACGAAACGTGAACAAAACGGACTACAATTTTCAGAGTAATATAATTCGACGAAACGTGAACGGGACAGGAGAGGTGACACACGGGACTCGGCATTCGGCAACGCGTATTCAATTAGGAGTAAATCCGTAGTTAAAGTACAATAAATTTTGGTCAATGGCTTAGGAGACGATAGAAACGGGAAAAGCACACGGGGTACTGTATAATAATGGCAGTTCGTTAGTTCAGCAGTCCGGTCAATTTTCTGCGGATCAAGAACCGCCACCAAGACGAGAGACTGATTCCTCCTGTGAAAATTTCACAAGAAAGAATTCTTCACTGTTAATCGCATCTAGATTAACATGAATAATTACAGTCAAGTTCATCTGATAAACAGCATGAATCACATCAAACAACGTAGGAAGAACAAAAAATTCTTCATGGTCAATGTCAATGCCTCTGACCTGAATTCATTTCAGCGAAAAAAAAGTTCAGCAACGCAGAAAGGAGAATAATTCTGCATTTCTTCCATTCTCCAATCTGAAAAACATAACAGAGAGAAGCTGCTCGAACGTTGTTTCTACCTTTCTACCTGTTTCTTTCTTTCTGCACTGCCCCACGGTGATATGGTTGCCCTGCAGGATATCATCACCATCATGATCCCAGTAGACCAAACTGAAGAATCCAGAGCTGTCATCAAAGGGACAAAACAAAAGATGAGGCCCTTTTTTCTCTCTCACACACAGGGAATATATTATATTCTTCAGAACATATGCCACAACTTTATTCATTTTTGACAGAACTCGTTGTTGCTGCAACGAAAAGGACTGAACCGTAGCAGCCGAAGCAGCCCAACACACAAAAAAAGGATTTGCGCAAAACGGGATGGTGTACAGCACATAGGATAGGATAGAGAAACTAATCCCATGACGCAAAGGAGAGCTGCACAAAAGAAGAAAACAAGAACAACAAACGGCATGGTGTGTCACGCAAGATATGAAAGAACAAACAAACCAGAATGATAAGGCTTTTGTTGAGAGCAGTCGTTATCCGGGCAAGTTAGGGTTTGGTAGTGCAGAAATCCAATACGAATAATTGAAAGGGGCCAGATATCTAATGTAGACATTATACACTACTATACAAAGGGTTCCATCATGTGAAAATGGCTTCTCAACTTCTAACTGTGATCCTGTATGAAAAGTTGATCTGACACGATTTAGCAACAGGGACAGGATGATGCCTCACATTGGGAAGGAAATCGTTCGTTTATGCGTAACTGAAAGAGATAAAAAGATCAGATTAATCTAATCTTATATCAGTGACCTCCTAACTTGCATTTAGGTCATGAGAGTAAATTTTAATCTTGCAAGTCTGCATATGAACAACACTGATCGAGATTGGTTTTCTGGGTGCTTATAAAGTTATAAGATAATGCACACAGCATACCCATGACATACCTGAAAGCCAACTGTCCATAAGATACAGTAACCTCCAGAAAGGATAAAAGGATATACTGTGACATTTTTAAAACAAAATGTACTCCAGGATTGGTCATCCTGCAAAAGAAAAGCAATGACAAGAACATATACTTATTTTCTGATGAATATGGTGTTAATAGACCATAAACACGGTAGGTCATCTGTATGACTTCCCTCCTGCCCATGGTATCATAGGCTGGTGACCCTGTGAACCAACGAGCCGTCCTCACCATAACACTTTCTGCATTACAACAGTGGCCCACAAAAGGGAAAGGTGTGAACCCCACAAAAAATCATTCCATCAGTGCTACTAGATAATTAACCCAACCCCACTCCAAGTTGACGTAGGCCATAGAGGGATTATGTGGTTGTGAAAAAATGAAGCACTGGTAAAGCATGAAAGGAGGTCCAACATGAATTTGTTGCTGGGTCCCGTAGATTACAATAGATACAAAAATCAAAGCCCCACATAAAAGCCATAAAGGGATATTGTGTTTTGGGCAATACAAAGAGGAGAACAAAATAAATGGTTCCTTTGTATACTCATAACCTCATACTTAGCTTAATCGAAGTGAAAATTTATCAGTCTGACATTCAGAATTAACAAGTGCACCTATGCTGAACGGCGAATACAGTAAACGGCGCATACGTAAAATTCACAAATGGGTTTCCCCAACCGAAAAGGTCCACCAGAACCAAACATGTGACAACTGGCAAACGAATGCTGTATAATTTTGCCTCAGGAGGCAGGACAGCCAACTTTAGCAAAAAAATTGTACTGGATCGTGCAGATAGAGGGCTGATTGATACATCTAACTTATATTACAAAACAAAACTTAAGAGTATGCATTCTCTATTTCCCTCATAGGGGGAAGGGCTGGTTTTCTAGCATGCAAAATAGCATCATGGTAAAATACCAGGGTGAAACATATTCCAACATCTACTGTTTCAAGTAAAATAAACCAAAATATATGGCATTTAACCATAGCGGCATTAATGAATCATGGACCAATGTTCTAACACTGCGAAACCTGATGGGTTGATATCAGTTGGCTCCTTGCATATTGGATATATTATATATATTGTACCACTCAATACCTCAATCTCTATGTTCCACCAACAATGTGTGGCAAAATTATGTTTCAGAAACATCGCATTCATACTAGTAAAAAACCAAATTAAATCTTCCTTCCTTTTGCCAATAAAATAATTATTACTGCACCATGAAACAAAAATGGAAATATCAGTTTGAATTACAAAAAATGGAAGTTGCAGGAGCACATAATTTCCTAGATCTGGTAATAAACATATATGTTTAAACTGAAGCATCTTAGAATGCATGGACTAAAATTTTATACTATTCTGATTAACACTTTCCACCAGGTGAAGAGCTATACATATATGTACCGTATGTACACCTACAGCCTATGCTCACATGATGGAACATCTTTTTCTCGATCAAGGGGGAAGGACGTCCCCTTTGACTTAGTTTTAACGAAGGGGCCCACCGAAACCTCGTACAGGAAGGTGGGCACAAATGCGGCAGCCAGGATTTAACATAATAAAAACGCTATGCGCTCATCCGCATGATGGAACATCTAACAAAATAAATGATAAATAGACACCATACAAAATGCAAACATAAGTACAACTACAAATATCAAAAGCAAGGTTAGACTATGAAATAATAATTCCATGTCCTACAGCAATACAGTTGTACAAGCATACAGCTGCAGCTCACTATTCACTAATATTTTTGTACTACATAGTACCTACTAAGTTAAGCTGGGAACCAGATATCAATATCAACATGAAATCATCAATGACATCACTAAGAACTTCAGCCAATTGGTTAATATGACAAAACAAGGTAAAGTCACTTTCCAGGGGCTCCTTACATCACCACTCAAACAGGTTTTACAAAGTCCACCAGTCATCTCCCTCAAAGTGAACTCTTGAGCAATATGCAATACACTCCCCCCTCATTAAGAAAATAAGAAAATTGATCATCAGATTCATCACAGATCAGGCTTTTACCCTTCCCAATTGTTTATTATATGTGACGTATAGAGAATGCTGATGATGTAGGGTTGATTCAAACTAATGCTTGATTGTCATGCATTATTATGCAACAAAACACTAACTAATTGAACTTTTGGATTTCTTTTTCTTTTGCCCTTTTCAAATGTTCACTTTTGTTCATGTGGAATGCAGAGAATACTTGGTCTATTACTATTTAAAGTCAGAAACTAATGAGGATGACATACTTTTTGGTCACATATTAGGTTGTTCTATGCATAAACTGGATCATGTAAAAAATAGCTATCCATAATAAAACAACAGAACAGGTTGCTACAACCAGCAGCAGGACAGAATCACCTTAAGATGGCGGTGATCACTGATCGTAGTCTTATGCCCATGTTGCTGGAAACACATAGTGTTATACATTGTTAAGCATAAATGCACTCGTTCCATTGCCACTACAACATTACTAAATACAGAAGAGTTGAACTAAATCCGTAATGATGGCAAAGAGTAATTTCTAAACTGTCCTATGGGTGCACGAGAGGGAACTGTTCGGCAGGTGGGATTATGTGTTAGGAAATAAGGCTATGAGATAAGCAATTGCTTCATTATTTGTTTCCATCAAACTACAGATTGTTCCCCATGTTTAAGATTTGGTTCTTCCATGCTGAGCCCTCTCTTTATTTAAAGAGACTTGTACAGAGGAACAAATCAAGCGTAATCTACCTCCCTGGCTCCCACCCTCTTCTGCCCTTCCCTACTCATATTTTTCTGCTGCATATGTTCAGACTCCAGACCATTAAGGTCCATTACTCTTTTTACGGTTACCGCAATGAGGTGCTGCAACATAAAAGAGGTAAGCAACAACAGCCACACACTAGCTAGGTACAGCTATGATTTCTTAACTATCAAGTTATCTTAGGATAGGATCTTAGCTACCTCATTGTTATCTTAATTTGTTAAAAGCAATTAGGTTGAGCTGACAGAAACTAGATTCTGTAGGAAAAGGAGTCACATGCTACCGTTGGTAGGAGTAAGAAAAGTTCCTTAGTCTATCTTCCATGCCACTTGTGGCATGGGCAACAGTTCTCATTGTGGTTGTACTGCTTGGGAGTTAGGCCCCTAGAGTCATCAGTCATCTAATCATGCCCATGATAGTACACATATTAAGTCATACTAAACAACATCAATGATTTTCTCCATCCACGCAGAAATGGTAGGTCAAACAGACAGAGAAACCTAAACTTCCAAGCATAACCTGAATAGTTATCCTGGAAATATTTTTCTATTTTAATTTTAATGGGAGATAGCTCTATATTTCATCTGAAGCCCAGTGACTGGGTAAATCTTAAACTGTAGTTGGCAGTAGATTAAGTTCTTCTTAATCACTCAATGCATGGATTGTAAGTTATATGAGAATTGAAAACAATCAGCCTCACAACAAGAATATCTATCAAATCTCCCAGTCAGCACCAGCTCAAGATCAAACCTGGCTGGTCCTAACGGTGGTGGAGCCTTGACACCCAGACATTACCTCTGCAGGAAGCATCTGATAGCCAGTGGTCTGCCACCTCCAAGCAGTACATGCAAATAACTCCAACTGCTATCATTGAGTCAAGGAACATTGCTCCAATAGAACTGTTCCTAAAGAAAAAGAGAAGAAAGATCAGTGAATCTTTAGAAAATGCAGGAACTATATCATACATGAGATTATTTGTGCTGAAAAGTGAGGATAAGCAACTTGCATGTCCATCAAGGACTACAGAACTCACATCAATTTAGAGTTGATCAATAAATGTGAAATTCTCTTGTTCTTGTTTGCTAGTTCGTTTACTATAGATTTTATTCAAGCTTGTTCTGTTTGAAATGCAAGAAACAAAAAAAGAGCAGCAATAGATAATTCAGTATCACACCTAGTGGAATTCTACAAGAGAAAAAAGAACAAAACAGTAATCACATACTTCTGGTAGCTTAAGGAAAGACAGTAGAGTACATGCAGAATAAATGTATAGTTCTATTGCAATGGGTAAATAAGCATCATTTACTTTCAGCTAATATCCTTAAGCCTAAAAGCAATATAATGCGTGTTAAAATTCTGAGAGTTTCATAAACATTTAAAAATTGTTTGTACTGCTAGTGCTACTAGTTTCATAAAAACAAAACCTACAATCTTCTTCCAGTTGTCTGTGTACCTGTACTAATCAGACATGGTCTCGAGAAATTTGTCATCTGAGGATTGTGCGTGCCTGCCCAGAGTACAGCATTGGTGAACGTGGCAACAACTCAGGATCGTGATCCCCCCCTTTACAAGCTCAAGACTCCTTAAATGCCTTATGCACCTCTGAAGGCTTTGCTATAAGAGTGTTCCAACACCCTTGTGACTCACAATGTTTCCTCCATTAGCAGTATATTGTAAGGTTGGTAGATAACCCGACGAGTGATCACGTGTTCCAAGAACTCGATCGATCCATTTGCTCAATCTCTACCATTGAAATCTCTCTTTCTCGTGCCTCAAACCAAAAGTGCTCTTGCAGAACTCCATCATCCTTTACCTCAACTATGTCCTCCCTTGGACCCCTGATCCCAATAAGGACATGGGAACTACCACTTCTTAGGTAATCCATCTTCCTTGTCTCATTCCTTCGCACTTCATAGGACAAACTCAGGCCAGGCGGGATTATGGCATCCCTCGTCACCCGCCTCCTTCCCAATCAAATCATGTCTTGATGGGCAGAAGTACTCATGAATCCCTTCCTCCATCCATCAATCGAGTTCGTTAAGGCACACATTGGCAAGCAAAGAGCTAAATATCCCACAATGCATGCCAACAATTCGGCACACGACACGCCTGTTCCAGGGCAAATCCAAAGAATAACCTCAACTAATATGGGTCAGGCTTGGGCTCATTCTCATTAAGCACCCTCATCTTCCTTTTCAGCCTCTTCTCTTAGCCAGACCGTCAAGCTCCTACCATGGTGGCACAAACCCAGCCCTGACATGGGCATTGCTTTCAGAGACGGTCTTCTGGACAACAGGAAAGTAGAGAGTATCCGGCGAGAGCGCGTCGGCCACCGCCGGTGAGGTCGGCAGAAATGAACCAGAGGGGAGAGCGGCGAAGTGGGAGCGGACGGAACGGGTGGCGGTGGGTGAACAGCGGCCGCCGGCCGGGACGAAAGGTTTGGGGCCTGCGGGCTCGAGGAGCAGGAGGAGGAGCGCATGGACGACGCGGTCCTGGAACGGGGGGCGCCCGAGGCGGCGCGAGGGGGTGAAGAGTGGGAAGCGGGACGGCGTGGCGAGGCGGGAAGGAGACCAGTGGCGCGGCCACAGGCGCGCTGGTGCGAGAGGATGGGGGAGCCCGGAGGTTGGGGCGGGAGGCGTAGCCGGAGAGGTTGGTAAGGGCATCGGGAGCGGGTGCGCCAAGGGGTCGGGGAGGGGCCCTCGTCGGCCGCCACCGGCGGCGCCTAATGGGGTGGAGGAGGCGGCGGCGGAGCGGCGCCGCGCGCGGTGGCATCGCGGTGGCCGGCGGCGGCATTCGATCGAACAGGTGGTGGGCGCCTGGTCGGTGGAGCGCTTTCGTGGGCTTCGGACCTCGACAGTAGTTCGTCTCAAAAACAGGATGGAGGGAGCCACACGGCTCAGGTGCGCAACCCACGCCCAATTTGACTTTTTAAGAAAAAAATAACTTCTTATCAATGTCAAAAAAAAAAACTGTGCATTTTTTTATAATGAAATATAAAATCTCGGAGCCAATTATTACATATTAGCACTCAAGAATTGAGTGTAATTCTAAACAAATAAATCATACCACAACAGATAACAAAGAATCCAAACTAACGTAAGGAGATCACAATCGTTGAAGTCTATTTGTAAATCTCCAGCCATAATTGGTAAAAAGTTGGATAATCTCCAACTTGCGACATACAACTTTCAGAACCTCTTCATCTTCATCACACATTTGTAATTGTGTCCAAAACTGAAGCCAATAAGTTGTCCTGAAAATTACATGCATATAGGAAAATGACGTGATTTATCAAAAACCATATCGAAAAACTGATCATTTGCAACACCCTAAACTTTCTATACCGTCACATCTCATCCTTTCAGTGATTCAAAGAGATATTGGATGACATGAACAGTTCATTTCAAGGCTGAAAATGCTTTTAAACTTTAAAAATATGTAGATAACTTCAAATTTTATTTAAAACCCATCACTTGTTATATACGATATGTACAACCTAGATTGTTTCTTTTTTCTCGAGTCATGTAAATAATAGTTTGCCTGCAGAAAATAGTTTTATGATCCGTACAAAATCATTTTGTTTCTTGGAATAACCATTTGTTTTGTAACAAGTCCGATTTATATAGGTTTAATATGCACAAATGTGTAACCCACATTTTCTATACTCTTCAAAGTAAATTATCAATTTTAAAATTTTAGATGTAATATAATATCATCCATCGGTTGGTATTATAAATTTTAAATTAGTAGCTGAATTGAAAAGATCTTTTGAGAAGGAAATACGCTTACAAATTGGACAGTTTAGAACTTACATAAATTTTGTCCAAAATGAAATAAAGTTTAATTTTATTATATTTTTTTGTCATGTTTTAGTACTACTTTCGACAAGCAAATTATATGTATCTTGCTTGAAAAAATATTCCTTTTATAAATGTTTCATGGATAAGGGGAAAATCTTTTTTAGAATTTTCAAGATCATTTAGTGATTTTTAATTAATATATATATATTTTCAACATTACGCCACATTGTCACATTAGTGCTATGTCATCAACCTAATTTAAGGTTGAGTTTCAATAAGCTTCTCCATTAGGCCAGTACCTCTTTTTACATAAGTTTTTCGAATTGTTAAACATTATGCTTTTTAAAAATATGTATATAGAAAATTCATTTTAAAATTAAATAAATATATTTTTTAAGTTTGTAATAATTAATGCTTAATTAACCATAACTCTTCTCGTGTTATGAGTCATTGAAAAGCTCGGCCCTCCGCTAAATCAAACACAGCCCAAGGGAAAAGTCTGAATTACACCCCTGAACTATTGGTGAGTACGAATTACCCCTTAACTCAAATCGGAATGGTTTTTGTCCTATGTGGCAGTCCAGTCAGCACTTTTTTAAAAAATCGGTGATCCCACGTGTCAGTCTCTAACCTGTGTATCTCTTTCCCCTCCCCTCTCTCTCTCTCCCTAATCATCTCTCTCTTTTCCCTCCCCTCACCTCCATCTCTCTCTTATCACCAAGAGAGGGAGCGCCAGAGGAGGAGCCTACAACGGTGGCCGACGGGGGCGACAGAGGGGGAGCCGAGGACGGCGGAGGGCAGATGCGGGGGCGGAGGCAGCTCACGGCACCGGAGGGGGAGTCGACGACGGTGACCGACGGGGGCGGGGCGGCGGAGGGGGAGCCGAGGACAACGACCGACCGATGGAGGCGGGGACGGGGGTGGAGGGGGAGCCGAGGGCGCGGCTAATGGGGACGGGGGTGGAGGCATCTTGCGCCGCCGGTGTGGCTCATCCTCAGCCTTCGCTGCGAGACGCACGTAGCCGCTGGCACGCCTCCTCCATGGCATTTGACGCAAGAGAGAGAGAGGAGAGAGATCTGACAGGTTGGCCTATCGATTTTTTAATAAAATAATTGTTGACTGAATTGCCACATAGGATCAAAACCGCTTGCAAAGTTGTCCAAGGGGTTTTTCATCCGGTATTGATAGTTGAGAGTGAAAGATGTCTGGTTTTTGGGTTTAAAGGGATAATTTGTACTCACCTAAAATTTAGGGGTGCAATTCAGACTTTTGCCTCCAGTCAATGGATGAAATGTGAACTTCATAGAAAGTTCAGGGATATAAGATATTTCCAAAGTTAGTGAATGAATTTTAGACTTTCCTCAAAATTTAGAGATTGAGGACTAATCCGGCCACTCCATGAGCAGATGAGCTTACACGTCGTTTTTATATATTTTTTCTCATTCCTTATTTGGACGGCTGGCATTTTCTCCTTTTGTGTCTCTTCAGCCAATCAAACTTGCATTGCTATTAAAGAATTAACTAATCCACCCACAAATCATCATTCACATGGGGCGTAGGTACGTTAACTCTAACCTCGCAAGAGATGGAGCTAGCGGCGCGACGTTGTTTGCTGCATGGAGTAGACGCTACGACACCAGCTAACTAGCCATGCTCCCATATCTATCACTAGATAGATTACTACTCTCTCCGTATTTTAATGTATGACGCCGTTTACTTTTCGACTAATATTTGAACATTCATTTTATTTAAAATTTTTATGTAAATATGAAAATGTTTATGCCATGCTTAAAGAACATTTGATGACAAATTAAGTCATAATAAAATAAATGATAATTACATAAATTTTTTGATTAAGACGAATGATCAAATGCTGTAAAAAAGTCCACGGTATCATTAAATAAGATATGGAGGTAGTACTTACTAGTACTATTCTTATCAGTCACCTGGCCGGCCGCTTCATGGGAACTCACCATGATAATCGATTTGGTTAATTTTTCTTGAAAATGTTAGTAATTGATTTGATTATATTGTGGCTTGCTAGTTCAGTAGAGGTTTAGTTCAATTGGCCTCCCTTAATCCGCACGCTTAAGATCGGAAGGGCGCCGGAAAGCATCACATCACCAAGCTAGCTTGATCTGCTCCTGCCTCCAAGAAACTGCAAGAGAGCTACTACTGCTTGACATGCAGCCTAAGCATAGCTTAATCTTAAGCTTAATGATGTCACCCTCACCCATGGTGGCATGCAGGACCAGCTAGTCACTGTTGTTTCTGGAACAAGTGGACCATTACCTGTATTAATCACTAATTTTCTTCTTTAAAGAAACGACTAAAGCATCCTCCTCTTTTTTTTTCTTTTTCTTGCATTGTGTGCATTTGTGTGTGCCAAGCTCACATGGACAAGAGAGATTGAATCGACAAATGCAGTGACAGACCGGAAGATTTAGTACTGGTTCAGACATGATCTGACGGCCTCAAGAAAGAGCAGGAATTAACACTTGAGTCATCTGTATGTTCTGAGCTAGTATCAGATCAGATGGTTTAACAACAAGAAGAAGATGTCCGTAAGAACAATGGCAAACACAAGAATTTCCTTTCTGAAGTTTACTCAGGTTCAGAGCAAGAGTAGCTAAAGAAGATCAGAGTTTACAGAGCTCGAATGTCCAAGAAATTGCACGCACTCATTTTCGGAGGACAAAAGTTTTTTTTCCGCCTTTTTACAAATTCAAGAACAGGGGAGAAGCCGAGAAGGTGACGAATCGAAACGAGAACTAATCAACTAACTCATCATCCGATTCTTGAATGAGCTCTTGGAAGAACTGGATCTTCATTTCTTGATCGAACAAGTCCGGCACCGGGCAGGCAAGAACGTACACGGCCGTCTTCGTCGTCGTCGTCGATCACGGGCTCCCGTCGCCACCGCCGCCGCACACGAAGAACTCCGCGTCGGCGGCGGTGGCCGGCATGTCGTTGTGGCACGCCGACGATCCCGACGGCGGCACGAACCCCCGGGGCAGCATCGCCGAGAACGCCCACGCGCCGGTGCCTCCTCCTCCTCCTCCTCCCCGGCCGCGCCGCCCCGCCGTCCTCCTCCACCTCGCCGCGCCGTTCTTGCCCATGCCCATTCCAGGCCGCCCCGGCGCCGCCGCTTCCTGCGATCCCTGCTGCACCCAGCTCGCCGCGGCAATGCCCGGCGCCAGCGCCGGCGCTCGCGCTCGAGCTCGCGCCACCTGATCCGCCTCGGCTCGGACGGCGAGGGAGGAGACCAGCAGGAGGAGGAGAACGGCGACGAGCAGCGCGGCGCGGGGGGAAGCCATCATAGACGAGGAGGTGTACGTGGTTGCATGCGAGGAGATGAGGAGAGGATTTGACTTTGGTTTTCTGATCTCTGGGGTGAAATGCCAAAAAAAAAAGAGAGAAAAAACTCTTGGATTTGAAGAGGGATTACTCGTGGCTTAGCTGCACCTGTTACTTATAGACTCTTTTGCTCAGTGTCTCTCTCTCTCTCAGCAGTTTTTTTTTTCCTTTTTGGGAGAAAGAGAGGGTTTTGACTGACCTGGTTCTTTGGGCCAGGGGGCAGAGAATGGCTTAGATTCAGGCTCGATTGAATCTAACAATGGGATTATGGGAAGAGGGTCTTAAATAGTGGGAAAAATCTTATAAAAAATAAGAAGGAAATACTAGTCAACTACAACACATCTCTTTTGCATTATAAGTCGTATTGATATTTTTCTAAGTTAAACTTTTTTAGCTTTCATCAAATTTATAAGAAAAAATAACAATACTGTCAACTTAAAAAAAACTATCAAAATGTATTAAATGCTAAGCTTAATAAAACTATATTGATGTTGCTAGATTTTTCTATAATTTAATAAAAATTAAAAAGTTAAAGTAATTTATAATATATGAAATGGAGGGAGTAAAAAAAATAGTCAAGTACCCTGGTATCTATGATAATGCAGTATACTAGTCAAGTAAAAAGTTCACAACATTAGAGAGAAATTTCTCGAATTTCATGTACATATAGTGGCAGTGCACAAGTTTTTGCATTTAGTTGTTTGAGGTAGTCTCCTTCACATTACTTTGTTTCGGTTACGATAAAGGTGCAAGCAAGCTACTACATGTGTACACCACACTTACACACTTGCGAGCGCACCCCTAATACGCGCTAAAAAGATGAAGATAGGTGATAAATCCCTAGTCTCATTCTTTTGCACATTGTCTGTTCGAGCCTTCGAGGCACGGGTTCGATTCTCCCAATCGAGAGTAATGCGTTAAACATTATCAATTCTAAAATCATGAGTTTCCTTCCATATGGTTATTTTAACATTTAATTTAATAAATTGATTAATTGACACAATTATATATGTGCATAGTGGAGGTAGCCTCAAGATAGGATAAGGCAACATCCGACTTCCATAACAGCTTAACAAACCAATTAGCATGTCATTCTTGTAATCATACTGGGCCCAGACAGTAGAGACTAACATCATCAACTGCCACTTCTCTCTCTCTCTCTCTCTCTCTCTCTTCACAACAATTTGATGTATGACCTATGATTAGGTGAGAGTGGTAAAAAGGTCGAGGCCTTTTTTGCATTGTACGAATCATAGAGAAACTTCAGAGGAAAGGAGTTCTCTATATAATAAAGTTTCCCATGGTTGAAGGATGAGAATAGATTAAGGTCAAACAATTAGAGTTAAAGACTTCCAAGATCTAACTTACACTGAATTACTGTCCGGCAGCATTTGCTCTGCAGTGATCGGCCAACAATTTGGATGCAAGTACCAAAAAGTACTGACAGGGTAATATGACTTCCCATCACTTTTTATAGTGATATGTTTTCATGCAGTAATTACAATATAGATGAAATTGTTTGTATTCTTCACATGAAAATGAATCAACATATCAGCCATTAAAACTACTTCAGTACAATTTTGAATAAGTTTTGTTGACATGATGTTAGAAACGAGTGTTGTAGTGTATGCCTTCAAGACAGCATCAAATAGCCAGAGCAAAAGGTAAACGACAATGACTTAAAAGATGCACGGTGTTTGGACCAGTTTGTTACTCTTGCAAGCTGAAAACTTGAGTTTTAATTTCCAGCCAGCAGGCAGGCTGCCAAAATTCTTGAATGCCCTGATGTCCATGTAGTTATAAATTTAAGGATGTACTTAGATTACTTTTGCCGGCTGCTACCGGTGCAAAAGCCAGCTAATCAAGCTGACACCTCAGAAGAGTCATCAAATGATCTCGAACTGTTCTCATCAGGATTGAAATACAGGCCAAAAAAAAAAAACTAAACTTCCTGATAATAACATGAAAAACCTGAGTTCCTGTAAAAAAATTGTAATCACAAGTTGTACAAACAAATTCAGTATCGTTGTTGAGATCTCATAAAAACAGTGAGAAGTAATTAAGCAGTATCCCTCCACTGAACTTAGAAAATATACATCTCTAAAGAAAACAAATATGAAAAAAAAATTATCAATTGGATTACCCAGTAATTAAGCAGTATGTTTTCCCCAAGAGTATAAAGCCATGAATCTTACTAGAATAACCCAATGCATTACCAATTGGATTGTAGTAACTTGACAAAATTAAATCCTGCAAAAATAAATTTGACCAAATTAAAAGTAAACATTGTAGAATCCTTTCCTACAGTATTTTTCTTCAAAAAAAAAGAAAGGAAGTAAATACTCAGTGATCTTCCAGCCATACAGGGAGGGAGCTAGGAGATGCCAGGTTGGGCAGAGAGGTAGCCACGGTTGCTAGTTGGGACCAAACAATTTAACAATCCTATAAATTTCTTTCGTATCAGCAACCTCAGGGAACTGGAATACGAGGAAAAACAAAAAGGATTGAATGCTCCAGCTGTCGGATTCAAAGGCAATTCAGTGTCATGTTCGGAGAAACGTAGCAGCAAGAACATCCTAAACTCTCACATCGGCAGAGAATGATTTGATGAATGCGTATACTGCAGAGTTTTGGGGCAGAAAGAGAAATACCAAACGTATATGCTGTACCATATAGCAAATCTTCCTCCATTTCTTTCTTTTTCTTTTTCTAAAATAGTACTATCTTACTACATTTTACTGTAGTATCAATGGCTCAATTAGTACTCCATAATTGAGGATGCTTTCTTTTCAGCTAATATTTAAATGACCGATGGACAATATGCAGATTATTGGTGCTAACTGCTAAGCACGATTCCTTTTAATGTTTTCTATATTGACATTGCTCAAATAACTTTCTCTAAGCCACTCTTTGTTAGCTTTATAATATATGATATTTAATGTGTCCTTATAAAACAATTATCTACAATCAGTCCAACATCTATTTTAAACCCACATTCTGACACACTCTCTCCATCCACAAATATAAACGCTTTTAGACTTTGACACGGTCAATGATAATATATATACTTCCTACGTTTTAAAATATAATCATTTCTAGCTTGTTTAACGAAGATTAATTGTTACCTTAGTGGTCGAAATTTAAATTTTAAATTGTTTAGATTCTCTTTGCTTGGATTTGCATGCATTGAATATATATCTATATGACTATAAAAAACATTAGTGATGGCATCACTTCTACTTTTACACTTTTACAAATTAAGAACTAATATTTGTTGGTATTATGCAATAGTTAAGTATTTGTTCAAAACTTTGAATCAAGTGGATACCTTATATTTAAATAAGCAAACAAGTAATACTAACATATTTGATAAAAAATATTTTTATCTATGGCATATTATTATATATTTTCTTTTACCCATACTTAAGTACATGTATTTTGCTAGTACTAAAAATGCTTATATTATGGTGCAAATTTTGAATTATAGTTTGAAATAGAGGAAGTATAGAAATAAATCATTTCATTTAAAAAAAACCCTGCATATCATCACAGCTTGTTTAACGACTAATCTAGTAACACCATTCTTCATTAATCTTTAAATTTTTTTACTACTAGAAAAAATACCCGTGCGTTATAACGGGTAAAGTTTATTTTAATCTTATTATTGTTATATGGTTTAGTTAAGATGAAATTCATTGTGGGAGTTCGCTTGGATATATATTTTTTTAGAAAATCATGAGTTGCAGTTAGGAGTCCGATCATCCCAAGTTAGCATGCGAGTTTTTTTAAACAAATTTCTTATATGATTCCTTCTGTATTAAAAAAAATGAACGATCTTGAAAACCGACTCATACACAGATGGCATACCAAAATACCAGTAAAAACATCTTTAATTTTTATAACAATAGAGATTAAGCATAAAATTCAAATAATAAATGTGTAATAACATCATTCTTAATTATGTCTTCAATCTTTACGATTTTTTCTACTGACAATCAAAGTAAAAAAATGTTTACAACTGTTCTAAAAGCGTGCATATTTGGACCGAGATAGGGAGTAATGCTACAAACTTGATTGATGGACACAACCTGGACCTGCAAAAACTGAGCAGTGCAATGACAGAAACAACACGAACTCTCACAGCAGTACTCTACTCCACTCTCTCATTGTTTGCGTAGATGTGAACTCTCACGACAGTACTATCTTGTTGTTTGCATAGATGTGACGGTTTGAGAAAGTAAGAGCACACTAACTAAATTAAATTAGAGCATCATGTCATTGGCCATGAAAATGACGGAATTAATTGATCCTGTGTACACAGCGAAAGAGCGATCGATGATTGAGAAGACACTACAGTAACAGTAGGAGTAAGTGTGTGTGCACTGAAGCGTATGATAAACTGGCTGACGCAGCGGCAGTGTCCTGACGAGTCGACTTGCTACACGTCAGCTCGTCGACGTGGCCTCTGTAGGTGGGACCATCTTATCAGCCTCTGGCAGTATGTAAGTTCGTCTTGTGAAATATGAGGCCGTATGAATTTCAGTGAGTGGAGCGGCTCAGAGGCTATGATGGGCTTTAATATCTTTTCTGGCCCAACCATTTTCACAGTTACTTCTCGAAGTAGCCATGTACTTTGAGAGTCGTCTCAGCCTCTGTTGCTTTCATGACTTTGCGAGAAATGTCGAGCAATGTGAATAGGCCCGAATTTACTCAACAAGGCAGGTATTAACATCGCAGGGCAATATATAATACATTATGAAGCTAATTGTACATTTTTTTCAACACGCATATACATACACACAATTACACTTATGCGCATACACACTTTGTATCATATTTGAAGAGACGGGGATTAGGGACAGAACTCTAACTATACTATGATGCTATTTAAAACTTATCTGCATATACGTAGTAATATTTATGGTAACATAATTTAAAACCTGGTGGCTACACCACACAACCGGTGGTTCTGCAATCACAAATATATATAACTTCCGTTTTAAAATATAATAACTTTTGGCTATGAATCTCCACAATTGTATTTGGGACCAAGGTAGTAATTTGCAAGTGTCGTGTACATTATTCAGTACTTTGCACAATGTCTATCAGATTTATGGTTGTGCATTAATGCATTATCATCAGTGGTCTGCGCAACAAGGCAGACTCCAATCCATTGGAGGAAGATTGATTCTAATCAACTCAAGCCTGAGCAATATCCTTCTGTACATAATTTCCTTTTACAAGTTACCACAAAGGAGTTAGGGAGAGGATGGATTATTTCAGAAGAAGGTTCATGTGGCAAGAAGGACAAGGCATTAGAAAGTATCATGGTACAGTGGCCTGTCATCTACTCACCTAAGGAGCAAGGAGGCTTAGGTGTCTTAGATCCGGATAACATGAATAAAGCAATGTTAGGAAAGTGGATTTGGAAGCTAGCTAGAGAATGAAGAAGGCTGATGGCAGGATATCCTTAGAGATAAATACTTACATAATAAACTAATGTCAGCACTAAAGTTCAAACCTGGTAATTCACATCAAAGAAGTTTTCTGTAGATTTTGCACAAAAATGTTGGGCAATGGGAGAAACACCCTTTTCTGGAAAGATAACTGGGTGGCAGGTAGACATTTGAATGAGCAATTTCCAGGTTTGTACAATATAGCTCTGACAAAAAGAAATTAAGGAACTATCGCAGACCTGAAATTGAAGGGTTTTGGTTTCATAAAATTCAAGATATCCTTGAATGGAGACAAACTTAGAGACCGGAACAAAATAAAGAGTAATTGGGATGATCTGAATCTACAAGAAGACTTTAAAAACGAACTTTGGTGGAATTTGACAAAAGAAGAAAGATTCACTGTGAAGTCTTTTTATAAAGCTCTTAAAATATCGCAACAAGTGAACTTTTGACGGAAAAAAATCTGGAAATTTAAAATTCCTCTGAAGATCAAAGTTTTCATTTGGTTGTTTGTTAAAAACAAGGCACTCACAAAAGATAACTTATACAAAAGAGGTTGGAGAAAAGGGGATAGAAAATGTCAATTTGGTGACAAGGATGAAAATGTACAACATCTATTCTTTGATTGTCCCATGGCCAGACTTAAGTGGAATATAGTAACTTCTTGTGAAAGGAATGGCTGCAATTATTTGGGCCATTTGGAAAACTAGGGATAGAGCTTTGTTTTGAGAAAAAAAAAACCCAAATAATCCCACTGATTTGGTTTCTTTGGCAATGCCATTGGGTTGAACCCTGGGCTGTTATGCAGAAGCCGGAAGCAAGCCAAAGAAATCTGCAGTTTAAGATTCGGATAGAGGAGGGCTGGCATCAGGAGGATTGAAAGGCTGATGGAGATACTGGTCATTTGGAGAAGTTGGGCTTCAGGGGTTTTCGTGTTCTCCTCTGCATAAAAGTTTGTTGATGTATGCTGGCTTGATCTAATCTGTGTTGAGAGTAGTTTCTGTTGAAGGGTCAATTCTGGGCACAGGTCCCGCTGTTAGTAGCTTCAATTCGCCTTTTGTTTTTCTGTTCAGTTTTAAACTGCTTTGTACCAGACTTCTATAGCGTGTTTGCTCATTTCTAGCTAGTAAGAGAAATGGGGGACTTCATGACCTAGCTCAAAAAAAAAAAAAATTCAGTACTCTGCACAATTTTCGTCAGTACTAGTTTGCAAGCGTTTTTTTACATCATATTCAGGGTTGTTGAAGTAGATACGGAAGCGTGTGAACCGCAAACTTGGCCGGGGTTTCTGAATACATTATACCTGGAAAAGCTCTAATCACGCGAGCTGGTGGGTAAAATGTATCTGATTCTGTCATATAGATAGGTAAAACATTCATCGATCGATTGCCTTTCTGGCTGGAAAAATCTCTGTTTGGTTTGTGATCTAGAACAGGAGCACTTGTGAGCATCTCAAACCTCCTTGCAGTTGTATATATCTTCAGAACTTGATGTCTTCTTATATTAGCTTACCTACTGTACCAATCATACTATCTTTTCTAGAACTTGATACATGTGTAAACAATCTAACCTAGAAAAGTTGTTTTTTTAATGGAAGCAAGATAGCTAAGACAATGATGATCAAAAAAGGAACAAACAATGCTCTAATATGAAACTGTGAACATCCATATATATATATATATATATCTCTTCTTTTGTACCTATAAATACCCTGTACAGAAATCATTAGTTCAGTACAACAATAGCATCGATTAACACAGTGATTAAGAAAGAAAGAAACAGCTAATTAATCAGTCAGTAAGCCAACCATGGGCAAGAACGCGAGCCGCCTCGCCGCCGCCGCCGCCGTCGTACTGTTCGCGCTGCTGCTGTCGCTCCGGCAGCTGGAGGCGGCCGACGACGTGTCCGTGTCGTGCTCCGACGTGATCGCCGACGTGACGCCGTGCCTGGGGTTCCTGCAGGGAGACGACGACCACCCCTCCGGCGAGTGCTGCGACGGCCTGTCCGGCCTGGTGGCCGCCGCGGCCACCACGGAGGACCGGCAGGCGGCGTGCGAGTGCCTCAAGTCGGCCGTCTCCGGCCAGTTCACCGCCGTCGAGGCCGCGCCGGCGAGGGACCTGCCGGCGGACTGCGGCCTCTCCCTGCCCTACACCTTCTCGCCGGACGTCGACTGCTCCCAGTAAGTACACTTTGCAGTAGCAGTAATCCAGTGACACACCATGCATTGTGCTATAGATGGCCATATGGCCCAGCCCAAGGCCCGGTGATTTGGCCCGGCTCAGGCACGGCATGGCTTGACTCGGGTCATGCCTGTGCCGGCCCGGCCCAACAGTCGTGTTGTGCCTGGGCTACTACCTCGGCACGCTGGGCCGGCACAGCCCGGTCCAAAGTTCAGGGATACGAAACATACTTATTCTCAACCATATGTAAGGCACGTCACAAAGAATAGAGAGGAAAAATAGACATATTATATGGCACGACGTAAAGAGTAGAGACGTAAAATAGACTTATTTTAGCTATTTTAAAGAGGGATTGGAAATAGACTTATTTTAAAGAAGACACGATGGGCCACCCGTGCCTTCGGGCCAGCATAACATGGGCCGACTACTGGTGGGCCGTGCCTGGGCCTGAGGTGCCAGCCTGTGGGCTGGCACGGCACGGCCCGAAGTGCATTGTGCATAGAGGTGGATCGTTAACGTTAACGAGTTAAAGAGCTACAATTAGGCTCGGCTTGTGCGCTGATTCGTTAAATTCGTTAGGCTTGTTTCATTAATTTGTATTATATTAATAATTTTAAATTTACTATTTTATTATATATTAACATAATAAAAATAATACTAATTACTTCCTCCGTTTCGCAATGTAAGACTTTCTAACATTGTCCATATTCATTTAGATGTTAATGAATCTAGACATATGTATGTATTTAGATTCATTAACATTTATATGTATATGAATAATGTTAGAAAGTCTTAAATTGTGAAACGGAGGGAGTAATAAAAAACTCACTAAACACGAATGTTTTAATGTAAATTAAAATACTAAATATTAGTTAAGTAGCACTAAGTATATATAGATATGGGTATATCTTATACTAACAAGCTAAACGAGTACGGAGTAGATCACATGCTAGCTTGTTAAGCTCGCGAGCTAAAGATTAGTGGTCCCATCGTATCGCTTATTCGTGTAATAAACCAAAAGACATATAAAAGTAGTTTGTGAATAAAACTTTTATATACGTGTTCTTAACGATCTAAATGCAAAGGCTAAAAAATAAACTTTAATGAAGAAAACCTCAAAAAAAAACCTCAAAATCAGCTCTAAACATATGGTTGAAAAAAAACAAATTTTAGCTGATAACTATAAGCATAAGCGAAAAGATGAGGGCCTAGCTCAACTCAACTCACTAAAACTACAAATTCAAGTTAATATGAGCTACGAGTTTCAAGGTTTTTGTCCACCCTTAAAAGTTCAAGTCAATATGAGCTACGAGTTTCGAGGTTTTTGTCCACCCCTAAATATATGTGATAGTACAATCTCGGTTGAGTAATGTTGCAAGTCAATATGAGCTACGAGTTTCAAGGTTTTTGTCCACCCCTAAATATATGTGATAGTACAATCTCGGTTGAGCAATGTGGATCGTTGGATCTCAATCAAATGACATAGTTCAGCCTTGATTGTCAGGAAAGGCCAGCCTCTCTACGATTTTTTTTTAAATAATACCATATTAATGGAAAATCTTACTGTGGTGCTTCCATACGATAGAGTGCTAAGCTTACGATTTTAGTCATCAACCTCTATGTTTACAATTTTTCATTAAAATATTATTATATTATTTCAAAAATAATCCTCTTAATTTCTCCACATTCCACAGCGATCTGTTTCTCTTTTCTCTGCGTTTATCTTATGTGCCTTGACCTTGACAACCACCATTGCCAAGCAGCAGAACAAATCTCATACTATCATATTCTCCGATGTGTCAACACTTCAGTATTAGGCCCAGGGACCTTTTACTATCGGGAGATGGGTTAGCCCTCCCCACGGTAAACCCTGTTATTGTTACTGCGGTTAAACCTGGCGAAACCGACGAGAAAAGAATGCCAACAACTTTTACCGGAAATTTTATTCTTTATTTTTATAATTTGGTCGATATACCAGGCTGTTATCAATTATCATACCCCGACGATTAGCTCACAATAACTACCAATATTGTAAACCCTAATTAGGCCATGCACGCAACATATCAGAACCAACACATAAGCCCGCTTGTTTGTTCTTTGGTTCTGCACCTAAATTTAAATTATAGAACTTAATTTTAGATTAATTTAAAGAGTATTTCATCTCTTTCTATTTTTCAGCATTAGCTTTTGGAGTACAAAGTGCAAAAGCATATAATTATGGTTGCTTCCGTCACTTGTCTTCAGCTTACGTTCTCTGTTTTTGAATAGGATATTGCATTAAACCTATAATAATCAAATATTTGCGTTTAATATTACAATATTACATTAATATCCAATACTGAACTTGCGCAATCTGGATGATCATATCGAAGATAACAATACACTCACGGACTTGCGCAATCTGCAGGAGTCAAGGACACAATCATGCATTCAAGCAGCCAAATAATTCGTCTACTGGACCACAATTGCCTCCCAGAAATTAAAAATAAATTAATCAAACGAGGAACACGTTCACAAATAAAACAGGCTGTATAAAGTTGGATTGCACGGCGACGAAATATCTTATATCTCGCATGCACTAACCTTTTTTTCTTCTTCTCTGCTTTCATTCTATCCGCAGGATTGAGTGAAGAGAACAAATTAAAAGACAGTGTGTACTGTGTCCTGTGTGCTTGAACTACGTCGAGATGAGACAGAAATACTCCTTTGTGTATTTGTGTGTCAGCCCGTGTGCCATTATACTTTTTTGTCTTCTCCTTTTGTGCCAATATCCAGACTTTCGGCCAATATTAATACAGATTTCAGAACAAATTTCACGGTAATTTATACAAAACATTTCATTTCTAAATGTAATTGGAAAAAGAAAAACCTCTGCTCATAGAGTTCCAACTAAATGCATGGGTGGATAAGGCGGATCACACCATTTTAATGGTTTCAATTTTCGACACCTCTAATTGTGCTTGCTATTGCTCTGAAAAAAAAATTCTAGATCGGCCACTGAATAAATGTGAAATGTATCCTCATTATTCAAAGAATGTACTAATTAATGACTAATGTGACCATCTCCTTGACTAACCATCAACTATAATCAACACGTTCACCTTGTGTCATGCCGGCGTCGTGGCCGTGGGCGCCGCCGCGATCTTGCCGTGCTCGAGGTTGTCGGCGGCCGCGTCGTCCGCGTGCGCGACGTCGTAGGTGGCGTGCACGCCGAAGAGCACGTAGTAGACGAGCATGCCGGCCGTGCAGATGCCGAAGCGGGCGTACGCCGCGGTGCCCAGCGACCCCATCAGGAAGAGGTTGGTGGCGATGGACATGGCCGGCAGCCACGGCACCAGCGGCGCGCCGTACACCCGCGGCGCCCGCTGCTTCTCCGCGCACGCCGCCAGCCCCGCCGCCCCCGCCGCCCACCCGCAGCCGAACGCCGCGTACCCTGGCCACCGCCGCGCGTACCGGGAGTTGTAGTAGGCCGAGACGCCGATGGAGGAGAGCACGACGAGCGCGAGGAACGCGAGGAAGGTGCGCAGCTGCCCCGCCGTCGTCCTCCCCGCGACGTGGTAGCGGCGGACGAGGAGCGCCACGGCGACGAGCGCGAAGATGAAGAGCGTGCTGATGGAGGAGACGGAGGCGAGCACGTCGAGGCTGGAGAAGAGCGCGACGCAGGCGGCGCCGAGCGTGACGGCGACGGTGGCGTAGATGGGCGTGCCGGTCGTCGGGTGGACGAGCGCGAAGTACGGCGGGATCATGTGCGTCCGCGCGATCTGCGTCGTGTACCTCGCCTGCCCCAGCGCGCCGACAAGGAGGCCGCTCGTCATCCCCTTGAGCGCGCCGAGCGCCACTACGTAGCGCGCCCACCTCATCCCGGCCGCGGCGAACGCCACCGAGTAGGCGGCGTTGGCGTCGATCTCGGTGTACCGCTGCATCCCGACCAGCGCCAGCGACATGAGGCAGTACACGACGGTGATGGAGGACATGGACGAGATGAGCCCCAGGGGCACGTCGCGGCCGGGGTTCTTGGTCTCCTCCGCCATGGTGGCCACCATGTCGAACCCGGTGTACGACCAGTACACCACCCCCGCCGCGCGGAACACGCCCGCGGCGCCGAAAGGGAAGAAGGACGGCGCGAGGTTGCCGGCGTCGAAGTGGGAGAACCCCGCGGCCAGAACGAAGGCGATGATGGCGATGCCGACCACCGACGCCAGCGAGTTGAGCGTGGACGTGAGGCGCGCCCCGGTCATGGCCACCGCGGAGGTGCTGACGAGCACCACGACGGCGATGGGGTCGAGCAGATTGAACCCTTCGGCGAGCGCCGGGACGTGGATGCGGAGCGAGTCGGTGTCGCGGCCGAGGAGCGCGGCGAGGTACGACGTCCACGACCTCCCGAGCCCGGCCGCCCCGACGACGGCCTCGAGCAGTATGTTCCCGGCGGCGAGGAACGCCGCGATGTCGCCGAGCTCGACGCGGAGGTACGAGAACGAGCCCCCCGCGGAGGGGATCTCCGTGGCGAGCTCGGCGTAGCAGAAGGACGACAGCAGCGCGGAGAACCCCGCCGCGGCGTACGCGAGTGGGATCGCCGGGCCGGCGTCGAAGCGCGCCTCCTGGCCGGTGAGCACGAACACCCCGGAGCCGACGACGGAGCCGAACCCGAGGAACGCGAGGTCCAGCCACGACAGGCACCGCCGCAGCGGGTTCTCGCTCACGGCGCGCAGCGTGCCGGCCTCCGCCGCCTCCGACGAGCGGCTCCCCACGCGGTCAACCAGCCGCGGCACGGTGGCCGCGAGCGCGCCGCCGTAGGACCGCCAGCTCGCGAACGACGGCTCCGGGAAGAAGTCCGCCTTGCTCCACCGCCAGTACCGCCGCCCACTCCCTCCCTCTCCCGCCGCCGCCGCCGCCGTCGCCACCACCGGCAACACACAAGCACGCGCACGCACGCTGACACGGACGAATGGACGGAGGAGAAGATGCCGCGTGTTAGCTAACAACCACCAACCACCGACAGGCCATCGCCATGGAAGAGCTGGAGATAGTGCGGCGGGCGGGTGGGTTGGAGAGATCGATACGAGAAAATCATCACAGGATAAACTCGAATTTATCTATCTACGCGCAAAACAGAATCAGCTCGGGATTCAGGGGAGAATTTCTCAGCCCGGCGAAACAGAATTTCAGAGAAGCGCGCGAACTTTACGCGCCAGCGCCAGCGCCGCGCCGCCAACAAGCGATGCATATGCCATCCTCACCGTGCAGGCTAATGCTAGTAGCACGAATCTAAACAGTGCGCTTATCCAGGTTCCTAGATAATAGAATTATTTAGATACATATTATTATGATATGCCCACTCTAATTTTACCTTCTTATATTTTGGAGCAGGGTAACTGCATCTGCCAAATTTCACTGTCCAGGACCTATCTATATATCTATCTATCTATCTATTATATTATTAAAACAGAATAAGGTACCACGTTCGCTGTGGGGGCGAGAAATTCCCACATTAATCGAAGAAAAAGAAAAGAAAAGTCCAAGTAGAAATACAATCTAAAAATAGCTAAAATTCGGAATTAAAAATATGCAATATTGAAATAGGAGTCCATATAGGAACCAATACGTGATTAATTAAAATTCAGAATAAAAATAAAATAAATTTCAAAATTAGAAAAAGGAAAAGAATAGTTCGAGTAGGAATACAATTTAAAAATAACTAAAATTCGGAATTAAAAATAAGGAATATAGATAGAAGAGTACATACAAGAATCCAATACAAAATTAATTAAAATTCAGAATAAAAAAATAAAAAAAAATCAAAATTAGAAAAAGGAAAAGAAAACAAAATAGTTCAAGTAGGAATACAATTTAAAATTAACCTAAATTTGGAATTAAATATAAACAATATTAAAATAAGAATATATATAAGAACCCAATAGTAGATTAATTAAAATTCGGAATAAAAAAATCAAAATTAGAAAAAAGAAAAGAAAAGAAGAGTTCAAGTAGGAATTAACCTAAATTCGAAATTAAATATAAGCAATATTGAAATATGAGTACATATAAGAACCCAATAGTAGATTAACTAAAATTCAGAATAAAAAATAAAATAGAATCCGAAATTAGGTAAATTAAAAAGAGAGTTAAAGTAGAAATATAATTTTGAAACAACTAAAGTTGAAAATAAAAAATAAAAATATCAAAAGAACACAATACGGAAAATAAAATAAATAAGATTTCAACTAGGAATATAATTTATAAATAACTACAATTGGTGATGAAAAAATAAGACTATTGAAAGAAAAGACCATCTAAAACACATGACAAGATTATTTAAGTAACATGCCTATAGAGGAGTAGTGTGGTGGCGGTTCATAAGACATCTAAAAACTATTAATAAAACACCAAATAGAATCCTAATGACGATTAAATTGAAGGACGACGGGTAGGTCGTGAAGCAATCGGTCAAAGCGGTTGGCAGGGACTTCTAGAAAGTAAAATAATAAACCCCAATAATAATCATATTTGATTTTTAAAATCTTAAAATCTTAATTACAATAAAAATGAGAGGCAGCGGGTCGTATAGGAGTACAATGGTAGAGCCGCCGATGGTTGGTGGTTCTTCTAGAAAGTAAAAAATGAATTTCAACTATAGTTATGTTCGATTTTTACAATCCCAATGACAATAAAGATTATGTAGCAGACGGGTCGTAGAGGAGTATAGTGGCAGCATTTGACGGGATTTCTAAAAATTATCAAAAACATGAAACCCAACGAGATAATAAAACTCTAAAAACTATAAGGTTCAATTTTTAAAGGTTCGGGCTTCTAAAAAGTAAAAAAACAAACCCCAATGGTAATCATGCTTGATTTTAAAATCTCAATGACAAGAAAGAAGGGCGGCAGCGGGCGAGCCGTAGAGGAGTACAGTGACAAAGTCCCTGACTTTTAGCAGAACTTCTAGAAAGTAAAAAAACAAACCTAAACGATAATTATGTTCGAATTTTAAAATAGCAATGACAATAAAGAGAATATGCAGTGGATGGTTGTAGA
Organism: Oryza meridionalis; assembly: GCA_000338895.3. Taxonomy (NCBI): domain Eukaryota; kingdom Viridiplantae; phylum Streptophyta; class Magnoliopsida; order Poales; family Poaceae; genus Oryza; species Oryza meridionalis. The sequence goes on along the minus strand of CM002529.2, from coordinate 21,226,367 downwards.
GGAGTATAATGGCAACGTTTGACGGGACTTTTAGAAATTATAAAAAAGAAGCCCAACAGAACAATAAACTCTAAAAACTAGATCCAATTTTTAAAGGTTCCAAGGAGAATGAATAGAAACAGTGGTAGATCGAGCAAGGTAATAAAAAATAATATGATAGAAGTAAGGGTAGCAACTGATGTGTCTTTGAAAAACTATAAAATTAGAAACACGGGGATGATAAGGTTTGGTCTTTCAAAATTTTAAGATAATGAGAAAACTATTTAATAAATTTTAAGTAAAATCATATTAAAAATATATTATTTTATATGGGTGCTAGCCGCGCAATTGCGTGGTCCACACAACTAGTTTTTTTTAAGACAAAACTAACTTTAATTATCATTAATAACCTTTTTTACCCTGGCTGCAAAAGAAAATCTTTATCACAAAACTAAAATTTTAAATCTAAAACTTTAACTCATTTTTTAAAAAAGAAACAAATTGGGAACTTTCAACTTAAAACTAAAAATCTTACTCAATTTTCAAAACTTTCAACTCCAATTTTAAACCTTTTAGTTTAAAATTTTCAACTATAAAATTGAAACTTTCAAATTATATTCTAAAAGCTTCGATCAATTATTTATATATTATTTTATTTCAAAAGAGATTAAGCATACTAAGCCGTATGCTTGGAGTTAATTTTTTTAGATAATGATGCTTGGAGTTAATTACGTTAAAAAATATTGAAGTGAGCGTAGGTCAATTGGTTATTCTTTCAATGGCAGAGGATGCAGGCTATCCTATGAAACTTACTAATTACATACTAAAACAAACCATGAACCCACTTATTTTGACATAGATTTGTGGATAGCTACCTACACCCCCTAATGAATCCGTCCTCATCCAACGGTCCAGGTCCTCGTCGTTGTGGGCTTATGGCCAATCCATAAGATTGAGATGATGACCGACAGCAGCGGTGTAGAGGCAGCCCTGCAAGCTGGAGCTCATTGCGGCAGCCACAACCTTGAGCTCGGAGGCCTCGTTGCGGGGGTGGCGACCGTGAAGCTGGAGGCCTACAGTGCTGATGATGGGATCTGCCCCCTCTCCATTTGTTGCAACCAAATCCACCACCATGAGCCCCAAATTTTGCATCTGCCCGTCACCGCCGACTGCATCTCGCCCTGAGCTCCATGTCTGTCGATCAACGTTGGTCTCACACCTCGAGCCTCTGCCACCGCCAGGAGGCTGCTAATGGAGGAGATCCATATGTGGAATGATAGGGTGAGCCATTCTTGGCGACAAAGATCTAGCAATGTTGATGGTTATCCCTTCTTTGTGACGAAAGGAAGGAGGGAGAAGCGAGAGGGTGTGGTGAGGAATAAGGTGAGGAGGCCAGGAGGGGAAAAGATGGTGGCGGCAATGTACGAGATGGAACTGAGGCCAAGATTTGTGTGGGGAGTGTGGAGGTCGAAAACAAAAGAAGAAGCACCGCGGCAGGAAATGGGAGGTCTGACCGTCTGACTCACTTTCTTAATAAGCCAAAAACGTCTTATTAGATAATAAAATTAAATTTATAGGTAAAACTTTTATATATGTGTTTGTAGCAACTTAAAAGCCAATACTGAAAAAAGAAACTATATTGAAAATATCATAAAATCAACTTCAAAGTTAAGTTTGAAAATTCAAATTTTGGCTTTTGCTTTGATTTATTAGTGCAACCAATGGGCTCGAATACGGGGCGAGATGGCAATGAATAGGAGTAGGCAGTCGCTGGCAGCAAATGGAAATTGGGTGTCCTCGAAGCCTCGACAACAAGTAGGGATGAAAATGGAGCAGATAGTTTCCGTCCGCTCCGGAGAAAAACAAAAACAGGTACGGATAATAATTCGGATATCTTTCGTATTCATGTTCATCGGATGTCTTTCGGATCATATAATTCTTAAATAGTTTGGATATATATATGAATACATATATTTTCTCCCGGATATGAGTACGAATATGGTATCGGGGTTTCCGTCGGATACAGATAATATTCAGATATCCGATAAACAATACTATTTGGATATCCGTAAAAGCCATAAGACATACATCATTTCTTTATAACTCTATGACCTTCAATATACCTTTTTAGATTTAAATAGTAGTTCATCTCTTAACACTAGTCCACACTATTAATATTATTTAAATTTTTAAAAATATTTATAAACTAGAAAAAATGCCCATGCATTGTAACTGGTGAAGTCTATTTTAATCTTATTATTGTTATATGGTTTAGTTAAGATGAAATTCATTGTGGGAGTTCGTTTGGATATATATTTTTTTAGAAAATCATGAGCCGTGATTAGGAGTCCGATCGTCTCAAGTTAGCATGCGAGTTTTTTTAAACAAAGCATGCGAGTTTTTTAAACAAATTTCTTATATGATTCCTTCTGTATTACCAAAAGTGAACGATATTAAAAACCGACTCAAATACGGATATGTATTTTCAAAAGCAATCGAACTTAAAAACCGACTTATACACGGATGACGTACCAAAATACTGGCAAAAACATCTTTAATTTTTATAATAGTAGAGAAGAGATATAGATTAAAACCAAAATATAAAATTAAAACCGACTTAAACACGGATGACGAACCGCGGAAAAATCTTCAATTTTTATAACCAACTCAAACACAGATGACAGACCACAGAAACATATTCAAATTTTATAATAGTAGAGATTATACTACATTTTATATAAAATGAGCTAATTATATATAGATATTTGTTTCTATTATAAGTTGAGTTAGTTTCTGTGTTCCCAGAAAAAATTGTTTTCGTATTCATATCCGATCATATTTGATTATTTTTCGTATTTGAGATAATTTATATTTGTTTCTGTATTCGAGCTATCTTTATTCGTTTTCGTATCCGGCATATGAAAACTAATATGGTATGAATATTATCCGTTCGTTTCCATCCATAACGGCAAGTATGCTCGCAGGTCACAGACAGATTTGGGGGCTAATCTATGGGCACAAACACAATCCATGGATCGGCCTTGTTTGTCAACCTGCATCCACTCAGCCCAAACCGTAATTCTCCAGACTGCTCCAGCCCAAAATGAAATCTTAGCCCATTCAAAACCAACCAATGTGATCCAAATGAACATCCACTCCACTTAACCCAAACAAACCCACCCTAATCTTAGAGTTAATTGTACTTTGGTCCACCTTTTATTACCAAAGTTTCACTTTGGGCTATCCTCTAGCTCATATTTTCACTTTGGACTAGGTAAGATTACCTTTGATGCACTTTGGACTACCCCAAATCATTTTCTTTAGCTGCATCTACTCTATAATATTGTAAACAACTGCTATGTAAGTTGGAAAAGATTACTGGGTTATGGGTTGCTGATGTTTTTAAAGTAGGAAAAGTCATTTATGCATTCCTAAAAATTTTATGGGGTGGTTCAAAGTGAAAGAAAGGTAAAGTAAACTAGCCCAAAGTGAAAAAATGTGTTAAAGGGCGGTCCAAAGTAAAACTTTGGTAATAAAAGGCGACCCTAAACGCAGTTTACTCCTAATCTTATAACACGAATTGCGTGCAAATTAATCGCGGGAGAGATAAGCCATGTGGCACGTCCCTATTCACGGAATCAGTCTCCACACAATAACAGGCGTACACATCGGGAGAGATCGAGAAAGAAAAAAGAACGCTACAACGCGCTCATAGGAGGGCCTGGCATTCAGCTGGGCCTTACAAACACGCATGGGTCTGACGTCCCATATACACTAATAGCATGAAAAAAACACAGTTGATTTGTTTTCTCACGCATCAAACTCTCATAAAGAAAGTCTCTCTTTCGGTGCTTACCCAACAAACAGAGAATTATAGAGAATTATCGAAAAGAAAAATAAGTACTCGTATCATCCGTTTGACTTTATAAGATTATGATAGTACTTTTCTAATTATTTTTTTATATATTATTTTCCCATGTTTAATAAACCAAGCTATATAAGCTACAAGAATTTATTAGTGGCCAAGTTACAAATATTTCTGACCGGATGGAGGAATACAAAATTGAATAAATAAAAAAGGAAGGGAGAGACAAGGGAGAAATATTAGGATTCTAACCAATGGTAAATTTTTGTCATAAATGCAATTACTTCATGTTTAATCAAAATCGAGGCAAGTAGCATCCTATATGCCAAAAAAGAAAACAATAAATAGTGAAATTAAAAGCACCGAAGAAGTAGTAGCAAGAATCTCATAATTAAAAATATTCAAATAAATGAAATCTATTATAGGTTAAATGGAAAATTAAGATAAAATAAGCGAAATTATAAGTATATAAGCAAGTAACACCAAGAATTTTCATACGATGTTATAAAATATAAAGACAGATTCAGTACCATTACCATGTCAATATTTTTAATAAATTAAAAGCAATTGCTTGGTGGAAATCAAAGTAGTAATTAATACACATTCTAATACACACAGGGCTAAAAAATTACCAGCGTGCCAATCGACACGCTATTTTTCTAAGTAGTAGGCCTAACTACAACACACTGCAATTCCGCTCTCGCTTCACGAAAAAGTTTGAGCTTGGTGTTACAAGCCATCAGGCATCCATTCCAACCTTACAAACTAGTGCTTCTCTAGTTGACTAGTTGGCTGGTGAGGTGGAACTAAACATCTGTTACGGTGTTCCTGCTGCCGACTGCCTGCATCATTGCTGCTGTACTGAACTGTTGTTGCTGCTGATCGGCTGGATGGCCCAAGGCCCGGGCCTGCCGCTGCACTAGTGTCACTGCTTGCACTACTGCTGCTGTACGCTGGCCCAAGGCCGAAGCATCCCAACCTGCCCAACAACTCTTCTCTTAACTCTTTTTCATTTTTGTTCTTTTCAAATATTGTGGAGCGATACAGATGCCCATACTCAAAGATTTAACGTCCCCGTCGTCTATATCTGGGCTTTCCAAACGTACAGGAACGCCTATTGGTGCCACGCTTACGTACATTTTTCCATGCACATACATCATGCCATGACCACTTCATCGGGTTCATCCAACATTGTATGCCCGCATACAAGATAAGTTTTGTTTGATGAATATTTGTGCTAAAAATTCATAGAAGAAATAGTAAATTATTGGGCATTTAATTTTATATGAGAATATTATTTGCAGCCCAATTTTACTGAATACATGTGAGACGTGTCTCTATGACATGTGGACCCATAAATTTTAAATATCACGGTGTCCGAATATATTCGATATTGGACTCGTTTTGTTGTATAATTCGAATAGAAAGTAATGGTTCAAATGGATTTTAAACCAGATGTACGATTCAAAAGATTGGAGCTATTAAAACAAAAGAAATAAGCAAGTGCTATCGTTACTACGTGAGCATCCATGGTCATTGGCTGTGGCGATTAAACATATGGGGCCCACTGTCATTAGACATGTTAATCGCATGATTATCTCCAGACTTCAGTACACGTCGGCGGATTGGCTTATCTTTGCGTCGGCTTATCACGAAGATTGGCGCGGGCGCTGGAAATTCGGAGGCGGTTTTCGTCGCCGCTGTCTATATAAGGAGCAGACCCCATCTGAGCTGGGGACGCTGACGACGCCACAGGAGACACCCAACCACCATTTTCATTCATCCCATTCCTCTTAGTAGATTAGGAAAATCAGGAGAGGAGATTAAAGCCGGCTGGTGATAGCAAACCGGCGCCGCCGCGGAGAGAATTAAACACCGCAGCCGGCGTCCTTCATCAAGTCGAGTCATTTATCGACAACATGCCGCCATTCAGGATATTTGCGCTGGATGGTGAGCACATTGAATAAATATTAATTTTCTAGATTAAACACAGTAGATGTTCGGTCCTTATTGGCGATCGGAACATCTGCATGTTCTTAATCTATCTTGATCTTGATGATTAAAGCCAGATCGATGAGAGCCGAAACACGGTTATCATCAAACTCCATTTATACAATCAATGGTATAAGGCTGGTCCGGTCCTCATTGGCGATCGGATTATCCGAATACTATTTGATATTTTCTATGCTCAAAACTAGATGTCCGACCCTCATTGGAGATTGGATCATCTATTTGTTACTGTGATACCGATAATAACGGTGCTAGATATGTCCAACTTTCATTGGTGATTGGACAATCTAAGCGGTGTTTTACAAAATATATTTTGCTACCATGCACATGCATGGGAGTTATTCGTGACCTTTGGAAGATAAAAATTATGGCCGAGTATTTATGAGGCCGGTGTCACGATATTATTAACATGTCTAAACAGATAGGAATGGATACACGTTACTAGGTTCCGACGAGGCAAAAGTAATGATATATCCACATCTAATAAAGGCCGGCATATATGACTGGGTACCGATGAGGCAAAAGTCATCCCCTTTATTATGATACCTGATTCATGTATGGACATGGTGATAATATATTGTGACCAGGTTTCGGCAAAACAAAGCCACCTATATCACATTTATCATTAAATCTCTGTACCAACCTCAACCTTCGGCGGACGATTAATTTTGAAGACGACGATCACAAGGCGCAGCTTAATCGGAGGTACTCCATAGGCTCGCTCCTGTGGATGTAATTAACTGGCCGCCTCATTTCTAGGCGTCGGGAATCAGCGGACTACACGCAATCTTCAATTAGCATACCTTTTCATTAAGTATTCCTCGCGAAGGTAAAAGGCGAACTCCTGCGGGAGCCCTCATGTTAATGAATCATGATTAATAAAATACAGGGTTTCCCTATTTTCCGTGTGTTCGTTGTTTTGTTTTCATCAAACAAGTATATACGTATAATCATTTATAAAGTTTCCACACTTTTACTACTCCCTCCTTTTACAATGTAAGTCATTCTAATATTTTCCACATTCATATTATGTTAATGAATCTAGACATATATAGGAGGAAGTACTAAAGATAAAAGTGCAAGACCATGGATTATTATTTAACAAACTATGTTTTGTCAAATAACACCTGACCATTGGAGATCACAAGACTACAAGAAAAATAGTTAGCGTTATTTTTAATTAGGGCAATTGTGTTGTTACCCTAGTTTTGCTTTGAAATTGTGATTTTACCTTTTTTTTTAGGGTTTGTGATTTTACCCTCACTATTTTGAATTGAAGCACCAGTTTACCCTTACTTTGAATGACCGTTTGGTGAGGTTAGGTTGAGTGAATTAAAAAAATTGATCAATATATCTATTATTATATACTAAAAGTCCATTAAACTTACTTCAAACGCTCTCAAGCTGCCACCTGGCGCTTTACTAAATTAGAGAAAATCCTAGAAATTCTAAGAAAAAACAAAACATCTGCCCCTTGATTTTCACTTAAATTTATGTGTCCAATATTATACACCGTTAGATGAAATTGATCTTAAAACAAACCAAATACTATGGGGTCCCACCTCTCCTCCTTCTCCCGTGCGTGTGTACGTGGGTATATATATGCGTATGTACCATGTAGGTACACCCTTCTTTTCCTTTTTTTTCTTTTTTTCTTCTTTTTCCATTTATATAATATGGATATATACTTTTTTAAATAATCATAAATTTACAATACAAAAAATCTACCATCATACAACTCACTGGTAACTAAATTAGCTCTACAATTTTTGCAAATAAAATTTAAACCATTATATGTGACCATTAAATTAATAATGTAATATAGTTTGCACTTAAACATGTGTACTCATTATTTTGTACTATTATTTTCAAATAATGCACTATTTTAAAATAAAGTTTACACAATTATATTGTGTACCTATCAAATAAACAATTTAAGATCTATATTAACTGATTTATACGTGCACTTAAACCAATAAACCCATTATTTAAATTATCAGAACTATTTTTTTATTACATTAGACTATTAATCTCAAATAATGCATGGTTTCAAAATAAAGTCTACACCATTATATTATATACCCATTAAATTAATAATTTAAAATATATATTAACTAATGTACACTTACACTAGAACCAGTGTACCCATTATTTAAATCATATGATATATTATTTGCTAATAAATAAAGCGTCCGAAGTTCTCTTTTTTGCCCGCTGCACAATGTACGTCTGCACCTTTGCCTTTTGCACGCGTGACGAAGCATCGTATATGAGGCATCTAAGGTGATCACGACTACCGCAGCGCTACCGTTTTGCCACATATTAAATCATATATGGAGATGATTAATTTTGTTAATAACATAAAAAGAAAATTAAAGGTGTGATGCAGTGAGAGAAGAATTAAGCACTGTGGGTTGTGTTTTTTTTCCAACACTTAGCTCTGTTTAAGCTGAAACCAAGAGTTGATTACAGAATAATTATAATGTATTGTGTTATGTCGTATTTGAATTTTGTACTTGTTCGTATAGATGAAAGAAATCATTATGTTATAAATGTGAGCACAATATTAACGAATATTAATAGCACTCTTACAAAGACTAGGGTGTTATAAGGGAGTTTAAGATCCTCTTTTTTTTCCGATTCCATAGTTGGATTTTCGTTTGCACGCTTTCCAAGTTTCAAAATGGTGTCTTTTTTAAACAACATTTTAACTTTTTACTTTTTAGAAGTCAATTTATTCGTTTATACCCTCAAATATCTATCACATAAATTAGATAATTCATCAATTTCAGCTGTCCTAAATCCTAAGTAGTACATATTTTTTTTATGCAAGTCATGGTGATCAGTAAATTAGGGATCAACGGATAATCAAAGTCATAAGATAAATATGTAAGAGCTACTATGAATAACTGTAAATAGGTGTCAAAATTAATTGCTACTAATTAGACATCTAATGGCTTGCTAGTCACATAATTAATTTCTCTCAACATGTATATAAACATGCACGAAGCTGGAATAAATATTACCATATGCCCTATACATATATATTAAGCAGTTAATATTCTAATTACATATGTTAAGTCCTTTAAAATTTCTTAAAACGCTCTCAAGCTGCCACGTATTAGAAATTCTAAGGAAAAAAAAAGCAAAGTATCCATTACTTGATTTTTCACTTAATCGGTACGTCCAATATTATAAAGCGTTAGATTAAATTGATCATAGAAAAAACAAAATATTATAAAGTCTCACCTCTCGTCCCGTGGCTTAGGTATGCACCTACGTACATGGGTACGTACGCTTCTCCTCACTTTTTTCATTTTTCACTTTCTTCTTTTTTTTCCATGCATACACTTTCCTCCCTACTATATCATGCGCCTTCTTGAGATGATTTAATCACAAGAATTTTGAGTATCTTGATCTCGCATTTTTCATTTGTGGCCATACTACACGGTATGTATATAGATGGACTGTATAATAATTAACTAGCACTAGTTTCTTATTTACTCGAGAAAAAAAATGATTTAAAAGTCATACCTTAAGAAAAAGTTTGTGAATGGTTTTTTAAAATACCTTAAGAAATATAAAACCCTTAAATTATTATAAAATAACATTATCCGAACTTTTGCCCTTAATCTATAAGACACAATTTTTTGAATTCAATAATATAAGTGCCCGCATATGCGCGCGGGCCACCTTTCTAGTTAAGAAAACATGGACAGACCATTATACCCTAACCAGGAAGTCAAAATTGGTCAACATCCCCAAATCTCATCAGTTCCCCTCACAATGTCACGTTCTTCTATTCCACATGAATGCGGCGACGTTGACTAGCAGTGCTACAGCATTATCCCTGACCACGGCAGCTCTCCGGCGAGCAACAGAGCGGCACGGTGCCGGCAGTGCGCGGCCGGTTAGGAGGAGGGCGGCGCACGGTCAGCTCGGCTCGAGGCTGCGGCACCTCGGCACCGTACCCAGCCCGCTACCGTTGTCCTTGCTGCCTTCATCTAGTCAGTCTCCGTTGTCCTCGCCTACTTCGCGGCCAGGCGAGCCAGCGGGGAGCAACAGTGCAGCGCGAGGCCGGCCAGCGCACGGTGTGGAGCAGGTCGTGGGCACAAGGCATCACAAGGCGAGGCTGCGTCGCATCGCACCTGCGCCGGATCTAGCCGGCCGCCGCTGGCTGACCCCTTCCTCACCAGCCCTTGTTGCCTTCCCTTCCTCGTGTGCTGCGGCGAGCAGCTCGCTGGAGAACGAAGCTTTTTTTCCTCTTCATTTTAAGTTCTTTCTTTCACCGGTTTAATACAGCGAAGGTAAAACAAAGGAGAGTGAAGATGTCTTTCTACCATGGAATTAACACCGTTACAAGGGCTTAACGGAACAGGGGTAAACTGTTGCTTCAGTTCAAAATAGAGAGGGTAAAATCACAGACCCTAAAGAAGGGGTAAAATCACAATTGCAATGTAAAATAGGAGTAAGAACAATTGCCCCTTTTTAATTTGGCCCTAGGAGTCTTATGAACATCTATACTCTGTCTTATACCTGTAAAGAACAAAACTTATAAAGGAGTTATATAGTAAAGGTGGGCACTTTCATACTTAGAAAATCATTAATAGCAAAATATCAATGCATGAATAATAGTTTATCAATTTATACCTTTTATAACATCATCGCCTTCATCATTCATCAAAACACCAAGTCTATTTTGTAAAATGATTATAAAAAAGATTAATTTAAAAACTAAATTACACTAGTAACATTGACTGAGTTAGTAACAACTCCGTGTAGCTTTCAATTCAAGAGACAGGCATGACTCACAATTTTATTGAGCACTGTGCAGGCTTATACCACTTTATCGATTTTTAGGCCTTCACATTCATTCGATTGTTAGACTTCTCAGAGTACAAGACTTGTTCTCTCATTTCCATTTACTATACTCCACACCACCATGCGCATTGAGAAAGTATGCATGGTATCATCACTTGGTGGGGTTTATATGTGGGCAAAATTTGCTACGGGACACTCAAAAAACGTGTAATTGACCGGGAGACACCGCAAAAACGTGACACGGCTGATGGACACTACAAAAATTGTGTAATTGGCTATAGGACACCGGTCGCATTATTTTATTATTTCTGGGACAAAAGATGTTAGAAAATTTTTCAAAATGGCGAGATTGCCCCTAGCGCCATCTTCACAAATTTTTTGTACTTGCAAGGCGAGGTTATCGGTGGCGAGGTAGCTGGCGGCGGCAACCGCGCTCCAGGAGCAGCAGATGGCGCGGAGGCCCATGCCGTCGTCGAGCAGCCAGCTCTCTAGCATGGAGAATGCCGCCGGCGGCGGCGCCGCGACGCGGCGTCGGCGGTCTCGTCCTTCGTTTTGCTGGTGACCGTCGAGCTGTCGGGGCATCGGTGTCGTGCCGCCGCTGGCGCTGTGGCTGGTCTCCCCGGACAGCACCGATGCTGACGACCATGACCCGGAGGGCGTCGTCGTCTTGCCCCCGCCACCACCGCCGCCGGGATGCACCCAGCCCTCCAGGAGCCGCGCGATGTTCTCGGCGCTGGACGCGTACGTCGCCTGCGACGATGGCACCGCTGCCGACGACTCTAGCGGCTTGGCCGGCGGCGAGGGGTCTAGCGAGAGCGCGTCGCGGTGTGGATGTCCGTCCGTCTGGAGGTGCCCCTCCTCCCTCTGGCTCAACTGCGGCCCTGGCTGCTCGTCGCTCAGGTACGGCGCCACGGAGGAGCTCAGCCCATTCCATGTCAAGAGCGACGGCGAGACGCTTAGCGCGAGGAGGTGGCCGCCGGTGTCGTCGCACCACGTCACGCCGACCTCGCCCCACCGCGCCTCTGAGGCCGTCGCCGTTCCCGGCGAAGTGAACGGAAAGGAGAAAAGAAGGAAAGAGAAGGAGAAAAGGAAGGAAAGAGAAGGGGCAATTCGGGCATTTAGCAAAATATCTCCTCTTTAGATCCGAAAATAATAAAATAATACGACCGGTGTCCTACGGCCAATTACATGTTTTTTTAGTGTCCATCAACCGTGTCACGTTTTTGCGGTGTCTCCTAGCCAATTACACTTTTTTGCGTGTCCTGTGGCAAATTTTGCCTTATATATATCATCTCTCCCATCCTAACTATTGCGGATGGGATTTATATCATCTCCCATCCTATTACTCCATACCCACATAGAGTGTAATAAAGTTGATAAGGTACTAAGCCCAGTCCGTCTTGAGACAGATCCATAGTTGATAGGGTTTATTTGGTTCTCTAATACTAATAAGAGAGGTGATTAATTCTTATATGCATACCCTTCATTTAGAGAGAGCCCTAATAATCATCACTTCCCCTGAGCTCTCCCTATCCATCATATTAATATCCTGATATAATCATCATCATCGTCATCTACAAATCATCTCATCATCAACAATAATATATTTTAGAGAACAAAGTTTTGATACAATACTAAGAGAAATAGTTTACAAAATATAGATTTTTAATTAAAATAGTGTCATCAACATCTACCAATATGATCAAAGAGACTTACATTATGCCCTACTGCCAAATTGACTTATTCCAACTCTAGCCTCATTCCTACATTTCGTTATACTAAATCATGCACGTGCAAAGCACGACGTAGCAATAATTTAAAGAATGGTTTTCTTAGAATGACAGTAAGTGAACATATTGATTTGATAAAATATTATAGTTACACCATCACCATTGTGCTCAAATGAAGCAACAGGGGCTCAAAATGAAGCAACAAGGGTTGTGCCAGCAATAGCCCTTCCCTAAGCACATATCCTTGTGTCATTAGGGTCGATTACACCTGGAAAAAAAAACAAGCAGCTGCAATTCTCGTGCCACTTGATCTAACCTCTTTTATGCAGTCTACTCCATATAAGTAAGTTCTTGACGTAAAAGCAAGGTTTCAAACAATTGGTGTATGTGATAAGCTGCCTATGGGATCAACCTTTATGTAGATGGTTTGCATCTTTACGGTTCATGTCCTACAAGGGAAATCAGACTGATAATTATCAATTCAAGGAACAGGAACAACCCAACGCAATCCATAAAGTACACTTTCAAGAACCCCAATCCATGTAAAACAGCCCTTTAAGTGAAACAAGCAATCCATCAACTTCAATAGTACCAAATCTAAATTCTTGAGGGCAGTGGTGGAGCCAGGATCTATACTCAAAGGGGGGAGGGGGGACAACTTAAGCTAAGTACTCAAAGCATTTTACTTGAATAATCAATCATATAAATATACCTATATGTTTTGACCATACAAAAGAATATTTTCAAACCTATTATTTATCGTTCGCTACATACATAATTATTCTTTATTATTTTATTGCTTTTATATTAAAGTGGAGCGGTAAATTAAAAATTAGGGCTCACGAAGTAAAAAGACATTAGCAGTCAACAACGATACGTGACCATTGGAAGAGCTGACCTGTCTAACTGTCCTTGCGTTCTATCATGTTAACTTGTTGCCTGCTTAATTTGCTCTAAAGTTCTAGCATTGCAGAAACCATGGAATGCCTAGCCAACTACCATGGCAAAAGACATGTACAGTTATACCTCCAGCTTGTTTTGGCCTGCAAATCTATCCTAATAAGTGCTTAACATGATCACCTAATTTAAGGATTACTTAGTAGTAGGTCCTACAACAGAAACACACGTTGAGGCAGGGCCCCGGTCTTCGCCGCTGCTTGAGGGATATTAGATAGAAACACATTTATACACATTCAAAAGATGGTTAGATTAGAATTGTGCTTAATCAAACATAGAAATTAACTGAATGCATGCATCTTAGAACAAAACAACAAAACATCGGTACTTCTTACTTATTACTGAACAGGATGTAGCAAACTCATATTGGACAAGGTACAGCGTATTGGTACTACGGGGAAACTACATGGTACTACAGGGTATGCAACGCCAATAAGCAGTATAAAACAAAAATATTGTGTACAATCGCAAATCACATAAAACCAAGCTCGTAGGACTAAAGGGATGATTTCTTAAACAAGAGCAAACCTAGCAAGTTCAGAATTCCATTTCATATGTTTCTTCAATCAGTTTAGCCTTTTGTGATAACAGTAGCTGCACAATAGCTTAGAAGATTGAAGCTTTTTTTCAATCCTTCCATCAATCTTGAAGATCTCGTGTCCAGATCACATATTCACATATATACCTTAACTTCCTGGCACAATCAGATTAAGTAGGAGAATAGTATAACAAAAGTAGAAAACCATTTGGGAATTTAATTTCCACTTCAGAAAACAAAAATATCATCTAACAGAAACACTCTGACTTCAACACCTATTGTTCTTATGTTTGTCAAGTACCTTATCAAGAAGCAATGGAAGTCATTAGGCCCATACATAACATTACTTTTAATGTATATAGTAACCATACACATGCAATGCGCGTTATAATCTAGTATATAATTTAAACCAAACATTTTCATATTTATAACCCATCAAAAGTTCTGACATTGATAAGGAGAAGATAGAAGCCATGTCAATTATAGGATCTGAAAATGTTGAGTACCAAGCAAAAGATCCTTACAAAGCCATATCCAGTGGTGTAATATCATCCAAAGCTATTTTAGCCGTTGTTTCTTTTCCAACCATCTTTTTGTTTGATCAAAGCCCTGTAACAAAAAAAAAATAACTTAGCATTCTAGAAGTGAGATCGAAATTTCATTTCACTCAAGCAGACTGCTACTATATGCCTAAAACATATATGAGCAATGAAAACAATTTCAGATGAGAATTTCTCGTAGCAGAAGCATAAAAAGAACCAAACCGGTAATTGAACCAGCGAGGGCATTAATTCATTGGTTCAACCGTTATGAACCAGTGACAAACTTACTTAACAACATATGCACATTACACAATTACAGTCTCCTTCTCCAGACAAAGGCACATAGCTACTACGAGTACCAAACACATCTCAATCTCAAAGAACACAAGACAACAATGTTAAATTTTAATTTTTGTCAGTATTCTGAGAGGGCAAGACGTCACCTGAGAGATATTTGGAATTGATCTTGCAATCATATACAGTCAAGCAACTTGGTATGCCCCAGTAAATCCAAGTCGATTTCTCGCAGCTATATTTGGACTGCAAGCTGCAAAAGCAAAAAAAAATTATGAAACAATTTTTGACGGCAACAGTTTAGTTAGAATATATTAATTCCTCTAGTCTGTCTAGACAACTTTCTATAGAACCGCCAAAACAATCCAAACTAATTTCCCAAGTATATATGTGCTTCTTCCTACCTCAGGTCCTGTCCCGAGCTTTTAAGTTGTCGCACTGTGTTAGGATGGAACCTAATACAACAACCATACTACACTCTTCATGATCTTAATAAAATTGACCGGACTTGCTTTGCCACCGGCCTGACGGAAAAAAAAAACTTGCCCAGGTATACCAACTTAGGAATTTCCAAAAAGTGATACAACTCTATTTTATATGTTCCAGTTGAAGCAATCAGGGCCGGTCCTGAAAATTTAGGGGCCCAGGACGAGAAAAAGAAACAGAGGCCCTTTTTCATGTATACATATGTAATGGTAAAATTTTTACTATTTCATCGTACGGAAGATAGATATATATATGTACACACCACTACATACTCATGTGCTCTTGCATGAGTCCACCCTTTAAATTACACTAAAGAGACATAGACAAACGGCATATTCCTTGCCTCAATATTTTATTGTAAATAGGAAGGAATACATTAGTAAACATAATAATCTATGGTTAGGCGATAATTGAATAGAAACAAAAATACTTAAAAACATTTCATGCATGAAAGCCAGACTTCTCAATTAAAAATTTAAAAAGCACACTATATATAGAAAATTAGTGCAAGACCTCAGGAGGAATGAATCAACACGAAGATCATGCTACTTATAATAGTTTACTAATTATCATGGACATCTTGTAATTGAGATTTTTAGAACAAATGAATCGTCAAAGTTCTATATACTATGGCCTATGTTCAGGGATTTAACATATACAACGGAAGGCAACACACTGAGATTAACTAATAGCCTGATTCAAAAGAGATTAATTAGTGCAGACAAAGTGATTTGTACGTACATGCCGATGACCAATATATATGCATGGACCTGCATATGGCCGGGTACCCTCGACGCCTGGGGGCCCAGGGCGGTTGCACTGCCCGCCCTGCCCCAGGGCCGGCCCTGGAAGCAATTGATCATGACGGGCCGAATAAAGCATCTAAAAGCAGAATCTTAATATGAAGTTCCTCGGTTGTGGACAGGTAACAAAGTAGCAAACAAGAAAAGGCCCCAACAACTCACCTGCAACATAGGGAACTCTGGTGAAGTGTAAGTCCACACATAATTCTCGTCAGCAATTGCCATCAGATTCTCATCCTCGACCGTAACAAAGGAATCCGAGCCATGAGGAAGCTTGGAATGGCCCATCCAGAATCTGACTGCCTTTGAAGAGTATATAGGATGTCCATACTGAAAATAAGCTGGCAGTTTGAAACAGAGGTCATTGTAATCTATGCAATCAAGCAAGCAACTTGTAATATCTAAGGGCGATTGGAAATTCACGGTCTTAATTAGACATATCCTGACTTGTACCTTTGAATGGCTGCAGCTTGATCTCATCGACGATGCACATATCACAGTTGAGCCTGTACGTCAAGGTCTCTGGTGCGTCAGGATCGTCGTGGCCGCCACTGGACCAGTAGGAGGGGCGGTGCTTGACCCAATCGTGTGGTATGAGCGTGTTCTCGATGGTCTCGTCAGGGAAGTTGTCGGTGCTGGAGGCGCCGATGCATTGCAGGATGCAGTCCATGGAGGGGCTAGTGGAGACGAGGGCGCCGCTGAGGTAGGAGTAAATTCGGTAGTCCCTCTCGAGGGCCTTGAGCTGGACGCCATGGCTGGACTCGGCGTGCGGCGCGATCGGTGGTAGCTGCAGCGGCGATCTGCTCACCTCCTCCGCCCTGGTGAAATTGGCGACCTCTGGGCATATCCGCAGGCATATGCTCTTGCTGAATTCGTTCTCAACAACTGCCCAAATCAAACAAACAAAAAACAAATCAAGAAATTAAATCCATACTAAGCAGCGCCGAACACGACACGAGCCAATCGAAGGGAGCAGTGGATTGAGAGGGGAATTGGGGAGGTGGGGCCGAACCGAATCGGCGACAGGAGCGGGAAACGGCGGCGGCGCGGACGATGTCGGTGGGGTTGTCGAGGGAGCGGCGCGGCGGCGTGGCTCAGGCCTGGTGGGCGGCGCGGCAGGTGGAGCTGTGGCGTGGGGAGGGCCGTGGAGATGGTGGCTTGGGGGAGGGCGGCACCGGTGAGGTGAGGCGGGATCAGGTGGCGGGCGGCGCCGCGTGGGGAGGGCGGCGCGGCGTGGGGCGTCGGCGTGGGGCGTGGGGAGAGCGGCGCGGCGTGGGGCGTCGGCGTGGGGCGTGGGGAGAGCGGCGCGGCGTGGGGCGTGGGGAGGACGGCGCGGCAGGCGGAGTAGTGGCGTGGGGGCGGAGGTTGGCGATTTTTAGCTGCGCGTTTTTTTTTTGGGTGTTTATTTTTCTCGGGATGACAGGTGGGTCCCACGCGATAAGTGGATTGGAAGGATTGCAAGATCGTGGATGAGCTCGTATTTTTTTATATTAGTATAGATACGTTGAGGTTTAATTAAATCTTAATACGTATAGGTGGATTTGATGAGAACTTTGCATCTTTTGATGGGTACCCCGCGCGTTGCTGCGAGAGAATTGTGGTGCGCTTGTGCAGCCGGCAGCGGAGGCGGAGGCGATGGCGGGTAGCGGCGCGTGGGGGTGGGCCGGCAGTCGGCGGCCATGGTGGAGAGGCGAGAAGGGACCGTGCTCGCGCGTTTTGGTGCGAGGAGCGGACGAGCTCCTCTGCAGCGCGCTCGAGCGTGTTGGAGTGAGGAGCGATTGGGCAAAGGAGGCGACCACTGGGCGCCGGGGTGCCTGGGCGGGACGAGTTTCTCTGTAATTCAATCATGTGCGTATGTCTTCAATGGTTCTGCCTCTCTTCTTCCATCTCATGAATGGCTCACGTGGAATTAATCGAGCTTCCATCATCAGGTTACATTTAACTTGATCAAGCTTCCCCTTTTCTCGTGAAAGAAGCAGCTAGATAAAAATCTGAAGAAGTCTACTAAGTTTATAAATCCAATCATAGAAATATTGTAAAGGCCTTCATAATTTTTTTTTCACTTTGCAGGGACCAATTAGTGATGACATTTTTTTACAGAAGATCTATTTTAGCAGAACCATTCATCAATCTCATTCAGTCAGGGATATGATTGAATCATTGCAGAATTATTCAGTTGAAGGCTTGGAGCATAGGATTGAACTGAATGCTGAACATTCATCAATATCACTCAGTCAGGAATTTCATTATGCATTTACAAACAATCAGTGATCACAAACTCCCAATTTATGAAACTGTGATTCACCAGTCCCTAGTTCACGATCATTCATTATTGAGTTGAAATCTTTGGTGTACAAAACACTACTCCGTAATTCTGAAGCTACAACATGGCTCGTCAGACCACCTACGGCGTTGCGAGTTTCTTCCTCCGACGGCAGCATAGGCTCAACAACACAGGGGTCGGAGGTGTGGAGGTCGCCCGTGGCGGTGCAGAGTTGGCTCTTCGTCCCTTCCTCCTCCCGCGGCGGCGCGGAGATGGGCCTTCCTCCTCCATCGGCGGCACGGATCTCCGATGGCCCCGATATCACCTTGCAGAGCACAAGCTTGATCCGCTCGGTGGCGCAGGGACCTTTCTCGGGCGCGGTGGCAGCGATGGTGGCGGCGGCCGGGGCCTCGGAGCGGAAGGGCAAAGTCGGCGACGCCGCGCGGGAGGGCAACAGGGCGGCGCGACAACAGGATCCTGACGCCGCCTTGATTTTACGGATCCCGACGTCGCCACGACGCTGCCGTCCGCCACCCGCCGCGTCGCCGTTCGCTGCTCACCACTGACGCCTCGCCGTGCGCACCTGCCAACCTGTGTCTCTGAGAGAGAGAGATTTAGGAAGAGGTGAAGAGGAGATCTGATAGGTGGGCCCACCAATTTTTTATTAAAAAATTGCTGATTGGATTGCCACGTAGACTAAAACCACCACGGATTGGGTCGAGTGAGGTAATTTTTCTGGTTTGCATAGTTGTGGGTGAAGAATATCCGGTTTCGTGGTTCAGGAGGTAATTCGTACCTTTTCCTCTTCATCCTAGTTGCTGTCTTGCATGGCCGAGGAGTTCTGGTCCACAGGTGCAGCCGATATGTCCTTCGGTGGAAGGTCTTCTTCCTCCACAACGGCAAGGTAGTACCGGCCTTTCAGACCAACTCCGGCAAGTTTATTCCTACCGATTTGATGTCCTTCTTTGTCTTCAATGGTGTGTTTTTAAGGCTAGACTGATTTTTCTCATGTTTATTGAATCTGCTTCAACCTCTACTTATAAGTTAACAACTGCACGCAACTTTGGCCGTCTATTTTTTACGATCAACGGGTTAGATTCAAAGCTACAGTAACCATGTGACAGTACTTTGTGCTACAATATTTATTGCTACAGTATTGTGGACGGTACAATGCGTGATCTAGGCCGTCCAGCTTATATCCAACGATGCGTACGACTACTCCTTAAGTTACAGTCACTATTGTGACTGCCCCTGATCCAAAACTATTCCTCATGTATGTCTAGTTTATATATGTAATCTTTTATATATTGAATAAATGCATGGGTTCTTAAAAAAAAAAGTGCCCAACTATCTCTGGTCCAATAAGGATTAACGTCTGATCTACATGCTGCTAAAGTTGATCGGGATTTTCATTTAAAAAACAAAGGCATTTGCCGCAATTCTGTAAATTCGTCTACAAGACAATTGTCGCTGTTGATGGAGATTTTTGCCACGTTCGTTCGACCTGAAGGCAATGTCGAGCTGCTTTGTTAAGGGGCTGTTTGTTTTATATATTAACATTGCCTAGGGCTACCATAGTTTTCTTACCAAGCTTGTCTAAAATTAGGCGAACAAATTTGGCACCACACTTGGCTAGCAATCTATAACATTGCCACACTTTTCGGAGACAATGACATGTGGAACCAAAATGCTAGAAAAATAATCTTGCCACAAGTGTGGCAATAAACCAAACGCATGGCTAACTTAGTCAAAGCTGCCTAACTTGAGGTGTGGCAAAGTGTGGCAATATGTAGTTACAAACCAAATAACCTCTAAATACACAAAATTTATGAAATGTACGTCTAAACTGTAGCAAAGGTCCCAACTGTTTAATTAACACATTGAAATGTACGCATAAACTCAATTGTAGCAAATAAGGTCCCAACTATTCCATTAACACATGAAAGGTACAGTTGTCCAAATCAACGCTCTACTGATCGATAGATACATTGATCCGATTTAGTTGTCTGAAGTGGGGCAGTCTATGGGATGAAATCGTGTAGCAAATGTAGGAGTCCGATCACCAGGATTCAGGATTTAAAAGTTAATGTTGTTTCATCCTGCGTTCCTCTTTTCTCTACGAATCTATTTAAAAATAGCTATATAAATTATTTAAAACAACAGTAGTGGTGCATAGCGTCTATTCTGCCAACACCACCGCATCGGCCATTGACAATATGGGTCCACTATGGCAGCACGAAAATGTTGTGGCTTATTAATGTATAATTAATTAAGTATTAGCTAAAAATAACTTGAAAAATAAATTACTATGATTTTTTAAAACAACTTTTGTATAATTTTTTTTCAAAAAACATATCATTTAGTAAAGCATGCACGTGAAAAACAAGAGAACTGAGTGGGGAAAGTGAAAAAAAAACTCAACTTAGTGAAACACAAGGTGCCACCTGATTCAAACGCTCCCAATTTCATGGTTGATCTCCATCCCGTCTTCACAGTTTCTCGCCGTAGGTCGCAGCGCTTCTCCGTCTCTCGCAAAGCCGTAGGCTGCATGGAATCGACCTGGCCTGCGATAATACTCTCGCTGGCTGGGAATCACCGCCGCTCTCGGTCAGGAATCGTCGCCGCCACTGGCAGCCACCAGCCATCAACACCGAACCTGACACATGGGCCTGATCAATCAGTCACCCACCCTCCTAGGGTCTCCTCCATTGTCAGGCCCATGAGGCTACGACGCAGTGCCCCCGTTCCCCAACACAGAGCTTTGAGTGGTGGCGACACCCCAAAAGGACTGAATGCGAAGAAGAATGATGCCACCCGGAGCTTGCCGTCGCTATCACCATCGAGCTCCTTCGTGTCGTGCCTGAGGGAGGTAGGTGGCAGGTCTTTAGAGGATGAGCGGTGGAGATGACATCCTGATCTGCCCTCCCCCCCCCCCCACACCGCCTTGGCGACGAGGAGGGGGACGGGCGGATGGCGGCACACCGAAGAGTAGGGAGGCGGTGTGAACAAGAGGTGGCGGTAGGAAGCCCCGAGCTCTGCCGGCCTATGCCGCCTAAATCCGAACCGCTCCGAGCTCCATCGGCCAACTCCACTTAGACCCACGTGTGCCCCGAGCTTGAGAGTTGAGAGGTCGGTATGGGACGAGGCCACTGGTGGCATCACATCTGGCGAGGGCCGAGGGAAGGGGGGAGCAGCTAAACGAACGAGAGGGGGAAGAGGAAGACAATAACAGCGACCTCACCCATCCTGATTTGTGCCCCGCCAGGAGCTCGTCGATCACGCCCTAGCTCGATCCGCGCCATTGGGAGCTCGCCACCTCCCACCTTGACCGCCCGCCACCGTGGACCTCAATTCTCCTCACCTCCACGACTGCCAACCCCCCTCCCCCCCCCCCCCCTTCTATTTGAATTAAAACCAGGTTTCCTATGGAATCCAATCAATCCTTTAATCTGCTTTTTCATTCATAATTTTAAATTTGAACATTCATTCGGTAAACGGCACTAACGACTGTTTAGCCATTTTTGGGTAACTGGTTGTTTTAAGAACCGTTATTTTTAACCTTGTCTAATAGTAGATCTAAATGGTGCACATGATTTAAACTGTGTAATTTGTTGCCAAGTCGATTTACTACCCTATAAACTCAAATTTTTTTGCTATATGTTTAAAAATACCCGCTGCAAATATTTTGTATTTATGTTTAAACTTTTCTTCTAGTATTTTGAGATAGAGGGAGTATATCAGTAAATATTAGTATGCATTCTTATAGTGTAGATGCTCTAAGTTATACTTCTTTTATTAAAAACAGTATTAATAAATTTTAGTAGTGAACCGTAAGAAAAATTAGTAGTGCACTAAATCTATCTAATGTTACTCCCACCAAACAAAAACAGTTACTCGAAGAAAAGATTCTCTAGCAAACGCACACAATTATCAGCGGAATCTTAGTCAGTACAGGGCTACAGGCAAGTGTGCCTGCCCTATTCGGTGCATCAATTGATGCCCATAATACAGAGGTGGCGACTGTTTCCTGAGCTCATATTAAGTCTTCCGGTCCCACGACCATAATATCCTGAACCGTCCTGCAACAAGATAACACTAACCACCACCAGTACTGTTTTTCTTCTCAGCATGCAACTGCGATTTGCAGGTTTGCACTTTGCAGCTAGCAAACACTTGCAGTTAGCCCCTCCTGGAAACGATGTTTTGCAGTTGGATCCTTAACGAAACCATAGGGCATGTACAGCGGGTGTGCCAGCCGTAAGTAAAATCCATCCACGTTGATTTAATTTTCATTGAGGTGGAAGAGATTGAAGAGAGAAAAGTAGCAATATGTTAGTTGTCCACCATACGTAAGAGAGGGAAGGGAGGTGTTAAAGGATGATGATCTCCTTCCTGTAGCCTAGCATTCCTACATCTCTATGTTTTTTTAAAAAAATACACTGTTTAACCGTTTAGCTGTTTCCAACCTCACCTTCTTCGTTTTCATGCACACGCTTCCTAAAAATATTAAATAATATTTTCTTTAAAAAAAATCATATATGAAAGTTGCTTTAAAAAATTATATTGCCTCCGTTTTTAATATATGACGCCATTGACTTTTTAACACATTTTTACCATTCGTCTTATTCAAATATTTTATAAAAATATATAAGATATAAATCATATCTAAAATACTTTTAGTGATAAAACAACTCACAATAAAATAAATTGTAATTACATAATTTTTTTAGTATAATGAATGGACAAACGTATGTTTAAATGTTAACTACGTCATCTGTTGAAAACGTAGGTAGTGTTAATCTATTTTTAATTTTTTTTCTAATATTTAATTAATCATGCACTGATATCAACTATGCATTGATATCATCTAGGTCATCTATTAAAAATGTAGGTAGTATTAATCTATTTTTTAATTTTTTTAATACTTAATTAATCATGCATTAATGTGTGTTTCTTTTTCCGTGAGGGTCCGTAAATCTGATGTGCTAAGTGCGGTAAAACAAAAAGTGAAATCTAGCACAAGTGATATTGTATGAAACTCCTCGTGGGGGAGGTCTGATGTGCACACAATATGGCCAATCATTTGATCAAATACGGATAATAAGTCATACGGCGCATTAGGAAAAAAATAATTTGTGGATAGAATTTTTATATATACGTTCTTAGCGATTTGAAACGCCAATGCTGAAAAATAAAATTTGATGAAAAAACTTTAAAAATTAAGTTTTAGAATTTAAATTTTGACAGCGGATTATGCTGTACAGAGGAAACGATATAGGTCTGTCGTGCGGGTGCACAGCGCGCGGACACAATCATCCCACCCATGGATTAGGATGCTCTACCTTTGACGTCATTGTCATGTAGGCCCGACAAACGTTTGACCTACGTGTCTGTGGCAAAGGCACGAATAATTTTTTGGTTAAAGTTGTAGATTAAAGAAAAACGAACATATTATTCAAGGGTTTGTTTGCCACAAATGTTTTCTTAAGGAATCAGTTTGTGAAATTAATCCACCCAGTGACCAAGCTAGCGCTACTCTTTCCATCGTAAGTTTCAGCAATTGTATAGTGTATGATTTGATTTGATTTAGTGTTTGTTGAGCTATTTCGCAAATTTTAGGCAGATTTTGCCTCATTGATACAGTTCTGGTACGCCACAATCTTTTATTCCTCAGACAAGCATGTCATGCACCTATATTACTTTAATTATCACACTATAGCTATGACGTCTGGTGTGGTAAAGAATTTGTTACCCGCATCTAAAACTAAGTTTTGTATGGTGTGATATTAAATACGAGTAAACCAAATATGCATTGAAGCATTTTAAATTTAGGAATTGAACGACTTTCTCTTCTATATCCTAAAACACTTAATTTAGTTTCAAAACTCAAAAACAACAAGAAATTATCACCTACTCTCTCCGTTTCATCTTACAAGTTGTTTTGATTTTTTTCCTAGTCAATATTTTTTAAGTTTGGCCAAGTTTATAGAAAAATATAGCAAGACTTTTTACTCAAAGCAAACATATTATTAAAATATATTTAAAGGAAAAAGTATGAATTACCCCCCTGAACTATCGTGATCGGCTGAATTACCCTCCTAAACCCGAAAACCAACCAGACATCGTTTACCCTGAACTTTCAATACCAGACAAATAACCCCCCTCGACTCAATCCAAAGCGATATTGTCCTACGTTGCGTACACGTGGCAATCCAGTCAACATTTTCTTTTTTTATGGTGGGCCCACTTGTCATATATACTCTACCACCTGCCTCTCTCACCCCCTCTCTCCCTCGAGCCGTCAGGCGTAGGTTGAGCGGCGGCGGGCGGTCAGCACGCACGGCGCCACACGAGGGCGGGTGGTGGGCGGCGGTGGCGAGTCGACAAGCTTGGCTAGCTCCGGTGGTGGCAAGGGCGGCGGGATGTGGAGTGAAGTTGTGGCGGCGATGACGGCGGGCCCCCTGCCCTCGACCGCCCACCGTCATTCTCGGTGCCATCCGCGCGACCTCCACCCTCGCCTGCCGCTGTCTCCCAACCCCGTCTCTGGTGCAGGGTGGCGGGGCCTCGAAGACGGTGAGGAGGAAGGGACATCGATGCGGATGCCCGCAGATGGGGAACCAGAGGAAGAGGTCCTGCGCGAAGACGCCCGACAGCGACGTGATCTGGCTGTAGCTGATGACCCAGGCCACCGTGGCTTTGTATCGCAGCTCGACCTCGAACTGCGCCGTGCACAACTCCCCGAGTGCCGCCTCAAACCTCCTGCTCCCTTTGTCGTGCCTGAAATCCGCGATCCCCGCCGGCAGGAGGCCCTGCGGCAGCCCGTGCGCCCACAGGACCTCATGCACCGCCTCTGCCGCCGTTGCCGCCACTGCCCCGATGAACAAGACAGGGGAGGCGGGGCTCGCTCGGGCGGCGGATGGCGCCGTGACAGTGGGGAAGGAGGATCCCGCCGTCGTCGCCACCGCCTCGCTCCACGTCTCGCCGCTGTCCCACCATCGGTCAGAGCCACCTAGCCACACCCACTGCCGCTCGCTCGCCCACCACAGAGAGAAAGAGGATGAGGTGATTTAATATGACATGTGGGCCCTATATATTTTTTTTATTTTTTTGGCTTATTGGATTTCCACGTCGGCGCCACGTGTATGCCACGTAGGATTAAAACCGCTTTGAAAGTGAGAGGGGGGGGGGGTAATTTGTCCGGTATGAATACTTGAAGTTTTATAATGTCTGGTTTCGTGGTTCAGGGAGTAATTCGGCCGACTGCGATAGTTCGGGAGGGTAATTCGTATTTTTTTATATTAAATGATAATTTTAATAAAACTAATTTGGTGTCGTAGATGTTAATATTTTTTCTATAAACTTAATTGATTAGGAAAAAAAATCAAAACGACTTATAATATGAAATGGAGTGAGTAATTATAAAGTTAAACTTACATACTAAATCCCGGGAAATTGCGCAAGTTAAAACCATTACTCTGTAAGCATTCTTCATCATCTCCAGTAAGCTTGATGTTCTCGCCAACTCTAACTTCTTCTCCGAAGAAGATGATGACATTGCTCGGAGCACAAAATCACCATGTTCTTTTTATTGAATAAAAAAAATCACCATGGATTTCAAATGCTAATACCACAAATTTAGGTGGTTTTTATGGAATACTTCCTCCCTTCTCCTCTTTGCTCTCGCTGTCGCAGATAGAACTAAAACACCTAATTCCCCCAAACAATTCCAATTCCTATTCCAGCTCAATGCTGCACGGAATCTCCTCTTCCCATCCCCCAAAACTCTCCCAAAACCGCGTATAAAAAGCGAGCTCCCCTATCACCTTCTCCATCGCCTCCCCAAATTCCCCAACTCCGGCAAGCCAAGAATCCCAACACAACCCAACTCCGGCGATGGCGTCGCAGCTGGTGGAGGAGCACCGGTCGGGCGCGGAGGTCCACACGGGGCACGAGCTGTGCGAGCGGAAGGCCCGCGAGCTGCTGGTGGAGCTCGGCCTCCCCGACGGGCTCCTCCCGCTGCCGTCCCTGGAGGAGGTCGGGTACAACCGCGCCGCCGGGTTCGTGTGGCTCCGGCAGACCCAGGCGGGCGGCGCCACCCACACGTTCGACACCATCGGGAAGCAGGTGTGGTACGCGGGCGAGGTGACGGCGTTCGTGGAGAACGGGCGGATGCACGGCGTCGCCGGGGTGAAGAGCAAGGAGCTCCTCATCTGGGTCTCCATCTCCGAGATCGTCCTCAGCCCCTCCGGCACCAAGCTCGTCTTCCGCACCCCGGCCGGCCTCGGCCGCGCCCTCCCCGTCACCGCCTTCCAGCTCAACCCGGCGCCCCCGGAGCCGGAGAAGAAGGACGCCGCCGCCGCCGCCGCCGCCACCAACTGATCCAAGAAGACTTGGCGTTGCAGTTTAGCAGCGGTAAGTAAGGTCGGTTTTGGAGGTGCCAAGATCCGGGCCGTCGTGGTGAAGAAAGATTGTAGTAGTTGTATGCTTGGAATTCGTGAGCCTACGAGCTCGATCTGATCTCCATCTCTCTCCAGTCTCCAGTGTGTCCGTCCATGGATGATGCTGAAATAAATATATGTTCTTGTGGATTCCTAATTGCAGTTTACATTGGACTGCTATGCTATTGCTCTGCCAGCTTGATCGATGGCTTGGTGATCTAGCAATCTATGCGAATTTCTCGCCGTTCTTTTTGTGGATTGTTATAGATTTGATAATTTGGCATATATTGTCATAGGATTCACAAAAAAAAAACAAACTGTGTTTTTTTGTTTTATTATTTATAGAAGTGGCAGAGAGTACCAACCAACAGCCTTGAATTGAACCATAATCCAGCAATTAAAAGGCAGGCAAGAGGGGCATGGGGTCTCCCTCTCCCCATGTGTTGTACAGGTAGAAGTTAGAACAGTTGTTCATCTAATCCAACGGCTGTGCGTTTCTTGAAAAATCAACGGCCGATTGTTCTTTACTCACCGTCACCTTTTTGTTTTGCTATTTCACGGTCATCCTTGCTTGGCTATGTAACTCACGGTCATATATTCCCTCCCACATACATTGCCTAGGCACCCAGTCTCACCTGCTGGTCAGTTTTGTAACTCAAATCAGAGTCGATCAATGCTGGTTAGATTTGCAAGTTAATGGCTTTGTTTGGCAGCATGATGCATGCACTGTTTGATAACCAACAGTTGCTTAGTTGATGTAGTGAAAGAACTAGTTACAGGCTACTGCGCAGCGCCGTAAAGAGCTGCCCAACAGGCCGAGAATTTCCAGAATATGTCACTCAATTTGTAACACTCTCAGATAATGCCACCAAGGACGTGAATTGTTTCATTCCGTGTCACTCCGTCCCTCCGAAGTGGAGCGCCATCGCCCGCCCGTGTCACAAAATCCGTCTGAGTCGGGCACCGCCAACGAGTTCCTCCCCCACGCCGGCGAGTTCTTCTTCCTGCACACGCTAGCGGCTCCTCCCCAACGCCGATGAGCTCTTCCTCCCCACGCCTGGCGAGCTCTTCTTCCTCCCCACGCCGGCAAACTTCTTCCCCGCACATGCTGGCGAGCTCTTCCTTCCCGCGCCGGTGGAGCTCCTCCTCGCGCGAAGCTCTTCCTCCCAATGGCGGCGGCTCCTTCCCGCGCCGGTGAGCTCTTCCTCCCGTGCCGGCAGAGCTCCTCTCCCCACCGCAGCGATCTGTTCCTCCCGGCCGGCGTAGCTCCTCCTCCCCACGTTGCCAAGCTTCTCCTCCGCACATGCTAGCGAGCTCTTCCTCCCTGCACCGGAATGGCGAGCTCTTTCTCCCCAACACCAGCCAAGCTCCTCATTCCCTCACGCCGGCGGCGGCAACATGATGCAATGGACGGTGCGATACGGACGGGCGACGGGCGATGAGCGTAACTTCGGAGAGACAGAGTGTCACGGAATGAAACAATTCGCGTGCTCGATGGCTTATTTTGAAAGTGATACGAATTAAGTGGCAAATCTTGAAGGTGGTGCGAATTGAGTGGCATACTTTGAAAATTGTTGGGGCATAATGCATGTATTTAGAATTATAACTTTCACCTGTTCTTTTTTTAATAAAAGAGAAAATGCTTTAGGCTCGTCTTTTCTTGAAAGCATAACTTGCTATTCGTAAAACTGGTAGGGTTACGGGGTTGCCTGCTTACCAAATAGCATAGTTTCAAGCAAAAGATCGCTAATGCATCATTTGAGAGTTAAAAACACAACTACCAAAGAAGGTATTGTCTTGTTCGTCGATAGTTATTTAATTAGATGTGTATATCTGGAGTTGAAAAAATGGGTTAGAAATTCAAGTATGAATTTAGGGCCTATTTCATATAGTTTCACTTCGAGGGATATCGTCTATGGTTAGGAAGTGCTTCAAAGCTCAAATCAGATAAAACACATTTGATGTGTTAGAGGCAACATGTTCAAATCGTGATACCCTGAATCATGCATGCGCACATATACTTTCAGTAGAAAGTATATGATGTTCGTATGTTATGGCTTTTTATGTTGAGCAGCGAAGCCAGGGCCGGGTGACCTAGAGCCAGTGCCCGGGCCCACCGCACCTAGAGGTACAACAATGCTCTCTCATCTTAGAGTGTATGAGACTTTTTTTTAATAATGGATTAAAAACCCAGCTAATTTATGGAAAAGGATGTATACAACCATAAATGTCCATACAAGAATACTTATACTCTCCCCATTACATGTGAAACATTGACGACATAACAAGTTTAACCACCACAAGAAAGAAGAACCAAAACTAAGCTTCAATTCTTCTTGTGAAGTTCCAACCATAGGTAGAGTAGACTTCCAAAAGTTTCATCTCCAAGGTTTTGCATAGAACCTTCACTATATTGCCATCATCCTCATTAAGAATAGCAACCAAAGTCTTGCCAAATATCCATTGGAATATCCATTTGCAAGTACGGAGATTCCGGTTGAGGATTTCTGCTCAGACAGAACTATTCAACCGGATACTCTGGTATTTGTTACTAGAGATTCCAGTATAGTTGGAGCTTCTCCAACAAAGTGAACAAGGAATAATCTCGAAAGGAATATTTAGGGAAAAGAGAGAAGTGATTCCAAACACAAAAAGGGAACAAAAACACACGGACAAAAGGATTTTTTTTCCTGAAGTTCTGATCCAAAGATCCTACTCTTCATTGAGGTGCTTCTTAGAGCTGGTACAATAAAGTGATGTAAGATGGTTGTACAAGTTACCACATCAGATTTGTGCTTACGTGGAGGAAAGAGAAGAAAAGCGGGCTACAGATTCTTAGCTAGCTTCAGCACGAGCTCAAATAAACTATGTGAGAGATGGTTGAATTAGGTATTAATGATGTGATATATATCTATAGCTAACTATCTAGCTCTCACCTCACGGCGTTACAATCTCATCTCTTTGTGTTCTCTCAATACTCAACTCTGTCTATGTCTCACGTCACTGTCGCCACCCACACCCGCGGCAAATACCAACACCATGCACTCCATTGGGTCCGACAATTTTAATTTGTTTCTGAGTCGAGGCGCACCATCATCTTCGAGATCTGAAACAATTCAATCTATATCCGCACCCGCTTAGAAAATGTAGTGTAGTATATGATATGACTAGAGGTGAAAACAGAGCGGATTCGGACGAATAGTGATGAGACCATATCCTACACCACATTTTTTAAGGGATTATGAGTGGGTGTGATGGTGTGCAGATGTGATGCAGGTAGTTTTGGATAATGGAAATGGTGTGGACTTGGTTCGGAAATAGATATGTGTATGTAATAAATATAACATCAATGCAACGTGCAAAAGTACAATAACAATAGAACATCTGATTTCTAAACATGACTCCCACTCTCAAGGACAACAACCAGTCAGCTGTTAGGAGGTAAGAGCCGGAAAGGCGTCTCTCAAGACCATCGGTTATCATGTGGTAGACCGTCACCTTCACCTCGTCGAAGATTAGGAGGCTAGAGGGGAAGGACTGGAGTGGTGTCACTCACTGCTCGCTATGTCATTGTGTGTTGTTTCTATGAGTGGTGGTGGCTACACAAGCATGAGATGAGACGGTGAGAGCCTACAACTAAGGAGTTTATGTTATCTGATGAATTGGTCTGTTGGATAATCCAATGGGAATTTTGGATAATCCGCATCTGCTGGATTTTAGCGATACCACAATCGTTGGATTTCTATAAACCCCTACCATATTCTCATTTCAAACAGATTCAGAACGGATCGGATCGGATATTATCCGATTCATTTTCACCCTAGGCATGACTGCTATTGTCCAATCTTCTCTGTTTTCACCCCTATTATATTAAATTCGCTAGAATTGTTACACTCAAGGTTTACAACATCATGAATTCAACACTGGGTATCCATCTCTACAAATGCATCATCTCTACAAATGCATTGTACTATAATTGTGCTAAGTCATGAGCTACCCTATTACACCATCTTTCAATATGCCTAACCTCAACTTCCGGGAGCAATCTCATTATACTTTTCACTTCATTGATAGTTGACTCTCTCTCAAAAGTAGCTTTTGGAGCACGAAAAAACCAAAAACAAATGTGAAAAAAAAAATCTTGTGCTATCTTGCATAATCCAACCATGATGAAGTTACATCGGCACCGTCGCAAGAGGAAGGGAACTCCACCTATCTTATGCTAAATAATGTATATTACCTTACAAGCATTTAATTATTATATTGTTTTTTTTTTCAAACACACTATCACTGGGAAGATGGTGAACCACTATTGGCAAATCAAATTTGGTTTGTTGTCAAAAAAGTTATATTCGTTTCTTGAAACTTTTCTTTTTATGATTGCATTGTTGTTTTATCTGGAGTATATTTGCAACAATATTTTAATTGTGCATGTAGTATTCTTGAAATTGCCTCATTATTGCAAGCCAATGAAAATGACTTACTCTTATGAGGGCAAGTCCTTTGCTATGAAAATGAAATTTCTTAAATATTGGAAAGATATTCCCATTTTGTATGCATTTGCATTTATTCATGACTTGCGAGGATTCCTCAATGTTTTGCCACTTCTTGGCACTACAAAAGTTGATTACACCAGCTATTTTTCTGATGTTCGGGCCAAATTGTTTGAGGTATTTCGGAAGTATGAAAATAAATTGCAGGTAAGAAGAAATTAGGAAAATATCCTCTTTAGATCCCTCGTCTTTGCATCGAGTTTAAATTCCGGTATTGGTTTAGGGATATACTTCCTCTATTTCACAATGTAAGACTTTATAGCATTGTCCATATTCATGTAGATGTTAATGAATCTAGCCACATGTATGTGTTTAGATTTATTAACATCTATATGTATGTGGGCAATGCTAGAAAGTCTTACATTGTGAAACGGAGGAAGTAATTTAAACGACGGAACGCTGAGGAATATAAAGTAGACTTTCTCTAAGAAATTACAATTGAAAAAGGAGTTCTGCTGTTGGGCCGTAATGCTAGGCCCAGCCACGCAGAGCCTACGAAGCGGCCTTCCGGGCTCCGGCCCGGGGCCTATCATTTCCCAACAAAATTCCCAAGTCTCCCCAAAGAAAGGAAAAAGAAAAGGAAAAATCCAATCTCCCGTCTCCTCAGGAGTTCGCCCGCCGCCAGCGCCGGCGCCGATCTCCATCCCGCGACCGCGAGCAGCGGCGACGTGCTTCCGCCGCACCCTCGCTCGCCGGTGAGAATCCGCCCTCTTCCCTGTCATCCCTCCCTACACCACACCATTCTCGGATTTGCTTAAACCCTAGTTTCACTTCTAGATCTGGAAGCTTTCTATCTTTGCCTTAACCTTAGTACTAACAACAGTTAGTTCGTTTGTTCCTCAAAATGTTTTCTTTTTTTTTTTTTGGGGGGGGGGGGGTTCAATCTCTCGGACGAATTGATTAGCCTATTTTCTTCAGCCCTGAGTTCCAACATTTGGAATCGTGTGTAATCTGTGGATCATATAGCGACCAGAGTGTGTTGCGTTGTAGTGTGTGTAATCTGTTGGATCATATAGCGACCAGAGTGTGTTGTATTGTAGTGTGTTGTTTGAGAGGAAGCATACGTGAAGCTTCAGAAATATCTGTAGTGTGTTGCGTAGGTTGCTGCCATATTTACTCCTAAGATAAGAGTGTTACTTGAGAGGTGAATCCATTCTTGGGTTTGCGAGTTATCAAAATTTCCGGCTTATATTCAAATGAACTTAATCCCAATAATGGAGATCAGGAATCATTGCTAATAATATTTGGAAGTGGTGGAATAGCAAAGTATTTGATGGGCTAGTCATGGATACACGCTCTACGCCACTGACCTTCCACGATCACATGGAAGTATGGAACTCTGGGCATCACGCGCCTCTTGGAAACTGCTTGTTGAGCCGGTTACTCTCTGCTGTAACTCCCTGCTTCCTTTAACCTGACCGATTTAACCCCTCTCATCACTTATTCCCTGTTCTGAAATCACTGTGCTATGCACCATTTTTTTTATTGAGGAAATGTAAGGTTCAGATGGTCTGCCGCAGCCTTCTGTTGCTTACTCAACAGAAGCTAATTTGTTCCTGGGTACCACACAGCATGTGGTAACCTTTTTGCTTGCTAGATGCTACCTAAGTCTCAGGTTTTCAGGAATGTATCTCAATTTGCTCTGAATTGGTAGTATTAAATTTTTGAGATTTATGGTGGCGTGAATTATCTAGCTTTTCTTGGCTGCTGTTCATGTTGCAATTCTTACTGCAGTCAAAGCTGCTGGCCTTAAATTTGATGATGTTAACCTTCTAAAAAGGTTGAATGCGGAGGCTATAGTGTTTATTCAATTCTTATACTAGTCACAACAAACCAGTTCTATTTGTCAGAAGATTATCTTCTCTGCTATCACTATGCCTTGGGGCTAAGTTACAGGGGTTGTAGCCGGGTGAAACAAGAGGTTGGGGTCCTGGACCAAGGCAGCCGGCAGGCATTGAAAGTGTGTTGCTCTAGCTTATCAGTGATTACCTCTAGATCAGTGGAGAGATGTACGCTGTTGAGTATTGACTTCTTCATCTACAAGTTTACATGCATACGGGGGTCATCATCTATCTATCTTGAACATTGGAATTTGAAATTATTTTCTTGAATCGTGCTGCTCTTACTGCCTTTCGCAGTTTTGACAATAATATGTAATGGGTGTCAATTACTTCATCAAGTAAAGTTGCTGGAAACACACTAGATTTCCAGGCAGGAGTCAGGTCCAGGAATCAATCAAACATTGTGTGATTGGGCTTCACATTGCACATTAATACGTATGCTAAAACCCCTATGTTGAACCCTCGTTATAACTTATAAGTGCTTATGTCTGTTTCATTTCCTGCTGCTCTTCTACCATTTTAGATTCATATGTATGCTGAAACATCACAGATTTATCACTCATGTGAACACTACACAGTAATGGCATCTGCCTAAATTTGTTCTGAGTTTTTAGTGCTTATTAAATTTCTCTAAATTTTGTTTTCATTGCTGTCGAAAGCTCTAAATTGCTACGTGGTTCATGACAAAGCTAACATTTACCTTCTCCAGGTGTCCGGGTATTTGCAATCAATGACATAAGTTCCTCAGCTGTTGAGTCATGGCTGCCCAGATACGCATAATAATGAAATCTTTTATGAGCCAAGCTAACAAGGTTCAAGGGGTTATTCCATATGCGCAGAAGATTGGATTGCCTGAATCACGATCCTTGTATACTGTGTTACGATCACCTCATATTGACAAGAAGTCCAGGGAGCAATTCTCGATGCATGTCAAGAAACAATTTCTGGTACAGAAAGCGGAAACGCACGAGCTGCAAAAGAAGCTGTTCTGGTTGAAGCGCCTGCGCCTACTTGGAGCTCAGTACGAAATCCAAATCAGTTTCAAGACTCGTTTGGATAAGAGTAAGCTCCAAGCTGCTTTGTAGTTGGTTTGTTCACCCTTGAACAAGACTGCTTCTCTGTCTTGGTGTTGAGATTGTCAAACAGAACCTTTGCATCCATTAGCATTTCATATGAAGAGCTGCATCATTTGGAAGAGTTCACAGGAATGTTGTACTAGTAATTCATTCCAAACTCAGTATCATTTGGAAGAGTTTACAGGAATGTAGCAGTAGCAATTCATCCAAAATATGCTATGAATTATGATGACGCAGCACGATCTGTAATAAAACAGATGTGCCTGCATTCCTGGATTTGTTGGTTTTGTTTCTAGTACAGTCTAACAAGTCATGACATTCCAATCCTATATACTTTTTATTCGTTTGTTCTTGGTACTACTAATTCACATGAGCCATGATAAAACTCAGGGGCTCAGTGGTGGAGATGAGCTGTTGAATTTGAGTTTAGAGTTGGTGACTAGTGAGCCTGGTTCTGAATCAAGCAGCCCAAGCACAGTGTCTGTTGGTCACAAGGTCTGCATAAATCTTGCCCCTTTTCGTGGAAGGACAACAAAACAGAGTGCAAGCACATCAACCTCTTGTAAAATTTGCATTTCCGGCTATCCATTCAAACTGTTCTTTTTTTTTTTGGCAAAATACGTAACATAAAAAAAAAGGCGAATCATGCTGAACTGTATTATACAGTGTTGGACCATGTGGACACTGTTTATAATCCATGCCCTCTTGAATTGGGATCCGGTGCAGTCACAGTAGGGATTGCAAGCTGATCTGCAATGTGAGTACGGATTCCTCTATTCATACTCTTTCCCAAAATAAACCATCTATATACACCTCATAATACAACGAATCTTGACATACTCTATATTCAGATTTATTGTCCTAAAATATATTACATTCAGATTTATTGTACTAGGACATATCCTAGTACTATGAGATTGGTTTGTTTTGGACAAAAGGGGGCCTTAATCAGGCTGGCCGACATACTCCAATTATTCATCTCTGTTTGTCAAGCTGATGTGCGCTCCTTCTGAACTCCATTCATTAATTGAAAGCGTCTTCTTGGCTTGTTGTCACCTATCAATTGATCTGATATGAATTCGATACCCTAAGATACAACTCAGTTGTAATGGATAATTAATGTGTCTATGTCAATTTTTTCTCTGAAGGAACCCAAATATCTCACCTTGATAAATCCTATAGCTAGTGTATAATTGCACTCTTGTATTCTATTACTGGTACTCTTAAATGCTAACAGGTTTGAGGTTGCCTAGAAAAATAAATAACTATGTGGGCTCATTTGAGACTGGGAATGTGGTGAGGACATATCCCTATCATTGATACAACCATACCTAGTATACAACAAGGACCAATTATTCGAGCTCAAGCACAACAACTCAATTATCAGGAACATTGAACACGAACAAGGTGGGAGGAGGAGCAGCCATGAGAACGAACAAGTGAAAGCCAGCATGAGCAAGGGAAAGTTCAGACAGCATGTCCGGATCTACAGGCAATGGCAACTTCAATTGGTCATAACTCTTTACTCCAAAGAGTGTTGGAGGCTCATGAGCACTTGTTGGAAAGGGTTTTGATATCTACTTTCAGATGGATCCAGAAACACCATCAAGTTCCATTGAAGCTGTCCAGAAACTACAGAAGAGACGTTCGGACCTCGAACTTGCTAGTTGGGCCTTGTATCCAGTAGAGCCCATTAAGGAGCATTTCAGCTAAGGTCTCCCCAACCTCCTGCTGTTCTCCACCATATATTAAGGCAGCAGCAGCCACCAAGAACACTCGAGTTTTGTTTATACGCAAAGTTTAGTTTCAGTTACTTCCTCGTATTCGTGTGTATCGGCTAAACCACCTGGATGCTTGATTTTGAACCCTGACTTTATGTGTATCAATTTTATCATTTGGCAAGTGTTGTGAATTGTTTCCTTGTCAACTTGTTCTTCCATTGCCTACAAGTTAAATATTGTTCTTGGCACAACAAAAACAACAACAAATTAGAGCCGATGTACCAGTTGCTAAGGCGCAACGCCGCTCTGGTAGTTGTAACCGAACCACCAGCGTCATCTCCTCCCTCAAATCGAAGTTATTATTCTCTCATTAAAAGATTGGGAACCCCGTTGCTACATCCAAATGTGGATGCCCCAACAAACATGAGCATGGATGTGTTTAATTTGTTCCACTATATTTACTTTCAGCTACTCATACAACCTCTACATCATTTTGGCACTGCAAGTTATCCATACAACAAAAGGAGGTCAAGGTTTCCACAACAATGTTGCTCTTCTCAATGATATTCCATCTTCAAATCATCCTCATATCAAGTTTTTGGCTCTATGAGCATTATTTTTTAAAGAATTTTTCTTTTCAGTTGAAATGAAAGCGTATTCTCCAGCAAATTATCAGTTTTGTAAGATACCTTTCAGCCATAACAATCTTTTTCATATCTACTAACAAAATATACAAAATTTAATTGTCCTGTAGTAAAATTTGATTTTATTTTACTATACTGATAGTCGCATATATTTCCAATTTTTGCTCTGGGCCGGGTGCCCAGCTAAGGGCTCCCTTAGAATGGAGGAACTCTGTGGGAATTGAACTGGTAGCACTAATCCGTATGTTACAGCGCGGAATATTAGTTCGAGCGCCGCACAATGCCCTCTCCTTCCGGTTTTCCTGTTTTTTACCACCCCACCTTTCCTTTGCATCTCACATTTTCTCGGTTCGTTTTTTTCTTTTTTTTTACCACCCCCACCTTCCGTGTTTCTTTTTTCTCTTTTCCATCTCATCCGTGCTTTATCAATGGGCCCGGTAAAATATTAGCCATCCAGATTTTTCTATTTTTTGTTCCTTCTCTGTAGTTTTTCTGTTTTCCCGTTTTAGTAAAATATTTACCGTCTAGTTTTTCTTTTCGAGTTTTTCATGTTTCTAGTATTTATGCATGTTTCAAAAGTAACGAATTTAATCCGACGAGTTTTTCATTTACTCCCAGACTCCCACATCTGCTCTTTCAAAAGTAACAAAATTATTCGCATGAATGCCTCCATATCATATGGCACCTAGTCGTAAAAGGAAAGAATTACTACCAACTTACAACTCTAGTAATTCTTTTACCAATATTATAAATATTGTTTAGATTTCGTGGTCTGTGAGTAAAACAATTACTACCTTCCTCTCGTTATAGCCCATGATCTCATAGCCACCGTGTAGTAATATGTTTACTGATGTATTCAATACATAGTATAAGAGTAAAAACTGAGATTTCGTGGTTTGTGAGTAAAACAATTATGACCTTTCTCTCGATATAGCCATGATCTCGTAGCCACCGTGTTGTAATATGTTAATTGATGTTTTCAACATACAGTATAAGAGTGAAAACTGATACTAAGAGTATTGTTGATATGTATCACAAAATAGTCGTATGAATAAAAAAATTACAGGCTCAATCACACACAAGCAATAAAATTACTCACAGGTGAATCAAACTAGAAAAGAAAAAAATGATTCAGTAAAAAATCTATCTGGTGGCTTCGCTGGATCTTGCTATAAGGATGAAGAGGATGGTCTGTGTCTCGTGACTGGTAGTGGAGAGGGCAACCAGGTGGCGAGCAGTAGTCGACGATGGAATCATGGAAGGATGTAGCGGTGTGGTTTAGAGATGAGCTCGACATTGCACAGTAGCAGCCATCCATCATCTAGCAAGCACGAAAAAAAATGCAAAAACATTCCTGTTCATGTCAATAGAGATGACGAGCAAAAGAAAAATAGCAAACAACCTCCATCACCGGCGGACTCCACCCTATCCTCTGCGGCTAGCCACATGGAGCATGATGTGCAAATGTAGGACCTGTGCAGCCCATCAATTGAGTTCAGGTAATATTGGAGATTGCACGTTAATTTGATTTGCAAAAAAAATTAGGGCTTCATGCGTGAAATGGAAGGAGAGTATGTAGATGCAAATCAGAGTATTATTTTCTTACTTGCTTGTTTTATCAATGTCGCCGATGTGGAGCAGCTGCTGGTTGTTGCTATTGGCCCAGGTGAACACCTCCTTGCTGGTTAAGGTGCTGCCCAGCGTCCGACGGCAAGGCCCGAAGTAGTGCCTTCTCCTCAACTGCCGCCGGCCATCGCCATCAACCGCCACGGTGTCGCCGTCCTCCTCCATGGTGTGTCGCCGATCTGTGGGCTGGGATGGTGGATCGATTCAGATCCCAAAAAAAAAGGAAAAAAAAATGAAGTGGGGGCGAGAGTGGTTGGTTGGGTACAGGAAACATAGAATATATACCGGAAGCAAAGAAGTTGATTTTATCGAAGTAAATCATTTACTCGGATAATGGTGGGAGCACGATGCGAGACGTGTGGTGGGATCGCAAGAAGGGGAGTTGTTTTTATTATTGTAGTAAACCGTTTACTCGAATAAAGGTGGGTGGCAGAGTCGCGCGATAGGAGTAAATCGGTTACTCCGACAATGGTAGGAGTGGGATGACGGGACGTGGGGTGGGGTGGGCCTGAACTGATATATGCTTGGGACTTGAAATATTAGGAGCACGCATAGTTCTACTAATTTATATGAAATGTCTACAAAATATCTGCGTTCCAAGAAATATTATCCGGAAAACACAATTCTGTGGAATATTCTGTTTTCGATTGTTTAATTTTCCGGTGGTCAATTGTGCTTGCCTCCTTGCTGGTGGTCACTGAAAAACAGTGCTAGACTGCTAATCAATTAACACGTGCGGACTAGAAGGACTAAAATAACTTTAAAATTATATATACGTTATTTCATAAAGATAGTACACAAGCAATATATGGTCGATCTGGCTTGTGCAGGTGCTCGATCGGATCAATTACTATTTAGTCTAATAATTGATCGAACAAGAACACAATCAGAAAAGAGATTCCAAGCTATATCATATCTGGAAAAAGGTACAGATGCTAATTGATTTAATTTGAGTTAATTAGCTCCAGTTATTGCAAATATTTGGTCTAGTTGTACTTGTACGGTCATATATGGTTGCTTCCTGGCACTAATTAATCTCCATGGCAGGTGGGCTTAACATCTGGGAATTTCGCTTACCAGACGACTAAGTTGTGGTGCTAATGTATTCAGAATGAGCTTTTTCAGATGATTTATTGAATTATTTTTAAAGTATTAACTCGATTATTAATACAGATTAGTTACTAATATGTTTTTAAAACTTCTTCTATTACATAACTGAACACTCGTTTTAGATCTTTATTAAGTTTATTTTCAAATATTTATATTATATCTAAAATCAAGTAGATATTTCATGGTAATAATCTGCTCACTAATCTAAAATAAACGGGACCTTAGTCGATAATAAGTTAGTTATTCTTACTCAAACATATATAGCCAAGTGTGTAGTCCCATGGATTAATTTATTAAAAATCGTATGGCAGACTACACGACTATGGGGAATGGATTTAATGTGGAAAAACCTTTTTGGGAAAAGAAAAGAAAAGAGTGTAGTTTCAATATATAATTGTGTTTTTTTTTCAAATTAAGATGTTTTTAAAACACAAGTACAATGTTTTCCTAAATTAGCTAGAAAGGTTAATACTTTAGTATGATCAAATGCCATAAACCACAAAATAAAACCATCTAGCTTTGTAAATGGGATTCAACTTTAGTGTGCCTAGCCAACATAAGCTCCGGTGCCAGACCGATCGGTTGTAAAGAGAATTCATTCAATATACGTTGCTTTGAATATATAGTATCGGATGTCTTACTTGTTCATATTACATAATCTCCAGTGCCACACCGATCGGTTGTACAAGAGAATTCATTCACTATACGTTGCTTTGAATATATAGTACCGGATGTCTTACTTGTTCATATTACATAATCTCCGGTGCCACACCGATCGGTTGTACAAGAGAATTCATTCACTATACGTTCCTTTCAATATAGAGTACCGGATGTCTTCCTTGTTCATATTACATAATCTGTGGTGCCACACCGATCGGTTGTACAAGAGAATTCATTCACTATACGTTGCTATGAATATGTATAAGTACCGGATTGCCAATCTTACTTGTTCATATTAGAAGACAGTTTTCCAAAAAAAAACCCATCTTGAGTTTCCCATTTCTTATACTCCCTCATTCCCATAATATAAGAAGTTTTAGAGTTAGAGACGGTTATTAAAAAAGTAGGTATAAGTGAATGGTGGAGGATTGTGATTGGACAAGTACGTAGTGGAGTTAGGTGGAAAAAGAATGGTGGAGTGTTGTGATTGGTTGAGAAGAGAATTGTAGTGGCGAAATTGTTATATTTTGGGACAAATCCTGAAGGCTAAAAGTTTTTATATT
The DNA here is from genome assembly GCA_000338895.3 of Oryza meridionalis. NCBI lineage: Eukaryota > Viridiplantae > Streptophyta > Magnoliopsida > Poales > Poaceae > Oryza > Oryza meridionalis. The sequence continues at coordinate 21,185,847 of CM002529.2, read as the reverse complement.
TTGGGACAGAGAGAGTAGTGATTAGTAAATATGGAAGCACTTACAAGTTAAAATTATGGAAATATGCTACTGCCAATGTTGGATATAATCAGACAAATTCAGTTGGCAACATCAGTCACAAGTCATAGACTTCTTTCAAGAAACCTCTTTAATTAATTAATTAACATCATAGCAAGATCTGGCTAATCTTCACATCTTTTAGCAAAAGGATCATTTGTCTTTGTCTTTATATGTGCAAGTGCCATATCAGTATCTTGTTACTCAATGGTTGAGATTTACTAGAGCTCTCTTAATTATTCTTCTTTCTTGTATACACTGGTCCTACTCCAAAAGCCTCCAATTAAGCAGGGAACTTCAAATTAAAGTCTCCAAACTAGATATATCCTAAGGTAGGCCAGATACGTTCTGCACTATAGACTTTAATTTCAGTATGTACTGCTACAAATGCTACTACCCAATTTAGAGCACTTTAGCTTATCTGGGTTTAAGTTAGGTCAGATGCCCCTCCACTAGCTTTTGGCTGCTATTAACTAGTTTCAATCGTGTGTGCACTCTGCCAATTCTCCTAATTTAAGAGTAAGTAACAATAATTAGCTAGGGGATTAGGATGCTTAATCAAGTATGAATCATCTGATGATGCATGTCATGATAATTAAGTAGGATTGATCTGACCCTTACTACATGGGATGAGCTGTTCTTGTGCTAGTTATATATACTTTTAGACCACTTGGAACAATAATGCAGAGGTGATGCCACACATTCTGTATCGAGTGTGGGAGAAGATAAGATATCATGCAGATCTAAGTTAGCAAAGAAGTGATGAACAACCTTTTTAGAACACAAGGAAGAAAAAGTGCTCCAGATTGAGTATTGTCATTTGTGACAGTGAAAGACAGATAATCCTTTAATTTATTCGCATCAATGTATTATTGGATGTTTGTCCAACGAATGTAAAATCCTCTGGATTCGGTCAAGCCGTCCACCGTAAGTTGAGTGCGTTGAGAGTTGGGAGTGTGTGTGATCAACTAACTAGCTTTGAGTGCTCCAGAAATTATCTTTCAGTTGTGAGTTGTGACCCAAGGTTTTGTGCATTGCCAAAAAGAAGGTAGTCGTCTTAGGTTTTGGCAACTACCAAAGAAATCCTCGTCCTGGGACTCCCCCTTAGAGGCAGTTTAATTATTGATGTCTCTCTCTCTATGAACAATAGGAGATTGTTTTAACAGCAAACAAGATTATATTGTTTCAGGACTAGGGGAAGCACCATTGGTGGTTATAACACATGGAGTGCTACTTCGTTTGCACGTTTCTAAACGTAGAAACGCTTTTTTTTAGGGGGGGAGGCCAGCGAAATATCATAAATTTGAGGATAAATAATTGATTTTTTTACCAAATTTAAAAAATGAGGAAAAAAAGTTTTTTTTTTTTTTGGGGGGGGGGGGGGCATTGTGATAGATATCCAAGCTGAGAATGGCACCATAATAGGCTCACATTGATTAGTCCAATAATTATGTAGAGTTTGATGGAGCTCCATCCTATGGAGAAAACAGAGAGAAAAGGGGACAAGCTAGGGACGAGTATAGTAGCTTGGTCCTTGAGGTTGTGACGCGTGTAGCGCGACTGCGCGAGATCGTAGAAGGATGGGGGCAATGGCTGAATAAGTTGATATGTGGACCTGTGCATTAGTGATATATATGTGAATAGTGTTGGTTTGTGACCGAAATTTTGATAATTTGATCTTTAAAAAAACTTATTTAAAAATAAACCGTGAACTTAGGGTTATCGGAATTGGCATAGCGGTCCAATGACTTAGCGCCAGCCAGCATGACACTAGCCGTTGCCACGCTGATGAGGCTGTGTGCAAGGTGCAAAGGGTCAGCGCCATGTTCCAGGTAAGGTCTTAAGTAGAGGATATGTTCTTTGCAATCGTCATCCCCGGTGTAGCCCAATGGTCAAGCTCTTCACATGGCAGGGTTGAGAGTTGTTGTCGACGTTTGATGTCGCGATTCCGGTATTTGCATAGTATGGAGATCGTTGGTACTAGGATATATGCGAGACTGAGATAAAAGAGACAGAGACGAGGATTTTTATATAGGTTTGGGCCCCTGAATTGTCAGGTAACAACCCTACATCCTGTTGGCCGAAGCCGGTATTGCTCTTATTCACCATAATCACACCAGTACAATATTTGGGGTAGCCTATCTAACTGTTGTCGACATGGCGGTCAGAAGGTCTGACTCGTAGTCGACAACAGAGTAGTCTTCCTCCTCGAGTTCGTGTCCGGCGAGATCAGAGACAACGCTAGATCCCTATGGCTGGCCTCTATAGGTACCGGATAAGGTCGATCCAGGCATATCTCTAATGTCAATATCCGGCGGCTTGTCTTGGTGTATGTTGGCTTGTATGTTGATCTTGTGTCTTGATTTATTGTTCCGTGTCTTCTATGGTGGGTGTCCCTCCTTTCCTCCTAGGGGGCCTTGTATTTATACCCATATGTGTCCCCTTGTCCAAGTAGAACTAGGGAAACCAATATGGATACAATCCGAGTAGTCCTTGTCGTTTCCATGTAGAACTCTGGTTGTCTTTCCTTATCCGGAACTCTCTCCATATCCGAAGTCAGTTCCCGTATAAGACATGGTATGTGGTGGGTCCTACCGAGATTTAATCAACTACTATTAGGTATGTTGTATCCATAACCCTGACAGTAGCCCCCGACTTCAATGCAAATGAACAAATTCATATTCTCAACCGCAGACCTTGGAGGAACTGTTATCGAGCTCATGTGACCGTTCTCGGTGAGTTCAGAGATAATGTTAGACTTCCTTTATCAGCCTCGTGCGGGCACCTAAAGGGTTTGTCTGAGTCAATCTCCGACGTCAACCAAGAAAGTACAGAGCATACGACTAAGTCTCCCATCTTGCTGTAATCGAGAATTTGGATTGATGTCAAGAATTTTTTTTTGGCGGGTACACCATCTTTTCATTTCATATTCCTTGTCGAGATCCACCAACCGTTCTCGAGTGATCGAGAAGGCGCAGAGCCTTCGACGAAGCCTTGTCAACATTTATCGTACTCACCTTAGTCGATCTTGGTGTAGAACCATAGAGACATGGAGTTTTCAACAATGTCGAATAGAATTTTCCTTCAATCAATACTCAGAAAAGAATATTAGATAGAAATAGCCCCCGAGAGAATGCTCAAAGGGTAACATGTTATAATATGTATGAAAAATTGAAAGTAAAATAAATTTACAGACCAATATTTTGTATATGGGCGTCTTCTCTTTTACCGACTTCGATCAGTCAGTTTGTTGAGTTCTACACTCTCCCTAGCCCCCAGCCTTGTCATCGGAGTATTTTTCTCGGAAGATAAGGCTCTTAGACCTTTGACCTGCCTTGGTTGAACAAGCACTGATCCTAGCCCCCAGCCGTGAAGTTGGAAAATCCAATTTCCGATTACACGGCTTGGTTAATACGCACGGTGAGAACTCTTACACGATCAGATCTTACATGGTCTTTTGTCTCTATAGGATCCGACAAGGCTTTATCGGCTCTGGGCGTCCCCATCCGAAGTTCTCTTAAGTTCCTCGGAGGCCTTGTCAAGACGGCGTAAAGGGACAGTAGGATAGGTTTCAACGCTAGGTGCCATCGTGGTAAGGGATCTCTGGGTAAAACACTTGGCGATATTGTGTACCTGATGTCAACTTTGTTAGAGTAGAGGTAATGGGAGAATCGCTACACCTCTGGTCGAGGACCAGGTGGTAGTCGCAACTCGACCACTTGAAGTAGAAATAGTAGGAGAATCACTACACCGCTAGTCGAGAACCAGGTAGTAGTCTAAACTCGACCACTAGAAGTAAAGGTAATGGGAGAAGCGCTACACCGCTGGTCGAGAACCAGGTAGTAGTCGTAACTCGACCACTAGAAGTAAAGGTAGTGGGAGAACCGCTACACCGCTGGTCGAGGACCAGGTAGTAGTCGTAACTCGACCACTAGAAGTAAAGGTAGTGGGAGAACCGTTACACCGCTGGTCGAGGACCAGGTAGTAGTCATAATTCGACCACTTGAAGTAAGGCGAGAGAGATCACTACGTTCTACTGGTTCGAGAACCAGGAGTAGGAGTCTCTTAGTCACCTATAGGGGCGCTAAAGTTGGTTTATTACATGTGCATATCATGTGGCCAGCATGACTCACATACCCAACTTATAGCATATCCGGATGTCCGTTCGCAATCATGTCGGGTGATCAAGCCGACGACGTTCGCGAGGAATTATCCGTTAACAACCTTTTCTCGGGTAGTCCAGCCATGGCCGGTGCTATGAGATAGGTCGTCGGTCTTCGTTGGTAGGTTAGGTGCAATAACTCCGCATTTGTCGAGAATGTTCTTGATAATGGGGTGTACTCGACCACAGCCTACTCGAGTGCTCAATTGTTCCTGAAAAATATTTTCTAGAAGGTAAGACATATAGCAGATAATAACGAGTATGTATTCGAAAAACTGCATGGATCTTCTAGTATTATCAGGATATAACGAGCAGATGTAAATATCAGGCATTATGTAAACCGTAAACAAGCATTATTTATACGGAAGAAAATAGAGCGAGCCCCAAGCATTAAACTGTAGTCGATTTAACATCGGGGACACTTGCATAATAAATATTGTATAAAAAACACGCTCTAGGTAAACATAATAAATTTTTGATCTGACAATATCTGAAAATAGGTACGGTAAATTGTATATAAAATATTACGTAGCTTTATAGATATATGCCGGATATATCTATAGAATTAGTAGATCAATTTAAAAAATCAATCTACTAGATACCTGATCATGGGTGGCTGGACACGTACTGACTCCATGCATATGCATGTGTACTGTGTACGTGTCAGGAGCAGGCATATTTGTTGGATCGATGTCTCGTTGCTTTTAGCCCGCGTCATCAGGACGAGTAGTCAGATTTGTCAACTAGAAATTTGATTCTAGCGCAAACTACAGAACTCCTCGAATCCGATTAGGATATTAGCGGTGCTTGGATTTCAGCTCCTCGACGTGCTTGTTTTGTTGATGGAGATCGATGCCGAGTCTGGCTTGGACTCGGCCAGTCGATGCCTCCCACCGGTTGGCGTCCCGCACGTCGATGGGTTGGTGTTGGATCAGTTTTGGATGCCGCCGACACCATGGTCCTCTGCCGCTGCGACATCTTGAAGCTTGATCGATCTCGCCGGATCGAATAGTTGATGGTGATGATTCCAATCTCGTCGGGAGACGTACTCTGGCCGGGTTGGATCTTCCTGGTCCGAAGTCGTCGAGTAGCTTATTGTTGGAGAATCCATCTCTTAAACCCATCTCGTCTAAATCCTGAAGCACCAAAAAAATCCCCCTACCTGGTGCGCCACTGTCGACATTTGATGTCGCGATTCCGGTATTTGCATAGTATGGGGATCATTGGTACTAGGATATATGCGAGACTGAGGTAAAAGAGACAGAGACGAGGATTTTTTATACAGGTTCGGGCCCCTGAATTGTCAGGTAATAACCCTACATCCTGTTGGCCGAAGCCGGTATTGCTCTTATTCACCATAATCACACCAGTACAATATTTGGGGTAGCCTATCTAACTGTTGTCGACATGGCGATCTGAAGGTCTGACTCGTAGTCGACAACAGGGTAGTTTTCCTCCTCGAGTTCGTGTCCGGCGAGATCAGAGACAGCGCTAGATCCCTACGGCCGGCCTCTATAGGTATCGGATAGGGTCGATCCAGGCATATCTGTAATATCGATATCCGTCGGCTTGTCTTGGCGTATGTTTGCTTGTATGTTGATCTTGTGTCTTGATCTATTGTTCCGTGTCTTCTATGTTGGGTGTCCCTCCTCTCCTCCTAGGGGGCCTTGTATTTATACCCATATATGTCCCCTTATCCAAGTAGAACTAGGGAAACCAATATAGATACAATCCGAGTAGTCCTTTTCGTTTCCATGTAGAACTCTGGTTTTCTTTCCTTATCCGGAACTCCCTCCATATCTGAAGTTAGTTCCCGTATAAGACATGGTATGTGGTGGGTCCTGCCGAGATTTAATCAACTACTATTAGGTATGTTGTATCCATAACACTGACAGTTATGATCTAGGTTCTGTCCCTTGGTTTGTATATTTTTATTTCTTTTCTTGTTGGTAATAGATAAAGCTTAAAAAAGTAGCGCTCAAAGGGAGAATTAAACCTAATAAACCACTGTCCACTACGGTGCATTATGGGGTCCATGTCGCATGGCACTGACCCCCTTGAACTTTGCACGCAGCCTTGTTAGCAGAGCAGCGATTAGCCCCATGCTCGCTGGAGCTGAGCCATTGGACCTTAGCGTTAATCCCGATGACGCTGAGGTCACGGTTTATATTTACAATAAGTTTTTGCTATGACTCATTTTCAATATAATTTTTTGAAAGGTTAAATTATCAACATTTCAGGGTTTGCCAAGTGACATGAACCACATGAACCGTATGTGTGCATGTCTAGGGTTGAAGATGATTGGATTGGCTACAAGCTAGGGAACATGGTGAGGAGGATGCTGGTGGCCACAACGAGGAGGCTTTCTATAGAAGATGGGTTGAAGATGCTAGATGCTGGTGGAGTGGTGGCCACACTAGCTCCATTAAAGGAAGGATTGGGTGATTGGGTCTACCGTCTACTATGACAACAAATTATCAAGAGATCGATATCGGTCGACAGAAACAAAGAACTTACTAATGCTAGCTCTATAGCCACTGGATGCGTTCATATATTGGCCCCGTTTGGCATAGCTCCAGCTCCCAACTTCAACTTATCCAGAGATGGAGCTGTGCCAAATGGTATATATTCTTTATTTTTCGGAGCGGAGCTAGCAGAGTTGCTCCACAAATTTGTATTACGGGGGTGGAGCTAGGTTTTTCTGCTCCACAGCTCCACTCTACCCCAAAAGACCCACTACCATTTAATTTTTCAATATATTTACACAAAAATGCCACTGAACTACCCCTCCACACCGCTCTCCCCTCGTTCTCTCTCTTCCCCGTCTTCCTCCTGACCTCTCTCTCTTCCTCCGTCTTCCTCCCGACCTAGGCGACGACCGGCGGAGGGCTGCAGCGGTGGCATCGGCGAGTGCGTGGCACGGTAGTGAAGCGGTACACGCAGGCAGCAGCCAGCAGGTTGCGGTGGTGGTGCCGCACAGGGTTGCAGGTGGCGGCGGCACAGCATCGGCGGCGCGCGAGGTCGCATGCGGCGGCTCGGGCGGAGCGGCATCGGTGGCCCGAGCGGCGGCGCGTGAGTGGAGCGACATCAGCGGCGCGCGAGCTCATAGGCAGCACGGCGTTGGTGGCGCGCCGGCTGACCGGCGGTGGTGCGCGTGCGGAGCGGCATCGGCGGCGCACAGGCGGAGCGGCGGCAGCGCGCTTGCGGAGCGGCATCAGAGGCGCACAGGCTGATTGGCAACCACGTGCAGCAGCAACGCTAACAAGATGTTCAATGAAATGTCGATAAGGGACATCGTGGCGTGGAGCTGACAAATATAGCCAAACACTTTTTACACCCACCTCAGCTTCTATTGGAGCCAGCTCCCAATGGAGTTGGGAGTTAGAGTTTAGAGCTCTACCAAACGGGGCCTGTTTGGTAGAGCTCCAACTCCTAAATTTAGCTCTAGGAGTTGGGGGTTTGGAGTGGAGTTGTGGAGCAGCCTAAACCCAGCTGTATCTCTTTAGTTTATTTTGTGAGAGCGCTTCACCCAACTCCGCTTTCACTTTAGGTGGAGCTGAAACTGTTTGGCTGGGCTATAGCTCCATGAAAGGTGGAGCTAGAGCTATGCCAAATAGACCCTTCAGCCCATTGTGGAGTGGGAGGAAGATTCTTATCGCGATTTCTGTTTTAAGCACATCGGGCATAAATTATGTTTGTTGTGTTAAAAACGAAATAGTTGACTTTATGGTCTTAGAAACTACTACATTGGAGAGCTAATAAAATAAATACAATGTCAAGTTTGCTTTTAAAAAAATGAGCCATCTTTTTCATGATTTCAGTCACATTTTTTCACCATATGATTTCTAACATAACACTCATGTAAGTATTTCTTGACTTCCGTTTTCATCTTTTTTTCATTTATGTGTTATTTTGAACTAGCATGTCTTAAGGAATCAATTGATTCCTCCCTTCATCCCAAAATATAAGAAGCTAGTACTATGAATCTGAACCTGGACAACCTCCCTATCCATATTCAGATATGTGTCCCATCTAATACTAGCTAAATTATTATATTTAGAGACAAAGGGAGTGGTAGGTAATTAATCGTTCCCTCTGGTTTATTGCGAGTACTAAGAAAAGCTGCAGCATAAGATTTGTAATTGCAGTGTATAAACATATGAATTGACGGTGTACATAAGACACATGTTAAAATAATTTTACCGCTTCGATGAAAATTCATCAAAATAAGAGAGAATCTATTTTATATCACAATGATTTGCCATGCATCAACTTTATCTCCCTCTATAATATGCTACTGACTTTATCAATTTTTTCTATAATATACCATTAGGGTGGAAACTTTTCAAGAAATGAATAAAATATCTTTTAAGTCATACAAGGGTATTGATTGACCTACTAGAAGTTTTGAATAATTATGAAAGTTCTTTTTTTACATAGCCTTCTTACAAAATATAGACATTTGTGTGCATTTCAAGATTATGTACATTACTCACTACTATTTTAATACATGCAAAATAAAAATCTTAAAATATACACATGCTTTTCTATTATGTAAGAAGGCTATATAAATTTTTTTCATTGCTTTTAAGATTTATAGCAGGTCGATCAATAGTCAACTCTTGTAAGTCTTGAAGAGCATTTTAGGTTTTTTTTAAGAGAGAAACTACAGAATGGATACCGTTCCAAATACCCATGTATACCAGACATGACACCCCGTATGTATCAGATCTAGTACCAAGGTATCATGCTGACGTCAGCATGATACTGTAGGTATCAGATCAGGTACCTTTGGTACCAGACATGATATCCTGTAGGTATCAGATCTGGTATCTAGGTTCCAGGCTAACATCGTCATGGTATTTCTGGTACCAGATATGATACCTCTTAGGTATCAAATCTAATATCTAGGTATCATGCTGACATCAGCTATTCCATTGCAACGGTATACCGTTATGTACTATTTCTAAGTATCCATCTCAATAGCATATTAAAAAATAATTGATAAAGTCAGTGGTATATTGTAAAGGGAAACAAGATCGATGGTAAATCGTTGATCTAAAGTAAACTCTGGCCCTGTTTTGGATCTAGCGACTAAATTTTAGTCCCTATCATATCGGATGTTTGGACACTAATCAAAAGTATTAAATGTAGACTAATGATAAAACCCATTACATGACCCTGGACTAATTCGCGAGACGAATCTATTGAGTCTAATTAATCCATGATTAGCCTATGTGATGCTACAGTAAACATGTGCTAATTATGGATTAATTAGGCTTAAAAATTTTATCTCGCGAATTAGCTCATTTATGCAATTAGTTTTATATTATCTACGTTTAATACTACTAATTAGTGTCCAGACATCTGATGTGACATGGACTTAAAATTTAGTCCATGATCCAATCACCACCTCAGTCTCATGCAATAAAGGGCTAAGCTAGGCGCCACCAAAAGAACACCATCCTATCATATCCAGTCACTATTACATATGCGTGCATGTTTCATGGGTTATTGACCTGACTGACATACTTTAGTTGTTGCTGGATATCGCAGCAAATATTCCGTGTACTACTTCACACAAGTCTATTGGGCGCCATGGCTTGCATTATTGACCTAACAAATCCTGAAAGGAAGCTGTCAAAGTAAGGATCGATGCCAACGTGTGTAATTAAGATGAGAAAAGTGCGTGCTAAGGTGATATATATTCGTTAGGTATTAGCTTACGTGCGTGAAAAGCGAGTGATACCTAACTTATGGTCGAGTATATATATGTTTAGCATCAGATTTGTGTATGTGTGTGTGTGTATGCGTCTGACTGCAGAAAAAATGGCTGGAAAAGACTCGATCAAGGGAATGAGAAGGAAATGCAAAGGTCAGGATGGGACCGCCACTATCCACACGAGAAGTTTGCAAATACTAATCTAGCTTGCGTTGTTTGAGAAACACAATCATGCATGTTCCTCAAGGAAATAAAAGTAAAGTTAAGTAGATAAGGGTTAATCAGTGACGGGGGCTCATAATTTTGTATAAGAAAATAAGAGCAACAACTTGCTGCGGAAGAAGATTAAAGGAAAGTAACCCCGGATGGTTTTTACACCTTTCAGCTGTAAGCTCAAAGCCGACATGGATCCTAAATGTGGACTGTATGTTTTTTTTTTCCTTTGTAGAAGCATCACTATAACGTAAATTAGTGAACAAACACCAAATATAGAATAATTATATAAAATAAGATAGCCATGATCTTCTCCACTGGTGAGTGGTGACTGACAGCAAGCGGTGTAGTAAGAAAAATACTGCATAAAGAAAGGGATATGAAATATCCATAATCGATGCATCAAATGGACGCTAAGTGATCGATCTTATACCTCCCGGTCCAAAACGTTACAAAGTTAGAGTTAGGGGAAGCCATGGGCCACCCATCTCATTGTTAGCGACAGATCAACTAAAATCTTTCCAAGTTCTGACTGAGGTTAAAAACTAAATGGTTCTGATAGCTCAGATTAAATAGTATTTGATTTTGAAAGTTATTTGTTTTTCATTCTTTCACAATGATTCGAGGTTGCGCAATGGTCCTTTACTTTTATTAATTTCTAGGGACCAGGGTTATTCACGTCATTACAATTTATGTACTTGGTCATAAAACAACATATTCTTTCATAAATGAACCTTGCAAAAAAAAATTGGAGAAAATATTGTGCTTTTATTGGTTAAATAAACTATTTACACCAACTTTTTCATCCACACCTCCCTTGTTTCAAGGACCGAAAAATTAAACAAAAAAGAGTAAGTTGCTCTTAATTTGCACCGGGTAAAAACACACTATTTCACTTTACCCTAGGTTTAGAACATACTTTCGTTTTACACCAGGTTATTTTAAAATAAGTTTCACTTATCACTAGGATTCATCACCAAAAACCTCTAGAAATTTCATCAAATTTTATAAAATACGAATGGAACTTTGTAAATCATGGTCTAAATTCAAAACATTTCATAAGTTTCACCTGTAGTTTATAAGATTTTCCTTTAACTATATGACTCAATCTAGTAAATGTCAAATTAACTTATTTAATTTTGATATAAAATGGTGGAAAGTGAAAATTTACAGTAAAGCCAGTTTGAAACAAGATACATTCTACCCAGTACAAACTTCAATTTACTTAATAAAAAATTCAGCTACACAAAAATGTTGGTTTAATTTCACTATAACGTTAGTGTTTGACTATATAATTCAGTGCGCCATTGTAAGTAACAACATCTTATAGTCCGATACATTTGGTTGGCTCAGCTCGCTATATAGTTATTCGCTATGAGCAAACCTTGGGGGACTCTAGAGCTACACTTCTGAGCTTTAAAAGTCTACCAACTGAAGCCACAAATCAAGGTGGCAGATCTACCTGATGCGTGAGTCTTCGATCGATTGTTCTTATATTTTAAGTTGTGCTCCCTACGTTAAATAATATCAAATGTCGGACTAACTAAACCCCAAAAGGTGGAGATCACAAATATGATTCACACGGGCAGAACTTGAACTTTTTGGTCAATATCAAGTACTATGGCATCTAATAATTGAAGAACCCAAAAGGAAGAAAAAAAAACTACCTCAATTATTGGCATTTCAGTACAGCGCTAGTGATGCATGTACACCCATCCAAGGACAAGAAAATATGCTTGGAAAGCTAGGAAATCTAGCTTGACACGGATGGACATCCACTTGGCGGGTGCATGCATGTGTGGTAAACGACTCAACACTCAGAGGTGGCCTGTGGCCACCCATTTTGCGTTTGCCATTGTCCTCCTCTGCATATACCACAGTGGAAGAAAATTCCACGGATAAGACCCCCGATGCATTGCTACTTCCTAAGCTTGCTATCATAAACATGCTTTGCTGCCATGTGCTCCATACCTCCTATAGTGCGTGTGGATCAGTGGATGGTGCAACTTGTATGTGCATCTAGATGATGTCTATGTATGTGTAGTACTATTTGGTCAGAACATGTCTAGCCTCACAAATTGCCACTACTAGAAAAATGAATTTTACCGACACGAGGACTTTTATTTTTCCAGGCGAATTAAAAAAATACCATTTGCAAAAATAGCTAGAAACCCCCTAGATCTAGTCCCGCCTGTGACAATCGAATTTTTCTAGACAGAGCCTTAAGCACTCTGCCTGTAAAAATAATTTTGGAAAAATTTTATTATCGCAGGAGGGACCTTATGTGGTCTGGCGGCAAAATATGGAGATACGTAGTAGCTATTAAATCCGCTAAGTCCCAAGACCTCCACCTCTTTCCCCCACTCCCTCTTCCTCAGCCTCTCTCCTCTCCTACAGTAGAAGTCAACATTAGAGAGGGCAGGACGGCGGTGGAAAAGGGTGCGGCGGCTCAGCCCTCCCCTCGTCCCCACCCTCCCAAATCCCACCGGAGGGGGGAGTGCAGTGGCGGTGGCGGAAGAGGGTGTGGTGGAGTGGCCCTCCCCCCTCTCCCTCCTAGATCCTGTCGGTTGGGGAGTGTGGCAACAGTGGCGGAAGAGGGTGCGACGGCGCGGCCCTTCCACTTCCTCCCGACCAGATCCCGCCGGGGAGTGCAGCGGTGAAAGAGGTTATGGCGGCACGGCCCTCCCTCTCCCTCTCGGCCAGATCCTAGTGCAGTGACGCAGCCCTCCCCTCCCTATTTCTTCCACTCCCTCCTAGATCCTGCCGGAGGGGAGAGGGCGGCAGCGGCCAAGGCGTGGCCCTCCCCCCCCTCCTATCCTCTCCCTCCCAGATCTGGTCAGAGGGGGGAAGTAGGCGGCGGCGACAGAAGAGAGTGCGGAGGCGCGGCCTTCTCCTCTCCTCCCTCTTCCTCTCAGATCCAACCAGAGGGGGGAGGCCGGCGGCGGCAACTGCACCAGTAGAGGGTAGCAGGGAGAAGGTAGGCAGCGGTGGAGCTGTGACAACAACTCCTTCATTGGCACCACACTGCAATGACAATGATGATGTTTTTGTTTGCTTTTTCCATGTTGATTGATGTTAATCTACAAGTCGGTGTTGTGAATTTGAATCCGGTGCTCTTGTGTTGATGTATGGATGTTTGTGATTGGAATTTGTTGGATGGATGAAAAATTTGTGAGAATTGTGATTTGTTATGGTAGCAAGGGGTGTGAAAGCCGGGAGGGTCTGGTAGGGATTTTTTTTTTTGCTCCGAGATTATTTTCGTGGGCACGTGGCTATAGCGACTGGGAAGATGGAGGCCGCCTATGGCACTTGGTCCACCTACTAAAAGTTGATGATTTTCATAGTCCTTTAGGTATAGGCGGAAGATTTGGCCACCTACGGAAATGTGTTTTGGCTGCCTGGAAAAACCACTTCTCAAGTTTTATATTTATATATAATATATAGGGGTGTGCTAAAACACACCCTAGGTGCGTGATAACTAAAACACACCTCTCACATAGTAAATGTTTTACTACGCGTTATATGTTAGACTTAGTACAGGGATTTGTGATGGTCGCACTTAGTAAAAAACGCACACTACGAGTACAATCATCACAAATCCCTATATTAAGTCTAACGGTAAAATATTTACTGTCCAGTATTAGAGAACATATAACGCGTAGTAAAACATTTACTATGTGGGAAGCGCGTTTTAGTTATTACGCACCCAGGGTGCGTTATATTTCACACCTTTTAGTTTGTTAATTTCTCGCTTTGTTAGAGGCCGGAGACCTTTGAAATTAGAGAGAAAAAAATTCCATGTGGATCTTTTGGATAGCAACACATCAAAGGCAATGTGCAGGGTGTATGGATGACTATATCTTGTCGGAATTGCTAAATGGCATTTGACAAAAAAATCAAGTGGGTTTCTTATAGATTTTGAACCACCTAATTTGCTCGAAGATTTTTGTATGCCCAACTCCTCCTCGATCTAGTTTCGGGGACTAGCAGTGACCCAATGAGTTTTGGTTCAGGGTTTTGCATTGGGGTGGCCGTGGGATCGGGGTAACAGCCAACATTGGCAAGCAGGGCAAAGCAGAGCGAGTGGTTATGAGGCAACGGTCATGAGCAATGGGGAGCCACTGGAGACGGGGAAGATGGTGGTGCAAGGGCACCTAGCCGCCGGCAGATAGAGGAGAACGAGAGGGGGGGAGGGGGAAAGCCAGCTAGGACGGGCCTTACTGGTGAGGCTAGACAGCGGCACATTGGGGCGGTGGTAGCGGAGGAGACAGGGTCGAGGCGTCGAGGTCGCTAGCGTTGGTGCGGGGCGGGTAGAGGGAAGAAGCGGAGGAGGGGGTTAGGGTTTTTGGGATGTGCTCAAATCTCAAAGGGATCTAACAATCTAAAAAACACAATATATTAGGAGGCTTCTATCAAATTGATAATAGATGGTCTCATTTCTTATTGCTAGCAACCCCGCTATAAGGTTTTGTAGGAGGACAAAGGCATTATTGTGGTCACATATATCATGCACACAATGTGCACATCGCAATATGTACAAAATGGTTGTGTATTGATAAAAAAAAGATATTATATTCTCGGATTTAGGGATATTTGTCAGCATCAGGATTTGAAGAGAATCATACATTGCAATATATCCATGACTATACCATTCCATAAGAAATGAATCGTCCTTGCTTACCATCTGTATTACTTAGAAACAATTTATAAACATAGATGTATTGAATATTGCTAGCCGAAGTTACAAAATAAAAGGGCCCTGACAGATAGCTCTTGGCACTAGCTACCAGAAACTCAACTAGCCCTGACAGCCCAAAACAGTCAGCAAAATGCATAATCACGTCAGGAAAATACATCCTAATATGGCACTGTTAGGAAAATTCCGTAAGAACTGGCTTGTTGGAATTTTTTTTAATTTTCCTGATGTGTCTCTGTCGTTACGTATTATAAAAAAATATCTTTTTGTCACCTAAAGAGCTTAAGCAATATATTCATGATATATGAAGCGATGGTCGATTTAGCACATATATAAAAATATCAAATATATAGGGGTTTTTAGATACAAATTAGTTATAGTAGTAATTTTGTTAATATATATAATCAATTTAAAAATGCATCTGACGACACTTCTTCCTTTTCATAAAAGAAGAAAATAATTCATTAGGTAGTGTACTAGTGAAGGTATATATGCCAGGATTTAGCTTGCATTGGTACGTGTATGATATTTTACTCAATCTGTAAATCTCTATTTTACAATCAATATGCAACAAATAAATTAATCATTAGTATAATTTTACTGAACTTTATTTGAATTTATAATTTCATTTTAAGTGATGAAAATTTTGCATGAGTTAGTCACTCCAGCTGAATGTTGGGAAGTACAAAGCAAGCAATTAAACATATCAAGGAGTGTGTCTACATTTTAGGCGACTTAAATTTTAAATTATCTCTGCCACTTTTCTCATTCCTTAATAACAATCCAACAGTTCTCATCACTTCCTGTAAAGTTCCTCATTTCTTAGATATAAGGTTGGATGATAAATTATTCTAACTTAAATATGTAAACATAGAATAAACTTGCAATTAGTAAAAGTTTACAACATTGCATGGAAAATATTCAAACTTGGATAGGCAATAAAGCAAGTCTTTCTTTCGTTCCCATCCCATCGCTCGTGTCAGAAAAAACCGCCCAGCTTCCACCCCATCCCACATCACACTACTACAGAATACGTCTTTGCAGACGGACGGCAACGATTTTCGCATGTGGCTAGGCCAGCCGCATGCGCGAAATCGTCTGCAAAGATCGTCATCTTTGCATACGGCTAGAGCAACCGCATGCAAAAATATTTTTGCATGTGGTCCCCTATATCAGCCGCATGCGAAAATGAATTCAGCGAAATAAAAAAAAAGAAAAAAGCCGAACCCTAGCCCACCGCCGCCCAATCCAGCCGGCCTCCACGCCGCCGGATTCGTCGCCGTCGTCGGACAATCCGCCGCTCCAAACCTAGCCCACCGCTGCCCAATCCAGCCGGCCTCCGCGCCGCCGGATTCATCGCCGTCGTCGGGCAATCCGCTGCTCCAACCGTTGTGGGTGTTAGGGATGGGTCTGGATGGTTATTAATTGGATGTGACAATATTTCTTTCATATAGTTTTAAATTTAGGCTCTGTTTAGATCTCTTGGCATCTTTTTTCACACTGTTACATCTAATGTTTGGACACATATATAAAGTATTAAATATAGAAAAAAACTAATTTCACAGATTGCATGTAAATTGCGAGACGAATCTTTTAAGTCTGATTGCTTCATGATTTGACAATGTGGTGCTACAGTAAACATTTACTAATGACAGATTAATTCGGCTTAATAAATTCGCCGCACAATTTACAGGCGAAATATGCAATTTATTTTGTTATTAGACTACGTTTAATACTTCAAATGTGTGTCCGTATATTCGATATGGCACGGTAAAAATTTTCACCCCTAAATCTAAACACAGCCTTATAAAGTATAATACTAATTAAAAAGGAAATATATATATCTCAGAACCCATACAATAGGATATATGTGTACCTTTATGAGATAACTTGGATCATGTCAGATATAGATATACTTCCATATGCAATTATGCATGCAAGTCAACTACTATGAGAGTTTTTCGTAAAGGACACCCGTACGTCTCTTATTGCGGGTTGCGACACGGTATAGGTAGGAGGATCTTAGGCTGCATTCTTTGTCGTCTTTGCTGATAATTTGAGTGACAGAGAACGAGACAAGTGATGAGTATGTTTTCATTTAAATAACAATTATTACAAACAGTTATTCAATTTTTAAAATAAAATATATATTGTTTAATAGGTCGGAAAATATACTTAGTGGTACATTCGGAAAGAACCTTATGGCTGTGTTCGTTCCTGCTGGTTGGGACAAATCTCTTGCGCACGTAAAACGGAGCGGTTCATTAACGTATTATTAATTAAGTATTAGCTATTTTTTAAAAAAAATAGATTAATATGAATTTTTAAAGTAACTTTGTATAGAAAATTTTTGCAAAAAAATACAACGATTAGTTATTTGAAAAGCGTACGTGTGAAAAACGATGGAGATGAGTTGAGAAAGTTGGGGAAAGTGACATCGGTTACGTAAACTAAATGAGTTATAGGAAATTCATCTAACAGCTAGGATTTTAGTTATATGAAAGTTGTCAGCCAAGATCTTAGTAGTAAAATAAATCAAGAATCAAGAATATTTCAATTAACTTAAACATTACATGACATCCCATACAAATAAATGTGATAGAAAAAAATTCAAAAATATTTAGTTGAATTATATAATCCAACATATTAGGTTATGTTAGGCATCCCCATAATTGCAATTCTGACTAGTCGCGGATATATACGAATCTATAGTATGTACAACTGTATATCATCCTTTATAGTTCATCCCAATAGTTATTATCCTTTTTATTTTTTATTACACAAGATGTGCACATGCGCCACTACGAAGCACATCACACTCACAAACCTGCGAGTGCAGCCCTAACACATGCTGAGGGTAAATCAACTGGCTAGATTTTTTTATGGTGGAATCAACTTCACCCGGCTTCAAATCTTAGATTTGATATGGTGCTCGTATTTACGGTAAATTATTCTTTAAGTGGCAGGCGACGTACCCATCAACAACGAGACAGCCGTAGTGACTTCGTCAATCCAAAGATATACCGGCCTAGTCTTTCAAAGGTACTTATAGCGGTAGGGTATGAGTATGTACGTTTATAGGAGTGAGTGTGTATGTGTTGTGGGCGTTGTGTTTGTACTGTACTGTTTGTCAAAAATAAATACGTGAACACAAGTGGAAACTCCTATTCTCACTAAAATTTTATTAAAAACGCACTCGCATATACTTAATATTCGCGCTCATGAAGATTTGAGTCCTCGTGGAGAGTCCTTGTGGATAGAGTAATAGACTTGTTCGGTTTGAAAGATAAAATCTTGTTCGGTTTGAAAGATAAAATAAAGGATTTGGATTTCTAAGGATGAATTTCTATAGATGTCATTTGGTTTGTACAAATGAGATATAGGAAAATTAGAAAAGAAAAATTCTTTCCTACTCCCTTTGTCCAAAACAAACTCAACATAGGTGGGGATATGACCCCTTCTAGTACAACGAATCTGAACAGTCCTTTATCTAGATTAGTTGTACTAGGAGGGGTTACATCCCCAACTAGTTTGAGTTTTTTTTGGACTAAGGGACTACAAATTATAGAGAGAACATAGAAAATTTTCCATCCAATCAAAACTTATGAAAAAATTCATATGAGTTAATGTATGCATTTATTCCAATTAATTTATTTTTCCTATTCCTACAAACTAAAATTCCTCTAAAACCAACAACCCCTTGAGACTCTAGCACCGCATAGACTGTAGCACCACATACTAGTTCTTTCACATTATCATTTTTATTTAACAACTAAACTTTAAAGGTAATATGTACACTGGTGGAGAAACCGTTTGTAGTCCCGGTTCGTAACCCCCCTTTAGTCCCGGTTGTCCAACCGGGACTATAAATCTAGGACTAAAGATAGCTATCTTTAGTCCCAGGTTCTATCTTTAGTCCCGGGTGAAATAACCGGGACTAAAGATCAGTCAGCCACGTGGCCGGCCGAACCATCTATATATATATATATATATATATATATATATATATATATATATATATATATATATATATATATATATATATATATATATATATATATATATATATATATATATATATATATATATATATATATATATATATATTATGCATACATATATATATGTGCATATGTTTATATGTATAAATACATATATTACACACATATGTATAATTTAAAGCACTTAACATTTTATATGCATATATATTACCAAAATATATATTAACATTAAAATAAATGTGTACATATATAAATATATATATACATGCATATATAGTACAATTCATTTGCTCGCTAGCTATAGCTACGACTTTGACGCTGGCGTTATCTCAGAAGAGGAAGGTCCGACGTTATGAATTATCGATCCATCATAGTAGAATTCACCATCGGGATTAAGGACTTCTTCGTTGATGAATCCCATCAGTTGTTCTTGAGCAGCCATGATAAAATCCTTGTGTGGGAGATTATCCCTCATGTGAATACGCTATCATTCGAAAAATAATGACATATCAATATATGAAATTAATAAACAACTTAACAAATCGATACGCAATGAAATTTTGAATGTTTATGTATACGTACATCGAGCTCTCGTGTGGTGTATATTTGGTTTGATAGGCAGTGGGCATACTCACATACGTAGTAGCCGCATAAGTTAGTTTCCTGGTCCTGCTTTGCACACTACATGAGAAACGATGAGAGATTTAATATAATCTTTATATTTAACTGTAATTAGAGATTTAATTCAATACAATTTTGGATCATGCATATACTCACCGGAAAATGAAACCTCCGTCCAAGTTTTTATTTCCAAGTCCCACGGACCAATTGACAGAACCGATCCCAAACCCTACATGTGCAGTTGCAAGCTATGATTAATTAATTATTACCCGAGATCAACATAATAGCAGTAGAATCCCCGCGACTTTGGAATAGATGGCATTATATTACCTGTCTATCAGTTGGAAGACCTTGTCAAAAATCTTCTCCTCTTTATTCGTTGAGTCGTACACAGTGACTCTGCATGCGTCCAAGTCGAAGAATAACAGGACCCAGTGGAATCTGGAATATGCGTGAGATGAGATATATATGAAAATGTACATGCTATATGTATGGGAACAAAATTTGTTCGAACGACAATAAAAACTCACTCTGTATTGTACGGCAGTAGTATGAACGTCTTGAAATGTTGTTGCGTTAGGAGATGGACGAGATTGTCCTCTGTGTCTTTCTTGTACTTGTCGATCATTTCGGTGTTGATTTTCCGAGGGTCGATGAACCCAGTATCATAAACCCCCCGCCGTCGGGCCCTTTGAATCTCCATTCTACAACGATAAAATGAAATTATTATTGTTTACATATATGACAGGAGCTAGTTATTTAACGAAACAAATCGAACTCAAAGATACTTACAAAATCCATGCGCTCAAAAGAGAGACGTCGAGGGCGTCCAGATGGTACAGATCGAAGACATCCTTGAAATGGAGCCAGAGAACATCTTCTCCTTGCAAGAAGTCGGGGTTTCTGATCCTCGCTCTGAACATATCTCTACCCTTGGCGCTCATTTCCATGTACCGTTCATGGAATTTGTACATCTGTGTCGGTAGGGACTGTAGCTGCTCAGGCGTGACAAGCGGTTTACCGAGTTCAAATTTGTATGCCACTTCCGCCTTCGGGATTGGTGCGCCTCCAATCAGCTGATCCACAGTTAGACCGATATCTGAAATGAAATCCGTTAAGCCAAAATCTTCGCCGGTCACCAAAGGCTCGACCTCTTGGTTTGGTTGTTCTCCAAGCTGAGAGACTGGTTTGGACTTCTTGTGATAGGCTTTCTGAAGTGTTCGGTCATAGTCCGATATCTTTAAGGCCTCCTTGTTTGTTGTGGACATTCCCTTGAAGAAGTTCTTCATGCTCGGGTCAATAGGTATCTTCTTTTCAGGACTCCGAGGCTTGAGTTGCCTCTTCACTTCTCCTGCTACATAAGCATCAAGCTCCTCTTGACTGCAATCATACGGCGGCTCCTTGTTTTTGGTGGCGTCAACTTTTGCCTTCTTCGTTGCCGAGGGCAGGCGGTGGAGTTTGGCGAGACCTTGTCTTGGGAGGTGCAGGCGGACACGGTGGAGGTGGAGGAGGCGGAGGAGCCGGAGGAGCCGGAGGAGATGGTGTACGAGGAAGTGGCGGAGGAGCCGGAGGAGATGGTGCAGGAGGACGTGGCGGAGGAACCGGAGGATATGGTGCGGGAGAGATGGCGGAGCCAGAGGAGATGGTGCACGAGACACCGCTTGTCGCCCAGGGAGGATGATGTACCACTTGCGCCATAGTATAATGGCGTGGCTTGTGTCTCGTAGATGCGTCTCACCGTCTCCTCCTGGGTAGTCCAACTTGAGGTCCTCGTACGCAGCTTCCACTAGCTCAACTTCGACCCTCGAGTATCCTGCTGGAATCGGCCTGCAGTGGTAAGTCCCTGAAATGTCCGTTCGGATGGCCATTCCCGACGCCACCTTCACGTGATGAGAGGTTATCTATTAGTAATAAACCTAATCAGCAACTTGCGGAATGTACAAGTCAAAAAATCATGAAACTATGAGCATACCTTGATTGATAAGTTCTTGAAGGAAATATGCAGCTCATGTGGTGTCCGTTGCGTGATCTCATCAACGGGGCAGGTGGTTTCGTCCTAGGTTTGCATGGCGTCCATGCTTTGTGATCCTACCTGCCCCGTTGAGGCGCAGCTGCTACGATTGCCTGATGGGCTGACCATTGCAGGAGGAATGTATGGCTGGGGATCCTAGGACCGATGTGCGGCCATGCGTTCATCCACCTTCCTTGCCACCTCCTCTTGCATGCTGAGCTCGTAGCTCGATACCCTGTACTCAAGATCTGCAATCTTCGCCTCGGTATCTCTCTTGCTCCTCATCCGACTCCTGTACGTGTGGATGTCCTCCTTGAATCCAATCTTCCAGGGAATCATGCCTTTCCCTCATGTTCGTCCTGGATGCTCGGGAGTCTGTAGGGCGAGTGACAGCTCGTCCTTCTCTCTGTCGGGTCGGAATGTGCCCTGAGAAGAGGCTTCCACTGCGTCCATTAGTTGACTGGCAGCCTCGCGTATCTGATCGCTGAAGACAAGGGAGCCATCAACTGGGTTAAGCGTTCCACCGTGAGCATAGTACCAGAACTTCGATCGATCCGGCCATTTAGCGGTGGCCGGTTCGATACCCCTCTCAATCAATCTTGCCTCCATCTCCTCCCACTTCGGCATTGCGACGCTGTAGCCGCCTGACCCCAAGTGGTGATGGTACTTCTTCTTGGCGGCATTTTCTTTGTTTCTAACCATCATCGCTTGCCCTTGTTGCCCTGTCTTGTAAGCAACGAACTCGTCCCAATGATCCCTTAGCTTTGGGAATACGTCGAAGTTCGGTGTTAGCCCCTTCAGGATGTATTTCTTGTAGAGATCTCCCTTGAAGCTCTGGAACTGTTCTGCCATTTTCTTAAGAGTCCACTGTTTCACTATGTTCTCCATACCCGCAGGGAGCGTGAACGTCTCGAGCATTGTGGTCCACAGCATCTCTTTCTCTGATTCCGGGACAAAGCTGTCATTATCCCCGCGTGTCCTTATTCTGCGCCAGTACACCGTGCTGACAGGCACGTTATCCCTCACAACCCAACCGCTGTGGCGTACAAAATTCTTAGCTGCTTCTGCCGGGGCACTAGGTTGGCCGTCTTCGTCCACCTCAGTTATGATGTGCCGACCTTCTATCTTCTTCGCGGCACCTCGTTGTCCGCGTGCCCTTTTCTGTCCAGCGGAGGGATGACTTCCACTAGCCTCCTCCTCCTCTTTCCCCTCCTCGTTCCCCTCCGCATCCCTCTCCACGTTCCCCTCCTCATTCAAGTACTGGTTTGGATCCTTGTTCCCCTCTTCTTCGTTCTAGTACTGGCTGCTTCTCTCTGTGATTGTATCGTACAGTATCTGTTCCTCATCGCGATCAGCCATCTGTTCATACAAGAAATATTTGCTAAGTCTATAGGTCATATTTTATATTACTCTACTAATCTTATATTAAATCACTACTAATCTTATACTAAAATTGTAATAATCATATATGCTAAGTCTAACAATCTTATATTAAATCGCTACTAATCTTATATTAAAATTGTAATAATTATATATGCTAAGTCTAACAATCTTATATTAAATCTCTAATACAATATGATAAGTCTAATAATCTAATAATCTCTAACACTCACATTTGCTAAGTCTAATAATCTAATAATCTCTGACACACATTTGCTAAGTCTAATACAATATGCTAAGTCTATTACTAATCTTGCTAAGTCTAATAATCTAACACTCACATATGCTAATAATCTAATAATCTTATATTAAAACTCTAATAATCTTATATTAAATCTCTAACAATCACTTATTTACATCACTTGCCTGCGCGAATTCCTTCGATGGCTAGCTACCACTTCGGCTTGAGGGACGACGACGACGTCTTCTCTGCAACATTACCAAGAAAATGTATTAGTCTAAATGCAAAGGAACATATATTGTATTTCACGTTTTCAACTATATATATAATCATATATATATCCTAAGTTTAATAATCGTTAAATTATATCGTTCGTACACGTTTCGCTTGCGTTCGTTCTCACACTTTTAGTACAAGTGCATTCACGTTCATTCGTGTTTCGTTCACGTTCGTTCACGTTCATTCGCGTTCGTTAACGTTTCGTTCACGTTCGTTAAGCGTTCGATCACGTTTCGTCCACGTTCGTTCACGTTCGTTCGCGTTCGTTCACGTTTCAATCACGTTCGTTCATGTTCGGCAATGTCGGGGCGCGCGGCAGTGGCGGCAGCGGAGCGGTGGCATGGCGTGGCGGCGCGGCGGCGGCGTGGCGGCGAGGCGGCGTCGGGGCGTCTCGGCGGCGTGGCGCGTTCCGGCGGCGTCGGGCGGCCCGGCGGCGTGGGGGCGCGGCGGCGGCGTGGCGCGGCGGCGTGCCGCGGCGTCGGCATCGTCGCCGTGGCGGCCACGTGGACGTTACGTTGTCGGCGGTGGCGGCCGCGTCGAAGTCGGGGTCGGCATCGGCGGGAGGCGGAGTCGGGGTCGGGGTCGACCGTGCGCGTCGACGTCGGTGGTGGCGTCGGCAACGAGCTAGGCAGCGGCGGTTTGGAAAGAGAGAGAGAGAGATCGAGAGAGAGCGAGAGGCAGCGGCGGATCTCACCCAAGAGATGCGGTGGCGGCGGCGTTGGAGGCGGCGAGGACCGCGAGACGACGGCGAGAGACGACGGTGGCGTCGGCGCGGGGTTGCCCTAGGCAGTGGCGGCGAAGGAGAAGCCGAGACCGATCGGAGGAAAAACTTATAAGTGTTGGTGGAGAAGACGAGGGCGCACCGGAAATATATATACCCCTAGATCTTTAGTCCTGGTTGGTGAGAACATCCGGGAGTAAAGATATCTTTACTCCCGGTTCGTAACAACAACCGGGAGTAAAGATAAAATCTTTAGTCCCGGTTGGTGAGAACATCCGGGAGTAAATATTTTACTCCCGGATGTTCTCACCAACCGGGACTAAAGATATTTTTCCGCTATTTCCAAATTCTTTTTAAACCCGGTTAGGGTTAAGAACCGGGACTAAAGATAATAGCACTTAATTTCGAATTTCATTACATATGTGTTTCTAAAATAGTAAATAATGCATTACAATTATTTAAAGTCGGAAAATTAATGACAAAACCTTCGAAAATTTATTGTTGTCTGTAGTAACTAAGTGGATAATATATAATAAGCACATGAATGATTTAAAATTGTTAAAAATTCTAATAATCATATATAATTAGCATATGAATGATATTAAATTGTTAAAAATTCTAATTAATATATGTAAATACCACATGCATGATTAAATTCTAATTAACATATGTAAATACCACATGCATGATTTAAAATTAATAAAAATTCTAATAATCATATATAATTAGCATATGCATGATATTAAATTGTTAAAAATTCTAATTAACATATGTAAATACCACATGCATGATTTAAAATTAATAAAAATTCTAATAATCATATATAATTAGCATATCATGATATTAAATTGTTGAAAATTCTAATTAACATATGTAAATACCACGTGCATGATTTAAAACTTTTACAAATTCTAATAATCATATATAACTAGCATATGGATGATTTCAATTTGATAAAAATTCTAATAATCATACATAATTAACAGATGCCATACAACAATTGAATTCTATGGATATTCAATACATCCAAAATAGTTTACATCGTGTACACAACAATTACGGCAATACATCGGCGGTGACGGTTGACTGCACGTACTTTCTCCTCACTATTGTTCCTTCCTTGTGATCGCTACGTGAGTAAGGGGTGTCTTCATTTGATAGGAGGATGCTAGGGTCAATCGTCACCGTGAAAGGGGGTTGCCCATCAAGCTGATCGTAATCCTCGTCAGTCTTGTCCTCTACTCCGACGATTTTTCTTTTTCCTAGGAGAACCACGTGGCGCTTCGGCTCATCAGGCCCTTTGCCCTTTTTTTCCTTTGCTAGACATGTCCTTGACGTAAAAAACTTGCGTTACATCATTGGCAAGGACAAAAGGTTCGAACGAGTATCCAACCTTGTTAAGGTCAACCGTTGTCATCCCACTGTTATCAATCGTTACGCCTCCACCAGTCAACCTAACCCATTGGCACCGGAATAGAGGGACCTTGAGAGGTCCATAGTCAAGTTCCCATATGTCCTCGATGGCACCGTAATACGTGCCAGTTGTACCATCGTGTCCCATGGCATCGATACGAACAGCACTATTCTGGTTCATGCTCTTTATGTCTTGGTCTCTCGTGTAGAATGTGTACCCATTGATTTCATATCCCTGGAATGTCGCGATCGAGCCAGATGGTCCCCTCGCCAGGAAGGCCAGTTGTTGGTTAATCGTCTCGTTACCCATGAGATGTTGTCGTAGCCACGCAGAGAAAGTATCAATGTGATGCCGTGTAATCCATGCATCGGACTTACCGATGTTTCTGGCACGAACTAGAGCCAAGTGCTCCTCGATGTAAGGAGCCACCAATTAAGATTGTTGCAGAACTATGAAATGGGCTTTACGAAATAAATTGTTGTCTACCGTAATTATTGCTTTCCTTCTGAGAGTCCCCTTTCCCCATAGTCTCCCTTCATGGCGTGATTCAGGTACCCCGATTGGGTGAAGGTCTTCAATAAATTCTATGCAAAATTCAATGACCTCCTCATCGTACACAAATAATTATTCGTACAATAATGACAGTCATACAATAATAATAAAATAATTACAAACTCTTTCAATAGTCATACAATAATGACATATCATTATTCATACAAAAATTATAAAATATTACACCAAATAATTCTTATTTACTATTTCTAAAGTTTTAAACTAATATTAATGTGTTGTACTTCTTTTAATTTTCATTTTAGTTTGTTTTCTATTATTTAAGATTAACTTTCACAATATTTTCCTTCTCAACTATTTTATAAAACCTTCTTTAGCAAATAAACTAAATTTCTATATATTCTTTCTTCCCCACACAAATTTTCTCTCTCATCAACTTACAACAAAATTTTGGAGACAAAAAAGTGTGCAAAACATAGCTCCAAATGTAATATGACAAAAAAAATATTGGAGAATGAAGTTGCTAACCTTTTAGGCACCTCCGATTTGTATATAATCACCAAAATAAATTCACTAGAAATTTTGGCATGACCTCCCCTGTTTTTTGAAGAAATTTTGAAGCTTGTTCGGGCTGGAGGAGGAAGAAGACATATATATAGGGGTGGGACTTTAGTCCCGGTTGGTGTTATGAACCGGGGCTAAAGATCGTCGGGATCTTTAGTCCTAAAGTTACGATCTTTAGTCCCAATTAGTGTTACAAACCGGGACTAAAGATCCCGGGGGGCCTGACAAGCCCTGGCAGCATTTGAACCGGGACTAAAGATCCCGGTTTTTATTGCAACCGGGACTATTTTGGAATTCGGCCGACCGACGAAAGATGGTTTCTCCACCAGTGGTACTAGATTTCTTAACGTTTTTATTCATAAGGCCATGTTCGATTTGGAGGGGGTTGAAGGGGATTGGAGGGGTTTAAGGGAAAATAATTTCACACCATAATAGGTGTGGAATAAATTCCGTCCAATCTCTCCCTCTTGGGATTAACCGAACATAGCCTAATGGGTATTTGGTTGGGTTTTAATAGACCACACCGCTTTCTAACAATGCACAAATAGTAGAACAAATAATTCGATTGGGTAAAGGAGAGACCGATAAGTCAGGGCAATTAAATTGTGAGGAAATAAAAAAACGACCAACCTAGCTAATTGATGAAACTGAAAAAGAATATATATAATCAATTTAAAAAGATGCTCCCTGTTGATGAAAATGACATGGTCGTTTAATACTCCAGAATGGACTTGGAGAGGGGCGTACATGAAGGGACGACGACCCACTAGGTGGGAAAAAGACGGACATAATTGCCGATAATTTAGGAGCCTTCGTCTAACGTATTTCCGTGTACTAGTTTTCTCTTTAGACAAGCAAGCAATGGAAGAAAAAGAAACAAACAAAGAAAAGAAAGAAGGTGACATTTAATTACAAAGGGAATATATATTTGAGGCTCGCCGACGACGCGGAGATGTCACCTTTTTATTAAGATAATAGAAGATTTTATTGAACTCAGCCAATCACATTAAGATGGTTAAAAAACACTGAATATATTTCCGACATCTGTATAATTAGAATACACACAGTCAAAAACACACCTAAAAGTTTATAAGAAATGGAAAGTACGGAAAGTATTATAGGTCATCAATTTTAAAAATACATGACCACCCACGGTGGAGACGGTACATAGATACATGCTATGCTAGGTTAAGAAAATGTGTGTTTGCGTGTGCCTGCATAGCAAAACATTAAATCGTCCAATCGAACCCCACTATACAATAAAAAAAAAATCAAACATGACAAGAAGAAATAGATGCATTCGTCCTGACTGCCCCTAATATATATGTTTTTTTCGTCCCATAAAAAAAGAAATAGATACATTAGTCCTAGCACATGTTGGGATGAGGTTGACGAAAGCCACCAAGAATGAACTGCAGATGAAAAGGAGAGAGATGGTGGTCTTTCTCATAGTCTAGATGATCCATGTTTAAATTTATGATATATTCTCTTAGTTTCAATGGTTTTTTTTAAAAAACATGTCTACACAGCCTCAATATTAATAGTCTATAGCAGTTGAGGGAATTATTCAATATATAATCCTGTGAAAACAATTGTACATTATTTTCTTTGTGCACATATACATATGAACGATGTTAAGCACTACCTATAAGTACTTAATGCAATTAGATCATTGTTGTTAATTAAAATATCACATATCTATATATGCTTATCTCTACTACTGTAAAAGGGAGTTGTCCTCTGGTTTCCACCTATCACACGTTCCAAAAAAAACTGTTCCGTCCGCACTCTTTTCATGCCCCAGAAAACCGAAAGAAAAAATGGATAAGAAAAAAAAGTCACATATCCCGTTGCAATGCGCCTCCACATAACTTAAAGAAAGAAAAAACAAAGAAAAAAATACGTTCTCCATATCCCGTTGTAATAATGCACAGGCATGTGACTAGTCATCCTAAATATCCCACCCAGCATCACATCCTTTACCTCCCTCTCAATACCACGCATTTCTTCTTCTACGATGCTATATATTTGGCCACAAAATTAGAAGGGAAAAAAAACTAGAAAATACTACCTCCGTTTTTTAATAGATGACGCTGTTGACTTTTTCTCACATGTTTGACCATTCGTCTTATTCAAAAAATTTACGTAATTATAATTTATTTTGTTATGAGTTGTTTTATCACTCATAGTACTTTGAGTGTGATTTATATCTTATATATTTGTATAAAATTTTTGAATAAGACGAATGGTTAAACATGTGAGAAAAAGTCAATGGCGTTATCTATTAAAAAACGGAGGGAGTATAAATGATGTCCAATAGGTATGCCAAAAATTTTATGATCAAACCCATCACCTTCACAACAAATATACGAAACTGACCCGGTGACTTGACCGTTTAAAAAAGCCATTGTCACACCTACTTTCTTTTCTCTTTCTGCATCTTACAAATGCTCTTGCCTCTTGGAAGGATGTAAATTAAACGCAGTTATAAACACATGGGTAACACGAGGTATACATAAACTTGTACGCTATCTAGTTTTTTTTTTTTCGCCCCTCCCAGTGACACACTATATATACGAAGGAAAGGCCCGTCGTTGTCTAGCTATTAGTTGAGTTGTGCAGCCAAGTCAGCTGCACATGGGGAACAAGCGTGCAACAGCCAGTACACGCTACTGCGTACTACATGTTATCAACTCTAACCCTCCGTTTATAAAATATATGACAATACAGACTTTTAAACACTGTTTTATTCAGAAATTTAGTGAAAGTATGAAAAATATAAGCAATAATTGGAGTAATTTTAATGATAAAATAATTGCACCAAAATTAATTATAATTACATATTTCTTTCATCCCAAAATATAGTAATTTATGTTAGATTAGATATATCTTGTGTTAATCTAGACCAGTCTAATCTGAAGACGGATCCAGCGTGGGTGATAGGAAGACTCTCCCTATCCCGTTGAATCATTGAGATAAAGGGGACATGGGAGGGGGAAGAAGGAGAGAATGAAGAGAAGTGGGGTCTCGAGGAGGAAGGAGATAAGCCTTCCCCTCTATTATAATTCTGGATCAGCTGATCTTGGCCCAATCTAAATAGGTGGCTGCTCAAATTTGTATTACTAGATGATATATTCATATTCCCTCCATTCTAGAATATAAGTATTTCTAGCTATAAATTCATAGATGGAAGTTGCTATATTTTGGGAAGGAGATAGTTTACATTAGTATAGTGGCGGTAGTTTCCAAAGCAGAAAACCTAGACAACGGTATCCCGTTGAAACGGGATACCCTTCTATGACGCAGTACCTGATACCTGTTATAGTACTGGCTACATGGTACCCTATACTTATGATACCTGATACCCGGTACCTGTAATACCTAGGACATGACCTGTGATACTCGTGCAAGAGAATAGTTAATATGTCTATCCCATTGCAATGGGATCCTGTTTTGTAGCAACCCTCTTCCAATGAGACGAAAGGTAAAACTTCATTTATAAAGGTGAACGGTCGTATTAAACACAGAGATAGTATAGTGGCACTGTCTAATTAAGTAAACCACCACCCACTCTCGTCGTATGTACCTGTCCACGGCTATATATACCTCTCCTTCGTCTTGCTCGCCTTTCGCCACCGCCACCACCAACAACTCGATCGATTCTTTCCACGGTTTCCATACTACACGCATGGATCGCCACGTATTGCAGGGCGGCGGCGGCGCCGTGCCGGTGCCGGAGTCCAGCTACGGCGGCGGCGGCGGCGGCAGCGGTGGTGGTCATCAGGCGGATGTGGTCGTCGTCGACGGGGCGTTCCTGATGGAGCTGCTCGACGACACGCCGGCGGCGGCTGCGGCGGCGGAGCAGCAGCCGGAAGGCGACGACGCCGACGACCGGCTGAGCAGCGTCATGCGGTCCCTCGAGGCCGAGCTCGGCGGCGCCGGGGCTGCCCCGGCGCCGACGTCGGCGCCGCCGTTGGGGTCCTCCTCCGGCGACGGAGGCTCGCCGGCGAGCGGCGACGGCGGCAGGCTGCAGGATCAGCTGGATGACGTGCTGTCGCTGTCCGACTTCGACGGTGGTAGCAGCAGCCGGCCGGGCTCGTGCTCGGCGCCGCCGTTCGAGTACTGGGCGCGGGCGGAGTTGCCGCCGGCGATGGAGCACGACATGGGCGGCGGCTGGTGCGTCGACGGCGACGGCGACGGCCTCGCCGCCGCCGTGGCAGGGTACGAGTTCGTCAGAGAGCCGTGCTACTACACTTACGGCTACGGTTACAACGAGAGCTCACATGTCGAGCAGCCGCACAGCCCACTTTGGGAATAATTGACAAATTAAATAAAATTTAGGAAAAGAGGCAAGAGAAAAAAAAATGAATATATGCAGTCATGGACTAAATGAAGGCCGATATATCTTCAGGGTTTCTTCGGATTGTAGGAACTTTAGAAGAAAATTGGAGGATCCAATTCCTACAGGATTTAAGTATTGTTCACTCAATTCGGTTTGGAGGAATTGGGCATGTGAAAATTGGAAGATTTTTTTTCCTTCGCCTATGATTTCATAAGAATTTCATAGGAAACTAAACATTCACTGGGTCCTCTTTTTCATTTTCCTTTGAGAACTCCAAGACAAATCCTCAATTACATTGATGAACGGTGCAATAATTTTTTACTCGCTACTAAACTTCAGAGGGGAAAGAATAAGAGAGAAAAAAAAAAGGAAAAGTCAACACGATAAGAGTTGCCTTCTTATTATTTAGCTATTTTATTTATCTTGCAATGATATTAGTACATGTCAAACATCAGGCTGTTTTTACAGGGAACATAATCTTGGCATGAAAAGCAAAAGGGGGGAAACGGGGAGACCTAAAAGAGGCTGCTAACTGTGCAAAAGGAGAGTGCATAGGACGTACCTGTTTTTGTTCCTATGAAATTTATGCTTCTCAGATTTTACTTAATTTCCACCGAAGCATGCTTATTGCTTGTCACTGATGAATGGCAGGCTGCCATCAACTACGTCTTCCAGAATTCTGCCTATCTTTCATGTGACGTTAATGATAGTTCTTGCAAACTTTGGTGTTC
Source organism: Oryza meridionalis (assembly GCA_000338895.3). Lineage (NCBI taxonomy): Eukaryota > Viridiplantae > Streptophyta > Magnoliopsida > Poales > Poaceae > Oryza > Oryza meridionalis. The sequence goes on along the minus strand of CM002529.2, from coordinate 21,154,182 downwards.
TCCCCTGTTCTACATGTAAGATTCGTCATGTTTCCTCTCAAAAAGAACAAAAAAAAAATCGCAAATGCTGGTCAACTTGTAGCTGTATCCCTATCAACTCTACCCTCCATTATACAAGCTTAAGCAGGCAGATCAAACCCAGTTTTCAGGCATCCCATCTCAGCCTGAACAAGTAAAATGCCCTTATATGAACTCAGATTTTCCACTATTTACAACCAAAATGGCAATCTCATAACACAGCTACAATCTTCTGCTTATGAAAACTTTAGCAGACACCAGCATTCCAACAATCCAACGTGCACACAGCTTTTGTACCACATCTCTAGTGGTTTTCTCCACACATGAACAGATGTCTAGTGTTGTTTCAGCTACAATCTAATGCCAGACAGGTCACAGGGATATCTTCCAAATTCATACCTCACTCAGTGGTATAACCCAAGACAAGACAATGGAAGAAAAATCTACATTACGATTGAAGTACTTAACTATCACTGCAAACGGAGGATGGGAATGCACAATTTTGTTCTATCCAACAGGAGCCCAGCAAAGTGATTGCTTCAAAAGGGCATCTAAATTAAGCACTAACCGTTTAACCGTCCTTGAACAAGGATACGTTACAAGTGGGATTAATGCCGATCTCTACTAGAATGTACCACCAGGTAGCTACATCGCTGATGCGCAGGCTTGACATGAAAATACCCATCGACTTGGAGTGCATTTCTGAGGGAGAGCTCGTCAGATCCACAATGACATTGCCGTAGTGGGGAGGCCAGTAGGCATCTTCACATCAGAACCTAGCACACACAGAATGATTTTAGTTCCCGGAAAACATGGCGCACTGAACATCCTGCTAACAAACAAATAAAATCTATAAATAATGTTGAACATTGATACAATTTATGCCAGACCAAACATATGCAAGATCAAAAACTCAATAAGGATATTCGTGATCCTGGATACTGCATAGTTGCACATGACAAACAAATGGATGGCATGAACAAAAAATGCTGAAACTCAGTCACAAAATGCCAGAACCATGCACATTATCAGCACTCCAGTAATGTGAGTTTTAGAACAATTTAATAACTTAGCAACAACGAATTAAAACAAAAAATTATAGCATAATCCTCGAAGTTACCTCTAATTGGCAGGTGGCATTGTAATGAATGCAGCATGCCAGCATGTGGTTTCAACTCGTTTAAAATATAAAAACGTAATGGTTTTTATGACTGAAGTTTCATCACTTGTATTGAATGTATCAACATCTAAAATCCAATAAATTATTTCCTGTAATGAAGCGCATTTCAAAACATGACCAAACAAATACACCATTAGAAGTGGGACTCAGGAGTCGGGACCTCCGCTATTTACCATTGAAATATTTTGGTACACTTTAATACCATCAAAAGGTTGCTCTGTTCATATTTTTTACCATTATATGGTAGTCACCATCTGCCATATTCCTGTATTACTAGCCAAATACATGTGCACTGCTACAAGACATAACAATATCCGAGGGACAGCAGCAACATGTGGGATCTCTGGTGAGGGTGGCACCGAACCAAGCAGATCGGAACCAGTTTTTCTGGGTAGCTGGTCTTTTGGGGAAGTTGGCTTTTTGGGTTTTGTAGGGGATAACAGGAGGTTACGCACATAGCGCGGTGGAGTTGGGAGAGCCAACAGCCAAAAACTCATTTAGACCTTGTTCAGTTATTCCCCATGAGGGAGGGGTTGGAGGGGATTGAGGGAGAGAAATTCCACATCTCAATAGGTATGGAATTATTCCCCTCCAAATCCCCCTCAATCCCCTTGTGGGTGGGACTAACCAAACAAGGCTAATAGAGATTTTTGTTCTTTAGACCAATGTGCCCTGTGAAATACTACATAGCAAAAACATCTAGATGCATCTTGGTCTATCAATGATTGATTGACCTGCAATGGAGGCATGGATACAGTGCAGGTGGGCTAACTCATCTCTGACAGGAACTGGAGATAGAACCAGGTTGGTAAGGGACCTTGTCCCATGGAGCAGAATTTGCCCTCAATTTTTTGCTTCATTCTCTGTTCTAGACACTCGTTAAATCTTTCCATATGTGATGATCTAGCTGCATCAGAGAACTCTTAGCTGTCAAAGTGCCCCGGCTATGGTATTCCATGATGGCAACCTAGTCGTCTAAACATCGCCTCAAACTAATGCACCGCATTTGCTTGCTCACCTGCACAACACCCGCCTCACATGTGCAGGAGCCTTTGCCGGATAGAGCACTTGCTCCCCTGCTGTTTCATTCTGACCATCATCACATGGGGTCTTCTAACCCTGATTTCAAAAGGAAGGGGGTGATTTTGAGGAAAGGGGATGAAGCTCAGGCTAGAACCAAGAAAGGTGAGTGCGGAACGGTTGGGAGGCTCAAGCTGACAGAACTAGTAAAAACATTAACAGGTCAGCCATTTGGAGGTATTAAGTGTAACAGAACATTGATGGTATATGGAGCAACATCAATGAATTTTTCATGCTATAGAACCCTTTTTCACTTGAGTTTGACCACAGAAGTATGAGGAAGTCATGTATTGTGGATTTTTCTCATATTTAAATAAGTAGAACAAGTACATAACTACATATTACTAATGAAAGGAAATTTTGCTGCAGGGCACTCCAAAATTGTGGGATTTGCTACAAGACATTCCAAAATTGTGTTACTTGCTGATGGACTCTGCGAGCATCATTATATTATTTCCACCCAAGTGAAGAAAGATAAGGTTTGCAGAAAGTCTATTTTGCCCTTGGTACATGTATTCAGTGTTCTAAAAGTTTGGCCCTAGTCGCTAGGCGCTAGATAGCCACACCGATTAGCCATTAGATGGCTCATTAGGCAGCTAACCATCCTTGGAGGTCCTTGTGCTGCTACTTGTTTGTTCTATTGTGTAACTTTTATGCAATATGCTTGCTAATTGCTTGGAATTCACTAGTCATGTTGGACCTAGCCAACACCCTGTCGACCGTCTAGTGCACAGCGCCTTCTTGAACAATGCATGTATAATCATCCTCTTTGGACCCAGATTGTGTAAAGAGAGATAGCGAAAAAGAATTCAGGCTAAACATGTTCGATGGAGAAAACAGAAGCAGTGAGGCCATTTTCGGAAGTTGCTCCCTGAATCAGTCAAATATGTTATTTTAACAGGATAAGCGCCCAGCAACAAATTACTAACTATTTAGTAAGTGAGTAAATAGTTAATAAGCGAACCATGTTTTTTGATATCTTGTGGCAAGACCACAATTTTAGAATTTCCTTTAGCAAATTTTGCCTTACGGAAAACATCAAAGGATTCTAACTATTTCAGAACGCATGAGGTGCATATCTGCATGTTATTTTTCAAAAAAAAAAAAAAAAAAAAAAAAAAAGAAAAAAAAAAGTTAACTACGCATCTAAGCTCATCACTCATGAACGCCCAAAAATGTGAATGGCAATCTCCTCTATCAAATCAAGGTTGTGTGGATACAAAATTGTCCCCAATAGTCAGTTCTGATTTGAAATACTAAGTTGACTAAGGTCCTTTATAGGAAGATAGCTTACTCCAAAAAAAAAAAAAAGCAAACAAGTATAAACAATCTCAGCATGAAATTTATGTATCAACTATCAACCATGCATTGGCATTTTCTAACCAGACTCTATTGCTCTTTATCACACACAGGGTAACTTTGGGTTTTGCGCAAATTTAATAGGGTTGTATGAGGATGATAATGTTTTAGTACATAATACATGCATGTACCTTTATGAAGGCAATTTCCTTTTTTGTTTTAAGAAAAAAAGGGAAAAGTCTTGAACTGTGCTAGAGTCCGTTTTTCACCTTCAACTATCTAGTATGAGGTAACCTCGGCATTCCAAATTAACCCCACCCTCCTCCTTCAAGACCATTACCTCCTTAGTCACCCTCGACTGTTAAAACAGGGAATACTAATATCAAATGGCATAACTAAATAAAAGGATGTCATAAATACCTCGTGGAATGAGTTAATAAGTTCGTTTCATTATTCAACCTAGAGAAAATTCCTTATTTTCCATCTGACGATGCACTTTCCATATTTTTCATTCAAAATTTGTTATTCCCTTGCACACCACTAGTTCAACTTCTCTACCCTTTCGTGGCATCCACATCACCAGGCCACAAGAGTACCACCCTTAGAGCTCAGAATTTTGTAAAACCAGCAAACTTTGCCCCCACATGAACTGGAGCTCGCCAACTGGTGGTTCAAGGCAGTGGTGGCAGATCTGGAGGATGGGTATGACTGGCAGCTCAAAGTTTTTTTTGACGAGAAACTGTAGGAGAGACTCCTATACCATTATAATATATTAAATATAGATATGTACAAAGTTACATAGCTAGGAAGTCAGCAGGCTCTTCTTTGTCAGTGGCAGCAGCCAATACATCAAAATCATGGGAGTAGTGGAAGACCAGGAGATGGCACGCACAACCATCAGCAGGCTTGCCACACAAGCAGCCACTCCAATGGAGGCTCCTGGAAACCTGGAGGGCATCCAGCCATCCATGCAGAATTTGAAAAAGGAAATTAGATAGGGAGATCAGGAGGAGTATTAAACCAACTCATGGAGCCAGATCTATCCAGCATGGAGCAACTCAAATCGAATATCATCAAAGCTGTTGAACAAGAATGGGCGGTAGGCTAGTGGCTCATAGGAGGTATTCAGTGCAGCAGTAAGGACCCCCACCAACTTAAGGAGCAAGTGCAGCAACAGCAATGAGGCTTCCACTGCCAGCAAAGTGGTCTTTTCACAACTCAGTTAACAGCGTATTGGTGTTAGATGGAGAGCAAGACATCGAAGGAACATGAAAAGCGTACGAGGCAATGGACAGCTTTGTGTGGAAATAAGAAAAGAGTGCAAAATTCAATGGCAAATAAGGAAATTTTCTTTACCTCCTATCACTTTTACTCTTCATTCTAAGAAAACATCACTCATAAAAATGTATGGATGCTTCAAATAATAGCTTAGATACAGTTCTAAATATCATGCAGTATGCACACTCTTAAATATGTAAAGAAATTCTTCCCAACTATACCAAAAACATACGTCTCCTAAGAGTACCAACAATTACATTCATCCCTAATACAACAGATTACTTAATCTTCTCAGTCCTAACCAACAAATTTATTCATATCACAAGAAATCAAGATGTTGGTTTACATGATATCCACATACCTCTGAATGTCAGGAAAGTGAGAACTCATTCTTCTGTAGCTGGGGTTGTACCTTCCGCTTTTTCTGTAGCTGGGGTTGTACCTTCCACTTCTTCTGTAGCTGGGGTTGTAACTTCCGCTTCTTCTGTAGCTGCAATTGTAACTCCCACTTCTTCTGTAGCTGGGGTTGTAACTTCCACTTCTTCTGTAGCTGGGGTTGTAACTTCCACTTCTTCTGTAGCTGCGGTTGTAATTTTCGCTTCTTCTGTAGCTGGGGTTGTCACTTCCACCTTTTCTGTAGCTGGGGTTGTAACTTCCACCTTTTCTGTAGCTGGGGTTGTAACTTCCACCTTTTCTGTAGCTGGAGTTGTAACTTCCACTCCTGTAGCTGCGGTTGTAACTTCCGCTACTTCTGTAGCTGGGGTTGTAACTTTCGCTTCTTCTATAGCTGGGTTTGTAACTGTTGCTTTTCTTTTTTCCCTGAGAAGATTGATCTCCCGAATCAGTTCTTCTGTTCTGCACCATATAAAATGGATAGAACGTGCCCAGTCATCAAGCTTTGAAAACCATTCATGCTGGAAGTTTTCAATCATTTCATTTGCTATTGCAAGTTTTTGCTGCACCTCCTCCAACCGCTTCTTCTCCAACTCCTTGACACTAAGAACAAGGCCACCGCCACCAGCAACATCACAATAACGAGGCTTGTCACATGGGAACTTCTTCCTGTACTCATCAAAAGAGGCTCGGTTCTGTTTCAACGCCCTCCTATAACCAGTAACCAATTGTGCCATCACATTCAGATCATGCTCAAAGCGTCTAAGCTCTGCTTGCCACTTATTCTCTTGCTCAAACCTGGCTGAGTTCAATGATTGGATAATTTGTTCCTTCTCCTGGAGCATGTTGGCCAAATATTGCTTCTCCACCAGAACATCTTGAAGTTCTCTCTCTTTCTGTTCATAGAACATGCTAGCTTTGCTCATCAAGCTCTGAAAGGGTTCTGCAAAATGTGCATTGAAGACTGATGATCCAGGTGGTATACTACTATTGTTGCTGTTCCGCATTCTCTTATTTGGATTTCTCTGGTCAAACTGCTCATGGCCTGGCATAGGGTCATTGTACTCTTCAATTTCTCCAATATGCCTCTTCCCATTATTCTCAAAGAAATATGAACTCCCAGTCCCTAGGTCCAGTCCATTTTTATGAGCATCAGCCCCCATAGCCAAGAATTCTCCGGACGACAGGTCAGGCGCGTTCTCCGAAACATTGTATGTTGCAGGAATTGAGCTCATCGCCTGCAGAAGGTTTGTGGATGTCATCCCATGCAAAGATCCCATCTTTCCAGAGAATTCATCATCGTAGCTGACTTCATTCCTGATCTCATCATCACCTTTGTTCAAATTATCGAACTGAAGGTTTACAAAATCACTCCCGTGACCCTTCTCATCCCCAATTGTCCAATTCATATCTTCACCCCTATACTGCCCAAATGCATCTTCCTCTGATTCCTCTGCCTCTTCATTGCCACTATCACCCTCACCCAGATTCTCCACATTTGCATCCTCTTCACCATCTGTACTGTCATAATCATTGGCGGAGCCGATCCCCAAGCTCAACCCTGTTGCATCGTCCTCCTCATCCCCATCTGCCTCTTCTTCGTCATCCTCCGGCACTGCCACAAACTCCTCATGTGTCATCACTACTGTTTCTTCCAATGAGCCTGCATCATTTTCTACCGCAGCCATTGCTGTATCTCCATCTCCCGCTGCCGCCACATCCTCATAATTAGGAAGCATCACCTCATGCGTAACAGAAACTTCTTCCACGGACACAAACCCCATCTCCGATTCACCAAAGCTCTTGCCTTTCACATCCTCATCCACAGCCTCTGGTTCATCCAAGTCCATATGATTTGCATCCACATTTGCTGCACACGTTTCCTCCAATCCCTTGCTCAGTTTGTCCTCAACTTGCAATTCCAATTCCTCCGCGCTCGTCCCCCTTACATCCGCATCACCCGACACTAGCTCCTCCAAGCAATTGCTCCTCAAATCTGCACCCCCGGCCTCCGATTTGTCCAAGCTACTGTTCTTCGCATCAGCATCCGCATCCCCCGACTCCAACTCCTCCATGCTCTTGCTCTTCGCGTCCGTATCATCCTCCCCGTCCTCCTCATCCATGTCGGACACCTCCAATACAACCTCTCCTCCTCTCTCTCCCTCCTCCGTGCGCTCGAACAGCTCCGGCTTTTGCGCCCAGATGAGCCTCTGCAGATACGCCCCGTAGTAGCACAGCCCATCGTCCCTCTTGGGCAAATCCTGCATCTCCTTCTCGACGAGGCCCCAGATCAGCCCCGCCCAGTCAACCCTATGCGCGGACCCGTCCCTCACCGCCTGCTCCGCGGCGGCCACCTCGGGGGGTAGTATGCACATGTCGTCGCCCTGGAACGGCGGCAGGACGTAGGCCTGCAAGAGCTCCATGGCGGCGGCGACGACCGCGGCGGGGTCCGCATCCTCGGGCGCGGGCGGGGCCGCGGCGGGGGACGGCTTGCAGGGGAGGCAGAGCGCGTCGGCGAAGTGCTTCCGCGTGACGGCGACGCGGACGCCGTGGACGAAGCTGCGGCGCTGGGGCGGGTCGTAGTAGGCGACGAGGTGGGCGACGAGGTCGGGGCGGAGGGGCTCGGAGGATGAGGAGGAGGCGAGTCCGAGGCGGGCGAAGCCGAGGAGGCCGAGGGCACGGAGCGCCGCCTCCTCGGGGGACCCCTCGGGCGCGACCGGCGGCGGCGGGGGCAGCGGGTGGAGGCGGAGGCGGGCGCGGAGGTGGGCCAGGCGCTGCTCCGCGGCGGCGCGCAGCTTCAGGGTGAGGGGCCGCTTGAGCTTGCCGCCGCCGCCCGCGGGGGCCTTCCGCGGCGGCATGTCGGGATCGGGGTTGGCGGCGGCGGCGGCGGAGGGTTGGAGTGGGGGTTGGGGATCGGCGGAGGAGTCGGGCATGGCGGGTGGGGGATTTTGGGGGGGGTGGTGAGAACGGAAACGCTGCTCTCCTGCCTGGGTTTGCGTTCCGTTCGGGCATTGAATGAGGGGAGATTTGGGAAAGATTTTAGGAAAGGTGAAGGGGTTTAGGTGAAATTTTTGGGTTTCATTTATTTCGTAATTTTTGTTCAAGATTGTTATATGATTCATTGCTAATAATCGACGAGTGAAGACAAATTTGGTTATACATATTAAATCCTTGTATGGAAGATTATTAGCAATAAATCATGGAGAAAAACTATACAACGGGATCCCGTCGTACAGGATCGAGTCTCAAACCGTGGCCTAGCACCAACAGCTCTATGGCCTTCAGGCCCGTCTCCGTTTCCGCTCTCTCATGGAGTGTATACCCATGTGTGTCTGGTACATATGCCGCAATAGGGTCATGCATAGTGGGGTCCATGCACTTAGTGAATGTGTGCATGCATGCACGATGGCCCAAAAACCAGTCAAGTCCTCCTGTATGACTGCATGGTAGAAATAGGCTATCATGGGATCTGCATGTGCAAGTAGTAGCCGGTGAACCAGTGCATGCATCATCACAAGTACAAGTATATATAACTATATTGATACATGAGAAGTATCACCATCGATAGTTACATGTATCATCATTTTTATTTAGGCAGGTATCATCATAAGTGCCTACAAGTATCATCACCTCAGCTTAGGAGGTATCACCACTAGCAACTGCATTGCTATTTGTGATACCATCACAAAAACTCTAATGATACCTTGTACCTATATGGTTTCAGATAAAACCTGATATGTTGGTACCTATGAATCAGAGTTGGTACCAATAGGTATCAGACTCGATAGTTTACTATTGATAAGTATCAGACCTGATACACATATCTATTAGATTTGGTACCATTAAAGTATGTGACTTGGTACCCATATAATATTAGATGAGATCTAATACATGGATATCAGCCCTGGTACCAATGGTATTGGATCCGGTAGTCTGGTACCGATGGATATCAAATGTAGTACCCATATGGTATCATAATATTTAGTACTATAGTATCATAAGATATGGTACTTTTTGGGTACTAGTCCTGGTACCGTCGTATACTCATAGCATTCCCACCTATTTGTATCATCACCAACCTCTTCGAAACTTTTTATAGGCTCTTGTATCTATGTGCTTTTCTCCCTTCATACAACGCTAGGTAGCTAGCTAGCATTGGTGTGGAGCGGCACAACTTTCCACATGGCAGAGCAGAGAGAGAGGAATCGGATGGATTCACATGGCAGAGCAAGAAGGATGAATTATATGATGTTGTGCTACGTGGGCATTGGCACCAAGGTGCACGTAGCTCCACATGTGTTGATGAGTGGCAGCGGCGCGAGTAGCTCACTACCTTGCACATGTGCCCCACGATTTATCCCGTACATAATCATTGCAACGGGATACTGTGGACTAGCGGTACTCTTTAGGTTAACAATCTGGCCTTTAATACACTTGTACACACGCAAAATTTAATTTTTGTGTAGTTTTGTCACTGGAAATATTTTTCCGGGATGATTCCAAGTTGTGGAAATATTTGCTTCCTACCAACACCAGTGTTTATTGTGTGTGTTCCATCTATTCTGCAGACTGCAATCCAAACAATGCATTTTCGGTGAATGGCGATGATCGACTGATTTACATGTACGGGTCATAAAACACAAGATTAAATGACTCTGGAGTAGCCACTAGGGATATGTACAACGTTAGTAGTCCAAGCAAACAGCGGGCAAAGTGGTGCCTCATGCCTAAAATCAGGAATCGGGATGGAGAACTGGTTCTTATGCAATTCAACATTGATGGTGTCACCGTCTTCTCACCGATGTCTCCGGTAACTAAGGAAGCTAACTACCATCCTAGCACACATTGCATGCGAACTAGCATGATGCAAGCAAGCAGCTTGACTAGCTTAGCTAGAGATAAGTAATAATTGAAGAGTTTGATTAGGTAGACTGAAAGCTGACGGGGACCTTAGCATCCACAATAGTTGAGGAGGAGAGATCGATGGGGACGTCAAGGTTGACGTTGAGCACGTTGGCGTTGATGGCCACGGCGTCCAGGATGGTCAGGCCGATGATGAGTGGGCAGCATGGTGCCTTGGCGGCTTCCCCACCGTCACGTGGATAAGTTAGTTCAGCACGTCGGCTCGCACACCAAGCTCGACAACATTCACAACTATCACAACATTCACCCATAGACGTCGGGCATGGGTGCCCATCAACCATCACACGCTACCAACCGTCGATGAGAAAATCACTTTGGAGTTCTAGTTGGTTTGGTAGGGAAGTAGTCCCTGCTAACGGCCAGCCTGCAAACCAGCACTAGCGCCATGGCGGCCAGTGGCATGGCAAGTATTGATTCTACCATGTCTGCATGCGGGAGAAGAGCACTAGCTTTGGATCTATCTGGTTTTTGATATAAGTCGCGCGGGGCACATGCAGTCCACACGAGTCTAATCGCTTACGGGTGTTCCACATGGACAAATGATTGCGCATGGTCGGACTCATGGACTACACAAACATGCGCGGACGACATGGACGCGGATGAGATGCAATGTCAAACGAAAAATCGGACGTGTGATGGAATGATACCGAACCAAACTGGACAAGCGCATGCCGCACGCATGACATGATGCTTGACGCGCACGAGAAGCAATGACTGATAGAATCACCTTCAATTTTTATAACAGAGAAATAAAGATTTTAACTTTTGAAAGTCGTGGTTCACATCAGGAAAAGAAGGGTCATGCCTTTTTCCAAACATTTGTACTGCCAGTATCTGTGGTCTGTTTCTTTCGCCAGTATGTGTCAACAAGCATAACATCTAAACTTTAAACAAAGCGTGGTATATTACAGGCATTTTAAACTCATACTAAACGCTCTATAGGCAATGTGCATACGATAGATGACACCAACATCCATCATCACTATCAGTGCTAATCACCGTCGCTATGACCAAAAAATAGATTCATGTAGGTATATCATGCATGTTGTAAAGTGAGAAGAGTCACAAGTCAACCGCACCTAAGGACATGTACAATGGTACAATGATCTATAAGATTGATATAGAGAAACATAAAATGATCAAGCAGAAACACATGTCTAACAGGAATTTCTTTCTCCGATTTAAGGAATGCAAGTCATAAAGCTAATACTAGTTTTGCTGCTTAATCAAAGTTCCGATAGCCGTCCAGTACGAGGTACATTAATAAAACGAACAGCAGCTAACCCCGCAGAACGTGGGATCCCAAAATGCTGATACAATACACAGAACGAGAAACCTCATCGTGCCCCTAAATCAAACATATAAAAGCGGCACATTTTCAAACTAAAACCAGAAAAAATCCTGGAGGCTTAGCCAAGAACAAACATTCAAGAAACACAACTCGCAAAAGCTTCACATGTCAAACTAGCCGTTCTCCCTTCATGGGCTTACTCTGGCTTTAGAGCATAACATCGCCAGTGCAGGCTCCTCACACCAACAGCACACAAGTTCTACTCTGGGATCATCTGCTCATTGTCCGCGTCACCCTCCTGTTCGATCTGAGGCTGTTTAGGAGCTGAGGCTCCAGGAGCCTGCTTCTTCTTGATACCGCTGACGATGTCGTCGATCCTAAGAAGCATGCAAGCTGCCTCGATAGCTGTCTTGAACGTTTGTGCCTTGACACTGTAAGAATCCCAGATCTGCGACAAGGCAATACTATGGTGTTTTAATGTGTACACAACATAAGCAGGATATATGCAGCAGTGCACATGGAGAAAAAGGCCAACCTTCCGCTCTTTCATGTCAACAATGTCACCGCTCCTTCCGTCAATGCCAACCCACGCATTTTCACCATTTGCATGCTGAAAAAACAGACATTTAGCAACAGGTAACAAAAAGTAATGCAAATACAATTACTTCTAAGTACTACTTGGTGCATGTTCAAAGGTAGAGCCCAGTATGAGCTCAGACAATACAAGATCATTTAGAGACTGTGCCCTTACAACAGTTGAGACAACAATGGCTAACTATTAACCACAAAAAAATGATTATTGTTTTTCCCTTTTTTCCACCCTCATGCAGCCAAATTTCCATTTTATAGAGGCTAAGAGTCGTTGCTGAGGATGTTGTCTCTCCTCTTTCGCTCTCTTCCATGTTAGTAAATATTCATAATTAGAAATGTTAAGAGCCCGCTACTAATTACTACCTCCGTCAGGCAAGTACAAAGGTAGAGACCGGTATGGTCTCTACGTTAATTAGAGGCTATCACGTTACAATAGTTAAGACAATACGGTCTCTAACCATTAATGTACCAAAATACTTTCTTACTAGTCATCTTTCCTTTATTAGACTCAACGCAACAAAAAATTTCCTAATAAATGCTAAGAGCCGACTCTATGCCATTGTCATGCGTAGCAACCATCTTTCTCTTTCCTTCTTCCTCTCTCTTCCACGTCACCAAATATGCTTGCATGATAATAAAGAGAGACCGCTAATAAAGACCATTATACATGCCCTAAGAAGTTTTAGAGTTGGACACAATTATTAAGAAAGTAGGTAGAATCAAATGGGGAGAGGTTGTGATTAGTTGAGAAGTGGAGACATGTGGGAAAAGTAAATGGTGAAGGGTTGTGATTGGTTGGGAAGAGAATGTTGATTGAGAAGTTGTTATATTTTGGAACAATTCTGAGTGCTAGAAGTAGTTATATTTTGGAACTGAGAGTACTGTTGCACATGCCCTCAAGAAACATGATGCAAAGATGGAATACTAGGTTGTCAATAAGATTAATAATTATTCCTGAGTCAGTATATAAGGATAATTCACAGTTTCATTACTGTCCTTTCCATTATACTCAGTAGTTGGAAATTTAGGTCTGTCCTGAGGGTCTCACGAAGTACTTACCAACATATCCTGTAAAAAGATCAGTAATCTGAAACTATTGCTATGATATGCTTATGCCCACTCAACAAACTAAAAAAGAAAATCAAACATAACAAAAGCTTCCGTATTTCTTTTCAGACTAGCCCTAGTCAAATCTCTACCCAGAAACTTAACCCCATCTTCCCTCTAGCTTATTTTCAACAGTCAGCCATTGAAGAAGTGAAGCACTCTAGACAGGATCCATGAATGATGGAGTCCCTCCTCTGAGACTGAGAGCCCCTTCCAACATTTCCACAAGTGCTAACAAGAAGAGTTCAATTATTACCTTTCCCTGGAGTTGTGTCATTATCCTGATGACATTCAACCCACAATTTTGAGCCAAAGTTCTTGGAATTGCTTCAAATGCTAAAGCAGCAGCTTCATAGGGCCACTGATCCAAACAAACAAAATATAAATAAGATATAACATAGTCACAAAACAGAAAGTAGCCATTAAAAAAGACTAATGAATGCTGCATTGATGAATGACTTAGACAAACATACAAATAGGCAAGCACCTCTTTATGAGAACACTTTGCTAACCTTTTAAATCACTAACATAAAAATATGCTGAAAAAGTACCTTTTCTACACCTTCAACTGAAGAACTCTTTTGCTTCAGTGCTGCTGATACAGTCAGCTCGGTAGCACCACCTCCAGGTAAAAGTTTTGGGTTTTTCAAAATGTTCCTTGCAACAGACATGGCATCCTGTCAAAAAGAATAAGAAATGGTTATTGGTGAACATGGCATGCAAAATTACAGGTACCACAGAAACATTAACAAATACCTGAAGGTTCCTCTCAACCTCATTCAGGACATCCTTGCTTGCTCCCCTCAAAAGAACAGTGCATGCCTTGGGATCTTTGCAGTCGACAATGAAGGTAAAGAATTCATCACCTATCTTCTTGACCTCAAAGAGGCCAGCTCTTGTTCCAACATCTGATTCTTGAAGCTCCTCTGGCCTGTTCACTATGACTGCTCCACAAGCCTTAGCAATCCTGTTGTTATCAGTCTTCCTTAACCTACGAATTGCACTAACACCAGCCTTGCTTAGGTAATGGATAGCAAGATCACTGAGACCTTTCTCTGTGACAACTAAATCAGGCTTGAATTTTAAAATCTGCACACAGAGGTTCTTTATGTATTCTTCCTCCATCTCTAGCAGAACCTGCCTGAAATAGCATATTTACAAATTATTCCATGCTACATTGCTTCAATAGCACCACAATAGTTCAACAATTCAAATTGGCAAAACATTTGAATTTATCCATCCCTTACCAATCTTCTTCCTTCATCAGTTCGGCATTGGTCTGGTTTTCTCCTTTCTTGTACTCAACAGGGCAATCCAGAAGGATAATGCGGGGGTTGACTATCTTCCTTCTCATTTTTCCAGGAGCTACAACATCTTTATTGAACATAACTCCTTTAAGAACCCGTGAATCCTCTAACTGACCACCAGGAACCTTCTCCACTTTGATATATTTCTTGATATCAACTTCACGCATACCTTGACCTAGGTCAACACCTGCTGTTGTAGTAGCATCAATAGCAAGGTCCTGAGCATAGTACAAGAAGACGTCAGATAAACCATAAACTGAACACACCTAACCGAGAAGTTGTGTGGCACTCAAATCTTGAATAAAAGAAATACTTACAGCAATAAGGTCACCAAACTGACCCGTGAATTTTGTACCAATAGAGCTCTTCACTAGCCCTAGCATAGCAGCACCTGCATTATGGTACATCTCACTCAAATCAGTAACAAAAACACAGAAGACGATACATAGATTCTCCAAACTAAAATTTGCAATATTTGTAATAAGCTTGACATATACTTACGGTCATTCACGTCAACAGGCATTGCAATTTTGTCAAGGACAGCTAAAGCATCCTCAAGAGCTTTGGTGTATGCTGAAAATGAGAAACACTAAATGTTTCAGAACAGACTAAAAAATCAACAAAGGAAATAACACCATCTGATACAATGATCAAGCAATACCTCGGCAAATAACAGTTGGGTGGTAGTGCTTATCAATGAATGCTTCTGCAACATGGAGCATCTCACCAGCTAAAAAATAATAATTAAAGTTAGTGCATCAGAAGAAAATGATAAAATCCAACAAAGTTGCTCACATTGATCTGATGGAGCACCTACAAGTTATTGCTATTCTACCCCTAACACACTAAAATAATCTTACTTAATCATGCAGAGTTAGCTTAAAATTTGCAGTGGGGTTTGCTAACTTTCATTGACAGTTGCCACAGACGTTTATTGATGACTTTGCAGCTCATAGTAATAGCCAAGTGTTTTAGTTCGACCAGAAAGAGATATCACAATATCCTAGTGTTGCGATCTCATATGACATTTAAATAAAACTGAATGAAACTGAATGAATCAGGGAACACATACCTAAAACAATGACAGATGTTGTGCCATCACCAACTTCTTCATCCTGTGTACGGCTTAGCTCAATCATAGACTGCCAAAGAGTGACAAGAAAAGTTAGATTAAGTACTAATTCATACATTAGCAGAAAATATTGGCAATTTAACACATCAGACTAATAATTTCATCAGTAGTACTCAACAGAGAGAAAACATCTAACGTTCCACATACCTTGGCAGCAGGATGTGCAATATCTATTTCTCGCAATATAGCATTGCCATCATTAGTAACCACAATACCTGCAAAAACAGAAAGAGCCCAAATACAATGAACCTTGTAAAACCAGGAAAATTGCAAATGTGAAAACAGAATTGCCTTCAAGGTGATGAGATAGAAAATGAATTATCTTCTATCTCCGTTCTCAGCATAATGTACTGCACAAAAGTACTCACGATAATTTTCTTAAAAAGCTATATACAAATGAAGGCGCAAGTTGCAAATGGCATAAACAAAAGTATGCAAGTGACCTAATAATGTGGTGCAAAAGCCTGTTTGGGCTATCCATTGAGTAAAACCAGTTCAAAAGGATCACATGCAACATGGCTGAACTGCTTTGTCATTGCCCAGAAGAGACTCAACTTTTTTGAGTAAACGATGGTCATCATTAATACTAGTTATGGTTAATATAAGCAACAAGTGACACTCAACTACTGTTTTCACTTTTTTAAAAAACAAAAGTAGAAAAGTGAAGGAAAGATCATTGATGTGAAAATATTGAGAAAAATAAAAAAAAAACAAGCCATTTCCATACATAAAGGTGTAAAAGCTGAGTAAAAATCATTGTGTGCAAGCGACAAAATAATTAATGCTGCTCTTCACGTGAGACATCTAGTGGCAATCCAATTCAAACATCGGTGGAACTAGTCTTTGTGGAAGTGAGAATGCAGGCATAATTTTCAAGCATTGGTTTAGTAACTTAGAAATAGGCGTCTTGGCATGGTTTCTTCAAACATGTGCAGTTTTATGTTGTTGCAATTTGCAAATGCATTTACGATGTTGGCACGGCTCAAAAAAGGTTAAAACACAGTTAATTTGTTAGCGACAAATTTTATTTACAAATTCTAGTCCTGTGAAGATTTAGAAAAGGTTATGAAAAGCCCATTTATTACAGCAATATGGCCAAAATATTATGTATGTCTACAGCAATCGAGATCTGTCAAATACTTTGTGAAAGACACTGGTCCTGATTTGTATTACTTAGGAAGCACATTAGTCTATGGGAGGATTGAGTAGTAGTCTATGGGATAATTGAGTAGGTAATAAATAAACGTACAAATAAAAAACAATTAGCCAATGTCAACTTTAATAAGTGAGTTAATTTAATCCAACTGCTCTTGCATCAGAATGTAACGACATCAAACATATAGAGCCAACATATTGACTAGGGAGGGATTTTTACACAGATACACAATAAAGAACAAATTTGGATTAGTAACTTATTCGTGGCTCTGCCCTTCGGAAGGATATCTGTGTGTACACCCAACTTTCAGTGGTAAATAGTGCGAATCTAGTGTCTTGTGTTTAAACATAATGTATTCCTCTGAAGAGGCTATGGCAGGCTAGCATTATGAGTGAGACGACACGAAAATGAACAGATATACAATAGAATGAAGCACAACTGTACCAAAGCTTATTCAATACAAGTAAATAATCATCAAGTGTGCACCGTGAAAAGTGCAATACTGAAGTGTTTATACACTAGATTAGAGTTCAGACAGCACCTCCAGAAGCATCCAGAAGCATCTTCAACATGGACCGAGGACCGAGTGTAGTACGGATGATGTCTGCCACAGCCTGCAGAGCAATTGATCACGGTTTTACCAAGTAACAGGAAAATTCATTTCTGTTCTCAAAATTAACAATTTTTACAGCTAGCCAGACAGCCAGCTAGGTCTTAAAATTTTAATCTAAAACAGAAAATAATGCAAAAGCAATGGTTGGGTCGCTACAATCACAAAAACAGCTTAAGTTGCTACATGCCTACATCTAAAACACCTACTATGTGCTGTCCAAAGAAGGGTATAACAAAAATAATCTGACATCTTGTTTAGCACCGGTTACCCCTAATTCACTGTGTGATAATTATCACCTAGAGTACAATAAAAAAAAACAACTTCACCACATCCAGACAGTATATAAAAAGCTTATAAGAGTCTGTCCTCACCTTGGCGGCCTGGATGTTGGCATGGTGAACCTTCGTGCCGGACTCCCGCTTCAGCGAGTCCTCTGCTCAAATCAAAACAAAAAAAACAAAATAAGAGAGAAGTTCCCGCATAAACGGAAGCGACAGGGATCAGATCAGAATGACAAAAACCTAACAAAACCATAACACCAAAACCAAATCTTGGGTTCACACAAAGAGATCAGGTAAACTCCCCCAACACGAGGGGAGGGGGGGGTCAAACAGACACCACCAAATCGAAAACCTAGAAGCACGAAACAACCACCGTTTCCCATGGAAAAGATCCGAGGCGGGAAACGCGGGAGGGGCAATAACCCTAGCCACGGGGAGGGAGGGAGAGCGGGGGAGGGGGGCGCGCTTACTCAGCACGAGGACGGGGGCGTTCAATGCCATGGCGCGATCCCGCGGGAGGCGAAGCGGCGGCGGCGGGATGGGGGCGAGAGGCGGCGAGGGAGAGGAGGGGTGAGGCGCCGAGGGGGATCGAGCTCGACGAGGGTTTGTTTGGTTTTGTGGGGGGTTTTCAAGTGAAACTGAAACCCTCGAGAGGGTTCCGTTCTCACGTGCTCTGTGCGTGCTTCGGTAGGGTGGCTGCCCTACAGTACTCTGCCACTGCCAGTGGGCCGCGCTGGTCTTCTTAGGCCCTGTTTGTTTTAATTATCGAGCGAGATTATTATAATAAGCCGATATAAAGTTGTCGTTTATCTTGGATTATTAGCTCTTCGTCGTCCAATAATTAAAAAACACCTTTAGGCTGGATTATCATATTATAGTAATATAGCTTATAAATTATAATAATCTATCATAATAAATTATCTGTTTATTTCAGCTCACTTCTAATAATTCAGATTATAATAATGCTAAGCAGAATGTAACAAGGCCTTAATAAAGAAACTTTACTACTCCAATGCATGTTTGGCATCGCTCTCTATGATATATCGAAACCGGATTTGAAGTTTGTTTATTAAATTATATTATTTTAAAATTTTATATTTAGTAAAAATGGGAATAAAATGATTTATCCAAATCCCTTCTTCCTATTTAGTTGGTACCCACTGTTGACAGTCATTATCGATCAGTTTCGACCGTCAATACTACCAAAATAGAGAAGAACTAGTAATGCTTGCAATGCATATATTTGTTAGAATAATAATATTCCACTAGTATTAGGTATACTAACCGTTTTGCAGAGAATGGCAATAAAGTGGAGGAGAATCGACATCAACTCAGACGATAAATCAATCGGACGGTATCAAGAACTAGACTTATATATGAATGGCCCAAGAACTCAGAAATAACACAACACATTGGGCCAAAATTCATAAGTCTACGAAGGAGGACAACAAAGGAGGCCGCCAGCCGAAGATGGGCTGGGTTGGGCCAGCCCATGGTTCGGCCGAACCTCCCGTGGCGCCGATAGATACAGGGTTTGGATGGACGGCTGGGATAGATCCCCAATGGCGGTTGGAGGGTATTACCAACCATTCCAACCGTCATTACCTGCCTATAAAAGGAGCTCCTCTTCTCACTTCACTCACACACCTCAAGCAATAGCTCTCTCATTCCTCTCAAGTTTAGTTTAGTAGTATCTAGATGGTGGAATAGGAATAGAGTATAAATCAGGAGTCCGGAAGCCTTCGGAAGAGTTCGGGTACGTCTCTAGTAGCTTTTCTCCTCTTTTGTAAGCTTTGTACTTTTATTTGAATACTCTTCTTTATACATTTATGGTATTGAAATACTTTCCGAGTATATAAGTACCTACTTTACATTATATTCATGTTATACTGAATATACGGCTAGCTTATCTGGGAGATACTTTGGTGCGGGTATAATGTTTGCTTATGCAATTACTCTATGTCATGACAATGATATTAGACTAGTATCTGGTAGTTTAGGCGTGGTGTCTAGATTACGGGATATCATTATTTGGGGTTATATATTGCGGATGAGAGGTGGGCCGCTGATGGTGACAGCTCAGTACGGGTATTCCTCCGCGCCGGTATATAATCCTAAGTAAATTTCCTGGGGAGGGTATTCCTCCGTATTTAGCCTTGGTTGTATGGTCATGACGGGCTATCGTGGGGTGGCTTCTCGAAGTACCAGGAGGGCATCGGATAGAGGGTATTAGCTAATATATCAGTTAACTAGAATGTATGTATACTATGTATATTAGAAGTATAGAAATAGATTTTCTTTCTCTTTTCTTTCCACCTAGCTTAGATCATTTATTATGAAAATGAGTTGTCAATGCTTGTGTGTCACTCTACCCTTGGATTATCTTAACCCCTGCTTAGAATATGATTATCACAAGTAATATATAAACTATTAGTCAATCTCTCTACATGATCTTCCCACGGGATAAAATAAATACGATACCCTTGGAATACTCTCGGGTGAAATGCTACAATGGTATATCCGTGCGCTTGCGGATGAACTCTGTAACCATAATATACCAGAAGTATTTCTGCGCCATTGTTGGGAATTATATTTCTAGTAATGTCGTTAAGAAATACCAACACCCACTATAAGCAATTACTCCTATAAAGCAGCCACCAGGTGAAGCCACATCAGCACTATTTTACAGCCGTCGGATCAGCATTACTTGCACGTCCTAGATCACTCGGTCTAAGCACAGCACATGCTCCCTTCTCTCCCAACCCATCCATTCATTGGTCCAGCTCAGCATGTCTCTCACATCCTTTCCTTATCCTCAGCAACAGCACTAGCAGGCTAGCAGCATCGTGGTCACCGCCTTTCTGCCTCCCCCTTCTCTTCTCCCCCTCTACGTTTCCTCTTCTTGGAACCGCCAGCCCGGATTAACTCCTTCAACTGCAATAACTCGACGGCAACGCTCGTCCATAAAGTGCTATGGTGGCCATCCACACCCACACACCAACACGAGGAATCTGTTAGATTTAATTGGGTAATTGATCCATTTAAATCAATTAAATCAAATAAATTCCAAGGCTCATTATGCTAGGAATTCATGTGAATTCATTCTTTTATGGGATATCAATGGGATGAAGAGTTTTGAGAATTAATCCATTTGATTAGGGAATTGGTAACTTATATCAATTAGTCCTAATTGATGGATGGTTGATGGTTGTGTAGTGGAGGATGGTTCATGGCTAGTTGATGACAATTAGTTGCTCTATTCCTCTTCCTATTCCATGACTCTTACTCTTCATCTTCCATTCCTCTTATAAAATGAGAATGGATTTGATCTCCCGCGAGAAGAGTGAGACACACTTTCATCTATTTTCCAACGCTGTTGCTGCTACGGTAATCCCATCCCGACGAGTGTGTGCACACGCGTTGGGAGAGTAGGCCTCCGAAACCACGCGCTGCTGCGACGTTTGCACGGACGGGCGGGCGATCAGGTTTTTGGGGAGCGCAAGGCGCGACTACTCACTGTTTGTCAACATCTACTTCACCTTCACCAATATGTCGAACACTGGAGACAACGGCAACACTGGATACAAGGAGAAGGAGGCTCCCATCAACACCAACGGAGGCAATACTGCCTCAAACTCCAACGGAGGACCATTCTTAGGGTATAACCTTCTTACATTATTTCAATTAGAAGTTTTACTGTTAATGTTCATCGCAATGTCAACATTGTGTTATTATGTGATTGTTGATGCTTATTCTACATTAAGCATGCTCATGTTAATTATATTCACCACTATCACTGGATCAAATCCCATTGTAAATATCATGTTTATTATCTTGTTATTTTGGATTAAAATATGCCGAATTATGACCAAATTTCCAACAATCCAAAAACCTGATAGGTCATTTTCGGTAGTTGGCTTTGCTGCAACACTGAAACCACATGCTTTTGATGGTTCTAATTATAAGAGATGGAAAGCACGTGCACTACTGTGGTTGACAGGATGCAATGCTTCTATGTTTCATGGGGCAAACGAAGTGAACCGCCTCTCTCTCCTGAGGAGGAGGCTAAGTTCGAGGCTTCGGATTGCCTGTTCCGTGGAGCATTGATCAGTGTACTCGCTGACAATATAGTGGACGTGTACATGCACATGCCTTCAGGGAAGGACATGTGGGATGCACTTGAGGCCAAGTTCGGAGTTTCCGATGCCGGCAGCGAGCTGTATGTCATGGAGCAGTTCTATGACTACAAGATGGTCGATGACCGTTCTGTAGTGGAACAGGCTTATGAGATTCAGATGCTGGCAAAGGAACTTGAGAACAACAACTGTGAGTTGCCGGACAAGTTTGTGGAGGGTGGTATTATTGCCAAATTGCCACCTTCTTGGTTGGACTTTGCTACTTCTCTAGAACACAAGAGGCAAGAGTTCAGTGTTACTGATCTCATTGGCTCTTTGGGTGTTGAGGAGAAGGCGAGAGCAAAGGACAACCGGGGCAAAAATATCGAGGGAGGTTCTAGCGCTAATTTGGTGCAAAAGAAGAACCCTCACGCATCCCACAACAACAACAACAAGAAAGTCAAGCCTGATGTCAAACCAAAGGCTACAATCAATTTTAAGAAGAAAGGCAAGGGAAAGGCCAAGGGCGACTGCTTTGTGTGCGGTAAGCCTGGGCATTGGGCGAAGAATTGTCCTGATCGCAAGGACAAGAAGTCTGCCAACATGGTTATTAGCGAGGGCGGAGGAACATCGGGGTACGGTAATTTTTTACCTACAGTTCTCTCTGTTTTTCATTCACCTGATTGGTGGGTTGATACTGGTGCTAATATTCATGTGTGTGCTGATATTTCCCTGTTTTCTTCTTATCAGGTCGGGAGAGGTTCCTCCTTGTTGATGGGAAACGGGTCGCTTGCGGCTGTTCATGGTGTTGGTACGGTCGATCTGAAGTTTACTTTGGGAAAGACCGTGCAGCTAAAGAACGTGCAGCATGTCCCTTCAATAAAGAAGAATCTAGTTAGCGGCTCTCTACTGTGTAGAGATGGTTTTAGACTTGTGTTTGAATCTAATAAATGTGTCGTATCTAAATATGGAACTTTTGTTGGAAAAGGTTATGACAGCGGAGGTCTGTTCCGTTTTTCTTTGGATGACATGTGTAATAATAATAATAATGTTGTGAACCATATTAGCGAGAATGATGAGTCCAATGTGTGGCATTCGCGACTTTGTCCTGTGAATTTTGGTTGTATGCACTTTGGTCAAAGGTTCCAAGTGCCATACTTGTGTTCAATCGAAACAACCTCGCAAGCCTCACAAGGCATCTGAGGCGAGAAATTTGGCACCACTAGAACTAGTTCATTCCGATCTGTGCGAAATGAACGACGTGTTGACTAAAGGGGGAAAGAAATATTTCATGACACTGATAGATGATTGCACTAGATATTGCTATGTGTACCTATTGAAAACAAAGGATGAGGCATTGCATTACTTTAAGATCTATAAAGATGAGGTAGAAAACCAACTTGAAAGGAAAATCAAACGGTTGAGGTCTGATAGGGGTGGAGAGTATTTTTCCAATGAGTTTACGTCCTTTTGCGAAGAGTTTGGAATTATTCATGAGAGGACGCCTCCCTATTCACCCCAATCAAATGGGGTAGCGAAAGAAAGAACCGCACTCTAACTGAGATGGTGAATGCCATGTTAGACACTGCGGGACTTTCCAAGGAATGGTGGGGTGAGGCAATTTTGACTGCTTGTCATGTCCTGAATAAAATTCCAATAAAGCATAAGGAAGTAACACCATTCGAAGAATGGGAAAGGAAAAAATTAAATCTCTCGTACCTACGCACATGGGGCTGCTTGGCCAAGGTAAATGTACCTATAGCCAAAAAGCGTAAACTTGGACAAAAAACTGTAGACTGTGTGTTCCTTGGTTATGCTATCCACAGTGTGGGCTATATGTTCTTAATAGTAAACTCTGGAGTACCCGACATGCGTGTTGGTACAATTACTGAGTCCAGAGATGCCACATTTTTTGAGAATGAATTTCCCATGAAAAATACACCTAGCATGTCTAGTCAAGAACCTGTTTTACCCCATGAGCACTTTGCACCGATAAAACACAATGATCAAACGCCTGAGGAAAATCCTGAGGAGGATAACATTGTAGCAACTCGAAAGAGTAAGAGACAAAGGACTGCAAAGTCTTTTGGAGATGACTACATTGTATACCTCGTGGATGACACTCCAAGAACCATAGAAGAGGCATATTCATCTCCTGACGCTGACTATTGGAAGGAAGCGGTACGCAGTGAGATGGACTCAATTATGTCTAATGGTACTTGGGAAGTCGTTGAGCGTCTATATGGGTGCAAGCCTGTAGGATGCAAATGGGTTTTCAAGAAAAAGCTTAGGTCTGATGGTACAATTGAAAAGTATAAGGCAAGGCTTGTGGCCAAGGGTTATACCCAAAAAGAAGGCGAGAATTTTTTCGACACCTACTCACCAGTTGCCCGCTTGACCACAATTCGAGTACTACTTGCTCTGGCAGCCTCTCATGGTCTTCTCGTCCATAAGATGGACGTTAAGACAGCTTTCCTAAATGGAGAGCTGGAAGAGGAGATCTATATGGATCAACCAGAAGGATATGTACTAGAAGGTCAGGAGGGAATGGTGTGTAAACTGTTGAAATCCTTATATGGCCTTAAGCAAGCACCTAAGCAACGGCATGAGAAGTTTGACACAACACTTACATCTGCTGGCTTTGTTGTGAACGAAGCTGACAAATGTGTGTACTATCGCTATGGTGGGGGAGAGGGAGTGATCTTGTGTTTATATGTCGATGACATATTGATTTTTGGAGCCAGCCTCAATGTGATTGAGGAGGTTAAGGACTTTTTGTCCAAAAGCTTTGAAATGAAGGATTTGGGAGTGGCTGATGTTATTCTTAACATTAAGCTACTGAGAGGAGATGGGGGTGGGATTACACTCGTGCAATCTCACTATGTGGACAAGGTTTTGAGTCGCTTTGGTTATAGTGACTGCAAGCCAGCTCCAACTCCTTATGACTCCAGTGTGCTATTAAGGAAAAACCGAAGAATAGCAAGGGATCAATTGAGATACTCCCAAATCATTGGTTCATTGATGTACTTGGCTAGTGCAACGAGGCCTGACATCTCATTTGCTGTGAGCAAGCTGAGCCGGTTTGTTTCAAATC
The DNA here is from genome assembly GCA_000338895.3 of Oryza meridionalis. Lineage (NCBI taxonomy): Eukaryota > Viridiplantae > Streptophyta > Magnoliopsida > Poales > Poaceae > Oryza > Oryza meridionalis. Next base: position 21,129,324 of record CM002529.2, on the reverse strand, counting down.
CGGGAGATGATCATTGGCAAGCTCTGGAAAGGGTCATGCGCTATCTAAAGGGTACAATGAGCTATGGAATTCACTATACTGGTTACCCAAAAGTACTGGAAGGGTATAGTGACTCAAACTGGATATCTGATGCTGATGAGATAAAGGCCACAAGTGGATATGTGTTCACACTTGGAGGTGGCGCTGTTTCCTGGAAGTTTTGCAAGCAGACCATCTTAACGAGGTCAACAATGGAAGCAGAACTCACAGCACTAGATACTGCCACAGTTGAGGCCGAGTGGCTTCGTGAACTCCTGATGGATTTGCCGGTGGTTGAAAAACCAGTGCCAGCTATCCTAATGAACTGTGATAATCAAACAGTGATTATTAAGGTGAACAGTTCGAAGGACAACATGAAGTCATCTAGGCATGTAAAGAGAAGACTGAAATCTGTCAGAAAGCAGAAAAACTCCGGAGTGATAGCACTGGACTATGTCCAGACAGCTAAAAATCTGGCAGATCAGTTTACCAAGGGGCTACCACGTAATGTGATAGATAGTGCATCGAGGGAAATGGGCCTGAGACCCACTTAGAGTTGCACAATAGTGGAAACCCGTCCATTGTGATCGGAGATCCCGTGAATTTGGATGGCGAAACAAACTATTGTGTAACCGAGAGAAGAGACCCTTAAATGGGCTCATTTTCATGATGTACTTCTCTTCTATTCTGTATGGTAGGATGGCTTATGCCTCAATGTGTTCCGAGTAGCTTTCATTAAGCAGAGATGTTGACCTGCAGAACATCTTAGAAGGAACACACCTATATGAGTTCGACTGCTAGTCACAGTCTATGAGATTTGGGTGATCTCTAGATACTCATGAAAGGCCTGGAGTATGACTTATAAGCTCCAACCCGAGGGAATACTAATGGTTGCCTAGTATCAGTTATGGAATTGAGTGAAACCTAACTGCACAAGGCTGACAATTCAAGGCTTAGTCCATTGTTCAGTTGTAGTCAGGTGTAGCTCCTTTTCTAGGTGAAAGTTCAACTTAACAGTCTTCACCGAAACACTGGTATATAAAAGCTGCTATGGAATAGAGAGCATTCTCATGAGCCTTGAAATTTGGTGGGGATTGTTAGATTTAATTGGGTAATTGATCTATTTAAATCAATTAAATCAAATAAATTCCAAGGCTCATTATGCTAGGAATTCATATGAATTCATTCTTTTATGGGATATCAATGGGATGAAGAGTTTTGAGAATTAATCCATTTGATTAGGGAATTGGTAACTTATATCAATTAGTCCTAATTGATGGATGGTTGATGGTTGTGTAGTGGAGGATGGTTCATGGCTAGTTGATGACAATTAGTTGCTCTATTCCTCTTCCTATTCCATGACTCTTACTCTTCATCTTCCATTCCTCTTATAAAATGAGAATGGATTTGATCTCCCGCGAGAAGAGTGAGACACACTTTCATCCATTTTCCAACGCTGTTGCTGCTACGGTAATCCCATCCCGACGAGTGTGTGCGCACGCGTTGGGAGAGTAGGCCTCCGAAACCACGCGCTGCCGCGACGTTTGCACGGACGGGCGGGCGATCAGGTTTTTGGGGAGCGCAAGGCGCGACTACTCACTGTTCGTCAACATCTACTTCACCTTCACCAATATGTCGAACACTGGAGACAACGGCAACACTGGATACAAGGAGAAGGAGGCTCCCGTCAACACCAACGGAGGCAATACTGCCTCAAACTTCAACGGAGGACCATTCTTGGGGTATAACCTTCTTACATTATTTCAATTAGAAGTTTTACTGTTAATGTTCATCGCAATGTCAACATTGTGTTATTATGTGATTGTTGATGCTTATTCTACATTAAGCATGCTCATGTTAATTACATTCACCACTATCACTGGATCAAATCCCATTGTAAATATCATGTTTATTATCTTGTTATTTTGGATTAAAATATGCCGAATTATGACCAAATTTCCAACAGAATCAACGAGACATGACCGCGCGCTAAGAGCGGAGAGGAGAGGAGACCCGTGCGCGTGTGGCAGCAGGAGGTGTAGTGGTGGGTTGTGGTGGCGTCTACGCTTAGAGCGCGGCATTCGGTGGGTTCGCCGCCGGTAATTTAGGTACAGGGAAATGCTCGTGATTTGTCGTGTTTATGTTTGCTTCGCTGCCTAATCCTCTAATGTGTGAAGCTCTACGTTTGTTCGATCCCTGACTCTATGATGCTTTAGTGAATCAGTTTCAATTTCAACGAATCAGTGCGCGGATCACTTTCAGATGGTTAGTTTGTTTTGATTAATTGCATCGATTAATTTTGCACTGGCTAACTGAATATTTTTGCTTCAATTGGCTTTGTTGGCATCACTTAAGATCAATGCATATCCCATGGATCCGTCTCCATCCCCAATTTCATGTATTTATTTTGTTCAGTTCATTGGATGTATTTATATCACTCCAATTGAGACAATCAGCTATCTGTGTTTAGGGTTCACATAGACTGAATGAGACAATCAGCGATTTGATGCAAACATCAAAATGGTTTTCTTTTCATTCACTTAGTGTCGACGTTTGAGATCGCGACTACGGTATTTGGATGGTATGGAGATCGTCGGTACTAGGGTATATGCGATATTGAGGTAAAAGAGATGGAGACAAGGATTTTTATACAGGTTCAGGCCCCTTATCTGACAGGTAATACCCCTACATCCTATTGACCAAAGCCGATGCTGCTCTTATTCATCATAATCACACCAGTACAATAATTGGTATAACCCATCTAACTATCGTTGACTTGGCGGCATGGATAACCAACTCGTAGTCGACGACAGAGTAGTCTTCCTCCTTGAATCTGCACTCGGCGAGATCAGAAATAGTGCTAGATCCCTCTTGCCGGCCTCCGTAAGAACCGGACGGGGTATGTCTAGGCTAATCTCTGATGTTGATATCCGGCGGCATGTCTTGGCTTGTGTTGATCTGGTGGCTTCGTAGATTGTGGTGGGTGTGTCCCCTCTCCTCTTAGGGGGCTTGTATTTATACCCATAGGTGCCCCCTTGTTCAAGTAGAACTAGGGAGATAAATATGGATACGATCTGAGTAGTTCTTGTCGTTTCCATGTATAACTCTACTTGTCCTTCCTTATCTGGAACTCCTTCTATATACGAGGTTTGTTTCCGTATAAGACATGGTATGTGATGGGCCCTGCCAAGCTTAGTCAACTACTATTAGGTATGTGGTATCCATAACCATAACACTTAGCCTCTGTTCTTTCTTTTTATATTGTAATATTCTATGAATAAAATGCACCTTTTGTTGTTTCCTATAGTAATAGTATTATAAAATTACGGACCCATATACAACTCATATACTCACTTAGCCTCTGTTCTTAAAACAGCATCGCTTATTTTTATGCAATCATCTTTTTCAAGTGAATTTATCCATTTGGTTATCACATTTTCTCACTTAAGAATGCACATATTACTCAAGAACTGAATTTGAAGAATGTCTTGCAGCAACGCACGTGGTATCGTCCTTGTGTTATTAACGTAATTACATATCCATATCTATAGACTTGTGCGGCTAGGAATATTCAGCTCCAAAAAAGTAGTGGATTCAGAATTGTGTCAAATAGGACTTAAATAAAGTGTGGGCTTATGCTACTTCAAAATCATATCGGTGAAATTATCTTTTTTTTATAACATTTAGTTGGAGCAAGCTCCAAACAAAATGTTCCGATCACATGGCAACGTTTCAAAGCCATCCCTTTAGTAGTTTAGAGACGGTTGTAGGCGATTTAGTGGCAACCCTTCATAGGTCCAGCAACATCCAATCTCACGTAGCAGTGGCCGATTCTATGCCAAATTTTTGGTGTGTGATTGGAGTGTTGGTGTGTGGTGGTTTGGTTGTTTTTTTTCCTAATTATAGTCTTTAGTTTTGTATATTTTTTCTGCTATATTATTATGTAACATTATAGCTGTTCACTTAAAAAAGAAAAAACCCATTAAACATTTTACAGAGATACTTATAAATATACGGTGTGCATGTGTATTTATATGTAAGTGCGCGCATCTTACCTATAAATAGCATGTTTCTTTTTTTTAAAAAAAAATCATCTGAAAACTAATAGTAGAAAGCACAAATAGCATCAGCAAGCCACACGAATTGCCGCAATCGTGGCCCCCTCTCTCCACTAGAAAGCCTAAAACCCCAAAGCCAACATGAAGCTGCTTCTGCCAAGAGCAAGTATAATAAAGTATAATAGTAGACTATAAGCCGGTTAAATGTTGAGGTGGAGGAGAGAAGAGAGAAGAGAGAGGAGAAGCGGGCTATAAACTTATAGCCGACTTAGACACAGAAAAAAAAACTCTGTGAGAGAGACAAGTGGACCCTATATTAATTGTAAAGATTTAACTATTATATAATATGCTGAGAGACAACTTTATAGCCAATACGTTTGCTATATTATTAGCCTCCTCAAAACGCGCCGCCGCCTTTGTTTCCATCCAAAAATCAAATCAAATCGCCTCCCAACTTCACACTCGGCACTTTCACTAATCACAGCTCACTTCAGCTCGCTCGCCCTCACTAGCTACTCGCTGGCACCATTCAGCCGAATCCAATGCCCGCCGCCTCCTCGCCTCTCCCCCTTCTCCTCCTCCTCCTCCTCGCCGTCGCCGGCGCCGGCGCCGCGGGTGCGGGTGCGGGGGCGGGGGTGGGGGTGAGCGGCGGGGGCCAGCTGTGGTGCGTGGCGAAGAACAACGCGGACGACGCGGCGCTGCAGGCGGCGGTGGACTGGGCGTGCGGCCCCGCGGGGGGAGCCGACTGCCGCGCCATCCAGCAGGGCGGCGCCTGCTACGACCCGCCCGACCTCCTCGCCCACGCCTCCTACGCCTTCAACGACTACTTCCTCCGCGCCGGCGGGGCCCCCGCCGCACCCGCCGCCTGCGACTTCTCCGGCGCCGCCGCCCTCACCGCCCTCAACCCCAGTAAGCAAGCTCCCACCACCCCCTCTTCCTCAATGATGCTTCGCTCAACTGATTTCAAATTTTACCAACGAGTACTCCTTTTTTTTTTTTGGCAGGCCATGGCAGCTGCGTGTTTCCTTCCAGGTTAGCCTCCAAGCTCCCGTTTCCTTTTTTTGTCGGTGGAACATACACGCAATGATAGAACTACATTTAGCTTAAACTTCTTGGTTCCTGCTGGATCTTATGTTGATCCTTACTGTTTGGGGAACTGTATTTCAGTACGCACTACCTTCGTCTTGGATTGGACACGGGTATTAAAATAGTTGGTGGAATTAAATGGGAGAATGTTGTGATGGGTTGAGAATAGGAGGTTGGTAGGGAATTTTTGAGTGGTGGAAGGTTGTTATTGGTTGAGAAGAGAATATAGGTGAAGTTGTTATATTTGGGACAAATATGGCGGCTAGAATTTGTTATATTTTGGGATGGAGGGAGTAGTTTAATCGTACTGCCCAAGGCTGAGTTCCAGTTGCTAGCTTCCACCCAAAAAAAAGGGGTAATTATAAAGGGGATTTGCAGTTCTGATGGTCTGTGGGTGCATTGTATGATGTAGCCACTAGCCAATGTTTGGGAAGTACGGCTCATATCATTAATGGCAAACACCCTGAACTCACTGGTACAGAGTGAGCATTCAGATATCTGAAAAGTGGCTTCTTTAAAATTAAGGAACACATTCATCAGATTCAAACATCACAAAAAAATGAGCTCTCAAGCTCAAGGGGGAGTGAATTGCCCAAGTGCAAGATGATTAAATTCTCAACAGATCTTTTGGAGTGTCATTGACAGTTTAATGCATAGTCATTGGACTGGGAAGATTGAAACTCGATCATGTATAGAATCGACAGAGCTATTATTGGTCCCTTTTGGGTGGTGCTACAAAACTTTGACCAATGGCAGTATGTGAATAGTGCAAGGGAAGAAGCAGAGGATCGGAACTAGGGAATAGGAATTTGAGGAAGAAGCAGCAAGGGGGAGGAAGAGACCTGATGCCTAAGCATTCTGCAATCTGTTCATCCGTGTGTTTGTGCGTTGCTGCTGCTTCCATTTTAATGCCTCAACCTTGTTTGGCTGGGCCACAGCCCAGTGCTTGAAGCCCGGCCTATAGAACGTGACAGATCCAAGATGTGTAAGCATGTCCATACATGATAACAAGCATGTCCATACATGATAACAAACAAAACTGTACATCGTTACCAGAGTGCTATGAAATTATGCATTTGTTAAATTTGGTTAAGGTTTGTTGAAGTTTGTTACACCAATTTAATGCAACTGGGAATTCTGTCAAATGATTAGCAAATCAGAAGTATTGAAGTGATAGCAAATAGTGAATTCTGTCTTCTCAAAAGTTCGTACTTCATATACACCAACTAAACAGGATAAATACTATTCTGTAGTCTATTCACAAATCATAGTCAGTAGCTTATGGCTGTAGTTGCATATAACTTTGATCTTTTTTTACTTTTACTTGTTTTTGCTAGTGGCACTTAAGTTTCATGGTGATAATCACTGTATCGCACCCTAACCAAATTATAGCTTGCTGGCATTCGGACGTAATTGCCAAATGGACTGGATAGGCGAGGATCCGCTTGCTATACAATGCCGTATTTGGTTAGCGTGGGGTTTTGTGAAGCAGTATTATCATAAAACCTACAGATAAGTACCATGAGGAAAGAAATGTGTGGTTCTGGAAATTACTCTTTCTAATCCGCCGCTGCTTTGCTCGCTTGTATTTCTTAGAGACCATAGTTACAGCAGTACTCTTTGTAATGTCACCACAGACAGAAAATTTCTCTTAGCACATACAATAAAATGCCTTCAACTTTTTGAATCTTTGCCAGATCATTAATCCTGTCTTCATACCATTGCAGCACATCTCCAAAAAATGGCAGCTTCACAGGAACAACAACTTATGGTCCAGCTGGTGCAGATTTAAGCAAAAGTTCTTCCAGGCAACTGAATTTCTGGTCATTGTTGTTATGCATATGTCTGTCTGTAACATTTTTCGATGCCTTCTCTTCTGATACATTTTCATAAACTCCTCTCTGCTAGTATATGATAAACTACTGGACTGCAGAAATGCAAATTGTTGTATTTGTGGTTGAAGCATCATTTCTTTGCAAGTCTGTGTAGAGAAAAGGAATACTCCTTTCAAGCTTCCCCTTTTCCCTCCTGTTATTTAATGAGCATTTAAAGGGGTCCTTGCCATCTCCGTTCTAGTTTTGTTTCAGTTTTGCTTTGGTAGTTTGTGTGTAATCTTTCAGCTGTAAATATCACTACAGCATTTTGGCTATATCATGCATTCCCCTGTCGGAATTAATACTACAATGCCCTGAATTTTGTATGTCTTAGTACTGACACCGGAGAAGTTTATCTTATACACACCTATGGAGTTCTGGTAGAAGCTCATCTTGCAATGAAGTCTATTAACAATCTGAAGAAATTCATGAAACCCTGATGACTGTATCCACATTTCCAGTCAGGTACTACATTCACATCCATCAATTGATACATTGTATATGCACATTTTTTCTTGAAGTCCAATAGAATCCTAACTCCTAACTAATACATTTTCTTGCAGACATGGTGAATTCTATCTATGCTGGGGAAAGCTGGGCAAGCTGCCTGGCAGTCTCCTGCCCCTGTCCAGGATGATCAACCCTGCACCGGCAGAGGGGGCACGTCGGGTGGGAGGACAGCCACAGGTCGATGCAGTCGGCGTGGTAGATGTGGGCGCACGCCGGCAGCAGCTTCACCATGGCGCCGGCATGGATGACGCCGAGGCAGACGGCGCACTCCGTCCAGCTCGCGCCCTTGCCGCTGTGCCGGACCAGCCGGTCGTACGTGAACGCCGGGAGGCCGGAGGCCACCGCGGTCAGCCGCTGGCGCTCCTCCTCCTCTTCCGATCCTCCGGCAGGCTCCGTATGGTGCTGGTGGCACCGCCGCGCGAGCCGCCGGTACAGCGAGAAGAGGCAGAATCCGGCGGCCGCCGACGCCGTGACGGAGCAGAAGAAGAGGAGGTTGTCGGGTGACATCTCGAGGCGCATGGTGGTGATGATGATGATGATGATGCCGGGAGAGGGTGAGCTCAAGAATTCAGGTAGGCATGGCATTGGGTGAGTTGAAGAAGCCGGAGGAGCCAAATTTATGTTTTGTCAGATTGCGTGCACGGCCTCCTTCTCGCGGTTTTATACATTTATCCAGCTGAAATGGAGTGTTCTGATGATTAGGTTGTTGGCTCGTCTGAATAATGGAGGGAGCCTCACCGAATGAATGATTCTCTGGTGGTTGGCGAAGTGGCGACCATTGGATCTGTACTGTTTGGTAACGAATGCGAGATACTTGTCTGCATCAGACCGGGCACACGGTGGATACGTTAGTGTATGATTATATAGAGAAGTTCAGAGTTATGCTAAATGTGTCGTTGACAGGGACTGGGCCGGTTGAAGGAAGATGCAAGGAGTAGTACAGAATTTGGCAAACGATCACATCAGAACATCTTGAAAGTGGTTGATGGACCAGTTAGACCTAATTGAAGTAATCGGTTTTTTTCACCTAGGCAAACAAGCAAGCTCGCAGACAAGTCGGGCCATGTTGATCCCCGATGATAGCTACGAGTTGACACAGAGTGCAAGAGCTGTCCGCCAAAACCAAGGACATCTCTCTCTCCCTTTTTATTTTATTTTTTTGGATGAGGATGTCTCCGTTGTACCAAATTGTCGGTAAACATTGGAAAAGTTTTGAATACACCAAATTTTTAATAGGATAGACTTTACATTGCTACTACCTCCATCCTCAAAAGACTTCATTTCTAACTATAAATCTAGACAAGTACTTCTTCAAGTATATAGCCCAGAAAATAAGGTCTTTGTCCGTTCCCAAAATACTCCATTATCTAATTATGAATATTTATCCTACTTGTCCAGGTGTATAGTAAGAAACAAGGTTTTTGAGACAGAGATAGTACAGAAGGAACCACCAGCCTAAAGCAAATGGGGTAAGGTCATACAACTTTGCAGGAGACGGTTAAACTAGTGGCACATCCAATATTTTGTACCCTTTGAGATCAAATACATACATGAATATGTTTTGCTATTGGCTCAATCATTACAAAATTTTCCATATTTTTGCCTCCTCCATTATTTCTTATATGCTTTCGACAATTTTTTCTCACAATGATGCATTGCATTAGGATTTATGAAAGTTATTATTTTGAATCTTGCTTTAACAAAATAGAATAGTTACATTTTGGATTAATATCGTACTTAGAAGTGAGAAGAATGGAAATCATTTAGATCAAAATAGGAATTGGAATCTAGTAGCGTGGGGACACCCCGCCACCCACACACGCACTTTATGACGTTAGCTAACCGTGGCATGGTCGGATGCGCTCTAAGTTTTACTTAGAAATGCCCAAGTCCCACAATCTTATAAAATAGGGATTAAGCCCCCCATGCTAAAAGTAGTGCTAGCCTTAGGGCAGGGCGAGCAATAATATAAAAGGTATGTACTGATGATGCCACACTAGATTAAGTAAAAATAAATAAACTCTGTAATGCTTAGCTTTGTATTGTTAGCTAGGGGAGAGGCTCGGAGTCCATGAAGCCAGGACCTGCTCATGTTCTGCATCCGCCGCATGTCATGTTATGCGCCTCCTCTTCCAATTTCCATAACAAACTCTCCTCGTCTTCTACTTATTTGGCTGCTTCCATCGCTAGTCAGTTCGCTTATGCAAAATAGCAGAACCTCAACTCCTCAAGATGGCCATTGTTCTATTAGTAGAACGGAGTCTATTCTCGTCATCTCCTACTTATTTGGTTGCTTCCATCGCTAGTTAGTTCGCTTCCGCAAAAAGAGGAACCTCAACTCCTCTAGATGGCCATTAGTGGAAAGGAGTCTATTCAAAAGAATTTCAACTCAGCCTGCTTTCAGTACTGCCAATTGCAAGATTGCATAGACAAAAGAATTACTCCTATAGTTAAATGATACTTCAACCCATCATGGTAAAGATAATCAAAACTAGTGAATAGTTAATTTCTTTGGGCTGATCTATTTCGATTATTGCTTTCTAGTACTTTCTAGAGGTGCTCGATGTGAATCTTTTCATCTTCAGTACTTTAACAAAAGACATTGAATTATCATGATTAGTACATAGTTTGTGTTTCATTGTTAGTGTGTGGATTCAAATATAGGGCATATGCCTTTTATCTCGTCATGGGCATCTTAAAGTTCAGACCGGCCTTGGCAAAAAGCTAAGGATTTCTTCGATGTTTTGCCCTCTCCTGATAAACACTAACACCACTGATCTTGAGAGGCACAGGACTAGACTCATAGTCATGGTCCTAACCAGTGTAGGTGGTGCCCGGAGGATGCCAACACTACTAGTCGATCATCGGCAATGATTTTGTCATCAAGCCAGTGACCTTGCTTGCGAGTGCAGTGCTGTTACACACACAGAAGAACGGAGCAAATGACTACAATCGTGTGGAACCAACAACTTCATCTTCCAATTCCAGGTAGTACACCAAAATTCCGCATTAAGATTGAGAATTAGGTGATCATATTTTAGGCTAGGTATTAGATCATAAGAATTAAGAATTAGGCACTTTATAAAATCCTAATAATTTTCAGGAGTTGTAAACATGTGATGGTAATCACATTAGACTTTGATCTGAGGAGGGTTGCAGTCTGGAGTCTCAGATGTTATCTGCAAGCCCAAGGGAATTCACTTGTTGGAAGTTGGTAAAGAGACATCGAGCATTGCCGATTAAACCTTATTTCAGAGCAAGGAAATGAAGAAGAAACAAATAAATGAATAATCTTTTTTGAACCATGCAAAACAATGCTACAAAAGTTACCATTACATAACTTATCCATTATTGCCAAACAACGCAAGTACTACTACTTTTGAGAAAATATCTGTCTACCCAGATAATCCTTCAAATTGTTATGTTCCTCTAACTGAATATCACTATAGTTTGAGGTATCTGCACCGATCAGCTTGAAGTATTGATTCACCATGGCTGTTTCTGCCCTTTTTTCCATTGCCGATGCTCTTTTTCCTGATGCTTTATAGTAAGGTTTTATTCTCTTACAATTTTAGGTCATATCAGGATGTCTGAGCAGCAAATTTCCCTTTCCCTTCCATTCTAGCTAGCCTTGGTAGCTCTCTGCCCTTTCGGATGACATAGATGAACTGGACTTGTATTCTCAATATCTTGATTGGAAGATGATGTGTAAGTGCCTAATTCGTTTTGCTTCAAATTCTTTTTCTTGTTCTTGTCACTCGAGATGTAAACTCTTGTTCTTGGTTGGTCTTTGAAAAGTTTCCAGCAATATTCTAGTGTGAAGACTTGCCCTTATGTGCCTTCTTTTCAAGTAGTTTCATTGTAACTAGCATTGGCTTTCCCCATAAGTTGGGTATCAGACTGACCACTCCCATATGTGTTCTTCATTCTTATCCAGCACCCATTGAACACGACAACCTTGCTGTTCATCCTTCTCCAATGAGTTCCATCTCTTCAATTAGTGTCCATGAATTCATCCGCAACATTTTTAATAATGTTCACCCTTCTATAAATTTCATCCATTGGGTCATTGGAGTGATTTAACCAAGCACTGACTAGTTGTATGTTGTCAGCCTCACTGCAATTCCTATAGTCTTTTGATGGTTCATCATCTTATTTCTCAGTCCATTCTTCATTGCAAATTTGCTCTGCATATATTGATTGTGCTATAGAGGCTAGAGAAGCTGAACCTGTACGTGAACCCATGGCCACCGGCTCAATCGATGAGTATGATCGACTATCCTGACCTCATCCAAACATTGGTTGTACCGCATACACTGGAGATGCTGAACCTTAGCTCGTTGCCACCAACTTAAACCGTGAGTATGATTGACCAGCTTGATTCCCCCCAAACATTCCAATTGGAGAATGGCTTAGATTGGTTTCATATGGAAAAGGATGATAATTTTGTTGTACCAAAGCTGGGTGAACACCATATGGAAGAAAATGTTGTGAAAGTGGAGTTTGGAAGTGTGGGACATATTAAGAATAGGGAAAACGGTTGGGAAATTGAGATGTTGGTCATTGAAAGTATGCTTATTTCTATCTTGGTTATTAGGTGGAGAGTTTGAATAATTCAAAGAAGGTTGAAAGAACGATCCATGGGCAAAGCTGGTAACTAGAGTTTGTAAAATTAGAATGTTGTGTTTGTAATATATCAAAATGGTGGCAAATGGCTCAAAAGGTACAAGACTAATACTTGCAGGTGGGCAATGGCTTTCTGTCATATGCTTGTAAATTTTTTTTTCTTGATTTAATTTGAGTTGCCCGTTCTAAAGAGAAAAGCCCATTTCTATGCTTGGTGCTTAAGACCTGTGTTTGCAGTGCGTAAAACCTTTGCTACCGTGAAAAGATTCTCAGTGTCTCTTCTAGTTCACACATTGCAGATGTTCTAAATGACAACTATAAACAAATCCCTCATTTTTACATTTCTATATGTACCTTATAATTTTGGTATCCACGAATGCATCAGATCTAAAGTCAGCAAAACAACTCCAGAAAGTTCAGACATTAATCCCATGCAGTTATCCGACAAATTCTCCTTTCAATTCCGTTGGAAGAAGCTTCAATTCATCGAGCAGCTGTCCACGCAAAGCCTTGCACGACCTGGCGGCGCGCCTGCCTACACCGGCGCCGGCGGTGTCCGGCCGGCGTCCACCGGCGATGGGTCGCCGGTGTCGGAGCGGCAGAGCGGGCACGTGGTGTGCGCGTCCAGCCACGGGTCGATGCACTCGGCGTGGTACAGGTGGAGGCACGCCGGCAGCAGCCGCACCGTCTCCCCCAGCTGGAACGCGCCCAGGCACACCGAGCACGCCGCCGCCGCCGGCGCCGCCGTCTCCTCCTCCTCGCCGTCGTCGCCGCCCACGTTGCGCCTCACCGACCGGCTGTACGTGAACGCCGGCACGAGGGCGGTGGACCACGGCGGCGCGCTGGGGCTAGCGCTCGACCTGCGGAGCTGCCGCTCGTCGCCGCCGCCGCCGCCGTTGCCGTCGGCGCCACCACTACGCATCTGCGGTGGCGGTCGCGATTGAGCCGCGGCGGCGGCTGATGCGCGGCTGCTGTTGCGGTGGCCCTGGCACAGGGCGCACATGATGGCGAGCGCGAGGAGTGCGGCCACGAGGCTGATGAGCACACCGGCGACGATCCCGCCGGAAGAAGAAGAGCTGTCATGGCCACGGGACGGCGGCGTCGACGGTGGTGGCCGCCATGGAGGCGGCGGCGAGAATGGCCACCGTGGCGGAGGTGGGGCGAAAGGGTAGGGCAAGCCCGGCGGCCATAGATCAGCCATGCATGCATGCGCTGTGTGCAAATAAAAGCTACTGCATGTCTGTATCTGCATGTTTTTATAACCTGCAAATATCATCATCGAGTTAATTAATTTGACAAGATTTAACGGTTCTTCTACGAATCAACTGGAAGCTAAACTTAATTTCAGAAAGCTGGAATTAAGTTAAGCCAAATCTGAGGTCAAGCTAAGGGTTTAATTGATTGCTGAGTAATCTGCCAAATGCGCGTTCTCGGTTTGTTTTTGCGTGATCATGGCCGGCGGCGGTACGACGACGTTGTCGTGCAATATAATGTGCTTATGTGATTGACTGACTCACCGTTCGTGTGAATGTGACGGGGTAAGTTAAAAAACACGATCATTACGTAGCTTTGCATTTGGAGTATTTGGTTGTCGATTTCATATGGTGGCCAAAGGAGGAGAGCCAGTGCAATGTGCCACATGGGATGGTTTCATCGTCGTCGCACGATATTGGTGGTTGCCAATCTTAGCTCATCAGCTAGATGGAGCCAAAATTTAAATTTGAAACTTAGTTTCAGAATTGATTTTTATATTCTCTTATTGTATTTTATTTTAAATTATTGGGTTTTAAGTCGTTAAGAAACCATATATAACATTATATTTATAAATTATTATTTGGTAGCAACTAAGTGGTATGACTTATAATCGTTGTAGATGAACTTATGCTATCTCTCTAGCCAGCAGAGATATCACAAGATATAACCCCTAAGGCCATTAACAATGTAAGCTACACAAACTGAATGGCCTTGTGAAAAAGGTGTTTCCACGTTGGATATAACTATACAAACAAACTCATCCTACAGCGCATGCATCCCTAGCAATACTGACATGAAATTTTCTATTTCAGCCCTTACGTTTTCTATTACAGTCCTCCGAAATAATAAATCCAAAATTTTGTAAAAGGGACCCAGCTAGAGATGGCCATAAGGCCTACCCGGCACGGCCCAGCCCAGGCACGGGCGAGGCACGGCCCAAGGCGATCGGGCCGGCACGGCACAGTCGGCACTTTGGACTGTGCCGTGCCGGCCCATGGGATGCACCTCAGGCTCAGGCACGACCCCCCAGTAGTCGGGCCGTACCGTGCCGACCCAAAGGCACATGTGACCCATCTTGCCTTTTCTAGAATAGGTTTATTTCCCCTCCCTCCTCTTTAGGCTGTGGCACATATATAGCTAAAATAAGTCTATTTTACGTCCCTATTCTTTGGGCCGTGCCATATAATAAGTCTATTTTGTTTTCCTATTCTTTGTGATGTGCATTACATATGGTTGAGGATAAGTATGTTTCGCTTCCCAAAACTTCGGGCCTGTCCGTGTCGGCCCAGCGTGCAGAGGTAGCAACCCAGGCACGGCACGACTGTTGGGCCGGGCCGGCATGGGCATGACCGGAGTCGGGTTGTGCCGTGCCTAGACCAGGCCAAAATTACCGGGCCTCGGGCGGGCTATCGGTCCTCGGGCCATATGGCCATCTATAACCCTAGAAACCACAAAATAATCACAAAGGGAGTAAAACAACAGTCACTCTCCCACTCCCCAACCGTCACAAGGGGAGTATGACATCCTATTCTGCCTTTTTTTTTCCATTTCTATATTTTTAGGATCTTACGTTACAAAGAAGCTGTAGGATTACATTATATCCCTAAGCAATTTCTTATTCATGCCTCTTGAACAACATGTCACTTTTTACATTTTTTTTGAGGGAACATCACTTTTTACATTAGTCTCTACTCTCTGCTAACGGTGGGATCAATCTAAATCTTTCATCGTTCTTTTCCAGTGGATCATGTTTATTTATAGCACTAAGCTTAATTGCTCAGTATGTACATACACAAAGAACTACAGGAAGTTGGAACAGAGGATTTGATCTCACCAAGCTTCTATAGATTGATTGCATCGACAATATAGCAATAGGAAAGGGTTTTAAGCCCTTAAGACATACTTATATATTATGGGAGTGGTTCTTAATTATAGTAGTCCTTTGGATAAGCTACCGTATGCATAAGGACTAACCATCAGGGATGGATAACGAGCTAGCTTGGCTCGTCAAGTTTGAGTTCGTTATCTTTAACGAGCTAGCTTGTCTTGGTTCGGCTCGTTAAGGTTAACGAGCTAAAAGCCTAGCCCTGCTCGGAAGCTAGCTTGTTAATCATCAGGCTTGTTTAAGTATTTGTATCATCTTTATAATTTTAATATACTATTTTACCAACTAATCGATTCATTAAACATAAATTGTTTGGATGGAATTAAAGGACTGATCACTAGTTAATTAAGAAGCACTAAGTACGTGAAGATAATGTTGATCTTTTGAACTAACGAGCTAAATGAGTAGCTTGTGAGCTGACTCGTTAAGCTCATGAGATAAATGCTTAGCTTGGCTCTGAACGTGCTGATGAAACCTAGAGAGGGGGGGGGGGGGGGGGGGTGAATAGGCTGTCCCTGAAAACTTAAAAACAAATCGCAGCGGTAAAATTCAAACAGACCCGGAACTTCCTGTTAAGGAACACCGGAACTTCCGGTCTGCCAGGCCCGGAACTTCCGGTGTTCTAGGGCAAGAACTTCCGGGTAACATAACAGAGATGAAATTCAAATTTCGAAACAGGAGACTAAGCCAATCTTCACAAGATGATGCACAGGTATTCTAAGCAGAGGATATATCACAGAAACATCCACAGAAACATCACAGAAAGAGACAAGAGCGATTTTTTCCTGAAGTTCGGATCTTGCGATCCTACTCTCTGTTGAGGAGCTCCAAAGAGCTGGGTCTCGATTAACCCCTTGCCTCACTTGTGCAAAAACCCCAGAGGAAATCCACAGCCTTCAACCCTAAACACCCCTAGGCAAATTTCTAGAATTGAGTGACCACCAAGATCTAACTCAACCTACTTCTAGAAATTCGTCACAAGTGTGGGTTGCTCTACTTGGAAAGCCTCTAGAATCTCAGCACAAGAACTTCATTAACTTACTTCGTTCCCTTTCGGAGGAGAGGAGATCCTTCACAAACTTACCCGGGACATCCACAATATGCAACGGATTCTCGCGGGCGACACCTAACCGTCTAGGAGATCATCTCCAAGAGTAATAAGCACCGAGATGACAGCCCACGAGATATTCCAAGTGCTCACCCAAGATCCTAGTCTTCACACATCTCCAAATCTTCTTCTCTCTCTCAATCTCTCTTTCTCACAAAAATTAGGCTCTAGATTGAGTGGAGAAGGCAAGAAACACTTGGGAGAGGCTAGCAACAGCTCTAGGTTCGAAAAGTGAAAGTGGAATGGCCAAAGAACGAGCTGGAAACGAGCTGGTTATGTATAACGGCTAGGTGACGTCATCTAGCCGTTACTCACAATTTTGAACTGGAAACTAGACAGGAAGTTCCGGACCTGGAAGACAGGAACTTCCAGACAACACTTAGGAAAATCTTTTTCACAAGACCGGAACTTCCGGACCTGGAAGACAGGAAGTTCCGGACTTGTACTTTTGGACAGATGGAGTATTTGCAAGAATGACTCCTAGGGAAACTTGACACTTGGTTCACACTAAGAGCACTTGACATATCTCAGAGTATCACCTGGAACCCCTCTTAATAGTACGGTTTTTCCTAAAAACTCGATTGCGATAAATAAACTATCCTATGCACTTCCCGAGTTTCGGTCCGCTTTGATTTTATACTTTTGGGGGGTCTCCAAGCATCCATCTTCCACACCTTGGACTAATACTCCTGAAAGTAACTCAATGAACTTATTAGTCCCTTAACCACATTTGTCATTAATCACCAAAACCCACTAGGGGGATTAATGCACTTTCAATCTCCCCCTTTTTAGTGATTGATGACAACATGGTTAAAGCTTACAAAAGATTGATATAAATTTTGATTTGAATGGTTAGAGATGAATGAAACTCCCCCTTAGTGTATGCATATAGAATATATGAGAGAAACTCATATGCATATATATAAGGGAGCAACTAAGGAGAGTTTCCTTCATCTCTACTCATTCGTGGGATGCAAATAAGCAGTAAGAATAGATATGACAAGATGAGCACTCAAAAAGAATAAAATCAACATTATATCACAAACAACAAATAAGACACTCATAGCATAAATGAAGTGCAATATATATAAAGAGCAGCTAAGAGCATCTAACAGACATTACATCCACACAAATAGAGAATTATTACATGCCCATAAGATCATAAGAGTAGAGGCCAAAGGACTGCCAGGTCCGGAACTTCCGGATAAAATACCCGGAACTTCCGGACAGGCT
The DNA here is from genome assembly GCA_000338895.3 of Oryza meridionalis. Taxonomy (NCBI): domain Eukaryota; kingdom Viridiplantae; phylum Streptophyta; class Magnoliopsida; order Poales; family Poaceae; genus Oryza; species Oryza meridionalis. Next base: position 21,111,672 of record CM002529.2, on the reverse strand, counting down.
GACAGGAAAAAAATAGCAAGGGAGCTGCTAGGTCCGGAAATTCTGGATAAGAGGATCCGGAACTTCCGGATAAACAGATAGAGCAGGCAACAAGCAACAAAAACAAAATTTTGACCCTGTTCGATTGCAATTTTCTCCCCCTTTGGCATCAAGGCACCAAAAAGAGACGAAATCACAAGGGAAGAAGAGGATCAAGCCTCATCATCATCGCCATCAGAAGGAATGATCTCGGTGTCGCCGGAGTGAGGTGAGTCAATGTTTTGCCCCGCGATGTCCACTGCCTCATCTGGATCTGTAGGTACATGCTCTGTAGGGGCATCGGACTCCTCATCATCGCTGCTCTCCTCGGAGTGAGAGGACTCCTCATTGAAGAAATGAGAAGTACCAGAGGGACCCTCACCACTAGCAATGTCTCGAGTAGTCTCATAAGCAGCAAAAGGATCAACAAACTCCTCATCATCAGAAATATCAGAGACATCCTTGCCTGCTGCAATCCAATCTTCCTTCTGACGCCTCTCAATCTTCTTTACCTTCTTAGCTGTCTTAGCACACATGCAAAAGATGGCTCGGAGAGCCTTCTTTATGGGGGAAGAAGACTCAGAGCGCTGAGGAGCAGCAGAGGAAGAAGGAGCAGCTGAGGTAGAAGCACGAGTCGCCCTGGTAGAAGGAGGAGCTGAAAAAGAAGGAACATGAGGACGAAAAGGCTAACAAATCCCAGTCTTTGCCTCAATCATCTTCATTATAAAAGGAGCATAGATGCAACCCCTCTTTGGCTCACACACTGTCTCATAGATCTCACTCCAGATAAGCTTCATGATGCTGAAATCTGGCTTGTTGTAGCGCATGCAACTGAGGAGGAGCGCATGCCTACCTGGAAGGGCTGTAGCATCTCCCATTTTGGGGAGCAATGACCACCTGAAGATAGAATAAAGCACTCTATAATATGGAAGCAACCCACAAGTAGTCCCCAAACAATCCTTGGGAGCATCCTTCTCATACAGGAAAGTAGTGCTGGTCGGTGACAAAGCATCTTCTACAAAGATATGTGGACGACTCAGGTCATCATCATCTAACTCCAAAGCTGCAGCAAACTGTGCCATAGAGACCCTATACTACTGTCCCTAAATTGTCCACTTCACAAAATCAATTCCCTTCTTGGTGGTGCCAAAGAAAGCGGTGGAGTAGAACTGACCAATCACTTCCTCATTCCAGGAATACTGCAAGGCCAACAGATTTGCCACGTGCTTGCGCTCACACACCTTGCGCACCTCATTGAAAACCAAGTTGTTCTTTGAGGACAAGTACTTCCAGTCAAGCCACTTCATCTCTACCACTAGATGAGATCTTCCCATGATCATAGAATTATACCAACCAACTTGCACCAAGGTCCTGAATCGGTCATCCTGAGAGTCAGCAGGCAATGTGTCAGGACTCACCATTCTGTCCTTTCCACACTTGAGCAGATTCTTCAGATAGTTCACCCTTGGACGTCTAGGATCAGGATCAATAGCCCTTGTCTTGTAAAGCCTCAAAGGATTACTCTCAGAACCAGGCTCAGCCTCATTGTCACCATCATCTGACTCAGATGCAACTGGAGAGGGAGAGCGGGGAGCATCACGAATGACAATGCTACCAGCCCTCCTGGAATGGATCGGAATCTGACTCCCACTGTAAAAAACTCCAACTTTTTCTTTGCCCAATCTCCCCCTAGGACCACGAACTGGGGGGCTCGAGTCAGCAGGAATATCTTGTGAAAGCTTCTGTCTCTTCTCACGAGGCATAATGACCACTGCAACAAGAATCAACAAGGTTGGAGTGCAATGGTTAAAAGAAACAGTAGCAGATTCAAGGTTACTGGCTGGCTGGACAGAGACCGGAAGTTCCGGGCCAAGAACACCGGAACTTCCGGCCTGCAAAATTGAAGAACAAAGGATTTAACCAGGCCAGTGCATGTGACAAAATCCTATAGATCGGCAATCTACATGGTAGCAGGAAAAATTCTATCCAAAAGGTTTTCTCCCTAGGTTCACATATTTAGAGATCGGGGCAAAAACATGGTGAACCAAAAGAGAAGATCAAAAGAGCTACCTTGAGAGGGGAAATCGCAAATCGATCGCGGGTTGAACCTCCTAGCCACCAATGTGGTTGATTCCATGGAGAGGAATCAAATTTCCACGGTTGGAATAGAAAATAGCCGAGAGGAGCACTGTAGTGGCGGCTAGGGTTTGGGAATCGGGGAGGAGAAGTGAGGAGAGAGAGACCAGGCTCGGGCTCCCCCTGGGTATTTATACCCCCGACCCCCGGAAGTTCCGGACTGGGATGACCGGAACTTCCGGCCTGACAGAACAGAGGACAGTCAGGCCCAAATTCAAAGGAATAGATGAGAATTCAATGATTTAGAAATAAAAACCTATGGACATATAGAGACTTATGATGCATATGACCAGCCAACAATCAACATTACATAACAATGGTCAATCTACATCACAAGAAAGGATAGAAACCAAATTTTCGCAATAAAAACACACAAAAAAAATTTCGCAAAATTTCACAAAAGGGTTTTTGGATAATAGAGGGAATGTTTGAGCTTTATTCCTGGTATCAAGACCATCTTCTACACAAGAAGTGATCTCAAGACACAAAAGCTCAATTTTTTTTTAATTTACATTTTAGTGATACATGTTTGGCGATGAATTAGCCAACCACCCATCATCTAATGTTACGAGAGTCTAAGATATTGAGCTCACTCCTAAGCTCGCAAAATCTTTTCTCATCTAAAGGCTTGGTAAAAATGTCGGCTAATTGGGTCTCGGTTCTCACATGGGTAAGGCAAATGTCTCCTTTAGTCTCATGATCTCTCAAAAAGTGATGGCGAATATCTATGTGCTTGGTTCTTGAATGTTGAACGGGATTATTGGCTATTTTGATGGCACTCTCATTATCACATAGGAGTGGGATCTTGGTGAAGTTGTAGCCAAAGTCTTTTAGAGTTTGTTTCATCCAAAGGAGTTGGGCACAACAAGACCCGGCGGCGACATATTCAGCTTCGGCGGTGGATAATGCAATGGAATTTTGTTTCTTGGAGGACCAAGAAACAAGGGACCGCCCAAGAAATTGGCAAGTCCCGGTTGTGCTTTTTCTATCAACCTTACACCCGGTATAATCCGAATCGGAATAGCCCAATAGCTCAAAGTCACAACCCTCAGGATACCACAAGCCAAGATTAGGAGTATGAACTAAATATCTTAGAATTCTCTTGAAGGCAATCAAATGGCACTCTTTAGGCTCCGCTTGAAAATGGGCACACATACAAACACTAAACATGATGTCGGGACGAGATGCACATAAGTAAAGCAAAGATCCTATCATGGAGCGATATACCTTTTGGTCCACACATTTACCATTATCATCGAGATCTAGGTGGCCATTAGTAGGCATGGGCGTCTTGATAGGTTTGGCATCCTCCATCCAAAACTTCTTGAGTACGTCTTTCACGTACTTGGTTTGAGAGATGAAGGTGCCCTCTTGTGCTTGCTTCACTTGTAGCCCGAGGAAGAAGGTCAACTCGCCCATCATAGACATCTCGAACCTTTTAGTCATGATACTACTAAATTCTTCACAAAAAGAGGCATTAGTAGAATCAAATATTATGTCATCGACATAAATTTGGCATATGAATAAATCACTCTTAAATTTTTTAGTGAAGAGAGTAGTATCCGCCTTTCCAATTTCAAAACCATTTTTCAAAAGAAAATCTCGGAGACATTCATACCAAGCTCTAGGGGCTTGTTTAAGCCCGTAGAGCGCTTTGTGGAGCTTGTACACATGGTTTGGCAACTTTGGATCCTCGAACCCCGGTGGTTGCTCCACATAGACCAACTCCGAGATAGGTCCATTGAGAAAGGCACTCTTGACATCCATTTGGAATAACCTGAAATCATGGTGAGCGGCATAGGCTAAAAGAATTCTAATTGATTCAAGGCGAGTGACAGGTGTGAAGGTTTTACCAAAATCGAGACCCTCGACTTGGGTGAACCCTTGCGCAACTAACCGGGCTTTGTTCCTTACAACCACCCCATGTTCATCTTGCTTGTTGCGAAAGATCCACTTGGTGCCAATGACATTTTGCTTGGGTCTCTCCTCCAAAGTCCATACTTGGTTGCGAGTGAAGTTATTCAACTCCTCTTGCATAGCCATCACCCAATCCGGATCACCAAGCGCATCTTCCACCCTGGTTGGTTCCAAAGAAGAGACAAACGAGTAGTGTTGACAAAAACTTGCGACACGAGAGCGAGTAGTTACCCCTTTTCTTATGTCACCAAGTATGTTGTCGACGGGATGATCTCTTTGGACAGTGTGATGTATCCTTGGATGGTGCACTGGGGGGACCTGAGCCTGATCAGTATGCTCTAAAGTGCCCGCAGCATCGATCCCATCCACTTGCGCCGTTGGCACGTCTTCACTGCCACTGGTCCGGAGGTTCTGGACTTGAGAACCCGGTACTTCCGGGCCTGGAGATGTCCGGAGGTTCTGGTCAATAGGACCCGGAACTTCCGGCTCAGCAGACACAGCACTTGTAGAGCTATTGGATGTCGATGACGGAGGTTGATCCCTATCTTCTTGGTCATCCTGCGTCTCGACTGGTCGAATGTCTCCAATAGCCTTAGTACCTATAGCTTGACTTGGATCCACATCACCTACAACATGTACAATAACTTGCTCTCCTTGGGAGCCATTAGATTCATCAAATGTCACATCCCTAGTGACTTCAACAATACCGGAGGTTTTGTTGAAGACACGATAGGCATATGCATTTGATTCATAGTCAAGTAAGAATCCCTCATCCACCTTAGGTGAGAACTTAGATGAGCGAGGCCTCTTATTCAAAATAAAGCATTTGCTCCCAAAGACACGAAAATATGAAACATTAGGCTTCTTACCACTCAAGAGCTCATATGAAGTTTTCTTTAGGATCTTGTGGAGGTACAAGCGGTTGATGGTATGACATGCGGTACTCACGGCCTCCGCCCAAAAGACATCCGAAGTCTTGTACTCATCAAGCATTGCCCTTGCGGCTTCAATGAGTGTTCGGTTCTTCCTTTCAACAATGCCATTTTGGGGAGGATCATAGGGGGCAGAGAACTCGTGCTTGATTCCTTCTTCATCAAGAAATTCCTCCACTTGAGTGTTCTTGAATTCTCCTTCATTGTCGCTTCGCACCCTCTTGATAGTGAGATTATAGAGGTTTTGGGCTTGCTTTGCGAAACGCTTGAAGACATCTTGAGCTTCACTTTTGTCATGGAGAAAGTACACCCAAGTGAAGCGTGAAAAATCATCAACAATGATAAAACCATACTTGTTACCTCCAATGCTTATGTAGGACACGGGTCCAAATAAGTCCATATGAAGAAGCTCGAGTGGTCTTGTTGTAGTCATGATGTTTTTGATAGGATGCGGACTCCCAACTTGCTTCCCGGCTTGGCAAGCACTACACACACGATTCTTCTCAAAAGAAACATTAGATAGACCAAGAATGTGTTCCTCTTTTAGAAGAGATGCCAAATTCCTCATTCCAACATGGGCTAACTTACGGTGCCATAGCCAACCCATAGAGGATTTAGCAATCAAGCATGCCTCCGGATTCACTCTATCCATGTCGAAATCAACGAGATAGAGATCACCCTTTAACACACCCTTGAATGCTATGGAAGAGTCATCTCGCCTAAAAACGGTCACATCCACATCGGTAAACAAGCAATTAAATCCTAACTTACACAATTGAGACACGGGTAATAGATTGTAGCTTAATGAATTGACAAGGAGGACATTAGATAGAGATTGATTCTTGGAAACGGCAATCTTACCGAGACCCATTACCTTTCCCTTACCATCATCTCCAAAGACAATATTTTCACGACTTCCACCCTCCTTATCAAGACTTGTAAACATACTCCTCTCTCCTGTCATATGATTGGTGCAGCCACTGTCCACAACCCAACTTGAGCCACCGGAGGAGTATGCCTACAAAAGAAATCAAGCTTGGGATTTAGGAACCCAAACTTGTCTAAGTTTGGGTCCCTTGATGTTAGTTACCAAAGCCGCCTTTGGCACCCACACACAAGTGCGGTACTCATCAGTGTAATTCCCATTAAAATAAGCGACCACTTTGCCCTCTGAATTTTTGGAAATTACATATGAATCATAGTAAAGACCCTCTGGCCGGAACTTCCTGGTATTATACCCGGAACTTCCGGTTATCCCCTTCGGCCTATCAGAAGCCTAGAACTTCCTGACAAAATGTCCGGAACTTCCTGTCTTACAGGGCAGGAACTTCCGGTCATTTTGCCCGGAACTTCCGGGTGTTTGACCAGTGAAGGGATAAGTCACCTCACTTGCTTGTGGAGCTTTACCTTCTCTCACAAACATCAAGCATTCTTTCCCATTTACCATCACACGCTTAGACACAGGACTTCCACCAGAAAACCCGAGCCCGTGTCCATCCTTGTTAGGATGAGCGGTGATGGTCTTGTAAAGGGCATCTTTTGAATGGTATGTCTTCATGCATCCATATTTCACCAATGTGCCCAACCTTTCATTCTCTTTCTTAAGAGCTTGCATAGCATCAACATTAGTAGCATAAGAGTTCAAATCAATATTGTAACACCTAGCACAACCATTACTAGTAGATGGGTTGGAAGGATTAGAAATCACATTTGGTTGAGAAGTGCTATTCCAAAGAGTGTCAAATTGAACTTCAAGATCTTTATGACTTTTGTCTAAATTAGCAAATTTGTCTTGAAGAGTTTCATTGACATCCCTAAGGCTAGCTAGAGAACCATTAGCCAAATTAAGCTCATTAGATAGTTGTTCATTTTTAGCACATTCTTTAACTAGACCCTCCTCTAAGGCAAGGTTTCTTTTCTTCTCAAGAATAAGCAATTCTTCTTGTCTTTCGAGTGATTGTTCTTTACTATCCAAAGCTCTCATTAACTTAGCCAAATGTTGCATAGCGGGTTTGCTAAAGCTCTTAAGCACATCATCTAATTCATTATCACTTTCCTCATCACTAGAATCAACATCAAGAGAGGTGTGAGAGGGCTTTTGAGTCATCACCTTGCGGCCTTGGGCCATGAAACATGAGTAGTGGTAGGAGTCGTCGTCGTCATCACTCAAGTTGTTGAAGAGACGCTCCTTGCTTGAAGAGAATGACTTGAAGGCGACGGTAGCAACACCACCTTCTCCTTCAACCTTGTCTTTTGGCTTGGGCTTGGGCTTGACCTCGGGATCTTCTTCATCTCCGGAGTACCACACCTCCGCCATGTGTGCCTCCGCCACATGAGCACGCTCCGGCTTCTTCTTGCCTCCCTTAGCCTTAGCTTCATTTGACTTGGAACAATCGGCAATGAAGTGGCCATATTCGCCACAGTTGAAGCAAGCTCTCTTTGATTGCCTCTTTCCCTTGTCATCATCCTTCCTTCCTTTGCCATAGCCACTCTTGCGAAGAAAGTGCTTGAATCTCTTGACAATAAAAGCCATCTCTTCATCTTCACAACTTGACTCGTCTTCTTGTTTTGCCTTCAAAGCCACTTCTTGATTTTTGATCATGGCGGCATTCTTCACCATTTGCCTCACTTCACGAGCTTCCTCTTCTTGCATCTCATGAGACACAATTCTTCCAAGAATGTCACTTGGGGTGAGCCTCTTGAAGTCTTTCCTTTCTCGTATCATTGACACAAGAGTGGGATTTCTTGGACCAAAAGCACGGAGAAGTCTCTTGACCACAAAGTGATTTGTCATGTCCTCACTCCCAAGTCCTTTAATCTTGTTGACAAGGATCATCATCCTATCATACATCTCTTGAGGTGTCTCCTTGTCATCCATCACAAATCTTCCAAGCCTTCCTTCCAACAATTCAATTTTTGCCTCACGAACGGCGGGTGATCCTTCATGAGCCAATTGCAAAGTATCCCATATCTCCTTGGCCTCCTCAAGTCCATCAACCTTGTTGAACTCCTCCGGATTCAAGGCGGAGAGAATTGCATTGGAAGCTTGAGCATTGTGGTGGATGAGTTGCTCTTGCTCCGAGGTGAGCTCCATGTCATCTTGGGGTACATCAATATCTGTACAAACAACTTTCCAAATACTTGGATGCAAAGAAATTAGATGCAACTTCATCTTGTGCTTCCAAGCGGCGTAATGTGTCCCATCAAATTGAGGAGCACGCCCGGAAGGCACGGAGACAAAGTTATGAGGAGGAACATTAAGTTTGCTGTAATCAAAGTGAATAGTAGCTCCCTTGGGTCCAGTATCCTTGGTGCTAGAAGCGTCTCCCTTGTCATCCATCCCTTAGGTTCCCTTTAGATGCGACATCGTGGATCACTCCAAGCGGTGAAGCTTGAATCAAGAGCACCCTGCTCTGATACCAATTGAACGCGTTGATGAAGCCTAGAGGGGGGGGGGATAAAAACAAATCGCAGCGGTAAAATTCAAACAGACCCGAAACTTCCTGGTAAGGAACACCGGAACTTCCGGTCTGCCAGGCCCGGAACTTCCGGTGTTCTAGGGCAAGAACTTCCTGGTAACATAACAGAGATGAAATTCAAATTTCGAAACAGGAGACTAAGCCAATCTTCACAAGATGATGCACAGGTATTCTAAGCAGAGGATATATCACAGAAACATCCACAGAAACATCACATAAAGAGACAAGAGCGAGTTTTTCCCAAAGCTCGGATCTTGCGATCCTACTCTCCGTTGAGGAGCTCCAAAGAGCTGGGTCTCGATTAACCCCTTGCCTCACTTGTGCAAAAACCCCAGAGGAAATCCACAGCCTTCAACCCTAAACACCCTTAGGCAAATTTCTAGAATTGAGTGACCACCAAGATCTAACTCAACCTACTTCTAGAAATTCGCCACAAGTGTGGGTTGCTCTACATGGAAAGCCTCTAGAATCTCAGCACAAGAACTTCATTAACTTACCTCGTTCCCTTTCGGAGGAGAGGAGATCCTTCACAAACTTACCCGGGACATCCACAATATGCAATGGATTCTCGCGGGCGACACCTAACCGTCTAGGAGATCATCTCCAAGAGTAATAAGCACCGAGATGACAGCCCACGAGATATTCCAAGTGCTCACCCAAGATCCTAGTCTTCACACATCTCCAAATCTTCTTCTCTCTCTCTCAATTTCTCTTTCTCACAAAAATTAGGCTCTAGATTGAGTGGAGAAGGCAAGAAACTCTTGGGAGAGGCTAGCAACAGCTCTAGGTTCGAAAAGTGAAAGTGGAACGGCCAAAGAATGAGCTGGTTATGTATAACGGCTAGGTGACGTCATCTAGCCATTACTCACAATTTTGAACTGGAAACTAGACAGGAAGTTCCGGACCTGGAAGACAGGAACTTCCGAACAACACTTAGGAAAATCTTTTTCACAAGACCGGAACTTCCGGACCTGGAAGACAGGAAGTTCCGGACTTGCACTTTTGGACAGATGGAGTATTTGCAAAAATGACTCCTAGGGAAACTTGACACTTGGTTCACTCTAAGAGCACTTGACATATCTCAGAGTATCACCTGGAACCCCTCTTAATAGTACGGTTTTTCCTAAAAACTCGATTGCGATAAATAAACTATCCTATGCACTTCCCGAGTTCCGGTCCGCTTTGATTTTATACTTTTGGGGGGTCTTCAAGCATCCATCTTCCACACCTTGGATTAATACTCCTGAAAGTAACTCAATGAACTCATTAGTCCCTTAACCACATTTGTCATTAATCACCAAAACCCACTAGGGGGATTAATGCACTTTCAGGCTCGACTTATTAAGACTATGAGTTCAAGTCGATCTGAGCCGAGCTCGCTACAGCGGATCCAAGCTACGAGATTTGAGCTTTTTGTCCACTACAACTAACCATAAAGAATACATTAAGGTTATCTCTCTCTCCCCTTTGCCACCCCCTCTCGCTTTCTTGTGTCTTTACTTACTGTTACTTTTTTATGTCTTAATAGGTCTCATGTCTAAAGTGCATCTAGAGCTCACCATTATAGCAACAAAAATAACTGAAGACCATTATTATTGGGCCTACCCATAAGGACAATATCCATACACATTACCCTTAGTGCCCTTAAATTCCATAGGAAACTAAGCAATGAGTTCAAACCTCGTTTTACTTTTCCTTTGAAAAGCCCAACCGGCAACCATCTTCTCTCTTTGTTTCCTCTTATCCCACTTGGAGGATTAACAAAATCCCCATGTTAAATGATCTCTGAAGAATAAATGTATAAGGAGAGATTATGTGTCGTGAGTTTCTTACTAGTGATAACTTGCGACTTTGCGTGATAGCAACGAACCTGACGTTGGAGGAATTTTTGAATTCAACGAATTATATCATGTTTGTTTATGGCTTTATTTGAGATTAAAGATAGCTTATACGGTCGAGTACGGTACTAGTTGACTTTAGCAAACTGCCAAACGTCGTTGTAGGTATGGTGAGCAGAATGTCAACGAAGCTTGCTTCCGTAGGTTACATGGAAGTTAAAAGGGAGCTAATTAATCTTCACCGCCAAACGAAAAAAAAATCTAATTAATTGTGTTGCTATTGGAGAAAAAAGAACTATAATTTCACGCAATGTCAAATCTGTATGCCAATGGACCACATTTCAGATGATAAAACAACAGTTAAACGAAATGGCTGCTTGTTTCAAGCAGAAAAAACTGCATGACCCCATAGAACTAATTCATGCCATTTGCTCTTGGATCGATTCATGGCCCATTTTGTAGAAATCAGAGGACTCGCAAAGAAGACTGCAATCGGAGTGACGCTGCTAAGAAGTAGTAACAAGACTCTGTTAGAATCTACTGTCTTTCGTTAATGAAATGGGAGAGGGCTAGCTCCCTCTCTTTCTAAAAAGAAAATCTTGGAAATTCTGTAACATATTTTACTGGAATCTTTAATTTCTCAGTGTTCTTTAATTACAAAGCTGTACCAAAGTATACTTGCCAAGCTAGATTAAGGTTCAAATCAAGAAATGACATGCAAGTGGCCCCATCGTATATGAACTAATACTAACCATGATATATATATATATATATATATATATATATATATATATATATATATATATATGTGTGTGTGTGTGTGTGTGTGTGTGTGTGTGTGTGTGTGTGTGATGTGATGATGATGGAGATCTAGTTAGCTAGCACAGAACTAGCTACACCGGTGGCAGCGCCTCCGTCGGCGACGACTCATCTGCCGCCGGCGCAGGTCGGCCGTCGTCGTCCTCCGGCGGTGGCTCGACCTCCGTCCGGCAGATTGGGCACGTGGCGTGCGAGGCCAGCCACATGTCGATGCACTCCACGTGGTACAGGTGCTTGCACGCCGGCAGCCGCCGCACCGCCTCGCCGCCCTGCACCGCGCCGAGGCACACCGAGCACTCGCCGCCGCCGCCGTGCCTCGCCGACCCCGCGTACGCGAACTCCGGGATCTTGGCCGCCACGTCAGCGACGCCGTGCCCGTCGTCTTCTCGCCCACCGACGCCGCCGGCGCCCTCAGCGGCTACCACAGGCGCGCGCCTCCGGACGTGGCGGTTGCAGTAGAAGGCGACGACGGCGACGAGCGCGACGCCCGTGAGGCCGACGCAGGTGTAGCTGAAGATGGCCGTCCCTTTGCCCACGGACTGGTTCTCCTGCGGCACCGGCGGCATACTCGTCGTCGTCGAGCCGGAACGCGAACCCATGGCGACGGCGCGGTGGCGTTGGCGATGGCGATGGCGATGGCGGTGACTTGAGCTTTGTCCGTGGAGGAATGAGCCGCGGCATCGGGTGATCGGGGAGAGATAAGGACTGTGGTGTTGACTAAGTGGAGAACATTATTTTTTAACCAGCGTTGAGAACTGAGATTGCACAGGTGTGTTTGTAGTGTACCTCTGCTGAATGCTGATCAGAACAGAGTGATATCCTACTTTCGTTATAAAATGTTTGATTATTCGTCTTATTTTTATTTAAAAGATTATAAAATTATTATTTATTTTATTTACGACTTACTTTATTATTAAAATTATTTTAAGTATGACTTATCTTTTTTAATATTTAAACTAACTTTTAAATAAGATAAATGGTTAAATGTTATAAACAAAAAGTCAAAACGATATTTAATTTGGGACAAAGGGAGTACTTAATTATCACGGACGAGAAGCGCTTAATAATTACCAGCGCGAAAATGACGTTATTAATAAACTTATTTTTGCAACTAACTAATAGTTCTCCGGTCAAAATCGAAATATCATATACTTATTTACTTTGACCCTATGAAATGGTTAATTACGAAGGAGAGGACTATAGTGCAATACACATATTACTACCAACCAGCAATATATATGTACCGCGATTGATTTATTGATGATTATTTGACTATTTATCTTATTATTTAAAAAACAATGTACCTATTATTTATTTTGTTATGACTTATACCGGTATTTGAACTATGACTTATATTTCTTATATTTACGCTAAATTTCGATGACTTATATTTTTATATTTACACTAAATAATTAAGACAACACATAAAAGGAAAAGTAAATATACTAGGAGTAAAGTAAATAAGGGAATACAAATAAATAATTTTTCTTATATTCTCCGTGCCTTAAGACACTCTTTGAAATTTTCTTTCTATTTTAGGAGCTACAGAGATAATTCTAAAGACAAAAAGATTATTTCAGCAATTATTTTAAATATAGAAGCAAATCCTTATGTTTTCTTTCCCCTTCACCCTAGAGTGAGGAGGAAATTTGCTAAAATCAATCCATTGTCTACATAATTGATTTTTATGGACGAGATCCTCTTTAGATTGCAGGTGGATCATAACAGCTTCCACCTACAAAACTCGATCTCTTGAGCATGGTTCAAGGACCGTATACAAAATCCAATTTCGCAGGCGTACCTTTTAATATGTCCGCACATGAAAATAAATCTATTTTCACATGCAGACCTCTCAAGAAGCCTACATACAAAAATACCCGCACCTTTTTCTCCCCTCCCTTCTCTCTCCCATTAAGTATCTCCAGTCCACTTCTTTTTTTTTCCTCCTGCCCACCACTCCTTCCCTTCTCTCTCTCCCCATGGACTCCCCCTGCCTCCCACTCCTCCCATTCCCTCTCCTCTCGATGAGGCAGCAACGGGCTCAGGCAAGGGCGGTAGCGGGCGAGGGCAAGAGCGATGGGCGAGGGCATGAGGTATCCCGCCGGCAGCGGCAACTGGAGGAGCGGATCCAATGCCCCCTCCCCTTCCCGCATGAATCCCGCCACCACTTCGCCTCCCACGCTCACAGTTCCACCAACAGCGGTGACTGGAGGGGCAGATCCGATCTCCCCTCCCCTCCCGCACAGATCCCGCCGCCTCTCCACCCCCCATGCGCGTGGATCTGCTAGCAGCGGTGGCAAGTGAGGCAAATGACGATGGCAGCGGTAGTGGCGACGGCTTCTGGATTCTAGGGTTAGGGTTTCGATTTTTGGATTTTTTTTGCGACTTTTCATACGGTCGGACGGCTTATGCGCCCACGTGTGAAAATAGGATTTTTCACGTGTGGTTGCTCTATCCACATGCAAAAATCTGATTTTCGTGGACACCTGAGTGCATGTGAGCCACTCAACCGTATGCGAATATCGATTTTGACCACATGGAAAAAATGGTTTTGTTAGTGGTAGACACATGGAGGCCGGTCAGGTTTAATTTCGTCTTCTTTTAACAACATATGTCGTATTATCTAAAAGAAAACCACCAATAATAGATGTGTACGTAGACTTCATGCAAGGTTTGTACAATAGATTCATGATATCACGAACCATAGCTCGAAGTCGTTGAAAACATTTTACATTTTGAGTAAATGATGTAAAACCATACTCGATTTTTTACAAAACCATAGTATATACTAGCACTAGTTATATTGATGGCTTCACATTTTAAAAAAAGTCAAACTGTTTTTATAATGTGAATTACTAATAGAGACTCGCACAAGTACTTAGAAGAACGGAACAATGAATATGAGCTTACCAAGTTCCTGTAATCTAGCTTATTAAGTCACGTCTTCACGCAACTATAACCTATCTCGCTGTTAAATATGTTTACATGTATATTTATGGATTTATCTTGATTTATCCTTGTGTGAATAAGTGTTTGTAGTGCATTAACAGGATTAATAATATTCCTGCTAAAAGGGACTAACATTATTATCATAATATCAAATATTTACCTTAGGTACATACAAAATTATACTTGAACAACATAGGCTTGTAATCTGAAATGCCCAACACATATTTTGACTGAATAAAAATGATAAATGCAAAAATCAAGGTTAGGGTTTTTATTCGTATTATATGCTGGCATTTCTCCTTCCTATCTCTGGAACTATAACCGTCATTCTCGATGCTGCTTGAGCTGTGTCCTTCTCACCATCTCCATTGCTACATGACCCCTTATCCACCTTTATATCTCTGCTTGTGGCACATATATTTTTGTTTGACATGCTTAATAGGTGTTCAAAGAGGAATTTTAGTTATAAATAAATAGATATATCTTGTAGTGAATAAATCTTACCGTGAATCAAAATTAGAGAATTTTGCTCATTGTCTCACGAAATTTCCTAAATTATGTGCCCACCTGCCATGAAATGGAATGATCTAGTTTAAGACAATTACATAGCTGCTTGCCATGCTCTAGTATTCATTGTAGGTTTTTAGAAAAGGGTGCCAAACAAAATCACAGATGTAAAGTGCTATCCACAATGGTGTAAATTCGAAATTTATAAGGTCCTTGCTGATGTAAAAATTAAAGGTGAGTAATAATATGGGGGTATTTGCTCAAATACTTTTAATTTTCAGTGGAGCATAGGATAAAATATACTAAGAAGGATGAAAATGAAAAAAAGTTCCAAGAGTAAGATGTCACGAGTAGGTGGCATTGGGACTTGGGAGCTGTGAGCTGCACAGGCCTCTTTCTCTTCCTCTCTCCCATTTTCTCTGGTTGTTATTAAGGAGGTTTCTCTAGTTCTCTCTGAATCCCTCTCTCTCTAGTTCTCTAGCTGCTGGTCTCCAATGGACTAGCTAGGCCCGACGCAAGGTGGAGGCAGAAGACAAGGAAGAGTTCACTCATCTTTCCCCTCATTGTTCGCTCGCACTCCCTCTACGCCACAACGCTTCCTCTCCTGTTAATTGCTGTAGGTGAGCCAACAACATTGATGATGCAACGGCGAAGGTGCGGGTGACTGCTTGAGCATCGGCAGAGCAGCTAGTTGGCCGCGGCGACGATAAGCAGCAGTGGAAACCGGTCCTCTTTTCTCTTTTTTTTTTTTTGTTTTTACTAAACTTTTCTAGATTCTTCTTTGCCCCAAGATTTTTTCTTACCATTTATCTTATACTATGGCTATGATACTTTCTCCTTATATTATCGTTGTTTGAATCAAACGGTCATTATTTTGTTGTTTGCGTGGCTCATCCTCGTTTCATATTGAGATTTACCCGTTCATTTGTTAAGATAGGGTCCCTATGCCGTTATTCCATAGAAAACCAAGCAATGAGCTCAAACATTACTTTAATTTATTTCCCTTTTAAAAGCCGAATACTTCTCCCTTTGGTTCTCTTCTCTCTCTTAGCTTGGAGCATTAATAAAATTCCTATGTTAACTGATCAATGTAGAAGATACATAGGAGAGATTATGTGTTGCGAGTTTTCTTTTTCTGTTCTCTCTCTTGTGACAGCAACGAACCAGACGTTGGAAGAAAGTTTTTAGTTCAACGAAATATCATGTTTGTTTATGGCTTTATGTGAGAATTAATCAAGGTAGCTTATACGGCTGAGTACGGCACTATTGTTTTTTTTCTTCTGAAGACTAGTACGGTACTAGTTGACTATAGAAAACTGCCAAACGTCGTAGGTATGGTGATAATAGGGTCAACGAAGCTTGCTTTTGTGGGTTACATGGAAGTGAAAAGGGAGCTAAGGGCCTATTTAGTTCGTGAAAAGAAAATTTTTGGGTGTCATATCGGATTTTTGACCAGATATCGGAAGGAGTTTTCAGGTACGAATGAAAAAGCTAATTTCATAACTCGCCTGGAAATCACGAGACGAATCTTTTGAGCCTAATTAATCCATCATTAGCACATGAATTACTGTAGCACTTATGGCTAATCATAGACTAATTAGGCTCAAAAGATTCGTCTCGCGATTTTTCCCCCTAACTGTACAATTAGTTTTTTTTAAATCTATTGCTCCATGTATGTGTCCAAAAATTCGATTTGATGTTTTTGGGAAGAAATTTTGGGAACTAAAACAAAAAAGGGGCTAATTTTGTTGCTATTGGAATAAATAAATAAAATTAATCACACGCAGTTTCAAATCTGTATGGCAAAGGACCAATTTTTTAAGATAATAAATAACAACTAAACCCAAGAAATAAAAACAGAAAAATGTTGCCCTGAAATTCTGTGATTTCAAAACCAAGAACGTATATATTTTACAGCAATCCTTCTGATCTTTAATTACAAAGCTGAACCAAAGTACATACATGCCAAACTAGATAAGGTTCAAATCAAGAAATGATATTCCCAAAACGTATCAATTAACTAATCATGATGTGATGTGATGTGATGACTATGGACGGACCTAGCTAGCTAGCTACAGTGCTACACCGGTGGCAGCGCCTCCGTCGGCGACGACTCATCTGCCGCCGGCGCAGGTCGGCCGCCGCCGTCCCCCGGCGGCGGCTCGACCTCCGTCCGGCAGAGCGGGCACGTGGCGTGCGAGGCCAGCCACATGTCGATGCACTCCACGTGGTACAGGTGCTTGCACGCCGGCAGCCGCCGCACCATCTCGCCGCCCCGCACCGCACCGAGGCACACCGAGCACTGCGCCGCCCCCTCGCCGCCGCTCGCCGACCCGGTGTACGCGAACTCCGGGATCTTGGCCGCCACGCCAGCGACGCCGCGCACGTCGTCGTCCTCTCGCCCGCCGGCGCCGGCGACGACGACATGCGCGCGCCTCCGGACGTGGCGGTTGCAGTAGAAGACGACGACGGCGACGAGTGCGACGCCCGTGACGAGGCCGGCGCAGGTGTAGCTGAAGATCGCCGGTCCTTTGACCACCGGCGGCCGGCTCTCATCCGGCGCCACTGGCGGCGTACTCGTCGTCGTCGACGAGCCGGAACGCGAACCCATGGTGGTGGCGGTGACGGTGGCCTAGCTTGAGCTGGCCCTTAATTATCAGGTGATCGGTGAGAGAGAACGATTATGGTGTTGATGACTAATTTCCAGGGCGGAAGTGACGTTATTATTTATTAATAATAGACTTGTGTTGCAAGTAACTATAGTTCTCCGGTCAAAATACTATATTACTTTGACTCGATGAAATGAGAGTGTAATTGCCGAGAGGACTATAGCGCAATACACATAAATTATTATAAATCAGCCTACAGACTCCAATTTCTCGGGGCTGCGAGACACTATAAAAAACCCTCATAGGGACCGACCTTATAGATGCCGGTTCATTTAAAACCGACACCTATAAGCCGTTTTCCACCTCCACACGATGAAAAATATATAGAACCGACACCTTTAAGCAATATAGGTGTCGGTTCTAGAGAAAAACCGATACAAATAATATAGGTGCCGGTTTTTTAATAGAACCGATCGGTTTTAAAGAAAAACCGGCACCTATAGTATTGGTGCCGGTTTTTTTAATCTTGAACTGACACCTATAATATAAGTATAATATAAGTATAGGTGTCGGCTCTATTAAAAACCGGCACCTACTTAAAAAAACCAGACCACAGCTCCTTCTTATCCTCCACACTGCCCCCTTATCCTTTCCCATCAATCCTTATCCACAGTATCCGCCCCTCCTCTCCCTTTGCCTCCTCAATGGAGGAGTGGCGGCCGCCGACGGAGGAGCGGCTGCAGTCGACGGAGGAACAGCGGTGGCAGGCCCGGGTGGTGGCGGCCGACGCGGAGGCCGGCGCTCGCGTGGCAAGGTAGCGTGTAACATCCCAGCCTAGGGCTTAATAGGATTAATAGAATACTCATATCAATAAGTTGCAACTTCTTTTCTGGAAGCCGATCTCTAAAGAACTCCAAGGTTAACCGTGCTTGGCCTGGAGCAATTTAGGGATGGGTGACCGATTGGGAAATTCTTCCCGAGCCCGGGTATGATGCGGAGGCGGGCGCACGCGCGGTGAGGTTGGGCAAGGCAGTGAGGTGGCGGCGGCGGTGATGGTGGAGACTGGCCCGGGCAAGGTAGCGTAGCAGCCAGTGGCAGCCGTCGGATCCCGCGACGGCGGTGGTGGTGGTGGAGGCTGGCACGAGCGATGTGGCGTCCGGCGGGTGGTGAGTTCTTGGAGTTCACCTCTGTTTTCTCCTCCATGTCATTTGTTGAGTTCTTGATAGTTTGTACCATATATGTAGTAGTTTGATGTTGATTTTTTGGATGGGGATGAGGTGATCTCTGTTATTTTTTCGATGGGGATGATGTGATTTGGGATGGTGGTGGTGGTGAAGTGGCCGCACACGATGGCGGCGGTGACGCATGGCGGGCGGCGTGGTGGCGGAAGGCGAGGGGGAGACCGGCGACCTTTTTTTTTCTTTTTTTTTGTTTTCCAGAAAACGTCATAGGTGCCGGTTATAAAACCGGCATCTATAATTTTGGGAATAGGTGCCGACCAATCGGTGCCGGTTGGGAAACCGACACCTATAGCCCATTCCCAACCGGCACCTATGACGTTTTCTGTAGTAGTGAGAACTGCTTTCAACCAAATGATCTGGAAGTCATGGGCATCTTCTCCCAAGTGCAAATTCTTCTCCTGGCTCCTGGCTAGTTATCCAAAATAGTGTATGAACAGCGGACATATTGGAAAAAGAAGAATGGCAAAACTAAAAGGTTTGCTAGTTATGTTGTACGGTTGATGAATCTACGGTTCATCTGCTGGCTAAATGCAAAATGTAGGGTTACAAAGAGAGTGTGGTCGGAGATTTAGAGATGGACTAGCAAGGACCTTCAGATAGCCAAGTGGAATGATTGTCACTCAGTCGAGCACCTCACAACCCTCGCCAACCCCTCAACCCTAGTGATCCTAGTTTCCCGAGAAATCTGGTGTGAGCGAATGCAAGAACTTTTCGCCACAAATGATGAGGACACAACTAGCTCGGATATAACCATGACTACCTTATGTATTCATTAACCAAAGGTATATATGTTCTATATTAGATTTACTTGTTATATATTTGAACAAACATTGCTACAAAATGAGTTTAATTTGTTTTCGTTTGCAGAGGTACTTGCTTGGGTGAAGGAAAAGAGACCGAGCGTTAGAAATGCATCGATGATTGACTGTTGGAAGATCGAGACCTAGTTTCCTCATCAACAAAGTAGCAATGCCAGCCTCAATACTAGCCAAGATCAAGGAAGAAGTGGCAGCATGGGTGAAAGAGAGCCGGTAGGCTCTGGGAGTTCAGAATTTTGGGAGATATTGCCTAGGGGCCTATTTTCAGCCTCATCTCTTTTGACAGGCCTTGTACATATCTTTGTTTGTCTTTTATATAATTTTCTCCTTCTCAACTAATATACGAGGAAAAGCTTTTGTTGTCCCTTAAAAAAAGCTATATACCGTGATATTTTATTAAAACAACTATATAATTGCAATTTATTTTGTTATGACGACTTATTTCATCATTAATTTTATTTGACCCACGACTTATATTCTTCATATTTACATATTTTTTATTAAGATTAATGATCAAATGCTATGTTCATAAGTCAACAGCACCATTCATTTAAAAATAGAATGAATAACAATCCACTGTAGTAATCTAGAGGATTGTATATCTTAATGAACTTAACATTACTCTATGTAGGATTGTATCTCTTAATTAACTTAACATTATTAAATTGTCTCACTACTGTTGATGCGAAAAACACACACTGGCCTGGGAGATCTATTTAACTCCAGTGCAGGTCCTAAATCTTGCTCTTGGGTTCAAAGGCGTGCCAATTGATTTGATCCTGCAATCAATAAGAAAGAAAGATAAGAAAACCGAGGTTAAATCCATAAACGACAGCCGATCGGCTAGGAGCCGATGACATATCGTCAATCATTAAGCCGGTGTTGTTGATACTAGATCGGCAATGAAGAATGAAGCAGGGTAAAACTAAATCTACTCGATCAGCTGTAGATATTAACAATGTATAATTCTTTTCTCAAAATATACTTGAACTAAGTGATTGGGATAGATCGAGCAGCGAGTCGAGACATTATAAATCACTTAGATTCAAATACACTTTAAGATAACAATTATACATATGTTTATAGCATAGCCGATCAAATAGATATAGCATGTATCGGCTAATACTCCGATACCACTCTATATTAAGATATTAAAAAAGACAACATATGTCAAACAGAAAGCCTAATATACTTTAATGCGATAACATCTTAATATAAAGGGCAGATTTAGCATGTCAATCAAGCACACAATGAATAAAATAGCTAAATCAGGTAAGATCGGCTGAAACTCCGATACTATCTTCATTAGAGATCATAAAACAAGCCAGATATTGCAATTATGGATATTACTTAATAGATCGAACTCAACCGATGCAACATTAATCATAAAAATAAGTACAAGATCTAGACAAGATGATGAAAGTTTTAGAAAGATGGTAGATAAGCTATATAATCTAGATTAATAATGAAATCTAATTCTATCGGCTACTCTCTGGTGATAGATACCAGCCGATCACGGGTTAGATGGCGAAACAAATAAAGACTATGAAGCATATATGATAACTCGACAATTTACGTAGACAAGATTAGAGTATCATAATGATGGAAGCACTAATCACGAGAACGCAAGTCGTCATGATAAGTTTACCTCTTGTTGAAGATCGGAATCGATGCAGCTCAACCCGAAAGCAAGAACTCGTCGAAACAAACGAAAGTAAAAGGGTGGCGATGCACCGAGAGTGCTATTGAACTGTTGTTGTCAATTACATGGGTTCGGGTCATATTTATACCCGAGATAAATGATAGGTCCTTGCCGGACACGACTCTTATCTCTAACAAACTCTAAGATACAAACAAGTTATTGTGGCAGACTCTTGCCGAAACATATCTCTAAAGAAACTATTTAAAATACCCTAATTAATGGATACAATTGCCTATCTAAGAGCTTATCTCCATCGTGGCAATCCTCATATAGTGTCACGCCCTAAAAATCGCCTAAATTAATAATTCATATTTTAAATCATTTTTAGAAATTATTTTAAAAGCCTACAAGTTAAACTCTAATAATCTAGGAAAAATTTCAACATAAAATTGAGCTAGATAAAATTTTATTAAATACTTTGCTTGTTCCTCTATTTTCTAGATTTTTCTGGGAATTATTTGAGCAAGGGAAGTATTTTTAATAAATGAAACATCATTTCACGAATTATTTTAATTGAAAAAGTTTTTAAAATCCTCTCCTTCCGCCTCCGCCGTCGCCGCCGCTTGCCGCCGCCGCCTTTGGGTGCGCCAAGAGGTGGGGAAGCCCGGCCGACCGTTCCCCTTTGCCACCGGCCGCCGTAGCCCATCGCCGCCGTGCCGCCCGAGCCGCCGCCGCCGCCTCTCGTCGCCGGCCGTCGTCGTTCGTCGTTTGTCGCTTCGGTGAGTATCGTTGGGTTCGTCTCGTCGCCCTCTTCATGTAGGTGTCCTCCAAATCCCCGGCCGACCCTCCTAGCTCCGGCGAGGTTGCCGTCCGAGCCATGCCGTCGTTGATGACGTCATGCTGACGTCATCATCCTCTCTTTTCTAGTTTTTTTTTTAATAATGGAAATCGATTAATCTTCGGAAAATCATAACTAAATAACCGTAGCTCCGATTCGAGTGGTTCAAATTGCTAAATTTTTCTAAAATTGAGATCTACATGTTAAAAATATCCACATGTACTGTTTATGCTTGTTTTTGTACTGTTTTGTTGATTTTGTTTATTTGCTTTAGTTTCCGACGTTCCGGAGGAGAGCGTTTTTGTTGAGGAAGGTTCGGAAGCGTTTGCGGAAGCTCAAGGCAAGTCACACAGATCCCAAACAACCCTTTGAGCATGTTGAACCCGTTTAAAGCTAATGTTTTATCTCAACTTATGCATTATTTTCGAATGTCATCGGGTGGTGAGCCTTTCCCAATTAATTATTGGCCGAAGATGACTTTATTTTCCTATGGGTTATAATTTGATTAGCTTGAACCTTATATATTGGATTGGTTCAGCTAAATGCTATATATATAATTGCTTAGCCATGCTTAGAAAGATAAGCTCATTAATGGGATGAATCATATATACTACATTATTAATCAAGTATTCAAAGGTAGCTCACGATGGTTAATCGTGTTATAATAATTAATTAATAATTAAAACCTGGTTAAGGTGGGTTGTGAGCATGTGGTTTTGAAGGTCGTGCTCATGGCAATTAAGGACCGGTTCACGAGCTACTGTTGTGAAACATTTACCGTGCCAACCACAAGCCAGCGTGGGCAACGGCTTTATCTTTTGTATAGCATGATTCATTATGGTGTGCCAGACTGAGAAGCGGCGAGAAGTCCGTGGGGGTCATTGGGGAGTCTATTGCCTCTGATTTTGGAGGGGAGATTATGATCCAGGAACGGTGCACTGTGGTGAGTTGTGTTGTGCGAAGGGTATTGTCACAGTTCCTTTCCGAGGTACCGTGGTGGTGCTGAGGCGCATGGTGACATGTTGTGGGATTGTGTCTTGTGGGTACAGTGGTACATCTCTGATCAGAGTAAAACTATTCGAATAGCCGTACCCGCGGTTATGGGTGAGTCTAACAATGTTTTTCGTGATTAGTCTCACACTACTCATTACTGGTGATAAAATATGCTAATTAAATTGACTCCTGGTTTGGAATGGAATATTCTTGGTTTGGAGGTTTGATTTGTACAACCGGGGTTGGTTGTTCAGATGAGGTTGGGCCTATGCAACACGGGTGTGTTGTATGGTGTTTATTTAATACTGATCAATTAATCAACTGTTTTACTATTCTCTTAAATATTTATTAAATGCTGTTTATGCAAATGAGCTATATTATGCCATCCTTTGTTATCCTGTGCACTTGCATATTTGCTGTGTGGCTTGTTGAGTATGTCATATGCTCATTCTTGCAATATTTATTCATCAGAGGAAGAGTGCTTCAGTGAAGGTGATGATCTGGAGGACTAGGCTTGTTCCGGGTTAAGTTGCCTGTGGAGTGGAGTCGTCTTAGCTGTTCCGTAGTTTGTTTTATTTTCTTTTTCCGCTGCGTAGAATTTTATTCTCTGAGAGGAACTATCTACCTCTGTAATAATTTATTTTATCGCGAATATTAATTAGTTGTTTATTAGTACTCTATTATCAATTTGTTATTGTGTGCCTCGGCTGATTCCTGGACGAGGACTTAACACACATGTAAGCGTTTGGAATTTTGGATAGAAATTCCGGGCGTGACAAGTTGGTATCAGAGCCACCTTGACCTTAGGACAAGCCAAATGGTAAACCTTAAGTAGCCTTCAAAATACTTTGGAAAAATAGGACTGCTCTTCTCTATTCTCTTACAAGCTAATTAAGTTGGCAGCACATGAAAGGTCTTGCACAAAAATTTATTAAATTCTACTTTTTAAAAACGAAAAGCTGCTTTCTTTTAAAAAAAAATCTCTCGTTTTCCTTTACTGTTCAAGGTGTTAAATAGTTTTCTGAATTTCAATGATTAGTCGGCACTGTACATCCATTATGGTATCGATTCAATCAAGATAGCGCTAGTACTATGGTGACACTGTACCTTGCCTATAGCAGATCTTAAGTATTTTAGTTTTATTTTATTCTTTGGTCGAAAAATTATTTGTCTTTGTCCCAAAATTGATTTAATTTCTACTCGAGAAAAGAAAATGTATTTGTTTAGTTCGGTATGTTTTCTTTTCTTTTATTTTTCTTCCTTTTTGGGTCAAATCAATTAAGTCTAGTTTGTGCAGCTAACTTAAAAATATGCATTAATTCCTTCTTCCATGTTTCCTTAGATGCCGCCCCATCCACCGAAAAATTTGATCAGGGTGCTAGGATTCGTCAGGGAGCTAAGATTGATGGCATTTGAAATAGGCTATGAGGTTGTTCCTGAGTATCGTCAGATTCCCCATGACCCTAACGAGGAGAAGTGTCGTGTTCGCGTGACATTAGCTAGTGATCGTGAAGACCTTCCGTCGATAAAGTTCGAAGCTGGGGGAAGAAAATACAGCCATGCTTGTCAGGAAGCAGCTTTGGTGGCCATTGGAGAGCTACGTCATCGTTTTGATGAGGAGTTAGAGTCATCAGCTTTCCAGTATCATCCACACAAGCCTCATGGTCAAGGCTATGGAACTTACACCTGTCCTGATGGTGAAGAAAGTGCTACTCTGACGCATGCGGTGCATATGCTTTGTGCCATGGATGCAGTAGGTGTGGAGCGAGAGAAAGCAGCTCATGAGAGGGAAAATTTGAATCGTGGCAAGATTTGCAAGTTGGAGAGCCAGGTGCACCGTCTACAGAAGGAATTAGCTGAGCTTAAGGGAGAAGCACTGCCGCCAGCACCCAAGTTTCGCCTCACCGCAAGGATGAGAACCCGTCCACCACCCCGTCTTCAGTTAGCTTCGAAGATTAGAGTGGTGGGAGATGTTGTGCCCGACCATGTTGAACCGGTCATCCATGTTTTAAGTGATGAGGGAGAAGAGGAAGACCCCGAGGAAAGAGAGCCAGCTACTCCAGAGGAGGAAGATCCGTCTCTTTGTTCCGACGCAAGGCGAGAGTAGTTGCCTAGTTAGACCGTTGCCGTAGTTCGCTGTATTAGTTTGTTTGCTTAGGTTTGCTTGTGTGTGTGTGGGTTTTAGCATGTTGTTTACATCGTTGGTGGGATGTAACTGCATGAGCTAGGTTCTTTTGCTTGTCAGAGAGTAAGTAGTTGGTGAGATAGTATTAATGCAATTTAAATGTAATCATACACAGTTAAGAGCAATATAGAATTTAAATTAATTAAAGTTCTCCGTTCTAAGGGTATATCTCTGTCGCTCTTTCCTTTGGCCATTGTTTTTCTTCAGATGGTGAACACTCGCACCGGAAGTGGAAGTGGAAGTGGAACTAGTCACAATGAAGGAGATCCTACGCTTGCCCAAGTTTTGGCCCAGCAGACTCAATTGATTAATCTGTTAGTGCAGCAAGCGCAGAACCAGCAGGCAAACCACCATAATCAACCACCACCTCCACAGAATAAGTTGGCAGATTTTCTACGTGTGAGACCACCTACCTTCTCAAGCACCACTAACCCAGTAGAGGTAGGAGATTGGCTGCATGCTGTTGAGAAGAAGTTGGATTTGATTCAGTGCACTGAGCAGGAAAAGGTTTCTTTTGCTTCGCATCAGTTGCATGGTCCTGCTGCTGAATGGTGGGATCATTTCCGCCAGAACAGAGCTGAAGGAGAGCCTATCACTTGGCGGGAGTTTACTGCTGCTTTCAAGAAGACACATATACCATCAGGTGTTGTGGCCCTGAAAAAGAGAGAGTTCAGAGCACTCAACCAGGGATCCCGTTCTGTCACAGAGTATCTCCATGATTTTAATCGCTTAACTCGCTATGCCCCAGAAGATGTTCGCTCCGATGAAGAACGTCAGGAGAAGTTTTTAGAGGGACTGAATGATGAGTTGTCTTATGCATTGATGTCTTCGGATTACCGGGATTTCCAGCAGCTGGTGGACAAGGCGATTCGCCAGGAAGACAAGTACAACAGAATGGAGCAGAAGAAGCGTAGGGCTGCTCAATTCAAGGCTCAACAGGGTAGTAACCAGAGGCCACGCATTGCTTTGGGACCTCAAGCTGCACCATACCTTCAGGGAGGATCCTCTTCAGTTGCTCGCCCTCAACGCCAGTTCTACAACAACAACACTGGTAACCGCAGCAATGACAATCGTAATATGGTCGTCCGTCCTGCAGCAGCTCCAACCCAGAACCAGTCTGTCAGGAAGGAACAGGGAAGCAAGCCAGGGGTGTGCTTCAATTGTGGTGATCCAGGTCATTATGCAAATAAATGTCCAAAGCCTCGACGGGTGAAGAATGCTCCTGTCCAGAGCAACTCCAGTGCTCCAGCACCGAAGGCTCGTGTTAATCATGTTGCAGCTGCAGAAGCCCAGAATGCACCTGATGTGGTTTTGGGTACGTTTCCTGTTAACTCTATATACCTGCAACTGTGCTTTTTGATTCCGGTGCTACACATTCCTTTTTGTCTAAAAGTTTTGCAAGCAATCATGGGATGGAAGTCATTAGTCTTGGGAGGCCTTTACTAGTTAATACCCCAGGTAACCAAGTATCTTCAACGCAGTACTGTCCTTCCGTTACTATAGAAATAGAAGGAATTCCTTTCCCATCCTCGCTTGTCTTGCTCGAATCCAAGGATCTGGATGTTATCTTAGGGATGGATTGGTTATCCCGTCACAGAGGAGTTATAGATTGTGCTAACCATAAGGTGACTTTAACCAGTAGCATTGGGGAAACAGTGTCCTTCCTTGTGTCATCCCCTAGATCTCATGGTTTGACGTTAAATCACGTTTCTTTGCAAGAGATCCCGATAGTACAGGACTATCCAGATGTGTTTCCTGAGGATTTGCCAGGTATGCCACCTAAGAGAGACATAGAGTTTCGGATAGACTTAGTACCTGGAACCAACCCTATCCATAAGAGACCCTACAGAATGGCAGCTAATGAGTTAGCAGAGGTAAAGAAACAGGTGGATGATTTGCTTCAGAAAGGATATATCAGACCCAGTACTTCACCATGGGGAGCACCAGTCATCTTCGTGGAGAAGAAAGATCATACTTAAAGAATGTGTGTGGACTATCGTGCGTTGAATGAGGTCACAATCAAGAATAAGTATCCTCTACCTAGGATTGATGACTTGTTTGATCAACTAGAGGGTGCTACAGTTTTCTCCAAGATAGATCTCCGTTCCGGATATCACCAACTTCGAATCCGTGAGGAGGATATACCAAAGACCGCCTTTACAACTCGATATGGTTTGTTCGAGTGTACCGTTGTGTCATTTGGACTCACTAATGCCCCAGCCTTTTTCATGAATCTGATGAACAAGGTGTTTATGGAATATCTAGATAAGTTTGTCGTGGTGTTTATTGATGACATTCTTATTTACTCCAAAACAAAGAAAGAACATGAAGAGCATCTTCGTCTTGCTTTAGAGAAGCTACGTGAACATCAGCTCTATGCCAAGTTTAGTAAATGTGAGTTTTGGTTGTCAGAAGTGAAGTTTCTTGGTCACGTCATCTCAGCCGGAGGAGTGGCAGTAGATCCAAGCAATGTGGAGTCAGTGTTAAATTGGAAGCAACCCAAGACGGTGTCAGAGATTCGTAGTTTTGTTGGTCTTGCAGGGTATTACCGCAGGTTTATTGAGAACTTCTCAAAGATCGCCAGACCAATAACTCGTCTGCTTCAGAAGGATGTGAAGTATAAGTGGACGGAAGAGTGTGAGCAAAGTTTCCAAGAACTGAAGAAAAGGCTAGTGACTGCGCCTGTGTTAGTCTTGCCTGATCCAAAGAAAGGTTTTCAAGTATACTGTGACGCATCCCGACTTGGTTTGGGTTGTGTTTTGATGCAAGATGGGAAGATGGTTGCCTATGCATCTAGGCAGTTACGCCCTCATGAGAATAATTACCCAACGCATGATCTAGAGTTGGCAGCTGTGGTTCATGCATTGAAGATTTGGCGTCATTATCTTTTTGGTAACCGTACGGAGATGTATACGGATCATAAAAGTTTGAAGTACATTTTCACTCAACCGGATTTGAACATGCGTCAGCGAAGATGGTTAGAGTTGATCAAGGATTATGATATGGAAATTCACTATCATCCAGGTAAAGCAAATGTTGTAGCAGATGCTCTCAGCAGGAAAAGTTACTGTAATATGTCAAAAGGACGACATCTACCTTGGGAGTTATGCCAGGAATTTGAAAAGTTGAACTTGGGAATAGTCAACAAAGGTTTCGTGGCCACTTTAGAAGCTCAACCTACGCTGTTTGATCGAGTTAGAGAAGCTCAAGTGAAGGATCCCGATATCCAAGAAATTAAAAAGAACATGAGAAGAGGAAAAGCCGTTGGTTATATAGAAGATGAACAAGGAACTGTGTGGTTAGGAGAAAGAATTTGCGTGCCCGATAATAAGGAGTTGAAGGATACTATCATGAAAGAAGCTCATGAAACATTGTATTCCATTCATCCTGGGAGCACTAAGATGTATCAAGACCTGAAGCAACAATTCTGGTGGGCTAGCATGCGACGAGAAATAGCAGAATATGTGGCTCTATGCGATGTGTGTCAGCGAGTTAAGGCGGAGCATCAAAGGCCAGCCGGTCTGTTGCAACCGTTGAAAATTCCCGAGTGGAAATGGGAGGAAATAGGAATGGATTTTATCACTGGGTTACCCAAAACGTCAGTAGGACATGACTCTATTTGGGTAATAGTTGACAGGCTTACTAAAGTCGCTCATTTCATACCTGTCAAAACAACTTATACGGGAAATAAGCTCGCAGAGCTATATATGGCAAGAGTTGTATGTTTACATGGTGTGCCCAAGAAAATAGTGTCAGACAGAGGTAGTCATTTTACTTCAAAGTTTTGGCAGAAACTGCAAGAAGAGATGGGTACCCGTTTGAATTTCAGTACGGCCTATCACCCTCAAACCGATGGTCAGACAGAAAGAGTGAATCAAATTTTAGAAGACATGTTGAGAGCCTGTGTTCTAGATTTTGGTGGAAGTTGGGATAAGAATTTGCCATACGCAGAATTCTCATATAACAACAGTTATCAAGCTAGCTTGCAAATGGCTCCGTATGAAGCACTGTATGGCCGGAAGTGTCGCACGCCGCTCCTTTGGGATCAGACGGGTGAACGTCAAGTTTTTGGGACAGATATATTGCGAGAGGCAGAAGAAAAGGTGAAAATTATCCAAGAGAGGTTGCGAGTTGCCCAGTCGCGCCAGAAGAGCTACGCAGACAATCGCCGTAGGGATTTGATTTTTGAAGAAGGGGATTTTGTATACCTACGGGTTACGCCGCTACGAGGAGTTCATCGTTTTCAGACCAAAGGGAAATTGGCACCACGTTTTGTGGGACGTTTCAAGATCGTGAGACGAAAAGGTGAAGTAGCTTATTAGCTAGAGTTGCCTCCGTCAATGGCGGGAATCCATGACGTGTTTCATGTGTCACAGTTAAAGAAATGTTTGCGCGTTCCTATGGAGGAAGCGAATCCTGAGCATATAGAACTTCAAGAAGATTTAACCTATGTTGAGAAGCCAGTCAGAATTCTGGAGGTGAGTGAAAGGAACACCAGGAATCGCGTTATACGGTTCTGTAAGGTTCAGTGGAGCAATCATTCAGAAGAAGAAGCCACTTGGGAGCGAGAAGATGAATTGAAGTCAGCTCATCCTCATCTTTTTGCCAGTTCTTCTGAATCTCGAGGACGAGATTCCGTTTAAGGGGGGTAGGTTTGTCACGCCCTAAAAATCGCCTAAATTAATAATTCATATTTTAAATCATTTTTAGAAATTATTTTAAAAGCCTACAAGTTAAACTCTAATAATCTAGGAAAAATTTCAACATAAAATTGAGCTAGATAAAATTTTATTAAATACTTTGCTTGTTCCTCTATTTTCAAGATTTTTCTGGGAATTATTTGAGCAAGGGAAGTATTTTTAATAAATGAAACATCATTTCACGAATTATTTTAATTGAAAAAGTTTTTAAAATCCTCTCCTAGGCTGTTGGGCCGAATTCGGCCCAACATTTCCTCTCTCCGCGCGGGCGCTTGGCGGCCCAAGCCGGCCCAGCCCGAGCCGGCTGCCCCTCCTCCTCTAGCCGCCGACATGTGGGGCCCACATGTCGGGGTCATCCCTAACCTCCAGCCGGCCGCCCGAGCCGCCCGAGCCGCCGCCTTCTTCCTCCGTTTCCGCCTCAATCCGACCCCGTTTCTCCCGATTGGTTGAGGGGTTTTTATCCTCTTGTTGTCCTCTATCTTTTCCCCCAAGAATCGGAGCAAATCGTTGGGTATTTTGTTCGAATCAAACTCGTTTTCGAGTTTATCTCCAAAACCGAGTTTTGATTTTTCCGGGTTCGATTCCTCTCGTTTGGAGTCCGATCTCTTCAATCCAAGCCTTTAAATAGGACCCCCTAGTCGTTCTCTTTCGTTTGCCCCCTCTCCCGTGGTCTCCCGTGCCCCGTAGAGCCGTCGCCGCGTTGCCCTAGCCGCCGCCGCCGCCGGCCGTCCTCCGGCAGCGCCGCGCCGCCGCCTCCGCCGTCGCCGCCGCTTGCCGCCGCCGCCTTTGGGTGCGCCAAGAGGTGGGGAAGCCCGGCCGACCGTTCCCCTTTGCCACCGGCCGCCGTAGCCCATCGCCGCCGTGCCGCCCGAGCCGCCGCCGCCGCCTCTCGTCGCCGGCCGTCGTCGTTCGTCGTTTGTCGCTTCGGTGAGTATCGTTGGGTTCGTCTCGTCGCCCTCTTCGTGTAGGTGTCCTCCAAATCCCCGGCCGACCCTCCTAGCTCCGGCGAGGTTGCCGTCCGAGCCATGCCGTCGTTGATGACGTCATGCTGACGTCATCATCCTCTCTTTTCTAGTTTTTTTTTTAATAATGGAAATCGATTAATCTTCGGAAAATCATAACTAAATAACCGTAGCTCCGATTCGAGTGGTTCAAATTGCTAAATTTTTCTAAAATTGAGATCTACATGTTAAAAATATCCACATGTACTGTTTATGCTTGTTTTTGTACTGTTTTGTTGATTTTGTTTATTTGCTTTAGTTTCCGACGTTCCGGAGGAGAGCGTTTTTGTTGAGGAAGGTTCGGAAGCGTTTGCGGAAGCTCAAGGCAAGTCACACAGATCCCAAACAACCCTTTGAGCATGTTGAACCCGTTTAAAGCTAATGTTTTATCTCAACTTATGCATTATTTTCGAATGTCATCGGGTGGTGAGCCTTTCCCAATTAATTATTGGCCGAAGATGACTTTATTTTCCTATGGGTTATAATTTGATTAGCTTGAACCTTATATATTGGATTGGTTCAGCTAAATGCTATATATATAATTGCTTAGCCATGCTTAGAAAGATAAGCTCATTAATGGGATGAATCATATATACTACATTATTAATCAAGTATTCAAAGGTAGCTCACGATGGTTAATCGTGTTATAATAATTAATTAATAATTAAAACCTGGTTAAGGTGGGTTGTGAGCATGTGGTTTTGAAGGTCGTGCTCATGGCAATTAAGGACCGGTTCACGAGCTACTGTTGTGAAACATTTACCGTGCCAACCACAAGCCAGCGTGGGCAACGGCTTTATCTTTTGTATAGCATGATTCATTATGGTGTGCCAGACTGAGAAGCGGCGAGAAGTCCGTGGGGGTCATTGGGGAGTCTATTGCCTCTGATTTTGGAGGGGAGATTATGATCCAGGAACGGTGCACTGTGGTGAGTTGTGTTGTGCGAAGGGTATTGTCACAGTTCCTTTCCGAGGTACCGTGGTGGTGCTGAGGCGCATGGTGACATGTTGTGGGATTGTGTCTTGTGGGTACAGTGGTACATCTCTGATCAGAGTAAAACTATTCGAATAGCCGTACTCGCGGTTATGGGTGAGTCTAACAATGTTTTTCGTGATTAGTCTCACACTACTCATTACTGGTGATAAAATATGCTAATTAAATTGACTCCTGGTTTGGAATGGAATATTCTTGGTTTGGAGGTTTGATTTGTACAACCGGGGTTGGTTGTTCAGATGAGGTTGGGCCTATGCAACACGGGTGTGTTGTATGGTGTTTATTTAATACTGATCAATTAATCAACTGTTTTACTATTCTCTTAAATATTTATTAAATGCTGTTTATGCAAATGAGCTATATTATGCCATCCTTTGTTATCCTGTGCACTTGCATATTTGCTGTGTGGCTTGTTGAGTATGTCATATGCTCATTCTTGCAATATTCATTCATCAGAGGAAGAGTGCTTCAGTGAAGGTGATGATCTGGAGGACTAGGCTTGTTCCGGGTTAAGTTGCCTGTGGAGTGGAGTCGCCTTAGCTGTTCCGTAGTTTGTTTTATTTTCTTTTTCCGCTGCGTAGAATTTTATTCTCTGAGAGGAACTATCTACCTCTGTAATAATTTATTTTATCGTGAATATTAATTAGTTGTTTATTAGTACTCTATTATCAATTTGTTATTGTGTGCCTCGGCTGATTCCTGGACAAGGACTTAACACACATGTAAGCGTTTGGAATTTTGGATAGAAATTCCGAGCGTGACATATAGCACGTTGATTAATTCCGGAAACGGTTTCATAACCATCTCAACGAAATCGGTTGTATCGGCTGTATCCGCTATCTTCTGTCCGATCCATCTCAGCCGATGCAGTTTTCAGCCAATGCCTGTGTAGCCGATGCGCACTCTATTCTTCGAGTACAATTCTTTACCGAATCCACTTTGATTCAATGCCGAATCTGGTTCATGATTTACCAAATTTGGTCGTTAACACATGCCCCCCAAGTCCGCTATATTGGTAATGTTGCGGATTTGCTCAATTTCCTCTTCTGAGATTAACTAGGGTTTCCTTCTCCGATTCCGTTTTGGCCGTTTCCGTGCTTTATTTTAAATAATAACCACCGCTTTGCACTTTTCACGGTGTCACCTCCGTTCTCACCGCTCTAACCAAAAACTTTCCCCAATCTTCTCCGGCAACCTCCTTGAGCTTTCCGGCGACTCCACGGGCGATTCCCTGTGACGACAACTCCCTCGCTAGCAATGTCGACCTCCGCTGACCTTTCAAGCACACCAACCGCCAAATATGCTGAGTTAAGTACCATCGGCTAAATCTCCTCTTTTTCACGCAAGACCGATTCTTTCTTTGCTTAATCTTCTATTCTTTTCTTCTGTAGCATCGTTCTCATCAAGTTGCGGTTCCTAGCATAACCGATGAGTATCAATTTTATCTTGGCCCAATCAGCAACTTAGATCCCACTAAGTTCATCAATGCTGAAACCAATCGGATCCCCTTCAGATTTGCCAACTCCAATTTAGGTCTTTAGAAAAACACCTTCAAATCTTGGCCATTTGCCGAGAAAAGTTGGCCAGCTTGGTATATGCGGGTATCGGCTAGAAAGTGCACCCATTGGGATGAAATCGGCATAGCTCAAGCTCTAGCCCTGACCACAGCAGATATGGCTAAGGATGAACCCATGATGTCAGCCGCAACTTACTTTTGGTCCACAGCCTTAAATGCTTTCCTTTTTACTCAAGGACCGATGACCCCTACTCTTTTGGATGTTACGATGATAACTGGTCTGGACGTAACATCATCGGCTAATCCAGTTAGCCTGAACATGAAGCCCAACTTTGAGTTCAAAACCCGGAGCATTGGTGGCTGGTCAGGGTTTGTTGCAAAGAACATCGGCACGACCAGTTACCCCAAGAGAGCATACAACCTTCCACCTGATGTGGCCAGAAAAATTCTTGTTTTGCGGCCCAAGCTATAGTCCTATTGCCAAGTGGCAGCATATAGCCGAGAATCTAGTAGAAAAGAAACAATTTCCCCTTGGGAAATATCTCCTAGGTTATCTGTATCAGACCCTGAGCACTGCATCGGCTAAGATAGCCTCAGGATTGCTAATCGGCACAGGAGATCCTTGGTGGGGGCGACGCTAATGGGCGGGTGATCACTGCCAGCGATCACCCCCCATCCCCCTATATGTCCTCTCCCCCTTCCTTCTCCCCTTCTTCTCTTCCTCCTACACCATAAATTTTAAAATAATAAAAAAACAAAGTTAGAAAATTTTATGTATAAAAATACTATATATTAAAAATATTTGAATTCAAATTTAAATTTGAATCGGATATATAATTTTTACTTATAAACTTTAGGTCTATAAACTTTAGGTGTATAGAAATACTATATATAAAAAAATTTGAATTCAAATTCAAATTCAAATTTGAATCAGGTATATAAACTTTTGACTTATAAACTTTGGGTCTATAAACTTTAGGTGTATAAAAATACTATATATAAAAAATTGAATTCAAATTCAAATTAATATTTGAATTTAAATTCAAATTTGAATCGGGTATATAAACTTTTGACTTATAAACTTTGGGTCTATAAACTTTAGATGTATAGAAATACTATATATAAAAAATATTTGAATTCAAATTTAAATTTGAATCGGATATATGAACTTTTGACTTATAAACTTTGGGTCTGTAATCTTTAAGTGTATAAACTTTAGATGTGTAAACTTAAGGTGTATAAACTTTGGGTGCATAAATTTTCTAAAATAGGAAAGTAATGTGATGCCAAAAAAGGAAAGTGGAGGAAGGGGGGATTGATCGCCCGGAGCGATTGATCGCTCGTTAGGATTCTCACCTTGGTGGCTCCTTCAAATCTGGCTTAACTTGCACACCATGAAGGTTGTCGATCGGCCACCACTATCAGAAGCACAATTCTCAAGGTTTGAGCCGATTATCAATGACGATGGAGAAGAAGTTACTACGTGCCGATGCATGTCTTTTGGAGAGGCAGCATCTACCTATACCAGATCTAAGCTATCGGCTGATCTTTTCAGAGATTGGTTCACTAACTTCTATGATGGCTTCCCAAGGAATTCTAGAATCTGGTTTGCATATGAAGGGTTTGCCTGCTTCGAACTACCATCTGATTTCTGGTTTGATGAAATCAATTCTGATAAGTATGACAAATCCAGGGAAGTGTTGTCAACAGCCATTACCCCTTGCATACTCCCTGTCGGCATCCACCAAGGCAAAAACATTCAGATCTCCTACGAATTCTATCTTCCGACAAATGCTGCAAGACAACTAGGGATGGGCCAACTGCCGATCAGCTTGTTCTTTGCCGACAAGATCCAAAGCAGGGGAGAGATTACATCGGCACTTATGATGGATCGGCTGCTGAACATACCTGGACCACCTCTAGGCAGCATTGAGAACATTAAGTTGAGAATGTTGAGAAGTGCAGCATTTGACCGATGGTGGATAGAATGGAAAAAACATCTGTTCCATCAATCGGCTTCAATGTACATGACAGACTTATTCCCTGAAGCTGTCCCTCAAGTAAGTATCCTTTATTCTCTCCAATTTTGTCAATTGTAAGCCGATGCATCAATTTTGACTGTGTAATTTTCCTTTCTGCAGACAACAGAATCTTCCCCTCCCCATCATAGTGATAGCGGCTTGGAGATCCAATATGCTCTAGGGCTCCTTCCTAATAGTGGTGGCTTAGCTCCCCCAGTCATTGGCTACTATGCCCCCAAGACTTCAACACTACTACATGGTTTGCCGCTTGTGCCGATTGCTCCTGATACTGGCAAGAAAAAGAGAACAAAATCGGTTGTTGCTCCATCGGCTGCAACAAAGAAATCCAAGAAGGAAAAGACTGCTGCTGATGACCTGCCATCTATAGATCCAGATGTGGAGCAATTTCTGGAAGGTGAAGAATTAGAAGAAGCTGTGGATGAAGCAGCCGAAAACATTAGTGAAACAAGAGAGCAAACACCTCCAGCCAATATTCCTGCTCCTCAAAGAACCCCATCATCTCCAGTTCATCCCGCTTATAAACCAAGGGTATGTGTTTATTTTCAATTCATTGCTCAAATTTGTTTTATCTATATGCTGATTCTTAACTTTGTACCCTTGCATAAAAAGAAGATAGCTTCCAAGAAACCATAGGCGCCAACTCCACCAGTTAAATCTTTATACTCCTTCAAAATTTTCTTTTCGTCTTTTTAAATAACCGATGCTAATCCAGATTTGTACTTTTCAGCCTCGTCGTTCTCCAACTCCTGTTCCTGAGTCAAGTGAACATACTCCATCGGCTGCGGGTAGCCATCATGTGGAGGAAGAGGTAGCACCAACTCCTGCCATACCTGTAAGTACTTGTCTTGAACCCACAAATCATATCGGCTATCATATTACCTCTTCTAACCAGTAATGTTAATATTTCCTTGTTCTAGGTTTTAGCCGACATATTCTCCATTGACATCAGGCAATTTATGGATGAGTAAGAAGAAACCACAAGCAAAGCCTTGGTGCCTCTAGCCAATGATGTGAAAGCAACTCTACTGGACATCTCAAAACGGCTTGAAGGCTCTCTGGAAGCTTTGGTGGTTAGCTGTGGATCCATTAGAGACAGATTCCTGGAAATCCATGACCAACTCCCAGATGAACTAGTCGATGTCATTACTCCAGCAGCATATCTTGAACAGCATCGGCTCAAGCTTGAGAAAGCTAAACAAAGGATTGCCGATCGTCGTGAAAGAAGAGATCTCGAAGCAACCATCCAAGCTAGCAGAGCTTCTATCAATGAAGAAAAGGCAAAACTTGATGAATTGGAAGTCGGTCCGAGTTCCACTCAAGCCAACATAGAATGGCTGAACGCTCAGAAGATAGAACTTTTAGCCGAGTTGGAACAATGCAACGCACAAATTGCCATTGAAGAGCAGAAGCTTGCCGATCTGCCCAAAGCCACTGAAGACCAGAGATCATAGCTGAAATCATTTGTCAAATACTTAACCGAATTGACAAAATATCTGAAGGTGATCTCTGGGGCTGATGCAGCTGATGCCCAAATCATCGATGAAGTAGACCAAATTAGGGGAAGGGCTATATCGGCTATCCAAAAATATGTGTCTGGTTAAACTGAACATGTAATCTGCTTTTAAATTTGAAAACATTTGGGCTGTAATGAATTTTTAAGTTTAACACTGTTTTTGCTTTTGAAATCCGTAGCTTTTGAAATCCGTATTTTCCATATATGTTTGCCCCCTTAATTTTGCAAAGCTGAATACATTGATAAAATTATAATTGGTCTAAGGGCGATATATCAAATATCGGCCATCATACATCGGTAAAGCACAATCAATTATTATAAGAAGAAAAAATGCTAAAAAATGCTAAGGGCAATATAATCTATATTGGCCATCATACATCGGCAAAGCACAACCGATTATGATAAAATTGCTAAGGGCGATATAATCTATATCGGCCATCATACATCGGCAAAACACAACCGATTATGATAAAAATGCTAAGGGTGATATAACTTATATCGGCCATCTAAAGGCGATGTCAACACATCGGCTAGCATGTATCGGCAACACTTAGCCGATCATGAATTAATCCAAACACTTAGGTAATATTTCTTCAAGTACTTCCCATTAAGCGCTTGTCCAAAAACTTCACCATCAAGCCCTTGTAACATATAAGCTCCTTTGGATACAACTTTGTATATCTGAAATGGTCCTTCCCAATTTGGTGACCACTTGCCAAATTTATTATCACGAGTTCGTACCGGCAAGATCAATTTCCAAACTAACTCTCCTTCCGAAAAGGACTTGGGCACCACTTTTTTGTTATTATGACGAGCAACTCGTTCCTTATCCTTAGTCACATTTGCAAGAGCTCTTAACCTGGACTGAACTAGATCTTCTATTTCATCCCCCATATGATTATAGTACTCATCGGCTGTCACTTTATCCTGTAAATCTATTTTCCTTGAGCCAATTGTAGTTTCCCATGGCAAAACTGCTTCATGTCCATATACGAGCTTATAAGGAGGAACTTGAATTGACCCATGACATGCCATCCGATCGGACCATAATGCTTTGGCTAATCTTGTATGCCATTGCCGAGGAAAATCAGAGATCTTTCTCTTAATCAATTTAATCAAACTTTTGTTCGATGCCTCGGCCTGTCCATTTGCTTGCGCATAATATGGTGAAGAATTCAATAACTTGATACCCACGCCTTCAACAAACTGATCAAACTTATCAGATACAAAGATCGACCTTTGATCAGTCGTGATAGTTTCAGGAACACCAAATCGGTAGATGATATATTCCTTGACAAATTGTATTGCATCTCCAGAATCAACTTTCTTTAAAGGAATTGCATCCACCCATTTGGTGAAATAATCGGTCGCCACCAATATAAACTTATGTCCCTTGCTTGAAGATGGATTAATCTGACCGATCATATCAATGCCCCATCCTCTGAACGGCCATGGCTTGATAATTGGCTTCATATTTCTGACAATCTTGAATTGCTCCAAGTTTCTGACAATCTTGACATTCTTTGTAGTATCGGAAGCAATCCTCTAACATTGTTGGCCAAAAATACCCCGTACGCCGAAGCAACCACTTCATTTTATGAGCAGATTGATGAGTACCACATATACCTTCATGTACTTCTCCCATCACAACTTTTGCTTGATCGGCACTCAAACATTTAAGCAATACCCCATCGATCGTCCAATAATATAGCTCATCATCCAACAAGGTATATTTCAAAGCTTTATAGCACAATTTTCGTGAAGCCGATTGAAATGGATTCTGTAAATACTGATACACATCATACCTCCAATCGTCGGCTGCAATCGTGGTGACTTCTACTTCAATATCTTTCACCATCGGCTTGTATCCTGATGCCCCCTGAGCTAATTCATTGGCTTCAACATTTTGCTCCCGAGGAACATGCTTCAAAGTCACCAACCGAAAACTATCCATTAATTCTCGACATTTCTCGTTGTAGACCATCAACACATCGTTCTTGCAATCATATTCTCCTGCTAGTTGACTGATCACCAACAAAGAATCTCCCATAATCTCAACAGCATCAGCTTCAACCTCCTTCAACAATTGCAAACCCTTGAGAACTGCCTCATACTCAGCTTGGTTATTGGTAGCATAAGGTTTAATAGTATAGGCAAACTCTAAACTTGCCCCCCGAGGAGAAATTATCATTAAGCCGATGCCACATCCATGAGTACAAACCGACCCATCGAAAAACAATGTCCAAGGTACTATCTCAACTGAGCCGATTGAATCATCACGATGCTTAACAATAAAATCGGCTATGGCTCGCCCCTTGACTGCCTTGGGTGATTCATACCGAAGATCGAACTCTATCAAAGCATATATCCACTTTCCAACATATATTTGACCACATCGGCTTTGCACACTACTGTGCATTCGTTGGACAACAAATAATGCCTTAACTTCGCACAAGAAAAATATAAACATAAGCACAACTTCTCCACCGGAGAATACCTTGTTTCTGCATCCAAAAGCCTACGACTTGGATAAAAAAAACAGCTCTCTCTTTGCCCTCTAGCTCCTGGATCAAAACTGAGCCGATTAACCTCTCATCGGCTGACAAGTATAATCTGAAAGGTATTCCTTTTTGAGGAGGAATCAAAACTGGAGGGTAACTCAGATATTCCTTAATATATCCAAAGCCTTCTGTTGCTCTGGCCCCCAAGAGAATTCCTGATCAGCTTTCAATCTAAGTAAAGGTGTGAAAGGTTCTAATCTCCCAGATAAATTAGAAATAACCCTTCGAACGAAATTAACCTTGCCGATCAACTACTGTAGCTGTTTCTTGTCCTCCGGAGGTTGAATCTTCTTGATTGCATTGATACTCCTCTGAGTTACTTCAATTCCCCTATCATGAACAAGAAAACCTAAGAAATGTCCAGCCGATACACTAAAAGCACATTTTGTGGGGTTCATCTTCAAGCCATATTTCCTTGTTCTTTCGAAAACCTTCCTCAAATCGGCTATGTGGTCATCCACCTCCTTTGATTTGACAACTACATCATCGATATAGGCTTCAACCAACAAGTCGATCAGATCATGGAATATATAATTCATGGCTCTCTGATATGTAGCCCCAACACTTTTTAACCCAAAGGTCATCACAACCCACTCATGCAAGCCGATTGCGCCGGGACACCTAAAAGCAGTCTTATGAATATCTTCTTCTGCCATAAAAATCTGATTGTAACCAGCATTGCCATCCATAAAACTTATAATCTTATGTCCCGAAGCAGCATCAACCAATTGATCGGCAGCTGGCATTGGGTACTCATCCTTAGGGGTAGCCTTGTTTAAATTCCGAAAATCGATGCACACCCTAAGCTTGATTTTTCTTGATGACCGGGACTATGTTGGAAACCCACTCAGCATATTGGCATGGCCAAATAAAACCAGCATCATATAAACGAGTAATTTCAGCCTTGATAGCATCATATATATCGGCTTTGTATCTTCTAGGTGGTTGCTAATATGGTTTATATCCTGGCTTAATAGGAAGCCGATGTTCAACAATCGATCGGCTGAGTTCTGGCATCTCATAATATTCCCAAGCAAAGCAATCTCTATATTCTTTCAAAAGCTCTATTAACTTGGTTTTGAATTCTGGAGATAAATTCCTACTGATAAATGTCGGCCTTGGCCTATCCCCTAGACCTATATCAACTTCTTCCAAATCATCAGTCGACATGAAACCCTGTCCTAACTTGCCATCGAGATCATCTGCCATGTCCTTGGTGTAGAAATTTGAACCCTCCACAACGCCCTCAAAGTAACAATTTGGGCTCTCCGTCTTCAATTGGCTGTATATCACAATTGAACACTTTTAAATAATCTCCTTCCCAAACTTTCCCAGATAGGCAATCAATCCCATCCATCTCCCAAAGAGCTAAATCGACACTAGCAACATTAACTGACCTGTCGGCTGGCACAATCTCAATCTTGTCACCTTGCCATTGAATCAAACACTGGTGCATGGTTGAAGGAATGCAACAATTCGCATGAATCCAATCCCTTCCAAGCACCAGGCTGTAGGAACCCTTCCCATCGATGAAAAAAAACGTGGTAGGAACAGTTTTCCTGCCATAGTTAACTCCACATTCAATACTCCCATAGTTTCTGAAGAGTTGCCACCAAAATCCTTAAAAACCATATTGGTCTTGATGAGATCATCTGCATTCTTACCCAGCTTCCTGAATGTAGTATATGGCATCAAATTTACAGCAGCCCCACCATCAACCATCATCTTGGACATCGGCTTCCCATTGACAAATCCAATAACATTCAATGGCTTGAGATGCTGATTTTCTGTCCCCTCTGGTTTCTCAAAAATTGCTTGTTCTGGTGACAAAATCAACCTAGCAGAGGCCTCCTCTACATCGTCAACATAGGCTTGTTTAGCTTCATATTCTGCATGTAGCATAAAAACCATATTTACTGACGAAGATGCAATAGCTTTTCCTTTGAGCAACCTCTTCGCCTTGTCGGCTTCAACTTCATCGGCTATCGTAACTTTACTCTTAACGCGCCATTCCTGCTTGGTTTTCTTCAGCCGATGGTTGATTTCGTGCTATACTTCCTGAAAACGTTCCCTATTCCTCATCCTCTGGACCCTTCTCTTCTGATTCTTAGTAAAAATACCAGAAGGACACCACTGTGAATTCCTGCCTTCATGCTCATCTTGGAAGCGATCTTGGTGGACCGAACCCAACCTCTGATGAACATGCAATTTTTCCTGATTCAGCCGATTCCCTCTACTGTAAGATCGGCTCGAGCTCCCTGCCACATCACTACATCCAGGGCAATCTTCAGTTGATGGCAGCCTCATCCCTTCGTTCCAGCAGAACCTGAAAAACTCACAATCCCAATGCGGATCAAAACCACCATAATCTTCAAAATACCTTTCCTCCTGCTTGTCATGTCTTCTTTGATATTTATTAATAATCCTGGCTGAATTAAGCCGAGAGCTTTGATGACTTCCCCCATCGGCTGCCTTCCCAGATGTATGCACCATTTTGACAGGAAAAGGATGGCCATCCACCTTCATCGGCTTTTTTGAGCCATCAAGTTTTATCTTTCCTCCCTCAATAGCCAACTGGATCTGTTGCCTGAAAACTTTGCAATCATTAGTAGTATGAGATCCGGCATTATGCCACTTGCAATATTTCCTCTTCCTTAACTCCTCAGCCGATGGGATTATATGATCAACAGGAAGTTGAATTTGCTTTTCCGAAGTAGTAAATCAAAAAAAAATTGTCCGCTTTGGTGACATCAAAATCATATCTCTCAACTTTTGCAGAATTCTTCACCCACTGACATGTCACAACCTTTTTACTCCTTGCCCACTCGGCTGCTGCTACTTCGGAATCATCATCTTCTTCAGACTCATACATGTTAGGATAAACATGATTGACCTTTTTGAAACTCTTCTTAGCCTCTGCAAACCTTTACTCATGCAAAGTTACCATTTGTGCAAGATGAGACAAGCTTTCAAAATCTTGAGCCGAAAACTTTTCCTTAATCAGAACTATCAAATCTTGAAAAGCAAGATCGACTAACTGAGAATCGGTCAAAGCCAAACTATAGCATTTGTTCCTTATATCCCTAAATCTCTGAATGTAATCCTGTACAGTCTCATCATGCTTCTGCCTAACTGCTATCAAGTCAGAAAGCTTCATCTCACGATTCCCACTGTAAAAATAACTATGTTATCTAGATCGGTCCAGCTCTGAACAGAATTATAAGGCAATGAAGAAAACCATGTAAATGCCGATCCAGACAAGGACAAAGGAAACAATCTGGCCCTCAAGCATCAACAGCTGTTGCCTCACCACATTGAGCCAAAAATCGGCTGACATGCTCATAAGTTGACACATTGTCTTGCCCTGAAAACTTTGAAAAATCCGAGACCTTGTATTGGTTTGGTAATAGAACCCTCTCAAACCACTCAGAACAAAGGTGCCGATACAAGTTTCCAGTATCCTTTGGTTTAAGCCCAAATTACTCCTTCATCACATCTGCAATCATGTCGGCCTAGGATTTGCTGAGGCACTCCTTGCATCTACTGTTG
Source organism: Oryza meridionalis (assembly GCA_000338895.3). Classification (NCBI taxonomy): domain Eukaryota; kingdom Viridiplantae; phylum Streptophyta; class Magnoliopsida; order Poales; family Poaceae; genus Oryza; species Oryza meridionalis. Next base: position 21,068,876 of record CM002529.2, on the reverse strand, counting down.
AACTGAGTCAAACTGATTGAATTGAGGTAAAAGCTGTGGTTGAGGTGACCCTCTTGGCTGGTACTGAACTTGTGGTGAATGAGGTTGATACTGGAAGTTTAAGTTACCACCAAGATAATTCTGAAGGCGCTGTTGTACATTGTGCACTTGCTGTTCAGGAATAAACTGAGCTCCAACAGGTTGATGTTGATGTTGCTAGTAGATAGGTGTTCGCTGCTCAGTCGGTATCGGTTGAATCGGCTCAACAGTCGGTTGAGGTGGCTTGAACATTGCCGCAATTTGCTCATGAGTCAGCCGATTGATGTTCTGCCCAGCACGTTGAGGCTGTTCCCTGCTTAGCATGTAAGGATTAACCGGTGATCTCTGTGCCGATGATGATGCACCTGGTCTAGAAGCCGAAGCCGACGCCATCGGCTGCCCTGGAGGTATATTAGAAACAGGCTGCTGGTTGCCGGTCACCAAATTCCTATATTGTGGAAACACACCCTCAGGAAGAAATGTTGGCCCTCTAACTTGATGCTCAGCTATTGTCCCATCGACCACAGATTTAATCATGTTAGTCAGGGTGTTGACAAGCACCCCTGACTGGTTGATCAGCGCTTGATGAACACCGTAGTCGACTTGGTCCTGGAAGTTATTGAATTCCAATGGCTCTTCTTCCCCACCCTCATCATCCTTGGGCTCTTCACTTTTGTCTTTATCGTCTTTAGCCTTGCCATCTTTGGCATTCTTGTCGCCCTTCGATGTGCTCGAGTCTGAATCATCGGTAGAAACACTACAAGAAATATGACCTTCTGTGACAAATTTCTCGTGACATCGGAGCTATTCGTCATTAGCACATTCCATTTTATGATGATTAATATGAGATGAGGTGGCTTAGTGACAAAAAAAAGGTGTCCGTCGTTAATACCAACTAGAAATCGTCATAAAGTATTTCAATGTGACATTGTGATGAATATTAATTTGTCATAAGGGGCACAAAGCAAACGTCATAGATATATATAATGCATTTCTAAAAAAAATACTCTCTCTATCCCATAATATAAGGCACGGTCAAAGTTGACATGGTCTCCAAAACTAATCTTTAGCTTATAATTTCTTGTACTATAAGATTTGCAGCAACAAAATTATAACCATATGAAAGTAAATTTAAATGTATAATGATGTAAATTTAACAAATAAAATTTATTTCATATTATACTAAGTGTTGGTCAAATGCGTGCACGCCTTATATTATGGGATGAAGGGAGTATTAAAAACTTAAAGCAATTTAATCAAATGAATTAATGAGGTAACTAAAATTTTCCTTTAAAATCATGGACGGATATATTTTTTTAATATCCTACATGGTCTAAATCATTCTTTGAAATTTTCTGTGAATTTTCGGAGCTCAATAACTAATTTTAATACCTTAAACTTTATTTAACCTATTAAAATAAATGGAAAACAAATGAAAATTCCTCTCTTTGTACTTGGGCCTTTTTCGGCCCAAGTATTACTCTCTCCATCCCTCAGCCCGCAGTCTCTCTCTCCCTCCTTCCTCTTTGGGCCACGGCCCAGCCCTTTTGCCCCCTCCCTCGCCATGAAGTCCACTTTACCTCCCTCCGCTCAATTCAAATAACTTTTCGGGTAGTAAATGATTTCAAATGAAAAAGTTGTCAACAACAAAGTTGTATAACTTATCAAGATCTACAACTTTTGTTTTGGTAATTTTGCTATATGACTTTGTTTCAATAATTTAAATTTAAAATTCAAATTATGACAACTTCAAACAATATTTTCAAATACTAAATGATTTCAAATTAAAAGGTCATCAACAACAAAGTTTTATAACTCATCAATATCTACAACTTTTGTTTTGGTCATTTTACTATATGACTTTGTGTTCAATAATTTGAATTTGAATTTCAAATTATGACAACTTCAAACAACATTTTCAGGTACTAAATAATTTCAACTAAAAAAGTCATCAATAACAAAGTTGTATAACTCCTCAATATCTACAACTTTTATTTTTGTAATTTCTTCATCCGATAAAATGATAATAATATTGTTTACAAAATTTACATATCTCTCTTATAGTTAATAAACTATATAAGAGATATACACATTTTGTAAACAATGTTACAAATCACTTTATTAGATGAAGAAATGACCCAAATAAAAGTTATAGATATTGATGAGTTATATCACTTTGTTATTGATGAATTTTTCAGTTGAAATCATTTAGTACATGTAAATGTTGTTTGAGGTTGTCACAATTTGAAATTCAAATTCGAACTGTTCAAACAAAGTCATATAGAAAAATGACCAAAACAAAATTGTAAATCTTGATAAGTTATACAACTTTGTTGTTGACAACTTTCCCATTTGAAATCATTTACTATCCGAAAAATTATTTAAATTTCTTATATTTTAAAACTCAAATTTTATATAGTTCAATCAAACTCGGATCTAGAAATAACCAAAATAAAATTGGTAGATCTCAATCAGTTATACAATTTTGTTTTTGACAACTTTTTCACTTGAGTTTATTTAGTACCATAAAATTCAATTTGAAATTAGAAGTCTGATTTGCATCCTCACCCTCTTCCCCACTTCAAAATTTTCACCAACCTTATCTACTCCTCCTCTCCTCTCCTCTCCTCTCCTCTGAGTCTCTACTCTCTCGCTCTCTCCTCCTCTCCTCTCTTTCTCACTGACGACGGCGAGGGTGGGAGCGGCGCTGCGCGCTCGGGAGGGGCCGGTCGATGCGGGAGCGGCCACGGCTGCGGGAGGGAGTGGCGCGGCAGCGGCGGGCTCGACGGCCGGCGCCCTCGCCCTCCTAGATCCAGCGGCGGCACGCTCGGGAGGGGCCGGGACCGGCCACCACCGCCGCTCACCTCGCCGGCTTCCTCCCCCCTCGCTGCTTGCCACGCCGGCATCCGTCGCCGCGTGGAGGATGCAGAGGGGCACCGCCGCCGCCGGAGCGCTCTCCTGCACCTTCCGCTCCCCTTCCCCCTCCCCGACGTCCCCGGCGCCCCATTGGCGGCCTCTCCTCGGCTTCCGCTCCCGCTCACGTGGCCGGGGTTGGGGCCAGCGCGCGGTCGCCGCGGTGGGGAGCACCACCACCACCTCCTCCTGCTGGCGCACGGGTTCGTCACGACGGAGTGCCACCGCCCCGTGGTGCTCCTCAAGCGCGGGTCCGACATCCTCCACGACCCATGGTTCCACTCTTGTGTTCCGCCCTTGTGTTCTTCCTTCGCGGCAGCGGGGGAGCGTGCTGATGCGTGTGGCGTGGCTTCTCTGCAGGGCACGGGGTTCTCGATGACGGAGAGGGACCGGCTCGGCCTCCGCGGCCTGCTCCCGCCCAACGTCGTCTCCTCCCAGCCAACAGATCGACCGATTCAGTACGCGGCACCCCGCACCTCCCTCTCTTTTCCATCCTTAAATTTGATTTGGATTTTTCGTTGCTGCTTCAATCGTCTTGGGTCGAATCGAATTGGGATTGTCTTTTTTAGCTAGGAATTGTGCCTGATTGGCCACGTCCACAACTATAAATTTACTAGGTGCCTAATTGAGCCTTATAGAATGAGTTAGCTTACGTACCTTTAATTGACAGCAGGCACTGGAGTGAGTGAGTGACTGTGTCTCTCTGTCTGTGTGTGCGCATGCATCAATTGTAGAACCGTGTGATATATTTTCTGTTTGATCTGTGCGGTTGGACATGGTATGATCCAGTTTCGTGTGATATATTTTCTGTTTGATCTGTGTTTTCTTGGCGAGTTTTGATGCATGTGGCTCACCCATGTGCAGGAGGGCGGAGGAGGGATTTGCTACCGTGAGAGGGGCGTTGGTGAAGCGCCCCAACTTCGACTGCGAGCGACCGCATCCCAACAGTAACCAATCTTTCTCTCTTTCCTGGGCTAGCTGATGCTAATTGCTTATCAAAGTTCTTGAATCTGATGAATGCAGAAACCTCTAATCTAGTTAAGCAAGTCAATTCATGCTGTAACAATATGATCTCTGACAAGAAACTGAATTCCTAGTTTCTGCAAATGCAAGTGCAGTCATAAATACGAATATTCATGAAGTTTCATAGAAACTAGATAAAAAAAACAGAAAGTGTTTACTTTCAGAAATCCACAGTTGCTATTTTCATAGATCTTCAAAACTGAATAGTGTTTTAGTCCATTTGCCAACAAAAAGAACAAGAGGTGCAGATAACAGCTTACTTGGGGGATACCATGGATCATGCTTGATTTGATGAGCTCAAAGGTCAGGGGCTTTTGCTGAATCTTTCTCCTGAAACTCTTCATCTGTAGGGTGAAACCGGAAACCAGACAGAAGTACATCATCTGACTTGTCCATATCAGTTCTCCCATCCATAATTCAAGAGAGTTAAAGCCTTATACCAGCTGCACTACCTTTGTGGAAGTAGAGAATGGTTTTAAGGCTGAAATTGCATAGGTAAAGACAAACAACTGAAGCAGTCTCTTTGAAATCAGTACACCGTTCCCACCCTGTTATCATATAGTATATTTCATTTGTGCAAAAGCAAAGGGCGCAGTACTTATAACTAACAACTAACTACAATCTTGCAGGTCATGAGAATGGCACTTCGATGGATCTAATACAAGAAGTTAAAAGAGGAAGAGAGGATGAACTGCATCTGAGCTTCATGAAACTTCCCTAAATCGTCATACTTTATGCCGGTACATGAGAAATGGAGTTTTAATATATGGTTTAAAATGAAATTACAACTGCTTGAACATGACGATGAGGCCCACAGGTATGCATACCTCCTTTGTATTGAGTAGTTCTTTATTCCTTTTTCTGAACGCACTTGACTTGTTTAACAAGAGACTTAGTCCCTTTCAATTCGCACCTAGATGTCCAGAATACTATGAGCGAACATTCAATAATACTCATGCATATTATTTTTCCACTGTCATCTTAGTATCCAAATGAAATACTAGTATTTGTAGTATATAGTGCAAAGTTAAGCACTCATCAACAATTACTGTGAATCAAATGTAGGCTGCATGATCTAGATGTAAGCTGAATTTGGTGTTGATTTTTCAAATTTGCATTATGTAAAGTGAAGCTTAATGCTCCTCAATTTTGTTGTTTGACAGATGCCTGGTCTACATTGAGGTTGGTATGCTTTGGACATGTGACTTCAGTGAATTTTGAACTATTTGGACGTGTTATCTTATTTTGATCAGTTAATTGTGGTTGGACTCAGTGTGGACTTGGTCAGTGATGTACGATCTTATGTTTCTATCTAGGATTTGGTCGAACTGCTGTAACTGAACCTAGTTTGCTTTTCTGGCTAGATTTGGTGAAGATGTATGCATTGAACTTATTTATTTTGCTATGGTCAATGTACTGATGTATATGAATATGACCATATTGTGATCTATGAGTGAACCTGTGTGGTGATAGCATGTGCTATATTGGATGTTAAGTGGGCTTGTGAAGTTGTGATGTATTGATTGTTAACCGGGCAATCATTTGAGATACATGGGTTTGTTATATGGGTATTGGTATAATGCTTGTGTCTATATGGGCTTTTGCAATGGGCTTGGCCCATTTATTATTTGATATTAAAGCAAATGGATATAATAGAATTGGGCTGAAAATATGCTACATAGATGGGCTAGGCTAAAATCTAGTTGGGCTTGCCATTGGGCTAAGCCCATAATCATGTTGCTCACTACATGGGCCTTAATAGGCCACATGGCATATTATGACGATTTTTGGGCTTGATAGTGACGAAAATGGACGTCATAGACTTATGATGACAGAAGGATCGTCACTAGATTAATGACGAAAAAATAAGGTTTCATCATAGAACATCATTAGAGACGCATGATAGGTGACGAATGGATTTCGTCACGCGAGCGTCACAGATGACGGAACGTGACGAAAAGTTCAATGTTAGTGACGAAAATGAAACGTCACCTTTTATAAGATCTCTCGTAGTGAAACTACCTTCAGCTTGTACCTCTGAATTACTGTTCCTGAACAGGTCTGTTTGAACGAATGCAAGTATTTACTTTTCAAGTTGTTCATCATCTGCTCAAACTCTTGCTTTTGCTCCGGTGTCATCTTATCTAGGGTGATTGTGATGATGTTATCACTCTTGCTTTTGCTCCGGTGTCATCTTATCTAGGGTGATTGGGATGATGTTATCAGGGTCAACCTCACATGGTTGGCCGGTTATTTGCTTAATGTCCACCATGGTGAAAAATTGTCACAATTCGGTCCCACCGGGAGTGCCAAAAGCGTGTTGATGCAAAAAACACACACTGGCCTGGGAGATCTACTTAACTCCAGTGCAGGTCCTAAATCTTGCTCTTGAGTTTAAAGGCGTGCCAATTGATTTGATTCTGCAATCAACAAGAAAGAAAGATAAGAAAACCGAGGTTAAATCCATAAACGACAGCCGATCGGCTAGGAGCCGATGACATATCGTCAATCATTAAGCCGGTGTTGTTGATACTAGATCGGCAATGAAGAATGAAGCAAGGTAAAACTAAATCTACTCGATCGGCTGTAGATATTAACAATGTATAATTCTTTTCTCAAAATATACTTGAACTAAGTGATTGGGATAGATCGAGCAGCGAGTCGAGACATTATAAATCACTTAGATTCAAATACACTTTAAGATAACAATTATACATATGTTTATAGCATAGCCGATCAAATAGATCTAGCATGTATCGGCTAATACTCCGATACCACTCTATATTAAGATATTAAAACAGACAAAATATGTCAAACAGAAAGCCTAATATACTTTAATGCGATAACATCTTAATATAAAGGGCAGATTTAGCATGTCAATCAAGCACACAATGAATAAAATAGCTAAATCAGGTAAGATCGGCTGAAACTCCGATACTATCTTCATTAGAGATCATAAAACAAGCCAGACATTGCAATTATGAATATTACTTAATAGATCGAACTCAACCGATACAACATTAAACATAAAAATAAGTACAAGATCTAGATAAGATGATGAAAGCTTCAGAAAGATGGTAGATATGCTATATAATCTAGATTAATAATGAAATCTAACTCTATCGGCTACTCTCTAGTGATAGATACCAGCCGATCACGGGTTAGATGGTGAAACTAATAAAGACTATGAAGCATATATGATAACTCGATGATTTAATAATGCTATATGCTATGTGCAATTTAGTTAGGTATTTTTAAACTTTCAGTGACAATCTTACACGAGTTAAGAACAAAGGTTATTGAAGATTTCAAAATGAGTCATAGAGGCTGATTTCCTTATGGTCATAGATATTTTTCATATTAGTTTCAAATTGATTATAGATTGTTACATGACTAAGACAGGCTGACTTCTACTAAGTTTCAGTTTGTTCTCTGTATTTCAATCTACAGTACAAACATATTGCAGTTACAGTTTAATTGTATTATTCTCTGCTATATATCTTGTCTTCTAGAAAATATTTTTCAGGAACAATTGAGCACTCGAGTAGGATGTGGTCGAGTATACCGCATTATCGAGAACGTTCTCGAAAAATGCTGAGTTGTCGCACCCAACCTACTAACAAAGACTGACGACTTATCTCATGTATAGCGCCGGCTACGGCTGGACTACTTGGGAATAGGTTGTTAACCGATAATTCCTCGCGAACGTTATCGGCTTGATCACCCGAAATGATTGCGAATAGACATCCTGATATGCTATATGTTGGGTATGTGAGTCATGCTGGCCACATGAGATGCACATTTAATCACCAACTCTAGCGCCCCTCCAGGTGATCGAGATACGCCTACACCTGGTTCTCGACCAGTAGATCGTAGTGATCTCTCACCACCTAAAAATTCACCTCTAGGTGATCAAGATACGCCTACACCTGGTTCTCGACCAGTAGATTGTAGCGATCTCTCACCACCTAAAAATTCGTCTTTGGGTGATCGTGATACGTCTACACCTGGTTCTCGGCCAGTAGATCATAGCGATCTCTCACCACCTAAAAATTCGTCTTCCGGTGATCGAGATACGCCTACACCAGGTTCTCGACCGGTAGATCGTAGCGATCTCTCACCACCTGAAAATTCGTCTTCAGGTGATCGAGAAACGCCTACACCTGGTTCTCAACCGGTAGATCGTAGCGATCTCTCACCACCTCAAAATTCGTCTTCAGGTGATCGAGATACGCCTACACCTGGTTCTCGACCGGTAGATCGTAGAGATCTCTCACCACCTGAAAATTTGTCTCCAGGTGATCGAGATACGCCTACACCTGGTTCTCGACCAATAGATCGTAGCGATCTCTCACCACCTAAAAATTCATCTTTAGGTGATCGAGATACGCCTACACCTGGTTCTCGACCAGTAGATCGTAGCGATCTCTCACCACCTAAAAATTCGTCTCCAGGTGATCGAGATACGCCTACACCTGGTTCTCGACCAGTAGATCGTAGCAATCTCTCACCATCTAAAACTTCAGGTGATCGAGATACGCCTACACCAGGTTCTCGACTGGTAGATCGTAGCGATCTCTCACCACTTAAAACTTGAGGTGATCGAGATACGCCTACGCCTGGTTCTCAACCAGTAGATCGTAGCGATCTCTTACCACCTAAAAATTCACTTCAAATGGTCGAGGTACGACTACGACTAGTCTTTGACCGGCAACGTAGCGGTCCTCGCACCACGACTTCTGATGGTCGAGGTACGATTACGACTAGTCTTTTACCAGCAGCATAGCGGTCCTCGCACCTCAATTTCAAACGGTTGAGAGACTCCTACTCCTGGTTCTCGAACCAGTAGGTCGTAGTGATCTCTCATACCTCCATTTCAAGTAGTCGAGTTATGACTACAACTGGTTTTCTGCCAGCGATGTAGCGATTCTCCCACTACCTATGCGATTTGTTGGGCACAACTATACACCTGGCCTTTGCCTATTGTGGTGGCCGTCTCATCATTTACGTCAACTTCTGTAAGTGCTTGTATGTGCAATATTTGTCCAGAGATCCCTTATCACGATAATACCTACTCTTGAAATCGAACCTATTGTCCCTTTACGCCAGTCTGACAAGTCTCAAAGAAACCTAAGGGAATTTCGGCTGGGGACGCCCAAAGCAGATAAGGTCTTGTCAAATCCCAAAGAGCCAAACGACCATGTAAAACCTGGTCATGTAAAAATGCTCCATAATGCGTATTAACCAAGCCATGTAATCAGAAATTAGTTTTTCCAACTTCACGGCTGGGGGCTAGGTAAATCGTATTTTCAGCTAGGCAAGTTACAGGTCATCGAGCCTTCCCCTCCGAGAACAGACTTCTCCAAAGACAAGGCTGGGGGCTAGGAGGAGTACCGAACTCTGATTGCTGAGGGCAACTCTAGTGAGAGTACTCTTTTATTGTCACATGCAGATTCAATTTATTTTCAATTTTTCCATACATATTATATCATGTTACCCTCGAGCGTTTGCTCGGGGGATATTTCTATTTAATATTCTGTTCTGGGTATTGATTTCAGGAAAGTCAGACATAAGAGCAGTCAAGCTAGATTTTCAAGGCTTTGTCGTAGACTTTGCACCTTCTTGATTATCCGAGAACGGCTGCTGGAGTTCGACAAGGAATATGGAATGAAGCAATGGTGTACTCGCCGAGATGAAATTTCTTGACTTCAATCCAAATTCTCGATTACAGCAAGACGGGAGACTTAGTCGCATGCTCCGTATTTTCTCGGTCGACATCAGAGATTAACCTAGACAAACCTAATATAGTGCCTACAAAGGCCGATAAGAGGAATCTAGCACTATCTCTGATCTTACCGAGAACAGTCAAGTGAGCACGACAACAATTTTGCAAAGTCTTCGGTCGAGAACATGAACTCGTTTATTTGCATTGTAGTCAGGGGCTACTGTCAGGGTTATGGATACCACATACCCAATAGTAATTGACTAAGCTCGGCAGGGCCCACCACATACCATGTCTTATACGGAAACAAACTTCGTATATAGAAGGAGTTCCGGATAAGGAAGGACAAATAGAGTTCTACATGAAAACGACAAGGACTACTCAAATCGTATCCATATTTATCTCCCTAGTCTTATTTAGACAAGGGGGAATCTATGGGTATAGATACAAGTCCCCAGGAGGAGAGAAACCACAAAGCTACAAGCCAATACACTGCCGTATATCGACATCAGAGATTAGCCTAGCCATACCCCATCCGGTACCTACGGGGGCCGGCAAGAGGGATCTAGCGCCATCTCTGATCCTGCCAAGTACGGATTCGAGGAGGAAGATTACCTTGTCATCGATTATGAGTTGGTTATCTAGCCGCCAAGTCGACAATAGCTAGATAGGTTATCCCAAATATTGTATTTATGTGATCTAGATGAATAAAGAGCAACACCGGCTTCGGCCAACAGGATGTAGGGCTATTACTTGTAAGATAATGGGCTCGAACCTATATAAAAATCCTTGTCTCCATCTCTTTTACCACAATCTCGCATATAACCTAGTACCAATGATCCCCATACCATCCAAATACCCTAGTCGTGACTATTAAACGTCGACAGGTAGTGCATCAACATCTTCACGTAGCATTCGTTTCCTACTTAGTGCCACCGAGTTTTGGCACCTTTGCATGGACAACTTCATTTTCCAAGCAATTATCTCTACACCTTTCTTCTCCAACTAATATATATAGTATTAAAAAAATATCTTCATATATATACACCAGAAAAATCATAATTATATCATGATGTCAGTGGAGCTTTGTAGATATAAAGCTTTTGATATGATATTCTACACAACTCTACCAACAAGGAGTCACCAAAATACCAAAGCATATCTCTTCCGGCCATTGACAAAGAATATTGATTAGGTTCCATCTCCTTCTGATGTGACCTACTTCCTCCATCCTGGAAAGGTTGTCGTTCTACAGCTCACAAAATGTCCCAAAATGATGGTCGTTTCTGCTCTGGGAGCTATTTGTTTTTGCCTTGGATTATTCTGGACCACTCATTTGAATTGAGTGCATGCTCATTCATTCTAGCAATAGCTGATAAATGGAGGGTGGATTGGTAATTTGCTCTATAAGCTAATTTGTGTCAGAATGCTTGGAACGTCAAGCTTTTCGGGACGGAGGAAGTAATTTGGTCCTACCTCCAATATTTGTTTTCATGTGCCCTGTTGCTAGGGTGACCATCCTACTTTGGTCCAATGTTGGCCGACCCACCAAGGTCAGTTGTGACCAAGCATTGCGTGTGCCTAGGTTACACCCCTGTATGTTTATTAGTAATACTTTTTTTAGGTTTTAGAACGTTCAAGTTTTATATACGTATATCTCAATGTACTGATTAATGTAGTGCCAAAACAAACACATTGTTGAGTGTTTGCCATCTTCTTCTATTTTTGTTATTGTTAGTTGATTTGTAACATACTACGTACCAATTTAGAGTGACATATAACTATAATAGTATAATGTTGTTAAAAGAAACACTTCTAGTTTCATTGAATATAGTAGGAAAAAACTGTACAAGAATAGCTCTACACAGGTTTAAATGAAAAAACAGGGCTCTAATAAGGCACTATGTTACATTTATCTTTTTTTTTCTCTCCTCAATGTATGGATCGAAATTAAACTTTGAATTTCAAAGTACAGTATAGCTAGATACATATGCTTCACTAATGTCATCAAATTCTTCAGAACTTTACATAGCTATTTACATGTATTTTTAGGGAAAAAAAAGAGGACATCCCCTAAAGACACAAAACACCATGCATGCCCCTATAGAAAAGAAAGAATCAATACATGTTGCGCATTGAGATCAGCTTAAACCGGCAACTGATCAGGCGGATTCTTGCCCGGATCAAGCTCTCGCCGGCACAGCGGGCACGTCCGGTGCGCGGCGAGCCACCGGTCGATGCAGTCGGCGTGGTACACGTGCTCGCACGCCGGCAGCCGCCGCACCATCTCCCCCTCCCGCACCGCGCCCAGGCACACCGCGCACTCCCGCCCGCCGCCGCTCGCCGCCGTCGCGCCACCATCCTCGGAGCTTCCAACTACATAAGCGTAGGCCGGGGGGAGGGCCTCGACGGGGAGCGGGGCGACGATACCGCCGCCACGCGCGCGCTCGGCGACGGCGCCGGTGTCGTCGCGGTCCGAGCGGACTCGGTCTCTGCACAGGAGGCAGCAGTAGACGGAGACCGCCATGGCGAGGAGGAAGGTGGAGAAGAAGATGGACATGAAGATGGCCGTCGACGCGATCCATCCGCCCGGCGAAGCGCTGGCCGCAGGCGGCGGCGGCGGCTGCTGGTAGCCGGTCGGAGCAAAGCCGTTCATGCCTGTGCGCGCTGCCAAGAAATGGTGTTCAGAGGGGAGCTCGAGACTGGAATTTGAGAGTCCATTGGAATTTTGGCTGCAAAAATTTAAAGTTATTTGCAAAAGATCAGCGAAAGACTACTGGATTTTATCCTATTATTATCAAGTAAAGTCAGAAGAGGGATCGATAGATGTATCTTTCATCTTCCATTATATATATCTTAAAAATAAAGCCAAGCGAATTAAGCTAGTAGAGAATTAGAGATTCGTCATGTCTGACCTAATCCGTGACTACATCTTTTGTGTAATGTAATGTAATGTAGCTTGGCAGAGAGAACATGAGCTGATGATCTCAATTAGCACAATTCGTAAATCTCTAATCTCTTACGTCCCTTTCGTGATTCATATTTTCAAACTGAAACTTACATATATATGTTGTCCAAACGTTTCTTATATGCACAGGAAAATTCTCATGTTTGTGGGTCAAACCTGTTAATCAAATCAGCTAGTTGCTTGATGCCCAAGAATATATGTATCGACATTCGACAAACGTAATTTGTTTTTTATTATTAGGATACTAATAATTGACAACGGGAGAGTAATAATGCATAGGGATGACAGTCGACAAAAGACACACGGCCAAGAATGCTAGGCTACCAACCACATAGATGGTGGAACTGTACAAGGATTAATAAAGACATTAACTAAATCTCATGAAAAGGCAAAGAGGTCAACTGTATTTAGGACCACAGAGAAATCTAAAAGAAATTGAAAACCAACCGCAGACTATTATAGCTTTAGATTATTTTTTGAGAAGCGCTTCTACGCTTCTCAAATAAAAACCAGCACGAAAACTAAAGCGCATCAATGGCGAGGATTAGAAGTAGATTATAACAGAGTGATCCCTATTAGCGAGAGGCAATTTTGTCCTTGCAGAAAAACTGAGCCCATATCCTATCTGTGGGAGAATTTGACTCAACGCGATAGATTAGATTGATCACGGAGCAAATACATATATAGGCAACATCCTTCCCTATCCACTCAACTGACTTATAGCAACAGAATCGAGAGAATAGGGAGGAGTGCCGAGAGATGGATATATATGGCACAATATGCACTAACCCCCACCTCCCGCACAGTCGCAACGTCGATAGGATGAACGGTGTTGCTGGAGCGAAACTCGGTGAAGACTGGCGTCGGTAGACCCTTGGTGAAGGTGTAAGCATATTGGCAGGAGGTAGGAACGTGGAGAACACGTATGGCACCGACCGCTACCTTCTCCCGGACAAAGTGTAGATCAATCTCCACATGTTTAGTGCGTTGGTGCTGCACCTGATTAGAGGAGAGATAGACAGCATTGACATTGTCACAATACACCAAGGTTGCTTTGGGGAGTGGCGTGTGAAGGTCTAGGAGGAGTTGGTGAATCTAGCTTGCTTCTGCAACAACATTTGCAATAGCCCCGTATTCTGCTTCGGGGCTGGAGTGGGAAACGGTGTTCTGCCTCTTGGAAGACCAAGACACCAAGTTTTCGCCGAGGAAGGATAGCATACCCGGATGTGGACTTCCGTGTGTTAGGACATCCAACCCAATCAACATTGGAGTAGACAACAAGGTCATTGTAGGGAGACTGCTAGATGTGTATGCCGAAGTCGAGAGTCTCGCGAACGTAGCGCAATATCCTCTTGAGGCGCAGTGAGGTGAGGATCGCGAGGGTTATGCATATGAAGGCACACCTGTTGGACAACATAGGAGATGTCACAGCGAGTGAAAGTGAGGTGTGCTATTGAATCTGACAACCACAGTCTCGGGACAAAGATCCTTCATAGTAAAGCCAAAGAGGTCAAACTCGATGGAGCACCAATTATCAATAACAAAGCGACAGACATAAATAAGATTCTTAATGATAGCTAGGGAGTCAAGAATATCTTTAAGAGTAAAGGAACGGTTAGGGTGATGAAGATTAGTTTGAACAATAGAAGTGATAGGTATAGTAGAGCCGTTGCCGACAACTATGTGGGAGGGATCATGAGAGGTGGGTGGGTGGGTGAAGGAGAGGCTATCGGCGTCCGAAATCATGTGTGCGGTGGCACCCGCATCCATATACAATTCATTCGTCGATGGTTGTTGCAGCATGGTGGTGTTGAAGGCACTGGTTGGGAAGCCTGGTCCCATTGGGAGGGGGCCCCTGGGAACGAACTCGCGGGCTGAATTGTCGGTGGAGCCTGGACTGCTTGGCACATGCCGACGTGCTGCACAGGGTAGTGCACCGGCTGAAAAGTCCGCTGCACAGGGAGGCCTAGAGGTGGCCTAGTGAGAATGGTGCCCGCAAACGGCGAGGTAGGCCGTGGGCCGAGCAGGCCACGACCCAGAGGCTCCAGCCACATTTGAATTATGACGGCCCATGGATTGTGTGGGGAGGGCACTCTTGCACCGAGCTGGCCTGGGAGGCACCAAGTTTGAACCGACATATATAGGAGTACATGGGGAAGAGATAAGAAATGATTACATATATGGAAGAAGTCCATACAAATCAATCATATCCTAATATGACTCTAGTTACCATATACTCTAACACCCCCCCGCAGTCCAAGCATGAGCATCGCGGACACTTGGAATGGAGAAGAAACGGACAAGAGTGCTCAACACAAATGATATTCCTTTGTGCCGTAATCGATGTAGCCAAAGCGAAGGATGCGAGGGGCCTGTGGTCGATGTAGCCAAAGTTGGGGAGTCGATGATGTCGAGGTAGCCTAGCCGTGGTGCGCGCATGGGGTGTCGTAGAGTGGTCGTTGGTGAGGATGCACTGAAGACGATGACGGTGACGTGATCGCGACAGTCATTGAGGAAGATCACACCGGAGATGTCACGCAGGTTTGCCAGACCCGGAGACAACTCTGGACAAACGCGCGCAACGATGTTGCCAATACTGCGCGGGTGTTGACGGTCGTTATAGACCAATTTCGACTGTCAATATATCTAGAATAAAGGAGAACTAGCAATGCTTGCATGCATATTTGTTTAAGAATAGTCTATTTCCACTTGTACTTCGAACATTATTTGTATACAGTAGATCTTCACATAAATGGTGGAGAAAACGATGGAAAATAACCGAACAATTAATCGAAGTCCAACGGATGGCAGACTTATGGATGGATGGGCTTACAAACCCATTAAAACAGCTGCAATTGGGCCCAATCACCATGCCTATGGACTTAGGATCTATCAAGCAAAGTCTACGCAAAAGAGCCAGATTGGCCAGCCCAGGTTCAACCTAGGGTTCGGCCGAACCGCCACTGCGGCTGTTCATCCTGGCCTTCCACGTGGACGTCCCAGATGGCCTCCCAATGACAGTTGCATGTCATTTCCGACAATTCCAACTGTCATAACCGTCATTGGCAGCATATTTAAGGACTTAACTCTCTCCATTCCAAAGTGCACCAAGAAGGATCAAATCCAAGAAGCTTCTAGTTTATTTACATTATTTTAGTGCTAGTGGAGTAGAAATAGAATAGTTTTTTTGCTCTTCAAGTCTTCTAGAGATTTTGGGTATGACTCTAGTAGCTCTTCCTTCTTTTGTAAGACTTTACTCATTAATGAAATATTCTTCTTTATGTAGTTTCGGTCTGTTACTTCACTCATATAATTATTCGAGTACCGACTTTAGTTCATATTTTATCTCGTAATAATTATGTAGCTAGCTTACTGGAGATATGCAATGGTGTTGGTTTAATGTTCATTTATATGATTGTTCTATGTCACCTGCAGAGATGTGGAGTACTATTTAGTAATGTAAGCACGATGCTTAGATTATTAGATACCATTAAATGGTGTTATATGCCACGGGTCTGTAGAGGTAGGTCGCTGATGGTGACAGCTCAGTACGGGTATTCCTCCACGTGCGTATATAGGACTAAGAGAATTCCCTGTTGTGGGTACTACTCCGTATTCATTATAGGTTGGATGGCTATGACGGGTTGTTGTAAGAAACTCGGCAACCAGGGGTCGTTTCTCGATACATCAGGAGGGCATAGTTAGGGGTATTGGCCGCATGATTGTATACTACGAAGTGTAGACTAAAATGACTATATACTAGAAGTACATAAATGATTCTTTTCTTATTCTTTCTCCACTTAGCTTAGATTATATTTTAATGAGAGTATTCTGGTTAGTTCCTTCTGTGTGCCAACTCATTCTACCCTTAAACTTATTAACCCCTGCATAGACTTTGATTTATACAAGTGATATAGATTATTAGCATAGTAATCTCTTATCATATCTTCCCTTGGGATTAAATAAATACTCCCGGGTGAAATGCTACAACGGTATATCCGTGCGCTTGCGGATTGTATCTGTAACCGTAAAGTATATCGAGAATATTTCGGCGCCATTGTAGGGAATTATATTTCTAGTGAAGTCATTAAGAAATATCAACAGAGTCATAGGTGCTGGCATTGGGAAACCCTGACTTTGACTCTGATATAGATTCTGGAGTTTGCACTTGTTGCTGGTGGTACAGCTACTGCATCTGTTGCATCTGGTGCTGCGTTGCATCTGTTGCATCAACGGGGCCATTGTCTGAGTCTGATTAGCCATGACTTGGGGTACAGACGGATTTCCGATAGGTTGAGGTGGAAAGCTCACAGGATTGAGTTACTCCACGAAACTGTCTAGATCCTCATCTGCTTACACTGTCCCTGATGCTGACCATCTGTTGTTGGTAGAAGAGAGAGACGAGATGAGAGGGATTACTAAAGATAAGACCTTAACCCACTTGACTACTGATCTGTTGTGACTAGACTTTTATTGTTCAAGTTGATTAAGCAAACAACCTAGTATGGTCACATCCTCACCACTGATACAAACCATACCCTACACACAAGCAAATAACACATGTTCTAGCAGCTACCGACACTACTCTTCAGGGAAGGATTGGATTCAGGTTAGCTCCGGGAAAACTTCACTTGATCCACGCGGAACAACGACTCTGGACTGATCTTCTCGCTCGTTGCTGCATGAATCTTCCAAGTTTGATAACTAAAAGAGTTGGAGAGGAAATGAAGGAAATTCGATAAACCGTTTTGCAAATAAATGCCGAATGGTGAGAAGATACATTTTTCAAATAGGATTTTTTTTTGAGGAATCACAATGGAGGAGGCCTCCACAGTATAGATTATTATTAAAAAGAAGAGTTATTTACAAGAGACAAAAGAAGTAGAAAAGAACAAAAGGACAAAATTACAGAAGGTCTCCATAATTGAACTAGAGGATGATGAGTTTCCTTGAGCCTAGATAAATGTAAACTCAAATCTAGCTTTAAACTCCTTTTCCAGGAAAGAACCCCAAGCTGAATTCCATTGAAAATTAGGTTATTTCTCTCCTTCCAAATATTCCAAGTAGCAAAAGCAAAAGCTCTATAAAACAGGGACTAGAGATAGAAGCACTCTATGA
Organism: Oryza meridionalis; assembly: GCA_000338895.3. NCBI lineage: Eukaryota > Viridiplantae > Streptophyta > Magnoliopsida > Poales > Poaceae > Oryza > Oryza meridionalis. Next base: position 21,051,114 of record CM002529.2, on the reverse strand, counting down.
TTGAATCATACAATGAAACTCCTGGGAAGTGCTCCAATTCCAACCCAGCACACTCCAACAATGCATACTGAAGCTGCAAGTAAAGAAAAGATGTTCCCTTGTTTCCCTTATATTCTGAGAGCAGCAGATACAATAGATAGTTGCATTATCAGGAACACATTGCTTTCTATCTAGGAGATCACTTGTATTAACTCTATCCATAAAGAAGAGCTAGCCAAAGACCTTTATTTTCATATTAAGTCTACTTTTCTAGATCCAACCAAACGTAACTGGGGAGTCAGTGACCAAAAGTTAAGCTTATAAATAGGATTTTCAGAAAACTAGCCCTTAGGGTTTTACCATTTGCCTCATCCTACAGTCGAGTTGGCTCTGATACCATTTTGTCATGCCCAGAAATTTAACCCAAATTTTTAGACTGTTTTGTGCATAAATCATTGTCCAAGAATCAAGCCAGGGTAAAAAAAAACAAGAAGTAAATATACAGATCCAAACATAAATAAAGTGTAAATACTTATAAAAGAGGCACTTAGTCCTCACATAAAAAAGAAAGCAGCAGCAGCAGAAAAGGCGATCCTAAAGGGGCTTAAGCTACACACCACAGGCAAAAACTCAACTCGGGTATAAGCCTCGGTCCTCTAACTTCGTATTTAGCTCAAAAGCACTACACTTTTGAAAAGTGGGAATAAAAATAAGGCTGAGTACAACCACCGTACTTAGCAAGCCACACCAATGATGCATTCGTGGAAGGGGAGACAAAGGGAGGTTTGTGGCTATTTGCATAAAGGCAGTTGTAAACATTTTAGTTGAAAACAATAAAACTGTCAAATAATTAAGGCAAGATTAAATCTCCACTGAACAACGTTGCACCATGTTGAACAGGCCCAACCAAACCGCCTAAACTACAGCAGTTCATTAAGTCAGGTTACTAAAGGTGTGAGACTAATCACGGCGAAGCTGATCAATTGCCCATAGCCGTGGGCACGGCTATTCGAATAGTTTTACTCTGCCCAGAGGTGCACAACTGAACCAACAAGACACATCCCACCATCTTGTTACTGTGCCATGCATGACATGTGACCATGACGAGTGATTGTGACAAGACCCTTTGCATAACTCCCCCTAGCCAAACGAATCACGCTGCAGGTTTTGCCCCTACTCTTAAAATAGGGGTAGGCAGCCCCCTCTTGTGTTGCGGTGAATCTGAAAGCCAATCAACACTTAAAACCTGGGCTGACCCAACTCCATCACGCTTACCCTTGCCTGGGAAAGTCGGAAAGGGAAGTGCTATACTACAGGTCCAGAAGTTACCCTTTCTTGCTTGGGGTAAGCACGGTAAGTCTTCCAGGGTTTCCCGTGAACCAGTCTTTAATTGCCATGGGTGCAACTAGCAAAACCATGCACCCACATCCCTCCATAAAGCAATATTTTAGCTGGATAATTATGTCCAATAAAACATGGCTAGATGTCTCGAGCTCGGAGCTCAACAAGATACTAGAGCAAATAATGTGATTATCCCATCAAGTGAGCTAGTGGTAATTAAGCATGGCTAAGCATATGTAATTCTAGCTAGTTCAACAAGAGTAACACAAGCTAGTCAAATTATCACCCAAGGTTTGACAAAGATTGGATATGAAATAAATATGGCACAAGCGAGCAGATAGGTAATCCCATATAATTAGCAAAACCTGCAATTTATTTGCAAATAGTAAAACATTTTATAAATTGGGCTCAACATGCTCAAGGGGAATGTGTGACTTTCCTTGCTTCTTTGAACGATCTTCCGAACTCTTTCCTCACGGCCGCGATCTTCCGAAACGACGGATTCTACACGTTGGCACACAAAACAAGAGAAAACTCTAACAAAACCAAATAAACAGTACATGAAATGTAAACAAACATGTAGAGCTAACTTTTAGATGAATTTTGCAAGTTGAATGGCTCAATTTGGAGTTCGCATGAATTAGTTATGAATTTTAGAAGTTTTGAGCCATTTAAATTAATTTCTGGAATTATTCTCAATTTATTGCACAATTAATACCATTTATGGCATCAGCCGAAGGGGGAGCTGGTGTGACATGCGGGTCCCACACGTGGGTGACTCAAGGAGGGGCGGGTGCACAGTGGAGCGGGTCGACATGCGCACTGTTCACGGGCGCACCATGTGGCACACACGTTGCGGTCACAGCGAACAAGCAGGCGGAGGAGAAGGAGGAAGGGAGGGAGGGCTCTCACTCTGCCCTCTCAACGGCGAGAAGGCAACGGGAAGGCGGCCGACGGCGAGGAACGGCAGCAGCAGGCTCCTCGGGAAGGAAGCCGGACAGTGCTCCTCTGGTGGTTCGCGAGGACGAAGGGTGAACGAGGTCGCCATTGACCTGCAGAAGGAAAAGAAGGGGTTAGGGAGGGGAGAACCGGCGCAGAGCTGCTAGAAATGATGGCCGACGAAGGAAGCACGGGGTGGAGCTCACCTTGTGTGATGAGGACAGGGTTTCGGTGGCTTCTGACAGCGGGGAAATGACAGCCGAGGTGCGGCATAATGCTGTGGAGCTGGTGGAGGAAACAACGTGGCTTGGGGTGGCTCTGGTCGACGGCTATCGCCAGTTGGAGGTGGCGAATACGGTGGCGGCCTCGGTAGCATGGGGAAGAGGACGACTAGGTGGCGATTTGAGGAATTTGAATGGTGCCCGTGGTTGTGTTTGGGATGGCGAAGCTAGCGGTGGTGGCGGCGCAGCACGGCAGTGACGCGCGACCGGAGATCTCCAACGAGCGGCATGCGGAGCACGGGAAAGAGGGGGAACATGGAGAGGCAGCGCGGGGAGCATTTTTATAGACCGATGGGTGACGAGGAGGATAAGGAGAGGCCGGAAAAGGCGGGTAGAGTGGGGCTTCGGCGACGTGGGGGATTGGTGGCCCTAACCGGCCCTGATTTGCAGGGAAAGCGAGGGAGAGAAGGTGTGTTGATGCGAAAAACACGAGGCCTGGAAGATCTGCTTAACTTCAGTGCATGTCCAAAAATCTTGCCTTTAGGTTCGTGAGCATGCCAGTTGATTTGATCCTGCAATCAATAAGAAATAAAGACAAAAAAATAGTGGTTAAATCTATAAACGATAGCCGATCGGCTAGCCACCGATGACGTATCATTTATCTTTAAGCCGATGTCATATTTAAATCGATCGGCAGTCATGAATAAGTAAGAAAGAACTAAATCTATTTGATTGGCTGAAGATATTAATAGCATATAATGCTTCTGTCGATATATACTTAAATCAAGTGATTGGGATAGATCGGTCGCCGTGCCGAGACAGTATAAATCACTTAGATCAAAATATATATTAACAAGGAGATTATAAGCATTCGTAGCATAGCCGATCAGATAGATCTAACATGTATCGGCTAATACCCCGATACCACTCTATATTAAGATATTAAAGCAAGGAAAATATATTAGACAAAGCTTAATATACCTAAATGCGACAAGATCTTAACATAAAGGGCGGATTTAACTTGTCAATCAAGCATATAAGATATAATGTAGTAAAATCAGGTAAGATCAGTTGAAACCCCAATACTACCCTAATCGGCAACCAAAAAGCAGGCTAGAGATTGAGATTGTAATCACGACTTATAAGGTCAAACTCAACTGATGCAGCTATAAGTATGAAAAGAAGGATGATATCTAGACAATCAAGCCGTTGGGTTTCATAGGGTGGTAGATATCCTATATAATCTAAGTCAACATTGATATTTAACCTAATCGACTGTCTTCCAATAATGGATGTTAGCCGATTGAAGATTAGATAACAATATTGTCGAAGATTATATAAGATATATGATAACTCGATGAATTACATAAACAAGATTAGAGTATCATAAAGATGGAAGCACTAATCCCGAGAACGCAAGCCGCCATAACAAGTTTTACCTCTAGTTGAAGATTGAAACCGATGCAGCTCAACCCGAAAGCAAGAACTCGTCGAAAGTAAACGAAAGTAAAAGGGTGCGCCGAGATTGTATTGAACGTGTGTTTTTTGATTATATGGGTTCGGGTCATATTTATACCCGAGATACAAAATATATCCTTGTCGGACACGACTCTTATCTCTAACAAACTCTAAGATACCATGAGTCTTTGCGGCTAACTTTTGCCCAAACTTATCTCTAAGGAAACTACATAAAATATCCGAATTAATAGATACAATTGCCTTCTCAGGACTCAATCCGTGCATGGCAATCCATATGAAGCACATTAACACAACCCGACAACGCATACCGAGCCACATTGTCAGAATCGACTCAATCGGCTATCTAGTTCGACTCGAACTCTGCCGATCCTGATCGTAGCCGATTCGGACTTTAGCCGATTCTTGCTCTGTTTCCGGAACAATCTCTATCTTGGATTCCACTTCGGTTTTATCTCGATCTCCGATACTTGAATTACCAAATTTGGTTGTTAACAAGGTGGAGGTGGTGGAGGGTAATGAGTCCACGCGGTTGGGCGTGAGCGTTGGATCGGGAGACTCGCGGGAGAAGTGACGACGTGAGCAAAGTGGGAGGCCATGGCAGTTGCTGTCCCGAGGTGGCTGGAGGTTGGGGATGGAGTTGATGGGTGGGACTATCGGAGAGAGAAGGGTGAACCAAGTAAGGGGTAGGTAAAGCGAACTTTGGTGAGGGAAGGGGCGAGCGGGCTGAGTAGCGAGCTGGGCCGGGGAGAGAGAAGAGGGGATGGCGGCCCGAGGCGAGGGAGCGGGCCGTGCGGAAAGGGGCAATGGACTTGGGCCGAAAACAGCACAAAGAGAGGGAGAGGATTTTTAATTTTTTTTTCAACTAGGAAGGTAGCCCGCGCATTTGCGCAGGCATGTAAAGTAGGTTATGCTTGAGTAACATGTAAGGTGGAATATCAATCGGATGATACCTGCTACGCTTGAAAAGTACTATTTCTTTATAAATTTTCTTCATCGACATTGCTTAGATAATTTTTTACAAGATATTTGTAATGGTTTGAACTATATAATATTTAATTCATTAGTATAAGCAATTACCAATGATCTTCTTTATTTTCTAAAATAAAGAGTGAGTCCGTAAATACGTAGGAGACATATATATTGTACGCTTCGTTTTCCTATTATATATGTGATTTATGGTGTTCTTTAAAAAAATAACTAGCCAACGTGAGTCCTAAATTTAAAGTTGATAGTAGCATATATATATATATATATTGTATATATATATATATTGTATATATATATATATTGTATATATATATATTTATTGTATATATATATATTGTATATATATATATATATTATATATATATATACCTTTTTAACCAAACTAAGTACTTCTACGTCATTGCTGCCTTAGTATGTCTTATATATGCAATAAATATGAGAAACTCATAATACCACGATATAGGATAGATGGAAGGCCATTAATATCTAAGCACTCAAACATGGTTATGGCAATGGAACATACGATGGTTATTCCAATTTTTTATTTTTTGCAAATGTATTAGATTCTCTCTAATTGATTTAATTCAATCTCTATTGACATTTTTTTTCTACTTTTCTATTTTATTTTATACAAGTCTTATTTTGGGTTAAAAATATAGGCATTATGGATCAGGAATTGTTGGTTTAATTATTTAATAGGAGAAAATTCCCTGTGTACCCCTGAAACTTCACCCAATCATTTCTATGCCCCTGAGATTTGCTCATTCCCTTCCATACCCCTAAATTTCAGTTTGAATCCCTTCTATACCCATTCCATTAGTTGACTGTTAATTGACCACTAAATTTCTACCATAAAGTCCATTTTGCCCTTTGCTATCAAGAAAACAACAATTTATGAAGTATATTGATGAAGTGTATAAATTTATTGTATGTGACTATTATATGCATGAGTTTATTTTGTGAGATATTATTTAACAAAAGTAATATTTTAGTTTCGCCTCGCAAAGGGAAAACAAAAATAATTTTTATCTATGACAACCCTTTGGTATCAAGAAAATATAAATTTATGAAGTATATTAATGGAGTGTATAAATTTATTACATGTGACTATCATATTTATGAGTTTATTTTGTGAGATATTTTTAACAAAAGTAATATTTTAGTTTCGCCTTGCGAAGGGAAAACAAAATAATTTTTATCTACGGCAAAATTTATTTTATTTAAAACAAAAAAAATAATATTTTTTTACCATTAAAAACTGCATATTTTGTTAGAGTAGTACGAAATTTTTTATAATATAAATCTTCTTATGCGAGATAAAAATTATTTTTGTTAAATAATATCTCACAAAATAAACTCATAAATATAATAGTCGTATACAATAAATTTATACACTCCATTAATATAATTCATAAATTTATATTTTCTTGATACCAAAGGGTAAAATGGACTTTATGATATGAATTTAACGGTCAACTAATGGTCAACTGACGGAAGGGGTATAGAAGGGATCCAAACTGAAATTTAGGGGTATGGAAGGGAATGAGCAAATCTTAGGGGTATAGAAGGGATTGGATAAATTTTCAGGGGTAGAGAGGGAATTTTCTCATTTAATAGAGCAACAATTAGATTAGAAATTTGATGTATATCTTAAAAATATGGTCTTTTCAGTATTATTCATAGTCTGGTTTGATAGCTAAAAAGTAGAAAGGGGGAGGAAGAATGGAGAGCGGAGAGCGTGAGCCAAGGTTGAAGGGGACCAGTAGTGTTGTTTGCATGTGCCGGGGGGATGAGGTTTGGGGAATTTATTTTTCTAATTTTTTTATAAATAATTTAAGTAAACCGATGATCATATGTTTTTTCTTATAATTTTTAAGGTTTTTTTGTAATTTTGATGACTGTTAAAATCATATATGAATGTCCCCTTTAATGGGTGAAGCCGACAATATCAGTCGAGGCTTTATTTCTCCACTGCCTTTAAACATAGGTATTAACTATCAGCACTCTCATAGATAATTGCATCAATAATTACAAAGTTAAGCACTATTGTCAATAGTGGCCTCTGCTGGGGCGGCTTCAACTCAACCATATGTATGACCCTTGCTATACCTTGCTATACTTGTGGTAGCATAGCATGCTTGGTGCCCTTTAAGGGAAAAAAAAGAGGGAATGTAGGCGACGAAATTTTCGATGAATTTTGTGTAGACAAAATTTTTTATGGTATTAACCAGTAATGTTTAATTTTTTATTGTTTAGATACAATATTCTCTTTTGAAATGAGCAAGGTTGATAAAAAAAGATATAGCTAAACGGATATACGACCGTGACAATCTTGGAGTACCATATCATTCTTTATATTTTGACTAAGATATATACTGGAGCATCTGATGTCTCGTCGTCTCATCTCGTCTCCGATCACTCTCCTCGTCTTCGTTTGTCCTGGTCTTCGCTCTCGCTCGCTAGCTCGCTTGCTCGCTGGTTGAGCTGTGGTACGCTCGCCATGGCGTCGTCGACAGGGGGTTTGGACCACGGGCTCATGTTCACGCCGCCGCCATTCAATTGAGCTGCTGTCGGGGGGCGGCAGGGACATGCTCGGCGCCGGCGCCAGCGGTGAGGCGCGGTCGCCATGGGGGTTCTCCAGAGGCGGAGCAAGGGTAGGCGGCGGGGTGCCCAAGTTCAAGTCCGCGCAGCCACCGAGCCTACCACTCTCGCCGCCGCCGGTATCGCCGTCGTCCGACTTTGCCATCCCGCCAAGGCTCGGCCCCACCGAGCTGCTCGACTCCGCCGGGGATAGAGAGAAGAGAGATGGAAGATATGACATGTGGGTCCAAGGGCATTTTAGAACTTTCACGCGATTTCTCTCTCCTCTTCAACCGGAAATTATTATTTTAATCGACGTGGTGTCCATTGGCAAATTACCACGTTTATGAAGTGTTTTCCTCCAAAAGTGAGTTCAAGTAGTGTCCTAGGGCTAAAACAATGAAATTGGAGTGACCTATAGCAAAATTTGCCTTTATTTAATTAAAGAAATATAAAGGATTATAAGTTAGATATATATTTGAAAAATAATTTAAAAGATGAACATTTAAAGACAGCTGATTTGGTGCTTTATATTAATCTAGTTTAACCGTGCAAATTTGCGGAGTAATAAATTTTATTTTATAATATAGGAAATCCTATTTTAAAGACCCTATCGTTCTTACAGCGTACATATAGGTTTTTTTTGCCTTTTTTATCTTCCTACGTAAGGATATCTGTTTGTTTTTTTAAGAGAACAATACATAAGGTCTATATCCCCGGCCCTTTTTTTGACAAATTGGCCCTTTTCAAAAACTTATAGCGAAACTAGCCCGTGCAAAAAACTTCAACCAAAAATAGGCCACGGGGTCAGCGCCAAGCCTCCTGGCGCTGATGCTGGCCAAGCTAGCGCCAACCGCTTTGGCGCTGAGGCCTGCAAGCACGGCGGCCCATCTTTTCCCCCACGCTGACGTGGCGGCAATCTCAGTGCCAACCGCCTTGGCGCTGAGGTGGCCAAGCTCAGCGCCAGCCCCGTTGGCGCTGAGGTAGCGGCATATATGCCGCGGCCACGCCGCCCCTGCCCGAGCCCTGCTTCTTTCCCCCCACACAGAGCTAGGGTTCTTCCCCCCGCGTCACCCTCTCTCCTCCCCTCTAAAAATCCCCTCAAATCCACCTCAAATCGAAGGCTATTTAGTGGGCATTGCTTTGGATATTGGTTTGCAAAGTTAATCCCCTCCAAAAACCCTAATTTCCCCCAAAGTTTTCCCTCATTTTCGTAGAGTATTTTGGTTGAAATCGTGGGTTGTTAAATGTTGCTCGGGTTGTGTTGTGGATTAGGAAATGTGGGTAAGGATGCGACGTTATAGTTGTATATTGATGTTAGTACAGAGGATTCATACCATTTTTGTATGTTATGCACTATTTTGGTAAGGGTGAAGTTGAGATGGATGTGTAGAGCTGTTGTATTATGAATATTTTGGGGATTCATATTGATTAATGTTGATATTGAAGGGCATAGATCGTATGAACATTGTAACCGGTGGTTAATCGATAGAATTAAAAAAAATCTTTTATTTAGGTCTGGAGTACCCATGTTATGTTTCTATTTTTATAGCGACGTATTATAATAGAATAATGCACATATTTCATCGGTAATTTGATGTAGATGGATAGATTGGTACGACTCCATTTTGATGGCAGTGTGGTAGATGAAAGTACCGGTGGTAGCCAATTTGAGGGGATGTCTATCAGGCAGTTTGTGTTTTGTGCCAAACCCACATTTGAGGAGTTAATTTCACGCACGAAGGATGAATTGGATTGGAGTGATGAGTCTGTTGGTATGCAAGGGAGATACGATGTAGGTACCGATGCAGTGTCGCATAAGTACATGTTAGATTTGAATGGAGAGGTGGAATGGGAAACATATCTGGAAATAGTCTTGGGTTCACAGTTCAAATCGCTTGAGGTGTTTGCTTGGAAGAAAGAGCGTAGGGAATGGAAGGAAGAATTGTTTGATCTCAATGAAAGTCCGCACATAGAATCCCTGGTCTATTGTCATGAACTGAAGACCGATGTGCTTGTGGTGGATCGGAAAGAAGAATTAATTGAGGAAGATGTGCAGGTAGGGGTGGAAAAACAGGTTGAGGAGGATGTGGATATAGGTGAGGAGAGGCACCGGGATGTGGAAGATGGGGAGGTAGAGAAGAAAATTTCAGATGGTGGTATGGATGTGAATCAAGCAGATAATGAGAATATTGATGAACTTGAGAAGAGGCGGTTGATTTTATTCATTAGAGAATTCCTTGCTGATGAAATTTACACTCGCGAGGAGTGTGAGGAATCTATGATATTTAATGGATTAAACCCGGATTTGTTGTATGCTGATTTGGACAATGAAGTTGATGAGTTTGCATCTGACTCTGATGACGATCGTCCAGTGGGCAAGATGTCGGACGAGGAGAGGACTGTATTTGAGAAAATCATTGGTCGAAATCCAGAAATAACTCAATTCGAGGACCTTAGCAATGGCAGCCTTGTTGTTGCAGATGGTGATCCACAATGCGATGGAGCCTTCGATGCAATGGGGGAGGAACCGAGGAAGGGGTTAGAGTTTCGATCCATGGATGAGTTGAAAATATGGTTGCAGAGCTACTCTATCCGGGTGCACCGCCCATTCCATGTTAAGGAGTCCAATGCATCTGTTAAGTACACTGTGGCTTGCCTTGATCGTTACTACGAATGGCAGATTCGTGCAAGAAAGAGTGCGGGTGATACGTGGAGGATAATTAGTGTTGGGAAAGACCACGCATGCTCTAGAGCGGAAGCAACTGGCAAGCACTTGCAGCTAACCTCGAGGTTTATAGGTAACAGATTGCAGGCATTTGTTAGAGCGGAACCAACATTGTCTCCTGCAGCTATTGTAGAGGCAATTGAGCACATATAGCACTATCGGCCTACGTATGGCAAAGCTTGGCGTGCTAAGCAAGTTGCTATGGAGGTCATATGGGGAGATTGGGACGAGGCATACCTTCGCTTGCCTATACTACTGAATGCCATCAAAAGTAAGAACCCAAGCATGTATTTCCTTGTTGAGTCTCAAGGGGAGAAATCAAGAACGGTTGATGGAGTCCATAGGCGTGTTTTTGGTCGTGCTTCATGGATATTTGGGCTATCAGTGGAGGCATTCAAGCATTTAAGGCCAGTGTTAGCAATTGATGGGACCTTCTTGATCGGTAAATTTAGAGGTGCATTGCTCACAGCAATTGGGATTGACGCATGGTTACACCTTGTTCCTTTGGTGTTTGCCCTGGTAGAGAGGGAGAACACGTCCAATTGGGAGTGGTTCATTGACATAGTGAGACGACGTCTGATTGGACCGAATAGAAAAGTGTGTATAATATCTGATAGGCACGTTGGCATATTGAACTCCATCAAGAATGAGATTCCAGGCCACCGACCTATTCACCACAGATGGTGCATGAGGCATTTTTGTGCTAACTTTTATACCGCAAAAGCTACTCAGGATCAAATGAAGGACCTCGAGCGCATATGTCAAATCAACGAGAAAGTTCTATTCATCAGCGAGATCAAGCGTCTCATGGGTTTTCTTGGGGAAGGTCCTAAGAAGTGGCTAAAGGATAATATGGCATTCAAGGCTAAATGGGCCAGATCATTTGATACCAAAGGGCGTCGGTACAACTTTATGACTAGTAATATGGCCGAGAGTTTCAACAATGTCTTGAGAGGAATTCGAAAACTGCCCGTGACAGCTATTGTGGCGTACACATTCTCAAAGTGCAATAGTTGGTTCATCGATAGACATAAAGATGCTTGTGCACAAATCAAGAGTAGATACAAGTGGCTAGAAAAAATTAATGATATCCTTGAGGAGCAGAAAAAGCGAACTTTGGGACAACGGACCACACAATTCGATTTTCCATCCACGAAGTACGAGGTCATCGAGCAAGGTGGAGTCACGGCAGCTGGTGTTCAATGGGGCGGACGTCACTATGTCATGGTTGCAAGAGATAACACATGTACTTGCCAATTCCCTTAAGTCCACCACATGCCATGCTCACACATGATAACCGTTTGTTGGCTCCGAGGTTTGAATATAGAGGTGCCCCCACGGATGTGTTACGAAGCTTCCAATGAGGCTATACAACACACCTACTCCCTGAGGTTTGAGCCCTACCTAGATCCGTCTCAATGGCCAAGTTATGACGGTGAATTGTTCGTTCCCGACTTGTCGTTGAAGAACGACACTCGAGGAAGACGAAGGACAAAGAGATTCAAAAATGACATGGGTAAAGGGTATAAAGGTGCAGGCAAACGACGGCTAGTGAAGCCAAACAATACAAATTCCGAGCCATCCAATCAAAATAGATGTTCTATATGCCACCAACCAGAACATAAGAAAACCCGGTGTCCGAATTGAGACAAACCAAAGGATAGACCGAAGAAACGCCATAGGACGGGGGGAGGTGATGGGTCTAGAACACATGTTGTTTTTTGTTGTACATGTTCACATGTTTTAATATAAATATTTATTACATTTGTTTCTTTCATATGTTTTCTCAATTATGCATATTACAATTGTACCATTTACTAATGACTTAATGTTTAATTGCAGGATGGCGCAGTTTCCGGGTCTAGAGGATTACTATGAGGAGAGGCACCGGGCTCCCAAGATAGCGAGCGGAGAGGTTATGCAATACCCTTTTATTTGTATGACAATTTGTTTCTATTCTGCACTGATTTACTAACACTTGCATTTTTTTTAGCCTATTGATGCAACGCCTCAAGACCCTTCGAGTCAGAGGCCACACAGCGCACATGCCATTCGACGACCGATACATTCCGTACCTACATCGGGCGAAGCTGTTGGCGTTCATCACCATGGCACAGCGGCCCATGCCTCTGTACAACGCCGCGGCACTGACGGCTCTTGTGGACCGATGGCGCCCAGAGACTCACACCTTCCACCTGCCCAGCGGAGAGCTGACGGTGACACTCGAGGATGTCGCCATGATCCTGGCTCTTCCAATACGGGGCCAGGCAGTAGCCGGTGACACCGCTTCCGGTAACTGGAGGGCACGGGTGGTTCAGTACCTTGGTGTTGAGCCTCCTGAGGCTCCTGGCGGGCAGAGGTTGACGAAGACCTCCGGAGTTCCTCGTAGTTGGCTGCGTGCCAACTTCTCACAGTGCCCTCCTGATGCTGACCAGGCGACGGTTCAGCGGTACTGCAGGGCATATGTGTTGTACATATTCAGCAGTGTCCTTTTCCCTGACTCTGGAGGAGACATGGCTTCCTGGATGTGGCTGCCATTGCTAGCTGATTGGGATGAGGCGGGTACCTACAGTTGGGGTTCTGGAGCTCTTGCGTGGTTGTATAGGCAGTTGTGTGATGCTTGCCGAAGGTCTAGTGCAGATGCCAACTTGGCAGGATGTGTTTGGCTGCTACAGGTAGGAGGCAGTTTGTATGATGTGTTTCATTTGTTACTCTCAAGCTATAAATTCTAACAAGCTACATCTTGCAGGTTTGGATGTGGATTCGCTTACCGGTTGGTCGTCCTACATGGAGGCAACATCCGGCATGGCCATTCGAGGATGAGGATCGACGCCCCACAGTTGCTTTCCTTTGGGAAGTGACACCGTCGCCTGTAGTAGGCCCTAGAAACTTGGCCTATTACAACTACACCAATGAGATGGATTACCTCCAACCCGAGCATGTGAGTAGTCAATTATAATATCATCAAGCATTTAGGATTTGATAGCTGTACTAACTCAAAATTTGTTTCACAACATAGGTGGAATGGATGCCCTACGAGTCACACGAGATAGCTGAACTTGGAATTAATGCCATGTGCAACATAGAGTGGAAGATGAATACACTACAGTGCCCTCTCATATGCTTCTACGCAGTTGAGTACTAGCTTTGCCACCGGGTGATGAGGCAATTCGGGAGGCGGCAAACGATCCCGCAAAGATTCTCTACAAGCATCGATATCCATAAGTAAGTCAATTTGCCTCCAACCATTTCCATTAAACCACTGTCCATTAATTTATATAACTGTATTGCGTGTAGGGTGGACAGAAGGAAAAACAAGAAGACCACCGATTGGATTGCTTATCATCATACACACATTGATCGATGGGACCAGTTTGAAGACAACCGCGTGGCAGATAGCGCAATGCACAACAGGCAAGAGTTCGACGCATACTTAGCCTGGCTTGCGAGGAACTACCGCCTCGCCCTACATCCGGCTTGGACGCTAGTCAACATAGCGGACGACCCGACTAAGGTGGAGGAGCAGAATGAGTACGATACAAGTACTCATAGAGGTAGCACGGTCGAGACGGGTCCGGTTCGAGATAGAGTGGTGAGTATGGGTTCTTTTTTACTCGTTTTCCAATTTCCGTACTTTGTGCTTATAACTTCTCCTACAGGCACGAGAGCTAGTCAGTGCAGTGAACGATGCGGGCGTGGCATTTGGCACGCCCCCTGGCTCGCAACAAGAGAGCAGCGTTCTTCGGAATGCCTTACAGGTAGATTTGTAAAATTCATGCACCATACACATAATTGGAACTAACTCCTTCCTTCTGTTGGTACTAGACTGTACGACAGCGTTGCAGGAAGTTGGTGGCACGGCTGGGATGCAGGGCCGACGATGCCGTCGAACCACCTCGACGGGCCGAGCAGGGGACAAGTCGAGGAGTGGCTCAAGAGGGTGAACAAGAGGGAGAGGAGGAGGAAGAGGGAGAGGAAGAGGGAGAGGAGGAGGGAGAGGAGGAGGAAGAGCAAGTGGAGCTCGGTCCCTCCCAGCTGCAGGACGCTCCACAGTCATCACAGGGGCCATCTCGACCACAGCGCAAGAGAGCTCCTGTTTCCGACTGGAGGTTCACTCCCGATCAGCCTCGCGCTCTAAGGGGTAGGAAGAAGTAAGTTTTATTTGGTTGGGTTTAGTTCGGTAACTTGTGTACTTTATGAAACCCACAACTATATTGCGACTTGAAATCTTATATTTTGATGAACCCACTACTATGGTTGTGTTTAGGCTTAAGTCTGTGGATGGATGTGGTTGTGATGGAACTGGATGTGTATGGATTTTTGATGTTTGGATGGTTATGTTTATGGATGGATGGATGTATATGTCTGTGAATGGATGGATGTATTTGTGTTGATGGATGTATATGTGTGTGAATGGATGGATGTATATGTGTGAAAATCTTCATTGGCACATCTATATTATGCTGTGCATATAGTTAACCTGAGATGGACACATTCTCCTGATGGCAAATAAGTGTCACACGGTTAAAATGGCTATTTTTTCCAGCTGATGTATTCACCATGTGACCTTGGTCAAGGTGACACACCTTTTCTAATCTGTATTCCTTCTCTTTTTTCAGCTTTTCCTGTCCCATGAATCAATTGTGATGCAACCATAGTAAAGTTTCAAGGGTGATCATGTGCTTATGTTACTAGTGATGAGCTGCTGTTTATTGCTTTGAAAATCATATTGTTCATGGCCATTTGTATTTTATATACATGACTGACTGTTATGTTAGTGTTATACAGGTTCAGGCTGTTCTATTGGTTTAGTAAGCATGGCTGTACCTCTATTGGTTTAGTAAACATGGCTGTACCTACCACATTCGATGGAAAGGTATCCATGTTCTGTAGAATCTCTACACAAAGGTTGTTTGAATGCATATGCACTTTTAAATGGCATTCCTGTCTTGTATATGTGTGTGATGTTTGTGAATGGATGGATGAATGGATGTATATGCTGCGGCAGTGGCAGTGGCTGTATGCCAGCGGCTGATGAACCACCTCAGCGCTGAGGTTAAATACCTCAGCGCCATTACAGCTGGCGCTGAGATCCCCTCCGGGCCACACAGAGTAGCTGCTTCGGCGAGCCCGGCTCGGGTGGCTAAGTGCCGAAGCTGGAGCTGAGATCCCCGACTCGGCCACACAGAGGGGATGCTTGGGTGAGCACGGCATGGGCGGCTATCTCAGCGCCAGTGCACTAAGCGCTGAAATTGAATGTCTCAGCGCTATTATAGCTAGCGTTGAGATCCCCGACCCAACCGCACAGAGGGGATGCTTGGGCGAGCCCGGCACGGGCGGCTATCTTAGTGCCAGTGTACTTGGCGCTAAAATCCCCGACCCGGCCGTACAGAGGGATTGCTTGGGCGAGCCTGGCGCGGGCGGCTAAGGGCCGAAGGTCAGCACCAAAGGAAATGGCGCTGAGGTTGGCCATCTCAGCGCCAATATAGGTGGCGCTGAGATCCGTGCCACGTAGGCGTGGGGGAAAAGCTGGGCCGCCACGCTGGCAAGGCTCAGCGCCATGGTATTTGGCGCTGTTCTGGCCAAGCTCAGCGCTGGATACTTGGCGCTGAGTCTGTGGTCTATTTTTGGTTGAAGTTTTTCGAACGGGCTAGTTTCGCAATATGTTTTTGAAAAGGGACAATTTGTCAAAAAAAAAAGTGTATCCCCAGTATGTACATTAATTTTTCTAGTAAATAATTTCTATGAAGCCGAGACTTTTTTAAATAGATCTAATCTAATGGTCCAAAATAGTGGACCCACCAATTTAAATGAAAATCGACAGTTAGATTAAAAAGTGCCATGTGGCAGTTTAGGAGCGTTTGTAGGAGTACCACGTGGTGGCTTAGGAGCGTTTATAGGAAGTTTCATGGACTTTTAGTAGATAATAGATTTAATTGATTGATTAAATGAACTTTGTGATATTAAAATTATTTCTTGAGCTCCAAAAATTCATAGGAAATTTCAGAGAGTATTTTATAGCACGGAAAATATTATAAAAATATTTCTAGCCATGATTTTTTAAAGGAAATTTTTAATTTTCTGATAAATTGACTTGATTAAATTGCTTTGACTTTTAATATAAATTTAGGAATACATTACTATGAGATTTTTAATCCCGACTGAAAATTGGTCGTGACGACCATCCGCCTCCTTCGCCCCCACCTCAAACAACCCGAAAGGCCGAAACACCTCCTCCCTCCCCTTCAAAACGCAGCGTACCTATCCTCCTCCACCGCCACCTCTGTCGATCATGCCCGTAGCACGAGATGGTGGATCTGAAGCCAGCTGAGGGGCGGTGGTGGCGGCAGCACTGCAGTAGAAGGGAGATGGCGTCAGCGCGGTCCCCGGAAGGGGGTGCTGGGGGAGGGGGGTGCAAGGTGTGATGCGGGCGGCTACGGAAAAGGCGAATCCTGGAGCAGGAGGTGGCGAGGTGCTCTTCCACCATGACTACGATGACGACCTAAGACAGCAAAAATGACAGCGATGTTGGCTAACCGATGATTCGGCTCCTCTCACACGAGCACACACGCGAGAATGAAAAACATAAACACACTGGACTAGAGAATTTTTTTGTGCTGCACACCAGCACACCACAGCACTCACAAGCGCACTGCTATTAATCACACCACAAAACACAAGCTAATACACTGCCTAAATAGCACACATTAAGCCATGTTCTGGCCGCACTACCCAGCCAAACATTGCATGGCTTATCCACTAATCACTTCCCTACATATGTAGGCCACATCTCCTTGCATATAGAACACCACACTCACACGTTCAGTTGCAGGTATCTAATCCGCCGATGCATGCATCCATGCAAAACAGACTATGACCTCTTCCTGCTCCTAAACTTGCGCAATGACTCGATCGACCAAACACCTGGCCACACACACATGCAAAACTAATTCCAACACACACGTACATACACATCATGCCACCACTCTTGGCCACCACCACGCAGCACGATGAGCACGTATACCACTAACTACAGTTTAACACTTAAACGACAAGATTAATTTCTAACAAGCGAGGGCTGTAACAGTGACGACAATGGCAACGACCATGGTGGGTAGGGCTCACCCTTGCTGGTCTCGGCGGCGATGGTTCCGGCGAAGTCATGCTCGGGATCCGGTGACCGCGACAACCACCACCACTACGACACACACCCGTTGAGGTGAAGATGACCTGGTGACTGCTAGCTCCTTGACTCCCGCTACTTTGCCTCATGCAGATTTGGAGACGAGAGGCGGACCTGGTGACCACGACGATGATGATTTGTGAATGTGAATACTCTGTGAATTTGTGAATGTGAATGCTATGCATTTTCTGGCCTGGATTGGACTTTCGTGGGTCCTATTGAGATTAGCAGGCGGCGCTAGGCGAGGAGCGGTGTTGGCTATGATTTTTTTTAGCACCGAAAAGGATTTTCGCAGGTGCCCGGACGGCTGCGATATTTTTTAGCGTTGGAAAAGATTTTCGTAGGCCAATGACTTAAGAGGTTGTCTGCGAAAAAACATGAAATTTACAGTCCTTTAATGCCAGGAGGAATGCCGTTAGCATGTCTTTATCAATTTTGGCCACCTGGGAAAATATTTGTAGTAGTGATATTATAAGATATTTTATCCTGGACAGCGGCGCGGCCGGACAACAGGCGAGGTTCGGCGGTGGCAGGTGCGTGTGGAGGAGTGGCGGCGCGGCTGGACGGCAACGGCTGCAGCGCGCGGAGTGAGGAGGGAGGGGCTCCATTGGTGGCCGGCACCGCAGTCCGGGCGCCCTCCCGTCGCCACAGCCAGACCTCAGTTGCCCACCGTCGTCGTCCTCATGTGGCGAGCGAGAGAGAAGAGGAGGGAAAGAGAAGAGAGATAGGAGAGCTGACATGTGGTTCAAGGGCATCAGCACGACGTCCCACATGGACGGGCGGTCCTCTGGGTCCTCCTGGACGCACAGCAGCCCGATGTGCGCGCAGCCCACAATCTGGCCCATCAGGTGTGGCGCGTCGCCGCCCACGCTGATGCGCAGGGACGACCGGATCAGCCTCTCCGGGTTCTTCTCCTCGAACACCAGCCTCCATGCCTACATCGGTTTTGTACAGGCCGGTATAAATTTTGTTCCATGTAATATATCAATCTACAAGACATTTTATAATACAGGGGCTATTTGGTTCTCTGCCTTATCAAATCATCGGTAGTACCAAATTCTTGGCATGTTTTGGTACTATCAATTTTTTTAAGTAGGGTAGAGATTTAATTATACATGTTTGAATTAGAAGAAGGTTCTAGATTAGTGACAAATTGATCATTGGTATTACTGATAACTAGCTTGGTGGCCCGCGTAATTTGCGCGGCTAGCACCTAAACAAAATCATATTTTTTTTAAGTATGATTTTACTTAAAATTTATTAAATAACTATCTCATTGTCTTAAGACTTTGAAAGACCAAACCTTATCATCCTCGTGTTTATAATTATATAGTTTTTTAAAGTCACACCAGTTACTACCCCTTATGTCATCTTCTTTTTTATTTGCTTGTTCGATCTACCACTATTTCTATTCATTCTTCTTGGAACCTTTTAAAAATTGGATTTTATAGTTTTTAGAGTTTATTGTTACGTGGTTTCATTTTTATAATTTCTAAATGTTCTGTCAAACGTTGCCATTATACTCCTCTACGGCCCGTCCATTGTCTTTTCTCTTTATTGTCATTGAGATTTTAAAAATCGAACATAATTATCGTTTGGGTTCATTTTTACCTTTTAGAAGTCCCATCAAACCGTCAGCGGCTTTGCCATTGTACTCCTTTACGGCTCGCCCGTAGCCTCCCTTATTTATTGTTATTGAGATTTTAAAATCGAATATGATTATCATTGTTTTTTTTTTACTTTTTAGAAATTCCGAAACTTTAAAAATTGGACTTGTAGTATTATTTTTTTATAATTTTTACAAATCCCATCAAACGATGCCACTATGCCCCTCTACAACCCGTCCGTCACCTACTCTTTATTGTCATTGTGATTCTAAAAATTGAACATAACTATCGTTGGAATTCATTTTTTATTTTCTAGAAGTACCATCAACCGTCAGCGGCTCTGCAACTATACTCTTATACACCCTGCCTGCTACTTCTCTTTTTTATTGTCATTGAGATTTTAAAAATCAAATATGAGTATCAATAGGGTTTTTTTTACTTTCTAGAAGTTCCGGCAACCGCCTTACTCGTTTGCTTCACGGCCTGCCTGACGTCCCTCCTTTTAATCGTCATTAGGATTCCATTGGTTGTTTTATTAACAATTTTTATACGTCGTATCAACCGCCATCACTCTACTCCTTTATAGGCATGTTACTTAATTTATCTTATCATGTGTTTTAGATGGTCTTTTCTTTCAATAATCTTTATTTTTATCACAAATTTTAATTATTTATAAATTGTATTCCTAATTGAAATCTTATTTTTATTTTTGTAATTTCAGAATTTTTTTAAAAAAACTTTAGTTAATACCGTATTGTGTTCTTTTAATGTTTTTATTTTTTATTTTCAATTTCATTTGTTTGAAAATTGTATTCCTATTTAAACTCTCTTTTAATTTTTGTAATTTTGGATATTATTTTATTTATTATTCTAAATTTTAATTAATCTCATATTGGGTTCTTACATGGATTTTTCTTTCAATATTGCTTATTTTTAATTCTGAATTTCAGCTAATTTTTAATTGTATTCCTACTTGAACTCTTCTTGTATTTTCTTTTGCTAATTTCGGATTTATTTATTTTTATTTCAAATTTTAATTAATCTTGTTTTGGGTTCTTATATGGTCTCTTCTTTTAGTATTCCTTATTTTTAATTCCGAATTTCAACTATTTAATTGTATTCCTACTTGGACTCTCATTTCCTTTTCTAATTTTAGATTTTATTTTATTTTTATTTTTAATTTTGATTAATCTCGTATTGGGTTCTTATATGGAAACTTCTTTCAATATTGCTTATTTTTAATTCCGAATTTCAGCTATTTTTAAATTGTATTTCTACTTGGACTTTCCTTTCCTTTTCTAATTTTGGATTTTATTTTATTTTTATTTTAAGTTTTGATTAATCTCGTATTGGGTTCTTATATGAAAACTTCTTTCTATATTGCTTATTTTTAATTCCGAATTTCAGCTATTTTTAAATTGTACTTCTACTTGGATTCTCCTTTTCTTGTTTTTCTTTTTCTCCGATTAATGTGGAAATTTCTAGCTTCCACAGTAAACGTGGTGCCTCCTTTCAAAGCTGTTTTAATAATATAATAGATAGATTTGTCTTCAATCCAAATCCATACTATTACTATTCAAGATACTAATAAATTTGTAGTGCACATTTTGGCATCAATCCAAAATGCCCACAATACTATAATATAACAATCTAGAACCGAATTAGACGCTATTCGGTCCTATGTTGTTATTTTATGGGACGGAGGGAGTACTACTTAACAAACATAAATAAGTATTTACTAATCCCTCTGAAATTCATATTGTAATTACAACATAGTATAATGGTACAATAAATCTTGACCAAACCTATTCCATATTGTAATACTTTTGGGACGGAGAGACTACTATATAATACCTTGTTCATTCCTTTTATTTTCTTAATTGAATAGTTTCAACATTCAAATAATAATAAAAAAGCTTTTTCCCCTAAATTCTTTGTTTGGTCTAATTTTGCTCCTACAATTTAAATATAGGATAGCTAGAACACATCCTTATCTTTTAGTACTCCCTCCGGATTGATAATACTTGTCGTTTTGGACAAGAACACGGTCTTCAAAAAATAACTTTGACAATTGTTTTCTATTATAATATGTAAAAAAGTGTTAACAAATATATGATCTTATTAAAGTACTTTTTAAGACCAATCTATACATATAGTCACTATATTTGAAAGATAAATATTTTAAAAATGATTTATGATCAAAGATTTTAAAGTTTGACCTCACCCTTATTCAAAACGACAAGTATTATTAGCCCGGAGGGAGTACCAGACAAGTTTGATCCCTTCTATTGTTCAAGATGGTTTTGGTCGACATGAATAGCAGAGTAGTGGAAAACTGACTTTGACTCAATATTAAAAGGAATATATTTCATAATCCTAAAAAACCTGAACCAAACAATGGTAAAACTACTTATTTATACTCCTTGCTTAAGGGATATATCAAAAAATTTCAAATTTAGCACCAAAGTTATTATGAAATTACATATTTAAGTTATTTTATTGCAAAACCACGTAATTAGCACTAATTTTATGGCAGGCTTTTGCAACTCCAAGAGAGCATAGTGTTACGACGGCTCTAAACTGTGGAATCAATAGTTTTGTGATTAGTTTTCAATACTCCGTATATCAAACAATATATAGTTTTAGAGTAAATTATTTTGTATAATTTATCACAAAACTACAGATTTAAGAGCTTGTTTTATAAAACTATAGATTTTGTGTCTCCATTTATCACAACATTATAGGTACTTTGTACAATCTATCACAAAACTACAGATTTAAGAACTTATTTCACAAAACTATAAATTTACTATATTTGTTTATTTGTTTATCACAGAACTACACATTTAATGTCTTTATTTATTACAAAACTACATATTTAGTGTCTCTATTATCACAAAACTACAGGGTTTAACAATGTTAAAACATGTTGTTTTGTGATAATGAGGATACTAAACATGTAGTTTTGTTAAACAAGTTCTTAAATATCTAGTTTTGTGATATATTATGCAAAGAACATGTAGTTTTATGATAAACAAAGACACTTAATCTGTAGTTTTGTTGAACAAGTTCTTAAATCTGTAGTTTTGTGATAAAAGTTTGTGGCAGCAGGAACGATGTTGACGGCAGCGGCCATTACAAGCTGTTGCGATAGCAGTAAATTCTTCTTTTCTAAATGTTTTTTCTTTCCATTCGGTTTGAATATAACAAAATATTGGTTGTGGTGTCCGTTAGCAAATTACGAGGTATTTGGGTGTCTTACAACCACATCACGTTTTTTAGGTGTCTGTAGCAAAGATCGCAAGCTAAGTGCACTATATCTAAATTTTACCATTTTAAAAGGAGGGGCTAGCTGCTGATGGGTGGGCCCTACTTCCACAAGCATAAGCCATTTCCAAGTTTAAGGTTGAGTGTGTTTTTGTTTTGAAGTATCAAGTTAAAGGGAGGATAAACAGTAGTAAATAATATCAGAAGAAAATATTCTCATATGAGACAACAGACTGAGTTACTTACATATTCGTGAAGGCTTATGGACTTCCTTTCTCTAATCGAGTACCAAGTTCCGTTCCGCTTTCCACTTACGATCTCAAGAAGCAGGCTGCCAAAGCTGAACACATCCGATTTACCCGAAAATATTCCTCTGGTTGAATATTCCGGAGCCATGTAACGGCTGCAAGATAGAATAAGAAAAATAATGTGACTAATTATCGAACTCAGTACTATATAATAAGATACGTATAATAATTAATTTGCTTTCGTACTATGTTCCTGAAACAGTGTCTGTCCTGTGACCCTTGCAGTAAAACATTGTGGATGAACACGAACCAGTGAAAAAGTGAGCATTCCGCGCTGAATATTTACACCGGTGTACGATTCGTCATCGTGGTCATCACTCAACAACAAGAAGCTTTGGATTTGAGCTCGTCTCCTTCCAAGGGAGGAGAAACATGTGAACTACTAGCTACCACAAGGAGAGAATACAATCACCAACAACACAGAGTTTGTTTCGTGTCCTATGGCTATTTACACGCCTAGTTCTCACTATTATACACCAGGGTGGTATCCACTGGGCGCCATGCTGCCGTCCATCGGCAGCCTCGGCATGCTTCTCCTGGAGCCCCATTCCTGGCAGCACTCTAGGGCTAGCCGCAGGGCCGTGCCGAGGCCGAGAACTATAAAGAACACCTGCAGTTGAGCGAACAAAGACACCAAAATGATCAATTGAAAAAATTTAGTAACTCCCAAAACTGTCATGGCTTTGGGTAGAATCAACGATACGAAGTATGGCGAAGATTGTGATTATGGATGGAAGGTGTTTCAGGTTAAGTACAGGCTAATGGTAGCCCTCTATTCCTCTTTCTATGTTTTCATATATCAAGTCAATGCAAGGTAAATAACAGAAGAAAATTAAATGGTATTGGAGATGCTGTAAACCAAAATATCATTACGTACCAATTATTATGTTCACAGGAAGTGCGGAGACACCAAGAGAAACAGATATCAGAACATCCAACAAGAGTCCGCCAATAAGAATTGCAAATGCAACCCACAGAGGGCTAAACCATCCCTACATACACAAAGAGAAAGACATCATATATGAAGCAGAACAGAGTGAATAAGTTCAGCACAATTGAAGACAGTCACATGGTAGTTTAGTTAGTAACTTCTTTCTGCATCCGTGCAGTCAGATAGTTAATTCATGCATCTGTTTCTTTTTTTATCTGTCTCCAGTTACGAAAATACCCTTTCATGTCCTCCTCGGCCCCTTCCATAAGCTGAATCAACCCCCCAAACCCAATAACTTGTCTGCTCAATGAAAAAAAAAAGCAAATTTTTCACTACTAGCAAGAAAAATTCGGTTTATACTTTTTGCAACACAATATCCACTGAATTTCAGGAGGCCATTTAATTGTCTAGCAGTAGAACATAAATATTTGAAAAGCTCAATAAATTGAAAATGATATGTATAAGGAAGTGTTCAAAACTACAAACACAAAAGCAAAAATATGTGATTTAGCTGGTCTCAACATAGATAGAGTTCAGTCGTTTATTACTCGAGGATATAAGTAATAATGGCTGAACATAGGATGGGAAGTAATGTTTTCCCAAATAAACCTTGAGAACGATATTAGACAGGGTGAGAAATGGTATACATACACTAGCTTGCGTCTCTGGAGGGGGGGTATTGACAGCAACCTGCCTGTGTAGCAAACAGCTTCAGTAAATAAAAATAGTTCAGAATAGCCAATAACCATCTATGAAGAAGACTTACTGGCAGATTTCACACTTGTTTGAACCTCTAGTACGAAACCAAACACTAATACATGTGCGGTGAGCCTTTGAAAGATCACCTCGACATCTACACCCAAGGTCTACCAAAGGTTCTTCTGTCTTCTGTTGACATACCCTACAGATATTAAACATTCAGAGATGAAATGAGTAAGCCATTGGCGACAAGGGAAGTCACAGCAATATGTAAATCTTGAAAGTGCATATGTCATCAGGTAAAGAAAGAAAGGGCTTCTGGTTGAGTAATTTAACAACTTTAAGTAATGGTGCAATAACGCATGTTGGTAAACTGAATATGTAACTCCGGTATGGCAGAACCTAACCAGCAATAATAAATATCAGCACACAAACTTATTCTCACAGCAGTCTCATAGAAACTAAGAACTCACGAATGCACGCATGGTGTTCTCCTTAGTAATCCAGAGAAAAGGTATAAACACTTGCTTGGTGGAGCTTGAGCTCAAAAGTTGTTCATAAGTCCAAGCAACTTTAATTAGATCAATCGCTAGGGAATTCTTAAATAAAGGTCAACCTCAGCAGCATTGGGGGGCCTAAACTTTAATTAGGGCTTTGTTCCATCTCCCACACCCTCAAGCTGTCCCTTTGAGTACTCGAAATCACAAGTACAAATCATGTTTGCTTTTAGTTTGATGAATTCAGCTGAAGCACGCAACCTATTTATTGCTCTTTTCAGAATCCAAATCAGAAATCTTAGGATTCATTTCAGAATCCAATAGAATATTGCTGAGCTTAAGGTCCCTGTGGATAATCTTTAGCCCCGAGTGCAAGTGAAGGTACACGATCCCTTGAGCTATACCTTCAATTATCGCAAACAACCTATCCCAGTAGAGAGACCAATCGGTTCTTGGGCCTGATAAATGTGTTTAACAGAATGGTGATTATGAGATCAGGGTACAAATTAAATCATTTATAGACTTAGTTATTTAAGAACATAATCCTCTGGGGACTTGTCAAAACATACCAAATATGAATTTATCGAGGCTTTTGTTTTGCATATGAATGTAACTATATAGTTAGTGGTAGCTAGTTTGTCTACTCCATCTATAAGAGGCACCATCTACCTATATTTCAAATACAATTTTCTCTTAAACTACTCATCCGATCTACGATCAGATTGCACCGTTGTGTTCGTAACAATTAAATCTTTACAACAAGATCTCACATGATTATATTTTGATGAAAAATCATAAATTACTTTTATAATATGTCTAAATTACTTTTAGATTTCACTAAGTTACTTCTTAGATATATAAAAGTAAATTCAGTAAAACCTAAAAGTAATTTACATATATTATAGAAGTAATTTAGAACAAAATGAAGGTAACTTTGACATGTCATTTGAAGTAAATCCGTTGTAGAGATAAAACATGATTCTATCTAGAAATTAAATTAATCAGCACAAATTATGGAAGTAATTAAAAAAATAATAAAAGTAATCACCTCATAGCATTATGAATGTATAGGAAGTATTTTAATCAAATCTAAAAGTAACTTTATATATATATATATATATATGATAATTTGTTCAATGAAAAAAGGCATTAATTTATAAGTTACTTCTATAATATATGTAAATTACTTTTAGGCTTTACTGAATTTACTTTTATATGTCTAAGAAGTAACTTAGTGAAATCTAAAAGTAATTTAGATATATCATAAAAGTAATTTATGATTTTTCATCAAAATATAATCATGTGAGATCTTATTGTAAAGATTTAATTATTACGAACACAACAGTGTAATCGGATTGTAAATCGGATGAGTAATTTAAGAGAAAATTTTATTTGAAGCATAGATGATAGGAATATTTTCCCTACTTGCTCAATGGATTAAGTACTAGTCTGTGGGTGTCTCTGGTTAAGACTAATTGGAGAGGCCTCTCCAATTAGATTTACCGTTTGCATATACTCGTAAACCAAGATCCTCTCTTTTCCTTCGATGCAGTATCCCTTGAGCGTCACGATGTTTCTATGTTGGAGCCTAGGAATGAATTTAATCTCGTTTTCAAAGTCAGACAGACGCTCTGGGCTCGATTCCACGAAGCATCTCTTGACAGCAACTGGAAGTCCATTCAGCTGTCCCTGACAAGTGATCAAATAGAGGAAAGTAAACCATCTGAATATAGAAGGCATGCTCCAAGTGGTCTTAGAGCAAACTTATAGTCTTGATGTAACTGTCAAAGGGAAAAAGTACGAATTACACCCTCGAACTATTGTGGTCGTCCGAATTACCCCCTGAACCATAAAACCGGACATTCTTCACCCCCAACTATGCAAACCGGACGAATTACCCCCGTCGACCCAATCTGCAGTGGTTTTGGTCTACGTGGCATACGCGTGGCAGTCCAGTCAGCATTTTATTTATTTAAAAAATATGGGACCTACCTGTCATACTCCTATTCCTCTCTCTTCTCTCTCACTTCCTCTCTCTCTTCTCTCACTCTCTCTCACTCAGGCGCACGGCGGCACGGGGGACAGGGAGCGGCGGCGGCGGCGGAGGAGGCGAGGCGAGGCGGCAGTGGCGAGGCGAGGCGACAACGGCGAGCCGCACGTGGGCGCGGGGTCGAGGCGACGACGGCGACGGGCGAAGGACGACGGCGCGCGGCGCGGGCGGGACTCGAGGGGAGATGGCGGCGGCGGGGTGCGGTGGAGGAGGCGAGGCGAGGCGGCGGCGGCGCACGCACGCGGACGGGGGCGGGAGGCGGCGGCGAGGACGGTGGCACGCACGGCACGACGGGTAGGGGCGCAAGGAGGCGACGCGACGGTGGCAGCACGCGGGCACGCCGCACGCAAGCGCGGGGTCGAGGCGACGATGGCGATGGGCGACGGACAACGGCGGCGGCGGAGGAGGAAGGGGGAGAGGTGGTGGATGGATGTGACGGAAAGCGAGGGGAGGGGAAAGCGATGGGAGAGAGAGCAAGCACACTGATGACTACTGTCGCCCGTCGCCATCTCCCCTTGAGTCCCGCCTGCGCCGCGCACCGTTGTCCTTCGCCCGTCGCCATCATCGCCTCGACCTCGCGCCCGCGTGCGGCTCGCCGTCGTTGCCTCGCCTCGCCTCCTCCGCCGCCGCCGCCGCTCCCTGTCCCCCGTGCCGCCGTGCGCCTGAGTGAGAGAGAGTGAGAGAAGAGAGAGAGGAAGTGAGAGAGAAGAGAGAGGAATAGGAGTATGACAGGTGGGTCCCATATTTTTTTAATAAATAAAATGCTGACTGGACTGCCATGCGTACGCCACGTACACCAAAACCACCGCGGATTGGGTCGAGGAGGGTAATTCATCCGGTTTGCATAGTTGGGGGTGAAGAATGTCCGGTTTTGTGGTTCAGTGGGGTAATTCGGACGACCGCGATAGTTCGGGAGGTAATTCGTACTTTTTCCTTGTCTCAAAAATCAATAAAGCCTTCTTTATTAAAAAAGGAATACGGAAGGCTATGCATTGGGGAAGGCATGCAGCATGCTACCAATCTGGATTAAGATTAATTGTGGTGATTGCATATATATTATAAGCGAGTACATAGGCTCCGATCCTATAGTTACGCTAAACTCTGTGAATTGGGTAGATGATCGTTTATGGATGTGCTCGTCTGCTCGCATCCGCTCAGACTTCAGAGCAAGCCTGTTCTATAAATCCCCCAGACGACCTACTAAAAAAAAATATAGAGGCAATCGCTCATTCAACCCTATTCTAAAGCTTAACTAACAATTTTATCCTACCTTTTCAAGTTGGCTTATTTGATCCTTTTTCAAAATTGAATGAGATAACAGTGTTAAGTAATTAAGGGCAGTGGAGTGTAGGCATTGGTGTCAACTAACACCAATGACTTCTTGCTAATCTCTTTGCTAATACACTCTGGAAACAAGAATTACTTTCTTATATATGTATTGACACCACCATATTTGAGTAATGATCCCAATGACTATATTTCCTGTACCCGCCCCTGACTAAGGGGCAAATTATCTTTTTTTGCACTTACTCATTTCATCATGCTTCTTTTTTTTATCCGAACTTTTGACATATTTATAATCAATTTAGCATAGTTTTAATAGATTCGAGACAAATTTAATAGTTTTGGCTTGAAATTGACAAATTTGATAAAATCAAATTAACAAAATTTGACATATTTATGGCTGAACATTTAAAATATTTTAACAGCATATTGGTCTTTTTTTTTCAATTCCAAATTGCATCTAATAAAGAAATACACAGAAAAAGTAGAACACAGGATAGCCATGCGCCGTCGTCGCCCCTGCTGCCCACCGTCGCCACTGCTGCCGCTCCTGCTGCCCACCGTCGCCACCGCTGCCGCTGTTCCCACCGCGCGCCACCTTGGTCGCCCCTGCTCCAACTGCTCGCCGACACCGTTGCCGCTCCCACCGCTGGCCGACGCCTCCGTCGCTCCCGCCGGCACCCCTACTCTTCACCGTCACAGCTGCCACTCCCACCGTGCGTCGCCGCGGCCGCCCTTGCTCCTACTGCTGCCGCCACTCTTACCGCGGGCTGATGCCTCCGCTGCTCCCACCATCACCCCTGCTCCCCGTTGTCGCCATCGCCGCTGCCACCGTTCCCCGCCCGCCACACGAGTATCCAGACATGAATGGAGGAGAAGGAATTCGGGGATATAGTATCGTTGTGTTCTTATGTGTATTTTTGTTAGTTTGGCATATAAATACATTTCTTTTAATCTTTTATAAATTGAACCCTAACGGTGTTATGGAAATAGGGTCAAATGACAACTCCGATTTTAAAAAACAGGGTCAAATGAACAATTGTCCAAAAAATATATGTTGTTTAGTTAAACCCACAAGAATATTGGTATCTTTCTATGGGTTTCTCTTGAACAAAATGAAATTTTGCTACTTTCGTGGTGGTCAAACTCACGAAAAAAAAAGTAGCAGGTGTACCGTATAAAAGTCGAGCAACCAACCCCCAAAACCTAGTTTGTCATCCCCCGTTCCCAGTCTATCAAGCACCACCTCCGCCACTCGATTCACCCAGATCCCCATCGAACCAGTCGGCGAGTGGGCACAAAGAATAGGGAGGCAAATAGACTTATTATATGGCACGGCCCAAAAAGTAGGGACGTAATATAGACTTATTATATATATATATATATATATATATATATATATATATATAACACTCATATGGGGCACTATAGTATGAAATACACAAATTCATCAAATTTTTTGAAAAATTTTAAATTGTGAGTATATACATAGTTATAAGTATTCGATTCATACCTATACCCAACAACAAAACAACTTAAATTTAACTTTATTTTACAATTCAATATTACATACCTAACTAATTATATGTTTTGATGCTATATACCTAGAATCAAATTCTTATAAAAATATGTTTAAATTCAGTTCAAATTTGTTTTGAACTAGTTAGTAAAGTAGTTAATGTTAATACCTAAACATTTAAAAAAATTCCAAACTCATTTAAATTGAGTATATACTCAATTTGAATCATGGAGCCTGGACACCATGGAGCACCATATATATATATATATATATATATATTAAATTTGTTTTTATATATATATATGTCATAGCCCAAAGAGAAGAGAGGATAAATAGACTTATTTTAAAGAAGGCACGATAGGCCATCTGTGCCTTCGGGCCGGCACGGTGGGTTGTGCCTAGGCCTGAGGTGCGGCACGTGTGCCGGCTCGAAGTGCTGACCGTGCCATGCCAGCCCGACGGCCGTGGGCCGTGCCTAGTCGGTGCCTAGGTCGGCCGTGCCGAGCGGGTCTTATAGTTATCTATACTATGCATGCACGCTGGTCCGATCGACCTGCCTGCGATACCAGCTGCCACGAGCTCACGGGCTCCAGATCAGGACAGCCCAAGCTCAGGGACTGTGTGAATCAAGTCGTCCTGAGCTTGGGTGCTCCAGATTAGGAGGCCCCCACCATCCTGCTGCTACCGCCTAGTCATCCACTAGTTGATTCTGAAATGTGTGTGATTCTCCTTTTTTATGACAAGTATGCATAGATATAGTTACCTTGTAAACACGACCAAACCCACCCTCGCCGATCTTGTTTTCCAGCGAGAAGTTTATCTGTAGCATCCACTATCCGAAATAAGTCGAACAATGAAAACCCTGCGGCTGTAAGAAAATAAATTACTCATGAATTAAGTGAGGTTAGAGAAGGGTTTTCACCCTATCCATCAGCAAACCAGAAACTAATGTTGCTTCAAAACTACATAGTATTATTTTTTGCTTAACTCATTATTTACATCTATTTCTTAAATGCGTAGAAGTTTAACAATTAAATTAACCTTGGTGGGCTGGTGTCAATAGGTGTCCAATATCATCATTGCTTGAAGATGCCTTATCGACTCCATCTTTGTTCAAGTTATGATGACCTGCATGCAAGGGTAATCTTGTATTTGTATGTAATTATATTTATCTGTACCATGCATGGTTGCGAAAAAATTGAAGAAAAGTTCTCAAACAGATAATATAGAGAGAGGAATTATTAGAGAAGTCAACTCTAATCATCCTTTCAGATAAATTTATCTAGATCCGACATCGTTTGGCCGATACGAGGAAATACCGAAACGGTATATTTGCAAATGAAAAATAATTTGTGAATAAAACTTTTATATGCATGTTCTTAATGATCTAAATATAAATGTTGAAAAATAGACTAGATGAAAAAAATCCTAATTAACTCTAAATTTAAGATTGAAAATTGAAATTTTGTCTCATAAGTAATAAGTATAAGTATAAAAAAAAAGATGAGGCCGTTTGGAATGACCTAAGCCCCACGAGCTAGCTCATGAGCTTGCTTACGATAAATGAGAGTAGCCTAAACCTAAAACATATTGTGCTAATTGGTCTGGTTTAACCGTTGAAGCATTTTTCTTTTTGGAAATGGTGTTTATGTATATTGGGTGTTAGAGGAGCCAATTTGGAGTTGAGGGGTTATTTAGACCCTTGTGATGCTTTTGGGTGTAATATCAACTAACCCCTTGTGAGAATTACTTTCTTTCTCGAGGGTTCTTACATGTAAATTGATGGATTAAAAACAAATAGAAGAAAAGGTAGACATACGATTTATTAACTTGAAGCCACTTGCCAACTGTTGGAGAACAAAATTTTACACATGTATTTTGCACAATTTATCACAAAACTACATATTTAAGAGCTTGTTTCACAAACTACGAGTCTCTGTTTATCATAAAACTACAGGTAATTTGTACAGTCTATTATAAAACTACACATTTAAGAACTTGTTTCATAAAACTATAGATTTAATGTATTCATTTATCATAAAACTATATAATTAGTGTCTTCATTTATCACAAAACTACATATTTAGTGTCTCTATTATCACAAAACTACAGGTTTTAACAATGCTAAAACCTGTAGTTTTGTGATAATGAAGACACTAAACCTGTAGTTTTGTGATAAATGAAGATATTAAATCTGTAGCATTGTGAAACAAGTTCTCGAATCTGTAGTTTTATGATACATTGTGCAAAGTATCTGTAGTTTTGTTATAAGCAAAGACACTGAATCTGTAGTTTTGTAAAACAAGTTCTTAAATCTCTAGTTTTGTGATAGATCGTGTAAAGTATTTGTACTTCTTGGAGTGTGACATGGCTATGTCCTTTTCTTCAACTTTAACCTACAACTTTCTCATTTTTCATCATGCTTTTTAAATTTTAAATCGTGTGGTTTTTTAAAATCTTTTTTATATAAAAGTTTTTTTTAGAAAAATCAAATCAATCTATTTTTAAAATTTATAATAATTAATACTTAATTATCCATGTGCTAATAACTTATTTCCTTTTACATGCTGCTAAAAAGCCAAACCAAGTTAAAAGATTCAAACCGCTCCATGAACCATGACAGGATAGTGCTATACAAAATAGACGAAGACGTCATGGCAGGAATATACCCCTAATGTAAGAGAAAGCATGGACACAGGAAACACAAGAGATATTACTCCCTGCTTTATTCAATGAATGGCAAGCTTTGCCGTCGTTCAAAAAAAATTGCATGCAAGAGGGGGTCGATCCCGAAAAAAATACTTCCTCTAATCATAAATATTTATATTTAGAACAAAATTTGATATTTTTTTAAAATACTTGTTTCTATATATTTTCTGATAGATATATACTTAGTTCAGAAAATGATGTATTTGTTTCTTGAAAATGACAATCATTATATCGTAGACCTATTAATAATTAGATTTTATGAACTTGTTTTTCTAATAAAACATTTATGCTTAATGTTTGGCACTACTAATTACGAACAACGTGCGCACCTGATTTATCCTCTCTAGTTGCAACTGCAATAGGCTCGGTTCTGGCTTGCGGTCTTTCAGAATATGTGTAATCTTCATCTCCGTTAGACCAGCTGCGATCAGATATATATATCGTTAGGACAGTATTTACTAACGATATTGTTGTTTATTGTTTGCAGTAATTAGCTTAAATTTGTAATAACAATAATGAACAACACCAGTGGTATGTGTTTCTAGAATATATACTTGGTAGGTGTTGCTGTAACATCAACATATTTACCTTGATTTGTAATTAACAATATTATGATCATAGATTATAATTTACTATGCTTTCACGCGATCACTTGTGTCTTCGTTAAATTTTTAAATGTGTCATTTACTGATCTGAATTAAACAATATTATCGATACAGCAAATAATTAACCATGATTATATCGACCTTGTATAATGTATTATGAAGCTTATATACTTATGTTGAGGCAAATTTACTTATAGAAGATATATATACTATATACACGCATATCATCGCCATATGAAATTTATAATGCATGTGTAATATTAAATTCAAATTTACTACTCCCCGTTTCAATTGTCATTTTAGCAAATCTCGTACTAAACTAAGAGGTGTGACAAATTATATTGATACACTCATTAGTTACATTCAAGTCATCTTTCCCAAAGCATACATTGAAATTGCTTGTGAGGACTACTACTGTGGTTGTATTGATAAAAAGTACAAAAGAAAAGACATCTCTAGAACACAAAATTCCTAACTATTTTTGAGTAAATATGTACTCTCTCCGTCCCATAAAAAACCAACCTAGTACCAGATGTGACACATCCTAATACTATGAATCTGAACATATCTCTGTTTATATTCGTAGTACTTGCTAGAATAATTCTAAGTTAACTTTTTATTGGACGGAAGAAGTATAATGTCTTTCATAATAAATAGACTAAAATCGAAGCGCGTGCCTCCATCACAAAATATAAGAACTTTAGCTTTAGCTATATACCTGGACAAGCATGTATCTACAAAAATTATATTGTTATATTTTGAAATGGTGATAGTATTTTGTTTTTGTTTAGAGGACCCTAGAATAAAAGATATATGTAGGTGTGAATGTGTAAAAGTGGCATGATAATTTGTCAGCTCTAGAAGACAAAACGCGTGTTGGGATTTTTATATAGCTAGGTGAATGTGTACGAACTCGTCATTTTGGTATTTTCAATTATTCATAATGGTTGACTCCAAGTCTTCGACGACGGATCAAAAAAAAAAAAGTGCTAAGATAATGATGCGATCGACTGACCGTGATGCTCGTGCCGAACGATTGGACGGGGATCTCCGCAAATTCTGAACATACCATCATGTAGTACATATACATGTGTATGAGAGAAAATAATGGTATAGTAAATTGGGGGTAATGGTATATCGATCGATCGTATCTACGTACCTGCGTGTGAGGTGCTGAGTCAAGATGCCTGGAGAAGACGCTGGTGGTGTAGATGCAGGTGATGACGGGGAAGAGCTGGAGGTAGAAGTCGATCTTCTCCTTGATGCGCTGGAACTGCTCGGCGATCTTGGCGCCGCGGAAGAAGCGGCGGAAGTAGCTGCTGGCCTCGCACGACGGCCTCCCGGAGCGTCCCCTCCAGCTTCCCCAGCGGGTCGTCCCTCTCCACGTGATGCAGGAGCCCCCCGACCGTCTCCACGTTCTCCGCCACACTATTAGAAAACCTTTTATTAACAACCAAGATTAAATAACATTGGTCGTTAGAAATAGGGTCAGGAGCAACATGTCCCTAATTTGCAAATCCGACAATCATAGGATTGTTGGTTGTTAAAATTCACTAGGATTTGGTCGTTAAAAGAAGGGAGGCCAGGACCAGGAGGCCCACGACTCCACAAGATCAAGAGATGGCATGATTTCTCCAGCACCCCAACTCACGCCATGTCGAGAGCGCCGCCGCCGAGTCCGTAAGCTCTGCCTCCCACCCTAAATTCCGCAATTGGCTGCTGCCTTCCGCCCCGACTCCATCGTTGGTCGCTTCCTCCAGTTCCACTTGCGCCATTCGGCCGCCGCCTACGCGCGAGCAAGGATGGGCACCGTAGGGGTGCATCTCGCCGTCGACCGGAGCTGAGAGGCTGGCGAGGAGGTGGACGAGAAAGAGGGAGAGGAAGGGGTGTTGCTCCTGCCGACCCCCAACACCATCTCCACCTGTTCTTCTCGCTGGTCGCTGCTCTCCCATGGTATGCTCGAGAAATCGAACCGATCTCCCCCAATTTCAACATCCCGAACCCTAGATCCAAAATCAGTGATTATGTTTGTGCTTGGGCGTGTCGAACTATGATGTGATGGAGGCTATGCATTGCACAACTGAGGCACCAGGCGTGGTTGTTGGGTGCAGCCATGGCCTTGGGTTAGTTTTCTAGTTATACTAAGTGATATCGTGATTTGTAGTGCTCTTTCAGATTTTGTTCATTCATAATACTGGTTTCTTTTTGTCTTCATGTGTCTTCCATTCATGTTCTCATGCCCATTCACCCATGAAGTCTCTACCAGGTTGTCAATAGGAATTATTGTCGATGGCTTTACTTTTTTTTTCAGGATATATATGTACTGAGAATTTATTTTATCTATAATACTTATTATTCTGATAGCATGCAATTTCAATGTTTGATTTCACGTAACCTAAAAACATCAATGGAGAGGCAGCTTGATGTGGCAAGAACAACTAAATGGAGCAACACTTCACAAGATATATAATAATCTCTATTTTTATTACTTTGTCCGTTACACAAAATTCATGTTGCCTAACCGATTGAATGATGTTGGACATAAATAATGGGATCATCATGTTGTTTTCAGATACTGGTTATACATTTAGAAATTTAGAAATTATCAGTTCAAGCCTATTTTAGTAGGAACCAAGATAAATACACTCCACTTTCCTGACCAAATTATATTTACCAGGGAAGGAACCACTTTGTCAGGTAAGATTCCAAGTTTCCAATAATTTCTCCATTATGGATAATTCGTGGGCTTGATTTATTGTGCACTACATGTTGGATGTAACACATAGGAATAGGATATCTCCGGATTGGATTGCTTCTTTTGGTTAGTTGATGATTCCTTAAGTACTAATCCATATCTGTCAAGCTATTGGTGACACATTCTAGACTGTGATGAGCAACACTTGATTCTTCATGGTTTAATAATGATGTTACATTAGCCCTTTTATTTGTTTATTGGTTGACTTCAGGTTAATTTAACTACCATTGAAAACGTAAATGTAGTAAAGCTGTCTGAATTCACGGGACTTGGCTGAAACGAGTGGGTTTTAATCCTGATAACTGAGATGCTGGCACAGCATTCCTCATTCAAAAAGGTTTCAGGTAAGTTAAGTTTCAGTTTGGAATAAGTTGTTTTTTTTAATCCTGCTGCAAAAGGTGAGCAATTATTTGAACATGCACCTGTTACTTCAAATTTTGACTTAGGTCAGAGCAAATTCAGACTTTGTTTACGCAAAATTTTCTGTTGCACTTTGTTTTCTCCAGGGTTAAGCAATTGTGCTATGAGTAATAAAAATAGAACACATAATGTCTGCAAACATTGGCTCTTCTCAACACTCAAACTTTCTGAAGATATATTAGGTGGTTTTATCATATCAATTTTTGTGTAGTGAATAAAACTTATGAATCTTCAATGAAATTTTTATATGACATGCCAAATATAAAGGTCATTAACTAACTAGTATATTTTTTTTGTTAGTGACAGGATTAATGGTTATGGTGAGAGAGATGAGAATGATGCATCTGAACAAATACCTAGGAATCATAACGGGGTCGTTCCTCGTATAACAAAGGATGTCCAGTTGTCCATTGCACCTCCCATTACATGTTATAAATGTTAAATCATTATAAGTTCTAGGTCGAGTTTTAGTTCTCAATTCTCATGGACATCAACATGTTGGTGCTGTTTGATGTATTTCATTGTTTAGTTGAAGGATGGGAACAAGTTATTACTATATATTTCCATTGAATAATATAATTGGTTAGTTGGCTGCGATTCGTCATAATATGATATAAACATGGGATATATGTTGATTCCGAGAGGAGCAGACTACTGCAATTATTTCTCCAGTCCTGACCATTGTATTATGTACACATAATTAAACATGAAACAACCACTGTGGATAAAAAAAATTTACCAATGAATCAATGTCATCATCGTTAAATAAATAACGAAGACACAACACTACCGTCGTTAATGATAAATAACGAGGGCACAGCACTACCGTCGTTACTGAGATAACGATGGCAAAAGATTACCATCGTTAATAAAATAACGACGGGAAAAATTATGTGGTCGTTAATACTATTAACGAGGAAGCCTTTAACGACCACTGACGACCACAATCTTTTTGGTCGTTAATGATCTTCAACGACCACATTTGGGCTTTCAACGACCACATATCCTGTCGTTAATAATGTTTCTCCAGTAGTCCAGCTGCCGGCACTCGTCACTCGTACTTGTTGCGCCGCACCTTCTCCGCCCGCTCCGTCACCATGCTGATCAGACCGTAGGCGTCCTCGCCGGCGATCTGGGCCACAGTCGCCACCGGGTCCACACTGCTCCATATCGGCATCGTCTAGCTAAGCTAGTAGTAGTAGCTCTCTCTCACCGGACACCACCTCTCAAGCTCTGATCTGCATCTGCCTAGCTGCCTTGCAGACTGCGCCTGTCTCCTGGCTGCTCTCTGCTTATATATATATATATATAGGTCTGCTTACACGGAACCACAATGGAAGCATCGTCCATGAAAGAAACTGCAGGTTGTGTTAATTGCGAATTTGCGATGTGCCGTGTGCGTGTTTTTTCACCGAAGGTATCAGTTGACGCGGGGTGACGACCTGCTGCTGCTGAAGGATGGAATGCTCGCTACGTATATCGTTTTATTGTCCACATTTATAATTTAGTTATTTCCGAGATTTTTGTTTACTTCAATTAGCCGATCGATCTAAGTACGTATAAATGAATCGTAGGATTAGGCTGATTAGATTAGCGCATAAGGAACGAATCTAGAAGAATTGGTGTGTGATTAATTAGGGTCAACTACTATAACTGTAGACGACGTACGACACTTCAACGGATCTCGGTCGATCGGTGTCGCCCATGTGGCGGAAGCGGTCAATTTCTGCTTCATGTATTATTGAGGCAACAACTAGACGTCCGGCGTTGGGCGTAACATAAGACACTAGTGCAGAATAGATTATCCATGTTGGGGGTAGGAACCCTCATATATATCGGCGGGGGTCTTATCACGGATTAATGTTTACTGATGTGAAAACTCATAGCTGTTGAACAAGCAGTCATCACCGATAGGATAATCTTTAAATATAATCCCATCACCGATAAGGTTTAACCCAGCACACGAGGCATCCTACAACCCGTCAATTAGGTTCTTTTTTTAAGACTTATAGCCAACTTATTAGCTAAGAAGTTTAAGTCTAAACAAATAAGTATTTTTTTCGTTTGGCTTTCAAAGCCAAAAACTTACTCTTACAATCTTATTTTTTGGCTTATTTGAAGTGGGGATATAACTACACATTAAATTTTATGTTTAAAACCGTTGGCTTATAAAACATATAAGTTAAAATGTAAGCTTAAAAGTCTAACCCAAAATAAAATAAAGAAGCCTGTTATGAATGACTTATCGGTGACGGCTTCTCGTTTAGAATCAACGACGATGTTGCTCATCCGTGACATGTTTTTTTTTCTAAAAAAATCGTTTTATTGGCTAGCCTAAGGTATTCACTACAAGAAAAACAGAATATCCTTGGCGGCCAGAATATGGGGGTTTTTTCCCCACATACTTTTCTCCTTTGTCTTATAATACATTTCCTTTTGTTGTCAAAGTCGCTATGTATGTCCTTCACCATGTCGACCACCTTTTCTCTTGTTAAATCCGATGGAATAGGAGAAGCTCTCTCTTACTGTTAAAATTTTTGTTCATTCTTCTTTACGAGTGACGTAGCAGGAGCCATCTTCTATGGCCTATGTAAACTATCTTTCGCGACTTATTTAGCTACTTACTGTGTGTATTTTCCAAATAGTCCGAGCAAGTCTTATTTTCAACTTTAATTTAGAGTTTATTTTGAGGTTTTTTTATCGAAGTTTATTTTTCAGCATTTGCTTTTAGATCACTAAGAACATGTATATAGAAGTTTTATTCACAAATTACTTTCCATTTGCAAATATGTCGTAGCGAAACGATGGGTCTGATAGTTTGTCCCGAAAGGTTACCAAGTGTCAGGTAGTCGTTAATGGAGGGTACGTAGATTGAAGTTCTCCCTACTAATTAAATACATCCCAAGTATGTACACGGTCTTGCCATAGCGTTTGTAGGTCATCGATTACAAGCTCCAATAATACATCAATATCATTACTAGATTGTTTCAGTACTTGGATTAGCAAGCAAAATATAATGCGCTTCCTTTTGAAACACAACTATGGTGGTAGGTTATAATTTGCTATAAGAACTAGCTAAGTGCTATGACAACTGCATAAATCTCCGAAAGGATTCATGCAATCCGTATATAAACATAGCCTTCAATCTGTGGCATAAGCTTACCATTGGCCCTTCGATCCGTGGCATGCAAACATACTAACTCTGCTTTCTTGGAATTGGCAAAGATATCTTGGAACGATCGACGATAGGTAGATACCTCACAATCTTCGCCGGACCACCATCTTTAACTTTTTTCCCCCTTCGTAAGAACTTGTCTTTCACTTGTATCAAGAAGTCTTGCACACAAGACTAAGGCTCTAAGTCGGCGTATTCCTTATAGTACAATATGCACTCGTTTAGGCAAGCATAAATTCTACGAACCTCTAACCCTAAGAGACACAAAAGCTATTTTGCTTCATTTTTCGCCTTAGGTAATGTGTTCTCCTCTGGAAGTAGGTCCTTCAACAAACCTAACAATTCTGTGAAACTCTTATCTCTCCATCCACTACTCATGTGTTTTGCCTTGCATATAGTGTATAGAGGTGTCTCTCAATCACTGACCAACCTAGCAAACTTCATGAAATCTTTCTTGTTGTAATCTGGCTCCTCAACATCACACAGCATTGCTTTCAGAGTAGTTATCGGCATCAACCATTCTGTCGCCCAATGGAGTTCAGCTTCATCTTCTTGATTTTGTCCACCGCTCATTTCATCTGCAATATTGATTGATTCTTGCTCTACATGCTTGGTCCAACATGTGCAGCCCTTTATAAAAAGTATATCTACTCTTCTGGCAAGCATCTCCTCATTTTTGCAATATACACATGGACAAGTCATATAATCGTTGTTCCTTCTTTTCTTCCCCTTTTTCGCGACATTTATAAAATTTGCAACGTTATTTGATATGTCGATCAATTCCATACATCCAACTTCTGCCCATCTCTGCAAATGCGAACAAATATTAGATATATTTTTTTATGATATATACTACAAAATTTATAGATATGGTATATTTGTTAATTGGATCCATGCCACTACAAATGTGGATCCACATAAATGAAGGGTTAGGCTTTGTTCGGCAGCCTAGGTTGGGAACCCATGTCCCATGCATGGAAAACGGAGTGGTCTATTAGCATGTGATTAATTAAGTATTAGCTAATCTTTGTTTAAAAAATGAATCAATATGATTTTTTTAAAGTAA
The DNA here is from genome assembly GCA_000338895.3 of Oryza meridionalis. Taxonomy (NCBI): domain Eukaryota; kingdom Viridiplantae; phylum Streptophyta; class Magnoliopsida; order Poales; family Poaceae; genus Oryza; species Oryza meridionalis. The sequence goes on along the minus strand of CM002529.2, from coordinate 21,010,785 downwards.
TTTTCGTACATAAACTTTTCACAAAAACTCAATGTGTAGCAGTTTGAAAAGCATGCGTGCGGAATACGAGAGGGGGAGTTGGGAACAGGGGCAACGAACACATCCTTAGACCCTGTTTGGATCAGGGACTAAAGTTTTACTCCCTGTCATGTTTGGACACTAATTAGAAGTATTAAACGTAGACTAATGACAAACCCATTCTGTCAGGGTTACGGATAAGGTATACCCTCTATCCTTGGATGTACATTGTATACTCACACGGTATACCCCCGCGTATACGGATAGTTTCCGTATACATTAAGGAGATCTATCACGTGATGGATATGGTATCTACGGATGGAAAGAGTTCTACTCGGATAACACTGGGTCTTTACCATATCGTGAGGGGTCCGATATCTCCGAGTCCTACTTGGAGATTAACTGACCCGCGGTATATAAGGGACACCCTGGGTAGGACCTAAGGCATCGAATATCACCGCCAACACACCCACCACAGCCTACGGAGCCGGAGCGTGCAGGAGCCAAGTCGCCGGGTTCTGCTATCCCCTCTGTAATCTGTGGTTTCCATCATATAATCCCACACCAACTAGATTAGGGCTATTACCTACCAAGGGGCCTGAACCAGTATAATCCTTGTCTTTTGTTTGTTTGATGTCGTACTACGTAGATCCTCGTACCAACGGACCACAATACCCTCTATATCCGGTCTACGGGTATCCCCCGTCGACAGTGGCGCGCTAGGTATGTGTTGGTATTTCTTAACGACATTACTAGAAATATAATTCCCAGCAATGACGCAGAAATACTTCTGATATATTATGGTTACAGAGTTCATCCGCAAGCGCACGGATATACCATTGTAGCATTTCACTCGAGAGTATTCCAAGGGTATCGTATTTGTTTTATCCCGTGGGAAGATCATGTAGAGAGAACTCAACTAATAATTTATATATTACTTGTGATAATCATATTCTAAGCAAGGGTTAAGATAATCCAAGTGTAGAGTGACACACAAGCATTACTACTCATCCTCATAATAATTAATCTAAGCTAGGTGGAAAGAAAAGAGAAAGAGAATCTATTCCTATACTTCTAATATACATAGTATACAAACATTCTAGTTAACTGGTTTACTAGCTAATACCCTCTATCCGATGCCCTCCTAGTACTTCGAGAAGCCATCCCTGACTGTCGAGTTCCTTACGACAGCCCGTCATGACCATCCAACCGGGGCTAAATACGGAGGAATACCCTCCCCAGGAAATTAACTTAGGATTATATATAGGCGCGGAGGAATACCCGTACTGAGCTGTCACCATCAGTGGACCACCGCTCATCCGCAATATATAACCCCAAATAATGATATCTCGTAATCTAGACACCACGTCTAAACTACCAGACACTACTCTAATATCATCGTCATGACATAGAGTAATTGCATAAGCAAACACTATACCCGCACCAAAGCATCTCCCAGATAAGTTAGCAGTATATTCAGTATAACATAAACATAATGTAAAGTTGGTACTCATATACTCGGAAAGTAGTTCAATACCAGAAATGTATTTAGAAGGGTATTCTAATAAAAGTACAAAGCTTACAAAAGAGGAAAGGAAAGCTACTTGAGCATACCCGAACTCTTCCGAAGACTTCCGGACTCCTGATTCCTATTCTAATTCTATTCCACCAGCTAGATACTGCTAAACTAAACTTGAGAGGAATGAGAGAGCTCTTGCTTGAGGTGTGTGTTGAAGTGAAGAGAGTGAGCTCCTTAAATAGAGGTAGGTATGACGGTTGTGGAAGGGGAATTGTCCGAAGTACCCTCCAACCGTCATTGGGGTGCAATATTGGACGTCCATGCCAAACCCTGGCCTCAACGGTGGAGATGGGGGTTCGGCCGAACCCCCTGGTTCGGCCGAACCGTGGGCTGGCCCAAACCAGCCCATCTTCAGCTGGCGACTTCCTCTATTGCTCCACTCCACAGACTTGTGAATTTTGGACCAATTCATCGTGTCAATTCTGAGCTCTTGGCCCATTCATCCATAAGTCTGGTTCTCGACATCGTCCGATTGATTTATCGTTTGTGTTGATGTCGATTCTCCTCCACTTTATTGTCATTCTCTGCAAAAGGTTAGTAGACCTAATACTAGTGGAATATTATTATTCTAACATATTTATGCATTGCAAGCATCACTAGTTCTCTACTGTTTTAGTAATATTGACGGTCGAAACTGATCGATAACGATCATTAACAGTAGGGGGACTTGGTGCTCAAGGTTCTACTACTATGATTTCAAGCCTTCTCGATGATAACGTCAACACCGGCATCAACCAAGGAGCTTCAACTTCGATGATGCTGATGTGCACTCAAGTCGGCGAAATAGTCTTCCGGTCTACACCACAATGCCGATCTCGACTGGCCCAGCAATTATTGGGATCGGGAATGGCGTGGTTACGACCCTGGTCGACTCCATGTCGAAAGGTCCTCCCGCAGAAGCAGAGAACAGAACGTCGACAATATCAGAGCCCGAGAAGGATCCTAATGCGGCCAAATCTTGTCCTTCCCACAAGAAGCACGAGCCGACAAGGAGTCCTTCTCAGCGCCATGAAGACGTCACCCCCTAAGGTCCAGCAGTCACAAATCTTTCCTAGATATGCGGACAAGGAACCAGGCGCGACGACTATTTCAGATCGATTCGTCAGGGTAATCGATATCGATCCCTACGAGCCATTTGTCCTACATCTGCTCGAAGACCAGGCCTCATCATCGACAAGTACACCACGCGACGTGTACGCTATCGATGGAACCAGCACGTCTAGAGGCGGCAACGCGGGAACGGCAGATCAATCGGTTACGCCGACACCGGCCCAACATATCAGAACCCTCAATGCGATATTAAGCGAAAGCCCTTTCGATCCCGTCCTGAACGCTGATCTCAATCAATGGGCAGAACGACTACGGGAATTAGTAGCTAACCTCAGTAACGCATTCGCAGAGGCTGCCACCAGAACACCACCAGAACAACTGCCGACTAGCGGCGCTAATGGGGATCAGCCTGATCAGCGATCACCACCCCGTCAAGTTACCCCTCCGCCTCGCGGCACCAGTGATCTCCGCGACCATCTAAAAGGCCGCCGAGAAGCGCGACTCACTCAAGATAATGAAAACCGTTTCCGACATCGCGTCGCTTCGCGGCATCGCGAGAACGAAGAACAAGGAGGACGTCCGAGCGAGAACCGAGACCGTGATGATCGCCACAACCGCCGCGAACATACTAATTGCGAGCAGCGGATGCCGGGCGATACCAGTCGAGGTCGACGCCGTAACAATGACGACAGCAGAGATCGACGCCGGGACAACAACGATGGGCGACGACGAGGCCCCCAAGAACCCGAGCGTCGTCCTTGGAACCGCGCCCCGGAACCTAGTGACTCATCATCATCATCATCATCGTCATCTTCATCATCGGACAGACATCTACGACAAGCATATGATCGCCGACAACCTACTACCCCTAGCGGTGGGTGCAGGGCTTTCACTCGTACTCTGCGTGATGTTCGATGGCCTTAGAAATTTTGACCGGGAGCAATAGAGAAATACGACGGAAGTACCGACCCTAAAGAATTTCTTCAGGTCTACTCCACAGTACTCTATGCTGCCGGAGCAGACGACAACGCATTGGCGAATTGTTTGCCAGCTGCGCTAAAGGGATCTGCACGTTCATGGTTGGTTCACCTCCCGCCCTACTCAATTTCTTCGTGGGCGGATCTATGGCAGCAGTTTGTCACTAACTTCCAAGGAACATACAAGAGCCATGCGATCGAGGACGACCTACATGCGTTGACACAGAATCCGGGCGAATCATTGAGGGACTATATTTGGCGCTTTAATGAGTGTAGAAATACGATCCCCGAGATCACCGATGCTTCTGTAATCCGCGCTTTCAAGTCTGACGTCCGAGATCGCTACACAACCCAGGAATTGGCGACAAGATGGATCACAACTGCTTGCAAGCTATTCGAGATTGTCGATCGATGCGCTCACGAGGACGACGCCCTGAGACGCAAGAACAACAAGTCGAAGACAGGAGAGGAGAAGAAACCAGCCAAGGACGCGCCTGAGTCAAGCAAGAAAAAGAGTCGCAAGAGTGGGAAGCAGAAAGCTCAAACGGAGGTCCTCACAGCAGAACACATCGACCCGCCCAAGCACCCAGACCCACAAGGCGACGATACAAAGAAAATATGGTGCCCTATAAACAAAACGGACAAGCACTCTTTGGAGACTTGTTTCGTCTTCAAAAAGGCACTCATGAAACAACTGGCGTTGGAGAAAGGCAAGCGAGTACGTGTAGTCGAGAAGGCCGCCGAGGCGGCTACTCAGGACTCAGACTCGGTATACCCAGAGTCCGACCTCCATGTTTCACACATCTTCAGAGGTTCCACGGCGTACTCCTCAAAGCGAGAGTACAAGAAAGTGGAGCGCGAAGTTTGTCAGAGCAGAAGATCGAGTTCTCGGAAGCAGACCACCCCAAGACTGCCATCACTCCAGGGTGATATCCGATCGTGGTAGAGTCCACTATTCAAAATATCAAAGTCGCACAGGTTCTCATCGATGGCGGCAGCTCCATCAACTTACTCTTCGCCAGCACCTTGGACGCGATGGGGATCCCACGAAGCGAGTTGACACCCACTAATCAACCCTTTCATGTAATCACTCCTGAGTCGTCGTCCAAGCCATTGGGCAAGATCACGCTACCCGTGACTTTCGACCAAGCAAAAAACTTCCGAACAGAACATATCACCTTTGATGTCGCTGAGTTTGACACATCATATAATGCCATCATCGGGAGGACTGCACTCGCGAAGTTCATAGCCGCATCTCACTACGCATATCAAGTGCTCAAGATGCCTGGACCGAAGGGAACAATCACTATTCAGGGAAACACAAAACTGGCGGTGCAGTGCGACAAGCGGAGCCTCGACATGGTCGAGCACACTCCCAACCCACCCGCCACAGTTGAGCCACCCAAGAAAGTGAGCAAAACCAACAAGACGCCGAAGCGAGAAGGCGCAATCAAGAATGTCCTGCTCTCCTGTGCCAACCCCGACAAGACCGTCAAGACAGGGGTGTCGCTGGATGAGAAATAGGAACTCGCGCTCATCAACTTCCTCCGCGACAATGCAGACGTGTTCGCTTGGCAGCCGTTCGACATGCCAGGAGTCCCTAGGGAGGTTATCGAGCACAAACTCATGGTGCGACCTGATGCCAAGCCAGTAAAACCAAAACTGCGGAGATTTGCACCAGATCGGAAACAAGCCATACGAGAAGAACTCGACAAGCTTCTCAAGGTTGGCTTCATCAGAGAAGTTCTCCATCTAGAGTGGCTAGCCAACCCAATCATGGTGCGCAAGGCCAACGGGAAGTGGAGGATGTGTGTCGACTTCACCAATCTCAAAAAGGCGTGTCCCAAGGATCACTTCCCTCTTCCTCGAATAGACCAATTGGTGGACTCAACAGCCGGTTGTGAGTTGTTAAGTTTTCTTGACGCTTACTCCGGCTACCACCAGATCAGCATGGCAAAAGAGGATGAGGAAAGACAGCATTCATCACGCCGTTCGGTGTATTCTGCTACATCAAGATGCCGTTTGGACTGATAACCGCAGGAAACACTTTCCAACGCATGGTTCAAGGGGCACTTAATGACCAGCTCGGACACAACGTCGAGGCCTACGTTGACGACATTGTTGTCAAGACAAAGACAAGCGACTCATTGATCAATGACCTCCGGGAAACGTTCGACAACCTCCGACGATATCGCCTCATGCTCAACCCAGAGAAGTGCACGTTCGAAGTGCCATCGGGCAAACTCCTCGGATTCCTCGTCTCCGGAAGAGGGATCGAAGCAAATCCCAAGAAGATCAAGGTGATCGAGAACATGAAGTCACCCACAAGACTCAAGGAAGTCCAGAAGCTAACTAGATTCATGGCGGCACTGAGCAGGTTCGTCGTTAGGATGGGAGAGCGAGGACAACCTTTCTTCGCCCTGCTGAAGAAACAAGACAAATTTGTGTGGACACAGGAAGCCGAAGACGTGTAAAATATCACTGCGCCAAATACCACAATGCTAACAAAATGGAAAACAAAACTCATTGGCTATATGTATGTTTTGGATATAATACTCCAAGTAAAATAATATTAAGTTTCAAGTGGCATTTCTCACTTGATTCCGACCACGGATGTTTTTCATCCAGGTGACAGCAATCCAAAATCTATCAATATAAGATAACATGAAAAGGAAAATCGACAATAATCAACAAAATCTTTCTTCCACATAAAACCTTAAGCAAGTATTTTCTATAGATCTTGCCATCAGGTTAGGTTTGCTGAGATGGCATACACATGTTATGTTTCACTAGGAAGGAAGCCTGGGCATATTCGCGAGTAAATTATTTATAAAAGATTGCTAAAAGAAGTTATATTTTACCATATTAGTAACCGCTTATTTATTATTTATAAAAAATATTAAAGAAATTCGATCACACCATATTCGCTATAAAGACTATATATTACCTTATAATTATATAAAAATAAATATATGTGCTATAGATTTTGATATACCAAATGATAATAATATCTCTCATACTCAAACAGAAATTACTTTATCCTGGTTATATGTAAAGTCACCTACCTCCACTATGTGTTATCATTGTTTTGAATGCTTGTGCATTTTTAATAGATGGAATAAAAAGTTAATAATAATAATAATAATAATAATAACAACAACAACAACAACAACAACAACAACAACAACAACAACAAATATTTTATCATCGCACATATCTTCACAACAATTAAATTAGATCTACAATCATAAAAGTAAAATGAACTTAATGTTCCCAAAATATATTACTTAAAAAGAAAAATTTATGCTAAAAAATAAGCAACTATATATAACATTTAAATCATAGAACTAATATTTGATAAGTTTATGTCTTTGGATTATTTTATGTTTAAAAATCCATATTCACTACAATTCTGTCGAGGGTGTAGATCCCGACCACGGTATAGAGCATGGGGATCGTTGGTACCAAGGTACATGCGGGATTGAGGTAAAAGAGAAGAGAGACAGGGATTTTATATAGGTTCAGGCCCTACCCCTGTCGGTCGAAGCCGGTGTTGCCTTTATATATCAACTAGGTGAAACCCCACGCGTTGCTGCAGGAGTTTAGTATGATAACGATAAGTAAAAGAATGTGTAAGATAGATAGACAATATAAGATTATGTAAGTTAATGTGGTTTATGATAATTTAAATTTTAATAGTATATAGAATGATGATTCAAATGTAAAAGTAAGGTGATATGACTTTATGAAAAAACAAAAGTATTGAGATAGTTTGGGTCGTAGATTAATCATCTAAACGCTAAAAATCATTGAGGTGATATGGATTAATGAGAGAAGAATAGGAGAGAGATAATTTGGACCATAGATTTCATTTAAGCACTAAAAACAATTGATGTGATATGGCTTAATGAGAGAAGAGAGAAACAACATTAGCTAAGTGAGGATGAACTATATAGGTACATAGTATATTATAAAAAATAATGAAGATATATATTAAAATATTATGCGATTTAACATGCTTGCATATTAAAAGCTCTAAACTCTAATAAATTATAAAATTATAGAGAATATAGCATGTTTGTATGATGTTTAAATTTAATGATTGTTAGTAGATGATGATGTGACATCTTGTTAGTGGATGATGATGTGGCATCTTTGCATGTTAAGCTTTAGGAGTTAGTGGGTTATAACTTTATAGAAAGAGAGGATATCACGTGAATGCAATATTTGGGATGATCTAATCTAGTCTTTATCGGCTTGGCGGCATGGAGCTCTCATATGAAGTTGACGGCTGATGTAGTATACATTCTTGTATATAAACTCGGCGAGATTGGAGGTAACGCTAAATCCTTCATGTCGGCTTTATGGCTCCAGATTGGGTTTTTCTAGGCTTGCCTTTTGTTCATCTAGATCTGTATTGGCTTGTATTCTAACTTGGCATGTCTAGATCTGTTTGGACGTGTTGGTATATTGCCTCTCTACCTTGGCTTGACCCTCCTCCTACTAGGGGTTCTTGTATTTATACCATCAGGTGCCCCCTTGTCCAAGTAAAACTAGGGAGGTAAGTATGGATACGATCTGAGTAGTCCTTGTTGTACCCGAGTAGAACTATGTTTCTCCTTCCGTATCCGGAACACCTTTCATATATGAGGCATGATTCCGTAGAAAACTTGGTATATGGTGGCACTTAAGACCATCAACAACACCCCCACACTTATTCTTTACTCTTCCATGAGTAAAGCTCATGAATCCACTAAAGTAATGACTTTCTGCTTAATGATATGACATATCAAATATTCCGATACATACTTGAGTATGTGAATCTTGATGTGTCTAGCTACCATGCCATCTTAAGCAATTAAAAAACGGAACAGTCCTCGAATCAGGTCACCTTTACTCCTTCTGATGAATTACCTTGAGGTTTTATTTGATGCTCAATAAAACATACTCTCTCCGTCCCAAAATTTAACAACTTTTAGCACTCAGGATTTGTTCCAAAATATAATAACTTCTCCACCAACATTCCCTTCCCAATCAATCACAATCCTCCATCATTCACTTTTCTCACCTACATCCACATCTCAACCAATCACAACCTCTTCCTATTTAATTTTACCTACTTTCTTAACCGTATCCAACTCTAAAACTCCTTATATTATGGGATGAAGGTAATAACTTTTGCTATACTCGTCAATTAATTCTCTCGGAACACTCAAAATGTTTATTCCTCACCAAGGCATTGATGTTGCATTGTCTTATCCTACCTTTCTAATAAGGCTTACGTGGTGCTTAGGGTAGGGAATGAGAAATGATCATATACTTGCATCAGATATATTGTGAAGTCAAATAGAGTATTCAGGAAGATAGGCAATCATATAACTATGACTAATCTTGTGCACCTTTATATATGGGTGGAAATAGAAAGGTGGAAATTTTTTTTAAAAAAAAATGTGATGGTGACACTTTTTTTTGTATGATTCTCCTACATGCTCTTTTACTTTAGAGAACATGGTCATACTTTTTTTTCATCATGATCGAGAACATTTTGCATCATTCTCTTTGGACCAGAGTCTTCGTTTTTTAGCTCATGTCTCATTTGGTATGGATCATTGGAGGAGAGACCACAGATTTTCGGACTATTTATTTGGTGGATGCCAACTTTCGATGTAGAAGCTTAGCATATGGAAATGGATAGAATATTTTTGCTAATCCTCCATTGTAGAGAAAGAGCAATATTTTTTTGTGTCTAAGTGCACAAGACTTTTGGTCATGAAAATATGAAAAGAATTAGCAAGGGTCACAACCATTTCGCAATACTCAAAATGATAGCAAGTAGCATATGTAAAAGGTTTTATCATTAAAATCAACATATGGCTTTGGTAGGAAGGGAACATCAATGAGGAGTATGTAAAGTTATTTATTTTCCTCCGCATACTCTTCTTCAGGAAGGGAGTCAGTCAAAGCATACTTTGATTGCTCGTATGGTAAAGAGAATGTATTCCCTCCTAAAGAGAATTCGAGGCTGCCTAATCAAGGAGTATTGATAAGAAGTTTCTCGATTGGAAGTCTGATTAAAACATCGAACTCTTGGATTTCGAAGACATGGAAATCCAAGATTACCTCATTGTCATCGCAAATGACGGGCACGTCTTAGACAATCCCAAATCCTTCAATAAGGTTCCCGTTAGGGTGCTTGAAGAATTTGTTAGTCGGTGTGATTGCCTTATCGCTCAGGTAAGCAAACGCAAGGGATTCTGAGAACCGACTGTTGGACTGTAGAGAATTCCAACATTATTCCCTTCTAAATGACAAGGAATAGTTCGAGGAGCGGTATTGATCCGAATTACTTCGGAAGAAAGCTCTGCCTCCTTTAACCATTCGTCACTCATAATGGATGTCAACTCCCGAACTGTTTCCTTTAGAAACTGAAATTTTATTGGATCGGGAGGTGGCAAAGGAATAGGTGGTTTCTTTTTGCTGAAATAGTTCAGGGTTTTTCCATAAACTTCATCAAGATCATCCCCAAACTTGGGAGCACATCCTAGAGTTTGAGTTTCTTCATTCTCAATAGGCGATGGCTCGGATGAAGGTTCCTCGGCCGAATCATTTGAAGTAGAAGGTTCAGACTCATATTCGGATAGAGGTTCCTTGATTCTAGACACTAATGTCTCCGGGAGTGGTTCCAAACAGTGATCCATGAAGGAAGTATATTCCAGAATTCGATCTAGAATTACTTTTCCTTCTGATAGAGTTTTGTGCATGAAGAATCCTCTGGCAGTGATGTCTAGATGGAATGCAGACTCCCTATCCAGACCCGTATGAAAATGCTGTAACAGCACGTGGTCTAGTATGGACAGGGTTGGTCCAGACTGTACTAAGTTAGCGAATCTGGACCATGCTGCACCGACTGATTCTTTGTTTATGTGCTGGAAACTGAGAATTTCTACGTGAAGAGCAGTAACACGGGTTACAGGGAAAAAGGCGAGGCAGAACCTGTCTCGTAATTTCTCCCAGTCACTGTGCACACACTCTACAGTAGATGTGTACCATTATTTTGCTCTGTCATGAAGAGAGAATGAAGACGATTTCCACCGCATAGTTTCTTGCTTCATGCCTCGAATCTTAAGACATGAGCAAAGTTGCTCGAATTCCCGCAGATAATGGTAAGGATTTTCCTGGTCCAGACCAGAGAAAAGTTTTTCCTTAACCATACCGATTAACTCGGGACGAATCTCATAGCCAGTTATAAAAATTGACTCTGATGAAGGAGGTGGCTCGTAAGATTTGCCCCGCGGAATAGATAATTGAAAGATAGATTGCGGCTCCATTGGTGAGAAGGGTTTTACTAGAATGCTTCTCAAGGGGCAGCGGGGGTGAAGGTAGAAGAAAGAAAAATAAAATGGATACAAGGATGAACAAGGTTTGCAGAAAAACAGCGATAGTTCCCCGACAACGGCGCCAGAAATGCTTGTTGGTATTTCTTAACATCACAGATAGAATCCGCAAGCACATGGAAGATACCCGATGTAGCGCTTCACCTGGGAGTATTCCAAGGTATTGTTTTCCACAGGGAATGTGTGTGTCAGCTCTTCTTCAGGTTCATCCAAGGACACGAAGCTAAGATAGGCTAAGGGTAGAGAGGATTTACTAGTGAGAGACAGTGTCTACGGAAAGCTCAATTTAATCCTAACGCGATACTTCGGGCACTGGCCAGCCCACTGCTCCTAGATATGGCTCTACTAGGTACTAGGACACGGAGGACTTCAGTGTAATTGAGGGCTGTCACCACCTCTACACCCACCTCAAACCTACTGTGGGATACGAAGCACCCACCTAAAATCAACTACCCAGACACCACGTCTACGCAGTTAATAACTACTTCGTTAGCTAAACACTAAAGCAACCGCTATACTTTACCGGATTATAGTGATCAATGATCCCATACGCTAATTAGGAACTAACCAAGAGATAAATCTCATTGAATAAATCTTAATTACTCAGAATAATATTTCGATTAAAGCAGAGTAATTAACAGAGTAAAAGAAATAAGAAGAGAAGAGGATTACTGACAACTCCGGAATTCCTCCGACTTCTTCTACTCTACTCTCTTCCTAATTCTAGTATACAATAAAGTACAATAAAGCCTCTTATAATTCAGCTCTAGCTTGGAGTGTGTGTGAGAAGTGAGGAAGTGATGTCCTTATATAGGCAGGTAATGACGGTTGGAAAACGCGAAATGTCCAAAATGCCCCGCAACCACCATCTGGAAAACATCTGGAGCGTCCGTACCCAAACCTGGATCCAACGGCGATCACTAGGGTTCGGCCGAACCAGGACCTGGGCTGGGCCAGGTGGCCCCCAATTCTAGTCTGGTTCTCCTCTCTGCTCTGCCTTATCCATTTCTCCGAGCATTTGGCCCATTTGATGAGGATTTGATGAAGGTTAAGGCCTACTCTTTGTATGGATATGATTCTTCCTTCACATAAGTCTGGATTTCATCCCAACTTTGACGGTTTATTACCTACATTCAAATATACACCAACACTCATGGAAAATGATAGAATTAAACCCTACCACTATGTTGGATGTTTTATTTCTTCTATTTATGCAGGTATTGGCGGCATAGAACTGGCATTTAACAGCTGCCACAGTTACACATTTTGAGTTAGGATCACGTGATGTGTATGCATGGATAATTACCAAGGACTAAATTCGATGGTGCAAAGCAAAAGGAACGAAGACGGTAAAACTAGAGGTTTTTATTTTAATTGATCGAGGAGTTGGGCGATCAAAATGTGCTAGTTTTATTTGTAGATTTGTCGTCCTATCAAGAGGGATAATGACCTAAACAAAGAGATGATCAAAATGCCACATTAGGTCATTTGCATTTAGACTTGGTTCTCACTTAATATTCTTGAGCTTCTCTGTCCAGGGCCGGTCTGACCCAGGGCCACAAGCTGGTCTGACCATCTTGTCTTGGTTGGTCTGACCATTAGGTTTATGCCAGTCTGACCGGCGTGTTTTGGCCGGTCTGACTGCTGTGTTTATGCTGCTTTGACTGGCCGGCCTGGTGCCATTGGTTGGCCTTTGGGGTGAAAAACCCGAGCCGCCAGAGCCGCAGCTGGTCAGACCGAGCCGATGGCTATCTGATCGAGCCACATCCGGTCTGACCGGCCCCCGTGTGTCAGTGCATTTAATGCACTGCAACAGCTAGTTTTCTAGCCGTTGCAAAGTAGTCCGGTTTGACCGGCCACACTATGGCGGTCTGACCACACTACGGCTAGATTTTTTGTGGGTGGGAGTATAAATACTCCCCAACCAGCAGCATGGGGACTCTCTTGGCACTTGCTTCACTTGCATACAACCCTTGCACACTCTCTCACACTCTCTACTGCTTGTGTTCATCCATTAGGTGTGATTGAGGGTTGATTAGCCAAGAGTCAAGTGCATTTGCTTCATTGTAAAGCTAGGGTGGCACTTGATCATCTCTGAATCGAGTTATCGCTTGTTACTCTTGGAGGTTGCCGCCTCCTAGACGGCTTGTGGAGGTGTTGCCCGGTGACCTCTCCAAGGAGATTATGGAGAAGGCCCGGCACCAGTTGTGAGTGGTTTGGAGTTCACCACCTTCGGAGTGAAGGAAGAACTACCCCTAGTGATCGAGACTTGGGTAGTCCACTTCATTGACTGGCTCCCACCTTGCCCACCCCTTAACGAAGGGGGCTTGCGGTGGCTTCGTGGTTTTGAGTGGAGAAAAGTTAGGCTCGCCTCAATGGAGAGTAGGAAACCGGTGAGTTTCCGAACTTCGGGTGAAAAACTCTTCGTCTCTTGTCTCATTTACTTAATGCATTTACATTTGTGCAATTTACTATCATAGAGACATATTTGAACCCATATCACCCTAGGACTGCAAAACTTAACTAAGGTGTGCAATTTACTTTCATGGAGACATAATTGAGGCCCTATCACCCTAGGATTGCAAAACATAACTTAGTGTTGGTATTTCTTAACGACATTACTAGAAATATAATTCCCAGCAATGGCGCAGAAATACTTCTGGTATATTATGGTTACAGAGCTCATCCGCAAGCGCACCGATATACCATTGTAGCATTTCACCCGAGAGTATTCCAAGGGTATCGTATTTATTTTATCCGGTGGGAAGATCATGTGGAGAGAACTCAACTAATAATTTATATATTACTTGTGATAATCATATTCTAAGCAGGGGTTAAGATAATCCAAGGGTAGAGTGACACACAAGCATTTCTACTCATCCTCATAATAATTTATCTAAGCTAGGTGGAAAGAAAAGGAAAGAAATCTATTCCTATACTTCTAGTATACATAGTATACATACATTCTAGTTAACTGATATACCAGCTAATACCCTCTATCCGATGCCCTCCTGGTACTTCGAGAAGCCACCCCTGACTGTCGAGTTCCTTACGACAACCCGTCATGACCATCCAACCGGAGCTAAATACGGAGGAATACCCTCCCCAGGAAATTAACTTAGGATTATATATAGGCGCGGAGGAATACCCGTACTGAGCTATCACCATCAGCGGCCCACCTCTCATCCGCAATATATAACCCCAAATAATGATATCCCGTGATCTAGACACCACGTCTAAACTACCAGATACTACTCTAATATCATCGTCATGACATAGAGTAATTGCATAACCAAACACTATACCCGCACCAAAGCATCTCCCAGATAAGCTAGCCGTACATTCAGTATAACAAGAACATATTGTAAAGTAGGTACTCATATACTCGAAAAGTATTTCAATACCTCAAATGTATATAGAACAGTATTCTAATTATTGTCGAAACGACAACTGCATATGTCGAAAGACGTGCTTACTCAACAGTGACTGAAAACAGTAGTGTATTAAATTGAGGATTTTTCTCTCTATCTCCCTTCACATAACTCTAGGGATCTATTTATAACCCTGTTACAGGTCCCTCTATTAGGGTTCAGGTTTTACAGAGGAATTTACATGGTTGTCCTTATGAAAGGGACATTTACATAGGTATACAGTGTCATTTGCACTCATGGGCTTCTAATGGGCCGGTAGATTGGGTCCAGCCTATGGCGAATGGGCCGGTCGGGCCGAAGCGGCCCATGGGGTTGCTTGTATGTCGAACCTGTCCTGACAGGGGTCTTGCAGCTTCGCCATATGGCCTTTGCCATATGTCGTTCGCCCATGACGCCCTTGCTTCACGTGGACCCGCCGCGGCTTGTCAGCCTTCGCCATCTCCGCTCATGGCCTTCGCCATGGGGCTTCGCCTAGTCTGGCCGAAGGGCCTCATGGCATACCGCCAACAAGCCCCTCATGGGCAAGGGTGAGTAAGGAGCTTCAGCCGAGACCGTGCAAACCATGTGGTATGGTATGAGGCGCCCACTTTCGGCCGACGTTCCTACCGAAACCTTTTCTCAGAGTCCTGTAGAAAAAACATGAACACTTGGTGTTTTCGCGGTTTGGTTAGAGAAACTGCATCGCCTTGATTCTGGCCCGAAATGCGACAGCCCTTCGTGGGCTGGTACGCTCCTCTCGGGCTTCGGCCTATACTGTACGGTCCAGCTTGATGGGAATTTACCATTTCGTCTGCCCCTGGACACGCGTCACGCCCTGACTGGGTGGAAGCCGAACCGTCATGCGATGGGGTTATATAACCCCGCCCCGGGTTACTGCTTTTCTCCTCTCGCTTTTTACTTTTACTGCTGCTACGCATTCGTGCCCTTAGGATTCGATACTTTCGCCTTCGCACGCTTTCGTGCTTTTCGATCAGCCCCCTCCTTTCACCACGGACTTGATGGCCCCTCGCAAGCCTACAAAGGCTAAGTCGACTAGCGAAGACCCTGGCAGCGCGAAGGGTGGTCATGTTTCCTCGGCAAATCACTTGTCAAGAGGGCCGCCCTGGCTGAGCTTGTCCTTTCCGGCGCTCTCGTGGAGGGCCAGGCGACCTGTGGAGGCGACGTCGTCGTCCCTTCGCCTGGTGACGGCCAGACTATTGCCTTCGCTGCCTTCTTCCCAGGCTTCGCCTCCCTTGCGACAACTTTCTGCTGTCCGTATTGGAGATGTACGAGGTCAGGCTTCCCCAGCTCAGCCCATCGGCGTTCCCGATGTTAGCTGTCTTCACATGGATGTGTCGAACGTGCGGGTTCGATCCCACTGCCGAGCTGTTCGCTGTTCTGTTTACGGCGTGCGCGATGACGAAGGACGTGGACACAATGGCCGGTCCGAGGAAAACGGTGTTTGGGTGCGTGAATTTCATACTCCGCCTTGAGCGCTTGTCACGCCCTAAAAATCGACTAAATTAAAAATGTATATTTTAAATCATTTTTAGAAATTATTTTAAAAGCCTACAAGCTAAACCCTAATTTTCTAGGAAAATTTTCAACATAAAAATGAGCTAGATAAAATTTTATTAAATACTATGCTTGCTCCTCTATTTTCTAGAATTTTCTGGGAATTATTTGAGCAAGGGAAGTATTCTTAATAATTGAAACAACATTTCACAAATTGTTTTTATTCAAAAAGTTCAAAAAGTCCTTCTTTAAGCCGTTGGGCCGAATTCGGCCCAACTCTTTTCTTTCCCGCGCGCGGCCGAGTCGGCCCAAGCCGGCCCAGCAGCCGCCGCCGCCCTCCCTCGTGGGACACCGACATGTGGGGCCCACATGTCGGGCCCTTCTCCTACCTCCGGCCGGCCGCCCCTTTGCCGAGCCCGAGCCGCCCTTTCTCCTCTCCAAATCCGCCTCAATCCGGCCTCCTCGAGTCCGATTGATTGAGGGGTTTTGTTCCTCTCGTTCTCCTCTATCTTTCCCCTCAAGAAACGAAGCAATCCGTTGAGTATCTTGCTCGAATCGAATTCGTTTCGATTTAATCCCTAAAACCGAGTTTGAATTCTTCCCGAGTCGATTCCTCTCGTTTGGAGTTCGGTCTCTTCAATCCAATGCTATATAAAGCATCCCCTCGGCGCCCTTTTTCGTTTGCCCCCTTTCCCGAGTTCTCTCGTGCCTCCTAGCGTCGCCGCGACGCGCTCCAAGTCCGCCGCCGCCGCCGGCCGTCTTCGGTCACGTCGCCGCGCCGTTTCCGCCGTCGCCGCCGCTTGCCGTCGCCGCCGTTAGGTGCGCCGTGGTGAGAGGAACCTCAGCCGCCCCTCCTTTTTCGCCGCCGACCACCGGAGCTCCGCCGACGCCGTCAAGCCGAGCCGCCGCGCCGCCTCCTCTCGTCGCCGGCCGTCATCGTTCATCGGTTGTCGTCGTGGTGAGTACCGGTGGGTTCGCCTCGTTGTCCTCTACGCGTAGATGCCCTCCAATCGCCCGGCCGATCGCTCTAGCTCCGGCGAGCTCTCCAACCCGAGCCGGCCGCCGTGCCGACGTCAGCATGACGTCATCATTCCCTTTCTTTGTTTTTTTCTTTTTCCAATTTTCTAATAGATTAAAACTTCGGAAAATCATAACTAAATAACCGTAGATCCGTTTTAGGTGGTTCAAGTTTCTAAATTCTTCTAAAATCAAGATCTACATGTTAAAAATATCTACATGTACTGTTTATGCTTGTTTTTGTACTGTTTTGTTGATTTTGTTTATTTGCTTTAGTTTCCGACGTTCCGGAGGAGAGCGTTTCCGTTGAGGAAGGTTCCGAGGTGTTTGTGGAAGCTCAAGGCAAGTCACACAGATCCCAAACAACCCTTTGAGCATGTTGATCCCGCTTAAAGCTATTATTTTATTTCAACTGTGCATTGTTTTCGAATGTCATCGGGTGGTGAACCTTTCCCAATTAATTATTGGCCGAAGATGACTTTATTTTCCTACGGGTTATAATTTGATTAGCATGAACCTTATATATTGGATTGGTTCAGCTAAATGCTATATATAGGTTTGCTTAGCCATGCTTAGAAACATTAGCTAACAAAAGGGGATAAATCTAAATTAAATTATTATTATTATTAATGATGGTTATTTTATTTGGTAGCTCACGATGGTCAATCGTGTGATGTTAATTAATTGATAATTAAAACCTGGTTAAGGTGGGTTGTGAGCATATGGTTTTGTTGGTTGTGCTCATGACAATTAAGGACCGGTTCGCGAGCTACTGTTGTGAAACATTTATCGTGCCAGCCACAAGCCAGCGTGGGCAACGGCTTTATCTTTTGTATAGCGTGATTCATTATAGTGCGCCAGACTGAGAAGTGGCGAGAAGTCCATGGGGGTCGCTGGGGAGTCCATGCCTTGTTTATAAGGGGGTGATTATGATCCAGGAAAGGTGCACTGTAATGGGTTATGTTGTGCGAGGGGTATTGTCACAACTCCTTTCCGAGGTATCGTGGTGGTACTGAGGCACATGGTGACATGATGTGGGGTTGTGTCTTGTGGGTACAGTGGTACACCTCTGATCAGAGTTTAAACTATTCGAATAGCCGTACCCGCGGTTATGGGTGAGTTGAGCAATGTTTTTCGTGATTAGTCTCACACTACTCATTAATGGTAATAAGGTGATAATTAATTTAATTCCTGGTTTGGAATGGTTAATTCCTGGTTTGGAGGTTTGATTTGTTCAACCGGGGTTGGTTGTTCAAATGTGGTTGGGCCTATGCAACACGGGTGTGTTGTATGGTGTTTATTTAATATTGATTAATTATATAACTGTTTTTACTATTCTCTTAAATATTTATTAAATGCTGTTTCTGCAAATGAGCTATATTATGCCATCCTTTGTTATCCTGTGCACTTGCATATTTGCTGTGTGGCTTGTTGAGTATGTTATATGCTCATTCTTGCAATATTCATTCATCAGAAGAGGAGTACTTCAATGAAGGTGATGATCTGGAGGATTAGGCTTGTTCTCGGTTAAGATGCCTGTGGAGTGGAGTCGCCATAGCTGTTCCGTAGATTGTTATAGTTTTTTTTTTTCCGCTGCGTAGAATGTTATTTTTGTTTGAGAGGAACTATCCACCTCTGTAATATTTTAATATTTGCGAATATTAAATAGTTACTCATTTGTACTCTATTATCAATATTGTCATTGTGTGCCTCGGTTGATTTCTGGACGAGGGTTTAACACACATGTAAGCGTTTGGAATTTTGGATAGAAATTCCGGGCGTGACAGCGCTCGGACGTCTGGCCGGTGCTGTCACGCCCGGAATTTCTATCCAAAATTCCAAACGCTTACATGTGTGTAAACCCTCGTCCAGGAATCAGCCGAGGCACACAATAACAAATTGATAATAGAGTACAATTATTACTCTAATTAATAAGCGAATAAAATGTCATTACAGAGGTAGATAGTTCCTCTCAATCAATAAAGATCTAAGCAGCGGAAAATAAAGATAAACAGCGCAGACGACTCCACTCCACAGGCAGCTTGACAAGGACTACGCCAAATCCTCAACACCTTCAGCATCACTGTAGAACTCCTCCTCTGATGAATGATTGCAAGGTGAGTATATGACATACTCAGCAAGCCACGCAGCAAATATGCAGGTGCACAGGATAACCAAGGATGGCATAATATAGGCTTCTTTGCATAAATAGCATTTAATGAATATTTCAGAATTTAATAAAACAGTAGAGTATTAATTAAACAATATTAATCCAACACTATACAACATACCCTGTTGTATAGGCCCAACCATTCTGAACAACCAACCCCGGCTGCACAGTTCCAATCTCCAAACCAGGAATATACCATTCCAAACCAGGAGATAATCAAATTATTACCAGTTATAGCATCTTTCATTATGGTGTGAAGGGTGAGACTAATCACGAAAGACATTGTTAGACCCGCCCATAACCGCGGGCGCGGCTATTCGAATAGTTTTACTCTGATCAGAGGTGTACCACTGTACCCACAAGACACAGCCCCACATCATGTCACCATGTGCCTTAGTACCACCACGGTACCTCGGAAAGGAGCTGTGACATTACCCCTCACACAACACAATCCACCACAGTGCACCATTCCCGGATCATAGTCACCCCCTTATAAACAAGGCATGGACTCCCCAGCGACCCCCGTGGGCTTATCTCCGCCACTTCTCAGTCTGGTGCTCCATAATGAACTATGCTATATAAAAGATAAAGCCGTTGCCCACGCTGGCTTGTGGTTGGCACGGTTAATGTTTCACAACCGAAACTCGTGAACCGGTCCTTAATTGTCATGAGCACGACCATCAAAACCATGTACTCACAACCCACCATTATCAGGTTTTAGTTGTCAAATTAATTAATTAACCAATCACGATTGACCATCGTGAACTATCATTAAGCCATCATTAAGTAATAGTGAATCATAAGTTATCCCATTAGTGTGCTAAAGTTTCTAAGCATGGCTTAGCAATTACATCTAATATCTAATTGAACCAGTATAAAGTTCAACTAGTCAAGTTATAATAACCCAAGGTATCAAGGAATAAGGTAATCAAGAACAAAAGGGCTATAACAAACAATAGGCTAATTCCACCCAATGACATTCGAAAATAAATACAATAGTTGAATAGAAACAATAGCTTTAAACGGGATCAACATGCTCAAAGGATTGATTAGGATCTGTGTGACTTGCCTTGCTGGCCTTGGACTTCTTCTAAATCTTCTCCTGCGAAAACGGACTCTCTGGAAACGTCGGATTCTAAACAGAAAAGAGCACAAACACCAAAACAGCACATAACCAAGCATGAACAGTACATGTGGATATTTTTAACATGTAGATCTCAATTTTAGAAAAATTTAGAAACTTGAACCAACTAAATCCGAGCTAAGATGAATTAGTTATGGATTTTTAAAGATTTAATCGGATTAAATCATTTATATAAATTTTAATCGAATTATGACGCAATAATGAATTATTTTTGAAAAGGAAAAGGGGAATTATTGCGTCAGCGGCTAGGGTTTGCGGTGGACCGGGTCCACGGCGGCGGTTCACGGGATTGGACGGCCGAGATCAATCCGACCCGAACGGACGGCTAAGATCCAACCCAACCACGGCGGTCCACGGGAGACGGCGATGATGACGTCACCCCCCCCCCCCCCCCGACGGCGGCGACGGCGGCTCGGACACGCATGCCCGCCGGTGAACGACGGCGCGGCGGCGCGAACGGAAGGCAGCAACGGATAGCGGACGGCACGGCGAACTCACCGGTGACCAAAGCGACGGCGGAAGACGACCCGACGGCGGCGGCGACGAGATTGAAGCGGCGGCGGTCTTCGGCTTGTCGACGGCGACGGTCCTCCGGCGGTCTACAGCGACGGCGAAGGGGCGGACGAGGACGGCGACGTGACGGCGAACACGACGAGGGTCTTCCCGAGTGACGGCGACGACCGGAGCGACGGCGGCGCACGGCTGGAGCGGCGGCGGCGACGGCGGCGCTAGGGTTGCTTGGCGCTAGGGCGATTCGGGCGACGAGAGGCGAAATCAAGGGCGGCGGCGGGTAGTGGAGACACCGGGGATCCTTTTATAGGGGTCGGAAGGCGGCGGCGAAGCCCACGGCGGCCCGGCGACGGCGATGGAAACCTAGGGTTCGCCGACTCCGATTCGAGAGCGAATCCTCGAATTTCCAAAGAGAGTTAGCGATCGATTCCAAAAGAGAAAAGGTGGAGAAGATCACGGAGAGCATTTCCCCTTGATCAATTGCACCGGAGAAGGAAAGGGGCGGCCTAATTGGAAAGGCGGCGGCGGCTAGGGTTTCAGGCGCGGGCCGGCCGGAGGTAGACGAAGACTGACAGGTGGGCCCCACCTGTCAGCGTCCGAAGGCGCGCGCGGCGGCTGCGGCGGACTGGGCCGACTTGGGCCGAAGAGAGAGAGAGAGGAGAGAGTTTTGGGCCGACTTTCGGCCCAAAGCCAAAAGAAGAATTTTAAAAACCTTTTTCAATTTAAATAATTCATGAAATGCACTTTCATTTATTAAAAATACTTCCTTAGCTCAAATAAATTCCAGAAAAATCTAGGAATTATAGAATTAAGCAAAGTATTTAATAAAATTTTATCTGGCCCAATTTTATATTGGAATTTATTATTTTAATTTAGATCTTTTCTTCTAGGCTTTTAAAAATCATTTCTGGTAATTCCATTTAAACAATAATTTATATAATTAAGATTTTTAGGGTGTGACAGGTGCCCGCCCAGATGGCGAAGTGGGAGCGAAACTGGATGCAGAAGTGGTTTTATGTCAACAACCCGTATCCCACCGAGGATAGCAAGGCGAACTGGCTTAGGTTCGAACGCGTTACATTTTCGATCGCCGCTAAGCCGATCGTGGAGATCGACGGTGTTCTTGAGTCCCGGCTTATTCTTCTTCACAAGGTGACGCGGCGGCTAAGCACCCACGACCTCCGCGAAGAGTTCTGCCTTCTTCGGATTTCTCCCCTCGCCCGCGAATGGGGGTGTCCGTTAGTGAGGATAAAGAGGTGCTTGGGCTCCCCCACCTTGCTTCATTTTCCTGGGGTCGAGCGTAAGTTCCTTGTGTTTATCAGCGCCCTTTGTATGTGTGTGGACGCCTTTCGACTCATTCTGTTTTTTGGTCCAATTCGCACACTTGCAGACGCTGAAGTGGAGGCATCGAAGATGGTTGGGGGCCTTACCTCGGCTGAATTCGCTCACCTGCTTTCGCGTCAGCTCGACGGCCGGGCGAACCGGGTTTATTCTGGCGAATTGCCTGGTCGATCGATCCCCGCCAAGGCGGGTGACGACGACGTCGGAACGTTGCGAAAGCGCAAGCGGGCGGTCGCGAAGGGTGGGCAAGTGCGAACTCGTCGCACCACGAAGGACACGGCCGAAAGCGGCAGTGAAGAAGGAGAAGACGACAGGGATGCCGGGTCTAAGGATGATGGCTCCCATGGCTATTCCCCTAGTCCGACCCTGGTGAAGTCTGGGGCGGGCTCTCACATCTCACCCGTTCGCCCGCAAGACATCGCCGTGGCGAATGCTCTTCTGGCGATCTCTAGCACCGCGGTGAAGCCGGTATCAGTCGCCCGTAGGAGAAAAAAGGGGAAGGTCGTCCAGATTGGTTGTGCCTTTTTGGACAGCGAGGGGTCCGACGGGACACCGACTTCGCCGGTTTTTTAGCGCGTTCGTCCTCGGGGGAGGCACGCGTCTCCGCCGCCTGCTGGCGACGCCGAAGCGGTGACAGGTGGGAGTGCTTCGGCGGCAGCGGCCGGGGTGAACGCCCCTCAGGACAAATGGGCTGAGGCGATTCCCTTGCCAGTTCGCCAACGGGAAGGCAAGGCTCCAGCGGATGAGGGGACTGTGTCAGACGTGACACTTACCGCCCCGCACTTCGTTCCCGCCGATTTCGCCACTCGGCCAGAGATTGCCCCTTTTGTGGATGGGGTGTGTCAAGTTATCGCCCCCTCCGAAGGCCTCGGTCTTTTTACCAAAATGAACGAGTTCGGCGAAAGCTGCGCCGCCGTGAAGAGCTTGTTCATTCGGGTATGTGTGTTTTTTTAAAAATTTTTCCCTTTTCGCTCTTGATGGTTTCGGGCTTCCTTTCATAGGGCCTTGCTGCGCACCTGAGTGCGAAGAAGTCCGCCTTGGAAAGGCTGGATGGTTATCGGCTTCGGCTTCGTAAGGCCGAGGATGATCTTCGCCACAAGTAGGACGAAAGGCGCGCTGTGGCGGACACCTTGAGGAGGGTGAATGCGGAAAACAAGTCCTTGACGGGGGAGAACAAGTCCCTCCGTGCAGATCTGGAGGCGGCAAACAAGCGGGGCGCCGAGCGTGATCGCCAGCTTGCTGCGGCCAGAGAGAGGATCGAGTCTCTTGAGACGCCTTGTTTCGGCCAAAGCTGCTGCTTCGGCTTTAGGGCCGGCGACGGAATCCACCAAGCAGGCCTGCTACATGCTGAGGCTGGCCCTGAACGACCTTGGTGCGCGCGCGGAGGACGCCCCGGGGAGTGACGGGACGGCTTTCGACTTTTCTGAGTGGACGCAAGAGGCGGCCGGCTCCGTTGTCGAAGTGGCCGGCGCTCACAGGGATTGTTGTGCTCGTGTTTCGGCGGGCTTCGTCCTTAGCCTGCTACACACGCACGGTTGCGAGCATATCAAGGATTTCCCCCAGCATGTGGCGGGGGAATGGCCTTCGAACTCGCAGTGTTCCGGGGCGGCTTTGAAGGCCTTCCGAAAGGGTTTCTGGGAGGACGGTAGCCAGGATTGCGCGAAGACCCGCCTTCGCGAAAACCTTGAGAGGATCGCGAAGGAGGAGGAAGCTGCTGCCGCCCACACCGGAGGGAACCCCGGGTCGTCGGAGCCGCCGGCCGAACAAGAGGGCGAAGGCAACATAGGCCAAGACCACCCTAAGGTGTGAGGCCCTTCGCCCTCGTATGACATTTTTTTGTTAGTAGCCCTACTATGGATAGGCTCTTTGTATATTCGGCTTTTGGCCGCTTTTGTTTTGTAGCTGTTAAGATTTCTTGTTAATGGAAAAACTGTCGTTTCGCCAATCCTCCTATCCTGTTGGGCAGTGGTATTGATTTCGTCTGGATGTTTTCTCTTTTTGCACTTGTTCTTTGGTGCTTTATTAGCAGGCTTGTGGCCAAAAAGCGTGCGTTCGGCCCCCCACCTGGGATTGGTGAAAGGAAAACGAGAAGTTCTTAGCGGCGAAAGGTTTGCCGAAGGTTAGGCGTCCACATCGGCCCGTTTACCGCGAGATGTTAATAAATGGCAACAGCTACCAAGTCATAAAGGTTGCTGAGTGGATGCGCACACATCCTGGTCGGACCTTAGAAGATTATGATCGCCATCGTGTTTCGTGCCGCGAGGATAGCGCATGCTTTTGGCGAGAATTTAAAAGGTCTGTTCGCCAAGAGGCGATCGCTTGTCGCCGTTATCGCCTAGTTTGTGCTTCGCCCCCTTCTCCCCTTAGGATAGTGTATGACATTTGTAGAGATGACGAACCATGTTCGTTGAGTTGTTCCTTAGGGAGTGGGGATTGCTTTGGGGGCGAAGATGTAATCTATTTGTAAATTGGGCTGTGAGGCCTTTGCTTTGTGTGCTTGTAGCATGTTGTATGGCTGTAACCTTCGATTATATTTCCGAGGTTAATAAAGATGTATTTTATTTCCTTTTTGCTATTTTCGCATTGTCACCTTTCGTGCTTTCGTTGGGTCGAAACATGTCGGCCCCGTTGCGTATATTAGCGAAATAGGTATGCTGACTTTTCAGCTTTCGACTTCTGTTTTCGGTCTTATGATGTTCCGTGCTGAAAGGAGCGCTTATGTTTTCACACGGATTGAGTGTAACGGTGTTCGGTTAGTTATTTCTGAAATAAGCTGTCGCGGTTTCAACGTTCGGCGAGTGATGCTTCGGCCGATTCGTTTCGCCCCCTGGCGTTTTCGCTGATCAGGCGTTTGCCTTGGGGTTTTTCCACGAATTATCATTCAGGTAAAGAGGCGAGAAATACAAAGATTTTATACTAGTTCGGGCCTCCAAGGTGGATAATGACCCTACATCCATTTTTTTCTTTTTTCTTTTTTTTATTTTCCTCTTTTTTTTGTATTTTTGTGCCGAAGGGCTTACATAGTGCTGAAAGGCTTACATAACAATATGTACATTTTTACAAGTTGGCGATTTGGGTGCCACCCGTTCTAGACATAGAAACGCTTAAGGGAAGCAGTGTTCCAGGAGTGGTCGAACTCTTTGCCTTCCAGCGTCGCTAGGCGAAAGGAGCCCGTCTTGGACCTGTGCTTGATGAGGAACGGCCCTTCCCACTTCGATTCAAGCTTCCCGACTACCACCGGGTTCGCCTTCTTCCTTAGAACGAGATGGCCAGTAAACAGCTCTGTCGGTCGAACTTTTTTGTTATAAGTTGCCGAAGTGCTTGTGGCGTATTTGCGCATGTGTTCCAGTGCTTCGACTCTTACCCCTTCAAGGAGTTCGAGTGACACCTTGCGCCCATCTTCGCCTCCCAAGAACATTACCCTTGGCGAGTTAGCCCCTAGCTCAATCGGGGTCATTGTTTCGTCGCCATAGAGGAGCATGAATGGGCTGAACTTGGTTGGTCTTGTGGAGGTCGTTCGAAGGGCCCAAAGAACGGATAGTATTTCGTCTGGCCATTTACCCTTTGCCGCCCCCTCAAGCCTTTTCTTGCGCGCCTCAAGAATTTTCCCATTTTGTGCGCTCGGCCGCCCCATTTGACTGTGGGTGCGCGACCGAGGCGAACCTGATATCCAGGTTTAGCCCCTTGCACATTTCTCTGAATTTGTTGGAGTCGAATTGCTTGCCGTTATCAGTGATGAACTCTTTCGGCACTCCGAAACGGCAAACAAAGTTTTTCCACATGAAATTATGTACCGCTGCCGAAGTGATCGCACCGAGTGGTTCGGCCTCGATCCAGCGGGAGAAGTAATCGATGGCTACAATTGCGAACTTGTACCCATTTCTTGCTACAGGGAATGGGCCAATGATGTCTAGACCTCATCTGGCGAAAGGCCATACTGGTACGATAGGCTGCAGCTCGTACTGAGGTGCAGTTTGGTTTTGGCCATGCCACTGGCAACTTTCGCACTTCCTGGCTTGCTCGACACAAACTTTCAGCACAGTGGGCCAATAGACTCCCTGGCGAAACACTTTGGAGGCGACTGTTCTTGCGGCTTGATGTGCACCACATAGCCCCTGATGTATTTCTTTCGCCATTTCTTCTCCTTCGGCGAAAGAAATGCAGCGAAGTAAGGGTTGGAGCACCCCGGAGCGATACAGCTGGCCGGAGACAAGCTTGTATTTTGTGGCTCTGAGTTGTAAGCGCTTTGCTTCTGCTTCCTCCTCTGGGAGCCAGCCGTTTTTGAGGTACTTGACGAACGGCGTTCGCCAGTCCTCTGGGTCTTCACCTAGTTCTGCCTGGTCGATTGCCATGATGTCCAGGCTTTCTATGGTCACACTTGGTGCGTACAAGACTTCAAAAAGGATGCCTGGCGAATGCGGGCCTCCACAGGCGGCAGATTTCGCCAGGGTATCCGCTTCCTCATTCTGGCCTCTAGATAAGTGTTCGACCATTATGCCAGTGAAGCACTTTTCCATAGACCGAACAGCCTCCAGATATCTCTTCATTCCTTCTTCTTTTGCCTCAAAGGTTTTGTCAACATGACCTGCCACCAGCTTAGAGTCTGTTCGGATGAGCAAGCGTCGAACCCCCAAAGCTTTCGCCTTTCTTAGGCCCAAAAGTACAGCTTCGTATTCGGCCGTATTGTTGGTCGTGTCGAACTGCAGCCTTGCGGCATACCGAATGGGCGCGCCCCCTGGCGAAGTGAGTACGGCCGCGGCGCCCACCCCCTTGTGCGACCACGAGCCGTCGGAGTGCATTACCCAAGGCTGT
This sequence comes from Oryza meridionalis, assembly GCA_000338895.3. Classification (NCBI taxonomy): domain Eukaryota; kingdom Viridiplantae; phylum Streptophyta; class Magnoliopsida; order Poales; family Poaceae; genus Oryza; species Oryza meridionalis. Next base: position 20,983,848 of record CM002529.2, on the reverse strand, counting down.
TCGACGGGCTCAGGCTCGAGGGCGGACACCGGTGTCCATTCGGCCATGAAATCGGTTAGAACTTGGGACTTGATGGCCGTGCGGGCGACAAAATGCAGGTCAAAAGGTGATAACTCTGCTGCCCACTTGCTGAGTCAGCCAGTGATCTCCTTCCCTCGTAGCACTTCACCCAAAGGAGACGAAATACACTGGCTTCTAGCCTAACTCTGTCTCTTCGACAAGAGCTGCACTGACCACCACCGGCGAAGCTGCTAGATAGAGCAGCAATTCGCTTCCCGGTGTTGGGCTGACCAAGGCGGGTGGGCTTTGCAGATACTGCTTTAGCTCGTCGAACGCTACTTGGCATTCAGGTGTCCAGCTAAACTTTCCCGCGCCTCGAAGGGTTTTGAAGAAGGATAAACCTCTTTCGGCTACTTTTGAGAGGAATCGACTTAGTGCCGCAATTCGGCCTGCGAGCTTTTGTACTTCGCGTACGCTCGACGGAGGCTTCATTTGCTGAATGGCATCGATTTTCTCGGGGTTCGCCTCGATGCCCCTTTAAGAAACAAGAAAACCCAACAACTTGCCCGCGCGAACACCAAAAACACACTTTTCAGGTCGGACGCATGGTCGAAAACCTTGCGGCTTTTTACGACGATATCGTCGACATAGGCCTCCACATTTCGTCCCAGGCCTCCACATTTCTTCCCAACTGCTTGTAAAGGACCTTGTACACCAGCCTGGCAAATGTTGCTCCAGCGTTCCTCAGGCCGAAAGGCATCCTGAGGTGGCAGGAAGTGCCGAACGGCCTGATGAAGGCTGTCTTTGGGATGTCTGTCAGATTCATGTGGATCTGGTGATAGCCAGAATATGCATCCAGAAAGCTCATGAGCTCACAACCGGCTGTCAAATCGACAAGGTGGTCGATCCGCGGCAAGGGAAAATCGTCTTTCGGGCACACCTTGTTGAGGAATGTGAAGTTAACGCACATGCGCCACTTGCCGTCCGACTTCGTCACCAGAACTGAGTTCGCCAACCACTCTGGGTGGTCGATCTCTTGGATCACCCCCGCGTTGAGTAGCTTCTGCACTTCGGTCTTTGCTGCCTCTTGGCGCACGACGAACATCTTACGTAGCTTCTGTTTCCTTGGCTTGGCATCCGGCTTGACTGCCAGATGGTGCATGATGAGGTCCGTCAAAACACCTCCCATTTCGTCGAGGCTCCAGGCGAAGATGTCAATGTTCTTCTTGAGCACCTCAAGGATATTTTCAGCTTCTTCTTCACCTAGATCGCCCCCTAGCAGAGCAAGCTTTGCGGGATCGGCGTCGTCGATCTGCTTCTTGATCACCTTGCCATGAGGGGCGGGCTTCGGCATGCGTTTACCATGATCACGCGGTTCGGCCTCAACATTGTGCACTGCTCTGTTGATTTCGGCCAGATCGCCCTTTGTAGCTGAAGGTTGAAGCCTCTTGACAACGATCATGCCTGTTGGACCCGACATCTTGAGCTTGAGATAGTTGTGGTGGGAAATAGCTTCGAATGTGTTTAGGGTTGCACGGCCGAAGATGGCATTATAGCTGTACGGGATGTCGACGACATCGAACAGTATTTGCTCTTCACGCCTGTTCTCATTTGTGCCGAAGGCTACAGCCAGCTGTATTTGGCCCGAGAATTGAACTGCCTCACCGCCAAAACCATGAAGTGAGGCTGGTGCTTGGGTGAGGGCTAGGGTTGGCAGCCCCATCTTGGCATATGCATCGGCAAAAATGACGTCGGCCGAACTTCCCCCGTCAACCAGGATTCGCCGGACTTCGAAGCCAGCTACCTCAGCCGAGATCACCAAGGGGTCTTGATGTGGGAATAGGACACCTTCGGCATCCTCTGGTCCGAAGGAGATTTGCTGGTTCAGGTACCTCGGAGCCCCTTCGGCTGCTGCAGTGATGTTGTGCACCGCTCGCAGCTACATTTTCTTTTGCTGCTTCGACTGTTGGGCTGGCGGATCAGCCCTTGTAATCACTTGCATTACCCTGCGCTGGATGTCTTGGCGCTGTTCGACCGGGGGTGCTTGTTCTTGAGCGGCCTCGCGAGGCGCTTCGACAGCAGCCCCTTGTTGCGGCCTTGGGTCTTGATTGTTGCCACGCTGCCGGATATTTCGGCATTGCTCGGTGGTGTGCGAGGATCGCCCGTGATACGCGCAATAGAGGTCCTTTCTGACCTTCTTGCGAACAAGCTGTTGATGGCTTCCTGCTTGCTGAGCGTCGAATTCGCTGCGGAGGGCTTGGACCTCTTCGACGGCCATCACAGCCTTGCCCGTGCGGTCATTTCTGAATTTCCTTCAAGTCGCGGGAGCTAGACTTGGCCCTGGCGGCTCTCGTTGGTTCGCCGGCTGAGTTTGGCGAACGTTGAGAGGAGCCGGTTCGGCGACCTGTGCTTGTACTTGGGCTTGGGCAGCGGCGATGGAGGCTTTGTCATACTCGGCTTGGATTGCTTGCCGTCGCTTGGAATCCTCTTCGCCTCTTGCATACCCATCAATGATGCGAAGCAGGTGCTCGAGTGTCTGCGGCTCCTTGTTAGCGATTTTTCTTGTGAGTTCGCCTTCAAGCAGCCCGGCCGAAGCGGCGTTGATAACAGACGCTTCGGTTATGTCTTGAACTTGGCATCGGGCTTGGGAGAAACGACGCATGTACTCCCGTATTGATTCGCCCGGCCTTTGGCGAATGTCGAGCGGGTGTTGTTGTGTCTTCGGCTTCTCATAAGTGCCTCGAAAGACATCGCGCAATTGCTCTCATGAGTAAATGCTATTGGCAGGTAAGTTGAAGTACCAAGAGCGGGCGATGCCATCTAGAGCGAGATGGATTACCTTTGCCTTGGTGTTTTCATCGCCATTAGCGGCTTCGATCGCGGACTCGTAGATGGACAGAAACTCGTTTGGGTCTGTTTCGCCCGAGTATCGCGGAATGGATGGGAACTTGAACTAGGGTGGGATTGGATGGATCTTGATTCCCCCACTCAGCGGTAGCCCCTTTTCGCCCCCCGCTTTGTTCGCGGCACCTTGCTGCGGATATGGCATGGCGAAGGGCGAAGTCATGGCTTGCGCGTTAGGTTGGGCCACAGTGTTCGGCTGCCCGGCTCCGAATGCTGACGCTTGGGGCGCCACCATGGACTGGTCGAATGGAGGCTGGGCCCAAGCCATGGCGACCTGGTTCAGCACTTGATTTGCTCCGAAGCCTGGTGTCGGTGCCTGTGGTTGAATGGTTGGTGCTTGAGCAGCGTTGCTGAAATCGAACTGCGGTCCTTGACTCCAAGGCGAAGCCCCTAGACCTGGCTGGTTTGACGGCAGCCAACTGGGTGCACCTCGGCTTGTGTTCCCCTCCGGTCGGGCCGAAGGGGCTGTGCTTGAAATGTTGTGGGGTTGGCTGAGTTGCTGAAGGAAAGCCCGAAGCTGCTCCTGCAAAGTCGAAGCCCCTTCTCCCATTGCATGTGACATTCGGCCAGGTGGTGGGGGTGTACTTGGGCAGCAACCGGCCTAGCCTGCAGCTGTACATGAGAGGCCAGGTACGCTGTTGCGGCCGAAGTCTGCCCGGCGAGGTACACTGGCGCTTGCGTGGCTTGCGGCGGAAGGGCCTAAATCGATACTTGCGGATAGACTTGAGGTGGAATGTAGCCCGCCGAATACTGGACTATTGGGGCCGATGCGACCTTGGCTTGTCGTATTGCTTTATACGCCTGTTGCTGCTCTTGCATCTGGCGAAGCATGTCTTGGCGTCGAGTCATGTTCTGGCGTATGGCCTCCATATTGCCTTCGGCTTGTGCTTCGGGGTTGGGGTTGACTTGCACAACGACGAGCGCGGTCGAAGCCGTCGCTGGCTGTGACGAAGCGGCTTGGGGCACCAGCAGATGGCTTGTCGAAAGGATCTCCGCCCTGGTCTGGAGCACCCTTGCCGCCGCAGCCGCCTTCGCCACATCGACCGTGTTCGGCATTTGCCCCGAGGTGGCAGGAGCCGAAGATGGTAGAGATGGCGCAAGTGCGGAGGCAGACGGCTCTCCTCCATCTTCGGCGATGGGCGCCGAAGGCTATGCTCCCTCTTCGACGGCCATCTCGCCCCTGGCTTCGCTTCCCTTCCGCCTTGCAACCTTCTCCTTCGTGACCCTCTACGGTGGCATTCGCTCTCAGTGGTTTCGCTCAGAGGTCCCCACGGTCGGCGCCAGCTGTTGTCGAAACGACAACCGCATACGTCGAAAGGCGTGGTTACTCAACAATGACTGGAAACAGTAGTGTATTAAATTGAGGATTTTTCTCTCTATCTCCCTTTACATGACCCTAGGGATCTATTTATAACCCTATTACAGGTTCCTCTATTAGGGTTCAGGTTTTACAGAGGAATTTACATGGTTGTCCTTATGAAAGGGACATTTACATGGGTATACAGTGTCATTTGCACTCATGGGCTTCTAATGGGTCGGTAGATTGGGCCTGGCCTATGGCGAATGGGCCGGTCGGGCCGAAGCAGCCCGTGGGGTTGCTTGTATGTTGAACCTGTCCTGACAGGGGTCTTGCAGCTTCGCCATATGCCCTTTGCCATATGCCGTTCGCCCATGACGCCCTTGCTTCACGTGGACCCGCCGCGGCTTGTCAGCCTTCGCCATCTCCACTCATGGCCTTCGCCATGGGGCTTCGCCTAGTCTGCTCTGATGACTTTGGCTTGAATTCTTGCTGGTTCTCAGGTATCGGCAAGTCTGGCCGAAGGGCCTCATGGCATACCGCAAACACTAATAAAAGTACAAAGCTTACAAAAGAGGAAAGGAAAGCTGCTAGAGCCATACCCGAACTCTTCTGAAGACTTTCGGACTCCTGATTCCTATTCTAATTCTATTCCACCAGCTAGATACTACTAAACTGAACTTGAGAGAGATGAGAGAGCTCTTGCTGGAGGTGTGTGAGCGAAGTGAGAAGGTGAAGTCCTTTTATAGACAGGTATGACGGTTGTAATTGCTGCAAATTGTCTGAAGTACCCCGCAACCGCCATCAGGAGAGGATCTGGAGCGTCCCTGCCAAACCCCACATCCAACGGTGGAGAGGGAGGTTTGGCCGAACCTCCTGGTTCGGCCGAACCAGGGGCCGGCCCAACCTGGCCCAAAATCGGCAAGTGGCCTCCTCTGTTATTCTCCTCCGTAGACTTGTGAATTTTGGCCCATTGTGTCGTGTCAATTCAGAGTTCTTGGCCCATTCATACATAAGTCTATCTCTCGACATCGTCCGATTGATTTATCGTTTGTGTTGATGTCGATTCTCCTCCACTTTATGGTCATTCTCTGAAAAAGGTTAGTAAACCTAATACTTGTGGAATATTATTGTTCTAACATATTTATGCATTGCAAGCCTCACTAGTTCTCTCCTATTTTAGTAATATTGACGGTCGAAACTGATTGAAAACGACCGTCAACACTTAGTTGCTTAGTTAACCTTGCCCCTCACCGAGCCTACCAACTTAGGTTAGTTTTGATTAGGTGTCATTTAGTTTTAAATCGCCTATTGACCCAACCTAGTCGATATCTCGACCCTACAGCAGCAAGCTTAGGGGAGAGGGGGAAAGGGGAAGAAGAGGCTAAGGTTTCACTAACATCAGTGACTTGTGGGGCCCATGTGGGTTCCACACTAACTCAGCTGTCATGTCGAACATAACCGGGGTCAAAACCGTTTAAGGACCCAGAGTAAACCGGTTTTAAAAGTTAAGAGATGGCATATCTTTGGTTTTGCGGTTGGAGATGATTTTGTAATCCAGTAAAAAGATAAGGGACATTCTATGTACTTTTTTCCTTTGTACTCCTTCCGTTCCTAAATATATGACGCCGTTGATTTTTTTAAACATGTTTGTCGAGGAGAGATCCTCTCTAACGGGTGGTCATGAGACCCCCCTTTGTGAGTTTAGCCGGGAAAGATGGCGCGATGATCAAAAGCGTACTTCCGCTTTCCATCTAACCGCTCGATCGCTGCCTGGCCTCTGTGAAAGACCAAGGATTATACAGGTTTGGGCTGCTATCGAGCGTAATACCCTACTCCAGTGTGTGGGATTATGGTGAATTTTTACAAGAGGTTTTGAGCTCTAAGGGAAACCTAGTTGTTCTTCCTCCGAGCACAAGTTCTCACCGAGCCGTCCCCTCCTCTCGGTGGGCGAGGTCCTCCTTTTATAGTTCAAGGGGATACCACATGCACCGTTTGTACCTACCCCTCCATGGGAGGGGGGCCACATGGCCCTAATCATATCGCTATCCTTTGCTTTAACCGAAAGCAACATGGTCGCCTGGCCCCAGGTGGGGCCCAACGCCACCCCCCGCCTGACACGGGGGACATCCCTGTCATTCCCTATTAATTGTATGAAGACTTCGGCGGCTCACCACGCGCGTGGGGCGCAACTGGCAGCGTGCCGATGGGACAGGGCATACCTGCCCCCACTCCGCATTAAATGCGGCGTGGGACGGTTGGGGCGCCGCACATTGAAGGCGCTGAGCAGCGAGCTTGTAAGCCACGACTTAGTACTACGAGGATTCGGGCGGAGTTTCACATATAGATAGGTCGGGATGAAGATGAGAAATAGGTTAGGTTGTGAATCTGGGTCAAGAAATGGGGGTTATGCGCCAGCCTATCAAGCAAGCCGAATAGGCGCGCCTGGATGATCAATTCCTTGGTTTTTTCTTACCTGACCGAGAGACGGGGCCGATAGAGCATATTCCGGACAAGTTGGTATTTTCGCCCCGCCCGCTCTACCCGCCACATGGTAGCACGCCCCGAAGGCCCGAGGGGTGTGATGTGGTACCCCGAGGCCCCCTGGCCACCTCAACGCTACCCGAGGGGCGGGGGGAGATGAGGCCACGTGGCCACGCGACTTAGATTAGAAGGATGCTTCCCTCTACTGTGCGTAGGGATGAAACTGGTTCGGATAGTTTCCGTCTGTCCGGACCAATTTTCGGATTCGAAAAAATTCGGTCGGAACAATCCGGAATTTCTCGGATTCGGAAATGAATTCGGATTTTTTTTCTCGGATATGAAAACGAATACAGTAAGGGTGATATTCGTTGGAATCGGATAACGGTCGGAAACTATCCGGTATTTTCCGTCGGATATCCGGTGCTCTTATGAAACACAAAAATCCAAAATAAAATAAATAAAATCACAAAAAAAAATCACGCCGGCGCCGTGGGAGCCGTCGCCGTCCGCTCCCACCGCCGCCCGCCGCCGTCGGATCCGGCAGGGACGAGGCCGGCCGTCACTGGATCTGGGCACGAGGAGGCCTACCGCTCCACCGGCCCACCGCCACGGGGCCAAGCCGCCAACGCCACCACGTCCCATCTCCTCCTCGCCCGCCACATCGCCGCCACCGCCCGCCACTCCCGTGGGTGTGGGTGGCGGATCTGGTGCCGCCGACCGTCCCCACCGCCGTAGCGCCTCCCTGCTGCCGCCGCCGCTCCAACCACATCGCCGTCGCACGCTCCCGCCGCTCTGCCCGTCGCCGTCGCTCCCGAAGGCGTGGATGGCGGATCCGGCGCTGCCGACCATCCCCATCGCCTCCGCGCCTCCCTGCTGCCGCCGCCGCTCCCGTCGTCCGTCAAACCACCGCCCGGCCGCCGCCTGCTGGGTGCTGGCCATCCGCTGCCGCCTCCACCGGTCATCGTGGGAGCGGAGCCCGCCGCCGGGCGCCGGTTGGCGAGAGAGAGAGAAAAGGTGGTGAGACAGAGAGGACTAAGAAGTAAGAAGTGGTGAGGAGAAATAATGGTGGAGAGAGAGGAAGTGTGAGTGAGAAGAGAAGATAAGGTTCCTGAAATTCACTGTTAACACATGCCCCCCAGTTTTGGAGTATGAGAATTCATGCTTCAAAATTTCTTGTCTTGATAACTCTAAAACCAATCTTCCTTTGCTTCTTGCAATCGGCTTTCATGAGCCGATACTGATGTGCTCCACCATGCTGAAACTGATGCGCTTGCCCCCCGAGCAAATATTGTTGTTCCTCCATTAAATTCTCCACCGTGACCATGATCTTGGCATTGACTTCTTCTTCAGACATGTGGATATAAAATTCGTTGTCCCACTGGACGTGCCAATTTGTGTTGACGAAAAAATCGAACACACCGGCCTAGGAGATTTGCTTAGCTCCTGTGCAAGCCCAAATCTTGATGAGATGCGGGCGTGCCAGTCAGTTTGATCATGCAACTGACAAGATATGCAAATGGTAGATCAAAACAGCCGATCGGCTGACAAGCCGATGGAGTAGTTCCAGTCGATAGCCGATAATAGCCGATGCCGATACCAGCCGATGTCGATAGGGTTTAAGTAATCGGCAATATGTTCAATGTAGATAATGATATAAAGGCAATCGGCTGATGATGATATAATATAGCAATATAATCCAGTATAAACCAATCGGCTAGCAATGATATGATAAATAAACATCGATCCGAAGGTTAAAGCACACATCGGCTAGAGGTCCGATGTCATGAAATCCACTACATTAGATTAAACAGTGAAACCTTTATTTTCATCGGCTAAATCCAACTTATATGTATATGCAATCCTTATGAGCCGATGCAACGTCCAGATAACTCACCGGCTGAAACCCCGATGAAACCCTTATTGGCAATCAAGAAGCAGGCTAGAGATTATGGTTCTAAGCATGACTTAGTAGATTAAAACTTAACTGATGCAGCACTAAGTATGAAAAGAAACATAATATCTAGACAATCAAGCCATTGACTGAATTTTTAGGGTGGTAGATGTCTAAGCTAATCTAATCTAGCAACGCGATTTAGCCGATACCGGCAGAAACCCTAAAGCGAGAAGCCGATAGAGCTAAATTGATAAGCTAGGACTAGATTAACATAGACATATGATAAGTAGCCAGGCAAATATATTATCCAAACCAGAGTAATCCAAGAGGTCGAATGTCCTGATGCAGCCTTGAACGACGCCGACGTAGACTATACAATTGCCTGGTCCGGCGAAACATTGGATTTATCCCTTTGCCGGAGATCGCAGACAATGCAGCCCAGCGTCGAGTGCCAAGTTCCGTCGGAACGTAAAAACAAAAGTAGAAGTAAAAAGGGTGGCGATGCGCCGAATTGTATTGATCGTAGCGATCGATTACATAGACCCCAGGTGTACATATTTATACCCATAGATTGATACAAGTCCTTGTCGGACAAGAAAGAAACTTTCCTAAAGATAAAAGGAAAAGATAAAGTCCTTACAGGACACCAAACACACTTTTCTAAAGATAAAAGGAAACTAACAAACTATTCCTAATTAATAGATAACTTGCCATGCCGCATTCTCTTTGAACTCGGTCTCTTCTGGATAAGCTTCCTTTAATAGATCAATTTCCTTAACCGAATATAGCAAGAATCCGACAACTGACGACTGGACAACTCTCATCGACTGATCTCAGGACTTCAAAGCCGATGCTAACTCTAAGCCGATGACTACTCCGGGCTTACCAAGTTTCACTGTTAACAATCTCTCATTTGGTTCTATAAACTATAAGAGAGATATGTAAATTTTGTGAACAATGTTCCTATCAATTTGTCGGATGAAGAAATAACCAAAATAAAAGTTGTACGTCTTGATGAGTTCTACAACTTTTATGTTTATGACTTTTTCAGTTGAAATTATTTACTACTTCAAAATATTATTCGAAGTTTTGAAATTCAATTTTTTAATTGGTAAAACAAAGTCACAAGAAAAAATGGCCAAAGTAATAGCAGTAAGAACACAATTACATGAGAGAGTATGATTTTAGAAACATTTTAAAAAAAATCATCCAATTCGGAGTTCAAAAATCATTTAGCAAAAATCAGCGGTCTCGCACGGAAAAATCGTTTTTTGGTATTGTTCTTTTCTCTACTTAGGTGGAACAAAACAAACCATATGAAAAAGATACAAGGAATAGCAAACATACAAACAAATGAAAAAAAAATCAATTAAGAAAAATAACCACTCAAATTTTTAAAAAACTTTCAATTCAATTATGAAAATTTTAAAAACTTTTAATTGAAAATTTGAAAAGTTTCAGTTCGAATTCAAAACTCTCAACTCAGATTTAAAAAATTCAACTCAAACTCTAGAACGTTTAATTCAATTTAAAAATTCTAAACTCCAATTGAAATGTTCAACCCAAAATTTAAAATATTCAACCAATTTTTAAAAATTTCAATGTGCATGCGAAAATTTGATACACATTAATTTATTTGTTTCATGATAACATAAATCTGTATGGAAAGTAAACACAACATTTTCTATCTCCTCTTGCCCTTACAAATAGAGATAAAATTTGAAAATGTTGATGTTTTGTTTTGAAAACAAATTACTACATCTCTTCCTCGATTAAGAAGCTTTGAGGGGTCTTGATATTTCGATAATTATCCATTACCGTATTCGTTTCGATTCGTATTTGCTCCGTATCTATATTCGATAATATTCGATTACGTTTTCATATCCGGGTTTCCGATTCCAATTTCGATTCCGAGAAAAAATATGAAAATGAATATGATAGAGCTAGTTTCCGACCGTATTCGATCCGTTTTCATCCCTAACTGTGCGTACCCCCGGGCCCATTTCACCGATAATGTTTGACCGTTCGTCTTATCAAAAACTTTTGTGAAATATGTAAAACTATATGTACACATAAAAGTATATTTAATAATAAATCAAATGATAGGAAAAGAATTAATAATTACTTAAAATTTTTGAATAAGACGAACGTTCAAACATGTTTAAAAAAGTTAATGACGTCAAATATTTAGTGACGGTGGGAGTATTCACCACCTACAGTTGTATAATCAGGCCTGTGTCACATGTGGTTCTTGCTTTCAGACCGAATTTTTCAACCCAATCAAGTGATTGACCCACAACTGGCAGTTTGGTTGGACTGGGCTCGTCAATGGTCTTTGTAGTGTAAGGAGTAGGTGGTGTTAGTTTGTATGGGCTGATTATGCGGACTATCAGACAGTATGTAACCATGCTCGGCCTGCGGTACATGGGCTCTGTCTCCATCTTAGCATTTGCTCTGCTATGCTTTTCCATGGTCTTATTCAATTAAGACTCAACTGCATCACTGCGCCAAATAACACATTGTAAAAAAAAAGTCAACAGTCATTACCCATACTTAAGATTTGGTTTATAATACTCTCTTAGTAATATAAAATATTAAGATTCAAATGGCATTTCTTACTTGATTCCAAACAGCGGATATTTTTTGGTCGAAGGAGCAGAGCATTCCAAAATCAATTAGTAGTACAAGATAACATGAAAAAGAGTAAGTATTTTCTATACCTGATGTATTGAGAATTTATAGCTAACATTCCTGATTGCTTCCACATAAATCTGAAGAAGTATTTTCTATAGATCTCGCTAAGCTATTAGGTTAGTGGTTTGCTGAGATAGCATACCTGCGTTAATCATACTATGAAATTACATATACCTTAATCAAACTATTATCAAATTACATATATGTAAGACGGTGTATCACAAAACTAAACATTTAACATATTTATCACAAAACAACACATTTAAGTTGTAATATAGACAATTATCATCAATTTTATCAAATAATTACAGATTATTTTTAACTCCAGACTCTAGCACAACAAGATGGTATGATAACTCTAAAATATGTAGTGTTGTGATAATATTATTACTAATATAAGTAGGTGTATGAGTATGATACTCTGCCTTATATTGTAGTAGTAATTTTGCTAAAGTTTGATCAAAGTATTTATAATTTACGAAATTTACTCAAATATACTCCCTCCGTTTTATATTATAAGTCATTTGATTTTTTTTTCCTTAGTTAAGTTTGACCAAGCTTATAGAAAAATTTAGCAACATCTAAAATACCAAACTAGTTTCATAAGATCTAACATTGAATATATTGTGATAAAGAGCTAACTTTAAAAAGACGAGCGCAATTTACGGAGGCGATGAGATGGGCGATTTCCAGTGATCGCCGTGATGGTAACACCTGCGCCACCGGGGGGTTGGGACTTCTCCCCCGGTGATGCAATTCGAGAGGAAGTTCGCCTTCGGTTTCGATCTCCGGTGCACTTCTCCTTGAAGTTCAACCCTACGCATTTTCGGTTAGTTGTTGATCTCCCAAGAGCTAATTTCCGGTCAACCAATTCTTCTGTGGCTTTGGCTTTAAGAGCCGTCATTGGTGGTTCCCCTGTGGATCTTAACGTTCAGCATTTGTTGGACCGGAGTTTCTCTTTTGATGTTTGCTCTAAGCAAGTTGGGCTATGGATTTATTGTCTTAGATCTTTTTCCTGTGATGATTTTGCCCTTCGCTTTTATCTCTGGAGAAATGGGGGTCCTAATTGGCAGTGGGAATTTGAGTCTTGGAGCCGTGATTGTGCTGATGAATGGACATTGTTCTCTTCTAAGGAAGTTCTATGGTTCACAAATGCAAATCTTATGCCCAAGCTGTTCAACATCGAGACGTCTCTGTTAAATCGGTGTTTCAGCGTTTGAAGGCCCCTCTCCAGGAGAGAAGATCGGTCTTCACGAGGCTTCAAGGGTTGAAGGTTCCTACCACCGGTGATGCTCCGGCGACCAAGTCGGTAGAGCCAATCAAGGAGGATGATCCTATTTCTGCGCGTAGCTTGAATTCAAATTTTTTGCCTTCCTGTACGCATTGTTTGGATAAGGGCCATATTGCTTCTGATTGTTCTGGGCTTGTTCGATGTCATTCTTGCCTGTAGGCTGGTCATCTGGCCCGTTTCTGTTCAGCCACCAGGCCCGCTAAGGCTCATCAACCTGTGGGGAAGCTTCCGAAACTGAGTTCTCGGAATAACTTAGTTTGGAGAGCTAAATCTTCTCCAGCCAAAAAGACGGCGGTTTCTCCCCATATCCCTTCCTCTCCCAGGAACACTATTCAATCCAATCCCCAAACTTTCCCCTCGCTTGCAATGGCTGATCTCAACCCTAACCCGCAACGTTTTCTTCGTCAAGGGCAAGTGGTTCATCAAGGTGGTAACTTGCGTGTACCGCGTGTTGATCTTACCATCCCACAGCGTCCGCCTCGACACCATGAGGATGTCTGCATTGCCATTGTGGAGCCGGCCATCCGTGAGCATGAATGGGATCATCACCGGGCTCTCATCTCGGATCATATCTTTGAAGTTCACATGTATGAGGTTCGTACTGCTTTCCGTCACCCTTCAGCAGTTGGTATGTTCCAGCTTCGCTCAGTCATGCATAGAGATGCCATGGTAAATTCGCCCCCTACTGCATATGATGGGTTGCATACTGTTGAATTTGTGAAACATGACCAAGGGCCGAACTTGTGTGCTTGCCACTTTAATCGAGAAGGCTGGTTTCTTCTTTTGGATTTCTCGCTGGATTTCGTCGATCGCCATCATATAAACTTAGCGGTAGCCGCATTTGGTCAACTTTCTTTCTGGCTTGATAGAGATCAGATGTTGGGGAGAGTGTTTGTGCGAGCAAAGTATAGAGATCTTGACTCTGTCCCCCGAAAGATAGTGTTGTAGGATCCTTTGGGTAATGGTGGTGGAGGTGAATCATGGACTATTTCTGTTTTTTACTAGATGGAGATTTTGCAGATATTCCACCTGAAGAGGATTTACCCCCTGCTGGGGCGCAGCCAGGGCCTAATGATGCCGATGACCCAGATGATGGAAATATTTGGCAGCTGGGGCATCCTGGTAATCAGGGGGGAGGGGTGATTGGGATGATCTCGTACAGCAATAGCAGGCTGCAGAAGAAGAAATAGAGGATGCTTGGGGTCAGGATTACCCAATGGGCTAGATTGAAGAAAACCCTGAGCAATTGATTGTGTTGCCTAATCAAGAGGAACAAGAACAGAACCTGATGGATCAGGGGCAACAGGTGCAGTTGTTTCTGGCCAGGCTCAAGGATATAGCTGACAGGGAAGGACCAAAGCACCCATCTTTTTATCCTATGGCAGGACTGCTGGAGAAAATTGACCACCTGTGCAAAGCTAAGGAAATCATGCGGACAGCCCAAATTCCTAGCCCCACATTTCTGCCATACAGCAGCCCTTTCATCACCCTGGTACTCCCAAAGAGGAAGGCAATGTTTGATCATGCTCCACCTGCAGTAAAAAGAGCACATTCCAGCTGGGCATTATTGCCTTCCCCCTCTGTTGATGGGCTTTCTAATCAGGAGATTTTAGATGTTACACCTTTGCAAGCCCAGCCATCAAGTCCAGAAGTCACCCCAGCAGTGCTTCAGATCCCTAAGACCCTGTGAAGAAAAGGGATGGGAGGACTATTCTATACAATACTACTAGAAGGCAGAGCTCCAGGCTCCTTAATGCCAACCAAGAGCTCAAGATTGATCATCGAATGGGAATTGGCAAACCAAGGAGAAAATAGGCTAAAAAGCTGAAGGAGTTGGCAGGTATATCAAAAATCCTTGTCCCTGGCAGCAAGATTACTGAATCTGATTTCAATGCTCTGGAAGATAATATAAACTCAGATTCTTCCCCTTCTGGTTGTTCTTTATCTTTGTTGCAAAAGATGGGGGTGGACCTATGTGGCCTGAATCCTGAGGATGTGGCCGAATCAAGCTTAGGGGGAGAAAAAAGGAAGAAGCTTCCCCGGCCAAACATGGATGATTAGGAACGATTAATGTTTCTTTGCTCAGAACAATATCTTTTGTTTTTCAGTGCTGTTGGACTATGGTCAGTGTCAGTGCTCTTTGTGTTTGCTCTGAACTTATTTTATATGGCTCTATTCAGGCTTATTTAATTAGCTCTGTATCTATGTGCACTCCTGAATGTTTTCATCATGAGTAATGTGTTTAAATCCTGGAATGTGCTGTGCTGGAATATAAGAGGCATGAATGCCGATACGAAATTGTTGTCTTCGAGGCAAAAGATAGAGGAAAGTAGTTGTCAGGTTTTATGTGTCCAAGAGACCAAAAAACAAAATTTCACTTTGGCTGATATAAAGACTTTTGCTCCTAAGCGTTTTGATACGTTTTCTTTCTCGCCCTCAAGAGGTGCTTCAGGGGGAATCTTAGTGGTATGGGCCTCAAAAGTGTTTTTGGGAACCCCAGGGCAAATAAACAGTTTTTCTGTTACAGTAAACTTTGTTTCAAGGCAATCTTCGTTTCAAGGCAATCTTCAGAAGCTTGGGCCCTAACATGCATATATGGCCCATGTAGTGGCCTAGAACGTACAGAGTTTGTTGTTTGGCTGAAAAATATTTATTTTGGGACAATGGATAACAGGATTTTTCTAAGAGACTTTAATTTCTACCGATTGTTTGAGGACAAAAATAAGCCGGGAGCCGACATGAACGATATATTCATTTTCAATGATATAATTAGTTCTCTTGGTTTGCTAGAAATCCCTTTAAAAGGGAGAAGTTTTACCTGGAGTAATATGCAGAGCAGTCCCCTCTTGGAGAGGCTTGATTGGGTCTTTACAAGTCCAGCTTGGACTTTGGTTTTTCCAAACACTATTGTCCACCCCCTGACCTGTAATATATCAGACCATGTGCCCTCTGTAGTTCAAATTGATACCAAGATCCCAAAGTCTCCAATTTTCATATTTGAGAATTATTGGGTTGAAATGGAAGGATTCTTTGAGCTTGTTAGCAGAATTTGGTCAATAGACCCTGGTTATGAAGATCCGGCAAAATGCATTAGCTTCAAGCTAAAATATTTGAGAAAAAGTTTACTGCATTGGAGCAAAAACTTGTCTAAGTTAACTGCTCTTTTGGTTAATTGTAATGTTGTGATCAATTTCCTAGACCTAATAGAAGAGCATAGGCCCTTGTCCATCCTTGAATGGAATTTCAAGGAAATTGTCAAAATGCAGGTTTTTAAGCTTCTTGAGTTTAAAAGGCTTTATTGGAAAAAAAGGTGAACGAATAGGTGGATGTTATTGGGTGAGAAAAATACTAAATTCTTCCAAGCCATTGCTACTGAAAGATATAGATCGAACTCAATTTCTCAGGTGCTGGATCAGCATGGGCAGGTAGTCACTGAGCACAATCACAAAGCAGATTTGTTCTTCCATAGTTTCAAAAACAAAATGGGGATTTCTCTCTTGCCTCCAATGAACTTTAATTTGAGGGTTCTTTTCCCCAATCCGAAAAACTTGGATTGTTTGGTGGATCAGTTCTACACTCAGGAGATGGACAGTCTTATTAATATAATTCCATCAGATAAAGCACCTCGCCCTGATGGGTTTAATGGGTTTTTTCTTAAGAAATGTTAGTCAATCATATCACAGGACTTTTATAGGTTAGCAGCTCACTTTCATGCCTGCTATACTGATCTGCAGCCGATAAACATGTCTTACATAACCTTAGTGCCAAAAAAGTCTTCTCTAGAAATAGTAAATGATTACGGGCCAATTTCACTGATGGGCATTAGTTTAAAGTTTGTAACCAAATTGATGGCAGATAGGTTACAGAGTGTAATGCCCAAACTGGTTCATGAAAACCAATATGGTTTTATTAAAGGCAGAACAATTCAAGACTGTTTAGCATGGTCTTTTGAATATATCCATCAATGTCAGCAGTCAAAGAGAGAAATAATATTGCTAAATCTTGACTTTGAGAAAGCATTTGATTCTATAGAGCACTCTGCCTTGATATCCATTATGAAATGTATAGGGTTTCCTGAAAAGTGGCTGCAGTGGATACAGATGATCTTTTCTTCGGCACATTCTTCAGTACTGCTCAATGGGGTACCTGGAAACTCTTTTAAATGCAAAAGAGGGGTTAGGCAAGGAGACCCACTCTCACCATTGCTCTTTGTTCTTGGTGCTGAATTGCTGCAGAGAATAGTTAACAAAGCTTGCTCCCTAGGTCTGTTGACCAAGCCAATTAATGAACTTGATGAAAGGGGTTTCCCAGTAATACAGTATGCTGATGACACTTTAGTCCTTCTCAAAGCATCGCAGAGAGAGGTGTTTTGTTTCAAG
This sequence comes from Oryza meridionalis, assembly GCA_000338895.3. Lineage (NCBI taxonomy): Eukaryota > Viridiplantae > Streptophyta > Magnoliopsida > Poales > Poaceae > Oryza > Oryza meridionalis. The sequence continues at coordinate 20,966,905 of CM002529.2, read as the reverse complement.
GCTTTGTTGAATTCTTTTGCACACTCTACTGGCCTCAAAGTAAATTACCATAAGTCCTGTCTCTACCCAATCAATTTATCTAATGAGAATGCGGTGCTTTTTTCTAGTCTGCTTGGGTGCACCATGGGCACAATGCCTTTTACTTATTTGAGTTTGCCCATGGGGACAACTAGGCCAAGGGTAGTGGACTTTGCACCTTTGTTAGACAGGATAGAGAGAAGATTAACAGCAGGCTCACAATTTCTGCCACAAGGAGGGAGACTCACATTGATAAACTCTGTGCTTTCCTCAATCCCAACATACTACACGTGTTTTTTGCAGCTGCCTGTCTCAGTGGTTAAAGCTATTGATACTGCAAGGAAAAATTGCCTTTGGAGGGGAAACAACCCAAATTCAACTAGGAGATCTCTTGCTTCTTGGGATCTAGTGTGCAGACCAAAGGATAAAGGTGGTCTAGGAGTCATCAATCTAAGAGTACAGAACATAGCACTTCTGCTTAAGCATCTAGTCAAATTTTACAAATGACAGGATCTGCCGTGGGTTCAACTAATATGGAACTCTTATTATAGCTCCAAAGTGCCACATTTAGTTTGGAATAAAGGCTCTTTTTGGTGGAGAGATATAGTGGCTCTGTCTAATGTCTTCAGGGGAATTTCAAAATGCCACATTAGGACTGGATCGTCAGCTCTTTTCTGGGATGACATTTGGAATGATAAGATAAGAAGCAATGCTTTTCCATCTTTATATATGGTTGATTTAGATAAAACCCTCTCTGTTAAACAAATGTGCTCTACTCCTCTTGAGGATTGTTTCTTACTGCCTCTGAACACCCAAGCTTATGGAGAATTCACTGTTCTAGAGGAGGAATGGTCATCTCTCTCTTTGCACAATGGTAAGGGTGATGAATGGTCTTTCATCTGGAACTCTGATAAATACACAGCTAAGAGGTTTTATAAGCTCACTTACTCAAATGTGTATGTGCCAAGGCCTTTTGTCTGGATCTGGAAAACAAGATGTGTAATGAAGATAAAAGTTTTTGCTTGGCTATTATTCAGAGACAGACTTAACACAAGAGATATGCTTGATAGACGGCACTGTGCGAAGGAAAATGATGACCTCACTTATGAATTATGCATGAATAATATCAGAGAGACAAGAGAGCGTCTAATTTTTTCCTGCCCTTTCAATCAACAGTGCTGGCAGCATTTGGGAATTGCATGGAATCCTGATCTGGACTTTTTTCAGATGGTAGTTTTGGCTCGCATTCAGTTCAATCAGAAAGGTTTTTTGGAAATTTTCTTCATTGCTGCTTAGTACATTTGGAAGCAAAGGAATGGGAAAATCTTTTGAAATGAGCTTCCCTCGTTCAGTTCTTGGAGGGCTTTATTCGAAGCCGATGTTCTTTTGCATTTGTGCAGAATGAAGGATCCCCTAAAACAGATAGTTTTTTATTGGTTACAAACAGTGTAATCTTTTAATCCTTTTGTTTCCCTTTTGATCTCTTGTAATTTGTAAATAACTTTTTTTTATTATTTATAAAATCACACTGCGAGGCAAAGTTCTGGCAGTATTTCCAGTCAAAAAAAATATATATTTTGATAATATGTTTGTTTTGTGTTGAAAATACTATTATATTTTTCTATAAACTTAGTCAAACTTAATTTAAAAAAAATAAACAACTTATAATATGAAACGGAGGGAGTATAATATATATGGATCAGTCCATGGGACAATCCCATAGAGGAGATTTTGACAACTTAAACAAGGGATAAAATTGATCCAAGAGCGAAAAGGACAAAATTGAGTACCCTCCCATAAATAATCACTGGCATATATTTATATATAAATACTTGGGCGTCAAGCTAACTAAATAACAAGTTTGACCCAGACTCTGTAAAATTTTCCACATCATTAATTACTCAACTAGAATATCAGGGCTGCTAAGTGATAACAACTGCGCAAGCAAATATCAAGGCTGCTACGTGATACTCCCGTCATTCCATAATATAAAACACAACCTTTTTTTTAGATTTTCTATAATATAAGACATACATACATGTAGGCAATTAACTATAACCCCTTCTCCATTAAATTATTACTTTTTAAAATTCTCCACTCTCATATTCTCTAGTTCTATAAGATACATGCATTGTATTTATTAGGATGATCTAAACTACAAGATGATAATAATTATTTTTTTAGTTTTTGGGTTAGGGGTGGTTATACCTTAAATTTTGGAATGGAGGGAGTGCTAACTAGAATATCAGGGCGTCGATCGTTTGAGCAAATAAATTAACCCCAATGGATTCTGTTTACAGATCGATGTCAAGTTCTCAACTCCTATTGGACAAAGAAGAAATAATAAGTATTAAGAAATTGAATTAGTTAGTGCATGCATATATATTCTACTTAGCAAACATCAATATTATTACCAAAGATATGTATAGTCACGGAGGATTATGTCAGACATGACGAACATTTCTGCATGCCAGCTTAATTCACTTCTGACTTTACTTAGTACTCGTATTAAACCATTGTAACAATACTTATATTATAGTCGTTGACAAAGCTCAAAAACGTTGGCGGCCATGATCTCGATCTCTCTTCCTCCTGTCGTACATATTTATATACGCGGCAAAACGGCACATGGACTCGTCGTCGTCGTCGCCGTCGTCGCAAAATAGCTCGTTCTTGTGTTCGTCGGAGTCGTCGTGATCGATGAGCGGCGCCGGCGTCGAGACATGCTGTGGCGGCGGCGGCGGGCAGGCGGCGGCGTCGTCCGGCCCGCCGCCGCGCGGGTTGATCGTCGTGTCGGCCGTGTTCCTGTCCATCTTCCTCGCCACGTTCCTCACCCTCATGTCGCTCGCTTTCTGCTGCTGCCGGAGGTGGAGGGAGCGCGATGCGGTCTCTGGCTACGTCGACGGCGAGGGCGCGGTCGTCGTCGTCGCTGCTGGCGAAAGCGGCGGCGGCGAGCCGTTCCCGGTCGAGGCCCTCCCCCTTGCCTACGCTTATGTAGTCCGAAGCTCCGAGGACGGTGGCGCGACGGCCACGGCGGCGAGCGGCGGCGGGCGGGAGTGCGCGGTGTGCCTGGGCGCGGTGCGGGAGGGGGAGATGGTGCGGCGGCTGCCGGCGTGCGAGCACGTGTACCACGCCGACTGCATCGACCGGTGGCTCGCCGCTCACCGGACGTGCCCGCTGTGCCGGCGTGAGCTTGATCCGGGCAAGCTGGCGGCCGGAGCACCGCCGGCGCCGACACAGCAACAAGTTGATCCAACTGATCGGTTGCCGGTTTAAGTAAGATAGTTAACTCTGAACCCTGAAGTAGGGATCAGGGATGATCGATGTATATGTGAAATTAACTACTTCCGTTTTATATTATAAGTCGTTTTAAATTTTTTCTTAGCAAATATTTTTTAAGTTAATCAAATTTATAGAAAAATTTAACAGCATTTTTAATACAAAAGAAATATGTTATCAAAATATATTTAATATTTTATTTAATGAAACTAATTTGATATTGAAAACTTCGTGTGTTGACGTGCATCATGTATTGGGAATTTCAGTCGGAAATATCACACAAAGAAGCTAGCAAAGAAAGAGAGAAATTTGGTGATGTGATTAGATCAACGAATTTTGGTACACAGACACAAGCGGTCAGATTTCTGGCGTGTCTTGCATAACCAGAGGATAAATTTAATTCATTTAACTCGGTAAGTGTGGTCTATTGTACCAATTTAAGAACAGGAATTAGTAAGTGACAGTTGTATTATGTATGTTAACTCAGGGATATGTAGGATTTGTATGTGATGAAACGCTTCAAGGATGCCGAATCATAAAGGGGAGTTAGCATAGATTTTGTTCAATTCTTTACATGCTATAGGATTAAGAAGGCCACAAAGCAAGATTTAGTGGCTATATTTAACTTATCTCTTCTATCTATAGAAATCAAATTGTATTTGGTATACAATTAGTGAACAAATGCTATACACGTTATAAACTTATAATCTCAATTGTACGGAAGAAAAACATAGTGACTCCTTCTGTCTTTAATTTATTTTAAGTGTACCAGCGGGTATCACGAAATAATACTCTTAAAATTCGATATATAACAAAACATAAATATTTGACATTTATATAACAAAATTCGATCCAACTCTTAAAATTCCAACTATCAATTTTATATTAGAATAAGTTTACAATAAAATATAATAAAATTTTGATATTATGATACTAGATTTTGGAGGAAAATCGACGTACGTATACCATTTTCTTTAAACTAAACATTTAACAAGTTATTGTGTGTTGGAATTTTATGAATACTAGAGCGAGTAATTTGAATCACCGTATAATCCATATGCTACTAAACTAGTTCATGAAAGAAAGTAAATATATGTACAAAGTACTTGAGCAAAATCGATATCAATCATCTAAACTGAAGAAGTGAACTGGATCTAAATTGAAATCTTCTAATTAGTGTAACCCTTTTTTACGCAATTCAGGATACTCACACGCAATTACACAACTAAATTATTCAACTCAACGAGTGTGAGGACACTTACCCAGTTACATGGCTAATTAAATATGTATATACTCCCTCTATAACGTTGAACTAACCAACTTCAAACATTTAGAGAAGGCGTAGTAGTTTATATTATTGGGCTCACTAAGGATACGGACACGGACACAATTAATCAACACGACTAAATTATTTCGTAACAAAACAACATAAAACAATCGATCACCGCTTCCAATATTTGGCTTCTTAGCGATCAGTCTTGAATCTCTTGATCTGATAGGCTCATATTCGGATTTGGGCTCTGGGCTCTGCGTGCGTTTGATCATCGCTTTCGCCTGACAATCCACCTCGATTATTACGTCAATTTTCTCAGCTAATTCTTTTTTAAGAATTACACATTATAACGTATACACTCACAACGCACATATACTCACCCCTATAAACATCTTAGAAGACTGTACGGACAAATCCATCCTAAAAATTAACGAAGACTTATGACCACTAGGCTACATGCGCTTTTGCCTGCACGCCACGATGAGGCATCACGCCGCGGCATTGCTCGCTCAGGGCTTCGAAAGCCTGCACCGCCATGAGGGCGCCGGCGCCGGCGAGCCCCGCGGCGGCCGCGTCGGCCGGGACGGCCGGCGCCGAGCTGCCTCGCGACGTCGGCGAGCGGGCCCCTGAGCTCCCCGGCCAGCAGCCTGACGTCGTACACGTGATGCCCCAGCAGCGAGGGCGGCCGAGGCTGGCGGCGCCGACGCCCGACCATGGGAGGGCGTTGAAGTCCATGCCGCGGCGGCGGAGGTAGTCGACGGAGCCCGGCTCGCACATGTCGCCGTCGGCGGCGAGGTCGAACTCGTTCAGGTTGAACTCCCAGGCGAAGCGGCCGCCGTCGGCGGTGCGCACGGCGAGGCCGAGCTGGAGGGGCTTGAGCTCGTCGGCGTTCGCCCTCACCACCTGGTACCGCTCCTCGGCGGTGAGGTCGTAGTAGCAGCGGCGGTCGCCGGCGCCGCCGGCGGCGGAAACGACGCAGCCCGGATACTGGACGTTAATGGCGGCGTAGACGGCGCGCGGCGCCACGGCGCGGAGGATGGCCGACTCGGCGGCGAAGTTGTCCGCCCACACGGACCGGACGGCGGCGGCCATAACGATCGAGACAATGGCGAGATTAATTCCTTTCGATCGAGAAAAGACGTAGCAAATTAAGCGTGATTAGGGCATTCCTAACCCAATGGCTAGGATAGTGTCCATAATATTAAATAAGTTACCACCTAGAAAAAAAAATGATGTAGCAAGTGAATAAATGAGAAAAAAGAAGGAAATCATGTCTTACATGAGACATGGTTTCTACACAACATCCAAAACATCATGTGAGATAAATAGCATTAAATTGAAATATAGAATAGTGGTGTTTGTATAGGAAGAGTAGTGTCTAGTATTAGTTTCTTGATAATGTGAAGTTTATAAAAAATATGTCTTAGGGTTTAGAATTTAGGGTTTAAGGCTAGTGGGTTTAGGGTTTAGGGTTTAGGGTTTGGGTTTAGGCGATCGTGGTAGATCGTGGTAGATCGCCGATTCCGACATCGAATCGCTCTGTTAATTAATAGCGAGTGCATGCATGTATATGTGTATTAAATTCGGATTTTGATTCTGTTTTTTCAACCGAGATTAGTGGGGCCTGAGGTGGTATATATGGTCATTTCATTTGTGTATTACTTTTTTTTCATAATCTAGTTAACTTCGTACATTGTGTACATGAACGATTATTGCTTAATTACCAAATCTATCTAGCTAGATTGACGCGCAAGTTTTGCTATGCGATTGACGCGCAACAAACGTGGTCTTTTCCCAAGTACACCACAACAATGTCGTTTTGTCTATGGACACTAGAGAAATATGGCGTCTAGAGGCAAAGTGGTCTTTCATGACAATTCTCTCTTCAAAATATCTAAAAATAATAAAATAGAAGTACGCAAGGTTATCCGCTATTTAATTTATAAGTGGATTTATGGGTCGATCCACTTAATTAAACCCTTAATATTGTTGATCATCCAATCTAAAAATGGGATGCCTCAAATTGCAGTCCAAAACTATATAAAAATTACAGTTAATTAAGCATGTGGTGTTACTTAGTGAAAATAATAGAGTAAATTGCATTCATAGTACATTAACTTGGCAAGTTTGTGCAATTTAGTGTAAGAACTTGAGAAATGAGTATGCTAGAACAACAACTTGCCAAGTGGGTATAACTTAATACAAGAACTTAATAAATGAGCTTATGGGTACAATTACTTAAAAGATGGGTGTGATTTTGGTATAATAACTTGAGAAGTGGTGTAAAAAGTTAATTATTTTTAGTATTTTTGGTTATATGTACTCAATTGTTAATATACTTATGTAGATTTGTACAAGCATATTTTGTTTTGTCATTCTAGTAATTAAAAGTCAAACAAATTTTATTGCGTAGGAATTTTCTAGTTGGTATTCGAGATGGGGAAAAAATATCTAAATCAATGGTGCAAATTAGGTGAGCAATATATTCTTACATATTACATCAAACATTGTAGGATTATATCTACGGGGTTGCTATGTGATGACATATTAACATTGTGAAAAAACTTACATAGCACTCATTAACCAAAATAGCACATATCTAGGGAAGCTATTGCATCAAAATACTAAATTATTAAATTCGTGTATTAAAGCGTACCTACTTACCAAGTTATTGAACTTATACATCACATTCTCAATCTCAAGTTCTTGTACTAAATTACACTCACCTATTAACTTGTTGTACCATAGATGTAATTTACTCAAAATAATATGTAACTTCGATCTAATGGTGGGTATGACCGGAGCTCGGTTGTCCCCTATCTGCTGGCAAACTACTCCCATCGGTCATAAATATTTAACGTGCAGGTAGATTTTGACCACATCTAATTGAAAAGTTACTCTGTAAATATTATTTATTATATTATGACTTATTTTATTATTAAATATACTTATATTTTTCATATTCACAATAATTTTCAATAAGACAGGAATTTAAACAACTATGAGATATACCTCATATATTTATATTCCAAAACGACAAAAGTGATGACGCTTTGATCGAGTGCGAAGTTTGCGTTGTGGCTACCAACCAGAACAAGCCTAGGACACCGTGCAATTGCTACACCCCAAAGGATACCGTACCAACCGTGACGCGCGGTTGATGATCCCTGCAATGTAAAACGAGAGAACACTGTAAGAACAAGATAAGATGCAATCTAAATATTATGAATAGGTGATTAAGCATAAAGGAAAAGTTGCGATTGAAGTGGTAGATCTAATCGACCTGGCAAATCAACACACTCTGAATCTATAGTCGCCGACTATTCGAGCAAGGATTAGAGACAAGGTGAATGGCACTTGGCAAAATTTAACTAAACAAAACCTAATTGTTTTAGAGGGTGTGCATAGATGTTTATAGAAGAAAATAGATCTAGGGTTAAATGCTAATTCATGGAGGTGGAGGGAGACACTTCCAAGATGGGTCTAGTCTATTAAAGGCCCAAGGCCCAAGTTCGATTTCAGCAATAACACTTCCTTATTTTGACGATTCCCATTGACTCGGAAGGAATTTGGATATGAGACTGGATGTGTTTCAAAGGTAGGGAGATAAACTTTCCAGTCTAAGATCACCCAAATCGGAATTGGCATGAAGATACTAAGTCCGTTTGAAGTCATTGCTATCTACGGAAGCCGAACTGGATTCCAAAACTTATTGGACTTTAATATCTTGTAGATCCTCCATTCACCCGATGCGTTCTTTGGCAATGTTTTATATTTCTCATGTTTGGTTGTATGTATATACTTGATGGTCACATAAAAAAGTTACAGTGAAACTTATAACAATATAATTTCGTTGACAATGAGATGTAAATTATACCAAATAATAAACGAGTAAGAGCATAATATCATATTATACCGCAGTGAACAAATATAGGACTAAAATATACATTTCTATTAAAAAGTGAGTGCAGAAAAAACAAGAATTTGAATTTTGTCTATGGTTATATTGTAAATTAGGATTCTCAAAATACAGGAATGCGAAAAATATAGGATTAGAGTGACATGGATTAAAAAACAAAAATAAAACTATAGGAATGATCGTTTGATTGTAGCACATAAAAATCATAAAAATCAAAAGATGTAGAAGTAGAAGTGTAGTACAGCACACTAAAGCTCGGGAGTCAGGGACGAGAGAGGCCTTGGGAAGTCGACTCTCTGTCAGGTCCTGTTCATTTCTCCAATATGAGTTGAATGAAGATGAAGATTTTCGTGGCACGCTTTTCAAAGTACTAAACGGTGCGTTTCGTGCGAAAACTTTCTATATGAAAGTTATTTTAAAATATCAGATTAATCCATTTTTTAAGTTTGTAATAATTAAAACCTAATTAATCATACGCTATTAACACCTCGTTTTACGTGAAATATTTAATATTTATCTTCATATTCATCTTCGGAAGATTCAAACACTACCTCGATTAGTCTCAGTACTCTCAGACACATGTGAGATGTGACCCTGTGAGACCTATCACCCACCTCATGTATTTCGGTACACCCACAGAAACAGGAATCCTAGATAAAGTTCATCCCTGTAGCTACTAGGGAAGTGTAGTTAATGTTAATTATATCTTCTTTTATGAAGCCATATCATCCTAATTATTTTTAGTCTTGAGATAATTTGTCAAGAGTGCAAATTGCTCCTCTTCTTAATGAAAAAACACACTATACATCACAACTATTTATAACTTCTACATAATTTCAAGGTAAAAGATAGCATATAAAAGAAAATTGATATGGCAAGTAAGAAAGTAAATTTTATAACTGATATATACTATTTTTGTCGTATGATTCTCCCACAGTAATGTTTAGGTCTCTATATAGTATTGGGAATAGTCCCGCATTGTTTATTTAGGGGGAATTAAACCAACTTAAAAGTAGGGGGAGTCTCTCACCTCTTGAGCTATCTTTTGGGGTGTAGCAAGGCTTCCTCCCGGTTGGACCAACGTCTTCCGGTTTTGGGCTAACAAATGGTATCAGAGCCAAGCCCACAATCTCTAGTGCTTGTGTACACTCAGGATGGTGTAAGCACAAAGCCTAGTAGACTGCAGGTGTGAGGCCCGTATGTGCCCATATGTGGGGTCGGTCAGTGACCGCAAGTGAGGCCGGTCAGTGCCGAGGGGCACAAGTGTGAGGCCGGTCAATGCTGAGGGGCACCAATGTACCCATATGCGGGGTCGGTCAGTGATTGTAGGTGTGAGTTTCATATGTGCCTGTGTGTGGGGCCGGTCAGTGCTGAGGGACACCAATGTGTGTGACGGGGGAAATTGTTAGGAATAATCACATATTACTTATTTAGGGGGAGTTAAACCAACTTTAAATTTAGGGGGAGTTAAACCAACTTTAAAGTGGGAGGAGTCTCTCACCTCTAGGAATAGTCACACATTACTTATTTAGGGGAAGTCTCTCACCTCTTAATCTTAAGACTTTTTCTCGGCCAACGTCTTTCGATTTTAGGCTTTGATCAAGCTAACTGGTACACGCACTAATTTACAACTTACACTAAAGATAAACAATAAGATTAAGTCTAAAATATAGTACAAGACACTGGTCACTTGTGGAGACACAGCCGAGAAGTCCCGGGATGTACGTTCGAATATTGATGCACATCATGTGGTGCAAATGCACCTGGCGTGTTAAAAAACACCTAACGATTACTACGGTGGCTGATCGGCAACTCTCACGGCTTGCAGGGCAGCGACGGCGGCGGCGGAGTCCACCGGAGTCCGGCACACCGGGCAAGTCCCCTGCGACGTGATCAGCCACTTGTCGATGCACCTCGCGTGGAACAGGTGCGTGCACGCCGGCAGCTGCTTCACCACCTGCCCTCGCCGCACCTCGCCGAGGCAGATCGCGCACTCGCCATCGCCGTCGCCGTCGCCGTCGCCGGCGGCCTTCTTGCTCCACGCGTACGCCGGCAGGACGGCGACGACGAAGACCGACGACGACGACGCGCCAAGCCCACGCAGATCACCTTCTGCGGGCGCCTCGCGCGGGAGCGCCGCCGGCTGTTGCAGCGGGAGATCAGCTGTTTGAGCTGGGTCTGCGGCGGCGGCGGCGGCGCCATCGACGGCGTTGTCCCTGGGCGGCAGCTGGAGGCAGAGGAGGACCGTGACCGAGGCGAGAAGCAGGAGCACCCAGCGTGCTCCGGCGAGGTACAGCATGACGCCGACGACGGCGCCGGCGGGGAGGACGACGACCAGCGCCCGGTAATTGAACTCAGGTCTCGTGATCATCATGGATGGTGGCGCGGCGTCACTTCCAGCTAGCAGCTAGCTATAGCACAAATCCCCCTCCCTCCTAATTTCCTAAACCTTATTTACTGCACGACACGTACGGAGTTGATAACTAATTAAATGGATATATACATATAAGAAGTGTGATAAATTGACAAATGCTTTGCTTGATCCTAACCAAATCCTAGGATGGATCGACGTTGGGTACAAGAAGCATGTATGCCTCAAAGTTCTCGCCCGATCTTGCTCTGTCTTGACTTGTCCACGTAAGTGCAATCAGTGTTAGTACAGTACTTTATTCCCTCCGTCAAAAAAAACTTAATCCTTGGGTTTCCGAGTCTAACGTTTGACCGTTCATCTTATTTAAAAAAATTAAAAAAATAAGTCATGTATAAAGTATTATTCATATTTTATCTTCTAATAATAATAAAAATACTAATCATAAAATTTATATAAGACGGATAGTCAAACGTTGGACATAAGAACCGAAGAATTCGGCTGTTTTGGGACGGAGGGAGTATGAGACACATGCCAGTCCAAAGGAAATCAGGACATCATATATATATATATCGTCGTTGTTAAGAAATATATCATTGTTGTTAACAAATTAATACTACCTCCGTTTCAAGTTATAAGACTTTCTAACATTATCCATATATATATATATATATGCGCCTATACTTAAATTTGTTTGGTGCTCCATGGTGCCCGGGCTACATGATTCAAATTGAGTATATACTCAATTTAAATTAGTATGAATTTTTTTAAAATGTTTAAGTATTAACATTAACTACTTTACTAACTAGTTCAAAACAAGTTTTAACTAAATTTAAACATATTTTTATTAGAATTTGATTCTCGGTATATAGCATCCAAACATATAATTAGTTAGGTATGTAATATTGGATTGTGAAATAAAGTTAAATTTGAGTTGTTTTGTTGCTAGGTATAGGTATGAATCGAATACTTACAACTAGGTATATACTCACAATTTGAAATTTTTGAAAAATTTGAGCGAATTTGTATATTTCATACCATGGTGCCCGGGCACCATGGTGCCCCATATGAATGTCATATATATATATATGTGTGTGTGTGGACAATGCTAAAAAGTCTTATAATATAAAACGGAGGAAGTACTAAGTAATGGCTTTTCAACGCGGTCAATTTTTTTTAGAAAAAAATCCTAAATGTTTTTGTGCTACCGAAAAATGCAGAACAGGTGACAGCAAAAGAAGTGATCCCACCAACACAACAAGCAAGTCGCCGGTGGGTGATACGCATAAAAGGAGAACCCCATAGTGGGGGAAATCAGTTGTGACTTGTGAGAGATTGATGTGCTCCGTTCTGTTAGAGGCGGCTAAACCGGGACATTTAATTATTTGTTACTGTTAAGATGTGTCAATTAAGGTCCTGTTTAGTTCCTCGAAAACTTTTCACAAAAACATCACATCGAATCTTTGGACACATGTATGGAGCATTAAATATAGATTAAAAAAAACTAATTGCACAGTTAGGGAGGAAATCGCGAGACGAATCTTTTGAGGCTAATTAGTTTATAATTAACCATAAGTGCTACAGTAACCCACATATGCTAATGATGGCTTAATTAGGCTCAAAAGATTCGACTCGCGGTTTCCAGGCGAGTTATGAAATTAGTTTTTTCATTCGTGTCCGGAAACCCCGTTTGACATCCGGTCACACGTCCGATGTGACACCCAAAAATTTCCGTTTCACCAACTAAGCAGGCCCTAAGGATTGTGTACGGCATCTGGATGCAGTGGTAAATCCTTTAGAATCACTCGTAAGAGTGGCAAATAGTTAATTATTCCAGCTAAACCCAGGCAGAAATAGGGAGTGAGAAGAACCTCATAATAGCAGGTACAATAGCAGGCTATAAGCCAGCTGCAAACATATTTTAAGGAGATAAATAAGGAGAGAGAAGAACAGCGGGCTACAGATTTGTAGCCAGCTGTATTACGGACTCCAAGACACTGTGTGTGTATGACAGGTGGGACCAGATATTAATAGTGTAGTATGTAACTATTGTATGGATGACCTATTAGATTGGCTATAGATGAATTGGAGCTAGTAGTTGGCTATACTATTAAACTTGCTCTAAGGATCGGTTCACCATGAAGTCCCTCACAAAAAGCAGGCGGGAAAAATAAAAGCTCCAATCCTAGTCCCTTCGCTTCCTTCTCCGACGGCCTCTCAATCGTCGGTGTAGGGGAGGGGGTCTGACTCAAGATAGTTTTAGATGTAGCCTTGTATTTTTATTCTTTGTGTAGCTCAAGAGGGTCGTCTACGTTCGACTCTTCCTGTCTCTGCTTGACGGACATGACGAATCTTGGCTTCTTGTCTATGCTTGACGGACATGATGAATCTTGGCTTCTTGTTAGCATCGTCTTATAATCCAGTCAATGTTGGTTTCACCTCTAACACCACCATTTAGTTGAGAGTTTTGCTGTTTAGCTTAGGGTTGAGGGCTTATCCTCTAGCACGTCAAGCAAAAGGTTGCGCCGGCTGTTTCTCATCTCCAACAAGTCTCCCACACCTACGGTAATCATCTGCTTCATCTCCAAAGATAGTTTTACAAAAGTTAGCTGATGATTTCTCCTGTAGACCAATGTGGCTTCAAACTTTGTCAAGAGATCCCGTTTACGTATGCTCCTTGTCTCCACCCATTGCAGCTAACCATGGTTTTTCTGTTCGTGCCATTGCCGTGCATAAGGATACGTCTATTGCCGATGTGGTCGTTGCATGCCATGCATAAGGATACGCCTATTGTCGATGTGGTCGTTGCAACGACTTGATTGATTTTTAATGTATCTAGGCTGTGTTTAATTACCTTTAAACTTTTAAAAATTCCGTCACATCAAATATTTAGATACATATATAGAGTATTAAATGTAGACGAAAAAAACCAATTACACAGTTTGCATGTAAATTACGAGATGAATCTTTTGAGGCTAATTACGCCATGATTTGACAATGTAGTGTTACAGTAAAAAATTGCTAATGACATATTAATTAGGCTTAATAAATTCGTCTCATAGTTTACAGACAGAATCTTTAATTTGTTTTGTTATTGGTCTACGCTTAATATTTCAAATGTACGTTTGTATACTTAAAAAAAATTGGTTGTGGAACTAAACACGGCCCTATTAACGGGGTGTTTGGAAACTAGAGACTAAAATTTAGTCCATGTTATATCAAATATTTGAACACTAATTTAGAGTACTAGACATAGATTAATTACAAAACACATTTCATAACCTTAAACTAATTAATGAGACGAATCTATTGATTTGCTAATCATGGATTAATTAGGCTAAAAAAAACCATCTCGCAGATCTATACCTACTACCAAATTAAAAAATATGCAAGGTTTCCATAAAAAAATTTTCGTCCGTCTCTTTTTTTTCCCGATTCAGTTTTTGCTTCGTTTTTTTCGCTATTTTTCTCTTTTTTCCGATTCGTTTTTTTTTCCCGATTCAGTTTTTCCCGTGATTTTTCGCTGTTTTTCTTTTTTTCCGATTTGTTTTTTTCGTGTTTTCTTTTGTTGTTTTTTTCATCCGGTTTTTATCAAATCAATCTGTTGCACACTTGCACTTCAATCTATTTTCTCTTCTGTTTTCTACTCTCATTGATTGCAAAAATCGATTCCCCACTCCACCCTTACCATTTTTCTTACGATTTCCTCTTTTAATTCACTGGATTTAATCTCATTTGTTGATGATGGTCGTGCGGCCGTTTTTATCCCAAATTTTGTGGATTCGTTCCGATTTTGAAAAAAAAAAGCAAAGGGTAGATCGAGTTTCAATCTATATCCTCTTGTGTTTTCTCCTCCCATTGATTACAAAAATCGATTCTCTACTCCAATCTTACCATTTTTCTCACGATTTCCTCTTTTAATTCACTGGATTTAATCTCATTTGTTGATGATGGTGGGCCGGCCGTTTTTATCCCAAATTTTGTAGATTCGTTCCGATTTTGGAAAAATAGGGAAAGAGTAGATCGAGTGGATAAAAAACCCTCAACTGATAAAAAAAATTCGGATTTGATGGAGAGGATCGGCTCCAGCATAAGGGCAAGGTACTTGCTGGATCGACGACAGGCTAGACCCAAAACCAAGGAACAATCGATGACAAGGCCTATATTTTATTTTTCAATTATACTGTATAGCGATCATAATATTTTAATTCATTGCACGATTTTATCCGTTGTTCTTATTTATGAAATTTGTTTTTTATTAGTCTATATTTAATATTCCAAATTAGTATCTACACATCCGATGTGACATGGAATAAAAAGTTTTAGCCATATCTAAACACCCCTTTGCATATGTTACTCAAGTTTTTTTTGGAATTGTTATGCACCTGCGCCGACGACCGACACATCAACACCATACATCGTCGCTGTTATGAACGGAGTCCTCATATCAGGCTATCAGCTGGCCCTATAAACCCTCCTCATCAGAATTAGTGCTCATATCAGGCTATCAGCTGGCCCTATAAACCCTCCTCATCAGAATTAGTGCTCATATCAGGCTATCAGCTGGCCGGCTGGCCCTATAAACCCTCATCAGAATTTTCCCTCATCCAAATTTTTTTATAATGTTTCACGTTTTATTAAAAGTTTAGTATAAATATGTAAAAGTATAAATTAGGATTATAGTTTTTTAAGATAAAACTAGTCATAAAATAAATAATGTTTAGGGCTTATTCGCATCAGAGTAACCTCACAGGATTTTTGGAGAAATACTGTACATAGGAATTTTTTCCTTTCCTGTCATTCGGATCATGAAAACTGGTTGTAGGAAATCCAAAGGAAATTCGGATCATGAAAACTGGTTGTAGGAAATCCAAAGGAAAGTTACCTTTACCTTTGATGCCGATTTCACAGGAAAAGTACATAAAAAAATCTTAAGCTCTTATCTATCCACCTTGATCTCTTTTTTTCTTCCTGCATGCAAATTCCTCTTATCTATCCACCTTGAGCTCTTCTCTATCCACGGTCTCTTTTTTTCTTCCTGCATGCAAATCCCTCTTATCTATCCACCTTGAGCTCTTCTGCATTCCTGCATGCAAATCCCTCTTATCTATTCTTCTGCATGGCAATCAATTTTGTATTTTGTTTTTCATTCCTCTATTTTACATTTAAATTCCTGTCATATTCCTATACTTTTCTTATCCTATGTTTTTCCTATAAGCCCTTATATAATTTTTAAAGAGTAGACAAAAATGGTTAAAACTGAGATTATAGGGTTGTAAAACCAATCAATTTTGTCTTGTGCCCATCTTACATCTCAGCAGTAAGCTGATCAACAAATAAGGAGCACATACGAATTTTCTTTTTATAAGACATAATTTCCCTCGCAGTCTATTTAAAATTCAGATTATTTTTCATTTCTTATATAAAAATTGCTTAAGTCAATTTGACTCTGTCCAAAAGAAATCCAATCCTACACTCTCTCCAAACAGAATCCAATCCTAAGCATAAATCTGACACTTACATTTTTTTTTAAGATTTGCACTTGTAAAAATTCAGATTTATTCTCAGAACTAAGTTTTTTGTGAGACCATTTTCAGAACGGACGTCAGAATTAAGTTTTTTTATGAGGTAGGGAGTAGATGAGTGGATGCTGTCATTTCAAGTTCAGCAATTTTACTTTTAGTACCAATACGTCGTTATTAAAAGATTCGCGCGATATTGAGCCGCATTTGAAACACAAAAAGGATTTAAAATCAGCAATTAAAAGGACCTAAAAGAAGAAATTAGAATAAGCTAATAAAAGATCTGAAAAAGTTTTTCAACAAATATAAGGGTTCTAAGAGACGAGAAGAGAGGAGACGAAGAAACAACACAAAACATGGACATTAGGGGAAGATGATCAGATAGAGCTAATACAATTTGAGGCCATCATGGCGGCCAATCAAACCAATAGGGAAACAATATGTTCGTCATATCATCCAACCCCCTCACTGCATCTTGAGAGCGGATCTTTTTTTTCTCACCGAAGGAAAAGGACAAAATTTTAAAAAGAAAAGCGTAATTTAGAAAAAAAATAATAAAATAATAACGAGGCAGAAGATTTGTAGATGCATCAGATCTCCAAGGTGAAAAAGGGTGTGACATCACAGAGATGCCTCAGACGCAAATTACCCATTAAATCTTGCGTCTCCTCATCTGCATCACCTTCCTTCCAGCCAAACCAATCCACAAACAGCAGCAAAACAAACAGAGAAAGAAAAAAAACAGAGAGATAAGAAAGTGAGAAGAAGAAAAAAAATCAAATCCAACCAGCTAGAAATAGCAGCATTACAACAAAGAAAGGAAGAAAGACGAAATCCATCAAAGATCACAATCGTGCAAGAGGAAGCGACCGAGAACGCAAGAGCCCTAGAACACGAGAGAAGAAGAGCCGGGGGGAAGAAGGCGATGGGAGAACGGCGGCTCTGCGCGCCCCTTTATATAGAGAGAGCAAACGGAAACGCTAGGTTTCTTCCCTATCCGACGGCTCGTGAGGCTCACGGCGACGCGAGCACGGACGGCCCAGATCGATTTTCCTGTTGTGTGGGCCGTCATGGGCCTCGTTTTTAGTCGTGGCCTTGTCAACGAACGAGCTAGCCCAGGGTGTGTTTCTATAGGGGAATAAGTTCACTTTGACTCCCTTAATTAGTGGTCGAATCTGAATCATATCCCAAAACCACAATACCGGATATTTCGACCCTCAAACTATTAAAACCGGTGCAATTTGACTCCCTCGGCGGTTTTAGAGGATGGTTTCGCTGACGTGGTGCATACGTGGCGGCATTGACTTGATCTTCGTTCTACGTGGAGCTGACATGGCGCTTACATGTATAAAAATAAAAAATACGAGCGGGACCCATTTGTCATACACACATATATAGGGTGTGTTTGGTTGGCCTTTTCAACCTGATTTTGCTTTTGCAAAAGCCAAAAGCTAACCAAAGGGCCCAAAAGCCACAGCCGCTTTTATCCAAAGCTAGCTTTTGGTGTAGTACAAATCAAAAGCAGCCCTCCCCATGCTTTCAACTGCTTTTGGGGGAAAAAATTACCCACCACTGCCATTACACACAAACGATTCGCATGTTCCTTTTCTTTTCTCCCATCGGCACCGCTCCTCCTCCTCACTTCGCCCCACCACCGCCGCTCCTCCTCGCCCAGACGCCGCCGCCACCGCTCCTCCTCAACGAGCCGCCGCTGCCCCTCTCGTCGCCTCCGCTCCTCCTTGCCTCGCCGAGACGCCGCCGCCGCTGCTCCTCCTCAATGAGCCGCCTGTCGCCGCTGCCACCGCCCCTCTCGTCCCGCGCCGGCCCAAATCCGCCGACGAGGAGGTGAGGGAGGAGGAAGAGGAGTACGAAGGGGAGGAGGAGGAGATGGACGGCGAGGTGCCGGTGTCCCCACCGCCCGCCGTCGAGGCCGACTCCGCCGCCACCCGAGGCCGACTCCACCACCGCCCGCGTCTACCTCCCCTCCGGCGCCACCGCCGCTGCCACTGAGGCCGATGACGCCACCGCGCACTGCCACTCCCCGCCGCCGCTCGAAGCCGACGACGCCACCGAGGCCGACTCCGCCGCCCAACCCGACGCCGGCGCCGCTCCCGCCCTTCCCCAACCGGCGCCTCCTCCTCCCGGCGCCGCCGCCCCTTCGTTCGCCGGCCGTGTAGGAGGCGCGTCCTCCTCGCCGAGCCGCCGCTGCCGCCGAGGCCGATGACGCTGCCGCCGCTGCCATCTTCATCTTCCCCTTATTTTCTTTCGACGAGTGTATGACATGCGGGGCCCGCTTGTCAGCGGGACTAGCTATTTCAAAAGCCACAGCTGTTGAACCAAACGAGCTTTTTCAAAAGCCACAGTCCATATGCCACAGCTACTTTTCAAAAAGCCACAGCCCACAGCTACTTTTTCAAAAGCCACAGCTCAACCAAACGCACCCATAATATAATGTGGACCTCAGGAGGTACCTCTTCCGCTGGAGTGGCACGCCATGGGAGGTCGCGACCATTTCTTCATCGCCAGCCGCACCACCTGGGAGGCTGGGACTTCCGGCGACACCGCGACGAAGGCTGGAAGTGGGGCAGCAAGCTGCTCACCTACCCCGCCGTCCAGAACATAACGGCGATTCTCGTCAAGGCGAGCCTATGGAATCGGAACAACCTCGCCGTCCCTTACCCGACCTACTTCCACCCGGAGACCGCTGCCGCCGTGGCCGCGTGGCAGCACCGGGTGCGTGCAGCGGCGCGGCCCTGGCTCTTCTCCTTCGCCGGCGGGCCGTGCAAGGGCAACGGCACCATCCACGCCGACATCATCCAGCAGCACAACAACAAGCACACCATGGGCAAGAAGGCGCCATAGCTAAGCTAAGGCAAGCAAGCTAGCTCAGCTCATCTCCTCCTGGTGCTAGGTACCTGACGGCAACTGCATGCATCACCATCTCCATCTACTTCTACTAGCTCCTTAGCCGCGGCTATTTTGCCTTTTCTTTGCCTTCTTTTACCTCACCTGAGTAGAAGCTTAGCTAGGTTCGTAGCGAACAACTGTTCTTGTTGGTTTGAGGGGAGGTGGTGGTTGTTGCTGGTGCTGCTTTTTCTTTCTAATTCTATAACCTTTAATATACCTTTATTACCTTTAATATACTTTTATAGATTTTAATAGTAGTTTATCTCTTAACACTAGTCCATACTATTAATATTATATAAATTTTAAAAAATATTTATAAATTATACTTCATTTTATATAAAATGAGCTAATTATACATGCTGATATTTGTTTCTAGTAGAAGTTGAGTTGGTTTTTGTGTTCCGAGAAAAATTTGTTTCCGTATTCGTGTCCGATCATATTCGATTCTTATTCGTATTTGAGCTATCCGTATTCGTTTTCATATCCGGTAAAAAAATATGAAAACGAATATGGTATGAGCATTATCCGTCCGTATCTGCTCCATTTTCAACCCTAGCGGTCGGCAGCTAGGATGGTGGCGGCTCGGCCGCATAGGCTCGCGGTAGTGGGAGGACGAGGGGAACGGCGGCGGACCTCCGGCTGCCGCTCCGTCCACTCGCACTGTTCAGCACCGACGAGAAGGGCGGCGAGGAGGGCAAGGCTCCTCGTCCCTGCTCAGCCACGACTCTGCTTGGGTAGTCCCGCTCACCGACGACGCCTTCAACAGCGACGACGACACCATGGCGCTGCGGATACTCAACGCCATCACGCCCATCCTCCTCCTCGACGAGCACGAGGGCGGCGGCCTCAACTCCGGGCGGTGGGAGGTGCGGTTCGCGCGTGCTACGGTACTACGGCGCGGCGTTCGACGCAGTGGACGCGGCGGGGCTGCCGCATGGGAGCTTGCCACCAGCCGTCGTCACCGCTCCACTTGTCCTCGCACTGTCGTGAGCCACTGCCGCCGTTGCCGTCGCCGCCGCTCCACTCGTCCTCCCACTGCCGTGAGCCGCTGCCGCCACTCCACTCGTCCTCCCACTGCAGTGAGCCATTGTCGCCGCTCCACTCGTCCTCGCACTGCCGTGAGCCGCCGCCGTCGTTCCCTTCGTCCTCCCATTCCTGCGAGCCTCCGCAGCCAAGCCGCCGCCACCGGTTCCGCTACGCCCCCATGCCGCCGACCGCCGCTGCCAACGAAGGAAGATACAGTATAGGAGGGAGTCGTTGACAGGTGAGCCCCACTTTATTTTTTTAATTTATTTGATGACTGGGATGCCACGTAGGCACCACGTCAGCGAAACCGCCCTCCAAAACCACCGAGGGAGTTAAATTGCACCGCTTTTAAGAGTTAGGGGGTCAATACATCTGGTTTTGTAGTTTAAGGTCACGGATTAGATTTCGATCACTTTTGAGGGTCACAAAGTGAACTTATTCCTTCTATAGGCTCGACATAGTGCGGGATAAGGTTTCTTATTGCGCCAGAAAATAGATTTATGAGGAAACATAGAAAATCAGGATAATATTAGCGGTGGCCGGCTTGGTGCTAGGTCTTCTTCTCAGTGGTGTATGGTGGTACCATCGGTGTGTGGTTGGATCGTGAGTGAGCAGGTTGAGTTTTTCTTTTCTTTTTCCTGATTGTAGTGGTTATAAAACGGTCCCGAAATAGTTCCAAAATCACCATTGGTAATCAAATGTGGAAGAACACCATAGAAAATTCAAACATGAAGATGGCACTCATACAAGATAGTTGTTATTTGATAACAAGGTTTAGTCGAAGCCTACGTTTCCCAGATATTGATTACGAGCACTCCTTCCTGGTTCCAACATATTATAGTGTATTATTAGAGCCTTAGAGGTACAAGGACCCTTGGCCAGATAGCGCTAGTAGTCGTTCCCTCCCACCTATGCTAAGTCGTCATGCGATTACAACATGTATGCTTCTCTTGGGGAGACGTTATATACAATTTTGCTGTTGAGGGAGGATTCAATCTCGAGCAAAACATATGGGAGGCATAATAGACTTATCCCTTTTATGATTTATTTTCAGAAAAAAGTAAAAATGAGGTCCTCATCTTGTCACTGAGATACAAAATCGTCCCACAACCAAAAAACTAGATATATAGGATCCCTTAACTTACAATATCGGTTCACTTTGGGTCCTTAGGTGGTATTGAACCTGGTTTTGTCTGACATGGCAACTGAGTAAGCTTGGGACTGACGTATGCCCCACATGCCAGTATGGCACGTCATCATCCTCTCCTTTCTTCTGTCTCTCTTGCTCCTCTTCTTGATGGTCACGACTTCGGCGGTGAAGGGCAGTGGCTGGGCGAGGCTTGAAGAAGTGGCCCCCAGGTGCAAGCGAGCGGCGGCCCAAAGAGCAGCTTGGGCGCTCAGCGTGGAGGCGATGGGACTCTAGATTTGGGGATTTGGGGTGGCGGTGGTGACCGGATTTGGGGAAAATGGCGGCGGTGGTCGTTGGACGCTGGCAAGGAGTGAAATGGGGTCACGGAGGGACGAGGAGCTTGGGGGTGGTGGCGGCTTGGTCGATTGAGCACCAGAGGTGGTGGATTGGAAGTGATCAGTGCAACGGCAGTTGATGCATAGCGTGCTGGTGGCGACATGAAGTGCGCACGCGTGCTAGCTTTATAGCCGTGGCGGCAAGGAGGACAAGCATACCGTCGGACCATGGGGCTATCGGGGGCGCCATGGCTGCGCGTGGATGAGGGTAACGAACGGCGGGGGATTTCAGCCCCCATAGGCGTAGCGGGAACTTCTCGCGACTGCGCAATGGAGAGCTAGGTCAGCGTGGTGGTGGAGGCCATCCACTCATCTCGCGCCCAGGCCGTCATCTACCTCGCCAGCAGCGCTTCCTAGGTAACCCCCTTCACCGCTGATCACACTTCTGTGCCACCGCGTGGTGATTCGCAAGCAGATTCGATGATGGCGCACGGGGAGAAGGGCCAGCAAGTCGGCGCGGCGGGCACGGCCGCCGCGCCTTCTCCTCCATCAACACGCCGAACCTCTTCCCACTGCTCCCCATCGGATTCCCCATCGACGGTCGCGCCTCCTTCCCCGTGCCGGCTGTGTGTTGATGTAGTCCGGCTGTCCCGACCACCCCAACAGCGGTGCCCACCACTTCTCGCCTCTGCCACAACTCCCATCGGCACGAAACATTGCCACGCGGCAGCCGATGCGGATGCCACGGTGCACGGCCAAGCCGTCGGCACCGGCTTCACTAATAAAGCCATCCCCGACGCTAGAGGAGGTGGGATTTATGGCGGGGGCGCTCTGCCGGCCTGCTCCGGCAGCCGCCGCTCCGTCCTGTCGCCCGTTGCAGAGGAGAAAGAGGATAGAGAGAAAAGGGAAAGAAGAGGATGAGGGTTCACTGACATGTGGGGCCCACGTGGGTCCCACAAATGACTCAGCTGCCATGTCATAAAAACCGGGGTCAAAACCACCTAAGGATCAAAAGTGAACTGGTTTTGTAAGTTAAGGGATGGTGAGTGTGTGTGTGGTTTTATGATTGAGGGATGATTTTGTAATCCGATGATAAGACGAGGGATCTTCCATGTACTATTTCCTTTATTTTCTAACCGGCTCAGTTGAGATGGGCCAAGTTTGGCCCATATTTATGCATTAACCTTTTCAAGCCCCGGCGAGGTAAGGTTCGTCAAAATAACAGACGTGACTACATAGAGACCGCATGCTACATTGTCTTAACTAGGGACTCATGTCAGATCTGGTTGTCTACTAGTACACCAAATGATACATGTCTTTTTTTTCTTGTTATAGAATTTTCTTTTAAATTACTTATCTGATTACACCATTGTGTTCTTGCAATTAAATCTTTACAACAAGATATTACATGACTATATTTTGAGAAAAGAAATATCTATATTGTAAATTACTTTTATTATATATGTAAGTTATTTTTATCATATATATAAATTACTTTTCAATTTGATTAAATTACTTCTCATACATTTATAATGTTGTGAGTTGTTTATTTTATTATCATTTTTAGTCAATTCCATAATTTGTGCTGATTAAATTTAAATTTTAGATAGACTCGTGTTTTTACCTCCATAACGAATTTACTTTTAAAAGTTACTTTCGTTTTATAAGTTACTTCTATAATATATGTAAATTAATTTTAAGCTTTATTGAATTTACTTTTATATGTCTAACAAGTAATTTAAGTAAAATCTAAAAGTAATTTAGATATATTATGAAAGTAATTTATAATTTTTCATCAAAATATAATCATTTAAGATCTTATTATAAAAATTTAATTCTTACGAACACATAAGTGTAATCAGATCGTAGATTGGATGAGTAGTTTAAGAGAATTTTATTTTAGGTGATAGGAATATAATTTCTACTTGCTTGATGGACTAATATCATAGTTAAGGTATCTGGACAGTGTCTCTCATTAGCACTAAAACAAACGAGAGGCCTCTTGATTTAGATTTTGCCCAAAATAATCTGGCCACTTTGATTTTTTTTTGTTTTTCATTATTTCTTTTCCTTTTCGTTTTCTAATTTCAGGCTCGGGAAATGACTCTTTACAAGATTTCACCGATCACACGGATGGCGAGTACCCCTCCGTGTTCTAAAATAAACAAACTAGTACTGTGTTAGAAGATGTCATATCCTTTGCTGAAGTTTAATTATTTTGGGATGAAATAATACGTGGCGTGGAGACGCACAAACAGCTTGGGTTCTGGGAGCATGAGCAGTGGTTGCCGGAGAAATGCGGTCAGGAGAACAAACGCTAGCAGCAACTTGGAAAATTGATTGCTGACCGAAGAGCATTTGAGTCATTTTCCATGCCTGAATTAGAAAAGAGAAAAGCCGTGTACAGTAAAAAAAGGTCAAAGTGGTCATGTAGTGGGGATTATTTTTGCAAAGCCCACAAAAAGTTGAATTGATGAAACCCATCGAAAAGAGTATAAGGCAGAAAGAAAAAACTCTACACCCTACCCTTAGAAGTACTCCCTTGTCTAAAAAACTCAAACCTTAACATCTTAAGAAGAATTGAAGGGAAAAAACAAATGACTGCAGTGCTCTCAATTAATGAGAAAAATGTATTGGTTAATAGGTAGGTGTGGTGTATTAAAGAAATAATTTTTTTATTTACAGATTGATGGTAGGCAAGAATGTAAGAATCAGTTTATTTTAGGATATATTTTCAACTACTCTTCATCTCCTCGCTCCAGACCCCTCACCTCCTCTCCCTGCTACCTTGCCGCTGCCTAAGCAGGGCGCTGGCGTGCCGAGCAGCTGCACGGAAGGTGTGCAGCGGTGGGGTTGTTCCACGTCTCCTTGGCGGGGACCTCCGTCCCCAGATCTGGCGGCGCAGGAGTTCGCGGGGAGGTGGATGGTGAAGGCGTCGCGGTGATGGGCAATCGTGCCTGGCCGAGCGGGTTGAGGTGGTTGGGAGGGTGACGGGTAGCGGCGAGGTGTCAGTGACGGCGGCAGCGGCGGAGGACGGCAGCGGCCTAAGCATCGATGGCCAATCCTTGGCAGGGAGAAAGCGGATTTGGCGGAGGTGGTCCCGTAGGCCAGTGGCGTAGCTAGGGGGTAGTCCGTATGGACCCGGAACTACCCCCGATTTTGGCCCACAAAGACCACCCCCCCCCCCCCCCCCCCCAATAGCCCAAACAGCCCAGGAGGCAAGACCTAACGGGCAGAATGACACATTGTGACGTTGGTTGCCTTCTTAGAGCAAGTTTAATAGTATAGCCCACTGCTAGCTCTAAATCATTTATAGCCAATTCATACAATAGTTGCTTATTATACTATTAATACCTGGTCCCACCTGTCATACACACATTACGTTTTGGAGTCCGTGCTGCAGCTGGCTACAAATCTGTAGCCCGCTGCACTTCTCTCTCTTCCTTTATCTCTTTAAAATATATTTATAGTTGGCTTATAGACTGCTATTGTACCTGCTCTTAGCTCCTGTGCATGCGAACTCTCCTCACATCTGCCTCTGGCGCCGCCGCAGTTCCCTTCGCCCAACACCCTAGCTCCCTTCTCACGCCCCGCTGGCTGGCGGCCACTACACCGTCTGTAGACTACCGCTTCCGACGCTGACGCCTCCTGGCCGTCGGCCGTCGCTGGCTAGCCCCCTACGGTCTGCCCCTCTCAGCCTCTCCAGTCTCTTCGAATCCCCCGCGGTAGCTCCATCCTCCGTCTCCCTTCTCCAGCGAGGCGGCGAACAACGCTCCACCTCCAACTCCTCCAAGGCTTCAACTCCAATTGGGGATTCTGATTGGGGATTGAACATTGAAGGTCAGTGACTCCGTGACTGTGACTCAATACCTTGCTTCAGTGCTCTTAGTCATATCTAATTAATTTGCTCCTAGGTTTGGCTTCCAATTTGTGATTTGTGAATGACTGAATGTGAATAAATTGCTACTGTTATTGTAGGATTTGTATTGGCCTGCTGGGTAAAACATGAAGATGGATGGGGATATAACCTCAAGGGCCATGGCAACATTACTCGCATCACCATCCAAAAATATATGATAAGCAATGCTAATTCATAATTGTAATATTTGCAAATTTAAACTTATTCGTTAAACTAGTCGATTATTGATGTTACAAGATATTAATGTTATATTGTGTCGCCTTTTAACTAAATTTGTGTTTGTATGGAATTTGCGGCGTTCGAAAATTTTAACATGCGATGTGAACTTCTGAGGTAGGACTACCCACCGAAAAATTCCTAGCTACGCCACTGCCGTAGGCAGCGACGGCCTAGCCTGGGAGTCCGGGCGGAAGACATCCTAAGTGGTGGCGGCGGTTGGGGCCCTTAGGGTAGTGGTGATCCGAGACGGCGGTGGCCTGAGCGCAGTGCAAGATCCTTGGCGAAGAGGAGACATATCTCGTTGGCAGCGGCAGCCCTAGGGGCAACGGAGCCCTCGGAGTCCAAACGGAAGAGGTTATCCTCGTCGGCGGCGATAGTGGACTCCGGCTAAGGCGGCGGCCTAGGAGTCCGGGAGGCAAAGGAGGATTCTGACGACGATGGCGGCCCTATGGGCAGCAGAGGCCTAGGAATCCGACGAAGTGGAAGTGGATCCTACCCCCTCGCGTCTGGTTGGCTAGTTCTAGTTGGACGACAATGGTTGAAGGTGGGCTAAACCGATGGTGTGTGGCATCAACTCACCTGAAGCGGATGAAGATAGCACCAGCGGAGATTCGTAGCGACGGCGCACTAGGGACGGCGGCATCTAGACGACTTCCACTTGCCAAATCTGACCGTTTCAGGAGAGGATGTTGGGAAGCAAGGATATGCTGAGGTCGTAGGTTTTTCTTTTTATGGTTGTGTGTTCTCCTCTTTGTTGAGGTGTGAGTCTAAATGCTCTTTTATCATTTTCGCAGTGTATATCCTTCATGGATATAGAGGCTGGATTAATGAAAATCCATTATCTATAAAAATATATTTTCAACTCTAAAAGTTGTTTTATCTTAAAAGTTGGTCTATCTTTAAGACGAGGGATTAGTTCTAATTGTGTATGGTGAACCTGTGAATTGTCAGTATTTACTCCCACCATTAGCTGATATGTTGGGGCACAGAACAGAGAACACTGACACAAATAGACCATAGCTATTGAGCAGAGGTTAAAAGCATAAGCTCGGTTGGCGAGCATTAAAAAGACAGTCCTACATTTTAAGATGGAGGGTGTAGAAAGAAAATGCCTTGCTGATTCATGCCTTACTGAAAAGTAGTATGGCGACAAGATCGATAGAGTGAATGATGACATTTAATAGGGTTTTAATTTGTAAATTAAAGTCACTAACTAATGTCCTTGTCTTCCTTATCAAGTCACTAACTAATGGTACAACTAACAAGCCGGTTCAGGTTCAACCTACGAATTAGTATTATTCTTTACATGTGTACCAGATATAGTTTCATGACAAAACAATCAGGAATACAGGAATGAAATAAGCTCGAAATCATTTGGATGTGACTACATCTCAATGTCAGATGGCCAGACATGATGAAAGAGATCCAGCGTCTTTCTTCACCTCCAACCACCAAAATACCCATTGGCGGCCGGATGCAACGCCATCAGTGCTCAACAAGACAATTACCTAACACAAAAAGAACGTCCTTTTTTTTGTGTGGGTTTTGCTAATTAGTGGATTTTTAGTGGTCACTTGCTCAAACAGTTTAATCCTCCTGTTCCTTGCTGATGATACCTTGCCGGCAACATCAATCGGGGTGTGTTTGTGCTCAAGATATACGGGTCTATGTCCGAGTGAGATGTTGCCTGAAATTATCTTCAGAACAGAAACATTCTTCTTATGGTTTACTACACGCTACTCCCCTTTGAATTTGATTATGCTCAACACATTCTGTTCTTGGATTTTTTTTTATTTTTTTGAGATGACTCTTCGTGGATTATAATTGTTTTCTTCTTGTTATGATTTCTTAATATAAGGCATACATGACAAATTATCTATATTTCCCTCTTTGCAATTCATTATAGTCACTATCAGTCACAGTCCAAGAGAATCCCCTCTTTTCTGAACTGAATGCACAATGATTGTGCCTTTCACGGAACAAGCAAGGAAACTCTTATCACAATCTTGAATCTTCATAGAGGAATATTACAAAAGAATTTACAGATTACTACTCGCTCCGTTTCACAATATAAGTCATTCTAGCATTTCCCACATTCATATCGATGTGAATGAATCTAGACATATCACATCAATATGAATGTGGAAAATGCTAAAATGAAACGGAGGAAGTACTACTTACCATTCTTTCCAATTGATGCATGAAAAATTGGAGGCAATTCATTCATACAGCTATATGTCTATATACAACATCTTCAAGAAAAATTTCCCAACAATTTTACAGATTAATAGCACAAGAAATTAATTTACCTGAGTTTGTCTGTCAGACTATGTGCAGAGCTAGACAGGGGTGATGGCGTCGTCGGCATGGTCGCCGCCGGCGGCTGGCGGCGGCGGCGGCACGGCCGTGGCGCGGCACACGGGGCACGTCGGGTGCGCCGTGAGCCACTTGCCGATGCACTTGGCGTGGAAGCGGTGGCCGCACCGGGGGAGGTCGCGGAGCGCCTGCGCCTCCCGCATCCCGGCGAGGCAGACACAGCACTTGTCCTCGGCGGCGCCGTGGCCGCTGCCGCTGCCGCTGCCTTCGTCCTCGTCGTCGCTGAGGCGGAGGAACGACTTGGCCGCCGACGCGGGGTCCGCGGCGGCGTCGGGCGAGAGCCAGACGACCATGACGAGGATGTTGGCGAGGCAGAGCGCGTACGCCACGACGTCGGCCTGGCTCCGCTCGAACACCACGATGACCAGCGGCACGAACACCATGAACACCACGGCGAAGCACCGGTTCGCCAGCGACGACGCCGCGCCCGCGCCCCCGCCCCCACCGCCCCGGCCCTCCAGCAGCGGGATCAGCACGGGCGGCGCCGCCTCCTCATCCGCCACCGCGCCGCCACCGCCATCCCCGTCGGCATCGGCGGCGCGGGCGGCGATGGTGTGGCGGTACCAGCGCGCGAAGCAGTAGAAGAGGAAGATCTGGAGGGAGAAGCTCCCCGTGAAGGTGGCCGCGACGACGCCGTAGTAGTCGTAGGCGAGGCGCGTCGCCAGCAGCAGCGTCAGCAGCGTGAAGGGCAGATCCAGCCACGGGAGTTCCATCGCCGCCGCGCCGCCGCCGCCGCCGCCGCCGCCGAGCACATCACCTCCCCTCCTCCTCCTCACCTCGAGGAATCCACCGCGCCCATCGCCTTCTAGCCTTCCACCCACTACACCAACAGCTAAATCCCCCTTTTCCTAATCGCGCAAAGAACAAGTCAACAAATCAACTTAAATTTAAATTAAAATTCTAAGCTACTTCCTCCGTTTCATAATATATAAGTCATTCTAATATTTTTCACATTTATATTGATGTTAATGAATCATTCTAGACTTATATATGTCTAGATTCATACATCAATATGAATATAGGAAATGCTAGAATCATTTACATTGTGAAACGGAGGGAGTAGTACTTTAATTAATTGCGGTGAAAAAAACAAATTCGAGGGATTAAGATTAAGTGAGGAACCGGCAAGTGCCACGTAAGCAAGGTGATTAGGACACGCTAATAGTAAGCATCAACAAGGAGATGCACGAGGTCGCATCGGCGTTGTGAGCTGTCGGCGATAATGAGGTTTCGCCGAGAGGATAATGACGATTTGGGGTGTCATTGTCAGAGGTAACCTGTCAAAGATAGCGGCCAAGTGGGGTATACAATTAACTGACTCGCCACAGCAAGTGCTGAGACGAGAAAGGGCCGATGATTTCAATTTTTATTATTTTTGGCTGTTGTACGAAACGAGTGAGATAGCTGCGATGGATAAATATAAAGTTTGAGGCGCTGAGGAGGAAATGGAGGAAACAATTTCTTTTGACCAAATCACCAGGCGAGAGCTGCACACCTGTATTTCATTCCAAAACACGAACCCACATGTTAGAGCATCACCAACCAACAGTACTCCTATATTTTTCTTAAAACTGATTTTGAAGCTAGAAGGACTGCATGATCCATTCCACGCGGATGGAGGAAAACTAAGAATTTCGTTGGTAGTTTTAAAAAAGGCTCACTTTTATTTTATTTTATTTATAAAATTTAGGGTTTCTCAGATAGTTAAACTTTTTTTATACTTTCTATTTTCAGTTTTGGTGATGCTCTTACAAAGAAGTTTCATCGAGATAAGGTTTTTCTAAACATCTATTACATATTTATCTCTGATATTCAAGCGATGGGGAGGAAACAATTGACACTTGCTTAGGGTATAATCCATAAATTATGGTTTGTTTTAATGTTTTTTCTTTCTTTCTCACTTAAATCCCGGGATGGTGTCTCTTTCCTGGATGTTGGATGGGCCAAGAATTAAGTCTTCTCAAATAGAAGTTTCAATATATTTGAGAAAAAAGGTTGGTTTATCATACTCCTATCTTTACTGGTTCTTTATAAGGTGTCGGGATGAACTGAACTTTTCACTTAATCCAGTTCTGGCCATTAACTGACTTTGTGGTTGTAGCGAATAGGTATTTTTATATAGTCGGGTCTGAATAGCCATCTTTTCACCTAAAGCAATAATTTGTTTATGAATTTTGCGATTTCCCGTAACTATTTGTGCGAGATGTTCCCCCCAGTATGAACTAGTCTTCATCACTTATCCGGCCTTCAACTTTGTTTTGGAACAATGGTTTCTTACACTCATTGTGAAATTCCTGCACCTATCACATGTTAACATCCAGGTGAAAATGAATAAAGTACATACACACCCTGGCTGGAGCAGAGAAACAATTTCCCCTCCGTCAGTTGGTGTTCTGCCAAACCACGTCTGCACACGTTTAGTTTTCCTGGAGCACGAGATACGCAGCAAAGCACACCAGAACAAACAGTGTCTGTCATCAGGTTCAACCTGATGCTGATCACAACCCTAGCTGGCCTAGTCATAACAATTTAACAAAGGTTAGAGGTTAACCTATTACCTGTCATCGATATCAGACTAGCTAAAAAACACAAGCACAACGTCCTGAGGAAGAACGTCCTGGTTGATGTCAAATCTGGTGTCGAAATAAGAATTCGGCAATAATAAAAGGGGTAGCGCACGAGACCTAAAAGTAGATGGATGCGGAGACAAGGATTTAGATAGGTTTAGGCCCTCTCAATGAGAGATAATACCCTACTCCTATTTGGGGATTTGAATCCGCCAGGTGTAGTATTGATCTGACGATTATATGTGCTCATGCCCCCTAGAGGGCCTCCTCCCCACCTTATATAGGATGGGGGCAGGATTACAAGATAGAAATCTTAACCAATACGGTATCGGTTTCCTAAATCTACTTTACAATATCATCAAACCAGAACTTTAGGCCGTTCCGTAATATACAAGGAAACGTAATACCCAAGTCATTATCCGTTACATATTCCATAGACATAAGCTATCCCCTATAACCAGTCGGATAACCATGCCGTGTAGGTATGGGGTACCCATAATCTCCACAGTAGCCCCTGAGACCTTTACAGTCGAAAGGATAATCTTCTCTCGAACTAGATTACCCCAAAGCCGAGTGCTTCAATCATTTTTGCCATGGTCTCCCAAGTACTTTTACCAAATCTGAAGACTGTGGAGGGCTGAAAAATAAAGTCAGGTGCATCTAGTCGATTCACCTAATAGGTGTAGCCCCCGACTATGTGGTTAATTGAACAAACCAAGCATATAGTCAAGGAATAAATAATCCAACCAACCGAGTGGTTTCGATAATTGTAATCAACCAAGCGACTTGATATTAATATGTAGCATATGCGGTGTGAATCCCCGAATAACATAATCCAAGTGATATACCGACTGCTTTGTAAAACATGATGCGTACAACCTAAATTTGACTACATCATTGAAAATTCACATAGCAAAAATAGCTATAAAGAACCTTGTATGCTGTGAATAAAGAATTTTCCAAAGTATTGGGCATACGCCATGCGCACACTGCTTTAACAGATGTGCTTAAGTCCCTAAAAGACACATAGGTTCACCACACCTGAAAATATATGGCATATGTGGTGTAACATCCGAGTAAATAAACTCATAAAAGATTTACCAACCGCCTGGAAAATGACCACAATATATAATCAGCCTAAGCCATAATATTGGTCAATAAAAGTGCACACTTACGTGGCCAAAAACAATGATATCGTATCCAATCAATTGCTTTATTAATCCAAACAACGCCTTGACTATAGAAAAAAGTTAGCGGGGCAGCTATGAAAAACTTAACTGTTAGGCACCTTTAAAAATGTATTGTACCAACTCCTAAAAAATTGAGTAACTACGGTATAAAATAATTTTAAAGTATTGGGTGATCACGCGCACTTTGGCCTAAGCAAAAAGTGCCTAAGTCCCTAAAAAAACGTGACAGGCCACACCTGAAAATATGGGCTGCAGACATATTAGGCATAGGCCAAAAAATATGCCTTCGACACTCTTTAAAGGATGACACATGTAACATGCTCCCGAGTAATAAATCTTTCGGGTGATATAGACCAAGTGTAACTCATATGAATAGCTTCTGATCTGAGTGATTATCCCTTATGGGATACTCCAAAATAGATATAATAATTGAATCTCGACTGGCGCAAGATTCGGTTGATAGCCCTTACGGGGAATAATGATTAATCCAGTCTTCGAGCATAGAAAATAATCTCAGGACTACGAGTGCATGTTGCCTGTATCTAGAACAAAATCCAACTTGAAGTTATGATCCTTGTGCTTGAGCTCGTAAGCCCCTGAGCATATAGTTTATCCTTTTGGAGTAGTTGAAATTGTCCATCGGTGATAGCTGATGCAATCGGCATGGAAGCGAAAAAACCAGTCGGCAGCAGTCAGATCAACTAGCAGTGAAGATGAAGGCACCCAGCAATAGCGACAGAGTTTTGTAGCCATGGTGATGAAATAATCAGTCGGAGACAGACGAGACAGCTGGTGAAGAAGAAGAAAACGCTCATTAGCGGCGACATAATAAGCCAGCCGTGAAGGCGAGAATATCAGTCGGTGGCGATGAAAACAAGCCAACGATGAAGACGTAGATGCGCATCAACGACGATGGTGAAATCCTCCAATCATAAAAATGTAGGAAATAGTCGACGACGACAAATGCAACCAATGGTAATGACGATTGGCAGCAATAGAGATGATCAAAAATGATGACGAAGTTGCCCATCAATAGCAGTAGAGTGGGCTATGTTGAAGAGGCTTGACAGGATGTTGATAAAGATGACAATGTCGGTGATCCAGTCAATAGCGGTGTAGCAGCCGATGATAATGACGAAGAGGCTTATCAGCGTTTGCATAGTAGGTCAACCGTGAAGACGAAACAACAAGTCGTCTATGAAAGTCGGTGATGACAAAAGCAACCGAAGGCGAAGACGTAGTCACCCCTTAGCAACGGCGGAGACGTCAGGGCCGATGAAGTAGAGGTGTTGGTGATGATGTCAGTGACAATAATCCATCAAACTGTTGAGAAGATATCGAAGCTCGAGTAGTTTCCTTGATGCGAGCGTGTGCATAACGAAGACTGATGCAACACCCCTTGATTTATAAAGATGTCAGTAGAACTTGGTGTTATAGCTGTTGCAGATGCTCCACTTGGAGGAAAGTAGATGTTGTTGTCCAACTTGTCGAAACTGAGCTGATTGGTTGATAACTCTAAACTTCCGGACATGTAGATTAAATCTCAAACTTGATACTTGAGAAATTTGAAGTAGATTGTGGCGGCATGGAGAAGCCAAAATTGTCGGTAGAATAATTGAAGTTGCTGAAGTAAAACGTCTGCTCCGAAGCAAAGATGAAGATAATGACTCCTGGAGTTGACTCGTTGGCTGATTAATTGATTGCTTCAGCTCGTCGAATTTTGAGTCTTGTATTTGTGTAACCTCCGACTCTTTGGTTAGTTGGGAAACAACTGAACATAGAGTCGAGAACTATAGCTTCTTATCGTCGAGTAGTCATTGCTTGAGTAAAGATACATGTTAAAGATGTCTACGTAAAAATCTTGAGTATTGGAACACCACTTGCTGTAGTAAAATAACACGGCATTATATTTGTTGACGCATGCTGAGATGTCGAGGCTCTTGTAGACGTCGTGGTCGGTGAAGTAGCAAAGCTTGTGAAGTAAAGGCAATAGAGTTTGCCGGTGCCGAAGATAATAAAGATGAAGACGCTCCACCATGGCGACAAAGTTGCATAGTCGTGATGAAGTGAACACGAGTCGGCAGCAACAGAAGCAAACCGGTAGCGAAGACGCGTAGTTGTGAAGATAAAAACACCAGTCGGCGGCGGCATAACCAGTCGGCGGCGGCATAACCAGTCGGCGACGGAAGAAGTAGAATGATGACGAAAACGAAGACGTCCTTGAACGGCGGCAAAATAGGCCAGCCGTGAAAGTGAAGACACCATGAGCGGCGACGAAGGCAAACCGGTGATGACGATGACACCAGATAGTGATGACGAAGACGTGCAGTCGTGGAGGCGAACAAACCAGTCAGCGTCAGACAAGGCGACCAACTATGAAAACGATGACGCCCATCAGTAGTGGTAGCGGCATAAACCAGCCATAGAGGAGAGGACACCAGTCAACAGCAGACGAGACGACCAACGGTGAAGACGATAAGGCCAATCAACAGTATAAGAATCATGCAGCCATGGAAGTGAAGAAACCAGTCGGCAGCAGACGTAGACAGCTTGCATTGAAGATGCTAACGCTTATTAGCGGTGGCGGCGACGCGGCGAGCCGTGAAGGCGATAGCACCAGTTGGCGTCATACGAGGCGGCCGGTCAGTGATGATGTAGACGTCCAATAACGGCGGCATAATAGACCAGCCGTGCAGGCGGAGACACCAGTCGGCGGCGACGAAGGCGAGCCGGTCAGTGAAGACATAGACGCCCAACAACGGTGGTGTAACCAACCAACCGTGTAGGCGGAGACACTAGTCGACGGCGGCGAAGGCAAGCCGGTCGGTGAAGACGTAGACGCCCAATAACGGCGACATAATAGGCCAGCCATGCAGGCGGAGACACCAGTCGGCGACGGCGAAGGCAAGCCGGCGGTGAAGTCGTAGACGCCCAACGACGGTGGTGTGACCAACCAACCGTATAGGCGAGGGCACCAGTCGGCGGCAGCGAAGGCAGCCGATCGGTGAAGACGTAGATGCCCAACAACGGCGGCATAATAGGCCGGCCGTGCAGGCAGAAACACCAGTCGGCGGCGACGGAGGCAAGCCGGTGGTGATATTCTGACTGATCCATTCCTGAAGCGTAGGAGATAAGCTTAAAGTCATGAATCCCTATTATGCATATCTGGATCTGGATCCTGCGGAACAAACATATATGATGAGTAGTATCTGATGTAAATATAATACTCGAGGAGAATTCAAGTATTTTTAAAATGTTTATAAATATGTATTTCTCCACTTGTCAATTTTGATTTCCCCGAGCGGATGACTCCTTACGTTTAAACACTCTGCCCGACTAGTCATAGCCCACGCGCACCGGGAGTCGGCCTAGACACTTCCCAAACATGCATACGAGTGACATGAGTTCGTCATTAATGGAACAAAGCTTCACGGATCAGAGTTTACTACTCGGGTACTTTTGCAGTTGTTAAGAGTAGAAAATAAATTATCTTATCTCTATGCTTTTGATTTCTTCCGAGTAATACTTAGCACCTTGCGTTATACACTCCATCCAACGAGCCCCCTGGTGCGAGGAATCGGCCCAAAAGCAACTATCCATTGACAAACCAAACGGAAAGCATAGGGATATAGAGCTCCATAACTCGATAGGCACTTTTGTACTCAGATTATGTCGCAAGCAATCAAGATAAATATTATGGAAATTGTTTAAAAAATATGATATAACATCTGTAGCCCCCGACTCACTAGTTAACGGCGAACCAGTTAACATAGTGAGGCAGAGGAAAAGGAAAATATCATATAAAGAATAAAATAATGATGACTTAGCTTTGCAATATTCCCCTTGGTGACAGCAGAGCTAGCCGATGTGGAGCTAAAGTCGTCCATCGATAACGACGAAAACACCGGCCATGGAGGCAACCGAGGCGGCCGGCGGTGAAGTCGTAGACGCCCAACAGCGGCGGCATAATAGGCCAGCCGTGCAGGCGGAAACACCAGTCGGCGGCGGCGAAGGCCAGCCAGTCGGTGAAGACGTGGACGCCCATGAACGGTGGTGTGACCAACCAACCGTATAGGCGATGACACTAGTCGGTGGCGACGGAGGCAGGCCGGCGGTGAAGTCGTAGACGCCCAACAGCGACGGCATAATAGGCCAGCCGTGCAAGCGGAAACACCAGTCAGCGGCGGCGAAGGCCAGCCGGTCGGTGAAGACGTAGACGCTCAATAACGGTGATGTGACCAACCAACCCTATAGGCGAGGACACCAGTCGGTGGCGACGGAGGCAGGCCAGCGGTGAAGTCGTAGACGCCTAGCAGCGGCGGCATAATAGGCCAGCCGTGCAGGCGAAAACACCAGTCGGCGCGACAGACGAGGTAGCTGGTCGGTAAAGACGTAGACGCCCAACAACGGTGATGTGACAATCAAACCGTATAGGCAAAAGCACCAGTCGGCGGCGATGAGGCAGCCGGTCATTGATGGTATACAGGCGATGATACATGCAAAGACAAGAAATTGTTCATCAACCTGTGGTAAGATATTTGCAAAAAGAAAATAAATAATATAATAATCAATAGATCCAAACACATGGCTTGATTGGCACTTGATAGAGAGGCCTGCATAACCATAAGCACCAAAGCGCATGCACGATTGCATGTGGTTCATTGGCTCCTCGATCTGTACGACAGCCGTGCATGTATGGGACTTGTATAGCAGTCGACTTTTTCAGCGAGTAGCTCGATGTATAACTGCATGGTCAAAAGGACTCGGCCAAACCGACAACAGAAAAGTAATATGCAGATAATAGATTAATCTGGGAGTAAAAATATAAAACCAAAGATTAACTTTAATAATCTGCAAATTGAAACAGCTAACCCGATCCCTGAATAGTTTGATCGGTGCGTAATCCGCTGGTCAACCGGCTGGATTAATCCCATAGGCAGCGGCGCAACGCTGATGATTTCCTGCGTGCCGGCTGCTTTACATCGGCCTAATTGCCAAGAGTTCGTGATGCTGCTCGCCGTGTTACATGACAGCTCCGGCAGTGCATGCATACAAACAGATAAGCCGATATGGTTAAAATCAAGAGATTGATACTGCATATATGCCTAGTGCATGGTTGATTAATTAAATTAATGATGCATGTTGACCGGTAGATCAACTCATGCATGCTGTTTCTCCTGGTAAGCTTAGGTGGCTGCTTCCATGTGCCCGTGGTAGCCACCAGAGATCCATCGGCACTGCTCCGGTGTTTGGATCGCGTATGAATATAACCTCTATGCATGAGGACGCCGCCAAGAGCTTGGTTTTGATCTCAGCCGAACAGCACATGGAAAGCAAGAAAACACCATAAGAGCAAATCACAATCAGAGATTAATATAATAGAAGATAGATCAGAACAACAAATCCGATCGAAGATTTTAGCCATAAGATTGATCTCGGTATTTCTTCTGAAGTTAAATCCATCGCACTTTTCGACGGGTAATTCGACGCTCCCCTACCTGGCGCGCCAACTGTCGAAATAAGAATTCGGTAATAATAAAGGGGTAGGGCACGAGACCTAAAAGTGGATGGATGCGGAGACAAGGATTTAGACAGGTTCAGGCCCTCTCAATGAGAGGTAATACCCTACTACTGTTTGAGGATTTGAATCCGCCGGGTGTAGTATTGATCTGACGATCATATGTGCTCATGCCCCCTAGAGGGCCTCTTACCCACCTTATATAGGATGGGGGGCAGAATTACAAGATAGAAACCTTAACCAATACGGTATCGGTTTCCTAAATCTACTTTACAATATCATCAAACCAGGACTTTAGGCCGTTCCGTAATATACAAGGAAACGTAATACCCAAGTCATGATCCGTTACATATTCCATAGATATAAGCTATCCCCTATAACTAGTCGGATAACCATGCTGTGTGGGTATGAGGTACCCATATTCTCCACAGCTGGTGAACCCCAACAGATACTTCGTTTTAGGGGATGCAGAGTGACCTGTTGACTGGAGCAGGCAAAAAAACATGCTTTGGATCCCCTACTTGCGTCTGGTTTAGTCCCTAAATTTTTTTTTTCCAAAAACATCACATCGAATCTTTGGACATATGCATAGAGTATTAAATATATATTTTAAAAAAACTAATTGCACAGTTAAGGGAGAAATCACGAGACGAATGTTTTGAGCCTAATTAGTCCATAATTAGCCATAAATACTATAGTAACACACATGTGCTAATGACGGGTTAATTAACTATAAGAGCTACAGTAACCCACATATGCTAATAACGGATTAATTAGTCCATGGTTTTATCTATAAGGCTGACGAGGGATCTCACAATGCCAGGGTTGATACGGTCTGTGAGGGCGCCTTTCTCGGAGATCACAAATGATTTCTCCTTCACAGCTTCTTGGTGTCGTAGTCTAGACGCTATTGATCTGCAACATTAGGGAATAGAAGTCATCGGTGTTGTCTCGAGGAACTAATTGAACACAAATTGTTCTCAGCAGGAGAATTTAGACTATTTACCATCCGATTCGCGTGCCTCAACTCTTTTACCACCCAATTCACATGCCCTCTATAATATGTCATTGGGAGTGCTAATTAGTCTATTTGGTACCACTTTCTCTATTTTTACTGTGTTTCTCATTTCTTAATTCCATTTGTATATTTTTTTTAAGATTTGTGGATGTTTTTCCCCTGGGTCCACCTGTCAGAACCAAAGAGAGAGATTTCTCTCTGGATCGAAATCGATCGATCCCTCCAGGCAGCGCCCGAGACCGGCATCGGTGCCGTCGACCCCGAGCGCCGCCGGTGAGCGCCGCTGCCCCCGCTGCCGGGCGCCGCCACGAAGCGCCGCTGCAGCACTCGACGCCCCACCGCCCCTACCGCCCGGCCCGTGCGCTGGCAACCCCGCCGCCGAGCACTGGCACCCCACTGCCGAGCACCGGCTTCGACCACCGCAACCTGGCGCGCCACCCAGGCTGAGCGCCTCCCCCGTGCTGCCTAGGGATTGAAGGGAGAGAGGGAGAGGTGGCTATGGAGGCTCCCGAGAAGGGTACTGTGCAGGCAGCGAGGTCCTCCGTTGTTCCCAATGAAGTATCTTCCGGGTAAGGCCATAGACCCGTCATCTTCATTTGTGTTCAATAGGAGGATCAATAACCTAGGTGAGAACCGATTTAATGTGAAAACTAATGGATCTATCTCTCATTTTTGTGTTCATATACGATAGGATCGATCCTGATGCGGAGTTTAGGGTGTGTGTTCAGTTCAGTCAGTACACTGCTAAGCTTGATGATGGTAGTTTTGTTCATGTACCTCGCAAATATGAGGAATGGGTTGTGGACTATCGTGAATGCACATTAGAGAGTTTGGTAAAGGACTTTGTAGCCAGGATAAATTGGGGTAGGTGTCAGCAGGTGGTTGTGTGTGGATATGACACGAGCACGGGTGAGGAAACAAAGTTCACTGACAATATGGATCTAGTGCATGCATTCTTTGTTAGGAAGAGTCAGTGGAGGTTGGTTTTATTTGTAGATGTGGTGGACAAACCTGTAGAGCTTGTTACTAGCTCTTCTGTTTCAGAGATTAATGAGACAGTCATGGATGAGGTTGTTATAGCCAGGCAAGGTGATGCTATAGATTGGGACAGTTTGGAGATAGCTCCAATTGCAACAGAGCAGGTTTCTCAGCATGTCATTGATTGGGATGGAGTGGAGATAACTCCAATTGCAGAGGTGCAAATAGGACCATCAATTCCTGTGATGGACGAAGATGAAATGTATGCATTTGTTGGTCTCAGAGCTGAGGATGAGAGAGTGGAGAAAGCTAGACTTGAAGCTGAAAAACAATCGGACTCAACACCTAGTCCATCTACAGGTCATGCCCAAGGACACTTGGACAATGAGGCTGACATTGCTGTTACTGATGTGGTTCCGGGTGAATCTCATGTTTTCTATGATAGGAATGACCCTCCAATGGAAGTTGGAAGTTCATATGTAAGTATGGTTGAGTTTAGATCAGCTGTGTGGCAACACACTATAAATGGGCAATTTGAGATGGGGACAGAGTCGAGTGATAAAGAAAGGTTCAGAGGCTTTTGCAAGGCTGAGGGATGTCCATGGGCTATTGTGGCAAGGTTGATGCCGGATGAAAAATCTGTTAGGGTACTAACAACTAACTTAGATTTGTATCGTCCATTAAATTCTTGTTTGCTTTTAATAATTGTAGCATGGTACTGAGTAATCTAAATTTTATTGCAAGTCACTTGAATAAATTTCCCCATCATTGTTCATCAACTGGCAGAGTAAAGACCATGATGGCAACATATAAGTGGGTAGCAGAGAAGGCAATTCCTTTTTTGAAGAAGGATTGAAATATGGGTCCGACGAAGTTGAAAGAGGAGTTAGAGACCACATACAACGTCACAATAGGATACCATACATTGTGCCAAGGTAGGCAGAAGGCTTTAGAAAAGATTTTTGGGTTATGGGATGAGAGCTTCACATATTTGTTCAACTTCAAGGCTGAGGTTGAGCTGAAAATGCCTGGAAGTGTTGTGGCGATAGATGTACTGAAGAATGAAGATGGGGTTTATTTTCATCGGTTTTTTTGTGCATTCAAACCTTGCATTGATGGTTTCATAAATGGATGTCGACCATATTTGAGCATAGAGAATGCTGTGAGGGGCTAGAGAATGCCGTGAAATTTGTTTTCCCTTCAGCTAAGCATGGGAATGTTTTTGACACTTGATGCAGAAATTCATAAAGAAATTTCATGGTACAGTCTTTGGAAACATGTACCTTCCAGCTAGGTCTTACATGCCAGATAGGTATGACTATTACATGAATAAAATTCATGAGGCAAATTCAGATGTGAAGCCATCCTTGGAAACATATCATAAATTGCTTTGGATGAGGAGTAAATTCTCAGAAGGCATAAAATGCGACTTCATCACCAATAATCTAGCAGAG
The DNA here is from genome assembly GCA_000338895.3 of Oryza meridionalis. NCBI lineage: Eukaryota > Viridiplantae > Streptophyta > Magnoliopsida > Poales > Poaceae > Oryza > Oryza meridionalis. Next base: position 20,925,890 of record CM002529.2, on the reverse strand, counting down.
TCATGGAACAAATGGATTAAGGAAAAGAAAGATCTTCCAATTGCACAGCTTGCAGATGGCATCAGATCGAAGACAATGGATCTATTGGCTAGGAGGAGGAAGATAGGTAATAAATTGGATGGTGTGATGCTCCCTGCTGTAATTCAGCAATTGAATACGATGATTAGAAATTTGGGCCACTTGAGGGTAGTTCAAGGTGATAGAGACCAGGCAGAGGTGACTGAGATCACTCCTGAACATGATATTATTAGGCATGCTGTCAATCTCACAGACCATACATGCACCTGTAGAGAGTGGCAAGTTTCTGGGAAACCATGCCCACATGCATTAGCTCTCATTATATCACATAGAAATCCTAGAATGGCTGATTATCTAGATCCCTTCTATTCAGTGGAAAAGTATAAGCTTGCATATGCAGGTGTTATTCAACCATTTCCAGATAAGTCTCAATGGCCCAAGGTTAATATTGGTTTCAAGTTGCTGCCACCTCTGACTAAAAAAGGAGTAGGGAGACAAAGGAAGAATAGAATAGTTGTGTGCCTTGAGAAAGAACAAAGCAAGCCTAGGACCAAAGGCAAGTGGCTGGTTCAGTTTAAGAGGTGTCTTGGCATGGGACATAGGCCAACATCCTCAAAATGCCCTTTAAATGGTACCAAGAAAAAAAGGTAAAACCATATATTTACTTAATGTAGCATATTGTCTATCTATTTACTTGTTTTACATTTTCAGGAAGAGTCGTGCGAAACAAGGAAGGCCACTAGGCTCAACTAGTGGTGCAGCAGGCCCTAGCACACCAAAACGACAAAAGGTCGCAAGAAGTGATTCCACTACCACTAGTCCTGGTCCTATCACTAGAAGGTACCTATTTTTTCTATTTCAATGGTATTCTTTAATCATGTATTTAATTTTACTAACACTCAATTTGTTCAAGGCAAATGGTATTGATCAATGCTGGTGAACAAGGATCAAGTCAAATGGCAACCCCTCCAAGACCTCCAAGAGCTGCAAAGAAGATCACTCCAAAGAAAGGGAAAAATAAGTGATTCTAGTAGTATTTTCAATTGTGGAGGATTTTCTCAAGGCAAACATAGTCTTTATTTTGTAATACGAACCTGTGTGACTTGGTTATGTAATCTAGGTGACATTCTCATTTTGGTTATGTAATGTGGATGGAATTCTCGAATTTGGTTATTTCAACTTGTTTTACTTCTTGTATGACTTTATCATGATTTGTGTGCATCCTGTATAAATTGCAAATATGTGAAATCATGCTGCCAAAATTTGATATTTTTGGATATATGCTGTCAAAATTTGATATTTTTGGGTATATGCTGTCAAAAATTGATATTTTTAGGTATATGTTGTCAAAATTTGATGAACTTGGGTATATGCTGTCAAAATTTAAGTTACAACTCCACCTTTGATCTGCCAAGCACAGCCAGATGCCATATGGTCTCAGAAAGCAAATGGATTCACAGAAAGTACAATCAGATTTCTCTTTACTTAACTGACATGTTCTATCATCAACAGGTAACCGGCAATATTGCAAAATCCTGTCAAAAAATGATCAATGTATTTAGAGGTTTGCCATTTCTTTACAAATACATGCAGTCAAAAAATTTCTCTATCTTCTTAGAGCACCACTGTACAACAATTTACAAAATCAGGCGTCTACAATTTACTACCTTCTAAGATGAACGGTGAGATAAATCGGGCTGCTAGGCCAGTATATCTTTGAACCATTTTGATAGTTTCACCATCAGATTTGTCATTACTACTGTATCCTTCGGTTATTTTATCTTGAAGATCAAATGGCTCCGATGCATATTGAGTTTATGAAGGACGCCTTACTGCAACATCAATGGAAAACGCCTTTGTCCACTTGACAAGGGTACCCGATGCCACAGATCGTTGCCTCACAGGAAAAGAGAAGGTGAATCCTTGTTCTTTATTCTTGCCGTTTGGCATGTCAGTACCCTCATCCTCTTCAGCAACAAACTTGCCTAATTCCCCAGCAATGAAACCAAACAATTCCTGCAGACATATAGTAAAACAATGAATATCGCCAAATCAAAAATATCACAAAACTAATCAGTGTGAACCCATCATTTTCAGATATCTATCTACTGTCACTGCTGTTTCTGACGCTATGAACACAAATCAGAAATTCAGAATTCAGAGGAGGCGATGCATATGCAGGTATCCTGACTGACCCAGTGTGGAGCTTGTCGATGTAGGAGAGCAGTAGCGACGCCGGCGTCCGCACCTCTCCCGCAGCTCCGCCACCACCTTCTCCGCCGCCATGATCCCGGTCCCCGACGAGAATTTAGCGGCAGGCGGCGGGGTTGGCGGCGCCCGGCGGCGGGGTTGGTCGCGTCCGGCGGCGGGGCGGCGGCGCTCACCGGCGGCGCTCGGGGTCGACGGCGCCAATGCCGGTCTCGGGCGCTGCCTGGAGGGATCGATCCATTTCGATCCAGAGAGAAATCTCTCTCTTTGGTTCTGACAGGTGGGCCCAGGGGCAAAAAACGTCCACAAATCTTAAAAAACTATACAAATGGAATTAAGAAATGAGAAACACAGTAAAAATAGAGAAAGTAATACCAAATAGACTAATTAGCACTCCCAATGACATATTATAGAGGGCATGCGAATTGGGTGGTAAAAAAGTTGAGGCGCGTGAATTGGATGGTAAATAGTCTAAATTGCCTCTCAGCCAGTGAAGGGAAAACATTTCAAGTGTCTAGATGAGACAAGACCTGAACTTGTTTAACCCCTTTGTGATCATGCGAGGCGAGGCTGCAAAGAGAATACGAAGTATACGTCGCAACTCGCATATATGCAGGGATTCAGCTACTAACTCTAAATGTTATGGTTACGGGATCTCGTAATATACACGTCGTTCCGCTGGAGATGTATTATTGGGCTATTGGCAAATGTCAGTAATTTGAGAAGCACAACAACCAATAATCCTCCTGGCTGATAAACAACGGCACGTGAATAAATATGAAAACATGATCCTCAATGGACTTAATGGTAGAGGCCTAACTCCAAAATAGTAAATTGTATTGTACCTATTTTTTTAAGTTCAGGGAGGTACCTTTATCAAAAACAGTGTGTGCTACATGAAATAGAACACGAGCAAAGATATCTGATCCTGGAAACATTAGCCAGGTATCCTCTTTGGGATTGTGATTTCCACAAGTCGAGCATATCTCCGTCACCAGCAGCTTGCCAGAAGTTCCTTTTATCTCCTTCATTATAACCTCGAAGGGAGATGGCACTCTAGTTTTGGTTGTCCTAGCTCTTTTCCGGACGCTGTTAGCGCTTCCCTGTTAGGCCATTCACACTGCTATGCGCTGGCGTTCGGCCTGAACGTTCCACGTACGCAAATAGTGAAAATTTGCTGCCACGTTATTGGTTGGGCCCAGAAAACTGAAGCGTGCGTGACCAAAGTTTGCTGCCCGTGTTTCGACTGAATCAAGATTGGGGAAGCGTCGCGGACGTCTTTTGGAGGCTAAAACGCACTGCTGACCTTGTGTCTTTTGGAGTTCTTGAGTCCTTTTTGGCAGCTGAGGCCGAACAAAATTTACGGCGCACTGTGAGTGCCCTTAGCATTCCTTATCTTGTCATTTTCCACTAACTGATCATCGCAAAATAAACAAAAATCAGAAGTGATCAGTATCAAGACTCATGTAACATTTTTACAAGAATTAGGTCAGTCAGTAGCACATATAAACCTGATGTCTTGCCAGAAGAAGTTGCTCTGCATCACTTTCGATATCAACTAGAGCTTCTTGAAGTTGCTTCATTTTGGGGTCCATTATAAACTACAAGATAATACCACTTATTTCAACTACAAAATAAGAACTACCGAAATCAGCATAGCATAAAAAATGCATAAAAGGCTTCAAAATCTTTATAGTTCCATTTTATATAAATCCCCTTTGAGATAGAGGCAAGAAAAGAATGCAAATAAGCGCAACGGAAATAATTTGAAAAAAAAAAACTTATTGAGTCATGACTTATGAGCCATAAAAAAGTACTTGGGTTTATGCCACCCCAAAGTTTGACAGTTTGAAAACGACACCCCATAGAATGTAATGGCATTGATGCCACTCCAAAGATGTCACTAAAGTTTTGGCCCAAGTGTGGTATTAGTTAGTACCCCAGAAATTTTTTGGTATTTTTTGAATTTGGCCAAATGCTTGCACTATTGATGGAATTCTCGTCCTTAAAACATCCCAGCAAATGTCCTTAATGCAAACCATGATCATGACCATAGTATTATGAGAATTTCAGTTAATTTCAATAATTGACTGAAATGATATTGTTCCGTTTCTACATATATTCTTGACTTTGGCTAGATGAATAAAATGATATGGTTCAGGATGACGGGATACAAATTTTAAGATTATTCCTAAAATAGTTATACAATCCTGTTCAAGGAAAAAAAAAATGAATGACACAGCTCACGGAAGTGACGAACGGACACAGTTCCGAAATGCACAAGATAAGATGAAAAAATGGACAAGGAAATTGAAAACACAAGCCTCCTTTTTTGCCGCTAAAAAAATCTCATTTAAGACTTTTTTTCGTTTCTTGAATATATTGAATATATTGAAGTACTGCATGCAAAATTTCTTAATTTACAATGAAATCCCAACAACACTCCTAACAAGGTCATAACAGGTGTAGGTCACAATGGTTGCCAGATCGTGCTAGGCTTAAAAGGCAAGGTCAAGCCCCCACCGAAGTCCCAAAAGGTTGTTTTTCCGCTTCTTCTATCATTAGGGCCTTCACAGTGCAGGTCACTAATTTGCTGGATCTGAGATACCACCTATGCTCAAGCCTTTTGAAAGATAAAGCTTTGTGTGACTCAAATAGATCCAAAGCCATGCATGACTGTTAACGGTGAAATTTAGTAAGCCCAGAGTAGTCATCGGTTTAGAGTCAGCATCGGCTTTGAAGTCCTGAGATTAGCCGATGAGAGTTGCCAAATCGTCAGTTGTTGGATTCTTGTTATATTTGGTTAAGGAAATTGATCTACTAAAGGAAGCTTATCTAGAAAAGATCGAGTTTAAAGAAAATGCAGCATGGCAAGTTATCTATTAATTAGGAATAGTTTGTTAGTTTCCTTTTATCTTTAGGAAAGTGTGTTTAGTGTCTTATAAGGATTTTATCTTTTCATTTTATCTTTAGGAAAGTTTCTTTCTTGTCCGACAAGGACTTGTATCAACCCATGGGTATAAATATGTACACCCGGGGTCTATGTAATCAATCTCTACGATCAATACAATTCGGCGCATCGCCACCCTTTCTACTTTTACTTTTGTTTTTACGTTCCGGCGGAACTTGCACTGGTGGAGAAATTGTTTGTAATCCCAGTTCGTAACCCCCTTTTAGTCCCGGTTGTCCAACCGGGACTACGAATCCGGGACTAAAGATCGATCTTTAGTCCCGGTTGGTAACACGAACCGAGACTAAATATCGGTCAGCCACGTGGCCGGCTGATCCATCTTTAGTCCCGGTTGGTGTGTTACCAACCGGGACTAAAGATCTATGTACCATTTGTTTTTATTTGCATGGCCCTGTTTGCTGCATGGTTGATTATATATATATATATATATATATATATATATATATATATATATATATTACAATACATATATATGCATTGTAATATATATATTATGCATGTATATATGTATAAATACATATATTACACACATATTTATAATTTAAATCACTTAACATTTTATGTACATATATGTTACCAAAATATATATTAACACTAAAGTAAATGTACGTACATATATAAATATATATATATATACATGCATGTATAGTACAATTCATTTGCTCGCTAGCTATAGCTACGACTTCGACGCCTGCGTTACGTCAGAAGAGGAAGGACCGACGTTATGAATTGTCGATCCGTCGTAGTAGAATTCACCATCGGGATTAAGGACTTCTTCGTTGATGAACCCCATCAGTTGTTCTTGAATAGCCGTGATAAAATCGTTGTGTGGGAGTTTTTCTCTCATGTGAATACGCTATCATTCGAAAAATAATGACATATCAATATATGAAATTAATAAATAACTTAACAAATCGATACGCAATGAAATTTTGAATGGTTTATGTATACGTACATCGAGCTCTCGTGTGGTGTATATTTGGTTTGATAGGCAGTGGGCATACTCGCATACGTAGTAGCCGCATAAGTTAGTTCCCTTGTCCTGCTTTGCACACTACATGAGAAACGATGAGAGATTTAATATACTCTGTATTAACTGTAACTAGACATTCAATTCAATATAATTTTGGATCATGCATGTACTCACTGGAAAATGAATCCTTCGTCCAAGTTTTTCTTTTCAAGTCCCGCGGACCAATTGACGGAACTGATCCCAAGCCCTACATGTGCAGTTGCAAGCTATGATTAATTAAATATTACCCGAGATCAACATAATAGCAACAGAGTCCCGCGACTTTGGAATAGATGGCATTATATTACCTGTCTATCAGTTGGAAGACCTTGTCAAAAACCTTCTCCTCTTTATTTATTGAGTCGTACACAGTGACTCTGCATGCGTCCAAGTCGAAAAAGAATAGGACCCAGTGGAATCTGGAATATGCGTGAGATGAGATAAATATCAGAATGTATATGTTATATGTATGGGAATGAAATTTGTTCGAACGATAATAAAAACTCACTCTGTGTTGTACGGCAATAGTATGAACGTCTTGAAATGCTGCTGCGTTAGGAGATGGACGAGATTGTCCTCTGTGTCTTTCTCGTACTTGTCGAGCATTTCGGTGTTGATTTTCCGAGGGTCGATGAACTCAATATCGTAAACCCCCCGCCGCCGGGCCCTTTAAATCTCCATTCTACAACAATGAAAGGAAATTATTATTACTTACATATATGCCAGGAGCTAATTATTGAACGAAACAAATTGAACTCAAAGATACTTACAAAATCCATGCGCTCAGAAGAGAGACGTCGAGGGCGTCCCGATGGTATAGATCGAAGAAATCCTTGAAAAGGATCCATAGAACATCTTCTCCTTGCAAGAAGTTGGGGTTTCTGATCCTCGCTCCGAACATCTCTCTACCATTGGCGCTCATTTCCATGTACCGTTCATGGAATTTGTACATTTGTGTCGGTAGGGACTGCAGCTGCTAAGGCCTGACAAGCGGTTTACCGAGTTCAAACTTGTATGCCACTTCCGCCTTCGGGATTGGTGCGCCTCCAACCAACTGAGCCATGGTTAGACCGGTGTCCGAAATGAAATCCGTTATGCCAAAGTCTTCGCCGGTCACCAACGGCTTGACCACTTGGTGTGGTTGTTCTCCAAGCTGAGGAACTGGTTTGGACTTCTTGTAATAGGCTTTCCTAAGTGTTCGGTCATAGTCCGATAGCTTTAAGGCCTCCTTGTTTATGGTGGACATTCCCTTGAAGAAATTCTTCACGCTCGGGTCAATAGGTATCTTCTTTTCAGGACTCCGAGGCTTGAGTTGCCTCTTCACTTCTCCTGCCACATAAGCGTCAAGCTCCTCTTGACTGCAACCGTACGGCGGCTCCTTGTTTTTGGTGGTGTCAACTTTGGCCTTCTTCATTGCCCTTGTGCTGGCAGGAGGTGGAGCTTGGCGAGACCTTGTCTTGGGAGGTGCAGGCAGACACGGTGGAGGTGGAGGTGGAGGTGGAGGAGGCGGAGGAGGCGGAGGAGCTGGAGGAGATGGTGCAGGAGGAGGTGGCAGAGGAGCCGGAGGAGATGGTGAAGGAGGAGGCGGAGGAGCCGGAGGAGATGGTGCAGGAGGAGGTGGCAGAGGAGCTGGAGGAGATGGTGCAGGAGGAGGCGGAGGAGCCAGAGGAGATGGTGCAGGAGGAGGTGGCGGAGGAGCCGGAGGAGATGGTACAAGAGGAGACGGCGGAGCCGGAGGAGATGGTGCACGAGACGCCGCTTGTCGCCCAGGGAGGATGATGTACCGCTTACGCCATAGTATAATGGCGTGGCTTGTGTCTCGTAGATGCGTCTCACCGTCTCCTTCTGGGTAGCCCAACTCGAGGTCCTCGTACACGGCTTCCACCAGCTCAACTTCGACCCTCGAGTATCCTGCTGGAATCGGCCTGCAGTGGTAAGTCCCTGAAATGTCCGTTGGGATGGCCATTCCCGACGCCACCTTCACGTGATGAGAGGTTATCTATTAGTAATCAACCTAAGCAGCAATTGCGGAACATTCGAGTCAAAAATCATATATTACATCAAGCATACCTTGATTGATAAGTTCTTGAAGGGAATATGCAGCTCACATGGTGTCTGTTGCGTGATCTCATCAACGGGGCAGGTGGTTTCGTACTGGGTTTGCATGGCGTCCATGCTATGTGATACTACCTGCCCCGTTGAGGCGCATCTGCTACGATTGCCTGATAGGCTGACCATTGGAGGAGGTATGTACGGCTGGGGATCGTGTGACCGATGTGCTGCCATGCGTTCATCCACCTTCCGGGCCACCTCCTCTTGCATGCTGAGCTCGTAGCTCGATACCCTGTACTCAAGATCTGCAATCTTCGCCTCGGTATCTCTCTTGCTCCTCATCCGACTCCTGCACGTGTGGATGTCCTCCTTGAATCCCATCTTCCAGGGAATCACGCCTTTCCCTCGTGTTCGTCCTGGATGCTCGGGAGTCTGTAGGGCGAGTGACAGCTCGTCCTTCTCTCTGTCAGGTCGGAACGTGCCCTGAGAAGAGGCTTCCACTACGTCCGTTAGTCGATTCACAGCCTCGCGTATCTGATCGCTGAAGACCAAGGAGCCATCAACTGGGTTGAGCGTTCCACCGTGAGCATAGTACCAGAACTTCGATCAATCAAGCCATTTAGCGGTGGCCGGTTCGATACCCCTCTCAAGCAAGCTTGCCTCCATCTCCTCCCACTTCGGTATCGCGACGCTATAGCCGCCTAACCCCAAGTGGTGATGGTACTTCTTCTTGGCGGCATTTTCTTTGTTTCTTTCCATCATCGCCTGCCCTTGTTGACCTGTCTTGTAAGCAGCGAACTCGTCCCAGTGATCCCTTAGCTTCGGGAATACGTCGAAGTTTGGTGTCTACCCCTTCAGGATGTATTTCCGGTACAGATCTCCCTTGAAGGTCTGAAACTGTTCTGCCATTTTCTTAAGAGTCCACTGTTTCACTATGTTCTCTGTACCCGTAGGGAGCGTGAACGTCTCGAGCATTGTGGTCCACAGCATCTCTTTCTCTGATTCCGGGACAAACCTGTCATCATCCCCGCGTGCCCTTGTTCTGTGCCAGTACACCTTGCTGACAGGCACGTTATCCCTCACAACCCAACCGCTGTAGCATACAAAATTCTTGGCTGCTTGTGCCGGGGCACTAGGTCGGCCGTCTGCGTCCACCACAGTTATGATGTGCCGACCCTCTATCTTCTTCGCGGCACCTCGTTGTCCGCGTGCCCTCTTCTGTCCAGCGGAGGGATGACTTCCACTAGCCTCCTCCTCGTTCCCCTCCGCATCCCTTTCCACGTTCCCCTCCTCGTTCCCCTCTGCATCCCTCTCCGCATTCCCCTCCTCGTTCAAGTACTGGTTTGGATCCTCGTTCCCCTCTTCTTCGTTCCAGTACTGGCTGCTTCCTGATGCGATTGTATTGTACAGTATCTGTTCCTCATCGCGATCAGCCATCTGTTCATAGAAGAAATATTTGCTAAGCGTAATATTAACACTCTACTAATCTTGTATTAAAACTCAAATAATCATATATGCTAAGTCTAAGTGTCGTGTATTTGTACGGTAGATAATCATATATGCTAAGTCTAATTAAGTTTCGAATATTACATCTCTAATAATCTTATATTAAATCTCTAACAATCAAATATGTTTCGAATATTACATCTCTAATAATCTTATATTAAATCTCTAACACTCACATATGCTAAGTCTAATTAAGTTTCGTATATTAAACCTCTAATAATCTTATATTAAATCCCTAACTATCTCTAACACTCAAATATGCTAAGTCTAATAATCTAATAATCTCTAACACTCACATATGCTAACTCTAATAATCTAATAATCTTATATTAGAAATCTAACAATCTTATATTATATCTCTAACAATCACATCTTTACATCACTTGCCTGCGCGAATTTCTTCGAGGGCTAGCTACCACTTCGGCTTGAGGGACGACGACGACGACGTCTTCTCTACAACATGCAAAAAATATGTATTAGTCTAAACGCAAAGGAACATATAATGTATTTCACGTTTTCAAGTATATATAATCATATATATATATGCTAAGTTCAACAATAGTTTAATTATCTCGTTCGTACACGTTTCGCTCGCGTTCGTTCTCACATTTTTAGTTCAAGTGCATTCACGTTCGTTAACGTTTCAATCACGTTCGTTCGCGTTTCATTCACGTTCATTCACGTTCGTTCGCGTTCGTTCACTAACACTCACGTTCGTTCATGTTTCAGTCACGTTCGTTCGCGTTTGTTCACGTTCGTTCACGTTTCGTTCGCGTTTCTTTAACGTTTCGTTCACGTTCGTTCGCGTTCGTTCACATTCGTTCGTGTTCGGTCACGTTCGTTAAGCATTCGTTCGCGGCGGCGGCGTCTCGCGGCAGTGGGGGCGCGGTCCGGCGCCGTGGGCCGGCCCGGCGGCGTGGGGGCGCGGCGGCGGCGGCGTCGTCTCGCGGCGGCGGCGTCTCGCGGCGGTGGGGGCGCGGTCCGGCGGCGTGGGGGCCCGGCGGCGCGGTCCGGCGGCGTGGGGGCCCGGCAGCGTGGGGGCGCGGCGGCAGCGGGCCGCGGCGGCGGCATGGGGGCTCGGCGGTGTGGGGGGCGCGGCGGCGCGTGCCGCGGCGGTGGCGTAACGTAGCGGCCCGGCGGCGTACATCGGAGACGGCGTCGTCGGCGGTGGCGGCCGCGCCGAAGTCGTTCGTCGGTGAAAGAGAGAGAGAAAGAGAGAGCTACATCGAGAGAGAGAGGGCGGGGGCTCTCACCCAAGAGACGCGGCGGCAGCGTCTGCGGCGAGGACTGTAGGCGACGGTGAGAGACGATGGCGGCGTCGGTGTCGGCGCGAGGTTGCCCTAGGCAGTGGCGGCGAAGGAGAAGCCGATGCTCGATCTCGATGGAAAAACGTCTAAGTCTTGGTGGAGAAGACGAGGACGCACCGGGAATATATATACCCCCCGGATCTTTACTCCCGGTTGGTGAGAAGAACCGGGAGTAAAGATACCAACCAGGAGTAAAGATATTTTCCCGCTATTTCCAAATTCTTTTTTAAACCCGGTTAGGGTTAAGAACCGGGACTAAAGTTAATAGCACTGAATATTGAATTTCGTTGCATATGTGTTTCTAAAATAGTAAATAATGCATTAAAAATTCTAATTAACATATGTAAATCCCACATGCATGATTTAAAACTTTTAAAAATTCTAATAATCATATATAATTAGCATATGCATGATATTAAATTGTTAAAAATTCTAACTAACATATGTAAATCCCACATGCATGATTTAAAACTTTTAAAAATTCTAATAGTCGTATATAATTAGCATATGCATGATATTAAATTGTTAAAAATTGTAACTAACATATGTAAATCCCACATGCATGATTTAAAACTTTTAAAAATTCTAATAATCGTATATAATTAGCATATGCATGATATGAAATTGTTAAAAATTCTAAATAACATATGTAAATCCCACATGCATGATTTAAAACTTTTAAAAATTCTAATAATCGTATATAATTAGCATATGCATGATATTAAATTGTTAAAAATTATAACTAACATATGTAAATCCCACATGCATGATTTAAAACTTTTAAAAATTCTAATAATCGTATATAATTAGCATATGCATGATATTAAATTGGTAAAAATTCTAACTAACATATGTAAATCCCACATGCATGATTTAAAACTTTTAAAAATTCTAATAATCGTATATAATTAGCATATGCATGATATTAAATTGTTAAAAATTATAACTAACATATGTAAATCCCACATGCATGATTTAAAACTTTTAAAAATTCTAATAATCGTATATAATTAGCATATGCATGATATTAAATTGTTAAAAATTCTAACTAACATATGCAAATCCCACATGCATGATTTAAAACTTTTAAAATTCTAATAATCGTATATAATTAGCATATGAATGATATTAAATTGTTAAAAACTCTAACTAACATATGTAAATCCCACTTGCATGATTTAAAAATTTTAAAAATTCTAATAATCGTATATAATTAGCATATGCATGATATTAAATTGTTCAAAATTGTAACTAACATATGTAAATCCCACATGCATGATTTAAAACTTTTAAAAATTCTAATAATCGTATATAATTAGCATATGCATGATATTAAATTGTTAAAAATTGTAATTAACATATGTAAATCCCACATGCATGATTTAAAACTTTTAAAAATTCTAATAATCGTATATAATTAGTATATGCATGATATTAAATTGTTAAAAATTGTAATTAATCATATATAACTAGTATTCAATACATCCAAAATAGTTTACAACAATTACGACAATAGATCGGCGGTGACGGTTGTCCGCACGTACTTTCTCCTCTCTATTGTTCCTTCCTTGTGATCGCTACGTGAGTAAGGGGTGTCTTCGTTTGATAAGAGGATGTTAGGGTTAACCGTCACCGTGAAAGGGGGTTGCCCATCAAACTGATCGTAATCCTCGTCAGTCTTGTCCTCTGCTCCGACGATTTTTCTTTTGCCTAGGAGAACCACGTGGTGCTTCGGCTCGTCAGGCCCTTTGCCCTTCTTTCCTTTGCTAGACATGTCCTTCACGTAAAAAACTTGTGTTACATCATTGGCAAGGACAAAAGGTTCGTCCGAGTATCCAACCTTGTTAAGGTCAACCGTTGTCATCCCACTGTCATCAATCGTTACGCCTCCACTAGTCAACCTAACCCATTGGCACCGGAACAGAGGGACCTTGAGAGGTCTATAGTCAAGTTCCCAAATCTCCTCGATGGCACCGTAATACGTGCCAGTTGTACCATCGTGTCCCATGGCGTCGATACGAACAGCACTGTTCTGGTTCGTGCTCTTCATGTCTTGGGCTCTTGTGTAGAATGTGTACCCATTGATCTCATATCCCTGGAATGTCGCGATCGAGCCAGATGGACCCCTCGCCAGGAAGGCCAGTTGCTGGTTAATCGTCTCGTTACCCATGAGATTGTTGTCGCAGCCATGCGGGGAAAGTATCAATGTGATGCCGTGTAATCCATGCATCGGACTTACCGATGTTTCTGGCGCGAACTAGAGCCAAGTGCTCCTCGATGTAAGGAGCCACCAATGAAGATTGTTGTAAAACCGTGAAATGGGCTTTACGGAATAAATTGTTGTCTACCGTCATTATTGCTTTCCTTCCGAGAGTCCCCTTTCCCCGTAGTCTCCTTTCATGGCGTGATTCAGGTACCCCAATTGGGCGAAGGTCTTCAATAAAATCTACGCAGAATTCAATAACCTCCTCTATTCGATACCCCTTGGCGATGCTTGCCTCTGGACGAGCACGGTTACGAACATACTTCTTCAGAACGCCCATGTACCTCTCGAAAGGAAACATGTTGTGTAGGAACACAGGCCCGAGAATACCGATCTCTTTCACTAGGTGACAAAGCAAATGCGTCATTATATTGAAAAATGAAGGTGGAAATATCAACTCAAAGCTGACAAGACATTGCACCACATCATTCTGAAGAGCTTCTAACCTATCCGGATCGGACCTTCTGCGAAATTGTGTTCATGAAAGAACATATCTTTGTTATTGTTGCCCGGACATTGTCTGGGAGGATACCCCTTATTATAACTGGTAGCAGTTGTGTCATCAACACGTGACAGTCATGAGACTTTAGGTTTGTGAACTTCTTCTCCTTCGTGCTTATTATTCGCTTTATATTCGTGGAGTATCCAGATGGTACCTTGATGCTCTCCAAGCATTGAAACATACTTTCCTTCTCTACCTTGCTAAGAGTGTAGCTGGCTGGACTCAAGTAATGACTGCCTTTCTCCTTTGGTTCCGGGTGAAGGTCGCCGCGTTGTTCAATATGCTTCAGATCATTACGTGCTTCGAGTGTATCTTTCGACTTTCCATATACACCTAGAAAGCCAAGAAGGTTTACGCAAAGGTTCTTAGTGAGGTGTATCACGTCGATTGCGTGGCGGACGTCCAAGAATTCCCAATAGGGTAACTTCCAAAATATAGAGTTTTTTTTTCACATCGCCGCGTGACCATCTTCGCACTCTATAGGCTGGCTGCCAGGCCCCTTTCCAAACACTACTTTAAGATCTTTCACCATAGCAAACACTGTTTTCCCGCTGTGATGTTTAGGCTTCGTACGGTGGTCCGCCTTATGTTCAAAGTGCTTGCCTTTCTTCCGTACTGGGTGGTTTGCAGCAAGAAATCGACGATGACCCATGTACACAACCTTCCTACAGTGCTTAAGATACGTACTATCTGTTTCATCCATACAGTGAGTGCAAGCCTTGTACCCCTTGTTTGACTGCCCGGATAGGTTGCTAAGTGCAGGCCAATCGTTGATGGTTACGAACAGCAGCGCTCGTAGGTTAAACTCCTCCTGTTTGTCCTCGTCCCACACGGGGACACCTTCCTTCTTCCACAACAGTTTAAGATCTTCGACCAGTGGTCTTAGGAACACATCGATGTCGTTACTAAGTTGCTTGGGGCCTTGAATAATAATCGGCATCATTATGTACTTCCTCTTCATTCATAGCCAAGGGGGGAGGTTGTAGATACACATCGTAACGGGCCAAGTGCTATGGCCACTACTCATCTCTCCAAAAGGATTCATGCCATCCGTACTTAAACCAAACTGTATGTTTCGTGCGTCCTTTCCAAAGTCTTTAAATTTTCTGTCGATGTTTCGCCACTGCGAACCATCTGCGGGGTGTCTCAGCATCCCGTCCTGTTGACGTTCTTCAGCGTGCCAACGCATCATTCTAGCATTCCCCTTGTTCCTGATCAAACGTCTTAGCCGTGGTATTATAGGGAAATACCACATCACCTTAGCAGGAATTCTCTTCTTCGTTAGCTGCCCGTCAACCTCACCTGGATCATCTCGTCTAATCTTGTATCGTAGTGCTTTACAAACAGGGCATGCTTCTAGGTTCTCGTACTCCTCACCGTGATATAGGATACAATCATTCGGACATGCGTGAATCTTCTGAACTTCCAGTCCTAGAGGGCAGACTATCTTCTTAGCATCGTACGTTGTCTCAGGCAATTTGTTTCCCTCCGGAAGAATGTTCTTGACGAGTTTCAATAAATCACCAAATGCCTTGTCACTAACACCATTTTTTGCCTTCCATTGCAAGAACTCCAGAGTGGTATCCAACTTTTTGTGCCCCTGCTCGCAACCTAGGTACAACAACGTTCTGTGGTCCTCTAACATCTTGTCCAATTTATGGGCCCCTTTTTCACTTTCGCAGTCCTCCTTGGCATCCTGCAACATCTGACTAAGATCATCCGCAACGTCGTTATAATCAGCATCTATGTCCTCCTCGCCCGTTTGATTTCCTTCAAATCCAGCGTACTGAGCAAAGTCTAGAATATTGTCGTCTTCCACTTCATCTTCTTCCATTTCAACCCCTTGCTCTCCGTGGGATGTCCAACAATTATAGCTTGGCATGAACCCCGACTCAAACAAGTGGAAATGAATAGTCCTGGATGCAGAATACTCCTTCTGATTCTTACACTTATTGCGTGGATAACAAATAAAACCCTTCTGCTTGTTAGCTTCGGCCACTCTCAAAAAATAATGCACGCCGTGAATAAACTCTTTGGACCGCCGGTCAGCGTACATCCATTGCCGATCCATCTACATGAAATGAAAAAAAATCGTACACAAATAATCATTCGTACAATAATGACAGTCATACAATAATGATAAAATAATCACAAACTCTTTCAACAGCCATACAATAATGACATATCATTATTCATACAAAATTATAAAATATTCCACCAAATAATTCTTATTTATTATTTTTTAAGTTTTAAATTCTTTTAATTTTCAATTTAGTTTGTTTTCTTTTATTTAAGATTAACTTTCACTATATTTTCCTACTCAACTATTTTATAAAACCTTATTTAGCAAATAAACAAAATTTCTATATATTCTTTCTTTTCCCACACAAATTTTCTCTCTCATCAACTTACAACAAAATTTTGGAGACAAAAAAGTGTGCAAAACATAGCTCCAAATGTAATATGACCAAAAAAACATTGGAGGATGAAGTTGCTAACCTTTTAGGCACCTCCGATTTGTATATAATCACCAAAGTAAATTCACTATAAATTTTGGCATGACCTCCCCTCTTTTTTGAAAAAATTTTGAAGCTTGCTCGGGCTGGAGGAGGAAGAAGACATATATAAAGGGATGGGACTTTAGTCCCGGTTGGTGTTACCAACCGGTACTAAATATCACCGGGATCTTTAGTCCCGGTTGGTAAGTTACGATCTTTAGTCCCGGTTGGTAACACCAATCGGAACTAAAGATCCCGGGGGGGCCTGACAAGCCCTGACAAGATGATCTTTAGTCCCGATTGGTGTTTACCAACCGGGACTAAAGATCAAATATGCCCGTTACCTTTTTTAACCGGGACTAAAGACGGTTTTTGTTGCAACCGGGACTATCGTAGAATTCGGCCGACCGACGAAAGATGGTTTCTCCACCAGTGTTGGCACCCGATGCAGGGCTACATCGGTGTTCGATCTCCGGCTAAGGGGTAAGTCCAATGTTCCGTCGGCCCAGGCAATTGTATCGTCTACGTCGGCGTCGTTCAAGGCTGCATGAGGACATTCGACCTCTTGGATTGCTCTGGTTTGGATGATATACTTGCCTACCTATTTATCATATGTCTCTGTTAATCTAGTCTTAGCATATCAATTTAGCTCTATCGGCTGCTTCTCGTTTTAGGGTTTCTGCCGGTATCGGTTAAATCGCCTTCCTAGATTAGATTAGTTTAGACATCTACCACCCTGAAAACTCAGTCAACGGCTTGATTGTCTAGATATTGTGTTTCTTTTCATACTTAGCACTGCATCAGTTGAGTTTGATCTACTAAGTCGTGCTTAGAACCATAATCTCTAGCCTGCTTTTTGACCGCCAATAAGGGTTTCATTGGGGTTTCAGCCGATGAGTTATCTGAACGTTGCATCGGCTTGTAAGGATTGCATATACATACATATTGGATTTAGCCGATCGCAACAAAGATTTTATCGTTTAATCTAATCTTGTGGATTTCATGACATCGGACCTCCAGCCGATGTGTGCTTTAACCTTCGGATCGATGCTTATTCTATCATATCAATGCTAGCCGATTGGTTTATACTAGATTATATTGTTATTTTATTACATCATCATAAGCTGATTGCCTTTATATCATTATCTACATTGGACATATAGCCGATTGCTTAAACTCTATCGCTATCGGCTGGTATCGGCATCGGCTATTATTGGCTATCGGCTGGAACTACTCCATCGGCTTGTCAGCCGATCGGCTGTTTTGATCTACTATTTGCATATCTTGTCATTTGCAGGATCAAACTGACTGGCACGCCCGCATCTCATCAAGATTTGGACCTGCACAGGAGCTAAGCAGATCTCCTAGGCCGGTGTGTTCAATTTTTTCGTCAACAATGATGTACGAGGAGGAAGGTGCGCAGAGACGTACGAGGCCGAAGCTACTCACTCCACAACGCGACCGCCTCGTGTGTTCCTTCCCCCATGCTCGAAGAACCGGTAGCCTTCTTTGGACGCGCGCTTCGTTTTCGTGGGCCTGGTCAAAAGACGTAGTGTGATTTTCCCCTCCGCGTCGACGTGGGACATGGAGTCTGTCGATGTTTGATGTCGCGATTCCGGTATTTGCATAGTATGGGGATCGTTGGTACTAGGATATATGCGAGATTGAGGTAAAAGAGATAGAGACATGGATTTTTATACAGGTTTGGGCCCCTGAATTGTCAGGCAATAACCCTACTCCTGTTGACCGAAGCCGGTATTGGTCTTATTCACCATAATCACACCCGTACAATATTTGGGGTAACCTATCTAACTGTTGTCGACTTGGCGGTCTGTAGTACTGACTCGTAGTCGACAACAGGGTAGCCTTACTCCTCGAATCCGCATCCGGCGAGATCAGAGACAGCGCTATATCTCTCCTGACGATAGCCATAGGCACCGTAGGGGACTGGCCATGTCTATCTCTGAAGTCGATATCTGGCGTCTTGTCTTGGCGTATGTTGGCTTGTATTGACTTGTGGCTTTATGGCTTCTGTTGTTCCATGTCCCGTCTCCTCCTAGGGGGCCTTGTATCTATACCCATAGGTGTCCCCTTGTCCAAGTAGAACTAGGGAAACCAATATAGATACAATCCGAGTAGTCCTTGTCGTTTCCATGTAGAACTCTGGTTGTCTTCCATTATCCGGAACTCCATTCATATCCGAGGTCAGTTTCCGTATAAGACATAGTATGTGGTGGGTCCTGCCGAGATTTAGTCGACTACTATTAGATATGTAGTATCCATAACCCTGACAGAGGCTGAATGCCACGACACCGCATTGTGAACACCCTTAGTGCCAGGCATATTTTATGTTTTCTAAATCGTTATTCATAATGAAATTAATTTTTAATATAAGATTAGCTTGTAGATTTTATAAGACTTTGAGCCAGACTTATGAACCTAGTCTCACCCATTTAATCAACCTAATCCTACCAACTAAACAACTCCATAGTCCATACATACCTCGCAACCAAACAAGTAAATGAATGAATTGGTTCATAAAACCAACCAAGCATGGACTTTGTAAATCACATCCCGAACTATTCATCCTTGTTCCCCAACCAAAACAAACCCAAAAATGTACACCGGAAGGAAAATATATAGAGCATTTCACATTTGCAGTTCAAAATATATCACCTACCTATATTACTAGCGATCAAAGTTTCAGCCTTTTGGGTATTACGACCTTCATCTAGTGTAATAGAGTAGTAATAATAAGCTAGTAATCCAGCTCTTCCTTCCACAAACAAGGGCATTGCAACCAAGCAATTCTAGGATATGTTTTGAACTAGTGTCCCACACTGCAAGAGAGAGGAGAAATCGACAAGGCAAACTTAACACGAAGGGGAACTAGAGAAGCGCCGGGATACTGTACGCCGCCGGCGAGAGGAGGGTTTCCTGGACGGGAGAAATGCCGGGGCCAGCAGATGCATCCAAGAAGCCGCCCACGGCGCACAAGTGATTTTCTCGCCTTTGACCGCAATCCGAGCAACCCCTCTGACAGCAGAGGGGATGACTGCTCTAGGGAGAACAAGTAGTAGCGCAGTGGTCGACGGCGGCGGCGGCAAACGGGATGTGAGTGGACACCTGCCGTCGTCGTGGCGACGGGTGAAATTTCATGAAACTCCCTCTGTTCTAAACCAATCACGTATTTAAAATGTACACTAAAATATTCTATTAACCGTATAAGCACTTCAAACAATATTTTTGAGAATACCAAAGTCTTTTCTCCTCGACCATCATCACTTATTTTGAATTTCTCAATCAAATTTCTCTGTAGAGTAAATTGCATCACCAGTTCACGAACTTGTTAGGTGGGTGCAATCTAGTGTACGAACTTGTAAAATGCCCGTTTTAGTACATGAACATGTCTGGAGCGTGCAGAGGAAGACGAAAAGAACACTACATGGCTAATCTTATTGATTTAGAGGCTCATTACAATACTACGTAAACATATAACTGAGAAGGTTGCTATTAGATAAACACCTCTTTAATAAAAATAGAATGGGATATAGTGATCATAGAAAAAGATAAAAAAAACCAAGCAATGATATAAGGTTAGAAATATATGAAATTCATTAATTCCATGATGAAGGATAAAGTATTGGTCACATTTATAAATATTGCATGTCTTATATATACTCACTACACGTATAAACGTCACATCCTAATCAACATCCGCTTCGTAAAATTAACATTTCGAATCTATTTTGGTCCTCGTTCGCATGAATTAAACAAGTTCGTGTACCTAAACGAACATATTACAAGTTTATATATTAAATTACACCTACCTAACAAGTTTGTGTACTACCAATGCAATTTAATGAGTACCATTTCTCCACAATATTAATTATCGGTAAATAACCAGAACACTTATATTTTAAAACAGACAGTGTACATATCTAAAACCCCATTTGAATGTAACAAAAACGCTAAGCATATTAGCGGCACACGAAACAAGACTAGTCATTACCTCATAATTAGTTAAGTACTAAAAGTAGATTTCTTTGATTTTTTTAAAAGCAATTTCTATATAAGAAGCTTATATATAAAAAAAAAATAGAGTAGCTAAGACAACTAGTCGAGTCAAACAGTGAGAGATAAGGTAAAATTTGTATTTTTTTTGATAAATTTAATTCTACATATGTAGTTTTGTGAAATAATATGTAAAAAAAATAGTTTTGTGATATTTTTTTAAGTATATGCAGTTTAAAAATTACTTTTACCCATAAAATCAATTATTCCCATCAAGCAGCTGATGCCTGTTTAGGAATTGGCCCTTTGAACTACAATATATAATTACTTCATAGTCTATTCTAGTATAGTTTATTTTGGATCAAAGATTCAATTGTCATTTTTTCCGTTTCCTTTCCCTCTGTAGTTCTTGTATCTCCTCTTGTTAATTTTTTATTAAGTCAATATCATTAAGACAATAAGTGGTTAAGTTGGCAATGGACTTATGGGCCTATTTAGCATAGCTCCAGCTCCAGCTAAACAGTTTCAGCTTTGGAAGAGAGCTAGGTGGAGCGTTCCCACAAAATAAACTAGAGATGTGAAGTTGTGTTTAGGCTACTCTACAACTCTACTATAGACACAACTCCTGGAGCTAAATTTAGGAGTTGAAAATCAACCAAGCAGACCCTATGCCTATCATTTTGGCTATTCTCGCTCTCTAAAATTGATTTGTCCTGGAGTCATGGTCGGTATTTTCCCTCTCAAGATTGTTCATCTGTTGCTATCACTTTTCACGAAAACTTTTATAGCTTTGACCTCATTTTTCTTTTGCTTTGATTTATATTGCAACAGGAAAACTTGGCAAGATTTTCAATTCTTCCAATCTATACCTTCATTCCAAAATCCTCTGAGAGGAAAGAAAAACCAAGGTTTTTAATCCTTCTTTTAAAAAATCCTCTCCATCCCAAACAACTTGCCAGCTTGGTCTAGGATATTCGGTATGTACGGTCCTGTAGCGGGAGGCTGAAGGTGATTGGACTTTTCATTTTAGCCCTTTTATAAAAATTATTTTACCAATACATCTAAAAACTTTATTGTGTAAATGGATCCGAAACTCGACGCCAAAGTCGAGGTTAAATATCTCGATCTCATACCATAGTATCAAAGTGTCCATTGTGCGTGGTTGGTGAGGTGGATGGGGACAACACTAGCCTATCCGCCGCTGATAGTCTACACCTATGTTATTGGTGTTAATCTCCCACACACTTATCCCAATAGTAATCCTAAAAATAAAAGCCAAATTAACAAATCGACATTATTTGAAGGGAGGAGGGAATGAGGAGGGAAGGCCATACCATTTCCCACAATATCAAGTATCCTTTCTCAAAACAAAATATATATCACGAGAGATGAATCGACATACACCGGTTTATCATTTCCCCCCTTCTTTTCACGCTGAGATATTAACATGTCAATCTCCAGCACACTATATACCTTATCGGTATATTCCATAAGTCGTAAGATAGAGGGTATGCCTTATCTGTAACCCTGACACGCCCTTTATCACCGTGGGTATCCGCGCCAAAACACTTCGGTTCGACTGAAACACCCAAGGTTATCGATGCTGAGCTACTAATCTACTCCCTCCGTCCCAAGAAAAGTCAACTAGGTTGGCTTTTTTTTTTTTTACGGAGAGAGTATTATTTTTATCACAAATTGTTTAAAAGGGTCTATCTATAAAACAAGTTTTCGAAGAGGATCAAATTGTAAAAAAAGAAGTCCCCTACCCTACGCCCTACGGTGGTATAGTACGGTGCGACGCACACTCCTCGTGTCTTCTCCTGCGCGAGAGACTCGAGGACTCCCCCCCCCCCCCTCCTCCCCAAACCCTCGCCTCGGCTCCCCCGCAGCCGCGCACGCCACCGCCGTCGCCTCTCCTCTCCACCGCCTCCCCACCCACCCGCTAGGTTTCCGCCGCTGCCCGGGGTTCTCGCCGCCGCGCCGCGCCGCGCCGCCCTCCCCCACGCTCGCTCTCCGGGTGGGGGTGGTGCCGCCCCTCTCCTCCTCCGTTTCCAGGCGGGTGCCGGCCCGGGGGCGGTCTCGCCCTCGTCTCCTCTCCCCCCGGTCGTCGGCACCGGCGGCTGGGAACTCGCCGTCGCGTCGTTTCCCCGCGAGGCCGCCGCCTAGATCTGGAGGAGGGGGTTTGGGGGTAAGCTCGTGGCGATTCTTCAATGCCCGTTCGTTCCGTGCTATTTTGTATTTTTGTTTTTTTTGGGTGGGGGGGGGTGGTATACGGTTTCATCTGACGATTCGTGCGGTTTTTGAGTTTTTGTGGGGTGAGCTGCGTTGGTTCGTCTGTTGGTGGTGGCTAGTTCATGAGGTTGTTGAAATTAGGGTTCGTGCAACCGCATTCGTCTTGTTAGTGAAGTGGGCTTTAACCGTGTGAGTGTTAAATGCTCGTATAAAATGAAGGCTGCAACAATTGCATGCAAGGTAATAGTGCCTGCCACCTCTAATTGTAATTTCTGACCAATATACGGCATCAGAAAAGTGCTATATTAAAATTATTCGTTTCGGATTCTTGGGGAGGTAGGTTGAGAAGGGAAGTTAACAACAAAATGCATGCAACGAATAAGCTGAATCCACTAGTAATAGTTTGGTCTTTTAGTGGATGCAATGATTACTCAAGTTTACTGAATAATGTTGCAGTAACGAAGGCTAATGATTTTATTTTCTGTAGTTATTGGCCAGTGAAATTTGTCGGTATCTTGTCTATAGCTGTTTTGAACCATGCTATTGATTTTATTTGAGATTTAATAATATCTGTTTATCCTTAGAAGAATGATTTTATTTGTTCTGTTCCGTTTGCCATTGTACACCACCTATACATGATTAGATACTTGCCTATTCTGTTCATGTCCAGTTCTTTTAGTAATCCGAATTGCATACTCTTTTTCTGACATCTGTAGAGTTTAGAATGCGTAACCTACTCCCCCTGTCTGAGAATGTTTGCTGTTAACAAGTATGACGTGTCAACATGGAATAATCAAAAGCTTCTAAATTGTCCATGACTTTTGAACAGTTTGAGTATATGTTATTGCCCTCAGACATTTCGAGAGGAATATCCTGTGCCATCACCCTGTTGTTTTCCGGACACCCCTCATAGCTTGTTTTCAGGACATGTATTTGGAGAACAACAGGAGATGCTTCCAGAATTTTCTTTCTAACTGTTCAAGGGCATGAAAACCATCCTGAACCGCGTATCCTCAAATTGGATTAGGTATCTTTGCCTAACTAGAAATCAGGATACTTCACCATTAGCCAATCTTTTGGAGTTAATTTACTAATGTTGAGTGATGAGTCTTCTGTAAGCGTGTAAATGGTCCAAAGTGATTTGGAACTGGTGATTCTATGAATGAGCCTTTGTTGCAAGTATCAAGTAGCAGAAGGTCAATTGTGTGGGAACACTTTGAATAGGACTTGGTAATCATTGATGGTGTCCCAAAGGCTATGTGTAAAACTAACGTGCACTCACCCTTCTGACTGGAACAGTGGTTTGTCATATAGTCTGAATATTTTGAAGTGTGAGCATGCTGATTTTACTGTATGGTGTAAGCATTGTCTAGTTCGAAAATATGACAAGATATGCAAGCTATAAAGTTTTCCCACTTATTTTTTCTGATGCCTGATTGTGCTCTTGATTTTTTTTAAGGTAAAATACTGTTTGTTAGATAACAAGATTGATATTCTCAAACCTGTTGGCTGGTGCTATATCATTTGCATTTGGTTGAACTCGAAACCAAAAGGTACTGTGAATTGCAAACATTTGTTATTCTCTTAATATGCAATGTTAGAAGAATATGGATTGGAGTTATATTACTGTTGTTTTATTTCTGCTGTTTGCCACTGTACGACCTATCACCTATGCATGATTAGTTACTTGCCTATTCTGTTAATCTACACTGTTTTTAGTAATGTCTAATTGTGTACTCTCTTTCGGACATATGTAGAGTTTAGACCTTTGTCTCCTGTTTGTGGGTACTTGTTGTTACTAAATATGACATGACATCCTGGCATATTTATAGTAGGTTTCTGAATTAGCAATGATATTTGGATAGTTTAAGTATATGTGGTTTGGGTTGGTTTTTGTCCTCTCCTACAGCCTCACCCTGTTGTTCTCCGGATACACAAACTCAGAGCTTGTTTTCAGGACATGTATTTGGAGAATAATAGGTTGATGCTGCCAGAATTTTCTTTTGAACTGTACAGAGGCATAAAACCAACCTGAACCACATATCCTCGAATTGGATTTGGTATGTATCTTTGCTTAACTGGGATACTTTTCCATGAGCCATGTCATTTTATGGAGTTAATTTGCTAGCGTTGTGTGATGCATAAGTATGCAAGCATGTAAATTTTTCAGAATGCTTTGGAACCACTGTCCTGTGAATGAGCCTTCCTTGCAACTTGCAAGTATCTAGTAGCAGGAGGTCAATTGTGTGGGAACACTTTGAACATGACTTGGTATCATTGATAATGTCCCAAAGGCTGCGGCAACTACTATGCACTCAGCTTTTTTACTAGAAGAGTGATTTGTCGTATAATCTGTATATTTTGAACTGTGGTCATGCTGATTTTACTGTATTGTAACCATTGTCTAATTTGAAAATGTCACAAGATATGCAGTCTATAAAGCTTCCCCACTTATTCTTTCTGATTCTTAATTGTGCTCTTGATCTCTTTCAGGTGCAATACTGTTGGCCACATAACACTATTCAGATTCTCAAACCTTTTGGCTGATGCTGTATCATTTGCATTTAATTAAAGTTGAAACCAAAGGTAATGCAAAGTGCAACCAACTGTTAGTCTTGCCGCATATATTCCTCTTTGTCTGAAAAGAAGAAATTTATCTGTGTAATATACTAGCAAATATACAATGCTTTTATCTCCTAGATGTATTATTGATTTCGCTCTTTTTTTTTTTCCCTTGGTCAGCGATTCTCTACAGTACTAAACACTCAGGGGAAAAACACAGAAATTTTAGGGGTTTTGTCAATCCCTATTTTACAAATAATAATTTTACGCTCAACAAGAAAATGCTACTCCTTTCCATAAGGGGGGCATGATGCAGGCTAAAAGATTGTTCAATTGTGTTGAAGTTTTATGTTTTGTTCTTGTAAGTAGGCCTGCTAATGGTCTTGAAACCGTTCTGAATCCAAACTACCCAACAAGGACAGCTTCTCACCCACAAATCTATTGATAGAAACCAAACCAAACCATTCCAGCCCAAGCTCACACCCTAGCCAAACCTTCAGTAGTATGGGTAACAGCATTACACCCAATTCTCAGCCCGTTTCTAACCATGGAATACTTTTTATCAAAATGTTGAAGTAATCGAAGCATTTCCAGTCTTCCTATAAGGATATTTTTAGTAATTTGATCTATGCCACCACTTTAATTACAGTTTTGGTTTATGCTGCTACTTTTTTGGCAAATTCAGTCTGCCACACAAATGTGAAATTTGTTTGGGCCACACTGAATTTGTTTTGGCAAACAATATTGGGACGGATGGAGTATTACTAATGGTGAAGCGATATTGCTGTAGATTTAGTTTCTTGAGATAGGCAAGAAGGTCTATTTGGCCTTTGTTCTACTGTAGTCTGTTATTTATCAACAAGTGTTTTTTTGGTCCAAATGGAAATTCTTAATCAGAGTCACTTGTTCAAATTTTGTGCAGGCTGGCAACTTGTTAAAATTGGTGTACCATTTGTTGTTTGAAGCCATAGCATATCTCAGCTCCTGAACAATGAGGTGCTGTATTCAGCACAGTTTAAGTGTGAAAAAGAATGGATAGAAAAATCACATTTTGTTGCCACTGGTATGCTTTTGAAAGGAATTAGGGGTTTGGATCTCTATCTATTCTAGTTACAATGGATTGCAACAAAGATGAGGCTGTTAAGGCAAAAGCTTTGGCTGAAAAAAAAATGCGGGAGAAGGATTTCGCTGGTGCAAAAAGGATGATTAACAAGGCACAAAATCTCTCCAAAGATGTTGACAGCAACATTTCACAAATGTTAACTGTTTGTGATATTCATTGTGCTTCTGCAACGAAGGTTAATGGAGAGATTGATTGGTATGGTATACTTCAAGTACCTGTCACAGCTGATGACACACTAATAAAGAAACAATATCGTAAGCTTGCTCTTTTGCTACATCCAGACAAGAACAATTTTGCAGGTGCAGAGGCAGCATTTAAATTAGTGGGAGAAGCAAACATGACGCTTACAGACCGCTCAAAACGTTCTGTCTATGACATGAAAAGAAATGCCTCAGTCAGAATTGGTTCTGCAAGAGTTCCTTATCAGCAATCAAGGAGAACTGCACCTGTTAGACCTACCACTACACCTGTGAATCTCCATAATGTGCATCAATCACAACAGCATAAACCCTCAAATCCTTCAGACTCACAAACATTTTGGACCATATGCCCAACTTGTGGCATGCGATATCAATACTACCTTTCAATATTGAAGAAAGCTCTCCGTTGTCAGAATTGCTTGAAGCCCTTTGTTGCACTTGATTTAAACGAGCAAGCTGTTCCTTCTGGGGCAAATCAGAGGTCTGCTGGGGTGTGGAAAAATTCAGGAGCACCACAAAACTTTCCAGGTTCACAAGCAAATGTAGGACAGCACGCTCAGAATTCTGCCAATCCAGTCCATGCTAATTTTGGTTCTCATAATGCACATGTAGAAACAAAGAGGGGAGCTGATGGAAACGAGGCTGGTGGGCTAAAGAACAAAAGAAAATTTGCTAAGGCAACAGGGAATTCTTCAAAAGCTTCTTCAGTTGCTGGATCAAAAAAGCGCAGAAAAGCTATGTTTGAATCTAGTGAATCTAGTGCTTCAGACACCAGCACTGATAGCGAAGAAGAGATTATTGAAGATGGTCCTGCTGCAAGTAATGTAGGGCCAGATCAACATCCCCGCAGATCAAGCAGGCAGAAGCAAGAAGTTAAGTATAATGAAGATAGCGATGGTGACGACACTGACTGTCACGGCAATGGTGATGATGGTTTTGTGAGTTCTCCCAGTTTGAAAAGGTTAAGGAAAGGCGGTCTGTTTCATGGTGGTGAAAACAATGAAACTAAGTTGAATGCTGACACAACTGGGCCTGGGCATGATGGTCCAACTAATGGTGTTAATAATTACAATAATACAGAAGACATAGAGAGAGGCTCTGCTTGTGCTGAGCAAATCAAGAGGGAAACAATGTCTGGTGGAGGAAATAGTGCTGAGAAAGAAAAATTACCCCATTCTGTCAGCAACAATGGTCTAGACTCAAACTCTGATGATGCTCCAAATGAGGTTATTTGTGCGGATTCAGAATTTTTTGACTTCAATCAACTTCGACATGTAAATCAGTTTAAAGCCAACCAGATATGGGCTTGCTATGATAGTCAAAGCTGTATGCCAAGATACTATGCTCGAATTACAAAAGTAAAACATGTCCCGAAGTTTATGTTAAATTTCATTTGGCTGGAGTTTGATCCCAAAAATAAAGCAGAGGCTGTTTGGTCTTCTGGGGACCTACCCGTGTCTTGTGGACGTTTTAAGCATGGAGTGTCAGATACAGCAAAAGAGAGCAGTATGTTCTCTCATGCCATTTGCTATGAAAAAAACAAGACAAGAAACTCTTATGAAATATATCCTAGGAAAGGCGAAGTATGGGCTCTTTTCAAGGGTTGGGATATTGGTTGGAGTGCAGATGCTGACAAACACAAAAACTATGAGTATGAAGTTGTTCAAGTCCTCTCTGATCTCACTAGTAGCACTAGCATCATTGTCATGCCACTTGTAAAGATAAAAGGCTTTGTTAGCTTGTTTATTCAGTCTAAAGAGGCATCCCCATATGTGATACCTCAGGATGATACACTAAGGTTTTCACATTGTGTCCCTCGTCATACGATGATTGGAACCGAAAAAGAAGGGATTCCAGAAGGGGCTATTGAACTTGATCCTGCGGCGCTTCCTCTGAACTTTGGAGTGGCTTTTGCTTCTGTTGTTCCAGAAAGCTGCTGTTCAGTGAAAGTGCAGGGTTCTGGTGCTGAACACATAGGTTCATCCAGTGGAAATAACTGTCACAAGGGATCGGCGGATGTTGGGGAGAGCCAACATGCTACATGCGCAAATACAGGGTTCGCTACAAGGACAACAAAGGCAGAGATCAATGAGCACAACGCTCAATCTGCAGTAGAAGGTACAGATGATGACGAGGAACCTGATGATTTTGCCCAAGCAGAAGTACTATATCCTGAATCAGAATTCTTTGAATTTTCAGAAATAAGATCGATCCACAAATTTCAACCTGGGCAGATCTGGGCTCTCTATAGTGATGTAGATAAGTTCCCCAATTACTATGCCTGCATAAAAACTGTTGATGTCAAGAATAATGAACTGCAAGTAAGATGGCTTGATGCTTGCCCACAGAGTGAAGAGGAGAGAAGATTGGTAAGAGAAGATCTAACAGTTGCGTGCGGAACCTTTAAGATTTCCAGTTTCCATGGTATTCAAACTTACAATGGTACAGAGTACTTGTCTCATCCTGTACAGGCCAGACCTGGTAGAAGAAATGAATATGAAATAGTTCCTTGCCAAGGTGATATTTGGGCTGTTTTCAAGAACTGGAGGACTGGATGGACCGCAAAAGATTATAAGAAATGTGACTATGAATTGGTGGAGATATTTGGCCACACTGATTCATCCATACAAGTTCAGCTTTTAAGAAAGGTGGATGGTTATAGGGCAGTATTTATGCCTGACAGAAGAGAGGGAGCTGTGAAGACAATAAGGAAAGATGAGTACCCAAAGTTCTCTCACCAGATTCCTTGCTTCCATCTGACAAATGAAAGAGGAGGCAAGCTTCGAGGTTTTTTGGAGCTCGATCCTTTGTC
The DNA here is from genome assembly GCA_000338895.3 of Oryza meridionalis. Taxonomy (NCBI): domain Eukaryota; kingdom Viridiplantae; phylum Streptophyta; class Magnoliopsida; order Poales; family Poaceae; genus Oryza; species Oryza meridionalis. The sequence goes on along the minus strand of CM002529.2, from coordinate 20,896,610 downwards.
AGTGCCAGAGATGTTTCTTTTCACCGAATCAATCTGAGATAGCCTTATCCCAAGTTAATCTGCTAGAGCATTTCTTGTGATGCTACCAGAACTAAAGGTTTTCCAGAAGTTGGGTAGTCCACAATTCAATATTTTGCTTAGTGACAGAAGCTGCTGGATTTTCAGAATTTGTATGTAGCAGTAATGTTATGGGCCGCAGCTTTTGCCTGTTCTCCAATCCTCACTATGAAGGCGTTGTCAGGCAATTGGGACCGTTTTGCAAGATTAGCTGCAGTCTGAACTGATTAATTTTCCTGCAGCTGCTTTACCTAGTTACCGATAGTTGTATCTAGTTCTCTAGCTGGACTATCAATCGTCCTTTCTCTTGTCGTACTTTGCATTGTTGGACCATGTAAAATTGAACTGTGCGAGGCCAGTCTGATTAATTCGGAAATCTCTGTTGGCCTCCCTTTCCTGGAACTTAATGAATTGAGTCCCAACTTCTGTTTAGGTTGCCAATTGATCATCATAGGGGTAACGATGAACTAGATTCTGTGCAATGCTTCTGTGATGGGAATGGACAGACACCCTGCTGCAGCTCTACCAAGGTATCATTCGTCCATTTATTGATTTGTTTCTCTGCTGTTTTCTTTCCAGCAAGGTACAGGTTTGTTGGCATCCATTTGATTTGATCTTTTAGTTTTGGATGTTGGTATGCCGTGTAGCTGTTGCTCTATGAACAGTTTCAAATCTTTAGAATTGGGATTTGGACCTCGAGCCTGTGATTTAGGTCTTGTTTAGAACAGGTAGGAATTTGTGGGAAATTTAATTCAGTTTTAGTTGTATGAACCATACAAAAGGTTAGACTTCATCTCTGCTTATCCGAAGTCTTTGATGTAATGGTGCATCTCTGAACACAATGGTCTCTAAGATAGATTAAGGTTTAATCTAAGATCTCTTTTGCTTGATTTCAGCTGATATACTCGGTCTTAAAAGACTAGCAAGTAGCAACTGGATTGCTTTTTCTAATGATGGTAACAGAGTAGCAATTTATGAAAAGTTTATGGACCGATGCCCCTTTTACCGGCAGTGTTGTCTCATCTCTATTTGTCCCCCATCTCTGTTATTAGTATCATCTCAGGGAGCCCTGGTTTAGAGTGTGCAAAACCACAATATCAATTTAAAAGAACAAGATTTGTTTGTTTCCTATCTTGTAACTCCTTCAAAGTCAACAGATAATTACTTAGTAGGACAAAACCAAATATCGTAGCTAGATGCTCATCCAAACAAATCTATGATGAAACAAGCATTGAACCTAATCGCCATGGAAGCATTATCTTAATCATGAGGATTACAAAGAAAATGTATATACCATTAGCGAACCTGGCGTGTCCACGAAAGCTACATGCATCCAACCTGCCTTAGTTGCAGCTTGCCTCTGCCCTCTGCTCTAGCTGCTATCCGTTTCTGTCTCGGACACGACGAGCTTAAAGCTGCGTCGCCCATGTCGCCGTTGCTCAGTGACAAGCGTCGTCGCGCACGCGCAGGGATGTCGTCGTCGCCGGCGCCGGTGGAGTCCCCGTGGCTGACCATGCGCGCCATGCGGCACCGCGGCGCCGGCGCGGACGGCGGCGGCCAGCGGAGCGCGCTGATGGTGGCGTCGTACCCGGTGCTGCTGCTGCTCGTCGTCCTCGCCGCGTTCGTCAAGTACGTGTGGATCGCGCTGGTGCTCTACAGCGCGCTCCTGCTGCTGTTCTCGTGCGCGTCGCGCCGCCTGGCGCTGGCGGAGCGGCTGCCGTCGCCGCTGGGAGGAGTCGCCGCGGTGACCGCGGCGGAGGAGCTCCAGGGCGCGGCGGCGCGCGGCGGGGTGTCCGGGGAGACGCTGGCGTCCATCCCGGCGTTCGCGTACGACGCGTCGGCGCACGGCGGCGGCGGCGGCGAAGCGGCGGCGCAGTGCGCGGTGTGCCTGGAGGCGCTGCGCGGCGGCGAGACGGCCCGGCGGCTGCCGTCGTGCGCGCACACGTTCCACGTCGCGTGCATCGACATGTGGCTGGGCTCGCACGCCACCTGCCCCGTCTGCCGCCGCCGCGTCGAGCTCAAGCACAAGGGCGGCGTGCTGCCGCCGATGCCGCCGGAGCCGGAGACGGAGCCGCCGGTGTAGCCGTGTAGCTCGTCGTACTCCCTGTGGCTTCCTCCTAGTGATGCAGAAGATTGCAGAGTGGCAGACAAAATTTGTCAAATTTGTACATGTTTAGATTAGAGGTACAGTAGGCCAGTTTTTCTTGCCACTCTGCTTATTCTGCTGTTTGTAGATGTTAACGCGACTCATCTTTGTGAAATCTGAAGCCTGTCGCATACACAAATTGTCACCCTGTTAATTATGATCGGACAATTTTCTTAAGACACTTTTCGTCCTTCTTCCTCTACAGAAAAACCACTCCCTCTTAAAAAAAAAACGATCCAAAAAACCCGTGAGAAAAACCGGCATAAACAAAACTCAGTTTACATTTTTATCTCCCAATTCGACATAAAAGAAACTGAACTACATTTTTATCTCCCGATCCAGCTGCAACGCACGGTGCGTTGCACGTAACTAGTCATGGACTCATGGGGTGTTACACCCAATTTGTTAGTAACAGGGTTCGCAATCTCTGCGAGTGAAAAAAAAAACATCTTGGGGGCGAAAATTTTGATTTTTTTTTGAAACTTAAACAAATTTCCACTGAATTTAAATATTCCTTTTACTAAATTAAAACACATTGAAAGTTTTTGGCCAGAGGCACATCGCACCATGGTCTATCAGTAGACCCGAAATTTCTGAAATTTCATACCAAAAATGTGAACCATGTTCCGGAATTACCACAGGTAACCACTCCTAAGTCCTAACCTGTCCATGATGTATTGATGTGAACTGTGGAGTCTGAATTAAATTTGGGATGTCACTAACTGACATCAGGGTTAAGCTAAGAAGCACTGGAATTAAGGCATGTGAGAAGACTGAGTATTTCTATTTTTTCCCCTAGAATTTTGCAAATCTGCATTCAACAGCATCACCTGCAGCATGTTTTTGACATTGTTGGTCAGCACAAATTATTTCTTAAGAGAAGCAAATGCTCATTTGCACTACAATCACTTGAATACTTGGGCCACATTATTATCTCCAAGAGGAATAAAGGTTTGGCCGGGTATTGAAGTCCATGCAAAATTATGGTATATTTTTAACCGTCCTCTCACTGGTTATTTACTTAGGGGGTGTGTTTGAATGCGTTCGTACCTTATTCTTCTCGCACGAAAAACAAGCTAACTCATTAGCGCATTAGCGCATGATTGATTAAATACTCCATCTGTACTAAATTATAGGTTGTCCTTTTTTTGGAAAATCAAACTAGGCACTTTTGATTAATAATTACACTAACAATACGTAGGTCAAGTATTATGTATGTTATATTATTAGATTTGTATTTTAAAGTATTTTCATGTGATAGTAATTTTATAGCTGTTGATGACATAATATGAAATTAATTAATGGTTAAAGTATGCTATTGAAGAACGTCTAAAAAAATATTGGTTTTATAATTTGAGAGAGAGAGTATTAGTTAAGAAAACGTGAAAAATGGATTAATAAGATTTTTAAAGTAACTTTTCTATAGATTTTTTTTTCGCTAAAAAGTATCATTTAGCAGTCCATAAATGTTGCTTTAAACGTATCATTTAGCATGAAAAATAAGACAAGTTTCTATAGAAACGTATCATTTAGCATGAAAAATAACAAAGTAGAAGTTGGAAAAGGGTAGTGTTGAACATAGCCTTAAAAGTCTCAACATAATCAAGAATTTTGTAAGAAATAAAGAGGCTCTAACTTTAGGGCGTATTTAACCCTACCTGACTTCTATCTCTATAATACTATCTCCGTCCCAACATATATGACGCAATTGATCTTTCGCATAACATTTGATCATTCTTTTTATTAAAAAAGTAAGTATGAATATGTAAAACTTGTAGTTTCTATGTTAAAACAAGTAAAAAAAGATATTTATATGATTATTTTGAATAAGAAAAATGGTTAATCATTATGCCAAAAGTCAACGACGTCATTTATTTTGGGACGGAGTGAGTACTTCAAAAGCTGAGCACCTGATGAAGGAATAGGTCTATGTCCTTCAAGCAGGACAATCATAGCATTTTTTAGGAAAGGTTTGGGACTTCAGAACACAAGCATTGTCGACCTATGAAAAAAATAATGCTAACTAATTTATTCGCCGCCGATAAGTGGATAAGTTATTTGCAACACAGACCATTTACCATACTAACTAATTACAAAAAGCCTCACTCATTTGGGAGAACAAAAACTCATCACTAGTATTCAGCAAAAGCTTCTCCCAATTTGTGACATCCTACCTCTGCATGTGTTAACCACATGACAACCAGAACTAGTGAAAGTGTCAATGATCAGGAACAAAAACGGAGACTCAACCACTAGTAAAAATATTAGATGATCTATCAGATTCTCCAAACACAGGGTCTTCCTCTCTAGAATCTTGCAAACTGCCTACGATCATCACCGCCTTTCCTTCCGTAAGGGTTTGAAGGGCCGATACCATGCCTCCTGCCAGTGTTTACATTCCTCTTCTTTCGATGTTTCGACGCACTGCTATCCAGGTCCAGATTCACCTTTGGAGGCTCACTAAAACAGAACGAAGCCGCTACGCTCTGCAAGACAGCGAGGAATTAGACATAAGCTAGTTTAATTTTCTGTGGTGTCAAACCCTCTAATTCGGTATGCAAATGAACACACTCCATTTTCATTGGTGTTGAAGAAACACAGTGTTGAAGAAGCATCAGCATTTATCTTACGCCAACTGACAATTAGACTTTTCATCCTCAGTTAGCATGCTAACATTCAAGGGGTAAGCTAATTTAACAGTAAAATTAAGAAAATAACAACTGTGCTTCTACTTGAGAACTAAGATTTCATAAGTGAAAGAATACTTTAAAAATGAACTGAAGGAAAGAGAACAGAAATATGCCCCAATAACATTTAGTGTGAATTCTTACGTGCAATGAAAACAAAATGCAGAGGAAAAGTAATGTGAACAAACCAAAGACAACTCTGAGAAAGAACACTGTAAAATTTTACCGTCAAATCAAGTTGATGGATAGCAAAAATGTCTTTCATAGAGTGTGATTTGTATGCCAAAAGTTAGGATTTGTAGGCTTCTTTCGCTGATCTGTTTAGGATGTAATTCCCACCAACAATATTCTCCTGCTCAAAACTTGAGTCATAATGCTACATATTGAAATAATGGGATTAAGTCATTTTAGTTATGTAAAGAGACACTCACAAGGTAAGGTTGCAATTTTGGCACAAGCTCTTGTCTGAACACATATTCAGATACAGAAATATTAGCTGCCTGCAGGAAAACATGAAACATGTTATTCCCTCTGTCCAAATTATATTATAGGTTGGAGAAGTCAAATCATAAAAATGTTTAGGGTATGAAATTATACAACAGATTCATATTTTAAGCATTTTGTGAGAAAACAATAGTCAGATGAATTATTTCATACTTTCAGGTGAATGAGCAACTGTAACTCTTTCGGTAGTAAGAACAGTATTGCGCTTCCTTTGCCATTATCGCCACGGGCAGTACGACCAACTCTATGAATGTAATCCTGCAAATTAAATTCCAATGTCAAGTTAGTAAAAGTGAGGAATATAAATTTTCTTTGGCACCATTTAAAATCCCTGACCTTTGTTTCATCTGGAGGATCATATTGCACAATATAGTCCTAAACAAGGCAACAAACTCTTAGGTTAGTAAGGGGCCAAAAATAGGAGTGGTTAATTAAATGGTCTAAAAACCACAGGTCAAAAACCTCACCACATCAGGAATATCAAGTCCTCGTGCTGCCACATTAGTGCATAATAAGATGCCATGTTCTGCCTTGTGAAACTTAAAAAATGTACTAGTTCGTTGATGCTGCTTTAGTTGCCTATGGATATTATAATACTCTATCTGGATGAAATTCAGAAGTTGTGCATGGAATTTGACTGAATTACATGATGAAAAGAACACCATGACCTTCTTCTTCTCAGACAGTGCCTTTTTTAGGAAAGCATACAGAACTAGAAACCTTCTCTCACTAGGAATGACACAATAGCCCTGCTTCAAGCCTTCAACAGTAGCCTGAAAGAGCATCGCAATTATTTCTCACACCAAAGAACAAAAAAAAAAAGTTCCACTAACCTTGTGTTCATGATCATCATGTAATTCAGTCAAATTCTAACATAAAAAAAAAACTTAAAAAGGACAGTTAAACAGTTCAAAAGTTCAATACCTTCGATTCATGATCATCAACTCCAACATAAACAAGTGTTCGCTGCCTTTCTTCTTTGCTCCCAAATGTTAACTTCGCAAAATCTTCAACCTACGGAATGCCAGCACATAAGGAAAGACACCAATGAAGGAAACAGCTTGAATGAGCTGAATAACAGATCCACTAACCTTTTCAGTCTGTGTAGCAGAAAAAAGAACAGTCTGCCTACCCTGCAAATGATGCATAATAAATTGCAGTATAAATACAGTATTATGTCAGTAAAAAGTTAAAGGCTGCATGATGCATATGAAATGAAATTGCCAGACGGGCAGATAGATGATCGTATACCTGCCGAGGAAGGTGTTTAAATATTTGTTTCATTTGTTCCTCAAAATTTTGCTCAAGTATACGATCAGCTTCATCAATTATAAGGCACTGCAACATTAGGATGAGTTATGTCAAAGACAGTCAAGAGGGCGAGGGGGTCAGTCACAACATTCATTATATTGGACAGCAATTTCATGGCATTCTGTAGCTTCAGCCAAAACTACCTGTTCATATGGCAACGGCAGATATATCAACTAGATTTGACTCCATGTAACACCCATAAACTTGGTGCAACTAATAACAAAACAACAAGAAACGCACAACAGAGCTAACAAGGACTTGACAATAGAAAATTATCACCCGAAATTTTGTCAATTTGACCCTTTCGAAAAAACTTGGTTGAAAAATGAAACGTGCAAAAAACTTATTGCAAAAATATACTACCACCTCAGGGCCAGACCTGATGGCTCTGAGTTATAACGCCTTAGCGCCACAAAACGATGGTGTTGACCTCTTATCCGAGGTGACTATTTGCCAGATCAACGAAGCTCAATATATGCTCATTGGCACTGAGATCTATACTAGAAGGGGTGCATGTCTTCTTTGACTGCAAGTTGTGCTTGGTATAGTGGCGGAGTCTTATTCTCTCATCCAAGAGGTCAAGGGTTCAAGTCCCCATCCTAAGAATCAAGAGAATGAGGACTTGAACCCAAGAGGTCAAGGGTTCAAGTCCCCATCCTAAGAATCAAGAGAATGAGGACTTGAACCCAAGACCTCTTGGGTAAAAGCAAGAGACTCCACCACTGCACTAGCCACACCATTATATTAAATAAGGCATGTGCTTCCTTTTAGCTAGTAGAGAGCTCAACGACAATGCTATTGATGTTGAGCTCCGATGACCTGGCAAACGCCATCTCCAAGGTTAACACCAACATTTATGGTGCTGAGTTAGTGATCCATTTTCGCAATAAGTTTTTGGCATAGTCAGGTGATTGATTATGCAAATTGCGAAAGAAACATGAAAATTCAGCTCGTATTGTTTAAGCAATAAGGAAATTTAAATCTGCAAACTATTTCAACAGACAGGTTTAGTTCCACATTGTAAGGGAAAGTGTTTCTTTACCTTTAGGCATTCATATTTGAAACTTTTGGTCATTTGCATATGGTCCAGAAGCCTTCCTGGCGTTGCAACTAATACATTGATCCCTTTCGCGAGCTGCTCAGCCTCGCCCCTCAAGTCAATACCACCAATTACATATCCAAGAGTTTGTGAATGATACTTCAATAATTCCTTGGCAACATTGTGTGTCTAGATCCATTGAATCAATGAGACACATGATTAAGTATACTGAAATACAAAGATAAGCCACTAACAATACATAAGCTGAATCAAAATTTAGATACACTACAAAAGGCTGCCTTTTAAAGTTTAAACATTTGCTAATAATTGGCAACAGCAATGTGAAAAGCAGCTTTCTGTGCCTTCTTAAAAATACTTTGACATGAACATATATTGTCTTAACGAAGCTAGTACGATCTTATATCATTTTACATGTACATCCAATTTTGATTTTTTTTTTCACTCACAACAAGTTCAATTGTCGAACAGGCATAAAACATGTACTCTCTCCATCCCAAAATGTTTGACGCCATTGACTTTTTTAAAAATGTTTGACCGTTCGTCTTATTCAAAAAATTTAAGTAATTATTAATTCTTTTCCTATCATTTGATTTATTGTTAAATATACTTTTACGATACATATAGTTTTACACATTTCACAAAAGTTTTTGAATAAGACAAATGGTCAAACATGTTTAAAAATGTCAACGGCATCAAATATTTAGGGAATGAGGGAGTAGTATAAAATGGATCCATCATGCATGAAAATTTTGTCTGTCAGGTACCAATAAACGCCAAACAATTACTAGCAATGAGTATAAAAACGCACCTGGATAGCGAGCTCCCTTGTTGGGCAAAGCACGACAACTCCGGTCCCGTTCCTCGGCGAGAATCGCAGCCTGCAGAGCAGCTCGATCGCCGGGATGAGGAACGCAAGCGTCTTCCCTGAGCCGGTCTTGGCTGACGCCATCACATCGCTTCCCAACATCAGAGGCGGTATCGATCTAGCCTGAATCTGCAATCAATCAATCAATCAATCATGAAAAAAAAATGACACCTCGTTACATATCTTTCGAACACTGAAATCCCACAATTTTTCAACAAAAAAAAGAAGATGATAGCTGTGGAATTTTTAGACGGTGGATGGTGACCTCGGTGAGGTGGGTGTAGTTCATGTCTCTGATGGCATTGGCGGTGAGGTCGGAGATGGGGAGATCCGAGAAGAGCTTGTCCGTCAGAATCCCCGATCCCTTCTTCCCCTCCCCCTGCTTCTTCTTGCTCGTCTCCTCCTCCATCTTCTTGTTGCTGTGCTCCCTCCTCTTCCCCGTCGCGTTGTCCTCTCCCTCCGAGTTGCAGGCGGTGGTGTCGTGTACCGGCTCCGGTTCAGATTCCAGCGGAGTGGCGGCGGCGGCGGAGCGGCGCTTCCGCTTCTTGGACGACGGGCGGGGCGAGCGGTCACAGGGTTTGATCGGGTGCATTGCGGCGGGAGGAAGGGGAGGGAAGCGAAGCAAGCCGATCGGGTAGAGTTTTTGGGGATTGGACGACGGGGTGAGGCGGCGGCGGCGCGGCGCCGTGGACGTGGAGGGAGGAGGAGGATGCTTGCAGGCGACGGCGATGTGGCGGTGGCGGCAGTCCGGCCGTCGAGGAAGGCAGTCGGGTCGTGGGCTGGGCAGCGTCGCTTGTGCGGGCCAAGAGGATTTTCGTGAGGGATAAATCCACTATGACTGAGGCCCAGTCTGGTTTGTACCCCTCAACCACGCTACCATATATCTTGGCCCCTCAATTATTAAAAAATCAGTGCAAAATAACTTTTCCAATGGTTCTGAAGGTGGTTTTTATTCACATGACGTGTACGTGCCACATTGACTTTTTATTCATCATCTAACATGGCACTACAATAATAAAAATAATACGTGGGACCCATAGTTTTAGTGACTATTGTTGGTATTTCTTAACGACATTATTAGAAATATAATTCCCAGCAATAGCGCACAAATACTCATGGTATATTATGGTTACAGAATTCATCCGCAAGCGCACGGATAAACCATTGTAGCATTTCACCCGAGAGTATTCCAAGGGTATCGTATTTATTTTATCCCGTGGGAAGATCATGTAGAGAGAACTTGACTAATAATTTATATATTACTTGTGATAATCATATTCTAAGCAGGGGTTAAGATAATCCAAGGGTAGAGTAACACACAAGCATTAACTACTCATTCTCATAATATATTATCTAAGCTAAGTGGATAGAAAAGAGAAAGATAATCTATTCCTTTACTTCTAATATACATAGTATACATACAATCTAGTTAACTGATATACTAGCTAATACCCTATATCCGATGCCCTCCTGATACTTTGAGAAGCCACCCCTGACTGCCGAGTTCCTTACAACAGCCCGTCATGACCATACAACCGAGGCTAAATACGGAGGAATACCCTACACATGGAATTAACTTAGGATTATATACCGGCACGGAGGAATACCAGTACTTAGCTGTCACCATCAGCGGCCCACCTCTCATCCGCAATATATAATCCCAAATAATGATATCTGTAATCTAGACACCACGCCTAAACTACCGGATACTACTCTAATAACATCGTCATGACATAGAGTAATTGCATATGCAAACATTATACCCGCACCAAAGCATCTCCTAAATAAGCTAGCCGTATATTCAGTATAACATGAACATAATGTAAAGTAGGCATTCATATACTCGGAAAGTATTTCAATACCATAAATATATAAAGAAGAGTATTCAAATAAAAGTACAAAGCTTATAAAAGAGAAGAGAAAAGCTACTAGAGACGTACCCGAACTCTTCCGAAGGCTTCCGGACTCCTGATTTCTACTATATTCCTATTCCACCAGCTAGATACTACTAAACTAAACTTGAGAGAAATGAGAGAGCTATTACTTGATGTGTGTGAGTGAAGTGAGAAGACGAGCTCCTTTTATAGGCAGGTAATGACGGTTGTGCCAGTTGGAATGGTCGGTAATACCCTCCAACCATCATTGTGGATCAATCCCAGCCATCCATCCAAACCCTGCATCCATCGGCCGAACCATGGGCTGACCCAACCCAGCCCATCTTCGGCTGGCGGCTTCCTTTGTTGTCCTCCTCCGTAGACTTCTGAATTTTGACCCAATGTGTCATGTTATTTCTGAGTTCTTGGCCCATTCATACATAAGTCTGGTTCTCGACACTGTCCGATTGATTTATCGTCTGAGTTGATGTCGATTATTCTTCACTTTATTGTCGTTCTCTGCAAAAGGTTATTATACCTAATACTAGTGGAATATTATTATTTTAACATATATATGCATTGCAAGCATCAATAGTTCTCCTCTATTTTAGTAATATTGACAGTCGAAACTGATCGATAACGATCATCAACAAAACCCCCCCAAGCTTGAACCTTTGCTCGTCCCGAGTGAAGGACGAAAGGAAACAAAGACTTGGTTGTTGATTAGGAGTTGCTACTATGCTGCATATCTTAAAGATACAGGTGCAAGGTATATGTACTCTTTCTCAGATTAAATAATCTTTGGCACGGTGGCTTACCCTTACCCCTGATTCCCACGAGACACTGCTTTTCCTTGCCTTGGGCGGTTGAAAGACATCAATTAGAGCACCATTCATCCAATCTTTATTCAACTCTTATTCCGGAAGTTTTCAAATGATTTTGCAAAAGAAAGCCAAGTTCCTCAAATGATTCACTCAGTCTCTCTAAGTGTATCAATTTGAATTCATCACCAAAGGTTGCCTTGTTGATTCCTACTCTAAGGTTTGATATGTGGAGTTCGGTAAGGATCAAACATGACATACTTGCATTCACATTTATTACTAAGTCAAAAACTTAGACTAAAGCAGATGACTAAACATACTCAAGATCAAGATCGTGCAAAATGTGTGTGTGATGTATGATGAAAGTGGTATATGAGGAAAATAAAGAAACATGCTTCTCCTTTCTGCTTAGTGCTTACTTTCTTCTCCCAAAAATCCTTTTTTTGATTAGGAGAGGGCATGGCTATATTTTTTTTTCAACATCATGCTCATGCTTGATGGAGCATAACATTTTTTATTTTTTTTCATAACCATGCCTTTCCCTCCTTTTTTTTTTCAAAAGGACTTTTCTTTTTAGGAGAAGAAAGCACATGAAAGCATGGAGAATTTATTTTGGTGGTAACATGGAAATGGAATGGAATATTGCTTAGCTCCCAGCGTAGGAGTTTAGCATGTGCATAAATGTGGATGTATGATCTTGACATAGAGCATGAGAAGTATCTACACAAGTCACAAGAGTTTGACAAAGTTCAATGGAATGACAAGCAACTAAAATATATATGGTTTAATCATGATGGCATATTTTTGGCTCTAGTAGGAATTTATATCAAATGAGGAACTCTCAATTTATCATTTTGAAAAACAAAACATCCGGAATTCAAGTCAAATTAGTATCAGGATCAAGGAACTCATATTTACTATCTCATGTCTTGCAACAACTTAGACTTAGAACAGCAAGTGCAGCTCATTTACTTTAGGTTGCCGGATAATTGTTAACTACTCATATTTAGCCTTTGAGAGAGTACTTACCTATAAACCCATATATAAGAGATATAAAACAAAGCAACTATTCATCATTTCAACAAAGAGAACTAGCTTGTCTTACCTAGCATGACTCAAATCTATCCTATCTTTTTGGTATTTTCTATTTTGCAAATTTTTATGTTGTTTTCAAGTTTTATAAAATGCAATTGGAAAGCAAATATGCAATTGGAAAGGGAATATGCAATGTGATACAAGTTACCTCAGTGGAGGGAGAGGTATCTCCCCTCAAGCTTGGCTTTCGCTTAGGGTCCTTGATAAGGATTGAACCCCTGAAAACGTAAGTACGCTTGAAGGTCAACGTGCTGTTTTTTTTTGACTGAAAGTACTGCCAGGGCTTTGCCCAATAGTTTAAATTTTATAAAATATAAATATGTACAAAGTTACAAAGGGTAAGCAAAACAAATATGCTACAAAGTTTGTATCCAATCAGAAAGGGATTGCTTGAGTGGATCTTTCATTCTACACATATGCAGAAGAACTTCTTTAACAAACATAGATTTCCATGACTGAATTGATGGCTGAACAGTTTGAAAGATTAATCCATTCCTTTGCTTCCAAATATGCCATGCTGCCATGAAAAAAACTTCAAGGAAACCCTTTCGAGCAAATCTGATTCTCGCCAAGACAAGCATTTGGAAAAACTCCAAGTTACAATTCCAGGAAATGCCCATCTGCTGCCAACAAGCCACACTGAAGGGACATGTAAAAAAGAGATGAAGCCTAGTCTCTATTTGATGTGTGTTGCACAAGGCACATGTGAGGTCATCGTCCTCTTTTACACAATGTCTTCTGTCAAGCATGTCCCTTGTGTTGAGTCTATCACAAAACATGAGCCATGCAAAGACCTTTATCTTCGTGACACATTTGGTCTTCCACAGCCAAATCATGGGCCTGGGAGGATGCAGTGTTGAGAAATTGAGCTTATAAAATCTTTTCGCTGTGTACACATCTAAACCCCAAATGAAGCTCCAAACATCACCTCTTCCTGGCTGAAGCTGCAGGTGATTTAACTTCTTGTAACTGCAAGAACTCTCCATAAGCAGCATCTGAGAGGGGCAAGATAAAAGAATCTTCCAGTGGCCGTGAGCACATGTCCCAAACTGAATCATTTCTAAATAAAGTCATGTTGAAGAGATTAGGGTAGCTTGTGCACTTGAAATCATCATTCCATAAATCATTCCAAAAGAGAACAAATTTCCCTGACTGAACTGTGCACTTAGCTACACCTCTGAAGATATCAGACAGGGAAACAATATCTCTCCACCAGAAAGAACCTTTGTTTAGGACCAGATGTGGCACTCTGGATTCATAGTAGGTTTGAGAGATGAGCCTGACCCATGGCAGGTCAGCACCATTATAAAACTTGACCAGAAGCTTTAGAAGCAAAGCAGTGTTCTGAACTCTCAAGTTGATCGCACCCATTCCTCCCTTGTCTTTGGGCATACATACTCTGTCCCATGAAGCTAGAGATTTTCTAGTTGAGGATGGATTGTTACCTCTCCAGACACAATTCTTTCTTGCTGTATCAATTACCTTGATGACAGTGACTGGAAGTTGCAGAGAGCACATATAATATGTTGGGATGGAGGAAAGAACTGAGTTGATCAAAGTTAATCTTCCCCCTTGGGGCAAAAACATAGAGCTTGCTGTCAGCCTCCTTTCCACTCTATCCACCAATGGAGCAAAATCAACCATTCTGAGTCTAGTAGTACCAAGGGGCAATCTCAAATAAGTGAAAGGCAGGGAACCAATGGGGCATCCCAAAATACCAGCCAACAATGATGCTTTTTCTTGAGATAGATTCAAAGGATATAAACTTGACAATTTACCTTTAGGCCTGTGGACTGAGCAAACATATTGCTCATCATGTTGTTGCTGCATCATGTTGTTGAAGTTGGCGAACTGAGCATCAGCAGATTGTTGCCATTCTTATATCTGAGCTATGTGTTCCGTGAGGTTATACTGAATTTCCCCCGTCTGCATATCAAGGGTGTCCATTCACCTAGTGATTTCACCCAAGTCCCAACGAGAGGAACTTGAGCGCCATTCACTTGGAGATGGAGGCACGCCACTTGATCTGGAAGGTTGGTTGTCCACCCATTGGATGTTATGAGGCGCACGCCACCGGTCCTCACTGGCACTCGCCCAGGTAGAGACTCCGATGCTGTGGCGTGGAGCTTGGGTCCATCCGGGTGCATCCCCAGTTGGTGCCCATCCTGCCTCATACATCTGTATGGGTGTTGAGGATGATGAACTCTTGTTGGTATTTCTTAACGACATTACTAGAAACATAATTCCCAGCAATGGTGCAGAAATACTTCTGGTATATTATGGTTACAGAGTTCATCCGCAAGCGCACGGATATACCATTGTAGCATTTCACCCGAGAGTATTCCAAGGGTATCGTATTTATTTTATCCCGTGGGAAGATCATGTAGAGATAACTCAACTAATAATTTATATATTACTTGTAATAATCATATTCTAAGCAGGGGTTAAGATAATCCAAGGGTAGAGTGACACACAAGCATTACTACTCATCCTCATAATAATTTATCTAAGCTAAGTGGAAAGAAAAGAAAAGAAATCTATTCCTATACTTCTAGTATACATAGTATACATACAATCTAGTTAACTGATATACTTGCTAATACCCTCTATCCGATGCCCTCCTGGTACTTCGAGAAGCCACCCCTGACTGCCGAGTTCCTTACGAAGCCCGTCATGACCATCCAACCGGGGCTAAATACGGAGGAATACCCTCCACAGGAAATTAACTTAGGATTATATATAGGCGCGGAGGAATACCCGTACTGAGCTGTCACCATCAGTGGCCCACCTCTGGTCCGCAATATATAACCCCAAATAATGATATCTCGTAATCTAGACACCACGTCTAAACTACCACATACTACTCTAATCATCGTCATGACATAGAGTAATTGCATAAGCAAACACTATACCCGCACAAAAGCATCTCCCAGATAAGCTAGCCGTATATTCAGTATAACAAGAGTAGGTACTCATATACTCGGAAAGTATTTCAATACCATAAATGTATATAGAAGAGTATTCTAATAAAAGTACAAGGCTTACAAAAGAGGAAAGGAAAGATGCTAGAGTCATACTCGAACTCTTCCGAAGGCTTCCGGACTCCTGACTCCTATTCTATTTCTATTCTATTTCTATACTACTAAACTAAACTTGAGAGGAATGAGAGAGCTCTTGCTTAAGGTGTGTGTTGAAGTGAAGAGAGTGAGCTCCTTATATAGAGGTGGTTATGATGGTTGTGGAAGGGGAATTGTCGGAAGTGCCCTCCAACCGTCATTGGGATGCAATCCTGGACGTCCATGCCAAAACCTAGATCCAACGGCGCCAGGATTGGTTCGGCCGAACCACCAGGTTCTGTCGAACCTGAGGCTGGCCCAATCTAGCCCAATTTCGGCTGGTGGCCTCCTCTATTGCTCCACTCCATAGACTTGTGAATTTTGGCCTAGTTTGTTGTGTGAATTCTGAGTTTTTGGCCCATTCATACACAAGTCTGATTCTCGACATCGTCCGATTGATTTATCGTTGGTGTTGATGTCGATTCTCCTCTACTTTATGATCATTCTCTGCAAATGGTTAGTGAACCTAATACTAGTGGAATATTATTGTTCTAACATATATATGCATTGTAAGCATCACTGGTTCTCTCTTGTTTTAGTAATATTGACGGTTGAAACTGATCGATAACGACCGTCAACAAAACCCCCCAAGCTTGAACCTTTGCTCGTCCCGAGTGAAGGACGAAAGGAAACAAAGACTTGGTTGTTGATCGGGAGTTGCTACTACGCTGCATTTCTCAAAGATACAGGTGCAAGGTATATATACTCTCTCTCTCTCAGATTAAATAATCTTTGGCACAGTGGCTTACTGTCACAGCCTGATTTTTGTTTTAGGATTTATAAATTATCTAATAAATTATTAATAGAATTTATATTAAATGTTCATTAATTTATAAGTGAAGTTATAAAATTTCCTAAATATAAAGCATGGTTGGATTTAATTTTTTAAATTCTCCATGATTAATTATACTCTCTGAAATTTTCTCGGATTTTTCAGAGCTCAATTTTTTAAATGATACAAAGAACAGTTCAGTAATTATTAATGATCTAATTATGAGTGTTAAGTGCTTTCCTTGCTTAAAAATCCTTAAATTATAAATTGTTGTTTAAAAGGAATTATTAGAAATGATTTTAAAAGCCTAGAAGAAAAGATCTAAGTTTAAATAATAAATTTCAATATAAAATTAGGCCAGATAAAATTTTATTACATACTTTGCTTAATTCTATAATTCCTAGAATTTTTCTGGGATTTATTTGAGCTAAGGAAGTATTTTTAATAAATGAAATTGCATTTCATGACTTATTTAAATTGGAAAAGTTTTAAAAATTCCTCCTTTGGCTTTGGGCCGAAAGTCGGCCCAAAAACCCTTTCTCTCTCCTCCTCGGCCCAGTCGGCCCGTGCGCACAGCCGCCGCTCTCCTCTCTCTCTCCCGCTCGCTGACAAGTGGGGCCCGCCTGTCAGGCCCATCGTCTTCCTCCAGCCGTCGCCGCCGAAACCCTAGCCGCGCAAAGCCGCCGCCGCCCCTTCCAAATCCGGCCGCCCCTTTCCTCCTCCGGCCGAATTGATTGAGGGGAAATGATCCTC
The DNA here is from genome assembly GCA_000338895.3 of Oryza meridionalis. Classification (NCBI taxonomy): domain Eukaryota; kingdom Viridiplantae; phylum Streptophyta; class Magnoliopsida; order Poales; family Poaceae; genus Oryza; species Oryza meridionalis. The sequence continues at coordinate 20,879,549 of CM002529.2, read as the reverse complement.
GAGATCTCCTCTTCCTTTTCTCTTTTGGAACTTCGGCCAATTTTGTTTGGAAACCCGCGGATTTGATCTCGAATCGGATTCGTCTCTCTCTCCTCTAACCCTATCTTTCCATCCCCTTCGCCGGTCGCCGTGGGCCTTCGCCGCCGCCTCCTAGCCCCTATAGAAGGACCCCCGAGCTCCCCTCTACCCGTCGCCGCCCTCGCCTTCGTCTCTCGTCGCCCGTAGCGCCCTAGCCCCGTGCAGCCGTGCGTCGCCGTCGCCGCCGCCGCTCCAGCCGTGCGCCGCCGTCGCTCGAGCCGTCGCCGTCGCTCGGGAAGGCCGTCGTCGTGGTCGCCGTCGCGTCGCTGTCCTCGTCCGCCCCTTCGCCGTCGCTGTAAATCGTCGGAGCACCGTCGCCGTCGTCAAGCCGATGGTCGCCGCCGCCTTTTCCTCGACGCCGTCGTCGTCCGGTCATCCTCCGCTGTTCCTTTGGTCACCGGTGAGTTCGCCGTGCCGCCCGCATCGTTTTGGTGCCCTCCGTTCGCGCCGCCGTGCCGTCGTTCACCGGCGAGCATGCCCGCCGTCGCCGCCGCCGGGGGTGACGTCACCGCTGACATCATCGTCGTCGTCCCTCGTGGTCCGGTCGTGGACCGATCGATCTCGGCCGTTCGTTTTGGTCGGATTGATCTCGGCCGTTCGTTTCCATGTGCCGCCGCCGTGGACCCGGTCCACCGTGAACCCGAGTCCCGCTGACGCAATAACCTCTTTTTCCTTTTCAAAAATAATTCATTATTGCGTCATAATTCAATTAAAATTTATATAAATGTTTTAATCCGATTTAATCTTTAAAAATTCATAACTAATTCATCTTAGCTCGGTTTTAGTTGGTTCAAGTCTCTAAAGTTGTAGAAAATAAAGATTTACATATTAAAATTATCCATAAATAGAATTAAATTTATTTAATTCTTTTTAAATGGGCTTTAATTAGATTAAATCTTGTAAAATTCATATTAAATTCATATGAAGTCAGAATGAGGCCGTTCAAGTCTCATAATTCATCTAAAATTATGATCTACATGTTTGTTTACTTTATATGTATTGTTTATTTGGAGTTTTTTTAGTGTTTTCCTCATTTTGCGTGTTAGCTTGTCGTTTCCGACGTTTCGAAGGTTCGTGAGAGCGCCGGAAGTGTTCATGAAGATTGATTAAAGACCGATTATTGCAAGGCAAGTCACACAGATCCCAAACACAATTCCTTTAAGCATGTTGATCCTATATTTAAATTCTCTATTTATTTCAACTGTGCATTTATTTTCGAATGTCATCGGGTGGTGTGAACTTATTCCTTTGTTATGGCCTGTTTGCATTGATTACTTTATTCCTTGATACCTTGGGTTATTGTAACTTGACTAGTTGAGCTTTATATATTGGTTCAGCTAGATGTTAGATATAATTGCTTAGCCATGCTTAGAAATCTTAGCACATCATTGGGATAACTTATGAATCATTATTATTTAATGATAGCTCGTGATGGTTAACCGTGATTGGTTTATTAATTAATTTGCCAACTAAAACCTGATAATGGTGGGTTGTGAGTACATGGTTTTGATGGTCGTGCTCATGACAATTAAGGACCGGTTCGCGAACTACTGTTGTGAGACATTAACCGTGCCAACCACAAGCCAGCATGGGCAACGGCTTTACCTTTCGTATAGCATGGTTCATTGCAGAGCACCAGACTGTGAAGTGGCGGAGATAAGCCCACGGGGGTCGCTGGGGAGTCCATGCCTTGTTTATAAGGGGGTGACTATGATCCGGGAACGGTGCACTGTGGTGGATTGTGTTGTGCGAGGGGTACTGTCACAGCTCCTTTCCGAGGTACCGTGGTGGTATCGAGGCGCATGGTGACATGTTGTGGGGCTGTGTCTTGTGGGTACAGTGGTACACCTCTGGCCAGAGTAAAACTATTCGAATAGCCGTGCCCGCAGTTATGGGCGAGTTGAGCAATGTTTTTCGTGATTAGTCTCACACCTATCGCAATATTTATTGATGCTATAATTGGTAATAATTTGTTTAGCTCCTGGTTTGGAGATAGGTCTGTACAGCCGGGTATGGTTGTTCAGGATGGTTGGGCCTGAGCAGCATGGGTGTGCTGTTCAGTGTTGATTAAAATTGATGATTAATTACTCTACTGTTCCACAATTCTCAATTGTTTGCTAAATGCTGCTTTTGCAAATGAGCCTATATTATGCCATTCTTTGGTATCCTTGTGCACTTGCATATTTGCTGTGTGGCTTGCTGAGTATGTCATATGCTCACCTTGCAATAATCAATCAAACCTCAGTTGAAGACAAGCTGCGAAGAAGAAGACGTTTGGCTTATACCCCAGTTGAACTGCCTGTGGGAGTGGAGCTGGAGCTTCGCTAGACCGTTATTCCGCTGCTGTTTTCTTTTCTTTTGTAAGTATGTAACGTTATTTTTACGATGAATCTGTATATTAAATTGTCAGTTTGTGTACCTCGGCTGATTCCTGGACGAGGATTTTATGCACAAATTAGTTCGGAAATTACTAGTGAATTTCTGGGCGTGACAAGTTGGTATCAGAGCCATCTTGACTGTAGGATAAGCCAAATGGTCAAACTTTAAGGATGAATTTTTCCGACAAAAATGATTTGTGAAAATTTCTCCTTTCTTCCTTATCTAGAACTCTTTGCAAATTGTTTCATTGTCTACTCCCCTCTCTCTTTCAACTTGAGTAGTTTCGAGACATTGAAACTTGAAGACGCCTTTGTGGATTACTTATGAAGGTTAAGTAAAGTGGATCGAGGAAGAACTTGTCACACCCTAAAAATCCCAAAAATATAAATTATTGTGTAAATGGAATTTTAGAAATAATTTTTAAAAGTCTAGAAGAAAAGATTTAATTCTAAATAATAAATTCCAATATAAAATTGGGCCAGATAAAATTTTATTAAATACTTTGCTTAATTCTATAATTTCTAGATTTTTCTGGGATTTATTTGAGCTAAGGAAGTATTTTTAATAAATGAAATTGCATTTCATGAATTATTTAAATAGAAAAAGGTTTTAAAAAGTCTTCTTTTGGCTTTGGGCCGAAAGTCGGCCCAAAATCCCTCTCTTCTCTCTCTTCGGCCCAGTCCGGCCCAGCCTAGCCGAGCCGCGCGCGCGCAGCCGCTCTCCCTCTCTCCCGCTCGCTGACAGGTGGGGCCCACCTGTCAGGTCCGTCGTCTTCCTCGGGCCGGAACCCTAGCCGCCGCCGCCCTTTCCAATTCGGCCGCCCCTTTCCCGATCCGGTGCAATTGATTGAGGGGAAACCTTCGCCGTGATCTCCTCTACCTTTTTCTCTTTGGAAGCATCGGCCGATTCGCTTTGGAAACGTGGGGATTCGAGCTCGATTCGGAGTCGGCGAACCCTAACTTTCCATCGCCGTCGCCGGGCCGTTGTGGGCTTCGCCGCCGCCTCCCGACCCCTATAAAAGGTTCCCCGCGCTCTCCTCTACCCTCCGCCGCCCTCGCCTTCGCCTCTCGTCGCGCGAATCGTCCTAGCGCCGTGCACCCGTGCGCCGCCGTCGCCGCCGCTCCAGTCGTGCGCCGCCGTCGCTCCGGTCATCGCCGTCGCTCGGGGAGCTCGCCAACGTGGTCGCCGTCGCGTCGCCATCCTCGTCCGACCCCTCGCCGTCGCTGTTCTCCGCCGGAACACCGTCGCCGCCGTCGACCCGAACCTCTCCGCCGCTTCGTCCTCGTCGCCGGCGTCGTCCGTTGCTCTTCCGCCGCTCCTTTGGTCGCCGGTGAGTTCGCCGTGCTCTCCGCTATCCGTTGCCGCCTTCCATTCGCGCTGCCGCGCCGTAGATCGCCGGCGGGCATGCGAGTCCGAGCTGCCGTCGCCGCCGTCGGTCGGGGATGACGTCAGTGCTGATGTCATCAGTGCCGTCGCCCGTGAGCCGCTGTGGACTGAGGGATCTCGACCGTCCGTTCGGATCGGATCGATCTCACCCGTCCGTTCCCGTAAACCGCAGCCGTGGACCCGGTCCTCCGTAGACCCGAGCCCGCTGACGCAATAAAGCCCCTTTTTCTTTTCAAAAATAATTCATTATTGCGTCATAATTCAATTAAAATTTATATAAATGATTTAAACCGATTAAATCTTTAAAAATTCATAACTAATTCATCTTAGCTCGGATTTAGTTGGTTCAAGTCTCTAAATTTTTCTAAAATTGAGATCTACATGTTAAAAATATCCACTTGTACTGTTCATGCTTGCTTATGTGCTGTTTTGTTGTTTTTGTTCTTTTCCGTTTAGAATCCGACGTTTCCGGAGAGTCCGCTTTTGCAGGAGAAGATTTAGAAGAGTTCCAAGGCCAGCAAGGCAAGTCACACAGATCCTAATCAACCCTTTGAGCATGTTGATCCCGTTTAAAGCTATTGTTTCTATTCAACTATTGCATTTATTTTTGAATGCCATTGGGTGGAATTAGCCTATTGTTTGTTATAGCCCTTTTGTTCTTGATTATCTTATTCCTTGATACCTTGGGTTATTATAACTTGACTAGTTGAGCTTTATATTGGTTCAACTAGATATTAGATGCAATTGCTTAGCCATGCTTAGAAACTTTAGCACACTAATGGGATAACTTATGATTCACTATTATTTAATGATGGCTTAATGATAGTTCACGATGGCTAATCGTGATTGGTTATTTAATTAATGTGCCAACTAAAACCTGATAATGGTGGGTTGTGAGTACATGGTTTTGATGGTCGTGCTCATGACAATTAAGGACCGGTTCACGAACTTCGGTTGTGAAACATTAACCGTGCCAACCACAAGCCAGCGTGGGCAATGGCTTTATCTTTTACATAGCATAGTTCATTGCGGGGCACCAGACTGAGAAGTGGCGGAGATAAGCCCACGGGGGTCGCTGGGGAGTCCATGCCTTGTTTTTAAGGGGGTGACTATGATCCGGGAATGGTGCACTGTAGTAAATTGTGTTGTGTGAGGGGTAATGTCACAGCTCCTTTCCGAGGTACCGTGGTGGTATTAAGGCACATGGTGACATGATGTGGGGCTGTGTCTTGTGGGTACAGTGGTACACCTCTGATCAGAGTAAAACTATTCGAATAGCCGTGCCTGCGGTTATGGGCGGGTCTAACAATGTCTTTCGTGATTAGTCTCACCCTTCCCACTATAATGAAAGATGCTATAACTGGTTATATTTGATTAGCTCCTGGTTTGGAATGGTATATTCCTGGTTTGGAGATTAGAACTGTGCAGCCAGGATTGGTTGTACTAAATGGTTGGGCCTATACAACAGGGTATGTTGTATAGTGTTGGATTAATACTGTTTAATTAATACTCTACTGTTTTATTAAATTCTGAAATATTCTTTAAATGCTGTTTATGCAAAGAAGCCTATATTATGCCATCCTTGGTTATCCTGTGCATTTGCATATTTGCTGCGTGGCTTGCTGAGTATGTTATATACTCACCTTGCAATCATTCATCAGAGGAGGAGTTCTACAATGAAGCTGATGGTGGTGAGGATTTGGCGTAGTCCTTGTCAAGTTGCCTGTGGAGTGGAGTCGTCTGCGCTATTTATCTTTATTTTCCGCTGCTTAGATCTTTATTGTTTGAGAGGAACTATCCACCTCTGTAATGACAATTTATTCGCTTATTAGTTAGAGTAATAATCGTACTCTATTATCAATTTGTTATTGTGTGCCTCGGCTGATGCCTGGACGAGGGTTTACACACATGTAAGCGTTTGGAATTTTGGATAGAAATTCCGGGCGTGACAGAACTGAGGTGCCTAGCTGTCAAGATGGAATGAAGTTTGGATCCTACCTTAGAACCTAAACCACTAAAGATACTTTGAAGAATAGTTAGTAGGGTAGAACGTTTGTTGCTTGCTTGTGTGTAGGTATGGTTGCATTCCTGTCATTGGTGTGGTTCAATGATGAGCGTGTAATTATACTAGGTTGTTTGTTTAATCAACTTAAACAATATAATGGTCAACACACACCAGATCAGTGGTAACCTGGTTAAGGTCTTGTCTTTAGTGTAACCCCTCCCTTTCTATCTTCTCTGATCTGCAACAGATGGTGAACACTCGCGCCAGTGGAAGTGGAAACAATAACAATGAAGGGAACCCAACTCTGGCTCAAGTTCTAGCTCAACAGACTCAGTTAATGAACATGATGATGCAGCAGATGCAGAACCAACTCAACCAAGGGAACAACAATGCTCCACCGCCTCAGAACAAGCTAGCTGATTTTCTTCGTGTGAGGCCGCCTACCTTTTCTATCACTACCAACCCAGTGGAAGCAGGTGATTGGCTGCACACTATTGAGAAGAAGTTGGAATTGCTCCAGTGCACAGATCAGGAGAAAGTCGTGTTCGCTTCACATCAGTTGCAAGGACCTGCTTCAGAATGGTGGGATCACTTTCGGATGAACAGAGCAGGAGGACAACCAATCACTTGGGAAGAGTTTACCGAAGGATTCAAGAAGACACACATACCTGCAGGAGTAATCATGATAGCACATTTTTTTGGCTCTGGTAGGAATTTATATCAAATGAAGAACTTTCAATTTATCATTTTGAAAAACAAAACATCCGGAATTCAAGTCAGAGTAGTATCAGGATCATAGCTTCTCATATTTACTATCTCATATCTCGCAACAACCTAGACTTAGATCAGCAAGTGCAGCCCATTTACCTCAGGTTTCCGGATAATTGTTGGCTACTTTTATTCAATCTTTGAGAGAGCATTTACCAAGAACCCATATATCAGAGATATAAAACAGAGCAACTATTCATCATTTCAACAAAGAGAACTAGCTAGTCTTACCTAGCATGACTCAAACCTATCCTATCTTTTTGGTATTTTCTATTTTGCAAATTTTTATGTTGTTTTCAAGTTTTATAAGATGCAATTGGAAAGCAAATATGCAATTGGAAAGGGAAATATGCAATGTGATACAAGTTACCTCAGTGGGGAAGCGATGTCTCCCCCTAAACTTGGCTTTCGCTCAGGGTCCTTGATAAGGATTGAACCCCTGAAAGTGAAAGTATGCCTGAAGGTCATCATGCTATTGCTACATCATGTTGTTGATGTTGGCGAACTGAGCATCAGCAGATTGTTGCCATTCTTGCATTTGAGTTATGTGTTCCGTGAGGTTGTACTGGATCTCCCCCGTTTGCACATCAAGGGTGTGCATTCTCCTAGTGATTTCACCCAAGTCCCAACGTGATGAACTTGAGCGCCATTCACTTGGGGATGGAGGCACACCACTTGATGTGGGAGGTTTGTTGTCCTCCCAGTGGATGTCATGAGGCGCATGCCACTGGTCCTCACTGGCGCTTGACCAGGTTGAGACTCCGATGCTATGGCGTGTAGCTTGGGTCCATCCGGGAGCATGCCCAGTTGGTGCCAAACCTGCCTCACACATCTGCATGGGTGTCGAGGATGATGAACTTCCTTGTTCGTTCCTTGTCATGTTGCGCGTCTCCCTGTATGTTCCACCTGCACGAGATTGTTCTATGGTCTGCAGGGGAATGGTTAGTTCATGGCAGTTGTACAAATGATACCCCGCATTTGGCAACGGGATTTTATTTGTACAACCGGGGAAAAAGTATATCAAAGATCCATCTGCTCCATGTTTCAAAATATGCCCTTACACTAGATAGGCCTCATCAATACGCGGACGAGCGACTGAGATAAAAGCAATTTGGTCGCTAACAACCCCTAGCCCTTTGCTATCCGAGTAATTAGAGAAGTGCACTCAACAGGAGCAGAGAACTTTATACTTTCTAGCTATTGCCTTATCATACATTTCATAGGAGAAATTTTAATTTTTCTAACCATGGCAAACATGATAATTAATTCATCTCCCCTAATGGGCCTCAGATCACTTCTAGGAAACAAAGTCATAGCAATCCATTTGTACATGAGCCTAAGTGTAGGATTATGGATATCATTTGTTCTAGGTTTCTTGCAAATTGGAGCACCAGAAATATCTTCCCAAAACCTATTTTTCTCGAACCCAGAAATTCCTTTCTGGAGATCGATTTTACAGGAATCGTGAAAACCAAGAAGTGTACTCAAGCCTTTCCATGTGAGCGTGAACTCCTTACAAAAAAAGCGAAAAGAAATACCATCTTCTATTTTTTTCAAAGTGCACAGAAATTGCAAAGTAAGCAAACGAGAACCAGGCTCATCTACCACAGCAAATCTCTGCCAACCAATAGATTTCCAAATAGAACAAAATTCAACATCCAAACCTATCTTTTTCAGTAGCTCTGGTGGGAATACTCGCGTGTGAGCATACTCCCGGTCGCTCAGCATGTAGTAGGCTTGTCTCTCCCGATCACTGACAAGGTCGAGGTCAGCGTCATTCAGGAGTTGTCGCGGAGCGTTGGCGTCTTCCATTGAGACATCAGTTGATGAACGAGTACTAGACTCGCCATGACGACTTGATGGAGAGCCTGACCCCTTGAACAGACAAGACAGTCGCCTCTTCATACTGCACAATGGAGCAAGAATGGACTAACTCGGCGGGGGTTAGAAATGACAAGAGTTTCACCCGCCGGTTAGTTTCACCAAAGGAACTTGTATATATGCAACTAAAGATTTGAATTTGAGGGAATCTATCAAAGCTTGAATGAACTTGAGAGCAACCTTTTGAGAGGGAATGAAAATGTGTTGAAATGGGGTGGAATTCCCTCTCTCGGCCGGCTGGCTTTTATAGGGTACCCACAACGGTCAGAAATGACATGTGGGACCCACTAGCCGTTACCCTGCAAAAAATGGCAGGTAACCGGCCTGGTTCGGCCGAACCCCTGGTGGGCCCAACTGGCCCCACTTTCGGCCGTTGGGATCCAAACGTCAGTGTGGTCGTGGCACAGTGAATTCTCGTTGAAAATTTTATTTTGGTTTGCTCTAAAAAATTCATTTGAAGAATTTCCTCCAAATTCAAAAACCCTAAATGCAATTTTGAAATTCAAACATGTGGTGATGCAAAAATTCAAGTGTTGAAAACAAATATGCGGATACAAACCAATTTACCTATTGGCGAAGGTCGCGTCATTTAAAGTCCGACGTGCAAGACCGTACCTCCTTTCGATTCAGTTCACGGATTTTCCACCCGTCTCTGGAGGTGATGGAGCGGGCGTCTTTGGCTTCTTCCTCCACACCTTCTTTGATTTCGGTGCGGAAGATGACTTCCTCTGAGCTGTCTGCTCTAACTTCTTGGCCGGTACAGGTGATTTTACCGGCGTCCTCCAATAACGGTTCCTAGGCATTGTTGTTTCCTTTTCCAGGAAGTTCTGCATAAACCTTACCAGGCTATCCGTCTTGGGTGGCTCCACTTCGACCTCTTAAATATTCTGCGGGTTCGACCCGTACTTGATTCTGACCATGGAGCATTGTTCCGTCCTTGGTTGAAACTCAAACTTTTCCTCCTTCCCGTTGATATGGAAACGGATACTCCCTGTTCCCACGTCAATGTTGGCTCCTGCGGTGCTAAGGAATAGACGCCCCAGGATGAGCAGCGTCTCCTTCCCTGTGTCCATATCTAGCACCACAAAATCAACCGGGATGAAGAAATCCCGTATCTTGACTGGCACATCCTCCGCTATCCCCGCCGGGTAACGAACTGACGAATCAGCCAGTTGAAGGTGCATTGGTGTTGGTGCTAACACCGTGAAGTTGAGCTTGTCGAAGACGTGTTTTGACATGACGCTGACACTGGCTCCAAGATCACATATGGCCTGGTCGAACTGTTGTGCCCCAATCGAGTAGGTGATCGTAGGACACCCCGGATCTTTCTTCTTCTCCGGGAGCTTGTGGACTATCAGGTTGCTGCATTGTCAGCAGAGGGAGCAGCGAACTCGCGAAGAGTCTTGCTGGCCATTGTCTTGAAGGTTGGTGGCGCTGGTACGGTTGGTTTCTCTGTCGGTAGAGTTTTCTGCGGAGCAACGACTTGCGGCCTGACACTCCGGAAGAAAGCTTCTGGATTTTCTTGGAAGTTTTCCGGCAGGATGAAACCAGTCATGCACTACCCTGTTTTCATAACAAAAGTGAAAACAACCAAGGTTAGCCTGCAAAGGAAAATGATTATACAGAGGTAAATATAAAGTATTAGTTCAAGTAATCTCTATTATGAATCTTCCCCGGCAACGGCGCCAGAAATGTTTGTTGGTATTTCTTAACGATATTACTAGAAATATAATCCCCCGGCAACGGCGCCAGAAATGCTTATTGGTATTTCTTAATGACATTACTAGAAATATAATTCCCAGCAATGGCGCAGAAATACTCCTGGTATATTATGGTTATAGAGTTCATCTGCAAGCACACGGATATACCATTGTAGCATTTCACCTGAGAGTATTCCAAGGGTATCGTATTTATTTTATCCCGTGGAAAGATCATGTAGAGAGAACTTGACTAATAATTTATATATAACTTGTGATAATCATATTCTAAGCAGGGGTTAAGATAATCCAAGGGTAGCGTGACACACAAGCATTATCTACTCATTCTCATAATATATTATCTAAGCTAAGTGGATAGAAAATAGAAAGATAATCTATTCCTTTACTTCTAATATACATAGTATACATACATCCTAGTTAACTGATATACTAGCTAATACCCTCTATCCGATGCCCTCCTGTTACTTCGAGAAGCCACCCCTGATTGTCGAGTTCCTTACGACAGCCCGTCATTACCATACAACCGGGGCTAAATACGGAGGAATACCCTCCCTAGGGAATTAACTTAGGATTATATACCGGCACGGAAGAATACCCGTACTGAGCTGTCACCATCAGCGGCCCACCTCTCATCCGCAATATATAATCCTAAATAATGATATCACGTAATTTAGACACCACGCCTAACCTACCAGATACTACTCTAATATCATCGTCATGACATAGAGTAATTGCATATGCAAACATTACACCCGCACCAAAGCATCTCCCAGATAAGCTAGCCGTATATTCAGTATAACATGAACATAATGTAAAGTAGGCATTCATATACTAGGAAAGTATTTCAATACCATAAATGTATAAAGAAGAGTATTCTAATAAAAGTACAAAGCTTACAAAAGAGAAGAGAAAAGCTACTAGAGCCATACCCGAACTCTTCCGAAGGCTTCCGGACTGCTGATTTCTACTCTATTCCTATTCCACCAGCTAGATACTACTAAACTAAACTTGAGAGAAATGAGAGAGCTTTTGCTTGAGGTGTGTGAGTGAAGTGAGAAGAGGAGCTCCTTTTATAGGCAGGTAACGACGGTTGTGCCGGTTGGAATGGTCGGTAATACCCTCCAACCGTCATTGGGCATCAATCCCAGCCGTCCATCCAAACCCTGCATCCATCGGCGCCACGGGAGGTTCGGCCGAACCTCCCGTGGCCCAACCCAGCCCATCTTCGGCTGGCGGCCTCCTTTGTTGTCCTCCTTCATAGACTTGTGAATTTTGGCCCAATGTGTCGTGTTATTTCTGAGTTTTTGGCCCATTCATACATAAGTCTGGTTCTCGACACCATCTGATTGATTTATCGTCTAGTTGATGTCGATTCTCCTTCACTTTATTGTCATTCTCTGCAAAAGGTTAGTATACATAATACTAGTGGAATATTATTATTCTAACAGATATATGCATTGCAAGTATCACTAGTTCTCCTCTATTCTAGTAATATTGACGGTCGAAACTGATTGATAACGACCGTCAACAACTGTTTCCTCATTTTCTCCTCTCTTTCTCTCCACCTCTTGGCTCTCTCTCCACCTCTTAGCGCTCTCTCTCTCTCTCTATGGTCGAGACGACAGTGAGGACCGGTAGGACCAGGATGCCTCCTACCAGTCGACGTGAGAGGTGGTGGCCATGCGCGCCGAGATCAGCTAGGCGAGGAGGAGGGGAGAGGAAGGCAGCGACGATGCCGAGGACAACAAGTTCAAGCGGGGGGAGGGCGGTCGGCGGCTTTGGTAGGCCAGGAGTTGGGCGTCAGCATGGCTCGAGGAAGAGATGTCTCCCAACGAGAAGGTCAAGTGGCTACGATGGCTGAGGAGGCCACCGTCGCCACCTAGGTCATGAGTGGCGTGGGCTGACGTTGCTGTGCTGCACGATAGTGTCATCATCGGGGAAGGTATTCAGCCGAGGAGGGAGCTAACGAGGGTACAACGGTGGTGCTAGCGGTGGTCACACGGTACTGCATCGAGGAGGAGATGGATGTTGGGTGGCACCGCACACTCTCCTTGCTGAGCGTGGCACTGCTGCTCCCTCCCCCCCCCCCCTCTCAATTAACAGGATATCAGGTAGAAACTAATATCGCTGATGCCACTGGTTGCCTAACTTCACCACCCTCTCATCGTCATCCTCTTTTCCCCCAACCACCACCGCTTGGTCCTCTCTGTTGTCGTCCTCTCCCACCAGCCACTAGTTGCCTAACTTTGCCATCCTCTCATCGTCATCCTCGTTTTTTAGTCCTGCCTTGGCTAGCTAAGGTAAAGGAGACCAGCCTATAAGATAAGGTGTCCGATTGAAAAAAAATCCGGTTAATCGTTTAGCAGCAAGCGAGGAAGAAAGCACAAACAAATTAATTTAGGGGTGTGGTTTGACTAGATGAGTTCTCGCATCTGCAGCCTCTAGAATCTCTAGCTGCAAGAAGCTCCTCAAACAATCTAGATTTTCACTTAGATTCGAAGAAACTGTAGTTGTAGAATCCAAAAAATGAACAAAAAAAGCTGTAGTTGTTGTCACACCCAAAAAATCTTAAAAGTATAAATTATTGTGTAAATGGAATTATCAGAAATAATTTTTAAAAGCCTTGAAGAAAAGATCTAATGTTAAATAATAAATTCCAATATAAAATTGGGCCAGATAAAATTTTATTAAATACTTTGCTTAATTCTATAATTCCTAGATTTTTCTGGGATTTATTTGAGCTAAGGAAGTATTTTTAATAAATGGAATTGCATTTCATGAATTATTTAAATTGAAAAAGGTTTTAAAAATTCTTCTTTTGGCTTTGGGCCGAAAGTCGGCCCAAAAACCCTCCTCTCTCTCTCCCCGGCCCAGTCGGCCCAAGCCGGCCCAGTCCAAGCCGAGCCGCGCGCGCGCCGCCGCTCTCCTCTCTCTCGCTCGCTGACAGGTGGGTCCCGCCTGTCGGACCCGTCGTCTTCCTCCGGCCGTCCGCGCCCGAAACCCTAGCCGCCGCCGCCCTTTCGATTCGGCCGCGCCTTTCCGTTTCCGGCGAAATTGATTGAGGGGAAAGGGACCCCGTGATCTCCTCCACCTTTTCTCTTATGGAAACGTCGGCTAAATCGGTTTGGAAATAGGGGATTAGAGCTCGGATCGGATTCGGCTAACCCTAACCTTTCCATCGCCGTCGCCGGGCCGCCGTGGGCTTCGCCGCCTCCTTCCGACCCCTTTAAAAGGATCCCCGAGCTCCCCTCTACCCGTCGCCGCCCTCGCCTTTGCCTCTCGCCGCCCGAAACGCCCTAGCATCGTTGTCACGCCCGGAATTTCTATCCAAAATTCCAAACGCTTACATGTGTGTAAACCCTCGTCCAGGCATCAGCCGAGGCACACAATAACAAATTGATAGTAGAGTACAATTATTACTCTAATTAATGGGAGAATAAAATGTCATTACAGAGGTGGATAGTTCCTCTCAAACAACAAAAATCTAAGCAGCGGAAAATAAAGAAATAAATAGCACAGACGACTCCACTCCACAGGCAGCTTGACAAGGACTACGCCAAATCCTCACCACCATCAGCTTCACTGTAGAACTCCTCCTCTGATGAATGATTGCAAGGTGAGTATATGACATACTCAGCAAGCCACGCAGCAAATATGCAAGTGCACAGGATAACCAAGGATGGCATAATATAGGCTTCTTTGCATAAACAGCATTTAAAGAATATTTCAGAATTTAATAAAACAGTAGAGTATTAATTAAACAGTATTAATCCAACACTATACAACATACCCTGTTGTATAGGCCCAACCATTTAGTACAACCAATCCCGGCTGCACAGTTCTAATGTCCAAACCAGGAATATACCATTCCAAACCAGGAGCTAATCAAATATAACCAGTTATAGCATCTTTTATTATAGTGTGAAGGGTGAGACTAATCACGAAAGACATTGTTAGCCCGCCCATAACCGCGGGCACGGCTATTCGAATAGTTTTACTCTGATCAGAGGTGTACCACTGTACCCACAAGACACAGCCCCACATCATGTCACCATGTGCCTCAATACCACCACGGTACCTCGGAAAGGAGCTGTGACATTACCCCTCACACAACACAATCCACCACAGTGCACCATTCCCGGATCATAGTCACCCCCTTATAAACAGGGCATGGACTCCCCAGCGACCCCCGTGGGCTTATCTCCGCCACTTCTCAGTCTGGTGCCCCGCAATGAACTATGCTATGTAAAAGATAAAGCCGTTGCCCACGCTGGCTTGTGGTTGGCACGGTTAATGTTTCACAACCGAAGTTCGTGAACCGGTCCTTAATTGTCATGAGCACGACCATCAAAACCATGTACTCACAACCCACCATTATCAGGTTTTAGTTGTCACATTAATTAAATAACCAATCACGATTAGCCATCGTGAACTATCATTAAGCCATCATTAAATAATAGTGAATCATAAGTTATCCCATTAGTGTGCTAAAGTTTCTAAGCATGGCTAAGCAATTGCATCTAATATCTAGTTGAACCAATATAAAGCTTAACTAGTCAAGTTATAATAACCCAAGGTATCAAGGAATAAGGTAATCAAGAACAAAAGGGCTATAACAAATAATAGGCTAATTCCACCCAATGACATTCAAAAATAAATGCAATAGTTGAATAGAAACAATAGCTTTAAACAGGATCAACATGCTCAAAGGATTGTTTAGGATCTGTGTGACTTGCCTTGCTGGCCTTGGAACTCTTCTAAATCTTCTCCTGCAAAAGCGGACTCTCCGGAAACGTCGGATTCTAAACGGAAAAGAATAAAAACACCAAAACAGCACATAAGCAAGCATGAACAGTACATGTGGATATTTTTAACATGTAGATCTCAATTTTAGAAAAATTTAGAGACTTGAACCAACTAAATCCGAGCTAAGATGAATTAGTTATGAATTTTTAAAGATTTAATCGGTTTAAATCATTTATATAAATTTTAATTGAATTATGACGCAATAATGAATTATTTTTGAAAAGAAAAAGGGACTTTATTGCGTCAGCGGGCTCGGGTCTACGGTGGACCGGGTCCACAGCTGCGGTCTACGGGAACGGACGGGTGAGATTGATCCGATCCGATCGGACGGACGAGATCCATCCCGACCACGACGGCTCACGCGGCACGGCAAAAGTGACGTCAGCGATGACGTTACCGGCGGGGACGGCACACCGGCGGCGGCTCGGCACGCATGCCCGCCGGCGAACTACGGCGCGGCAGCGCGAACGGAAGGCGGCAACGGATAGCGGAGAGCACGGCGAACTCACCGGCGACCAAAGGAGCGGCGGAAGAGCAACGGACGATGCCGGCGACGAGGACGAAGCGGCGGAGAGGTTCGGGTCGACGACGGCGACGGTGTTCCGGCGGAGAACAGCGACGGCGAGGGGTCGGACGAGGACGGCGACGCGACGGCGACCACGTTAGCGAGCTCCCCGAGCGACGGTGATGACCGGAGCGACGGCGGCGCACGACTGG
This sequence comes from Oryza meridionalis, assembly GCA_000338895.3. NCBI lineage: Eukaryota > Viridiplantae > Streptophyta > Magnoliopsida > Poales > Poaceae > Oryza > Oryza meridionalis. Next base: position 20,863,811 of record CM002529.2, on the reverse strand, counting down.
AGCGGCGGCGGCGACGGCGGCGCACGGGTGCACGGCGCTAGGGCGGCTCGGGCGACGAGAGGCGAAGGCGAGGGCGGCGGAGGATAGAGGAGAGTACGGGGAACCTTTTATAGGGGTCGGGAGGCGGCGGCGAAGCCCACAACGGCCCGGCGACGGCGATGGAAAGTTAGGGTTCGGCCGAATCCGATCCGAGCTCGAATCCCCACGTTTCCAAAGCGAAATAGCCGAAGCTTCCAAAGAGAAAAAGGTAGAGGAGATCACGGGATGCATTTCCCCTCAAACAATTTCGCCGGAGATGGAAAGGCGCGGCCGAATTGGAAAGGGCGGCGGCGGCTAGGGTTTCGGGCGCGGCCGGCTGGAGGTAGACGACGACTGACGGGTGGGCCCCACCTGTCAGCGGCAGGAGAGAGAGAGAGGCTGCGCGCGCGGTGGCTCGGCTGGGCTGGACTGGGCTGAAGAGAGAGAAAAGAGAGGTTTTGGGCCGACTTTCGGCCCAAAGCCAAAAGAAGACTTTTTAAAACTTTTTTCTATTTAAATAATTCATAAAATGCAATTCCATTTATTAAAAGTACTTTCTTAGCTCAAATAATTCCCAGAAAAATCTAGAAATTATAGAATTAAGCAAAGTATTTAATGAAATTTTATCTGGCCCAATTTTATATTGGAATTTATTATTTAAAATTAAATCTTTTCTTCCAGGCTTTTAAAAATCATTTCTAAAATTCCATTTACACAATAATTTATATTTTTGGGATTTTTAGGGTGTGACAGTCGTGCAACCCGTGCGCCGCCGTCGCCGCCGCCGCTCCAGCCGTGCGCCGCCGTCGTTCTTGCCGTCGCCGTCGCTCGGGAAGGTCACCATCGTGGTCGCCGTCGCGTTGCCGTCCTCGTCCGACCCTTCGCCGCCGCTGTTTCCCGCCGGAACACCGTCGCCGTCGACAAGCCGAAGCTCGCCGCCGCTTCAACCTCGTCGCCGTCGCCGTCCGGTCATCCTCCGCCGCTTCTTTGGTCACCGGTGAGTTCGCCGCGATGCCCGCATCATTTTGGTGTCACCCGTTCATGCCGCCACGCCGTCGTTCGCCGGCGGGCATGCGTGCCTGAGCCGCCGCCGGCGGTGACGTCATCGCTGACGTCATCACCGCCGTCTCCCGTGAGTCGGCCGTGAGCCGATGGATCTCGGCCGTCCGTTCAAGTCGGATGGATCTCGGCCGTCCAATCCCGTAGACCGCCGCCGTGGACCCGGTCCACCGTGAGCCGAGCCCCGCTGACGCAATAATTCCCTTTTTCCTTTTCAAAAATAATTCATTATTGCGTCATAATTCAATTAAAATTTATATAAATGATTTAATCCGATTAAATCTTTAAAAATTCATAACTAATTCATCTTAGCTCGGATTTAGTTGGTTCAAGTCTCTAAATTTTTCTAAAATTGAGATCTACATGTTTAAAATATCCACATGTACTGTTCATGCTTGCTTATGTGCTGTTTTGGTGTTTTTGCTCTTTTCTGTTTAGAATCCGACGTTTCCGGAGAGTCCGCTTTTGCAGGAGAAGACTTAGAAGAGATCCTAATCAATCCTTTGAGCATGTTGATCCCGTTTAAAGCTATTATTTCTATTCAACTATTGCATTTATTTTCGAATGACATTGGGTGGAATTAGCCTATTGTTTGTTATAGCCCTTTTTGTTCTTGATTATCTTATTCCTTGATACCTTGGGTTATTATAACTTGACTAGTTGAGCTTTATATTGGTTCGACTAGATGATTAGATGTAATTGCTTAGCCATGCTTAGAAACTTTAGCACACTAATGGGATAACTTATGATTCACTATTATTTAATGATGGCTTAATGATAGTTCACGATGGTCAATCGTGATTGGATTAATTAATTAATTTGCTAACTAAAACCTGATAATGGTGGGTTGTGAGTACATGGTTTTGATGGTTGTGCTCATGACAATTAAGGACCGGTTCACGAGTTTCGGTTGTGAAACATTAACCGTGCCAACCACAAGCCAGCGTGGGCAACGGCTTTATCTTTTGTATAGCATAGTTCATTGCGGAGCACCAGACTGAGAAGTGGCGGAGATAAGCCCACGGGGGTCGCTGGGGAATCCATGCCTTGTTTATAAGGGGGTGATTATGATCCAGGAATGGTGCACTGTGGTGGATTGTGTTGTGTGAGGGGTAATGTCACAGCTCCTTTCCGAGGTACCGTGGTGGTATCAAGGCACATGGTGACATGTTGTGGGGCTGTGTCTTGTGGGTACAGTGGTACACCTCTGATCAGAGTAAAACTATTCGAATAGCCACGCCCGCGGTTATGGGCGGGTCTAACAATGTCTTTCGTGATTAGTCTCACCCTTCACACCATAATGAAAGATGCTATAACTAGTTATAATTGATTATCTCCTTGTTTGGAATGGTATATTCCTGGTTTGGAGATTAGAACTGTGCAGCCGGGATTGGTTGTTCAGTATGGTTGGGCCTATACAACAGGGTATGTTGTATGGTGTTGGATTAATACTGTTTAATTAATACTTTACTGTTTTATTAAATTCCGAAATATTCATTAAATGCTATTTATGCAAAGAAGCCTATATTATGCCATCCTTGGTTATCCGGTGCACTTGCATATTTGCTGCGTGGCTTGCTGAGTATGTCATATACTCACCTTGCAATCATTCATCAGAGGAGGAGTTCTACAGTGATGCTGATGGTGTTGAGGATTTGGCGTAGTCCTTGTCAAGCTGCCTGTGGAGTGGAGTCGTCTGCGCCGTTTATCTTTATTTTTCCGCTGCTTAGATCTTTAATGTTTGAGAGGAACTATCCACCTCTGTAATGACATTTTATTCGCTTATTAATTAGAGTAATAATTGTACTCTATTATCAATTTGTTATTGTGTGCCTCGGCTGATTGCTGGACGAGGGTTTACACACATGTAAGCGTTTGGAATTTTGGATAGAAATTCCGGGCGTGACAGTTGTAGAATCCAGAAAATGACTAGAAGACAAAAACTAGGTTTTCTAGCTTCTCTAGATAAGCTCCCCCAAACAGGGCCTTTAGTCTTGTCGAGAAGTGATCCTCTCTAGTGGGAAACCGTGGGATCCCCCTTTCGTGAGTTCGGCCGGGGGAAAAGGCTCGCCTCTGGAAATCACGTATCCGCCCCCTAGACTACCAGCTAGTGTGCACACAACAAGATTATACAGGTTCGGGCTGCTAAGTAGCGTAATACCCTACTCCTGTGTATGGGATTTAGATCGAGAGTTAAAAAGGTCCCTATACTCCGGAGAGGGCTCTTGTTTCCCTTCTCCTAGAGCTCAGCGTTTTTCAGAGTCATCCCCTTTCTCGGCGGGCAAGGTCCTCCTTTTATACCTCAAGGGGATACCACATGCACTGCCTCTACCTACTCTTCTCTCAGGTGGGGGCCCACCCTACCTTGACCGGATCTCGACCCGTGCCTTTGCCTGGAAGCTAAGCCACAGTTTGTCCTCGAGTGGGGCCCAACGCCGTCCCTTGCCTGACACGGGGGACACCCCTATCAATCCCCCATTAATGGATGAAGAATTGTGGTGGCCGTCCTCTCATGGGAAGGACCTCGAATGACCCTTCTGATGGGACGGGTCATACCTACCTCCACTCCGCCGGAGGCAAATGTGACGTGGGGGCACAACTGTCCGTCCAGTCAGATCTGACAGGTGACAGGCCGGTCACAGACCGGTCATTCCTGACCGTCGCGTGTCAGTCAGGCGTGCCGCACATCTGCCCCTACCGCATTGAATGCAGCAGGGGGCAATTGGGGCGCTGCATTCATTAAAGGAGGTTCGGCTTGGGCCCCCTCCCCGCTTGCTCCCCCCGCCAGATGGCGGATAGGCGAGGGCTTCGGGGCAAAGCGGTGCGAGGGCCCGAGGGGCATGACGTGGCACCGCAAGGCCTCGGGGCAATACGGTGCGAGGACCCGAGGGGCACGACGTGGCACCCCGTGGGCCCCCTGGCCGCTCCTGCGATCCGCGGGTACGGGGGTAGGGCCAGGCTGTAGGTCATGCGCCAGGATGAGAAGGTAAATTCCCCTCATTCCACATACCCCCAGGCCCACTTCACCGACAATTCCCGCCTCAACTAGCTATGGTGAGGGAGACAAAAGCGCAAACAAATTAATTCAGAGGCATGGTTCAATTTAGATGAGTTGGGCCTAAATCCGTACCACACCCTAGATGTTTCGGCGGGCGCCGGAAATAGGAAAAGAAGACTGTGATGGGACCACTAGGGCTCGGCATCTTCATCTGGAGGTAGGTGTAGTAGGTGGCGGCCATGAACTTCACCAACGCCGGCCTGCCTAGGACCGCGTTGTAGGGCAGATTGAGGTCCGCCACGTCGAAGTCGATCCGCTCGATGCGGAAGTTGGTGGAGTCGCCGAAGGTTACCGGGAGCTCAATGTGACCGAGAGGCCATGTGTGTCCCGGGGTCACACGATGATCGGCAGAGACGGCTGGAGCCTCATCCCCGGGGCCTTGAGCGCGTCGAAGGCAGCCGGGGAGATGATGCTCAGGCTGGCCCCCCCGTCGACCAGGACTCGCTTCATCTTGACGTTGTGGATGGTCGGGGAGACCACAAGAGCCAACTTCCCATCCCGAGCGAGCACCGTCGGATGGTCGCTCCGATCAAAGGTGAGCTTCACCTCCGACCAACGCCCCTTCCGTGCCGCCTTGTGAGTCGGGACGGCGGCCAGAAGCTCACGCCTCATGGCCTTGAATCCACGACGGGATGTGTGAGCGCAAGCCCCCCCATCGAGAGTGGCGACAGTTCCCTGAGGTACCTGGAACTCCAGGCCCTCGCTGTCATTGCTATCGTCGGCGGGGGCCTTCTTCTTAGACTCCTCTCGCCGATCATTGGCGGGGGTCACGGGGGCTTTGCCCTCCCATCGACTCTGCGGCTTCTCATCGGCTTTCCGAAACCGCTCGGCCAAGTTCTTGACCAAGCGGCAGTCGGCAAGACTGTGCCGATAAGTATTGTGCACCGAGCACCACTTGTCCGCCGACCGACCCTCACCGGAAGGGGCGGTAGAGCTCGGCTTGCCGTCGGTGGCCCTTTCCTTGCGCGGGGCCCACGAGGGCCCATCAGCCGCAAGGACGTGGCCCTCGTCATCAGAGCGGGCTGGCTTCCGCTTGCCCCTTCTGTCCCACTGCTTGGAGCGGGGGGCAGTCTCGGGGCCGGCCGCCACCGCCACACCGGTGCTGGGGGAGTTCCAAGCACACGCCTCCTCCTTCCGAGCCACCTTATCCGCTAGCTCGAAGAGCTCGGCGGTGGTCTTAGGCTCCTTGGAGGCGATCTTCTCCAGCATGCGGTTGTGCCGTACGCCGTTCCGAAATGCATAAACGACCGCGTGGGCCGGGATGCATGGAATAGTGTTGCGGACCTGGCAGAAGCGCTGTATGTATGAGCGGAGGGACTCGTCATCCTTTCACTGCACAGCGTGTAGGTCCGCCTCCTCCCCCGGACGGGGGTATGTGCCCTGGAAGTTTGTGATAAACTGCTGGCACAGGTCCTCCTAGGAGTGGATGGAGTCGGGTGGCTGGGTCATAAGCCATCCGCGCGCCTAACCCTTAAGAGCCATGGGGAAATAATTCGCCATGACCCGGTCATCCCCTCCCACCGCCACGATGATCGTGGTATAGATCTGGAGGAACTCAGAGGGATTGATGCTGCCATCATACTTCTCCGTGAGGTTGGGGCGAAACTTCGGGGGCCACCAGACGTTCCGGAGACTCGCCACGAAGGCCCTGCAACCAGTTCCCCCTGGGGTGGATGTGAGGGGCGGGCTGCCGCGCGAGGAGGAACGCGGCACTCCAGACGAGGAGGCGCTTTCTCCCATGCGGGCAGCGCGGCGCTCGTCTCGTCGACGCTCAATGTTGACTCGAGCGTCCTGCTCCACGTAGAGGCCACCGTGACGCCTCCGACTTTCCGAGACCCCTGACGACATTGGGGTCGCAGATCGCCTTGAGGCTGTGGCTGTCCGACGGGCCCTCCTCCTTGCTGACGAGGAGAGGGTGGTGGAGGTATGTGACGCACCTGTGGCGGTGGAACGGCCACTCGCGGCCAGCTGCCGCTAGGCAGTGGTGACCAAGTTGGCGACGTCGTCCAACCATCGTTGGACGGGGGCCTCCAGATCCGCGTCCACCGGAGGATGGCACAGGAGGGCTCCCGCCGCCTGAAGCACGCCCTAGGGCGAGCTGCCATCACGGTAGGTCAGGTGGCGGCGCGCTCGGACATGCCGTGGCCTTCCCCCGTCAAGAGGCGGGGAGAGGGCCGAGCCACCCGATCGGGCGAGAACCTCCCTCCGCGGGGGGTCACAGAGGGGCGGAGTCCGCGAGTTGCGTCGGCGGTGACGCGGGTTGCGACTCCCGCTGGCACCCTCACTCACAGAAGGAGTGGGGGTGTGCACCTCCACCTCTTCCTCTAAAACCTCGACCATGATCGTCGGGGCCGGAGGAAGGCTTGGGGCGGAAGGAGACGACTTCCCTTCGAAGCGCGCGAAATCCCCCTACCTGGCGCGCCAGTTGTTGAGGAGTGATCCTCTCTAGCGGGAGACCGTGGGATCTCCTTTTTGTGAGTTCGGCCATGGGAAAAGGCCCGCCTTCTGAAATCACGTATCCGCCCCCTAGACTACCAGCTAGTGTGCACACAACAAGATTATACAGGTTCGGGCCGCTAAGGAGCGTAATACCCTACTCCTGTGTATGGGATTTAGATCGAGAGTTACAAAGGTCCCTAAACTCCGGAGAGGGCTCTTGTTTCCCTTCTCCTAGAGCTCAGCGTTTTTCAGAGTCATCCCCTTTCTCGGCGGGCAAGGTCCTCCTTTTATACCTCAAGGGGATACCACATGCACTGCCTCTACCTACTCTTCTCTCGGGTGGAGGCCCACCCTACCTTGACCGGATCTCGGCCCGTGCCTTCGCCTGGAAGCTAAGCCACAGTTTGTCCTTGAGTGGGGCCCAACGCCGTCCCTTGCCTGACACGGGGGACACCCCCTGTCAATACCCCATTAATGGATGAAGAATTGTAGTGGCCGTCCTCTCATGGGGAGGACCTCGAATGACCTTTCCGATAGGACGGGTCATACCTACCTCTACTCCGCCGGAGGCAGATGCGACGTGGGGCACAGCTGTCCTTCCAGTCAGATGTGACTGGTGACAGGCCGATCACAGACCGGTCATTCCTGACCGTCGCGCGTCAGTCAGGCATGCCGCACGTCTGCCCCTACCGCATTGAATGCGGCAGGGGGCAGTTGGGGCGCTGCATTCATTAAAGGAGGTTCGGCTTGGGCCCCCTCTCCGCTTGCTCCCCCCGCCAGATGGCGGATAGGCGAGGGCTTCGGGGCAAAGCGGTGCGAGGGCCCGAGAGGCATGACGTGGCACCCCAAAGCCTCGGGACAAAACGGTGCGAGGGCCCGAGGGGCACGACGTGGCACCCCGAGGGCCCCCTGGCCGCTCCTGCGATCCGCGGGTATGGGGGTAGGGCCAGGCTGTAGGTCATGTGCCAGGATGAGAAGGTAAATTCCCCTCATTCCACATACCCCCGGGCCCACTACACCGACAAGTCCCGCCTCAACTAGCTATGGTGAGGGAGACAAAAGCGCAAAAAAAAATTAATTCAGAGGCGTGGTTCAATTTAGATGAGTTGGGCCTAAATCCGTACCACACCCTAGATGTTTCGGCGGGCGCTGGAAATAGGAAAAGAAGCTGTCACTGACCAATGGGGCCCACATATTGTTTTATTGTTTTTATTATTGTAACGCCATGTTAGATGATAAAAACTAAGTCAACGTGACAGGTAGACGCCATGCCGGTGAAAACCAGAGTCATTTTCTATTGGTTTTAGTAGTTGAGTGATTAAACTATGTGGAATTATGGTTGAGGGGTACGAATTCGATCTATAATTGAAGGAGTCAAGATGGACTTTTTCTTTTTTCGTGTAGAGATACCGAGAAAATCCTACCGGATTGGGCCTCCACTATTTATTAGCACTAGCCCGTTTACACATTGGAGGGACCCATATTCGTTGGACGGGGTTTAAACCAGCCCAAATCTAAAGTATTGATAGAAGTAATCTTTCTTGAAAAGTTATTATGCAAAATTATGTGAGCCATCCGATTTCCCCTCTAAACAATATGAACCGTTAGATCCTTAAACTGGTGAAATCTTTTCATGGTACTTGAAGAAACTTCTTTTTACTAGAAAGTCCTTCCACGTCCCTAAGATAGAAAAAAATCGTGATTCCCTGGTAAAAAAATCGTGATGGCGACACGACGTGCACCTCCCGGTCCTCCCCCTCTTCGCCGCGTCCCCAGTGTTGTCGGCCTCTTCTCTCATGCCGCCGCTGCTGCCTCCCCATCCCTCTTTCCCTCCATTTTCTACAGCGCTACCTCTTCCTGATCCTGTCGTCGTCGTCTCCTAGTCCCTGACACCGGCGCCGCCACCATCTCCTCTCCCTCCACCCTCGTCCTATCCCTCCTAGTTTAAAGTAAAAATGCCAATATGACATCTCGTTATAATTCCTAAAAGAAATAGTCATTGTAACATTTAAAATGTCAAACACATTAAACATATTTCAAGCCATGTCGTCAATATATTTCGTTCGCTACATCAACGTGTCCCTGTAGGTCTACACAAACAACCAACGGTGCCTAGATGGCATCTCCAAAAGGTGACTAAAATTAGAGTCCAAAAATCTTATATATTCTCTAATGATTTTACAGTATTAATTAAGTAGATATCCCACTCCACTACGCGGGGTTACATTGAATACTGATAGAACCCACAAAGATCTTAGCCCAATTACAATCATTGTACCTGCAAATTAGGAGCGCAGTTTCACTTAATTTTACTGCGACGATACAACAGAAACGACTACCGAATCAGACAGGCGGCAGCACAGCGGCCGACGCCGCCGCGGCCGCCGCGGACTTGCGCGGCGGGAGCACGCGGCGGCAGAGCGGGCAAGTCCGGCGGACGCGCAGCCACACGTCGACGCAGTCCTCGTGGAACAGGTGCCCGCACGCCGGCAGCCGCCGCACCATCTCGCCGCCGCGCAAGTCCTCTAGGCACACCGCGCACAGCACGCCGCCGCCGCCGTCTCCGCCTCCGCCGGGCTCGTACGCGAACGCCGGCAGCACGCCGATCCCCGCGCCGGGCGCCATCAGCCCGCACGCGCACGGGCAGCTCAGCAGCCGCCGCCGCCGCCCCGACGCCGCCGCCGCGGAGCCTCGTCCCGTCGTCTGCGCCAGCCTGCCGGCGAGCGCCAGCAGGAGGAGCGCGACCGCGACGGCGACGGCGCCCGCCACGGTGGCGCTCACGGCGTAGGCGATCGAGCAGTACAGCCCCATCAGGACGTTCACCGCCATGAAGCCGTAGCACCCTAGCCTCGGCGAGCAGCCATCACCGCCTTCCTCCTCCGCCGCCGCCGCCTCGGGCATCCCGACCAGCAATTTCTCCGATGATTTGAACTGATTTATTTCGTGCCAAATTCCTACGAAATGCTACGAAATTTTCGAAATGCAGCGACGACGCTGAATACAAGAAACACTAGGAAATGAGTAGCTAGCACACGATCTGCATGAACATAGCTGGCGGATTACACCAGCAGCGTCACGCTCTCGACGTGGGCGATGAGTTCCAGACGTGTCAAGCACGTACGTTGCTGTTACCGTACCATTTTAAGTACGTACACCTGTCCAAATCGGTTGCGTTTGCATCGATCACAATGTTAGTAGAGTATATTAATTTGAGAGTTAGTAGAGATTTCTGTATTGTCCTATGCCGGCTAAATTCCAAATAGCCGGTTTGGTCACAATCCTATGGAATCTTGGTTGATTATGCCCTGTTGATCCCGAAAATAATTGGTTACAGAACACGGACATCGGTAATACACTTTTCTGATTTGGAAATGCTAATTGTCCCGTTGGTTAGTATACCACGTAGTAGAACATTCGGAATTAATGTACAGTGACGCAGTAATAACACTAGGTGATGTTAGCAGTGAACACCAAGCAAGGTGAACTAGCGTTTCACACCGGCGGCAGCACGTCGGTGGAGGAGATCGTCGCGGCGGCGGATTTCGCGGTGACCTTCTCCGGCGAGAGGTCGCGGCGGCAGAGCGGGCAAGTCCGGTGCGCGTGCAGCCACATGTCGATGCAGTCGACGTGGAACAGGTGCCCGCACGACGGCAGCCGCCGCACCGTCTCGCCGGCCACGACGTCCTCCAGGCAAACCGCGCACAGCGTGCCGCCGCCGCGCGGCTTGCCCTCGCCGCCGTCCTCGACGTCGGCGGCGGGGGGCTCGTACGCGAACGCGGGCAGCGCGTCGATGGCCTGGGCGGCGAGCCCGCACGACGCGCACCGCCGAACCTGCAGCCGCACCGCCGGCGCCGCGCGGGCGCTACCGCCGCCGCTGGCGTTCCCCGCGTAGAGCTCGGGGGCCAGCGCGACGGCGAAGGCGTCCGTGGGCGCGAGCCAGCCGGCGAGGCCGAGCAGCAGGACGAGCACCCCGGTGGCGGCGAACGCCCTGGCGACGCCGACGGCGGAGACGAGCGCGCACAGCAGCAGCAGCGACACGCACGCCACCACGATGCCGTAGCAGGCGCGCGCCTCGCCGTCGCCCGGCGGCGCGGCGGGCCCCGCCGCCGCCGACGGCGCCGGCCGCACCGCCCTCAGCATGGCCGCCAATCCTGTCGTCCTCCTCCTCGCGATCGCTAGCACAAGCACCACCAATCCACCATGCACGCGCAGCAGCAAGCTAGCGTTCCAAGAATCCGCGGGCGAGGGGTGGAATGGTGAATGGAATGGTGGATGCGGATGGTGGCGGCGGGGCGCGCGGCGTGTTTATCTCGTTGGGATTGGGAGGCGTCGCCATCGATGGGACTCGGCTGCTGGTTGGTGGACCTACTTGCCTTTCTCGCTCGCTTGTTTCAGTTGGATAGACTTGGCAGGCACGCACGCCCACACTCCTCGTACGCTCAAAATATCAGGCGATTCGCGATATTTTTGTCACCGTGGCCTTTCGTGTTGTGGGATCACGCAGCACAGGCTGTTTAGAACACGGGATTTTTTGTAGGGTGTTTATATAGTTTAGTTTAGTTTAGTTTGTTCACAACCTTATAAATTTGTTTATTGGATCGGAAAAGCTTTTACATGATTTTCGTATAAATCGTAATAATTCATACATTCAATAGGTGGTTCAAAATAAAGTTTCTCTGTTCTGCTACAATTAACGGCACAACCACATAGCCGGTTATTACTTATTACTTGCTACATAAGTCAAATTTGTTAGACACTGCGAAACAACACCGTAGGCAGCTGAACAACGGAGATGGATTCTAATAGCTCGCCCACCCGTTTATTGTATGTTAACTAGATGATTACGAAAAATTTTCAAAAAAATTGAGAAAATAGATCAATATGTAATATATCAATCCACAAACATGCAAGTTCAAATTCAACTTCTACAAGTTATAACCAAAATAACAAATTTAATTGTAAGTATACATATAGTAATTTGAGTTTTCTTTGTTATTTTTGTTACAATCGGTAGGAGTTGAATTTTAACATGCATGTTTGTGAATTGATGTATTATATATTGATCTATCTTGCTTGTAATTTTTTTAATTTTTTTCATAACCATTTAGATGACATGCAATCAATGGGTGGACATCCACTCGAGCTGTTAAAACAGTTTCCCCTAAACAACTCCTTCATTCGCATAGAGATAGTTTTTTTTTTTTGACTTATTATCCTCTTGGATAGCATACTCCAATAAATTAAGGGGAAAATGACTACCTGATTTTTTTTTAAGTTTTGTCACATTTTGACCGCCAACTCAATAAATTGAGGGGAAAATGACCTTTCGTCTTTTTTTTCTTCCCCTTCATCTATATGTGTGTCCATGTCTCCGTGATGTGTGGCAATAGCGGTGGCGAGAAGAATAGGCCAACGAGCGTGGCAGAGAAGAGGGGTAGTGGGTGCTTGTGTAGTTGTATGGGCACACATACTCATATGTAAGGCGAGGCAACCCTACACCACTCATATATAAACCTTATAGGTTATAGTCTTATTTCTTTTTACTATATTCAATGAAACTATTCATGGTCTAAGTGCTGGCTCGTAAAAAAAAAAGAATGCCAATAGCTACCAAGTGTCTAAATGTGTGTGTTTGTTTATAATGATCATTTCTACGCGTGACGAAATAGTTTAGACTCAGTTCAGCTCGGTGTTTGGTTGTGGCTATTCACGGCTCAAAAATATAGAGCGGATTATTAGCTCATGGTTAATAAGTATTAACTATCATAAATTTGAAAAATATTTTTTTTCATTTTTCTAAAAAAACTTCTATACAGATTTATTTTTAATAAAACATGTAGTTTATCGATTTGAGAAGCATGGTAAATCCAGCCATGCTTTATATTTAGAAAAATTTTATTTCCCACATTTTACTTCACTGGTAAATTAATGAATATTTAATATAATTATAAGAATAATTTATTAAATAATTTATAAATCCTGAAATAAAAATCAGGATTAAGTTGTATAAAGAGGGTGTTTTTTATAAAAACCACATCTATTATAGTTTAAGTTGTATAAAACCACATAGATTTAGGCATATGGCACATAAGCCTAGATATTTTGGTCATAAAATTTTCACAAAACTATACCATTGATCATTTTGATATGGCAAATTTTGTTATAGGATATTCAAAATTTGTGCAATTTGCAGATAGACATCAAAAAACGTGTTACAGCTAAAAGACACTCTAAACAACTGAGCTAGAGGATACTTTCGACTCAATTGGAGAAATAAATTCTTAAGAAAAACGAGAATGACCTTAGGACCACATGCTTCAGACATGGCATTAGAGTAAAAGTTTAGAAATTATGCAACTCTAAATTTACAATCAACCTAAGTAAATCACTAGCATAAATCATATTTCACCTTCACTCTATTCTCAGCTCAAAAGTTTTTGACCCTAGGGGATTCTTGTCTTTTTGAAGAATTTCTCTCTCTAATTGAACTGAAAAAATCCTCCAGCAAATTACCAGTTTTTTAAAGTGTCTTTCACTCATGACACGTTTTAACGATGCCTACCAGCAAATTACACAAATTTTAAATTTCTTGTAGCAAATTTTATCTTTTGATTAGGAGTATGTCAAAATGGTCAATAGTGGGGTTCTGAGAAATTTTAAAACCATAATCCCTGGGCTATGTGCCACATGCCAAAATCTCCGTGGTTTTATGCTACTTAGATCATAATAGGTAGGGTTTTATACAATTTAATAAAAGAAAATTTTCCCTATAGGATGGATTAGAGAGTACTAATTGTCTCATTAATCACATCCATTTAAATTTGTTCAAATCTTATCCCAACCACCGTTACTCTTTACATTGATAGAGGAGATTATAACTTTTTTCTCTATCACTAATTTTTTTTCCTAAACAACATATATTTTTTAATATATGGGGACGGAGGGAGTAACCACCTTAGTCTTTATTTAATTTTCCGCACAAAACTTTTGTAGATTCCAATGTTTTACCCACAGGATTTTTCTTCAAAATCAGTTCCTGCAATTGCTCAATTGTGCAATCCATAATTAATAGACCCTGTTGTATGAAAAATGTCAGACAGCAATGTAAAGCGGCTCTGTTGGACAGCTAGCCTAGTATTGTCGACTTAGCAAAACATGATACCATAAGGGCCCCATCAGTAACCGAACCGTAAATCCTCATTTCAATTTGAAGCTTACATCACTAAGGGCCTCATCGTACGGTATATTTGCAAACGAAAAATAATTTGTGAATAAAATTTTTATAGACGTGTTCTTAACGACCTAAAAGCAAAGACTAAAAAATAAACTTCGATGAAAGAACCTAAAATCAACCTCAAATTTAAGACTGAAAATTTAAATTTTAGCTAATAAATATAAGTATAAGCGAAAAGATAAGTCCGTAAAACAATATGAAATGCTTAGCATTTAGTTATAAGGACAGTGTTGTTTGCATCCATGAGACCATGATTGGTACAAAGGCTGGGAGTTCATCAGTTCCGTTATCCAAAACATGTCAGCAAGCACAGATCGAGCAAAGATGGCCTTGGAATTCTTTTTTTTTTGAAAACTCATAAATTTATTCATATAGTGAGGATTACAGACGGAGCTCAAAGGAAATGACATCCCCAGAACATCGCCATAAAAGATAATACATAAAGAACAACACCATCCATTCAAAAGGTAAAGCTAGCTGAACTAAGAAAAACATCCTCCAAAATAATCCAAACAACTGTAATGAACGTGATCGACAGGGGACTGCGGCATTGCCGTGACGACCATATCCATGAGCCTCTACTGAAGACGCGCACACCGCTTGACAGACCGGTGACCCCTTCGGTCATCTCCAGCTTGGATCTTATGTACAGTTGAATTCCGTAAGACTGTAACCAAAATAATGAACCATTGTGTGAGCTGTTAAAATATTAGCCGGTCAGCTAGTTGCATGCTGGAAACCCACCTCACTCATTTGTTTCACTTAGCGCACTGTCATGATGCATGTATGGCAGTGCAAGACCTAACTCAAGACATTATACAACGCACACTTGTGGATAATGAAAAGGACAGTACACAGTGCACATTTGTATGCACACTTGCCAAAATAGACTCCACTAGAAAAAGGTAAAATTCAATTTTAGCCCTTGTACTTTGCTAGAAGCTCATTTTCTAAGGAACTATAAAGCCGGTTATTTTTTACCCTCAATGTAAAACCGAAAGAAAACCTTAAGATATATTTTTATTGGTTTGTTCGAAATGGAGGTGATTTTGTTAGTTGATACTCTTATTCGCATATTTTGCCGATGAGCGACTCCGTGACTGAACGCGTGCATCTGTACTGTGGGATTTGAAGGTTTATTTATCTTGACCTCCTATTTTTTTTTATTATGTAGCAGACGCACACGTATCATGTATGCGCACCACTATGCTCGCATGCTCGTGAATGCGTCCCGAGCACACAAAACTTCCAACTCACGCATTCACAAATGTGTCTGCTAATACACGCTCAAAGAGACGAAAATCAACCGTGTATTTCCGATCTTGCTAATTCCTATTAAAAAGTTATTTGCATGTGCGTAATAATCTCGTTGGGTGAAATTATGCAGTGGTGCTGCTTCCCGACCTCTTTCTTTTCCCACTCCTAAAGCTCCTTCACCTAACACGGCCCATTGCAAACTGTCAGCAGCCTGATCCATATTTTTATCTATGGATAATTTCATTCTTATCCTTGCTTTGATGTCCAATACTGATTTCGTCACTGCTTTTTAGGGTTTTTGTTTTTGCCCCTTTTTTTTAAACGAAGTAGACATCTACCCCTGTTTTTGACAGAAGTTAGTGGACCTTGAATTATTGAGCTAAAAAAATAAGAAAAAGAGGGAATATTGATAATGTATTTTTTTGGTTGATCTTTGTCCCCCTAGGGAGAGAAGAAAGAAAGGCGGTGGCGGTGACTTGGCGGCGGTGGTGACGACTCGGCGGCGGTGGCGGTGCTTGCCGGCGGCAACTAGCAGCCACCTCCTTCCCTGGCGAGGCAGTGGGGAGTAGGCGGTGGCGGCAGCTTCGCTAGCAGGCGAAGCAAGCGGCCACGACAATGACCCAATGCGGGGAGGAGGCCGCGGCTACTCTGCCAGGTGGTAGGGAGGGGTCTTCGCCATGGCGAGGATGGATCTTGGTGGCGGCGACAAAAGGAAAGGGTCTTGGCGGCAGCGACGAGGAGGGGTCTTGGCAGCTGTGGGGATGGGAAGGGGTCTTGGAGGCGGCGGCGGTGGGGGAGCAGGAGGCCTTGGCACCGTGCCAACAAGCAGAGCGCAGGTGCGGTGCAAGGCGATGACGAGTTGGCACAAGGGAGGTGAACATGATGGCGAGCAGTGTCGACTCGGCACTAAGACTTGATTTGCTTGACTTTGAGCACTTGGCATGGGAGGAGCAAGAGGATGTAGGATTGGATTTACTTCACTTTGTGATTGGAATTTTTTGACTTTGTGATGCTTTGCTATCACTGGTGGAGAAATCGTTTGTAGTTCCGGTTCGTAACCCCCCTTTAGTCCCGGTTGTCCAACCGGGACTACGAATCCGGGACTAAAGATAGCGATCTTTAGTCCCGGGTGAAATAATCGGGACTAAAGATCGATCTTTAGTCCCGGTTGGTAACACAAACCGGCACTAAAGATCGGTCAGCCGACGTGGCTGACCGATCTTTAGTCCCGGTTGGTGTTACCAACCGGGATTAAAGATCTGTGTACCATTTTTTTTTATTTGCATGGCCCTGTTTGCTGCATGGTTGATTATATATATATATATATATATATATATATATATATATATATATATATATATATATGCATTGTAATATATATATTATGCATATATATAGAATACATATATATATATATATATGTATGTATGTGCGTATGTATATATGTATAAATACATATATTACACACATATTTATAATTTAAAGCACTTAACATTTTATGTGCATATATGTTACCAAAATATATATTAACACTAAAGTAAATATACGTACATATGTAAATATATATATACATGCATGTATAGTACAATTCATTTGCTCACTAGCTATAGCTACGACTTCGACGCCGGCGTTACGTCAGAAGAGGAAGGACCGACGTTATGGATTGTCGATCCGTCGTAGTAGAATTCACCATCGGGATTAAGGACTTCTTCGTTGATGAACCCCATCAGTTGTTATTGAACAGCCGTGATAAAATCCTTGTGTGGGAGATTTTCCCTCGTGTGAATACGCTATCATTCGAAAAATAATGACATATCAATATATGAAATTAATAAACAACTTAACAAATCGATACGCAATGAAATTTTGAATGGTTTATGTATACGTATATCGAGCTCTCGTGTGGTGTATATTTGGTTTGATAGGCAGTGGGCATAATCGCATACGTAGTACCCGCATAAGTTAGTTCCCTGGTCCTGCTTTGCACACTACATGAGAAACGATGAGAGATTTAATATACTCTTTATATTAACTGTAATTAGAGATTCAATTCAATATAATTTTGGATCATGCATGTACTCACTGGAAAATGAAACCTCCGTCCAAGGTTTTCTTTCCAAGTCCCATGGACCAATTAACGGAACCGATCCCAGGCCCTACATGTGCAGTTGCAAGATATGATTAATTAATTATTACCCGAGATTAACATAATAGCAACAGTCCCGCGACTTTGGAATAGATGGCATTATATTACCTATCTATCAGTTGAAAGACCTTCTCAAAAACCTTCTCCTCTTTATTCATTGAGTCGTACACAGTGACTTTGCATGCGTCCAAGTCGAAAAAGAACAGGACCCAGTGAAATCTGGAATATGCGTGAGATGAGATAAATATCAGAATGTACATGTTATATGTATGGGAATGAAATTTGTTCGAACGACAATAAAAAAACTCACTCTGTGTTGTATGGCAATAGTATGAACGTCTTGAAATGCTGCTGCGTTAGGAGATGGACAAGATTGTCCTCTGTGTCTTTCTCGTACTTGTCAAGCATTTCGGTGTTGATTTTCCGAGGGTTGATGAACCCAGTATCGTAAACCCCCTGCCGTCGGGCCCTTTGAATCTCCATTCTACAACAATGAAAGGAAATTATTATTGCTTACATATATGCGAGGAGCTAATTATTGAACGAAACAAATCGAACTCAAAGATACTTACAAAATCCATGTGCTCAGAAGAGAGACGTCGAGGGCGTCCCAATGGTACAGATCGAAGACATCCTTGAAATGGATCCATAGAACATCTTCTCCTTGCAAGAAGTCGGGGTTTCTGATCCTCGCTCCGAACATCTCTCTACCCTTGGCGCTCATTTCCATGTACCGTTCATGGAATTTGTACATTTGTATCAGTAGGGACTGCAACTGCTCAGGCCTGACAAGCGGTTTACCGAGTTCAAACTTGTATGCCACTTCCGCCTTCGAGATTGGTGCGCCTCCAACCAACTGAGCCACAGTTAGACCGGTGTCCGAAATGAAATCCGTTATGCCAAAGTCTTCGCCAGTCACCAACGGCTCAACCACTTGGTTTGGTTGTTCTCCAAGCTGAGGAACTGGTTTGGACTTCTTGTAATAGGCTTTCCTAAGTGTTCGGTCATAGTCCGATAGCTTTAAGGCCTTCTTGTTTGTGGTGGACATTCCCTTAAAGAAATTCTTCACGCTCGGGTCAATAGGTATCTTCTTTTCAGGAGTCCAAGGCTTGAGTTGCCTCTTCACTTCTCCTGCCACATAAGCGTCAAGCTCCTCTTGACTGCAATCGTACGGTGGCTCCTTGTTTTTGGTGGTGTCAACTTTGGCCTTCTTCGTTGCCCTTGTGCTGGCAGGAGGTGGAGCTTGGCGAGACCTTGTCTTGGGAGGTGCAGGCGGACACGGTGGAGGTGGAGGTGGAGGAGGCGGAGGAGGCGGAGGAGGCGGAGGAGATGGTGCAGGAGGAGGTGACGGAGGAGCCGGAGGAGATGGTGCAGGAGGACGTGGTGGAGGAACCGGAGGAGATGGTGCAGGAGGAGACGGCGGAGCCGGAGGAGATGGTGAACGAGACGCCACTTGTCGCCCAGGGAGGATGATGTACCGCTTGCGCCATAGTATAATGGCGTGGCTTGTGTCTCGTATATGCGTCTCACCATCTCCTCCTGGGTAGTCCAACTCGAGGTCCTCGTACACGGCTTCCACAAGCTCAACTTCGACCCTCGTGTATCCTGCTGGAATCGGCCTACAGTGGTAAGTCCCTGAAATGTCCGTTGGGATGGCCATTCCCGACACCACCTTCACGTGATGAGAGGTTATCTATTAGTAATCAACCTAAGCAGCAACTTGCGGAACGTACGAGTCAAAAATCATATATTACATCGAGCATACCTTGATTGATAAGTTCTTGAAGGGAATATGCAGCTCACATGGTGTACGTTGCGTGATCTCATCAACGGGGCAGGTGGTTTCGTCCTGGGTTTGCATGGCGTCCATGCTATGTGATCCTACCTGCCCCGTTGAGGCGCAGCTGCTACGATTGCCTGATGGGCTGACCATTGGAGGAGGTATGTACGGCTGGGGATCGTGTGACCGATGTGCTGCCATGCGTTCATCCACCTTCCGGGCCACCTCCTCTTGCATGCTGAGCTCGTAGCTCGATACCCTGTACTCAAGATCTGCAATCTTCGCCTCGGTATCTCTCTTGCTCCTCATCCGACTCCTGTACGTGTGGATGTCCTCCTTGAATCCAATCTTCCAAGGAACCACGCCTTTCCCTCGTGTTCGTCCTGGATGCTCGGGAGTCTGTAGGGCGAGTGACAGCTCGTCCTTCTCTCTGTCGGGTCGAAACGTGCCCTGAGAAGAGGCTTCCACTGCGTCCGTTAGTCGATTCGCGGCCTCGCGTATCTGATCGCTGAAGACCAAGGAGCCATCAACTAGGTTGAGCGTTCCACCGTGAGCATAGTACCAGAACTTCGATCGATCCGGCCATTTAGCGGTGGCCGGTTCGATACCCCTCTAAAGCAAGCTTGCCTCCATCTTCTCCCACTTCGGCATCGCGACGCTATAGCCGCCTGACCCCAAGTGGTGATGGTACTTCTTCTTGGCGGCATTTTCTTTGTTTCTTTCCATCATCGCCTGCCCTTGTTGACCTATCTTGTAAGCAACGAACTCGTCCCAGTGATCCCTTAGCTTCAGGAATACGTCGAAGTTCGGTGTCTGCCCCTTCAGGATGTATTTCTTGTACAGATCTCCCTTGAAGCTCTGGAACTGTTCTGCCATTTTCTTAAGAGTCCACTGTTTCACTATGTTCTCCGTACCCGCAGGGAGCGTGAACGTCTCGAGCATTGTGGTCCACAGCATCTCTTTCTTTGATTCCGGGACAAAGCTGTCATTATCCCCGCGTGCCCTTGTTCTGCGCCAGTAAACCTTGCTGACAGGCACATTATCCCTCACAACCCAACCGCTGTGGCGTACAAAATTATTGGCTCCTTCTGCCGGGGCACTAGGTCGGCCATCTGCGTCCACCTCAGTTATGATGTGCCGACCCTCTATCTTCTTCGCGGCACCTCGTTGTCCGCGTGCCCTCTTCTGTCCAGTGGAGGGATGACTTCCACTAGCCTCCTCCTCGTTCCCCTCCGCATCCCTCTCCACGTTCCCCTCCTCGTTCCCCTCTGCATCCCTCTCCACGTTCCCCTCCTCATTCAAGTACTGGTTTGGATCCTCGTTCCCCTCTTCTTCGTTCCAGTACTGGCTGCTTCCCTCTGCGATTGTATCATACAGTATCTGTTCCTCATTGCGATCAGCCATCTGTTCATAGAAGAAATATTTGCTAAGCGTAATATTAAAACTCTACTAATCTTGTATTAAAACTTAAATAATCATATATGCTAAGTCTAAGTGTCGTGTATTAGAACCCTAGATAATCATATATGCTAAGTCTAATTAAGTTTCAAATATTACATCTCTAATAATCTTATATTAAATCTCTAACAATCAAATATGATAAGTCTAATTAAGTTCCGTATATTAAACCACTAATAATCTTATATTAAATCTCTAACAATCTCTAACACTCACATATGCTAAGTCTAATTAAGTTTTGTATATTAAACCTCTAATAATCTTATATTAAATCTCTAACTATCTCTAACACTCAAATATGCTAAGTCTAATAATCTAATAATCTCTAACACTCACATATGCTAACTTTAATAATCTAATAATCTTATATTAGAAATCTAACAATCATATATTGTATCTCTAACAATCACATCTTTACATCACTTGCCTCCGCGAATTCCTTCGAGGGCTAGCTACCACTTCGGCTTGAGGGACGACGACGACGACGTCTTCTCTGCAACATGCAAAAAAAATGTATTAGTCTAAACGCAAAGGAACATATAATGTATTTCATGTTTTCAAGTATATATAATCATATATATATGCTAAGTTCAACAATAGTTTAATTATCTCGTTCGTACACGTTTCGCTCGCGTTCGTTCTCACACTTTTAGTTCAAGTGCGTTCACGTTCGTTCACGTTTCAATCACGTTCGTTCGCGTTTCATTTATGTTCGTTCGCGTTCGTTCACTAACACTCACGTTCGTTCATGTTTCAGTCACGTTCGTTCGCGTTCGTTCACGTTTCGTTCGCGTTCGTTCGCGTTCGTTCACGTTCGTTCGCGTTTCGTTCACGTCGTTCACGTTCGTTCGCGTTTCATTCACGTCGTTCACGTCGTTCGCGTTCGTTCGCGTTTCGTTCACGTCGTTCACGTTCGTTCGCGTTTCGTTCGCGTCGTTCGCGTTCGTTCGCGTTTCATTCGCGTTCGTTCACGTTCCCCTCCACATCCTCCACGTTCCCCTCCTCGTTCACGTTCGGGCGGCCGTGGCGGCAGTGGAGCGGCGGCGTGGCGGCAGCGTGTCGCGGCGGCGGTGGGGCGTCGCGGCGGCGTGGCGCGGCCCGGCGGCGTGGCGGCGGCGGGGCGTCGCGGCGGTGTCGCGTTGTGGGGGCGCGGTGGCGTGGCGAGCTCGAGGCGGGGGCGGCGGTGTGGCGGCGCGGCGGTGTGGCGAGCTCGAGGTGGGGGCATCGGCGGTGGCGGCCGCGTGGAAGTCGGGGTTGGCATCGACGGCAGGCGGAGGAGGGGTCGGCATCGGCGCGTCTACGTCGGCGGCGGCGTTGGCAACGTGCTAGGCGGTGGCGGTTTGGAGAGAGAGAGAGAGATCGAGATCGAGAGAGAGAGAGGCAGCGGCGGCTCTCACCCGAGAGATGCGGCGGCGGCGTCGGTGGCGGAGGCGGCGAGGACCGCGAGACGATGGCGAGAGACGACGGCGGCGTCGGCGCGGGGATGCCTAGGCAGTGGTGGCGAAGGAGCTAGAAGCCGATCGGAGGAAAAACTTCTAAGTGTTGGTGGAGAAGACGAGGGCGCATCGGGAGTATATATACCCATGGATCTTTATTTCCGGTTGGTGAGAACAACCGGGAGTAAAGATATCTTTACTCCCGTTGTTCTCACCAACCGGGACTAAAGATATTTTCCCGCTATTTCCAAATTCTTTTTAAACCCGGTTAGAGTTAAGAACCGGGACTAAAGATAATAGCACTGCATATTGAATTTCGTTGCATATGTGTTTCTAAAATAGTAAATAATGCACTAAAATTATTTAAAGTCAAAAAATTAATGACAAAACCTTCGAAAAATTATTGTTGTCTGTAGTAAATTAAGTGGATAATATATAATAAGCACGTGAATGATTTAAAATTGTTAAAAATTCTAATAAGCATATATAATTAGCATATGCATGATATTAAATTGTTAAAAATTCTAATTAACCTATGTAAATACCACATGCATGATTTAAAATAATAAAAATTCTAATAAGCATATATAATTAGCATATGCATGATATTAAATTGTTAAAAATTCTAATTAACATATGTAAATACCACATGCATGATTTAAAACTTTTAAAAATTCTAATAAGCATATATAATTAGCATATGCATGATATTAAATTGTTAAAAATTCTAATTAACATATGTAAATCCCACATGCATGATTTAAAACTTTTAAAAATTCTAATAAGCATATATAATTAGCATATGCATGATATTAAATTGTTAAAAATTCTAATTAACATATGTAAATCCCACATGCATGATTTAAAACTTTTAAAAATTCTAATAAGCATATATAATTAGCATATGCATGATATTAAATTGTTAAAAATTCTAATTAACATATGTAAATCCCACATGCATGATTTAAAACTTTTAAAAATTCTAATAAGCATATATAATTAGCATATGCATGATATTAAATTGTTAAAAATTCTAATTAACATATGTAAATCCCACATGTACATATTCAATACATCCAAAATAGTTTACAACAATTACGGCAATACATCGGCGATGACGGTTGTCCGCACGTACTTTCTCCTCACTATTGTTCCTTCCTTGTGATCGCTACATGAGTAAGGGGTGTTTTCATTTGATAGGAGGATGCTAGGGTCAATCGTCACCGTGAAAGGGGGTTGCCCATCAAACTGATCGTAGTCCTTGTCAGTCTTGTCCTCTACTCCGACGATTTTTCTTTTGCCTGGGAGAACCACGTGGCGCTTCGGCTCGTCAGGCCCTTTGCCCTTCTTTCCTTTGCTAGACATGTCCTTCATGTAAAAAACTTGCGTTACATCATTGGCAAGAACAAAAGGTTCGTCCGAGTATCCAACCTTGTTAAGGTCAACCGTTGTCATCCCACTGTCATCAATCGTTACGCCTCCACCAGTCAACCTAACCCATTGACACCGGAACAGAGGGACCATGAGAGGTCCATAGTCAAATTCCCATATCTCCTCGATGGCACCGTAATACGTGCCAGTTATACCATCGTGTCCCATGGCATCGATACGAACAGCACTGTTTTGGTTCGTGCTCTTCATGTCTTGGGCTCTTGTGTAGAATGTGTACCCATTGATCTCATATCCCTGGAATGTCGTGATCGAGCCAGATGGACCCCTCGCCAGGAAGGCCAGTTGCTGGTTAATCGTCTCGTTACCCATGAGATGTTGTCGCAGCCATGCGGGGAAAGTATCAATGTGATGCCGACCAATCCATGCATCGGACTTACCGATGTTTCTGGTGCGAACTAGAGCCAAGTGCTCCTCGATGTAAGGAGCCACCAATGAAGATTGTTGTAAAACCGTGAAATGGGTTTTACGGAATAAATTGTTGTCTACCGTCATTATTGCTTTCCTTCCGAGAGTCCCCTTTCCCCGTAGTCTCCCTTCATGGCGTGATTCAGGTACCCCGATTGGGTGAAGGTCTTCAATAAATTCTACGCAGAATTCAATGACCTCCTCTGTTCCATACCCCTTGGCGATGTTTGCCTCTGGACGAGCACGGTTACGAACATACTTCTTCAGAACGCCCATGTACCTCTCGAAAGGAAACATGTTGTGTAGGAACACAGGCCCGAGAATACCGATCTCTTTGACTAAGTGCAGAAGCAGATGCGTCATTATATTGAAAAATGAAGGTGGAAATATCAACTCAAAGCTGACAAGACATTGCACCACATCATTCTGAAGGGCTTCTAACCTATCCGGATCGATGACCTTCTGCGAAATTGCGTTCATGAAAGAACATAGCTTTGTTATTGTTGCCCGAACATTGTCTGGGAGGATACGCCTTATTATAACTGGTAGCAGTTGTGTCATCAACATGTGACAGTCATGAGACTTTAGGTTTGTGAACTTCTTCTCCTTCGTGCTTATTATTCGCTTTATATTCGTGGAGTATCCAGATGGTACCTTGATGCTCTCCAAGCATTGAAACATACTTTCCTTCTCTGCCTTGCTAAGAGTGTAGCTAGCTGGACTCAAGTAATGGCTGCCTTTCTCCTTTGATTCCGGGTGAAGGTCGCCGCGTTGTTCCATATGCTTCAGATCATTACGTGCTTCCAGTGTATCTTTCGACTTTCTATATACACCTAGGAAGCCAAGAAGGTTTACGCAAAGGTTCTTAGTGAGGTGCATCACGTCGATTGCGTGGCGGACGTCCAAGAATTCCCAATAGGGTAACTCCCAAAATATGGAGTTTTTTTTTTCCACATCGCCGCGTGACCATCCTCGCTCTCTATAGGCTGGCTGCCAGGCCCCTTTCCAAACACCACTTTAAGATCTTTCACCATAGCAAACACTATTTTCCCGCTGCGATATTTAGGCTTCGTACGGTGGTCTGCCTTATGTTTAAAGTGCTTGCCTTTCTTCCGTACTGGGTGGTTTGCA
Source organism: Oryza meridionalis (assembly GCA_000338895.3). Lineage (NCBI taxonomy): Eukaryota > Viridiplantae > Streptophyta > Magnoliopsida > Poales > Poaceae > Oryza > Oryza meridionalis. The sequence continues at coordinate 20,838,938 of CM002529.2, read as the reverse complement.
GCAAGAAATCGAGGATGACCCATATACACAACCTTCCTACAGTGCTTAAGATACGTACTATCTGTTTCATCCATACAGTGAGTGCAAGCCTTGTACCCCTTGTTGGACTGCCTGGATAGGTTGCTAAGTGCAGGCCAATCGTTGATGGTTACGAACAGCAGCGCTCGTAGGTTAAACTCCTCCTGTTTGTCTTCGTCCCACACGGGGACACCTTCCTTCTTCCACAACAGTTTAAGATCTTCGACCAGTGGTCTTAGGAACACATTGATGTCGTTACCAGGTTGCTTGGGGCCTTGAATAATAATCGGCATCATAATATACTTCCTCTTCATGCATAGCCAAGGGGGGAGGTTGTAGATACACATCGTAACGGGCCAAGTGCTATGACCGCTGCTCATCTCTCCAAAAGGATTCATGCCATCCGTACTTAAACCAAACCATATGTTTCGTGTGTCCTTTCCAAAGTCTTTAAATTTTCTGTCGATGTTTCGCCACTGCGAACCATCTGCGGGGTGTCTCAGCATCCTGTCCTGTTAACGTTCTTCAGCGTGCCAACGCATCATTCTAGCATTCCCCTTGTTCCTGAACAAACGCCTTAGCCGTGGTATTATAGGGAAATACCACATCACCTTAGCAGGAATTCTCTTCTTCGTTAGCTGCCCGTCAACCTCACCAGGATCATCTCGTCTAATCTTGTATTGTAGTGCTTTATAAACAGGGCATGCTTCTAGGTTCTCGTACTCCTCACCGCGATATAGGATACAATCATTCGGACATGCGTGAATCTTCTGAACTTCCAATTCTAGAGGGCAGACTATCTTCTTAGCCTCGTACGTTGTCTCGGGCAATTTGTTTCCCTCCGGAAGAATGTTCTTAACGAGTTTCAATAAATCGCCAAATGCCTTATCACTAACACCATTTTTTGCCTTCCATTGCAAGAACTCCAGAGTGGTATCCAACTTTTTGTGCCCATGCTCGCAACCTGGGTACAACGACGTTCTGTGGTCCTCTCACATTTTGTCCAATTTATGGGCCCTCTTTTCACTTTTGCAGTCCTCCTTGGCCTCCTGCAATATCTGACCAAGATCATCCGCAACGTCGTTATAATCAGCATCTCTGTCCTCCTTGCCCGTTTGATTTCCTTCAAATCCAGCGTACTGAGCAAAGTCTGGAACATTGTCGTCTTCCACTTCATCTTATTCCATTTCAACCCCTTACTCTCCGTGGGATGCTAAACAATTATAGCTTGGCATGAACCCCGACTCAAACAAGTGGAAATGAATAGTCCTGGATGCAGAATACTCCTTCTAATTCTTATACTTATTGCATGGACAACAAATAAAACCCTTCTGCTTGTTAGCTTCGGCCACTCTCAAAAAATAATGCACGCCGTCAATAAACTCTTTGGACCGCCGGTCAGCATACATCCATTGCCGATCCATCTACATAAAATGAAAAAAAATCGTACACAAATAATCATTCGTATAATAATGACAGTCATACAACAATGATAAAATAATCACAAACTCTTTCAACAGTCATACAATAATGACATATCATTATTCATACAAAAATTATAAAATATTCCACCAAATAATTCTTATTTATTATTTTTGAAGTTTTAAATTCTTTTAATTTTCAATTTAGTTTGTTTTCTTTTATTTAAGATTAACTTTCACTATATTTTCCTACTCAACTATTTTATAAAACCTTCTTTAGCAAATAAACAAAATTTCTATATATTCTTTCTTTTCCCACACAAATTTTCTCTCTCATCAACTTACAACAAAATTTTGGAGATAAAAAAGTACAAAACATAGCTCCAAATGTAATATGACAAAAAAAACATTGGAGGATGAAGTTGCTAACCTTTTAGGCACCTCCGATTTGTATATAATCACCAAAGTAAATTCACTATAAATTTTGGCATGACCTCGCCTCTTTTTTGAAGAAATTTTGAAGCTTGCTCGGGCTGGAGGAGGAAGAAGACATATATAAAGGGGTGGGACTTTAGTCCCGGTTGGTAATACCAACCGGGACTAAAGTTACGTCTTTAGTCCCGGTTGGTAGGGCCTGACAAGCCCTGACAGCATTTGAACCGGGACTAAAGATGATCTTTAGTTGTTACCAACCGGGACTAAAGATCAAATATGCCCGTTACCCTTTTTAACCAGGACTAAAAATCATCTATAGTCCCGGTTTTTGTTGCAACCGGGACTATTGTGGAAATAGCCCGACCGACGAAAGATGGTTTCTCCACCAGTGTATACTTCCGCTTGTTGTGTTAAGAATGTGTGAAACTTGTGCCGTTCTATCTTTTTTTTTTGTCAAAATGTGTCCAAATTTTTGGCAAAATTATTTTAAATTTTGAAACAAAATTTTGCCCAGTCTGGCAAAATTGTCATACTTGTGAAAGTTTATCAGAATTGCGAGCTAACAAATAGTAACAAATACACAATTGATATAAAAAAATAGTGTCAAATGTGTAATAGCAAGTAAGGTAAGGATGTCTTTTTTGTCAAAGATTTAACACCGTCAGGATGTCCATTCAAAATAGGGGTAAAATTTGGTTTCGTTTCAGAAAAACAAGGGCAAAAAAAACCTTAAAAAACAGGGGCAAAATCAATATTGAACACCAAGGTAAGAAAGAAATTGCCCCGTAGTACAGCAAAGTTGCATGCATTTTCTGCAATCTATTCTCTGTGTTCTCTAACTCAATTTTTTATGTGCATCTTTTTGCAGATGCCCATGTTTTAGATGCAGATATTTCGAGAGTTTCTTCAAGTGCTTAGTTGTACGTTCACCATATATGCCAATCTGAAATGAAGACGCTGATTCATTCTTTTTTAATTTCCATTTCTCTATTCTTAGAATTGAAAGCTCAAAATTGAAAATTTTGGATTGATTTTTCACCTGAAAATTCCAACTGAAATGGTCTTGGTATAGTCGTACCTATAAATAGCAAAACACGCTGATTTGTTGAGTTACATATGCATAATTGTAAATTGGTTAATTAATGGACAGTTACAAACATCTCGATCATTTAATTTGCCATAATACGTTCTAATGATTGTGTCAGGTTCTGGACTGGGCCTCAGAAAAAACGAGCTGAAAACGCAGGCCCAAGCTATGGGCATCAGCCCGGCCTGGTAGACTGTGAGCTGGATTGGGCTGGGCTGAGTTTGAACAGGTAGAGAGGTGGACACAATGTAGCAAGGGCTGAAAATGATTGTTTAGTGTTTTGGGTAGGGTTTATCTTTTCCTTTTGGAAATGAAAACCGCATCTCACCGGTTTAAAATAAGTGATAAAAATCAATGATGTTGATCAACTTGTACAAAAACCAGAAAAAACCGACAACCGGTGATTTTATGGAAAACACGAAAACTAATTAGGGCCCCTTTGAATTGTAGGAATATAAAAAACACGCGATACATGAATACAAGTGTAAAACAGATGATTGCAAAACACAGAAAAAACATAGGATTGATCATTTGATTAGGCTGTAGTAAATGACACATGAATCAAATGAAATAGGCTCAAAGAAATTTTTTCAAAAGGTTAGACCTCTTGCTAAATTTCCTCCAAAACATATGCAATAAGTCATTTCATAGGATTTGGAAAAGTCCAATCCTTCGAATAAAATGGCCAAATAGGAAAAAAAATCATAATTTCTTCATAAATCTTTTGATTTAAAGGGTCCTTAATGTTGAGAATCCTGCTTGGGAGGACTTTGCCATTTCCGTTCTATCAAAATACACACATTCTTCGTGTCAAGACAATGTGATCAAGGAGCAAATCTAAGCCCACAAGCTATACAAGAGACATACACAAAAAAAAGGAAGAGAGAATCAAATTGCCTGTCAAGCTGTAGCCTTATCCTGGCGTCTCTTCTGCAGCCTCGTTATTAATGTGGCACCGGCGACGGCGACTTGGACCGCGAACCACCACCTTCCCTTGACAGCGCCACCACCTGCGTTGGCGCCGACGCCGACGCCGACGTGGTTGCACTTGCATCCACCCCTTCCACCACGCCGACGCCTCTCGCCGCCGCCGCCGACGACGTCTGCCAACTCGGACCACCTATCGGTGGCGACGGCGACGGCGACTTCGACCGGACAACCACAACCTCCGGCATGGTATGCGTCGCCACCGGCGGCGGCGAGCTCGACCACCGCTCGTTCAGGCTGCGGTACGCCGTCGGGGACGGCGAACGTGAGGCCTGCACGTAGTTGATCGCCGTTTGAATTGGTGACGACGGCGACTTCGACGACGTCGACGTGATCGGTCCGCCGGTGGTGGTGGTCGTCGTCGTCGAGGTGGTGTTGCCCCTCAGTGGAGAACGTGCCAGGATGTCCGCCAGGACGCGCGACGCCGCCGCGGGCCGCTCGGGGGACAGCCCGCACCGGCGCAGCTGCGGCAGCGGCGGCGACACGGCAACGTCGCTGAGCCGCACGCCGTCGGGCTCCGGGTGCGCGCGGCACACCGGGCACGTGGAGTGAGCGCGCAGCCAGAGGTCGATGCAGCCGCCGTGGAAGAAGTGCCTGCACGCCGGCAGCACGCGCACAACGTCGCCGTCGGCGAGCTCCTGCAGGCACACCACGCACTCCACCACCACCGTCGTCGCCCCCTTCCCCTTGCCGCTGCCGCCGCCCCTCCTCCCGCCGCCGCCGCCTCCCACCAGCGGCGACGCCGCCGCCCCGCGCGCCCGGTACGTGAACGTGGGGAGCGCGTCGATGTCGTCGGAGCTCAGCCCGAGCAGCGCGGCGCGCGGCTCGCCGCCGCCGCCGCCGGCGGCGGCCTGCAGCTGGCGCCACTCCGACATCACCGACCGGCCGTACCGGATCGCCATGTACAGGATCACGCCGACGAGGACGGCGATGATGATGTACAGCAGCGTGAAGTTGGAGCTCGCCGTGCCCGGCACGGCCGAGCCGCCATCGCCGCCGCCACCACCACCGGAGCTCGGATCAGACGGCGGCGAGGACATGGCGGCGACCAAGAACACCACCCGGTTTCAAGGACATGGCAATGGTAAACCAAATCAATATCGATCAATCAAAACCAAACCGAACCAACCATTCGATCGATCGAGGAGAAGAGGGTGGTTGACGTGAGATTTATATGTGCACACGAAAGCGATTGTGCGAGATAGATCGAGGCATGCATGCTTCGCGCATGATAGGGTTTTTTCAGTTGGTCGCTAGCTAAGCTAAGCTAAGCTAAGCTGGGCTTGGATGATCTATCGATGACATGATGAGACGCCACGCCATGGAGTATTAGTATTTGATTGGTTAGTAGGATTATTATATTTTTTTAGGACATCGTTTTGTGATAATTTCGTGTTGGATTGGGTTGCTGGGTAGTGGTATTGTTTAAATAAATTCCATCTATTAGATTATCTGGTCATGCTTGAATTCAAATCATTCGGTGGTGATTTTGTGCATTTTGTTAGTCATGATTGATTGGTGACTTTATCATTGTGAAATTGCGAGTTGCTTGACATATGCTGGTGAATGCCTGGATAGGGATCAAATATAAGGCTGAGGTCAACTTCGCAACCAACAGATGCACGTATCATTTTGTAAAATATATTTTGGGACAATTAAGACAGTGACATCATCAAGAACTGGAAATACTAAAAACATTGCAATTAGAACATCCTAGGCACTAGAGGAGTAACGTTGAAAATAATCAAATATGGACAATATTCCATATCAAATTTTCCAGAAAAGCATAAATATTCTGGCCCACTACCCCAACCATGTCTAGGAGCCTAGGATAGGATTTAAGATAGGATGGCAGCAACGGAGCAGAGACAGCAAGATTACGAGTGGATTACAATAGCGGACAAAGTAGTACTCATACCGGACAATCATTATTACTCTATCATAGGCTAAAGCAGTCTTATCTAATGTTTGCCTAATCAGGAAGAGGGCAAGAATATCATTTTACCCATGTGCTTAGGGCTGTCAACGAGCCGAGATCGAGCGAGCTCGCCTGCCTAGGTTTTTAAAGTAGAACAATGCATATTTCAAGGATAATCTTTAAAACATAATTAGTTTCTCTTTCATCGTATTAATAGCAGAGAAAAAAAGAATAAAATAAATATATAATACCAATATAAGACATACAAATAACATATTTGATATCCTAATTAATTAAATAACAACAAAAATCATATATTACTAGCTAGGCTCGTTAGAAACTCGATCTCGGCTCGACAAAGCTCACGAGCTTTGGGAGAGGCTTAGGCTCAGCTCGTTTGGAGCTCGAGCCGAGATCGAATCGAGCCTAGGACAAGTTGAGCTCGAGCAGCTTGCCAGCCTCGAGCTTTTTTGACAGTCTCCTATGTGTATTAGAAGCAAATGCCAATTTACTTAAAAAAGCATAAAGTATTTAAAGGACTCGTTTTCTGCAAGATATGGTGACGTGGATTTTATCAAATTATAGTTTTTAGGTTTGCAATATATATATGGTTTGTATATTTTTAGTGAGCATATTCTCGAACTGATAAACGTTACAATTTTTTAAAATAAAATATCTTTTTAAAATTAAATAAATATATTTTCCAAGTTTATAATAATTAATAATTAATTAATTATATGCTAATGGTTCATCTACGTAAATCTGGTTTTACGTGCAATGAAAAAGCTCCTCACATTTGAACGCAGCCTGGTTCATGACATTTAATTTTGGGTATGTTTAGTTCCCAAAACAAAATTTTCACGCCGTCATATCGAATGTTTGGAAACATGCATGGAATATTAAACGTAGGAAAAAAATCAATTACACAGATTACGTGTAAATTGCGAGACAAATCTTTTAATCATAATTGCGCCATGATTGCCAATGTGGTGCTACAGTAAACATTTGCTAATGATGGATTAATTAGGCTTAATAAATTCGTCTCGCGGTTTTCTGGCGAAATCTATAATTTGTTTTGTTATTAGACTACGTTTAACACTTTAAATATATATCCGTATATTCTATGTGACAACCAAATCTAAAAATTTTGCCTAACTAAACAAGGCCTTAGTCTATCTTGGTCCTCCAAGCTAGTTTGCCCTTGGCGCAAAGTGGCCCTTGGGTCCATCTAAAGTGCCATCTTTGCAAGGCAACCGTATGCCAACTTTGATGGTGAACTCTCTTTGAGAAAACAACTAATCTCCCTGATCAGCTTGTAGTAAACAAGAGAGAAAAGCCGGCTTGACTTACCTCATCATGCTAGCCCACCCACCATATCCACTCCATGCACACTTGTGCTGTGTGGTTTGACTCAGGTGAAGGTAAATGGGGGCAAACATTCCATATATCGATGGAAATAAAAGAACGTATAAATTTAGTTTATTTCATAAATTAATCATAATATTTAACTTGTAAAAACTAGTAGAACCGCATCATACGATCTAAGTATGTAAACTAGATAGTAAAACATGAACATATCAAATAGGTGAAACATGATGAATATGTACCGAGGATCGTGGTTGTGCTGTGAATTGGGTTGACGAGGAGTAGCACGCACCGCAGGAACAACACATGGTGTCAGATGTTGTCATTGGTGCGCATCCGGAGCGTAGAGGAAGACAAGCCGCTATGGAAGACTAGTGAGCCGTCGCGCAAAGCGCTTGCTAAAAACACCGCCTTTCTAGGTGTAGGAGGTCGAAGGCGAAGGTTCTGAAAACTAGCTCTATCGATAGTCGGTGCATGTCAGCAAGCAGGACGGAATAGACTACGAGCGACAATGCAACATAGAGGAGGAAGCAAATCCTAGATTGCTTTTCACTGTCTTGAAAGGAGACGAAGGCTCAGTTTATATAGAGATAACAGGATACGTGTTCAAGATGCCTGCACGATCTCCACAACGTGTAATCAAACTGGATAAGTTGTGCGTGACCTATACGGACTCAACTCCACTCCACGCACTGGATTATTTGGTGTGTTTCAAAAAACAAACACCGAATTTTGCAGCGAAACAAAACTGCAAAAGACATACCGAATTTTGCAGGAAAACAAAATCACAAAAGGAAACTGTGTCTGCCCAAGAATGAGGAGCCAATTTTGACGAATCATTCACACGCTTTATCATGTACACGCACCACCAGACGAGGTGAGGTGGAACAAGCGTGTGTACTTCTTTAGTTCTTTCCACCACACATGTCTCAAGTGGTTAGAAGAGCACTGTTCTTTTTAAGAATGTCTCCTCTGATAATACTAAACATCCTCATGCATATCTTCTCATGAAGTGAGCTTTTGTGTTTTTCTTATAATTAATCTCTGAATGGAACTTGGCCCATCCATTAATTCAAGATATGTAAGGTGTTTAATATCGTTCTAAGTTAAAATTAATTAAGTTTTCTGAAGTCGATAAAAAACATACCAATATATATAACATTAAATTAATTTCGTTAAATTTATTCTTGAATACATTGAATATATGTTTATAGCATAATTGTTTTGGGTTGAAAATGGTATCATTTTCTAATAGAAATTTGATAAAATCAGAAGAAGTTTGATTTAAAACAAACCTAAAACACTTTTACAATACGAAACACATCAATTAGAACATAAAAAATAATATGGAGCAAAAAAAGACTCTAAAGGAGAAGATTCTAAGAAGCCAACTTGTGAGAATCTAAAAAGGCTGAACTTTCTAGGTTCTGACATACTCCCTCCATTTCAATACCCCAATCTAACCTTGACACAGAATGATTTTTTTTGGACGGAGGGAGTATAATCTATGTGCTTTCTAAACATGCTCACTGAACTTGAGGGATCAAATTTATTATTTCTTTCGTTTATATAAACATGTACCATATTGTCCTAATTCCTCCTTTTTAATGATGATGCAGCATGTGCTTGATAGAAAAAAAATATTGCTGAAATGAAAATAAGCCTTTTTTAGCGCATCGTTGAAATGGGTTGATAACCTAAAATGTCTTGTAAGAAAAGTCAAAAGTGTAGGCTACATGACAAGTCAGTCTGTTCTGACCAATGTCCACTTGCGTACCAAATAAGCAGTCAAGTATAGGAAAGAATTAAGCTGTCACGATCACCTTCGGCAGCATGAACACCAAACAAACAAGAGTAGAAAAAAATGAATTTTTGTATTATTTCTAACCTCTTATATCAGCGTCAAATTGGTGAATGCACATTTGAGCCAATCGGCTCGTTTGCTTACATGAATTTCATGTAAATAAACATCTTAATAACTGAAAAGTCAATAACGTGAAATCCTCAAGGTCAAAAAAAAAAAAAACGTGAAATCCTCTTGCGAAAGCGTAAATTTGAGAGTACGCTTTCGTGTACTCTACACTTCGACCACGTGCAAATCGGTCGTCGCCGTCGTCGTCACGGGAGACGGTGACCTTGACACCCGCGCCACACGCTCCGGAGTCCACGGGCGAGTCGGTGACGGCGACATTGCCGGACTACGGGCGGCGGCGTCAATGGCGGCGACAGCGAGATCGAAACGCGAGCTCGATCTCATCGGGGATGGCGACCTCGACGCGGCTGCGGAGGAGTCGTCGTCGTTGGCTCTCGATGTATCGGCAGCGGCGGCGGCGGCGGCTTCCTTGGGCGGCGACGGCGCGCACCGGCGCAGCTGCGGGAGCGGCGGCGAGAGGGACGCGAGGCCGAGGCGGACCTTCTCCTGGCCGGGGCTCCCCCGGCACACCGGGCACGTCGCCCGCGACAGCAGCCAGACGTCGACGCAGCTGGCGTGGAAGTAGTGCTTGCACGATGGCAGCATGCGCACGACGGCGCCCTCGCCGAGCTCGTCGAGGCAGACGGCGCAGCAGTCCGCCGCCGCCGCCGCCTTCGCGTCCCCGCGACCGATCAGGCCGCATCGGCCGGGCGAGGCGGTGGCGGCGGCGTGGTACGTGAACGTCGGGAGCACGGAGACGTCGTCGGGGCCGAGGCCGAGGCCGCGGCCGCGCTGCTGCTGCTGCCCCTGGAGCGCGGTGACCGCGTCGGGCGCCGCGCCGGCGGCGCGACGGGCGGACGAACGGGTGTAGAAGATGACGGCCAGGACGACGATGCCGACGATGGAGACGAAGGCGGCGATGCCCGTGTACTGCAGCGTCGACGACGCCGAGTCGCCGGGCATGGCCTAATGGCCGGCGGCGTGCCTCGGAGTCAGAGACGTCGCGTCGGCGCCGGCGGAGAGCGGCCGCGATGTGGCACGCAGGGGACGTGGCGGGAAAGTCGTGGGGGGGTTTGGTTGCGCGCGCTATATGGAGGTTGGGCGCAACATGATTTGTGTTCGTGGGATTCGCGTGCGGTGGCGATCGAGCTCCGAATTGGGAGGATGGCATGGCAAGCACGTAGTGTGTAGGGTGGAAGTGTGGGAACGCGGCATTTTGATTCTGTTCAAGTGCTGGCTCTAGCATTTCAAACAGACCCAAAAAAAATATAATCACTTAAAAAACTCTTGCAGAATTCTTTCTGGCAAAACTCTCAATCATTTGATTGAGGTTGTTGGGAAGTTATGGAAAAGCTTGATTCAACGCAGTATGGTACTCCCTCCGTCCTATTTTAAAGGCAACCATGAGTTTTCGTGCTCAACTTTAATAGTATATTTTATTTAAAATATTTTGATAATTAGTATTTTTATTGTTATGAGATGATAAAATATGAATAGTACTTTTATGCTTGACTTATGTTTTTAATTTTTTTTCAAAAAGTTTTCAAATAAAACAGACGATTAAAGTTGGGTACGGAAAATAATGTCTGCATTTAAAATGGGACGGAGGGAGTAAAAAGTTTGTAACAAATTTTTGTGTACGGTGTAGCTTTTCCGTTGTATTTTAGAGAGCTGTCAAAGCATCACCAAGAGATTGACAATAATCAATTCTCAAAACTATAATTTTTGAACTCCTAAACTGAATATACTTTCCAAGAGATAGTCTGAAATTAAATTCCTATAATAAAAAGTGGGCCCTCCTTTAACTACCAACAGAGAAAATTAGTTTTTCTGCTCCTCCCTATGCGCGCACCAGGTCATCTCCTTATCTCGCAATTTTTTCTCCGTGCGCACGCGAGAGAGCTATTGGGAAAAAAAACGCTCCCTTAAAGTGGAGAATAAGATATCTAAAGTTGGGAACCTAGATTATTGGACACATGTTAGGGATTCTGTTAGATACAATTTTTGACCAAAATTTCCTAAATCTGAGATATGTAATAGAATAAGGGAACTGTTTATCATGCTCTTAGCTCAAAAATTGCTGAACCCAAAATCTTGGCTTCGCACCAGAAAATAGTAATTTCTTTGTTTCATATTAAAAGTCGTTTCTCAGTCAAAATTTTTTAGGTTTGATCAAATTTATAGAAAAAATAGTAACATTTATAACGCCAAATTAGATTATAACGCCAAATTAAGTTCATTAAATTTAACATTAAATACATTTTAATAATATGTTTGTTTTTTGTTGAAAATGGTAATATACTTTTCTATAAACTTGGTCAAACTTAAAGAAATTTGACAAAAAAAAGTTAAACCACTTATAATATAAAACAGAGAGGGAGTACTAGAAAATCTTCAGATAACAATGTATACCACAAGGTTAAGAAATTTGTTGGAAAAATACCATTCCCGTAACTTTTGACGGTGATAAGGAGACCAAAACCGTCATGGTTCGCCGTTGTCATCCAAAGGAAAAGCGGCAGAACGGAAGAGATGGAAAATGGGAAATGAAGCTGCCTCCAGAGTGCAGGCTAGGTGAAATGACAGCCAAAGGTGATGAGAGTGATAATTTTCAAACAAATGTTTCGACCTATGCTATACCAAAGGCAAAAGACATTTACATTTGGTACACAAGACAATAGCATGGTAGCAGTTGAATTTTTCTGTTCCATGTAGCCTGAGCTTGGCCAAAATGGGAAAAATGAGTAACTCTAGTAGTGGTGGATAAATAGGCCGAGCCATATGCTAATGCCTCAGCTCAGGCACGACCCAGTGAGGTACATGGGCGTGCCGTGCTAGGGTTTGCCTTATCGCGCGGTAACCGCGGTTACCGCCGGGGCACACTAATGGTTTACCGCGATATGGTTTAGATGAAATTTGAGTAAATTGAAAATTCCGGAAAAAAATCGAAAAACTCATGGATGTAGTTATTGATTTGTAGTGGCATATGTTTAAGAATTTTTTTAAATAGAGTAAGATAAATTCAAATTTGAGGGCAAAACCGAAAATAGTTTAGAAATTGGAAAAAGAAAAAAAATGTATTGGAATTAGGGCAAATACATTGTGAAAGATTGATGTTCATTGAGATATGAAGATTTGTGAAATAGGTGAAATATGGTTTGCTAGTGATGCGGAAAATGGTTTTGTAGAGTTGATATGTTATTTGTTAGGTGAGTACATATGCTCATGTTCAGTTATGTACATTTATTGTTATGATAATGGGTCATTTGTTGCTCATGTGAAATATTGTAGTGATGTGCAAGTAATGCTAATTTATAATTGTTATGCTATGAAATGTTGAATTGCTTCGAATTCCATAATATAGAAAAGGTCATGCCGAATTTTTGAATTTTATACCCAAAAGTTAGTTTGTAATTATCCTATATATTCTTCAAATTATCTCCAATTTCTACACACATTTAAGCGCTTATTCGATTTTTTTCTAGTGACTTTTTAATTGCACGTGTTATTGAAAGGACCTTGATATCGCCTAGAGGGGGAGGGAATAGGCGTTCCTAAAAGGAAAAAGTATGAATTAGCCCCCCCTCCCCCCCGAACTATCACGGTCGACCGAATTACCTCCCTGAACCACAAAACTGCACATTTTTCACCCCCAACTATGCAAACCGGACAATTAACCCTCCCACCTCAATCCGCGCTGGTTTTGGTCCTACGTGGCAATACTGTCATCAATTCTTTTAATAAAATGGTGGGCCCCACCTCTCTCTATCTCTCTCTGTATCCGCAATCTCTCACTCTCTCTCTCTCTCTCTTCTCCCTCCCCTCACCAACACAGGCCACGGCGGCACCGAGGATGGCGGCGGACGGCGCCGACGGAGGCGGAGGTTGCTTGGGCGTTGGCGGTGGCGACGGCGGAGGCGGAGTTCGCGCGGGCAGCCGGTGGCGGAGGCGGAGGTTGCACGGGCAGCCGGCGGTGGAGGCGGAGGTCGCTTCTGCACCGGCGGTGGAGACGGAGGTCGCTCATGCGACTGGCAGCGGAGGCGAAGGCAGGCAGCGACCATGTTGGCGGCCTTGGCCGTGCCACTGCCTCCCCCACCCACCTGCGAATCCAGCCCACTGGGCGAATACGACACGTCGGCGGCGACCGTGTTCGGTGGCAGGGCAACGCGGGGAGCAGCCAGGCCGCTGTTGTCCTCGGGGGTGGGAGGGGAGGGAGATCATAGGGGAAGACGAGGTGGTCGCCACTTGCCTCTTCGCCATGGCTCCGCCTTGCCGCCGCCTCCGGCCACTGTTCGCGTCTCCTCTACGCCCAGCCACGGCCGCCGCCGTGCGCGCCGACCGCCGGTTCCACCTCCATCTCTTCCCGTTTCCCATCCACCTCCCTCCTCCCCTCCAACTATTCTCCATCCCGGGCGTGCCGCCATGAGCGCCATCGTCTGTGCCGACTGACCGCCCGCCCCCGCTCCGCCGCCCGCCTACCACCCCGTCCCTGCGCGCTGCCCCATGAGAGAGGGAGAAGACAGAGGAGAGAGAGGAAGAGGCGAAGAGGAGTATGACAGGTGGGACCTATATTTTTAATAAATAAAATGCTGACTGGATTGCCACGTGTACGCCACATAGGACAAAACCGCTCTGGATTCGATCGAGGGGAGTAATTCATCCGGTATTGAAAATTTAGTGTGAGCAATGTCTGGTTTTCAAGTTTAGGGGGTAATTTGGTCGACCATGATAGTTCAGGGGGTAATTCATACTTTTTCCTTTCTAAAAATTATCATAACTTCATAGCATATTAGAATGATGAGAACTTTCGATTCAAATCGGAACTTCCGGTATAGGATTGGAAGTTCCAGTCTTAACCGAAAAGTTTGGTAGATAACGAAATAAAACACTAGCTATGAACTTGTAGCTCAAACAAATAAAATATATATGAATCAAAAGGTGAAAAACAAGGTATCTAAGCAAGATATAAGGTCACCAACTATATTAATTAAGCACGCAAGTAGATCGGGTAAAAACAAGCTTAAGCATAATATGGGAGATGACAAGAACGAGCAAACCAAGAGAGGAGACATGTTGATTTGTTTCCCGAAGTTCGGATTCACGGATCCTACGTCTCCGTTGAGGGGCCATAAAGGCTGAGTCTATTTCAACCTTTCCCTCATGAGGTTGCACAAATGCACTCCTCGATTTCACTCTTGATTTCTTCCCTTGCGGAGGTGAAATCGAAACCTTCAGAAACTTTTTGAAGCACACCACAATCTTGGGTGCTCACCGGTGACGCCGAGCCGTTTAGGAGACCTTTGTCCCCAAGAGTAACAAACACAATCGAAGATTTGCTTCCTATGAACTCGAGTGCTCAAAGTATGGATTGAAGCTCACTAGCTCTTAACTTCTCAATCTCTCAATCCAACTCTCTCCCCTTCTCAAATCCCACTCACAAAGAGGCACCACAAAGGTAGGGAAATGGTGAATTCTATTTGGCTTTGGACGTGTCTAATATTGCCCAAGAACAACAGCTACTTAAAGGAGGGGTGGATGAGTTTATATACTCGAGCCTCTCAAAACAAGCTGTTGGTGGCCAAGACTGCAATTTTCTGACAAGTCCAAAAATTTACACGAGCCAATCTCAATTTCGTAGCCATTTTCAAAATTTTCACAAATTTTCAGAATTTCCGTTATTTTTCGGAATTTCTAAAAAGCACAGAGTAAAACAACCATAACTCTTCGCTCAGGAGTCCTTTTTTATGATCTTGGACTCTATGGAAGCTCACTCAGAGGACTACCAAACTCCACCAGAAAAAGGTCTAAAACCACTCAAAGGATAGGTTAAAAATTGGGTTTCTCTCAAGGTAGCACTAGGATAGGTCACTTTGAGCATCTGAGACATACACAAACACATATGTTGCATCCCTCTTAATAATACGGCATTCCTATACTCAAATATGAATAGGAAGAGAAATATACCAATAGGAATGCCTTTTTTCCATCTTCATTCCTTTATCTTAAGGGACACCAATGCCAAAACCATTTCACCGTATGTTCTCCAAATGGTTGATGCGGTTACTTGTAGCTTCAAATGGTCTCGCACGGTCCATCATAACAAAGCTGTCACTCACCTTTCACCACCAGATTTGGTTCTTCGGCGCCAAGCCCCTTGCTTGCCCTTCACCGCCGCATGGTCCATCGCGACTGAGCATCGCTTGCCATTCATCGTCTTGCCATAGTAGCCACTTCTTATCCCACATTTTCAATATCTCAACTTTTTTATTCTTGGTATTTTAGGTGTAGTCATATCACTTGAGTATCAACACCTTTTCAATCCTTGGAACCTATTTTTCTCATTCAACTCAATAAAATGATTACTCTCAATGATCCGATTGTCAACCTCCACAGGTTGAACAACTGATCGCATGTATAAAGGGATATAAATAAATGATGAGTATTAATCAACACCACAAGTGTCATATACTCAAATATATGCTCAAATGTAAAGATCCAATTAAATGAAAGGGAGTAACTTGGATCAAGTACATCTATAACTAAGGTATAGGATTTGCTCCCCCAAATATATGCATACAAAATATTTGTGTGAAGCAAGAGTATACATAAAAAGATATGAAACATTGAGAGCTTACGCTATACAAGAATAGAAGGCATTTATTAAATATAGGCATTAAAATAAAAGGCTACCTTCGTCATCTCTATGTTCTCAATGTAAAGAGACTAAACAAGAGAAAAGACTCAAACAAAACATTAGTCTCACATGTATATTATTATTCACATGAAAATATTATATAGGAACATATCAATATGTGCATAGAGAGAAAGTGTGATACATATAGCATGATCTCCATGTATTTTATCCTTGTGATTTAGGTCCACCATCAATGATCGTTCCTATCTCAACTCATATGAAGTCCGGGAGTGACATCTCACAAATTCCACTTTCATTCCATATCGACATGAGACTAGATAAATAAATGCTTATAAAAATATTAGTCTCACATAATTGGATTTATCATTAATCACCAAAACCAAATTAATGGCACTTAGCTTTTAGTTATGCTACACAACGGGTGATAACCGCGCCAAAACCGCAAAACCGTCGATTGTTGAATTCAAAATTTTGGAGGTGAATTTTACGCGGTTTTTGGCAGTTACCGCGGTAACTGCCCTACCGTGGGGTGGCAGAAACACCCCCCCCCCCCAAAAAAAAGATAAGGGCAACCCTACTTCGTGGTTGATGGACGTCGCTATCCAAGTAAGCCTTCAACAGCATGAGAATCTGGAGTTGATGCCGAAGAACTGTCGTCTCTGCTCGCCAACCTACTACCTTCTCCTGTTTCGTTTATCTGTGTGGATCCGTGATGTGACAGGCGGTGTGCCGATGATACCAGGCTAGTGCGGTACGACGGTGGTGGTGGCTGATGACTGATGACGACAAATCCAGAGACGGATAAAATAGTACGGAATGAAGAAATTCACATCTCCAGTGATAAATTTCAATAGGCACACATATTGTGTGGCAAATTTAAAAAGAGTGCATATTTAGTGGCTAATAGTGAATTTTGAATTCCATTGTTTCACTTATTTATATGCTTATTATTCAAATCGCTTATTAGCAAATAAAAAATATTTGTGAGTAAAACTTTTATATACTGGTCCTTGACAACTTAAAAAGCAAATATTGTAAAATAAGTTTTGATGAAAAAAATTAAATTTAAAATTTAACTTATAAGCATCAATCAAACAACGAGGCCCTATTGGGGCTCAACAAAAGGATATCATGTCCTGCGTCTCAGTGACAACGTCCAATGTTCCGCGCGCGCCGTGGCGCCCGCGACCACGAGTCGCCACGGCGCGCAGGCGTCCGCCTGCCCATTTTGGCGCGGAGAGAACCGGCGCGCTTTCACACTCCTCGCGCCACATCATCATTCGCATTCAAACTGAACAAAAGAAAAAAAAAAAGGTTCAAATCTCCCTCCTCGCGGTGAGCGCCCGAAAAAATTTCTCTCCCTCCCTCCCTCCTCGCCTCGGGGCCGCGCCGCTCTGAGCTCCAAATTTCCCCCAAAATTTCCAAGATTCGCCGGCGCTTCGGACCAAATCGGCGAAACCCCACCGATCCCTCCAAATTTCCTTTTCATTCCCCCCCCCCCCCCCCCCCCCCCCCGCGTCCGGGAAGAACTCGAAATCTTTCCCCTCTCCCTCCCAAATCCCACCACATCTCGGTTACAAATAGCCATGGATTCCTCGCTCCCCTCCCATTCCCCGAGTTCCAGCGTTGACACTGACACCTCCCCGCCGCCGCCGCGGCCTAGTGCTTCGCCGAGCGACCACCCCCGCCGCCGCCGCCGCAGCAGCAGGAGGAGGAGCTCCCGTGTCCGTCCGCCATGGCCGTCGTCGACCACCGGGGCGAGAAGGAGAACGTGCCGCCGCAGTCGGCCGCTGCTTCTGCCGCCCGCCTCCACGGCGCCGTCGCCGTCAAGAAGCTCAAGCTTAAGCGGCTCGGCAAGGAGCGTAGGCGGGTGCCGCTCCGGGACATCACCAACCTCTTCCTCGCCGCCACCGCCGCCGCTGACTCTGCGGAGGCTCCGCCGCGGTGGCAGCCGCTGGAGGGGTCGTCGGAGCGTGCGGAGGCGGAATTCCCGCCCCCACCGGCGCCGGCGACGGCGCCAGCGCAGAGCTGGCTCGCTGGTGGCGTGGCGTTGAAGCCGGGGAGATGCTCTCTCCGGAAGGAGTTTAGATAGGTGGTGGCTGCTTGTACAGTCTATTCTTTCTTCTGATTCTTCTCATTTGATTTATCCAATTACTCATTGGATTACTCAGAAAAAAAGAGTTACTCCTTAGATTGGATTGATTTGTTTCGCTACTGCTAATTGGTGGTAGTGAAAGATTTGTTCAGGGGGGGAAAATTTTGTCATAAACAAAGTTCAGATTTGTTATGTTTCAGCATCCGTTTCTCGCGCCGCATTTGGATCCTTGATAATTTGTCTATCTGTCATTCCTGAAGGTTGCAGCAGTGTTTTTCAGCCTAAAGTCTGAGCTGGGAAAATCTCCTGGTATCCAGTTGCACTACTTGTGTACAGCCCATTGGTTAAGTTTGATCATCAAAATGGTTAGTTTCTTGTGCTTGCCTCTGAACTTATGATGAATGGCCAGTTATATCTGGAACTGCTAGTCTGATGATGTGCATACACCAGTAAAGATAGCCTGATAATGTCCACTACTGTAGATAAACTGTACCTCATTCACTTACCCAGTTACTCGTTGGATTACTCAGGACAAAAAGAACTAGTCCTTAGATTGGATTGATTTTGTTTCACTAGGGTTAATCGATGGTAGTGAATTCAGGGGGAAAAAATGTCATGAACAAAGTTCAGATTTGGTATGTCAAAGCTACATTTGAGGTAGGCTTGCAAACTGAATTCTAATGTTTGAGCACCCGTTTCTCCCGCTGCATTTGGATCCCTGATTCTTTGCTTATCTGCCATTTCTGAAGGTTCGAGCATGGTTTTCAGTCTGAAGTCTGAACTGGTAAAAGCATCCTACATCCCAATAGTTCTGTAATACTACCTGTTGCTGAAGTTTGATTATCAAAATGGTTAGTTGTTTGTGTTTACCTCTGGACTTACTGCAAATGATCTGGCAGTAATTGTCTGATAATGTGCATATGCCAGTAGATATTCCGCGGGAAGGTTAAGTTGCGTTCAGTTCACTACTGTGGATAACTGTACCTCATTTCATTTGAGCCAAGTATATCCCTGGACTTCCTTGAACTGGTTGCTACAATATCTCAACCATTTGTTGTATCATTAGAAACTATATTATCGGGGAATGGTACTTATTTACGTATTTTAAGAACCTTTACCGATGACTCTCGTTGCTATTTATACAGAAAAATTGTTATGCCAAGGATCACTGATCCGGTGAAACTAGGTGATGTTTGTACTTTGTACTATGCAATAATGCAAGTATCTAAGAATTATGATTAAGTTGACTTGTGCTCCTTATACTTATCTCTCGTATCTTTCATTATGAAACAAATCTCATACTGATGACATATTTGAAGTTTGTTATAGGCATTCGTTTCAATAATCTCCTTCATGAAAAAATGTAAAACAGAAGTCACGCGCTAAATTGTCACTGCATAGTTCTTGGAATATCTGGGAAATGTTCATAAGAAGATTTTTCATTTGATAACCTATGGGACTGATTTTCCAGCAATTTCATGTATTTATAAATTGATGTTGCTTTGAATGGTGTCCGGAGGAATTCACCTTTCAATATAGTCATCTATCACAAAGTACAATTTGTACACTAATGTATTTAACTGCTAAAAATCATAGTGGCTCTGTGGCTGGCTTGCTACACCTGGATCAACTACATACACAGGTAGCCTAAGTCCAGTTTTAGTTGACATTGATGACAAACTGCATTGTTTCTAAAATAGTTCTATCCATATACTAAAAATCCATATGTTTTACATGATAATACTATGATTTGTATACAGTAGAAAATTTCAAGCCATCCCTTTGTCATAGTCGCAAAATTCCTCACTACTGTTCTGGCTTCCTATATATATATAAAAAAAAAATCGCCGGGAAGGCCGAACGAGGCCAACCGAGTATATTAAGGAGTAATTCAGAATGATAGAATTGAAGTGATTGAACCAAGGCGAAAGCATAAAGTGGGGATATTGTTGGTTCAGATGGCATTTTTGTTTGAAGCTGCATCAAATGATTTTCTTTGGAAACAGCCTATATGTACATTTCTGGTCTGAACCATTCTTCCTCACAGCAACAGGTGCTGGTAATACCGGTGAGTGTATTGAAACATCTGTGTAACCTTGCTCAGTTTTCTCCAATCAGATTTCTCAATGGTTGATTTCAAGAATTAATACCTATCTGCAAAATCGTTGTAGCTAAGCAAGGTGATCACTACTCTTTGGTCTTAGATGGTATATCATGATGTTATTTCATGTCAACTGAATTTTTCTGTCAAACCATGTCTTCTTAGGGCACTGATACTTCTAATCTGTGAAGTTTATTTGCATCAAGATATGTCTGAATGTGACTTCTGTTGTATTCACTAACCTTTGATAAAAACTGTTCATTTGTTCAATCCTTGCCCCAGAGCTTGTCTTTCTAGTTGGATAAGTACGATAAGTTGTCCCTGTCATAGGTGCAGAAATATGTGTAATCATCGACAGGGCATATAACAGTTGATTTTTGAGAAAATGGAAACAAAGTTTTCTATTGATACAAGATTCATACATTATCTTCATTGTTATTCTGGATAATAATTAAAACCATCTTATGTGTCTTTGGGTGTTAAGATAATGTTTCTTTTGGCTTTGACAAATACTTGAGATCTTCAGGATTCACCTTACAGTGCCCTTGTTTCCAGACTTCCCATAGACCGTAGCTCAGTATCAGTTTATCTGAAATTGAAAGTTTTCTATTCAGCTCTCACAAAGTAGACTGAACATAAAACATAGGTGTGCTGTTAATTACCATTTGCATGTGCAAGTTTCTGCATATGAATGTGTTTTGTGCACTATATTTCTCTCTTTTTTAGGATAGTGTTCATGATGCACTTCTAGTCTTACTAGGAAACCACCGCTAGAACTTCAATATGCAAGCTTCAAAAGCAGATACCACCTTACATGCTTAGTGGGTTTAGGCTTCAACTTCCACCTGCCAAGATTACAATTTTTGTTTTGCGGCGAAGCGATTCACTGACTAGCAATTTGGATGATGAACTCATTTATAAATTCTTTAGTCTTTGGCTTTTCAGTTATGTCCCATTCATTCGTTTCAGTTGCAATCCAGATCAGAGTGTCCATAGCACTGAATCAGTATCAAGCACAAAAGTTATATAAAGAAGTTCATATCTATCATTTTCTTTCTACTGGTGATGTTGAATAAAGCTAGGGAGGAAAAGGAATGGGATCTTCAGTCTGTTTCCATAGTGAACTCCCTACAGGGATCAACTCAATAGCATAAGAAAGTTTTCCCCTCGCAAGAAAAATGAAACTTCTTGTGCTTGTTGCAGTTATTTTCTGAAAAGGGAAGATAGCTTGCATTTGTGCATAGTGATGCAACTGCAATAAAGGATCCTTCTCGAAGGCCCAACACAAACATTGGCATATCATTTGAGGTTTGATCTTACATTGGCTCAAAGCAAAAGCCTAGCATATCAGACATTTGAGTAGCTCCACTGATAAACTGTCTTCAATTGGGATTCTAATGCTTCGACAATGTTAACAAAAGAGCAGAGATCTGATGCCAGTGCAGGTTTTTTCTTGTAACTTTTACTCTTTAATATACTCGGTTGGCCTCCTTCGGCCTTCCCGGCGAAAATAAAGTAAAGTATTTTCTGATCATGTTGCAACCAAATGCCAAGGAAGTGCTGAAACACCTCATTTACTAGCTAATAAAAAATGCAGTGCTGTGTTGTTTATTAAGTAACTGCAAGAACTCAAGAAGACTTTGCTATCTCTTAAATTAAATTGAGCAATGTAAAATCAAAGGTGTTTTGATTATTATTCTGTGATGAACAATTGGCATTGGAGATTATTGGTTTTGTTATTTGGAATTTATTCACGAAGTGGTTTTGGAGATGATTGGATTTACAGGTGAATTACAGATGCTGTCATTTTATGACCGGTCAGACCGGCCTCCGGTAGCCGGTCAGACCGGCGCTCACGGTCTGACCGGTCGACGCTGTGTCGGTTTCGGTTTCGGGTTGTTTGTTTGGATATCCGTGATTGTTTCATGATTATGGCTTCTAGATGGATACTATACGTATGTAATACTATTGTTTGCTACTAATGAGTTAAGTTGGAGATAGCTTGGTCTCGGAATATGGTTTCTTTGTTTATTTCATGTGTAGGTGACTCGATGCCTCGAGAGAGTATTTGCGGTGATGGACCGGGAGTCGGCTTGGGGATAAGACGACGTCCATGGTGGTCAGAGATCATGTGGGATACTTAGGCTAGAGTTGATGCACGTGGTTGATGGAGATTCCATATGGCATACGATGGAGTTATTGTGTGCGTATGGGATGCAGAGTCGAATTTAGAAGGAGTCCAAATTTGGTATGAGTGATTATGTAAAGTTTGTTTCTTGTACTAGAGGGTTTTCTAAGGTGTTTAGAACTCCTAGTATGAGTTTGGTTCGTGGCTTTAGGCTGCCTACGTCGGGTATAAATAGGGGGGAGCGTGAGGCTTCCCGGTATCGTTTTAGAGAGCAATTGAGTTGAGTTTTGAGTTAGGGTTTCGAGTTTAGTCGAAATTTTTGTAAGGAGTGCTGTTGGTGCACTTTGTAAACACAGAGAGAATCAATAAAGTCGTCATCTACTTTAAGAGTTCTTTGATTTTGTGTTTACCGGGTTTCGGCGGTCTAATCGGCGATATACCGGCGGTCAGACCGGGGGCAAGGCGGCGGTTAGACCGGTGGGAGCGAGGCGGTCAGACCGGCGGCGGCAGAAGGCTCGGCAGGCGACTTCGGCGGTCAGACCGGTTGATCTATACCGGTCAGACCGGCGGCATTCGAGCGGTCAGACCAACAGATCGATCTCGATCAGACTGAACTGCGTCGATTTCGAGGGTAATTTTTATTTCCGCTAAAAGTTTTCGATTTTTGGGTATACCAACCATTCACTCCCCCTCTGGTTGGCTTAGTTATTGTGATTCGATCCTACAAGCAATACAACTTTCTTTGACAAAAAAAGGAAAAACAAATTTGAAACCAATTTTTTATGCAATGCACGTTTGTGAAAACCAAACACTGCAAGGTTCGTCGGTGCACTAATTCTCAACGAAATCGACGTTCTCCGATGGATTATGACGATGGCAGCGCCTGTTGCCATGTCTCTGTCACAAAACAGAACAAGACCACTCTTGGCATTCAGATCTTGCTATTTGAGTCAGCTAGTGCAAACTCAGTATCTGTTGCAATCCAGTGTACTTAACTGCTGAAGATTCCATGTCTGAAAGGGATGTTGGGAGGGAAATAAACATCAGTAAAAGGTGATGTCAGGTAACAAGGTTCTTTTACTTCACCGTTTGCTTTCAGAATGATTCATTTCCTTTAAGAATCATGCAAGTGTATTAATGATCCATCATTGTCTAGATCGAAAGGAATACGATCAAATTGTTTGGCCGAGAACGTTGAAGAGGAACAGCAACTTTCAATTAGTTTGGTGCATGCAAGAATCCAGAAATGAGCAATTAGCATCTCAAACTTTTTTCAGATGAATCGGCATCTCAATAACAGTAATGCAACTGAAAAATACTTGCAAAAATGGCGCCTCCTGTTCCAGTTCATGAATTCAAGGCCATCACAAGCAAATCATTCCTTGTGTTTTGGACCAGCCAGACAAGTGTAAACTTATCTTCTGTTGGAGAAAAGAAGATTGCACCTAAAAAAATCCAGGGATCCGTACACTGATAACGTCAGAAACTTGTATTTTGTTTGATCAAAAGCATGATTAGCTGGAACACAACTGATGTTTACACATCTATGGTCATCAACTGGATGCCTTTTATGTGCTGGGTGCTTGTCTGGTTCTTTCGTCAAGGGTCCTCAAGTGGCCTTAAGGTCCTATGCAAAGCCAGCAATCTTTTGCCCCTTGTGTCATGGAAAGAGATGCCCTCTGCACTGCAGGCCGTTTTGCTGCTCCAAATCAGTCTAATGTATGGACAGCTTGATTTGAGGAATCCAAACCATCTTGGGTGAATTGGTCCATCATGGGATTATATCATGAGATTTTGATGGGTATGAATATTCATTATTGTTCCACTAAGAATATGTGTTAAGAAATAACATGGTGTTTTTGTAAGAAGTTAAAAACAAAGATAGATAGATAGATATATTTATGCTTTTTTTTCCTTGATGGTAGTTGTGAAAGATGCCGCAGGCAACATGTATTGTTCATGATGTCTAGTTTTTTTTTCTTTTTTTTTTGTTTTCTTTTTTACGGCTGTATGCATCCTTAGTTGTTGCTAAGCCAAATATTTCCATTACTTAATGTAATGAGATATTCCATTATAAAAAAAAAGGAGATAGTATGATGACGAGTCAAACCATCTATTAACTTATTAAAGGAATAGAAAAAAAGCATCCACATTCTCTCTCATGCCCTAGAAATTCTCATATTAATCGGAGAAAAAGAAAAAAATCAGAGTTCATACGGGAATACAATTTAAAAATAATTGAAATTTAGAATTAAAAATAAGGAATATAGGAATAGAATACTAGAGCCTATAGTGGTATACAATAGAACTAATGGAAATTCGAAATTAAAAAAAGAAAATTAAAAGTAGAGATTAGAATCCATATAGAAATACAATTTAGAAATAACGAAAATTCGAAATAAAAAAAGGAATATTGGAAGAATAATATAGAGTCCATATAGAAATACAATTTAAAAATAATTAAAATTAGGAATTATAAAAAAAGAATATTGAAACATAAGTTTAGAGTTCATATAGAAATACAATTTAGAAATAATAGAAATTAGAAATTAAAATAAGGAATATTGGAAGAAGAGTATAGAGTTAATTCAGAATAAAAAAAATAAAATTAAAAGTAGAGTTTAGAGTACATATAGAAATACAATTTACAGATAACTAAATTAGAAATTAAAAAAGGAGTATTGGAACAATAGTCTAGAGTCTATGTAGGAATACAATTTAGAAGTAACTGAAATTCGAAATTGAAACATAAATAATATTGAAAGATAAGTTTAGAGTCCATATAAAAATACAATTAGAAATAGTGAAAATCCATAATTAAAAAATAAGCAATATTAGAAGAAGAGTTTAGAGTATATATAGAAATATAATTTATAAATAACGGAAATTCGGAATTGAAAAATAAAAAATATTGGAAGGGGAGTCTAGAGTTCATATAGGAGTATAATTTAGAAATAACTGAACTTTTGAATTTAAAATAAGAAATATAGGAATAAAATTTGTAAATAATAGAAAATCATAATTAAAAAATAAAGAATGTTGGAAGAGGAATCTAGAGTCCATATAGAAATATAATTTAAAAATAACTAAAATTCGGTATTAAAAATTATTAATAACTATCACGTATATACAACTCTATGAATATTACACATGATTGATAGTTTGGTCAAGTTAGTAAAAAATTAAATTATGTTGTTATTTTAAGATATTTTAATAACTAGAAAAAATGCTCGTGCGTTACAATGAGTGAAGGCTATTTTATTGTTATATTGCTTAGCGAAGGTGAAATTCACCGTGGCAATTCGTTTGGATGCATTTTTTTTAAGAAAAATCATGAGTTGCGGTTAGGAGTCTGATCATCTCAAATTAGCATGCGAGTTTTTTAAAGAGATTTCTTATACTACTTCTTTTGTATTTCCATAAACGAACGAACTTAAAAACTGACTCAAATACGGACATGTATTTCTAAAAGTGAACGAACTTAAAAACCGACTCATAAACGGATGAAGTACCAAAGTAACGATAAAAACATTTTCAATTTTTATAATAGTAGAGATAAAATAAGAAAAAATGTGCTATTATATGAGACAAAACATAAATATGCTAGCCGCGCAATTTGTGTGGGCCACCATGCTAGTTCTACTTATAGCAATAAGGATCATTTCCTACTTGTGAGAATATTAATTCCTTGTATTCTTACCTTTTATGTTGATAATTTAGGATTTATGCATAAACAACAAATTAAATTTGTATAGAAACCACTGGAAACATGGCGAATTATTTTGTGAACATATATTTGTTCATATATAATATGATCATAAATTTATCCTAGCTTCAGAACTAGGACGAACAATGTCAAAACACTAATTCTCTGATTCAAACATTAATTTATCATATAGATTCCTCTAGCTACTTAAATTACTTTGCAGGTTGTAAATTCTTGAACATCAAGTAGTCATCGTGGTGCCATCTAAACAACCAAGCACCACAAACATAGAATCTATTGTGGCATAAAATAGATGAAAGCACAAACTTGAGCTATCTAGAAGAAGTGCGTGGTTGCATGAAGACTACAGTCTATATTACAAAACCAACTGCGTCATTCCAATTAAAGGTCCCCTTTTTGAAGTATAAAAAAAAAAGGTACTACGAAGAAACTTGATATCGAATTAACAGAAAACTTAAAGTATATAGGATCTAAGCTGGGCCTAAAAGGACATGAACTTGGATAGTGGTCTCCAGTTTATAGGGTCCAAATTTTTAAAGCATGGCGGGAAACGACCTTGCAAGCATCATTGTAAGTATGCACTGTCCCTTCTAACCTTGGAGAGGGGACCAGCCCTACAAACCGTATATATATAGGGGGTGCTTAGATCCCACCCAAAAATTTTACACCTTGTCACATTAAATGTTTAAACATCTGTATGAAAGTATTAACTATAGGCTAAAAAAATATCTAATTGCACAGTTTGCGACTAATTTTGCGAGATAAATCTTTTAAGCCTAATTGCTCCATAATTTGACAATATATTGTTACATTAAACATATGCTAATGACGGATTAATTAGGCTTAATAAATTCGTCTCGCGGTTTACTGACGGATTCTGTAATTAGTTTTTTTATTAGTGCCCGCATGCGACATCCTATATAATATCCGATGTGACACGCCAAAACTTTGTACCCCTGAATTTAAACACCCCCGTATATTTATGTGATGTAAACTATAGAACAGAAGCTTAGGCAGACGACATAATAACATATAATATGTCTGCACGTTGTTCCAATTGGACTCAAGTTAATTAATTAATTTATGCATGACGCACACTGGTGGAGAAACCATCTTTTGTTGGTTGGCCGAATTCCACAATAGTCCCGGTTGCAATAAAAACCGGGACTAAAGATGATCTGATCTTTAGTCCCGGTTAAAAAGGGTAACGGGCATATTTGATCTTTAGTCCCGGTTCAAATGCTGTCAGGGCTTGTCAGGCCCACCGGAATCTTTAGTTCCGGTTGGTGTTACCAACCGGGACTAAAGATCATAACTTTAGTCTTACCAACCGGGACTAAAGATCCCGGTGATCTTTAGTACCGGTTGGTAACACCAACCGGGACTAAAGTCCCACCCCTTTATATATGTCTTCTTCCTCCTCCAGCCCGAGCAAGCTTCAAAATTTCTTCAAAAAAGAGGGGAGGTCATGCCAAAATTTATAGTGAATTTACTTTGGTGATTATATACAAATCAGAGGTGCCTAAAAGGTTAGCAACTTCATCCTCCAATGTTTTTTTTGGTCATATTACATTTGGAGCTATATTTTGCACACTTTTTTGTCTCCAAAATTTTGTTGTAAGTTGATGAGAGAGAAAATTTGTGTGGGAAAAGAAAGAATATATAGAAATTTTGTTTATTTGCTAAATAAGGTTTTATAAAATAGTTGAGTAGGAAAATATAGTGAAAGTTAATCTTAAATAAAAGAAAACAAACTAAATTGAAAATTAAAAGAATTTAAAACTTAAAAAATAATAAATAAGAATTGTTTGGTGGAATATTTTATAATTTTTGTATGAATAATGATATGTCATTATTGTATGACTGTTGAAAGAGTTTGTGATTATTTTATCATTATTGTATGACTGTCATTATTGTACGAATGATTATTTGTGTACGATTTTTTTTCATTTCATGTAGATGGATCGGCAATGGATGTACGCTGACTGGCGGTCCAAAGAGTTTATTGACGGCGTGCATTATTTTTTGAGAGTGGCCGAAGCTAACAAGTAGAAGGGTTTTATTTGTGTCCATGCAATAAGTGTAAGAATCAGAAGGAGTATTCTGCATCCAGGACTATTCATTTCCACTTGTTTGAGTCGGGGTTCATGCCAAGCTATAATTATTGGACATCCCACGGAGAGCAAGGGGTTGAAATGGAAGAAAATGAAGTGGAAGACGATAATATTCCAGACTTTGCTCAGTACGCTGGATTTGAAGGAAATGAAACGGGCGAGGAGGACATAGAAGCTGATTATAACGACGTTGCGGATGATCTTGGTCAGATGTTGCAGGATGCCAAGGAGGACTGCGAAAGTGAAAAGGGGGCCCATAAATTGGACAAGATGTTAGAGGACCACAGAACGTCGTTGTACCCAGGTTGCGAGCAGGGGCACAAAAAGTTGGATACCACTCTGGAGTTCTTGCAATGGAAGGCAAAAAATGGTGTTAGTGACAAGGCATTTGGCGATTTATTGAAACTCGTCAAGAACATTCTTCCGGAGGGAAACAAATTGTCCGAGACAACGTACGAGGCTAAGAAGATAGTCTGCCCTCTAGGACTGGAAGTTCAGAAGATTCACGCATGTCCGAATGATTGTATCCTATATCGCGGTGAGGAGTACGAGAACCTAGAAGCATGCCCTGTTTGTAAAGCACTACGATACAAGATTAGATGAGATGATCCATGTGAGGTTGACGGGCAGCTAACGAAGAAGAGAATTCCTACTAAGGTGATGTGGTATTTCCCTATAATACCACGGCTAAGGCGTTTGTTCAGGAACAAGGGGAATGCTAGAATGATGCGTTGGCACGGTGAAGAGCGTCAACAGGACGGGATGCTGAGACACCCTGCCGATGGTTCGCAGTGGCGAAACATCGGCAGAAAATTTAAAGACTTTGGAAAGGACGCATGAAACATACGGTTTGGTTTAAGTACGGATGTCATGAATCCTTTTGGAAAGATGAGCAGCGGCCATAGCACTTGGCCCGTTACGATGTGTATCTACAACCTCCCCCCTTGGCTATGCATGAAGAGGAAGTACATAATGATGCCGATTATTATTCAAGGCCCCAAGCAACCTGGTAACGACATCGATGTGTATCTAAGACCACTGGTCGAAGATCTTAAACTGTTGTGGAAGAAGAAAGGTGTCCCCGTGTGGGACGAGGACAAACAGGAGGAGTTTAATGTACGAGCGCTGCTGTTCGTAACCATCAACGATTGGCCTGCACTTAGCAACCTATCCGGGCAGTCAAACAAGGGGTACAAGGCTTGCACTCACTATATGGATGAAACAGAAAGTACGTATCTTGAGCACTGTAGGAAGGTTGTGTACATGGGTCATCGTCGATTTCTTGCTGCAAACCACCTAGTACGGAAGAAAGGCAAGCACTTTGAACATAAGGCGGACCACCGTACGAAGTCTAAACATCACAGCGGGAAAACAGTGTTTGCTATGGTGAAAGATCTTAAAGTAGTGTTTGGAAAGGGGCCTGGCAGCCAGCCTATAGAGTGCGAAGATGGTCACGCGGCGATGTGGAAAAAAAAACTCCATATTTTGGGAGTTACCCTATTGGGAATTCTTGGATGTCCGCCACGCAATCGATGTGATGCACCTCACTAAGAACCTTTGCGTAAACCTTCTTGGCTTCCTAGGCGTATATGGAAAGTCGAAAGATACACTGGAAGCACGTAATGATCTGAAGCATATGGAACAACGCGGCGACCTTCACCCGGAACCAAAGGAGAAAGGTAGCCATTACTTGAGTCCAGCCAGCTACACTCTTAGCAAGCGAGAGAAGGAAAGTATGTTTCAATGCTTGGAGAGCATCAAGGTACCATCTGGATACTCCACGAATATAAAGCGAATAATAAGCACGAAGGAGAAGAAGTTCACAAACCTAAAGTCTCATGACTGTCACGTGTTGATGACACAGCTGCTACCAGTTATAATAAGAGGTATCCTCTCAGACAATGTCCGGGCAACAATAACAAAGTTATGTTCTTTCATGAACGCAATTTCGCAGAAGGTCATCGATCCGGATAGGTTAGAAGCCCTTCAGAATGATGTGGTGCAATGTCTTGTCAGCTTTGAGTTGATATTTCCACCTTCATTTTCAATATAATGACGCATCTGCTTTGTCACCTAGTGAAAGAGATCGGTATTCTCGGGCCTGTGTTCCTACACAACATGTTTCCTTTCGAGAGGTACATGGGCGTTCTGAAGAAGTATGTTCGTAACCGTGCTCGTCCAGAGGCAAGCATCGCCAAGGGGTATGGAACAGAGGAGGTCATTGAATTCTGCGTAGAGTTTATTGAAGACCTTCGCCCAATCGGGGTACCTGAATCACGCCATGAAGGGAGACTACGAGGAAAGGGGACTCTCGGAAGGAAAGCAATAATGACGGTAGACAACAATTTATTCTGTAAAGCCCCTTTCACGGTTTTACAACAATCTTCATTGGTGGCTCCTTACATCGAGGAGCACTTGGCTCTAGTTTGCGGCAGAAACATCGGTAAGTCCGATGCATGGATTACACGGCATCACATTGATACTTTCCCCGCATGGCTGTGACAACATCTCATGGGTAACGAGACGATTAACCAGCAATTGGCCTTCCTGGAGAGGGGTCCATCTGGCTCGATCGCGACATTCCAGGGATATGAGATCAATGGGTACACATTCTACACAAGAGCCCAAGACATGAAGAGCACGAACCAGAACAGTGTTGTTCGTATCGATGCCATGGAACACGATGGTACAACTGGCACGTATTATGGTGCCATCGAGGAGATATGGGAACTTGACTATGGACCTCTCAAGGTCCCTCTGTTCCAGTGCCAATGGGTTAGGTTGACTGGTAGAGGCGTAACGATTGATGACAGTGGGATGACAACGGTTGACCTTAACAAGGTTGGATACTCGGACGAATCTTTTGTCCTTGCCAATGATGTAACGCAAGTTTTTTACGTGAAGGACATGTCTAGCAAAGGAAAGAAGGGCAAAGGGCCTGACGAGCCGAAGCGCCACGTGGTTCTCCCAGGCAAAAGAAAAATCGTCGGAGTAGAGGACACGGCTGATGAGGATTACGATCAGTTTGATGGGCAACCCCCTTTCACGGTGACGATTGACCCTAGCATCCTCCTATCAAATGAAGACACCCCTTACTCACGTAGCGATCACAAGGAAGGAACAATAGTGAGGAGAAAGTACGTGCGAACAACCGTCACCGCCGATGTATTGCCGTAATTGTTGTAAACTATTTTGGATGTATTGAATATGCTAGTTATATATGATGATTAACAAATTTAAATCATGCATATGCTAGGTATATATAATTATTAGAATTTTTAAAAATTTTAAATCATGCATGTGGTATTTACATATGTTAATTACAATTTTTAACAATTTAATATCATGCATATGCTAATTATATATGATTATTAGAATTTTTAAAAGTTTTAAATCATGCATGTGGGATTTACATATGTTAATTAGAATTTTTAACAATTTAATATCATGCATATGCTAAATAAATATGATTATTAGAATTTTTAAAAGTTTTAAATCATGCATGTGGGATTTACAGATGTTAATTAGAATTTTTAACAATTTAATATCATGCATATGCTAATGATATATGATTATTAGAATTTTTAAAAGTTTTAAATCATGCATGTGGGATTTACATATGTTAATTAGAATTTTTAATGCATTATTTACTATTTTAGAAACACATATGCAACGAAATTCAATATTCAGTGCTATTATCTTTAGTCCCGGTTCTTAACCCTAACTGGGTTTAAAAAATAATTTAGAAATAGCGGGAAAATATCTTTACTCCCGGTTGGTGAGAACAACCAGTGGTATGATTACCTTTCTCACAATAAATTAATTAAACGTAAGGCAGAACCGCAGCAGCTTAACAAAACTATTACTTCCTCCATATATAGTCGCAACCACCACTAACAAACCAAAAAATATTTATTATCACATTCTCGTTTGCATCACTCCAATAACATCCAATGAAATTAGTGATCTTGATGGAGGATTAAAAAATGAATTAAATGAGAGGGGAGAAGCTATAATTGTATGAATGTATGTGTGTATTATATTATGAAACTATAAAAAAATGGCTGTGCCTTATGTTGGGATGGAGAGAGTAACTCACACCCGTGCTATTTTTTTAAGAAAACTAGCTAGAATATGCTTATTGAGAGATACCAAAGTCTTTTCTCCTCAATCGTATAATATCAAACAACCTAGAAATACTTGTATTTTGCAACGAAAATATGTGAAAAATATGTTTTGACCGTTTGCAATGATCATTTCTGTAGTAGAGGTTGATTCTATGCTTACTGGAACATGTAGATTTCTAATCTACTTAACATGATATGCTTAGCCTAAACATGAGTGATCACCCTAAGAAGTTAAGGAATTTAGGGTTACTAGCCAGTCTTATGAAACCATGGATGCGCAATTTGTGTGATCTCCTCTGTGATGTCGAGATCTAGAGTGGAAGTGGACGATACTGTCCTTCGAACCACTCTGGAGCTTGGTGTAGGCAAAGTAGTCGTAGTAGTGGTGGAGTTGTGGTCACCGGCTTGATCGTCGTGGATCAGCTGCAAGGTGGTGGTGTTCTGGTCGTCATCTACATTGCTCCGGGACAGTTGTGCGTTCTCCTTTCAACGTCTAAGTGATGGGATCAGAGGTTTCAGAGAGAAGATAATTATGAAGTGATAGGGTCAGGGGTTTTAGGTTTTAGGGTTTCACCGGTCTCCCCTATTTTATGGCGCTGAGGAAGACTAGGGGCAATAAAAAATTAAAATTTTTTGATGCTACCGATCACCTGTCACTATTAGAAAAAGCATTTTCCCTAACGTTGGGGTCTTATTTTCGCAGTCGGACATGACTTTTGGAGCCAAATGACCGCCTACAAAAATAT
Source organism: Oryza meridionalis (assembly GCA_000338895.3). Lineage (NCBI taxonomy): Eukaryota > Viridiplantae > Streptophyta > Magnoliopsida > Poales > Poaceae > Oryza > Oryza meridionalis. Next base: position 20,806,102 of record CM002529.2, on the reverse strand, counting down.
AAATTGGGGTGATGTTCGCTGTCCGTCTGCGAAAATCTATTTTCGCAGGCGGACCACTTAAGCGGCGCCTGTGCCACTTAAGTGGTGCGCCTGCGAAAATAAGCTTAATATAAATAGACAGGCGGGCCTAAATTTTTTCGAAGTCCCTCACCTCTTCTCCTCTCCCCTCCCCTCACCTCACCTCTCCAGCTCTCCTCCCCTCCCCTCTCCTCCTCTCCCCTCCCCTTCCCTCCCCTCTCACCGGCCGCCGGCCAGAGGCGGCGGCAGCTCCCGGCGGTGCGGCGGTGGTAGCGGACGGTGGCGGAGGAGGCGAGGCGGTGCGGCCGAGGAGGGCGACGGAGGAGTGCGGCGCGGTTCCGTGTGCTTCCGGCGGCGGCGGCGGGCGGTGGCGGCGGAGGGCGGCAGCGGCGGGCGGTGGCGGTAGAGGGCGGCAGCGGCGAGGAGGTGCGGCCGAGGAGGGCAGCGCGGCCAAAGTCCGAGTGGCGGCGGCGGCGCGGTCCGGGCGGCGGCGGCTCCCCTCCCCCCTCCCTCCCAGATCTGGCTGGAGGAGGGAGGGGGGAGGCCGGCGGCGGCGGCAACGGCATGGAGCGGCGACGGCGCGGTCCGGGCGGTGGCGGCTCCCTTCCCCCCTCCCTCCCAGATTTGGCCGGAGGAGGGAGGGGGAGGCCGGCGGCGGCGGCGACGGCGTGGAGCGGCGGCGGCGGCTCCCGGCACGATTTTTTTTGCCCCGACTACGAAAATCGATGATTTTTGCAGTCGTTGTGGTGCAGGCGGACCTCTCTCTTGCCTGCAAAAATGAGTTTTGGCCGCCTGCAAAATTGCCTTTTCTAGTAGTGTGTATCCTAATGGTTACAAGAGCCTGAGTAGCAGGTCCTGGGTTCGACTCCCCGTGGGAGCGACATTTCGAGGCTCTTTCAATGGTAGGCGACGTACATCCATCGATAGCGAGACGCATGCGGTGACTTCATCAATCTCCAGGATGAATTCAAAAAAAAAAAGGCATAATGCGTAATTACAGAAATTAACACTAGGTGAATTAATCACGTTGATAGTGCATGCAACGGATGGGAATAACCGTGCGCGATCCATGCGGAGAGGTCAAAATTTCCCAACAGAACGACCCCTGGTAATTTGTTCACTTGCCAACAATGTGTTTGCTGACCAACATTCAGCATGACAATGCCCTTGGTGGGGGCAAGCTTGGCTTCAACTAACCAAACTAACACGTAGCTTATATTAGTTGTAATTGGAATCTTGGTCGTTAAGCCAGCTCAAGCTATCGACTAAAGTCGAGTAACTTTTTTTAAATATTCCGATCGCGATTGGGACGTACACACAGATCAGCTGAGATCAAGACGATGATTAGTCAGCGGGCTCGGCTGCAGCTTGCTGATGGTAACTCCATTACTGGGATTCAGTGCGACTTTGGTCAAGTGATAAATATATATATACACATATCCATTCTGCTATATCTATGTTCAGAAAATTCAGGCACTTGATTTCTGCGTCCAATGCCGCTCGAGCACGATAGAAATCGAAATCAATCAAATCAAATGCACGATCTGGGAGAGACCTAGCTATCTACTAAGTACTAACTACTAACTAGAGATTGATGAAGGTTTGGGTACTACATGCAATTTGAATTCAGTTAGTGCATTCGTGGTACCAGCAACCTGTTATCTGAATATATTGTAGTACGCGCCGGCAATAGAACGCAAACCTAACTATACTTTTCGGATCAGGCATGGCCCAGGATTATTGGTCCTTCTGGTTGTTAGGTTTCGATCGCTAGCTAACTGTAGTATTGTCCCCAGTATGTGTCAACCGCCATGCATCTTGCTTTGTTTACATTAGCCCAAAGTGCTGCATCTTTGATTATGTGCACGTACAAAAGTCATAGAAAGTGTTCAGTTTCAAAGTAAAGGCTAGCACTTCTTTTGTTGTATATAAACGCTGTGGGCTATAGGATAGCTAGTTCATATACTGTACGTATACTACGTACTATAGATGGCCATATGGCCCGCCCCGGCCTAGGCCCAACCTAGGCACGGCCCGAGGCGATCCGGCCGGCACGGCACGCCTGGCACTTCGTGCCATGCCGTGCCTGCCCATGGGCTGAACCTCAGGCCCAGGCACGGCCCAACAGCAGTCGTGCCGGGCCGTGTCGGCCCGACGGCATGACAAGCCCACCGTGCCCCGAGCCAGCCCAGGCACGCCAAACACTACTGCCACTTGTTCACTTCAGTTTTGCACATACCACTGGTGGAGAAATCATCTTTACTCCCGGTTTATAAACCCCTATAGTCTCGGTTTTCCAACCGGGACTACGCCCGGGACTAAAGATCGCTATCTTTAGTCCCGGGTGAAATAACCGGGAGTAAAGATCGATCTTTAGTCCCGACTAAAGAGAGGGATCTTTAGTCCCGGTTAATATTACCAACCGGGACTAAAGAGATGATAGGGGCAGTGTTGGTCTATTTTTTTTTATTTTCTCCCAAATCAAGTGGGATGTATATACTCAGATCAAACAACAAATCCCCAAATCGAGTGTCATGCATGTACCTAAATCAAACCCCAAATCCCCAAATTCAAAGTAACATCACAAATCATTCACATCACAAATACAAATTCTAAGTTACTTACAAATCAAATACATCACAAATCTTAAAAAAATTACACACAAATCAAATGCATCATAGATCGATTATACATCTCAGATCCATGCAATGAATCACAAATTCTAAAAAAGAAATTATACATCTCTCAATCACAAATTATAAAAAAAAGAAAGGAGAGCCGGCGCGCTGCCGCTCCGTGCGCGGCCCCGCCGCCCGCGCCGCGCGCTGCCCCACCGCCCGCCGCGCGCTGTGCCTTGCCGCCCGGCCACTGCGTGAGGGCGCGCGAGGCCACCTCCGTCGCCGCCCGGCCGCCGCGGGAGGGCGCCTCCGCGCTTCCCGGCCACGCGAGGCCGCCTCTGCGGCCGCCCGGGCGCTGCCGCCTGAGAAGTAGGGAGGAGACGGGAGGGGCGGATCCAGAGGAGGTTGAGAAGTGGGGAGGAGAGGGGAGGAGGCGGATCCGGAGGAGGTACAGGAAGAGATGGGAGGAGGAAGAGGAAGAGGAAGAGATGGGAGGAGGAAGAGGAAGAGATGGGGTGAGTGAGGAGAGGAGGAGATAAAGGTCAGAACTTATTAACTGATCCTCCCGTGCGCCTCGGTCCTCTCGATCTTGCACGGTGCATGTCGATCTTTTTTTCCCAGTTGGTAACACCAACCGGGACTAAAAATAGATCTTTAGTCCTGGTTGGTGTCACCAACCGTGACTAAAGATAAAGGAGGGGTCTGACACCACCTGCCGTCTGTTAAACCGGGACTAAAAATGATCTTTAGTCCCGGTTGATGTTACCAACCGGGACTAAAGATCAAAAAGTAGCTCTAACCTTTTGAACCGGGACTAAAGATCATCTTGATGTTTAGTCCTGGTTTTTAGTGGAACCGAAACTATTGTGGATTTTGGCCGACCGACCAAAGATGATTTCTCCACCAGTGTACATTTCGAAAATGCAAAGTCCATCACAAAAATCATGCACAAAACCAACCAATTCACAAGTTAACAGATCACAATATCACAAAGTCTCAGATTACAATATCACAATTCACAAGTTACAGTATGTGCAATATCACAATTCAATTCACTAACTCAACTACTAAATCTCACATTTCACAACTCAAGTCACAAATCCACGAAACACTTTCAAATACTAAGTCTAACAGTTCACAAATCACAGTTCAAACTCAAGTGATCAAGTCACAAACACTTTCAAAAATAATAGTAGCTGTGTAGTGCAAAGACTGCCTCATTAAAAACCTTTCTAGGTAAAAACTCACACCTCGTGAGAAAACCCTAGAAAGGAAAAAAGAGTGCAGCCCACAGCTTTCATCTAATTATCATATTAAAGTCAAGTCTAGTACAGTCATCCAGTTCCAGTGGCAGTGCCACTGGTTACATCATCAAGATACAAATTCTCAAATGATTTTATAAGCTCTACATTCTCCATGGTATGCTGCAACTTCTTGTCTGCCTGCACCCATTCCTTGATCAATGCCAAAGCTTGCACCATGTCAGGACCTAGACGCCGTCGTCGCTCCTCGATGATCCTGCCAGTTAAGCTAAAAGCAGACTCCGACGATATAGTAGAAACAGGAACAGTCAAGACATCTCTAGCTAATATGGATATAATAGGATATGTGTGTTTGTGCTCATGCAACCAGTTTAGGATATTGAAGTCATCGTTGAATTGGTTGATAGTGTCACTATCAAGATAGGCAGACAACTCAGAGGCATTCAAGTTAGCATTAGAAGAAACAGCCTGAATCAAAGCAGTAGCAGAAGTTCTCCTGGAAAATGGACCAGCACCAAGTCCAGAACCTGGACTGGCACCAGCACCATGTCCAAGTGCATCACTGGCACCAAAAATCTTTCCCCAGGCTATCTTTTTCTTACCAGCAGTACTGCCTGGGGTTGTTCTTTGTAATCTCACAGCACCAAACTTCCTTTATACTTAGAAAAAATGTTAGACAATGCAACCCTAACCTCAGTTAAATAAGTAGAGTAATCAGAGGTCAAAATTTGTGACATAATTTGTAGAACATTGCTAAAACCTCTGATCTTAGCCCTAGGATCCAAGATAAAAGCAAATGAATACAGAAATTGAATCTCAGACCGGTATGCCAAGAACTTACTTTTCATGGGAACAACAACATTGCTAAGGTCAATATCATTCTCATAAGTGTTAAGATGTCCAGCAATCTCAAGAATGTGATGCATAATTAATGGAGATGTTGGATAATAAATACTGGACAAAATAACAATTGAATCATAAAATTGTTCAAGGAATAAAAGCATAGTTTCAGCAATTGTCCAGTGCAAATCAGTAAGCAATTTTCTACCATTTTCCCTAGGATAATGAGTTTCAATAAACAATGAACAAAGCTCCTTATGTGGGAAGAGATGCTTAAGCATTAGATAGGTTGCATTCCATCTAATATTCATGTCCAAACCAAACTTACGAGGTCGACCACCCTTAGCAATACACTAGTTTTTGTATAAAGCAATGCGCTGATTAGATGCATTCACAAATGAGATGGCTGTTCTAAAATCTTGAAGCATGGGTTTGAAAACTTCTAGACCAGCCTTAACAATCAAGTTGATTATATGACATGTACAGCGTTGATGCAAATATAAATCACCAACATAAGCAGACAGCTTAGGTTTAGAAAATCCATTGCCTTAGTATTAGAAGAGGCATTGTCTAGAGTAATAGAAAAAACCTTATCAGTCAAACCTTATTTTTTAACAACAGAAAGCACACGTTCAGAAATATTTTCAGCAGTGTGCTTCACATCAATCAACACCAGACCCAAAATCCTTTTCTCTAATTGCCAATCAGAATTAACAAAATGAGCAACAACACTTAAATAATCCTCCTTAGCATTACCAGACCATATATTAGATGTCAAAGCAACAGAGTTAACAGACTTGAACCTCTCAATAAGCATATCACGACTCTTGTCAAAGTATTTAAAAATATCTCTACTAATAGTTTGCCTAGAGACAACATGGAATCTAGGGTTATGAGCATTCTGAATGTACTCCTCAAAAGCAGGAGATTAACCAAAATTAAGTGGCAGATCCTCTATAGCAATCAATTTAACTAACTCAGATCTAGCATAATCATGATCATATTCCCATGGACGAACAGTACCATCAGCATTGAACTTAAGCATAGACTGAGACAAATTATTAACAGTTATAGGTTTGCATGACTTGAGATGCCTAAGCAAATGACCAGTGCCACCAGATGAACGAGCAGACAAAGTTTTTTTTGCAGTGATTACATTTAGCAGAAACGCGAACCTGCATGCCATTGCGTGATTCAAAGAGTTCTTCGAAGTCATCCCATACCTTGGATGATCTTGGCTGCTTGTTGATAGCACTGGAGTCGGTGCCGGACGGCGCGCCTGTGCCACCATCACCGTTAGCGCCACCGGTATCGTCCACGTCCGGCTCCATCTACGGCTGCGACCCATTAAAGTGAGGAGGTGACGAAGTGTTGCCGAACACCTGCGCCTTCATCCTCCAAGTCATCTTCGTCATCACCCCGCATCCCCATCAACCTCAACTCGTGGTTGCAAGAGGATGGATCGTCCATCGTCAGCACTCCGGTTCCTCAACGGCGGCTACCACTCAGCGACCTGCAAGACACACAGAATGAGAGAAGAGAGCAGTTAGGGACCGGAGAGAAGTAGAAAACCAAGAGAGGAGAGAGGAGCAGAGATAGGTGTGTACGGTGTACCTGCACATCCGGAGCACCGGAGTTGCCGTTGATGATAGAGATCGACGAATCTACGAGAAGAAGAGAGCAGAGACTGGGTTTGGGGAGTGATCTGACTAAGAGCTCATGGAGAAATGGCGAGCGGGTGAGAGTGGCAAAAAAATGAAAAAGAAAAAGGAAATCGAGAGCACAGTTGATGATCCGAAGACCGGAGAGGCGGAGACGAGACAAGGTCACGGATCCGGCGAGGCGGCGACCCTCGGTGGTAGATCCGGCGAGGCGTTCATCGGAGACGGCGACGGAGAGGGATGGCGTTCATCTGTCGGACCGGGCCAGCACGAGAACGAACACTGACGGGCTGGGCCGTGCTTGGGCTGGGCCAAACGCCCGTGCATTGGGCCGGGCCATCGGGCTGCGGGCCATATGGCCATCTATACTACGTACGCTGGAACAAGTCAGCAGTGACGGGCCCAAACCATCATCTCCAACAGGCAATACCCTCGTTAGAGATTAGTAATCAGTAGTGACTTTATGATCAATGGTGACCAACACATGTGACGGGTAAAAAAGAAACTATCACCGCTTTCTAATACCTGTGACAAAAAAAAAACCATCACTGGTGAGCCTGACCATATTGAATTGATGATGTTGTCACCCATCACAGACACTCATCTGTGAGGGATTGGGTTTTTTTGACATCTTGGTCCAATTACGATGAGGCCTGTGTGTTTCATGAGAGTTGTGTATGTATGTTTAGTATCACACTACTAATTTAGCAAAGGCGGAACAGATTTTTAAGGGCTTGTCCTTCCAATCATACCACTTTTGGCTTAACCCTTTATGAAGTGAGGATGAAACACTACTAGGAAAAAGATTTTCCTGTGCGGTGAAAACGGGTTTCCGCGTGCGAGTGGGTGGCCCACACGCACCTAGGGGTCTACAAAAAACATGATTTTTACGTGTGGGTGGCGCACCCAAACGCGAAAATCGCATTTCCGTGTGCAGGGTGGTTATGTCATCCGCACGCGAAAATAAAAATCCGAAAAAATTGCAAAAAAAAAAAATCGAAACCCTAGCCGCCGCTGCTCATCGTCATTGTAGTCGTCGCCGCCGCCACAGGTTGTCTCGTCATCGCTGTTGCCATAGCTCGTCGTCGTCGCCATCACGCCGCGAGGAGAGGCGGAGAGCGCCGCACCGCCGGATCCCGGCCATCTCATCGTCGTCGCCGTGCGGCGGAGGGCGGAAGAGGGGAGCCGCCGCCGGATCCGGGCGAGCGGAAGGCGGGAGAGGGGTGCCGCCACCGGATCCCGGCCACCTCGTCGTCGCCGTCGCGTAGGGGAGGGCGGAAGAGGGGTGCCACCGCTGGATCTGGGCAGTGGAGGGAGGAAGAGTGGCGCCGCCGCCTGATCCGAGTGATGGAGAGGTGCCGCGCCACGGGGAAAGGCGGGGAGGCGCTGCGCTGCCGGATCCCGGCCACCTCGTTGTCGTCATCGCTGTCACGCGGGGGAGGGCGGAAAAGGGGTGGTGCCACTGGATCCAGGCGGTGGAGGGCGGGAGAGGGGCGCCGCCACCGGATCCGAGCGGTAGAGAGGTGCCGCGCCGCATGGAGAGGTGGAGAGGCGCCGCACTGCGCTGCCGGATCCTGGCCACCTCGTCGGCGGTGGCGGCGGCGGGGGTGGTCGGGGCCCCGCTCCTCCCGCCATCACCCGTGCACTGCCGAGCCGAGCCTGCCTATGAGAGGAGAGGAGAAGAGAGGAGAGGAGAGAGAGGTGGAGGTGAGGATAAGGATAAGGATGAGGATGGAATATTTTTGAAGTGTTGAGAGGATAAGGATAAGGATAAGGCCCGTACGCAAAAGTTGATTTTCGCGTGCGATCCTCTTAAGGGTCAGCACGTAAAATTGGGAGAACGATTTTCCCAGATGCGGCCAGTCATGGTCCGTCTGCAATCTAAATGGGTCCCTGTTCAGGAAAATGTTTTGTGTACTCTAGTGAAAGTATAAGTAGGGTAGTATGTGTATGTGGGCATGTCCACCAGATGAGTTGGGCTATGTGGTTTTAGAGGAAGAGTTGTTATAGTTTTGACCCTCGCCACCACCCGTCAAAGTTTGTAAATCTTTGGCAAAAGAAAAAAAAATCACCGACATTGCTAGTTGACAACTCATTCATCATTCACAAGAAAATCTAAAGCCAAAAATATTACAGGGGAAAAAAAATCAAGTGTTGGATCTGCATTCACACTGCATCTTCATAGAGTGGAAAAAATCATGTGTTGATAAAAATCGTCGATGAGCTGAATACTGGTGGTAGTGATCGCGGTCTTCGCCGTTGCCGTAGTCTTCACCAAGTTGAACGACGAGCTTGATCCTACGACGACCACAACGAGCGACGATCTTGGGGTGGAGGCAGAGAGCCCGAGCTTAGGGTGGAGGAGACAAGGGGCCAGCGGAGAGGCAGCCACCTACACTCGGGGGGGGGGGGGTGAAGGAGACATGGTGATAGCGGACGGAGCTCGTGCGGAAGAGATGATGGCAAGGATGGCGAGCGATAACCTTGGGGTGGGGGGGGGGAGGAGGAGGCAGAGAGCATAGGGGCGTTTAGAACCCATTATCCCCTACACCAGGAGGTTGGATCTTGTGCCCTAGAGCTCAAGTCGATGGAGAGGTTGGCGCTCGCGCTCAGGGTGAGGGAGGTGGTGGAGGTGCTAGGGGGCGGAAGAGACATCTACCAACATTGGATTGCGCCACCACGAGGTAAGGGGCGATCAGATCCGATGTCCCCTGATCTTGGGGAGGCTGGATCTAGCGCCGTAGGGTTCGGCGATGATGATAATGGAGACGGTGATGACGGACTCTTGGGGATGGAAGCGGCGGCAGTGGTTTCTCCATGGTACGTAGACGACAACGAAAATGACGTCGAGTGCTCCGGGGCATAGGGGGTGGTGGGTGCTTGAGGACGGAGTCGGAGAATGTGGCGGTGAATGCTCTAGGTTCGGTGACCGATGTGCCTGATGAGGGTGAAGAGAGAGAGAGAGAGAGAGAGAGAGAGAGAGATAGAAGAGGATAAGAAATTTGCAGTGTGTCGTGCTGGCTATAGGTAGAAGACAGAAAAGGAGATGGTCCCGTGTTCATCTGTGGGACAAAAAAGATGGAGCCATTAAAGATGAGTCATAGTCATCTTTGACTATTGCACATTTTGTACCTATCACAGGTGAGAGGGCACCTCCGACGGGCCTATGTGTGGGCCCATTAGAGGTGAGTTGTGTCGGGTGCGTATAAGTTGCCTGTCAGATGATATCTTACTAGTGATAGGCTACGCCCTACAACCTCATCTACAATGGGTTCTATTTAAGGGTTGTTGTAGATGAGGTCCTCTGTAACGAGACACTTCAGCCCATCAGAGATGGGATGTCAGAGATATGCCGTTCTGGAGTAGTGAAATCTGTAGAGTCGATGATAGTGTTCGTGTAGGGAAAGTGCTGAACAACGAGAAAGACAAATTAGACAACAATGACAAAGAAGTTGTCTATTCGATAAAACCACACTAACCCAATCGAGATGGCTGAAAAACACCACTAGACATCATAATTTGTTTATGGGGATGCATATATATGCGTATATACACCTAGGGAGCCTAATATATAACCGGTGGTTCTATTTGTCAGTTTCTTAGTTCTCTCTTATCAATCTATTAACCACTTTGATAGTTTGATGTTTCATTTATAGGAATGGAAATGGAAGAGTATCATCTCTATGTCAACATCAAAAAGAACTCTTGCTGAATAGTATGGCTTGTCCCGAAATCGGTGTATCCAAGTTCATGAACCAACCCTAATGACATCCACCTCTCTCTTGCTCCTTTTCTCCTAGTGGCGTAGCTAGGAATTTTTCCTTGGTAGTCCTAGTTCACAAGTTCACATCACATACTAAAATTTATGAACACCGCATAAATCCCACATACAAGTAAAAATTTGATTAGAATGCGATAAAAATGTAGCAGTAGTCTTAAATGCGACTAACTTAATTAACAAATGACAAGTTCAAATGTGCAAATATTACAAGATAGATAGTTCAATTGCTCAAATAAAAAGATCTTTCATAGAAATAGAAAATCACAGTGTTGCTACCACACTCTATGCGATGCTTGCTCTTAGCCATGAAAGTTTTAGAGTAAATTGCACCCACGATGCATCAACTTGGCAGTTGGGTGCAATTTGGTGTAAGAACTTGAGAAATGAGTGTTCTAGTGCAACAACATGGTAGATATGTGTAATTTAGTATAAGAACTTTATAAGTGATCGCATAAATGCAACAACTTGCAAGATATGTACGATTTTGATACAAGTTCAGAAGTTATGCGACAACATAATTATTTGGAGCATTTTTTTTATACATATGCAATTTTTAATTACTTATTTTGACAATAAAGTTATGCGACAACATAATTATTTGGAGCATTTTTTTATACATATGCAATTTTTAATTACTTATTTTGACAATATACTAGTCTGGATTTGTATATAAGCATATTTATATTTTTATCCTAATAACTAATAACTGAAAGTCAATTAAACTGGATGTAGAAAATATTATATTTCGGTTAAGATTTGGGAAGGTGAAGAAAACAAAAATTCGGTAATTGAATGTAAATTGGATGTGCAGTATAATTCTTAAAGATTAAATTCAATATTATAAGGTAATATCTGTAGGATTGCTATGTAATGGCATACTGTGATCGCAAGAAAAACTCACTTAGCATATGCTTAGCTAAGTTGATGCGCCAAAATACTAAATTGTCAAGTTCTTGTACTAGAAACGCACCCACTTGTCAAGTTGTTGCACTCGAACGTTCAATTCTCAAGTTCTTGCACTATATCGCACCCAGCCGTCAAGTTGTTGTACCGTGGGTGCAATTTACTCAAAGTTTTAATTATGTCTTCTTCACTAACTTTGGAGAAGATATCTCGCTCAATATTTGTGACTAAGCAATGGTTCAATAAATCATCACATATATTGTTTCTCAACTTTATCTTCACTAGACTCAGTATAGAAAATACCCTGTCAAGGTGGAGAAAGGGGCTTTACTCCCGGTTGAGAACCCCCCTATAGTCCCGGTTATACAACCGGGATTACGAATCCGGGACTAAAGATACACATCTTTAGTCCCGGGTGAAATAACCGGGACTAAAAATCCATCTTTAGTCCCGCTTGGTGTTACCAACCGGGACTAAAGATGGTTGAGCCACGTGACTGACGCAGACATCTTTAGTCCCGGTTGATCTTACCAACCGGGACTAAAGACTTTTTTTTTCTCTTTCGGTTCTTTCTCTTTTATTTTTTTTCAGTTTTTTCCTCCGTTCATATCGATTCATTTATAGTAAACATATTCATTCACAACATCACAAATACATTCACACAGATTCATTCACAACATATACATTCACAAATCAACATATACATTCACAGAACCATTCACATAAACATTCGCAAACACATTCACAAATCAACATTCAGAAATCAACATCCACAAATCATCAAAAAAGAAAAGAAAAAAATCATCCACAGATCTGTGGCCGGGAGGGGAGGGCGAGGCCGGCCTCCATCCTGCCACCCCTTGACCGGCCGGCCTCCCATCCCGCTGCCCCGTGTCGGGCCGCCGCCGGCCGGACTCCATTCCGCCGCCCCGCGCCCGGCCGGTGCCGGCCGGCCTCTCATCCCGTCGCCTCGCGCCGGGCCGTAACCGGCTGGCCTCCATCCCGCCGCCCCGCACCCGCCGCTGCTTCCACCGCCGCCCGCCAGAGGGGAGGGGAGGGGAGGGGAGGAGGAGAGGAGTGGGGGAGAGGAGAGAAGGAGAGGATCCTTGGTGCGTAAGATGGCGAGGAGAAGGGGATCGGAGGAGAGGAGAAGAAGAGATAGGGTGTGAGGAGAGGAGGAGATAGAAGCGGGAGGGAGGGGGAGATATTTATCTCGATCCGATTCACGCGCACGCCTCGATCTCTCCGTGCATGTCGATCTTTTTTCCCGGTTGGTGTTACCAACCAGGACTAAACATATTAGAGGGGTCTGACATCACCTATCCATTTCTGAACCGGGACTAAAAATGATCTTTTGTCCCGGACTAAAGATCGAAAAGTAGCTCTAACCTTTTCAACCGGGACTAAAGATAATTTTTAGTCCCGGTTTTTATTGCAACCGGGACTATTGTGGAATTTGGTTGACCGACCAAAGATGGTTTCTCCACCAGTGATAGATGCCACCGGTAAGATCAATTCCAATTTAAGAAGCAAATACACAAACTCATAAAGAACATGGTTGTTTGTCTAAAAAAAAGCCTAATAGAGAGCTCACCAAGTGTTTGTATACCTTCAAATCTATAATCTTTGCTCACATCATCAATACAAGTATCAATTTGGAATTCAAGTCTTCTCAAGTCCGAGCTTGAAAAGTCATTGGGATCAAACTTGACAAGCCTAAGTACCTTCTGTGCATCATAAGAGGCAAATCTTTTCTTGATTTGGAAGAAAACTGGTGGCTTTTATCTCCTTCCTAATAAGTATCGGCAATATACCGATAAAATCAACCAACAATATCCAAACTTTAAACGTTGTGTGCACTGTTCACCATCGTATTTGCCATTTCATAGAGTGGTAAATGTAGACAAACTTTGTAGTGTCAAATTCTTTTCAGATTCTCTATGACTATTTTCATTAGATAAATGTCATAGGAACCGAGAAAACAAGTTATTTATATATAAGTCATGGTACCTCCTACTACCTACTTCCTAGAGGTGGGAAAGCTATGTGCACCAAGAAAGCACATGAATAGATCAGCATGCATTGTGTTAGATTGACATACTCGAAAATATTGTACCTTTTTCAGGACAATAAAATCACTTAATTCCTTTCATTGTGTTTGGTAGACATATTTCAGGCATAAAATGGTTGGGCTTGCTATCTGGTGCAGATGCGCTAGCTCCGTTGCTGGCGCACGTGCCCGTCAGAGCTGGCGCGTCTTGTCAAGCCGACGCGTCTTTTATTTCATGATTTTTCCTTTGCGAATTTTTTCTGCGGTTCTTTTGCACACACTTTTTATTTTTTTTCTTTTTTGAATGTAGTTTAGAATTTAAATCTTTCAACTCAAGTTTCATAACATTATATTGAAAACTTTCAACTTGAATTTCAAATAATTCTTATAAAAATTCAAAACTCCCAACTTAAAATTTAAAATGCTTTCAAGTTGAAATTCAACGAATAAATCTTGAGCTAAAAATTTCCAATATAAGTTAAAGGTTTTCTACTCTGAGTTGAAAGTTTTGAATTTTGACTTGAAAGTTTTCTAATGATGACATAAAAGTTTTTAAATCATAATTACTTGAAAGTTTTCAATCTTCAGTTGAAAGTTTTTAAATCTCGAGTTTAAAGTTTTAATTTTTTACTAGAAAGTTTACTCGAATGTTCAAAATTTAAATTAATCTAAAATACGTATATATAAAAGGATAAGTTAGAAAAAACAATATCCAGTGTGGAGGCCCACTAAACCTAGAAAAAAACATCGTGTGGAAAAATGACACGTGTGTGAGAGTAAAAAAAAAGAAAAGGAAAGAGCGTGGGAGAGAAGAAAAGAAGAGAAGGAAAAACCAGAAAATGAAAGAAAAGGAAGTGCGTGAAGCCCCTGTAAACCATGCGCGATTTGAGTTCCTCGCGTGTACGCACTAGATAGCAATCTCGTATTATGGCTGGTGGCAATCAAACTCCTGTCATTGATCAGCTAGATGGAGATTAAGCTAGCTAGCTAGGTAACACTGCTAATCCATGACAGACAGATGGGTGGCCTGTAGTCAAAGAGATGATCTTCACATTAGACGCGCATTACCCATTTGAGTTGAGATGCTCTAGAAACGAAAGATGAAAGGATTTGACGTGGGAAATTAAAACGCCTATATGTTTAAAGATGAAACCGATGGAAAAATAAATAATATATGCATTCGTCATGCCTAAAGCAAATATTAATATGAATGATAAACATCAAAAATTCGCTTTTGTTTATTGTTTTGTAATGCGCGATGAGTTGCAAAAGCGTGCAGATGACTGTGTGGATTACGTTGAAACGTGAGAGATATACATGAATTGGGAGTGGATTACGTTGAATCATACGTATCATCCGATCATGCATGCGTTGACTAGGTTCTTACGAATCATCTACCAACACATGCACAATTCGTGGACCGAATTTTGCAGTGCAAATCGCGTCACATGCGCCGAGTATGCAAAGATGCTCTAAAATAATAAAATTTCGGAAGGTTTTCTATATACTCCCTCCATGTTTTAGGTTATAAATTGTTTTGACTTTGGTTAAAGTCAAACTGTTTTAAGTTTGACTAAGTTTGTAGAAAAAATAGTAACATTATTAATTAAGAAAAAAATATTATAAAAATATATTCAATTATTGATTTGATGAAACTAATTATATTTGTCTATAAAGTTAGTTAAACTTTGACTTTGACCAAAGTTAAAAGGCAAAATTTGCTATAGGACACTCAAAAAAATGTTTAATTAGCTGTGGGACACCACAAAAATGTGAATTTGCCCGAGGATACTTCAAAAATGTGGTAATTTGCTGTAGGACACTGAACACATTAAAATATAATATCCACCCAATTAATGAGAGAGAAATCATAGAAAATGACAATTTTGCCCTTCTTCTTCTCCCCAATCCTCTATCGATTCCCCAATCCATCCCCGACCGGCCGACCCCAATCCCCATCACCCCATCTATTTCTTGTCGGCGCTCGTCGTAGAGCCGAAGCTAGAGGACTTCCTCGGCATCATCTCCTTCTCGGAGCAACAACAGCATCATTGCAAGGGCAGCACCGGTGCCGCTTGCTACGCGAGCTCCGGCAGCAGCGTCGGCTACATGTACCCTCCTAGCTCCTCCTCGCTCCACTTCGCTGACTCCGTCATGGTAGCCACCTCCTCACAGCTCGTCATCCACGACGGCGTCAGCAGCGATATGGTGAGTGCCACTACAGCCAACGGCAACGGCGGCATTGTGCTGGCCATGATCAAGAACTGGCTCCGGAGCTTGCTGACCACGTCGCCGCGACATCAGAGTGCAGTGGAGGCGGTGGTGGTGCATGGCGTGTATGCTCCAGCGGAGGCGCTCTCTCTCCTTGAACATGGCGGGGCACGCGCAGAGCGGCACTGGTGGCATGGCGCTGAAAGTCTGTCCACGTCAGCACATGGAGCGATGGCGGCTGGTTGAAAGGAGAACGAGCAAGGTAGTGAGGCAGTGACAGTGTCGGCGCCGTGGTTGCCGTCGGCTCGAAGTCAGGCAGTAGCGGCACGGTGGTGGACGCCGGTACGGCGACAACGGCGAGGAAATCCGTCACCTTTAAATTATCTAAATGGTCGTGAGGAGCTTCCTGCTATGCTCGTTCTCGGCATACCGTGCGACCGCACCGTCCACTACGCCGAGCGCCTGTCCACCATGGGCAAGCCAATGGAGCTCACTACAAGAGTGAGCGTTGGAAGAAGACTGAAAGAGGGGAGAAAAAGATAGGGGCAAAACTGTCATTTTGTGTGGTTTCTCTCTCATCAATTGGGTGGATATTATATTTTAATGTGTTCAGTATCCTACAGCAAATTACCATATTTTTGAAGTGTCCTTAGGCAAATTCACGTCTTTGTGGTGTCCCACAGCTAATTAAATATATTTTTGAATGTCCTGTAGTAAATTTTGCCAAGTTAAAATGTCTTATACTCTAAAACGGAGGGAACATATATATTTTGACCTAAAACAGTAGGCTCCTGCTGCATTATATATTTGTAATAGAATAATTTACAAAGTGGAAAAGGGGAATGCACAGTGATATGTACAGAGGGAGGGGCAGCAGAGGGAAAAGAAAAATAAAAACAGGATTTGATATATTCCACACCCCCGTTTGCTGCATACAGATGGGTGCCATTACGCATCAGTGGGGCCCAGCTAAAGAATGGATAAGAAAAGACATATGCCGTGTTTAGTTGTTTGGTGACGTATACGGAGTGACATTTGAAGTATTAAACGTAGACTAAGAATAAAATAAATTATAGATTTCGTCTGTAAACCGCGAGACGAATCTATTAAGTCTAATTAATTCGTCGTTAACAAATATTTACTATAGCACCACATTGTCAAATCATGTCGTAATTAGGCTCAAAAGATTCGTCTCGCAATTTACATATAAACTGTGCAATTGATTTTTTTCATCCACATTTAATGATCTATTCATGTGTCCAAACATTTAATGTGACGGAATTTTTGGAAGTTCCAAGGGAAAGACACAGCCATAATAGTATATACGTATGTGGTGTAAATAGCATTGTTATGCCGGAATACGGTATAACGTACTCCCTCCATTCCCTCCATGACGAAATATAGTTTGCATTTTTTTTACAACACTTTAATCAACATTTTTCTATTATAATTTAAAATTTTAAGTAAAATTGATGTTATTAGATTCACATTCAAAAGTACTTTAGTGTGAATATTCTTTTGTGCCACATAATAATATATTAGGGAAGCAACTGTTAGTAAAAACTATATTAAAAAATACGCCCTACATTTCAAAATGAAGGGAGTACCATAGTATTTTTCTTAGTGTTTTTACTACTCGCTCACATTAAATTCATTGTTTTCACCTAGGCCTACCAGGCTACCACTTGGCCATGATATTTTTGCCCCTCAACACCTGAAGTTAAACAAGCGCTTCTTTTCTCCAGCCAATTCCCTAAAAATGCTAAACCTCTTTCTCTCTCCAATATGATCACAAAACGAGCCATTTTATTAAGCCATCTTACAAAAGACTGTAGTTTTAGGTGGTCAAACATATATTAAGTAGAAGATTAAAAACCTACTCTCTCCGTCCCAAAAAGAGTAACCTAAGAGAGCATGTGACCCCTTCTAGTACAACGAATCTGGACAAAAGGTTTGCCAGACTCCTAGTACATCCCCTCTTAGGTTGGTTTTTTAGGACAGAGGGAGTACGTCGAAGGAGGGCAATGCCCGATAGATCAGAGTCCGGTGAACATAGTGTTCGGTGATGGGGTTTATGGCTGCGATCCTATTGTTTCCCCGCTTAAAAACACAAACAACTCTTTTATTTTCCTAGGTTTGGATCTCCTGTAGGATATCAACCCTATTCTTGGTATTTGTATAGATCGGGTGGTGATTGTATACGTCCAAATGCCTTTCTTGGTAAATCTGAGAGTTTGACTATGATATTTTCTAACCACCCATTTTGGAGAACCCCCGATCCATTATGTAATACTAATGAGGACAAATCTAAGGCTTTGTTCGTTGCCCCTGGTTCCCAACTCACCCTTCTCGTTTTCCGCGCGCATGTTTTTCAAACTGCTAAATACTGTGTTTTTTTAAAAAAAAGTTTATATACGAAAGTTGCTTAAAAAAATATATTGATCCATTTTTTAAAAAAATCTAATACTTAATTAATTATATGCTAATAAACCGCTCCGTTTTTCGTGCGGGGGACATGGGTTCCCAACCTAGGCTGCCGAACAGAACCTAAGGGTATTACACAAGTAATCATGACTGACTAAACTATACTCTCTCCGTCCCTAAATATAAGAGATTTTGGTGGAATATGACGTATCCTAGTACAATAAATCTGAATAGAAGCCTGACCAGATTCGTTATACTAGGATGTGTCACATCCCACCAAAATCCCTTATATTTAGGGATGGAGGGAGTAGTTGTCGCTCTATCTTGTCAGACCGTCTATCTTGCCATCTAAAGCCAATTTTTGGAAAGATGATACATCTAAATCTAGAAAATTAACTTAATAGATTACACTTGCACTAATGATCCTCTTGACATTAGGCTGATATGGCACTATACATTATTTTACTTTCCGCATTAGACAACCTAGAAGTTGTGCACATATTTTTGGTAATTGGTTGAATGATTTTGAATCTAAATTCAAAAGATAAACTTGGGAGGGCGTACTGGTAATTTGTTGGGCTTCATGGCTTAGTAGAAATGACGTAGTTTTTAACGGGTACAATCATATTTTTTTCTTGCAGGTAATATTCAAAGCAATTTAGCTTCATGGCTTAGTAGAAATGACGTAGTTTTTAGTGGGTGCAATCATATATTTTTCTTGAAGGTAATATTCAAAGCAATTTATTGGGCAAGGTTTTGGTTTTAGCTTCATATAAAAGTTGAAGGAGAGGAAGTTTACGTCAATGGCAAGTTTCTGGAGAAGTGAGTTATAGAATTCTTTTCTACCTTTGGATGGAATTTTTCGAAGAATTGATTGCTAGCCTTTATTACCCTTTAATCGGTTGTTAAACTTTTATTCGTGTATTCCTATATAATGGGAGGAGTCTCATATACTCGTGACTATGTTTTTGGCTATGTACACCCTCACAAAGTGTAGAGACCAAATTTAATATGATCCATTATCTAAAAAAAATTGGACATGCATGCAAGCCTAGCCGTATCTTACAAGAGAATACAAGCTGAACCCACGTTGGCCAGCAGCTGCGTCTCACGCACGATGGCCATTTCTCTAAACACGAATCATGCGTTACGTACGATCGATCGATATGAGTGCGAGCTTACACGACCATGCACACACAATTTGATCAATATTTCCTTTTAAAAACTCGTCTGCCAGGGATTATATATAAATGCACACTAGCTAGCTCTGCAGTTCGAGGCACCCCCTATATATACCTAAGCTATCCAGCTCTAGCTACTTCGCGATTTACAGCTAATTAACGAGCAAACTAGCTATAGCCATCCATCGATCGATCAGGGACACCACTGATTAAGCCATGGCAAAGCTTGCCCTGTGCTTCTGCGTCGTCCTCGTCCTCGTCCTCGTCGTCGCTTCCTCGCCGGCGCCGCTCTCCGACGATCGCCGCGCCGCCGCCGGCCTGCTCGGCCGCCGCGGCCTGCAGGACGCCATTGTCGTCGACGGCAGCCCGACGGCGGCGGCCACCGCCACCACCACCACGACGACGGCGTGGCCCCGGCCGGACACGCCCCCGGATAACTGGTACGACGGGACGAAGAGGCTCAGCCCTGGTGGCCCTAATCCACAGCACCACTGATGAACACATCCATCCACGCGTGAATTTTGTTGACAGTGATCATATATATATATATATCACCACTGTCAATTAATTACGATCAACCACACCGTTCTCTCCACATGATTTTGCATCGCTAATTTTAATTTTGTAGCTGGCCGGCACCGCTCGAAGTGCCGGACCTGATCGTTTAATTTCTCGATCGATGTGTGTGTGT
Source organism: Oryza meridionalis (assembly GCA_000338895.3). Taxonomy (NCBI): domain Eukaryota; kingdom Viridiplantae; phylum Streptophyta; class Magnoliopsida; order Poales; family Poaceae; genus Oryza; species Oryza meridionalis. The sequence continues at coordinate 20,786,462 of CM002529.2, read as the reverse complement.
GTCCGAGTCAATAAACCTACTATAGGCTGATCGATATTTCTGCAGACAGGGACTAAATATGGGCGTCCCAAGAGTAACAGATGTTGATTTAGCACTTGATAGAAGTGTGATCCACTGAAAGGAATAAACGAGATCTATGTATGATCAGTTCGAACTGATCAGTAATTTTTCCTCAATGTTCGTGAATTATGTTTTCTTTTTTATATGGAAATAATTTGGCCGCGTGCATTCACTACTGGTGGAGAAACCATCTTTCGTCGGTCGGCCGAATTCCACGATAGTCCCGGTTGCAACAAAAACCTTAGTCCCGGTTAAAAAGGATAACGGGCATATTTGATCTTTAGTCCCGGTTGGTAACACCTAGTCCCGGTTCAAATGCTGTCAGGGCTTGTCAGGCCCTCCCGGGATCTTTAGTCCCGGTTGGTGCCGGTGATCTTTAGTGCCGGTTGGTAACACCAACCGGAACTAAAGTCCCACCCCTTTATATATGTCTTCTTCCTTCTCCAGCCCGAGCAAACTTCAAAATTTCTTCAAAAAAGAGGGGAGGTCATGCCAAAATTTATAGTGAATTTACTTTGGTGATTATGTACAAATCGGAGGTGCCTAAAAGGTTAGCAACTTCATCCGCCAATGTTTTTTTTTGGTCATATTACATTTGGAGCTATGTTTTGCACACTTTTTTGTCTCCAAAATTTTGTTGTAAGTTGATGAGAGAGAAAATTTGTGTGGGAAAAGAAAGAATATATAGAAATTTTGTTTATTTGCTAAATAAGGTTTTATAAAATAGTTGAGTAGGAAAATATAGTGAAAGTTAATCTTAAATAAAAGAAAACAAACTAAATTGAAAATTAAAAGAATTTAAAACTTAAAAAATAATAAATAAGAATTATTTGGTGGAATATTTTATAATTTTTGTATGAATAATGATATGTCATTATTGTATGACTGTTGAAAGAGTTTGTGATTATTTTATCATTATTGTATGACTGTTATTATTGTATGAATGATTATTTGTGTACGATTTTTTTTTCATTTCATGTAGATGGATCGGCAATGGATGTACCCTGACCGGCGGTCCAAAGAGTTTATTAACGGCGTGCATTATATTTTGAGAGTGGCCGAAGCTAACAAGTAGAAGGGTTTTATTTATTGTCCATGCAATAAGTGTAAGAATCAGAAGGAGTATTCTGCATCTAGGACTATTCATTTCCACTTGTTTAAGTCGGGGTTCATGCCAAGCTATAATTATTGGACATCCCACGGAGAGCAAGGGGTTGAAATGGAAGAAGATGAAGTGGAAGACGACAATATTGCAGATTTTGCTCAGGACGCTGGATTTGAAGGAAATCAAACGGGCGAGCAGGACATAGATGCTGATTATAACGACGTTGCGGATGATCTTGGTCAGATGTTGCAGGATGCCAAGGAGGACTGCCAAAGTGAAAAGGGGGCCCATAAATTGGACAAGATGTTAGAGGACCACAGAACGTCGTTGTACCCAGGTTGCGAGCAGGGGCACAAAAAGTTGGATACCACTCTGGAGTTCTTGCAATGGAAGGCAAAAAATGGTGTTAGTGACAAGGCATTTGGCGATTTATTGAAACTCGTCAAGAACATTCTTCCGGAGGGAAACAAATTGCCCAAGACAATGTACGAGGCTAAGAAGATAGTCTGCCCTCTAGGACTGGAAGTTCAGAAGATTCACGCATGTCCGAATGATTGTATCCTATATCACGGTGAGGAGTACGAGAACCTAGAAGCATGCCCCGTTTGTAAAGCACTACGATACAAGATTAGACGAGATGATCCAGGTGAGGTTGACGGGCAGCTAACGAAGAAGAGAATTCCTGCTAAGGTGATGTGGTATTTCCCTATAATACCACGGCTAAGGCGTTTGTTCAGGAACAAGGGGAATGCTAGAATGATGCGTTGGCACGCTGAAGAATGTCAACAGGACGGGATGCTGAGACACCCCGCAGATGGTTCGCAGTGGCGAAACATCGACAGAAAATTTAAAGACTTTGGAAAGGACGCACGAAACATACGGTTTGGTTTAAGTACGGATGGCATGAATCCTTTTGGAGAGATGAGCAGCGGCCATAGCACTTGGCCCGTTACGATGTGTATCTACAACCTCCCCCCTTGGCTATGCATGAAGAGGAAGTACATAATGATGCCGATTATTATTCAAGGCCCCAAGCAATCTGGTAACGACATCGATGTGTTCCTAAGACCACTGGTCGAAGATCTTAAACTGTTGTGGAAGAAGGAAGGTGTCCCCGTGTGGGACGAAGACAAACAGGAGGAGTTTAACCTACGAGCGCTACTGTTCGTAACCATCAACGATTGGCCTGCACTTAGCAACCTATCTGGGCAGTCCAACAAGGGGTACAAGGCTTGCACTCACTGTATGGATGAAACAGAAAGTACGTATCTTAAGCACTGTAGGAAGGTTGTGTACATGGGTCATCGTCGATTCCTTGCAGCAAACCACCCGGTACGGAAGAAAGGCAAGCACTTTGAACATACGGCGGACCACCGTACGAAACCTAAACATCGCAGCGGGAAAACAGTGTTTGCTATGGTTAAAGATCTTAAAGTAGTGTTTGGAAAGGGGTCTGGCAGCCAGCCTATAGAGAGCGAAGATGGTCACGCGGCGATGTGGAAAAAAAACTCCATATTTTGGGAATTACCCTATTGGGAATTCTTGGACGTCCGCCACGCAATCGACGTGATGCACCTCAATAAGAACCTTTGCGTAAACCTTCTTGGCTTCCTAGATGTATATGGAAAGTCGAAAGATACACTGGAAGCACGTAATGATCTGAAGCATATGGAACAACGTGGCGACCTTCACCCGGAACCACAGGAGAAAGGCAGCCATTACTTGAGTCCAGCCAGCTACACTCTTAGCAAGGCAGAGAAGGAAAGTATGTTTCAATGCTTAGAGAGCATCAAGGTACCGTCTGGATACTCCACGAATATAAAGCGAATAATAAGCATGAAGGAGAAGAAGTTCACAAACCTAAAGTCTCATGACTGTCACGTGTTGATGACACAGCTGCTACCAGTTATAATAAGGGGTATCCTCCCAGACAATGTCCGGGCAACAATAACAAGGCTATGTTCTTTCATGAACGCAATTTTGCAGAAGGTCATCGATCCGGATAGGTTAGAAGCCCTTCAGAATGATGTGGTGCAATGTCTTGTCAGCTTTGAGTTGATATTTCCTCCTTCATTTTTCAATATAATGACGTATCTGCTTTGTCACCTAGTGAAAGAGATCGGTATTCTCGGGCCCGTGTTCCTACACAACATGTTTCCTTTCGAGAGGTACATGGGCGTTCTGAAGAAGTATGTTCGTAACTGTGCTCGTCCAGAGGCAAGCATCGCCAAGGGGTATGGAACAGAGGAGGTCATTGAATTCTGCGTAGAATTTATTGAAGACCTTCGCCCAATCGGGGTACCTGAATCACGCCATGAAGGGAGACTACGGGGAAAGGGGACTCTCGGAAGGAAAGCAATAATGACGGTAGACAACAATTTATTCCGTAAAGCCCATTTCACGGTTTTACAACAATCTTCATTGGTGGCTCCTTACATCGAGGAGCACTTGGCTCTAGTTCGCGGCAGAAACATCGGTAAGTCCGATGCATGGATTACACGGCATCACATTGATACTTTCCCCGCATGGCTGCGACAACATCTCATGGGTAATGAGACGATTAACCAACAACTGGCCTTCCTGGCGAGGGGTCCATCTGGTTCGATTCCGACATTCCAGGGATATGAGATCAATGGGTACACATTCTATACAAGAGCCCAAGACATGAAGAGCACGAACCAGAACAGTGCTATTCGTATCGATGCCATGGGACACGATGGTAGAACTGGCACGTATTACGGTGCCATCGAGGAGATATGGGAACTTGACTATGGACCCCTCAAGGTCCCTCTGTTCCGGTGCCAATGGGTTAGGTTGACTGGTGGAGGCGTAACGATTGATGACAGTGGGATGACAACGGTTGACCTTAACAAGGTTGGATACTCGGACGAACCTTTTGTCCTTGCCAATGATGTAACGCAAGTTTTTTACGTGAAGGACATGTCTAGCAAAGGAAAGTAGGGCAAAGGGCCTGACGAGCCGAAGCGCCACGTGGTTCTCCCAAGCAAAAGAAAAATCGTCGGAGTAGAGGACAAGACTAACGAGGATTACGATCAGTTTGATGGGTAACCCCCTTTCACGGCGACGGTTGACCCTAGCATGCTCCTATCAAACGAAGACACCCCTTACTCACGTAGCGATCACAAGGAAGGAACAATAGCGAGGAGAAAGTACGTGCGGACAACCGTCACCGCCGATCTATTGCCGTAATTGTTGTAAACTATTTTGCATGTATTGAATATGCTAGTTATATATGATTAATTACAATTTTTAACAATTTAATATCATGCATATACTAATTATATACGATTATTAGAATTTTTAAAAGTTTTAAAACATGCATGTGGGATTTACATATGTTAGTTACAATTTTTAACAATTTAATATCATGCATATGCTAATTATATATGATTATTAGAATTTTTAAATGTTTTAAATCATGCATGTGGGATTTACATATGTTGATTAGAATTTTTAATGCATTATTTACTATTTTAGAAACATAAATGCAACGAAATTCAATATTCAGTTCTATTAACTTTAGTCCCGGTTCTTAACCCTAACCGGGTTTAAAAAAGAATTTGGAAATAGCGGGAAAATATCTTTACTCCCGGTTGGCGAGAAGAACCGGGAGTAAAGAAGATATCTTTACTCCCGGTTCTTCTCGCCAACCGGGAGTAAAGATCCGGGGGTATATATATTCCCGGTGTGCCCTCTTCTTCTCCACCAACACTTAGACGTTTTTCCATCGAGATCGAGCATCGGCTTCTCCTTCGCCGCCACTGCCTAGGGCAACCCCGCGCCGACGCCGCCGTCGTCTCTCACCATCGCCTGGCGGTCATCGCCGCCTCTGCCGCAGACGCCGCCACCGCGTCTCTTGGGTGAGAGCCCCCGCCCTCTCTCTCTGTCTCTCTCTCTCGATGTAGCTCTCTGTCTCTCTCTCTTTCACCGACGAACGCCGACGACGCCGACGCTGACGTACGCCGCCGGGCCGCTACGTTACGCCGCCACCGCGGCACGCCGCCGCCGCGCCCCCACGCCACCGGGCCCCCATGCCGCCGCCGTGGCCCGCCGCCGCCGGGCCCCCACGCCGCCGGACCGCACCCCTACCGCCGCGAGACAACGCCGCCGCTGCCACACCGCCGCCGCGCCCCCACGCTGCCACGCCCCCACGCCGCCGGGCCGGCCCACGGCGCCGGACCGCGCCCCCACCGCCGCGAGACGCCGCCACCGCGAGACGATGCCGCCACCGCCACGCCGCCGGGCCGGCCCATGGCGCCGGGCCACGCCCCCACCGCCGCGAGACGCCGCCGCCACGAACGAACGCTTAACGAACGTGACCAAACACGAACGAACGCTTAACGAATGCGAACGAACATGAACGAACGCGAACGAAACATTAAAGAAACGTGAACGAACGCGAACGAAATGTGAACGAACGCGAACGAACGTGACTGAAACGTGAACGAACGTGAGTGTTAGTGAACGAACGCGAACGAAGGTAAACGAACGCTTAACGAATGTGAACAAAACGTTAAAGAAACGTGAACGAACGTGAACGAACGCGAACGAACGTGACTGAAACGTGAACGAACGTGAGTGTTAGTGAACGAAAGCGAACGAGCGTGAATGAAACGCGAACGAACGTGATTGAAACGTTAACGAACGTGAATGCACTTGAACTAAAAGTGTGAGAACGAACGCGAGCGAAATGTGTACGAACGAGATAATTAAACTATTGTTGAACTTAGCATATATATATGATTATATATACTTGAAAACGTGAAATACATTATATGTTCCTTTGCATTTAGAGTAATACATTTTTTTGCATGTTGCAGAGAAGACGTCGTCGTCGTCCCTCAAGCCGAAGTGGTAGCTAGCCCTCGAAGGAATTCGTGCAGGCAAGTGATGTAAAGATGTGATTGTTAGAGATATAATATAAGAAGTGGTAGCTAGCCCTCGAAGTTCTGGTACTATGCTCACGGTGGAACGCTCAACCCAGTTGATGGCTCCTTGGTCTTCAGCAATCAGATACGCGAGGCTGCGAATCGACTAACGGACGCAGTGGAAGCCTCTTCTCAGGGCACGTTCCGACCCGACAGAGAGAAGGACGAGCTGTCACTCGCCCTACAGACTCCCGAGCATCCAGGACGAACACGAGGGAAAGGCGTGATTCCCTGGAAGATGGGATTCAAGGAGAACATCCACACGTACAGGAGTCGGATGAGGAGCAACAGAGATACCGAGGCGAAGATTGCAGATCTTGAGTACAGGGTATCGAGCTACGAGCTCAGCATGCAAGAGGAGGTGGCCCGGAAGGTCGATGAACGCATGGCAGCACATCGGTCACACGATCCCCAGCCGTACATACCTCCTCCAATGGTCAGCCCATCAGGCAATCGTAGCAGCTGCGCCTCAACGGGGCAGGTAGTATCACATAGCATGGACGCCATGCAAACCCAGGACGAAACCACCTGCCCCGTTGATGAGATCACGCATCGGACACCATGTGAGCTGCATATTCCCTTCAAGAACTTATCAATCAAGGTATGCTCGATGTAATATATGATTTTTGACTCGTACGTTCCGCAAGTTGCTGCTTAGGTTGATTACTAATAGATAACCTCTCATCACGTGAAGGTGGCGTCGGGAATGGCCATCCCAACGGACATTTCAGGGATTTACCACTGCAGGCCGATTCCAGCAGGATACTCGAGGGTCGAAGTTGAGCTGGTGGAAGCCGTGTACGAGGACCTCGAGTTGGACTACCCAGGAGGAGACGGTGAGACGCATCTACGAGACACAAGCCACGCCATTATACTATGGTGCAAGCGGTACATCATCCTCCCTGGGAGACAAGCGGCGTCTCGTGCACCATCTCCTCCGGCTCCGCCATCTCCTCCTGCACCATCACCTCCGGCTCCTCCGCCACCTCCTCCTGCACCATCTCCTCTGGCTCCTCCGCCTCCTCCGCCTCCTCCTGCACCATCTCCTTCGGCTCCTCTGCCACCTCCTCCTGCACCATCTCCTCCGGCTCCTCCGCCTCCTCCGCCTCCTCCTCCACCGTGTCCGCCTGCACCTCCCAAGACAAGGTCTCGCCAAGCTCCACCTCCTGCCAGCACAAGGGCAACAAAGAAGGCCAAAGTTGACACCATCAAAAACAAGGAGCCACCGTACGGTTGCAGTCAAGAGGAGCTTGACGCTTATGTGGCAGGAGAAGTGAAGAGGCAACTCAACCCTCGGAGTCCTGAAAAGAAGATACCTATTGACCCGAGCGTGAAGAATTTCTTCAAGGGAATGTCCACCGCAAACAAGGAGGCCCTAAAGCTATCGGACTATGACCGAACACTTAGGAAAGCCTATTACAGGAAGTCCAAACCAGTTCCTCAGCTTGGAGAACAACCACACCAAGTGATCGAGCCGTTGGTGACCGGCGAAGACTTTGGCATAACGGATTTCATTTCGGACATCGGTCTAACCATGGCTCAGTTGGTTGGAGGCGCACCAATCCCGAAGGCGGAAGTGGCATACAAGTTTGAACTCGGTAAACCGCTTGTCAGGCCTGAGCAGCTGCAGTCCCTACCGACACAAATGTACAAATTCCATGAACGGTACATGGAAATGAGCGCCAATGGTAGAGAGATGTTCGGAGCGAGGATCAGAAACCCCGACTTCTTGCAAGGAGAAGATGTTCTATAGATCCATTTCAAGGATGTCTTCGATCTGTACCATCGGGACGCCCTCGACGTCTCTCTTCTGAGCGCATGGATTTTGTAAGTATCTTTGAGTTCGATTTGTTTCGTTCAATAATTAGCTCCTGGCATATATGTAAGCAATAATAATTTCCTTTCATTGTTGTAGAATGGAGATTCAAAGGGCCCGACGGCAGGGGGTTTACGATACTGGGTTCATCAACCCTCGGAAAATCAACACCGAAATGCTCGACAAGTATGAGAAAGACACAGAGGACAATCTCGTCCATCTCCTAGCGCAGCAGCATTTCAAGACGTTCATACTATTGCCGTACAACACAGAGTGAGTTTTTATTGTCGTTCGAACAAATTTCATTCCCATACATATAACATGTACATTCTGATATTTATCTCATCTCACGCATATTCCAGATTCCACTGGGTCCTGTTCTTTTTCGACTTGGACGCATGCAGAGTCACTGTGTATGACTCAATGAATAAAGAGGAGAAGGTTTTTGACAAGGTCTTCCAACTGATAGACAGGTAATATAATGCCATCTATTCCAAAGTCGCGGGACTCTGTTGCTATTATGTTGATCTCGGGTAATATTTAATTAATCATAGCTTGCAACTGCACATGTAGGGCTTGGGATCGGTTCTGTCAATTGGTCCGCGGGACTTGGAAAGAAAAACTTGAACGGAGGTTTCATTTTCCAGTGAGTACATGCATGATCCAAAATTATATTGAATTGAATCTCTAGTTACAGTTAATATAAAGAGTATATTAAATCTCTCATCGTTTCTCATGTAGTATGCAAAGCAGGACAAGGGAACTAAGTTATGCGGCTACTACGTATGCGAGTATGCCCACTACCTATCAAACCAAATATACACCACACGAGAGCTCGATGTACGTATACATAAACCATTCAAAATTTCATTGCGTATCGATTTGTTAAGTTGTTTATTAATTTCATATATTGATATGTCATTATTTTTCGAATGATAGCGTATTCACATGAGGGAAAAACTCCCACACAAGGATTTTATCACGGCTGTTCAAGAACAACTGATGGGGTTCATCAACGAAGAAGTCCTTAATCCTGATGGTGAATTCTACTACGACGGATCGACAATTCGTAACGTCGGTCCTTCCTCTTCTGACGTAACGCAGGCGTCGAAGTCGTAGCTATAGCTAGCGAGCAAATGAATTGTACTATACATGCATGTATATATATATATATATATTTATATATGTATGTACATTTACTTTAGTGTTAATATATATTTTGGTAACATATATGTACATAAAATGTTAAGTGCTTTAAATTATAAATATGTGTGTAATATATGTATTTATACATATATACATACGTGTATATATATATATATATGTATTCTATATACATGCATAATATATATATATATATTACAATGCATATATATGTATTGTAATATATATATATATATATATATATATACATATAATCAACCATGCAGCAAACAGGGCCATGCAAATAAAAAAAATGGTACTCTTTAGTCCCGGTTCGTGTTACCAACCGGGACTAAAGATCGATCTTTAGTCCCGGTTATTTCACCCGGGACTAAGCGATCTTTAGTCCTGGATTCGTAGTCCCGGTTAGACAACCGGGACTAAAGGGGGGTTACGAACCGGGACTACAAACGATTTCTCCACCAGTGCACTTTATGATCGATGCAGAGGCGGGCGCTGCCCATTATCTACAAAAATATGGAAATAGTTAAATCCTATACACACAACAAGATGCATTCAGCCTCAATATGTGATGACATGCACTGAAACTTTTAGTTATTCATGTTTGTGATGACATGCAATAAATTTTATGCCAATCAGCCTAATTAATGAGTCTTCTTGCAATTGAATTTTGATATGTGCCGTGTTGGACGTACTCTTAATTTGGAGATCTGAGTTGAGTGGTAATTATAATAGTCAAATATAGTTTTTTGTTTGTAGTCGCTATAGCTTACATGTTCTTGGAGTTCCTTTTTAAACGAGAAAGTGGAATGTTTGTTTGATCAATAGGACCACCAAGGATATGAAATTATGCATGCTTTTTAACTTTTAATCGTCTTATGATCCGGGAAAGAAAAAGCACCTCTGTCCTCTCACTGGTGGAGAAATCGTTTGTAGTGCCGGTTTGTAACCCCCCTTTAGTCCCGGTTGTCCAACCGGGACTACGAATCCGGGACTAAAGATAGCGATCTTTAGTCCCGGGTGAAATAACCGGGACTAAAGATCGATCTTTAGTCCCGGTTGGTAACACGAACCGGGACTAAAGATCGGTCAGCCTTTAGTCCTGGTTGGTGTTACCAACCGGGACTAAAGATCCATGTACCTTTTTTTTTATTTGCATTGCCCTGTTTGCTGCATGGTTGATTATATATATATATATATATATATATATATATATATATATATATATATATATATATATATATATATATATATATATATATATATATATGCATTGCAATATATATATTATGGTTGTATATAGAATACATATATATGTATATGCGTATGTATATATATGTATAAATACATATATTACACACATATTTATAATTTAAAGCACTTAACATTTTATGTACATATATGTTACCAAAATATATATTACCACTAAAGTAAATGTACGTACATATGTAAATATGTATGTACATGCATGTATAGTACAATTCATTTGCTCGCTAGCTGTAGCTACGACTTCGACGCCTACGTTACGTCAGAAGAGGAAGGACCGACGTTACGAATTGTCGATCCGTCATAGTAGAATTCACCATGGGGATTAAGGACTTCTTCGTTGATGAACCCCATCAGTTGTTCTTGAACAGCCGTGATAAAATCCTTGTGTGGGAGTTTTTCCCTCATGTGAATACGCTATCATTCGGAAAATAATGACATATCAATATATGAAATTAATAAACAACTTAACAAATCGATACGCAATGAAATTTTGAACGGTTTATGTATACGTACATCGAGCTCTCGTTTGGTGTATATTTGGTTTGATAGGCAGTGGGCATACTCGCATACGTAGTAGCCGCACAAGTTAGTTCCCTTGTCCTGCTTTGCGCACTACATGAGAAACGATGAGAGATTTAATATACTCTTTATATTAACTGTAACTAGAGATTCAATTCAATATAATTTTGGATCATGCATGTACTCACTGGAAAATGAAACCTCCGTCCAAGTTTTTCTTTCCAAGTCCCGCGGACCAATTGACGGAACCGATCCCAAGCCCTACATGTGCAGTTGCAAGCTATGATTAATTAAATATTACCCGAGATCAACATAATATCAACAGAGTCCCGCGACTGTGGAATAGATGGCATTATATTACCTGTCTATCATTTGGAAGACCTTGTCAAAAACCTTCTCCTCTTTATTCATTGAGTCGTACACAGTGACTCTGCCTGCCTCCAAGTCAAAAAAGAACAGGACCCAGTGGAATCTGGAATATGCGTGAGATGAGATAAATATCAGAATGCACATGTTATATGTATGGGAATGAAATTTGTTCGAACGACAATAAAAACTCACTCTGTGTTGTACGGCAATAGTATGAATGTCTTGAAATGCTGCTGTGTTAGGAGATGGACGAGATTGTCCTCTGTGTCTTTCTCGTAGTTGTCGAGCATTTCGGTGTTGATTTTGCGAGGGTCGATGAACCCAGTATTGTAAACCCCCCGCCGCCGGGCCCTTTGAATCTCCATTCTACAACAATGAAAGGAAATTATTATTGCTTACATATATGCCAGGAGCTAATTATTGAACGAAACAAATCGAACTCAAAGATACTTACAAAATCCATGCGCTCAGAAGAGAGACGTCGAGGGCGTCCCGATGGTACAGATCGAAGACATCCTTGAAATTGATCCATAGAACATCTTCTCCTTGCAAGAAGTCGGGGTTTCTGATCCTCGCTCCGAACATCTCTCTACCATTGGCGCTCATTTCCATGTACCGTTCATGGAATTTGTACATTTGTGTCGGTAGGGACTGCAGCTGCTCGGGCCTGACAAGCGGTTTACCGAGTTCAAACTTGTATGCCACTTCCGCCTTCGGGATTGGTGCGCCTCCAACCAACTGAGCCATGGTTAGACCGGTGTCTGAAATGAAATCCGTTATGCCAAAGTCTTCGCCGGTCACCAACGGCTCGACCACTTGGTGTGGTTGTTCTCCAAGCTGAGGACCTGGTTTGGACTTCTTGTAATAGGCTTTCCTGAGTGTTCGGTCATAGTCCGATAGCTTCAAGGCCTCCTTGTTTGCGGTGGACATTCCCTTGAAGAAATTCTTCACGCTCGGGTCAATAGGTATCTTCTTTTCAGGACTCCGAGGCTTGAGTTGCCTCTTCACTTCTCCTGCCACGTAAGCATTAAGCTCCTCTTGACTGCAATCGTACGGCGGCTCCTTGTTTTTGGTGGTCTCAACTTTGGCCTTCTTCGTTGCCCTTGTGCTGGCAGGAGGTGGAGCTTGGCGAGACCTTGTCTTGGGAGGTGCAGGCGGACACGGTGGAGGAGGAGGCGGAGGAGCCGGAGGAGATGGTGCAGGAGGAGGTGGCGAAGGAGCCGGAGGAGATGGTGCAGGAGGAGGCGGAGGAGCCGGAGGAGATGGTGCACGAGACGCCGCTTGTCGCCCAGGGAGGATGATGTACCGCTTGCGCCATAGTATAATGGCGTGGCTTGTGTCTCGTAGATGCGTCTCACCGTCTCCTCCGGGGTAGTCCAACTCGAGGTCCTCGTACACAGCTTCCACCAGCTCAACTTCGACCCTCGAGTATCCTGCTGGAATCGGCCTGCAGTGGTAAGTCCCTGATATGTCTGTTGGGATGGCCATTCCTGACGCCACCTTCACGTGAGGAGAGGTTATCTATTAGTAATCAACCTAAGCAGCAAATTGCGGAACGTACGAGTCAAAAATCATGTATTATATCGAGCATACCTTGATTGATAAGTTCTTGAAGGGAATATGCAGCTCACATGGTGTCCGATGCGTGATCTCATCAACGGGGCAGGTGGTTTCGTCCCGGGTTTGCATAGCGTCCATGCTATGTGATACTACCTGCCCCGTTGAGGCGCAGCTGCTACGATTGCCTGATGGGCTAACCACTGGAGGAGGTATGTACGGCTGGGGATCGTGTGACCGATGTGCTGCCATGCGTTCATCCACCTTCCGGGCCACCTCCTCTTGCATGCTGAGCTCGTAGCTCGATATCCTGTACTCGAGATCTGCAATCTTCGCCTCGGTATCTCTCTTGCTCCTCATCCGACTCCTGTACGTGTGGATGTCATCCTTGAATCCAATCTTCCAAGGAATCACCCCTTTCCCTCGTGTTCGTCCTGGATGCTCTGGAGTCTGCAGGGCGAGTGACAGCTCGTCCTTCTCTCTGTCGGGTCGGAACGTGCCCTGAGAAGAGGCTTCCACTGCGTCCGTTAGTCGACTCGCAGCCTCGCGTATCTGATCGCTGAAGACCAAGGAGCCATCACCTGGGTTGAGCGTTCCACCATGAGCATAGAACCAGAACTTCGATCGATCAGGCCATTTAGCGGTGGCCGGTTCGATACCCCTCTCAAGCAAGCTTGCCTCCATCTCCTCCCACTTCGGCATCGCGACGCTATAGCCGCCTGACCCCAAGTGGTGATGGTACTTCTTCTTGGCGGCATTTTCTTTGTTTCTTTCCATCATCGCCTGCCCTTGTTGACCTGTCTTGTAAGCAACGAACTCCTCCCAGTGATCCCTTAGCTTCGGGAATACGTCGAAGTTCGGTGTCTGCCCCTTCAGGATGTATTTCCGGTATAGGTCTCCCTTGAAGGTCTGGAACTGTTCTGCCATTTTCTTAAGAGTCCAGTGTTTCACTATGTTCTCTGTACCCGCAGGGAGCGTGAACGTCTCGAGCATTGTGGTCCACGGCATCTCTTTCTCTGATTCCGGGACAAAGCTGTCATTATCCCCGCGTGCCCTTGTTCTGCGCCAGTACACCATGCTGACAGGCACGTTATCCCTCACAACCCAACCACTGTGGCGTACAAAATTCTTGGCTGCTTCCGCCGGGGCAGTAGGTCGGCCGTCTGCGTCCACCTCAGTTATGATGTGCCGACCCTCTATCTTCTTCGCGGCACCTCGTTGTCCGCGTGCCCTCTTCTGTCCAACGGAGGGATGACTTCCACTAGCCTCCTCCTCATCGTTCCCCTCCGCAACCCTCTCCACGTTCCCCTCCACGTTCAAGTACTGGTTTGGATCCTCGTTCCCCTCTTCTTCGTTCCAGTACTGGCTACTTCCCTCTGCAATTGTATCATACAATATCTGTTCCTCGTCGCGATCAGCCATCTGTGCATTACAATAATATATGTTAGGTCTGTAGGATGTATTTGCTAACCGTAATATTAAAACTCTAATAATCTTATATTAAATCTCGAATAATCTCATATTAAATCGCTACTAATCTTATATTAAAATTGTAATAATCATATATATATGCTAAGTATAACAATCTCCTCACTAACTCGTATATTAAACCTCTAATAATTTTATATCAAATCTCTAACTATCTGTAACACTCAAATATGCTAAGTCTAAGTGTCGTGTATTTGTACGGTAGATAATCATATATGCTAAGTCTAATTAAGTTTCGTATATTACATCTGTAATAATCTTATATTAAATCTCTAACAATCAAATATGTTTCGAATATTAAAACTCTAATAATCTTATATTAAATCTCTAACACTCACATATGCTAAGAATAATTAAGTTTCATATATTAAACCTCTAATAATTTTATATTAAAACTCTAACTATCTCTAACACTCAAATATGCTAAGTCTAATAATCTAATAATCTCTAACACTCACATATGCTAACTCTAATAATCTAATAATCTTATATTAGAATTCTAACAATCTTATATTATATCTCAAACAATCACATCTTTACATCACTTGCCTGCGCGAATTCCTTCGAGGGCTAGCTACCACTTCGGCTTGACGGACGACGACGACGACGTCTTCTCTGCAACATCCAAAAAAAATGTATTAGTCTAATCGCAAAGGAACATATAATGTATTGTTTAACTTTGTAGTTAAACAATCTTTTCATTGAAGATCTTTTAGATGTCCAAATGTTTGTTACAAAAATACAACACTATAGAATTTTGTGAAATTAATTTGATTTTGTAATTCAATTCTCTGGTACATAAAACATTCTCTGGTACTATTTCATTTTGCTTTATAGGAGAACATAAGTTGGTGGATCTGTAGAAACTGAGTTTGCTCCAAAATGAGTTGAAATGAATTTTGTATGCATTTTATAAGTTTGTGCATGCTTTATGTGTGATTTAACTTGGATAAATTTTAGAAGCTAAATTTGTACTGTGAGTGCAAGTTTTTATTACATAACATCAAAGTTCCCAACTTGGTGAATTCACAGAAATTTGAATCATCTTAAAATGAGCTATATTTAATTTTATATGGATTTTACAAGTTTTAGTTTGTGTTCTTTTATAATTTCGAGTTCGTTCGCGTTCGTTCGCTCGTTCACGTTCGTTCGTTCGTTCGCTCGCTCGTTCGCGTTCGCTCGTTCGTTCGCGTTCGCTCGTTCGTTCGTTCGTTTGTGGTCCACAGCATCGTGGCGGCGGCGGCGTGGGGGCGCGGCGGTGGCGTGGGGGCGGCGGCGGCGGCGTGGGGGCGGCGGCATCGTGGCGGCGGCGGCGTCGTGGGGGCGCGGCAGCGGCGTGGGGGCGTGGGGGCGGCGGCGGCATCGTGGCGGCGGCGGCGTCGTGGGGGCGCGGCGGCGGCGTGGGGGCGTCGTGGGTCGGAGTTCGTCGGCGTCATCGGCGTGAGAGAGAGAGAGGGCGTCATCGGCGTAAGAGAGAGAGGGCGTCATCGGCGTAAGAGAGAGAAAGGGCGTCATCGGCGTTGTCGGCGTCGTCGGCGTTTCTTGGCGTCGTCGGCGAAACAGAGAGAGAGACGAGGGTACATCGAGAGAGAGAGAGAGGCCGGGGGCTCTCACCCAAGAAACGGTGCGGCGGCGTCTGCGGCGGAGGCGGCGAGGACCGCCAGGCGACGGTGAGAGACGACGGCGGCGTCGGCACGGGTTGCCCTAGGCAGTGGCGGCGAAGGACCGATGCTCGATCTCGATGAAAACGTCTAAGTGTTGGTGGAGAAGACGAGGGCGCACCGGGAATATATATACCCCCGGATCTTTACTCCCGGTTCGTAACACCAACCGGTATTAAAGATGTTATCATTAATCCCGGTTGGTGTTACGAACCGGGAGTAAAGATATCTTTACTCCCGGTTCTTCTCACGAACCGAGAGTAAAGATATTTTCCCGCTATTTCCAAATTTTTTTTATACCCGGTTAGGGTTAAGAACCGGGACTAAAGTTAATAGCACTGAATATTGAATTTCGTTGCATATATGTTTCTAAAATATAAATAATGCATTATAAATTCTAATTAACATGTGTAAATCCAACATGCATGAATTAAAGCTTTTAAAAATTCTAATAATCGTATATAATTAGCATATGCATGATATTAAATTGTTAAAAATTGTAACTAGCATATGTAAATCCCACATGCATAATTTAAACCTTTTAAAAATGCTAATAATCGTATATAATTAATGTGATGCATGTTTTAAATTCTAATTAAATGCTAATAACCTTTTAAATGCTAAACCTTTTAAAAATGCTAATAACCTTTTAAAAATGCTTAATTCTAATTAAATGCTAATAACCTTTTAAATGCTAGTAACCTTTTAAATTCTAATTAAACCTTTTAAAAATGCTAATAATCGTATATAATTAGTGTGATGCATGTTTTAAATTCTAATATATGTTTTAAATGCTAATAACCTTTTAAATTCTAATTAACATGTGTAAATCCCACATGCATGTTTTAAACCTTTTAAAAATGCTAATAATCGTATATAATTAGCATATGCATGATATTAAATTGTTAAAAATTGTAACTAGCATCTGTGAATCCGACATGCATGATTCAAAACTTTTAAAAATTATAATAGTCGTATATAATTAGCATATGCATGATATTAAATTGTTAAAAATTGTAATTAATCATATATAACTAGCATATTCAATACATCCAAAATAGTTTACAACAATTACGGCAACACTTCGGCGGTGACGGTTGTCCGCACGTACTTTCTCCTCACTATTGTTCCTTCCTTGTGATCGCTACGTGAGTAAGGGGTGTCTTCGTTTGATAGGAGGATGCTAGGGTCAACCGTCACCGTGAAAGGGGGTTGCCCATCTAACTGATCGTAATCCTCGTCAGTCTTGTCCTCTACTCCGACGATTTTTCTTTTGCCTGGGAGAACAACATGGCGCTTCGGCTCGTCAGGCCCTTTGCCCTTCTTTCCTTTGCTAGACATGTCCTTCACATAAAAAACTTGCGTTACATCATTGGCAAGGACGAAAGGTTCGTCCGAGTATCCAACCTTGTTAAGGTCAACCGTTGTCATCCCACTGTCATCAGTCGTTACGCCTCCACCAGTCAACCTAACCCATTGGCACCGGAACAGAGGGACCTTGAGAGGTCCATAGTCAAGTTCCCATATCTCCTCGATGGCACCGTAATATGTGCCAGTTGTACCATCGTGTCCCATGGCATCGATACGAACAGCACTGTTCTGGTTCGTGCTCTTCATGTCTTGGGCTCTTGTGTAGAATGTGTACCCATTGATCTCATATCCCTGGAATGTCGCGATCGAGCCAGATGGACCCCTCGCCAGGAAGGCCAGTTGCTGGTTAATCGTCTCGTTACCCATGAGATGTTGTCGCAGCCATGCGGGGAAAGTATCAATGTGATGCCGTGTAATCCATGCATCGGACTTACCGATGTTTCTGGTGCGAACTAGAGCCAAGTGCTCCTCGATGTAAGGAGCCACCAATGAAGATTGTTGTAAAACCGTGAAATGGGCTCTACGGAATAAATTGTTGTCTACCGTCATTATAGCTTTCCTCCCGAGAGTCCCCTTTCCCCGTAGTCTCCCTTCATGGCGTGATTCAGGTACCCCGATTGGGCGAAGGTCTTCAATAAATTCAACGCAGAATTCAATGACCTCCTCTGTTCCATACCCCTTGGCGATGCTTGCCTCTGGACGAGCACGGTTACGAACATACTTCTTCAGAACGCCCATGTACCTCTCGAAAGGAAACATATTGTGTAGGAACACAGGCCCGAGAATACCGATCTCTTTGACAAGGTGACAAAGCAGATGCGTCATTATATTGAAAAATGAAGGTGGAAATATCAACTCAAAGCTGACAAGACATTGCACCACATCATTCTGAAGGGCTTCTAACCTATCCGGATCGATGACCTTCTGCGAAATTGCGTTCATGAAAGAACATAGCTTTGTTATTGTTGCCCGGACATTGTCTGGGAGGATACCCCTTATTATAACTGGTAGCAGCTGTGTCATCAACACGTGACAGTCATGAGACTTTAGGTTTGTGAACTTCTTCTCCTTCGTGCTTATTATTCGCTTTATATTCGTGGAGTATCCAGACGGTACCTTGATGCTCTCCAAGCATTGAAACATACTTTCCTTCTCTGCCTTGCTAAGAGTGTAGCTGGCTGGACTCAAGTAATGGCTGCCTTTCTCCTTTGGTTCCGGGTGAAGGTCGCCGCGTTGTTCCATATGCTTCAGATCATTACGCGCTTCCAGTGTATCTTTCGGCTTTCCATATACACCTAGGAAGCCAAGAAGGTTTACGCAAAGGTTCTTAGCGAGGTGCATCACGTCGATTGCGTGGCGGACGTCCAAGAATTCCCAATAGGGTAACTCCCAAAATATGGAGTTTTTTTTCCACATCGCCGCATGACCATCTTCGCTCTCTATAGGTTGGCTGCCAGGCCCCTTTCCAAACACTACTTTAAGATCTTTAACCATAGCAAACACTGCGTTCCCGCTGCGATGTTTAGGCTTCGTACGGTGGTCCGCCGTATGTTCAAAGTGCTTGCCTTTCTTCCGTACCGGGTGGTTTGCTGCAAGGAATCGACGATGACCCATGTACACAACCTTCCTACAGTGCTTAAGATACGTACTTTCTGTTTCATCCATACAGTGAGTGCAAGCCTTGTACCCCTTGTTGGACTGCCCGGATAGGTTGCTAAGTGCAGGCCAATCGTTGATGGTTACGAACAGCAGCGCTCGTAGGTTAAACTCCTCCTGTTTGTCCTCGTCCCACACGGGGACACCTTCCTTCTTCCACAACAGTTTAAAATCTTCGACCAGTGGTCTTAGGAACACATCGATGTCGTTACCAGGTTGCTTGGGGCCTTGAATAATAATCGGCATCATTATGTACTTCCTCTTCATGCATAGCCAAGGGGGGAGGTTGTAGATACACATCGTAACGGGCCAAGTGCTATGGCCGCTGCTCATCTCTCCAAAAGGATTCATGCCATCCGTACTTAAACCAAACCGTATGTTTCGTGCGTCCTTTCCAAAGTCTTTAAATTTTCTGTCGATGTTTCGCCACTGCGAACCATCTGCGGGGTGTCTCAGCATCCCGTCCTGTTGACGTTCTTCAGCGTGCCAACGCATCATTCTTGCATTCGCCTTGTTCCTGAACAAACGCCTTAGCCGTGGTATTATAGGGAAATACCACATCACCTTAGCAGGAATTCTCCTCTTCGTTAGCTGCCCGTCAACCTCACCTGGATCATCTCGTCTAATCTTGTATCGTAGTGCTTTACAAACAGGGCATGCTTCTAGGTTCTCGTACTCCTCACCGTGATATAGGATACAATCATTCGGACATGCGTGAATCTTCTGAACTTCCAGTCCTAGAGGGCAGACTATCTTCTTAGCCTCGTACGTTGTCTCGGGCAATTTGTTTCCCTCCGGAAGAATGTTCTTGACGAGTTTCAATAAATCGCCAAATGCCTTGTCACTAACACCATTTCTTGCCTTCCATTGCAGGAACTCCAGAGTGGTATCCAACTTTTTGTGCCCTTGCTCGCAACCTGGGTACAACGACGTTCTGTGGTCCTCTAACATCTTGTCCAATTTATGGGCCCCCTTTTCACTCTCGCAGTCCTCCTTGGCATCCTGCAACATCTGACCAAGATCATCTGCAACGTCATTATAATCAGCATCTATGTCCTCCTCGCCCGTTTGATTTCCTTCAAATACAGCGTACTGAGCAAAGTCTGGAATATTGTCGTCTTCCACTTCATTTTCTTCCATTTCAACCCCTTGCTCTCCGTGGCATGTCCAACAATTATAGCTTGGCATGAACCCCGACTCAAACAAGTGGAAATGAATAGTCCTGGATGCAGAATACTCCTTCTGATTCTTACACTTATTGCATGGACAACAAATAAAACCCTTCTGCTTGTTAGCTTCGGCCACTCTCAAAAAATAATGCACGCCATCAATAAACTCTTTGGACCGCCGGTCAGCGTACATCCATTGCCGATCCATCTACATGAAATGAAAAAAAAATCGTACACAAATAATCATTCGTACAATAATGACAGTCATACAATAATGGTAAAATAATCACAAACTCTTTCAACAGTCATACAATATCGACATATCATTATTCATACAAAAATTATAAAATATTCCACCAACTAATTCTTATTTATTATTTTTTAAGTTTTAAATTCTTTTCATTTTCAATTTAGTTTGTTTTCTTTTTTTTAAGATTAACTTTCACTATATTTTCCTACTCAACTATTTTATGAAACCTTATTTAGCAAATAAACAAAATTTCTATATATTCTTTCTTTTCCAACACAAATTCTCTCTCATCAACTTACAACAAAATTTTGGAGACAAAAAAGTGTGCGAAACATAGCTTCAAATGTAATATGACCAAAAAAAACATTGGAGGATGAAGTTGCTAACCTTTTAGGCACCTCCGATTTGTATATAATCACCAAAGTAAATTCACTATAAATTTTGGCATGACCTCCCCTCTTTTTTGAAGAAATTTTGAAGCTTGCTCGGGGAGGATGAGGAAGAAGACATATATAAAGGGGTGGGACTTTAGTCCCGGTTGGTGTTGCCAACCGGTACTAAAGATCACCGGGATCTTTAGTCCCGGTTGGCAACACCAACCGGGACTAAAGTTACTATCTTTAGTCCCGGTTGGTAACACCAACCGGGACTAAAGATCCCGGGGGGGCCTGACAAGTCCTGACAGCAGTTGAACCGGGACTAAAGATGATCTTTAGTCCCGGTTGGTGTTACCAACCGGGACTAAAGATCAAATATGCCCGTTACCCTTTTTAACCGGGACTAAAGATGATCTTTAGTCCCGGTTGTTGTTGCAACCGGGACTATCGTGGAATTTGGCCGACCGACGAAAGATGGTTTCTCCACCAGTGTCTTGTTCTTTCCATTCTAAAGAAAATATAAAACAATAGAGTTTGAACACTCTGTGTCATATGCCTCAAACCGGATCAAGTAAGGCATGAGCAATGGAGACCACAAATCAATACTCCATGTATTTCAAAATATATGACACAACTACTTTAATTTCTTAGATATTTCATAATGTAAGACGTGCATACATGCATGCAATTAACTAGCATCTCTTCTCCACTAAATTATTATCTTGAACTCTTTCACTATCAAAATCTCTAATTCT
Source organism: Oryza meridionalis (assembly GCA_000338895.3). Taxonomy (NCBI): domain Eukaryota; kingdom Viridiplantae; phylum Streptophyta; class Magnoliopsida; order Poales; family Poaceae; genus Oryza; species Oryza meridionalis. Next base: position 20,764,927 of record CM002529.2, on the reverse strand, counting down.
ATTGAATGCATGCATTGTATTTCTTAGGACGATTCAAATAATAAGGTGATAGTAATTGTTTCTTGATCTTTGGGTTAAAGATGGTTATGCCTAATTTCAGAGGAGTAGTGATCTCATTGTGTCATGTGGACTAAGACCACACATAAGTTATGGGCTTCCCAATGCTAACTGGTTTGAAGTGGGCCAAGTCAATCAAAGCAAACCGTGGTCCACTGATGAGCCCATTAAACCACTGATACCTGGCGGGATTATCCGCTCAATTTGATGGACTCTCGTGAAGTCGTGAGTCTCCACTCGGTCGTAGTCACCACTCCTCCCCCATCCCTCCACTGAAGTCGTCTTTGTCCCAACCGTTTCCTCCCATTTCCTGACACTGAAGCCTGATCAATCTCCGCCAGCATCGTTTCCTGCCTAATCACCACCAGAGCGCCACCGCCTTTCTCATTCTTGCTGTCCTATTGGTGTCAGAAACGTCTTTTCCCTCATCTTTGCCACTGGATTGGAGCCGGAGCTGGAGCCATCCAGCTCCATTGGATAGACAAGTGAGGCCACCAAGAGGCTCTTCTTGTAGATTGGTGAGGTCACCGAACAGATTTGCTTGTAGATCGGTAATGCCGATGACTAGGTCTGCTCGCAAGCTACTTGTCTTCATGGTGATAGCAACGGTCTTCTCGTTGTTTATGGTGGCACTGCCGCAAAACAGAGGGGAGCAAAAGAAGGAGAAGGGAATATGTTGTGTTGTGTGTGGGTGGGGGGGGGGGGGGGGGGAACAAACCCAACGCGTGGATCCGTGCCTTGGTTCTAGGCTTCCCGAGCTAGCGAGGCGAGGGGAGGTAACCATGACCTTAGCGGGTTACACAATCGACTCTTAGCCCACCTACCGTGGCAAACTTAATGCATGCCATTTTTATTTTGGCCTGTGAAATTAAGGGTGGGGCCTAAAATAAAAAAAAAACATGCGTTTAATATAAGTTAAGGGGCCTGAACCTGTATAAAAATCCTTGTCTCCTATATCTTTTACCTCAATCTTATGTATACCAAGGTACCAACGATCCCTATACCCTACAAATACTGTAGTCGTGATATAGCTTGTGGAAAGATTGCCTAGTAACTCCTGCACCAAGTCACCACACCCTTCACCACTGCAGATGCGGTGCCCTACTCATCCTGCTCATCAAACACAAAGGGAAATTATTTTGCCAAGATATATGATCGTTATTAGCATGTTATGTTAATGGTTATAAATTAAAAAAAGTGATAACATAGATAATTGTGTATTAATAAAATCATCAATATATATGTTTAATTTCAAATGAAAAAAATCAAAATAAAAATAATAAATATGACTATAGAAAGACAATAAGAGTTTATCTATTTTCTCACTTTGTGGTTTACAATTGATTTTCATTTTTTGCATTATGATGGATGACTAATGTTGTAGTATTATAAAATAATGAAGATTTTTTTATATAGGGGGTTGCTATACAATGGGATCCCATCCGAACGGGATGATACCCAATAGGTACCAGATTATGATACCTCGTCGGTCTCAGCTGATACTTATCGGTATTGGTATCAGATCTGATACCCTATTGGTACCAACTGGTACTTGTCAGTATAAGAATGATACCCATTCGATACCGGCTGATACTTGTGCGCACCAGCTAGTACCTTGTCGGTACCAACTTGATACCTTTTGGTACCATACTTGAAATGGAGCGGAATGAATGATTGAGCAGGAGAAGAAGCAATGCAACAATAAGAGTAGAGGATGATCTAACTTAGTGGAGTGTGTAGAAGATGAAATAGATCTCGTCGTTGTCCCACTTCAACTGAAGGATCATGGCGATATTGCTTGCTGTGACTCCTCACACCACTGGATTTCCATGCCTTTATCGTTGCTGCCACCTCAAAGGACCCAATCAGTCACAGAAGCGCTCCTCCTCCTCACAGTTTGCACTCCGGTGGGTGCAGCGGTGTCACTGAGGCTAATAGTGAGAGGCGATTTGAGCAGTGAGAATGGAGACGGACCGAGAAGAGTTGTAGATGAGGAGGCTCACTAGCTAGACCAAGCGCACTGGAGGGGGGAGGGAGCCACAGGGGAGAAGGTGAGCAGGAGGCGGTGTTGGGGTCGAGGGGGTAGGAGAAGAAGCGGAGCGGTGGATTTGGGTGGTGGGTGCCGATGCGTGAGTCGTGATAGGAACAGGGGGCGAGCGACCCTGTTAGAGACGGGACACCGTTCGCTAGCATTCCTATTTTATATTGGAAATGCTAATTACGGGTATATAGTTGTAGTGCGTTGGACTGTATGAGATTGCAGCCGTGACGTGATGGGTGTTTCCTTTGCACTGAGTGTTGGGACATTGCCTCACAACCACATAGCCCGTGCGATGCTCCCTCATGCCTCATGCGGTATCACGTGTCCACGTGTATGGTACTAGTAGTTTCTTTCTTTATTATGAGGAATGTTCTCTCTCCCTTTCTCTCTCTGCTATTATGTTAGTGTAATGGTGACCACATGTTTCTTTGATTTTTCTAGCTCCTCTTTTCTCTATCACCACTAACCACATTACTAGTGTCCTCCCAACTACACAAATAACAGATAGGTACAGGAGCTTTGACTGTGTCATTGGCCTCTTCGTCCAAGTTGTTGTTCTCCATTGTTACTGTTGACGGTCGTTATCGATCAGTTTCGACCGTCAATACTACCAAAATAAAGGAGAACTAGTGATGCTTGCAATGCATAAATATGTTAGAACAATAATATTCCACTAGTATTAGGTCTACTAACATTTTGCAGAGAATGACAATAAAGTGAAGGAGAATCGACATCAACTCAGACGATAAATCAATCGGACGATGTCGGGAACCAGACTTGTGTATGAATAGGCCAAGAACGCAGACTTAACACGATGAATCAAGCCAAAATTCACAAGTCTACGAAGCGAAGCAGCAGAGGAGGCCACCAACCAAAATGTGGGCTGGTTGGGCCGGCCCCAGGTTCGGCCGAACCTGCCCGTCAAGCCGATGGATGCAGGGTTTCGAGGGAACGGTGGAGATTCACTCCCTATGGGGTTGGAGGGTATTACCGACCTTTCCAACCGCCATAACCGTCATTACCTGCCTATTTTAGGAGTTCACTCTCTTCACTTCAACACACACCTTAAGCAAGAGCTCTCTCATTCCTCTCAAGTTTAGTTTAGTAGTATCTAGCTGGTGGAATAGAAATAGAATAGGAGTCAGGAGTCCGGAAGCCTTCGGAAGAGTTCGGGTATGACTCTAGCAGCTTTCCTTTTCTCTTTTGTAAGCTTTGTACTTTTATTACAATACTCTTCTATATACATTTATGGTATTGAAATACCTCCCGAGTATATGAGTACCTACTTTACATTATGTTCTTGTTATACTGAATATACGGCTAGCTTATCTGCGAGATGCTTTGGTGCTGGTATAGTGTTTGCTTATGCAATTACTCTATGTCATGACGATGATATTAAAGTAGTATCTGGTAGTTTAGACGTGGTGTCTAGAATACGGGATATTATTATTTGGGGTTATATATTGCGGATGAGAGGTGGGCCGCTGATGGTGACAGCTCAGTACGGGTTTCCTCCGCGCCTATATATAATCCTAAATTAATTTCCTGGGAGGGTATTCCTCCTTATTTAGCCCTGATTGGATGGTCATGACGGGCTGTCGTAAGGAACTCGGCAGTCAGGGGTGGCTTCTTGAAGTACCAGGAGGGCATCGGATAGAGGGTATTAGCTAGTATATCAGTTAACTAGAATGTATGTATACTATGTATATTACAAGTATAGGAATAGGTTTCTTTTCTCTTTTCTTTCCACTTAGCTTAGATGATATATTATGAGGATGAGTAGTAAATGCTTGTGTGTCATTTTACCCTTGGATTATCTTAACCGCTGCTTAGAATATGATTATCACGAGTAATATATAAATTGTTAGTTGAGTTCTCTCTACATAATTTTCCCACGGGATAAAATAAATACAATACCCTTGAAATACTCTCGGGTGAAATGCTACAATGGTATATCCGTGCGCTTGCGGATGAACTTTATAACCATAATATACCAGAAGTATTTCTGCGCCATTGCTGAGAATTATATTTCTACTAATGTCGTTAAGAAATACCAACAGTTACATGCCCAAGGTATCAGACTGTACCTATGTAAAAACGCTTTTACCGATAGGGTATTATATCTAGCGCATATACATACCAGTACCATGCCTGATTCGTGGGTGGTATCATGCCTGATACATACTAGTATCAGGACCTGATACATGTATAGTACTAGGACCGATACCGATGGGGTATCATGTCCGGTACATACAGGTAGCATGTACGCTTCGTGCCTAGTACCAGGCCTGATACATATATATTGATATGAAGACTGAATACCTATATGGTATGAGGGCTGATAACCATGGGTTATGATGTCCAATACATATATAAATATATGCCTAATACCAGGCTAATACAAGTATCAACCTGTGCACACTGTACTAGAGATGCGGTGGCTGGTGGGACCTGATTCTCACACCCAGAGATTCGACAACCCGAATCACCAGCTATCTATGCATTTAACCTCTGTCCAGGCATCAACCAGAGTATATAGATGACAATTTGATACAGTTCCACGTGTTACAAAAATATTAAATAAACTCAGAAAAGCAGTAGAAAAACTAAAGATAATCTAAACTTAATCTTCTCAGCAAAGCGTAGCTTCCTCCAAATCTACAGGCAAAACCTCGATGTCCGGCACAAGCTTAATCCTCACAGGACTCACCATCCGACAAATTCTCTGCTTCTGGGGAATTCGTGCCTAGTACCAGGCCTAATACATATTGGTGTGAAGGCCAAATACCTATATGGTATCAGGGCTTATACCCATGGGGTATGATGTCTAATACATATATACATATATGCCTAATACCAGGCTAATATAAGCATCAACCTGTGCACACTGTACTAGAGATGCGGTGGCTGGTGGGACCTGATGAGGACATCACTCCTTTGGAACACACGCTACTCCACAAGTTGTTTTGCAAGGTCCAAACGCTAGAGCTCGCACCCGACAAATAAATTTACAGGTGAGCTCGCTCCTAAATACTTCTTTATGTACTTTTGAGGATAATTCCTACCTAATAATTTAATTATGATTACAAACTATGGAGAGGAACATGGAGCACTTGGAGAGAGACGTTCAAATCGAGATGGAGGTTCAACTCATATCAAGTTTGAGTCCACCTTAGGTTCTAGGAGCGGTCCACACTAAATTCGTAGCCCAGGTTGCATTTGGACTCCTAATTTCGACATTCTACATATGTATGGAAAGCTAACGAGATGGTGATAAAGTCGAAGCGGAATCCAATATGGAGATTGTTCCGCAAACAGAGCAAGAGTCGGCTGAAATCCGAAACGGCTACGACTGGGATCGGCAGAGTTCGAGTCGGATAAGGTTAGCTGATTGATCTAAATCCGACAATATGACACAGCATACGTTGTTGGGTTGAGTTATTGTACTTCATGAGGATTGCCACGCACGGATAGAGTCCTAAGAAGGCAATTGTATCTATTAATTAGGATATTTCATGTAATTTCCTCAGAGATATGTTTGGGCAAAAGTCTGCCACAAAGACTTATAGTATCTTAGAGTTTGTTAGAGATAAGAGTCATGTCCAACATGGACATATTTTGTAATCTCGCGTATAAATAGACCTCGAGCCCCATGTAATCAATCTAACACACGTTCAATACAATCTCGGTGCATCGCCACCCTTTTACTTTTGTTTTGTTTCGACGAGTTCTTACTTTCGGGTTGAGCTGCATCGGTTTCGATCTTCAACTAGAGGTAAAACTTATTATGGCGGCTTGCGTTCTCGGTATTAGTGCTTCCATCTTTATGATACTCTAATCTTGTTTATGTAATTCGTCGAGTTATCATATATTTTATATAATCTTTGGCAATATCGCTATCTAACCTTCAATCGGCTAACGTCTGTTACCAGAAGGCAGCCGATTAGGTTAAATACCGACGTTGACTTAGATTATATAAGATATCTACCACTCTATGAAACATCCAACGGCTTGATTGTCTAGATATTATCCTTCTTTTCATACTTATAGCTGCATCAGTTGAGTTTGATCTTATGAGTCGTGATTAGAATTTCAATCTCTAGCCTGCCTTTGGTTGCCGATTAGGGTAGCATCGGGGTTTCAGCCGATCTTACCTGATTTAACTACATTTATCTTATATGCTTGATTGACATGTTAAATCTGCCTTTTATATTAAGATCTTGTTGCATTTAATTATATTAGGCTTTCGTTTGGTATATTTTATTTGCTTTAATATCTTAATATAGAGTGGTATCGGAGTATTAGCTGATACATGCTAGATCTATTTGATCGGCTATGCTATGAACATATATAGTCTTGTTGTTAATATATATTTCGATCTAAGTGATTTATACTGTATCGGCATAGCGATCGATCTATCCCAATCACTTGATTTAAGTATATATCGACATAAGGATTACATATTATTAATATCTATAGCCGATCGAGTAGATTTAGTTCTTTCTTACTTATTCATGATTGCCGATCGATCTACATATGACATCGGCTCAAAGATAAATGATACGTCATCGGCAATTAGCCGATCGGCTATCGTTTATGGATTTAACCATGGTTTCTTTGTCTTTATTTCTTGTTGATTGCAGGATCAAATCAACTGGCACGCTCATACACCTAAAGGCAAGCTTTTGGACCTGCACTGGAGGTAAGCAGATCTCCCAGGCCTCGTGTTTTTACATCAACACGTATCCACCGTAGAAAGGAGGCGAGAGGGAGAGGAGGAGGGGGTAAGGGGCGGAGGGAGCCGCCGCCGGCGAGGGAGGCGAGACGGGGCGGATCAAGGGAGAGGAGGGGGAGGGGTTGAGAGGGAGAGATAGAGTGAGAAATTTGTGGTGGGGATGGGGGGGGGGAGGAGCCGACTGGGTACTAGGGACTGGGGGAGGGTGTCGCGCTCAGCTCAGGTCGGTTTTTTGTGTCAGTGTTTTGTAAGAACCGACACCTATAATATTGTATAGGTGTCGATTTTTCTTTAAAACTGACACTTATAATCGCGTAAAGGTGTCTTTTTTTTGTATTTTCAGCTTGCGATGGTGGAAAAAACACTATAAGTGTTGGTTTTAATTGTTCTGGCACCTATAGTGCTGATCTGTATATGCCTTTTTGTAGTAGTGTGCGGGTTGCACTCCCCACTGGTCCTTTGCAACGAATGTGGGAGACAACAGTATTGTCATGCATGGATGTGGAGGAGAAAGAGAAGAGCTCGACGACAGTGAGTACTGCTTCTTGGTTGGGAACTTCTTCTTGAGATAGGTGTTCTGGAAGTTCTTGATGTCGTTATTGGTGTGGTCATGGAGCTCGAGGTGGTAGTAGGATAGTAGCCCATCGGTTACAAATTAGTACCTAGAGACAGTATCAAACCAGGTACTTACTTGAGACGGGTTGGGCCACACACAACACCCGGCTTCATCGGTTCGCTGTTGCAACTGCTGATTTTCAGCATATGCCTATCGGCTTGCTTATTAGGCCGAATGCTGATCAGCCATCGGTAGTGTGCCCCAGCCATGCCAACACCCATCTACGGCCACATACATTACTCCTATTTAGTGTTGATCAATGGATTTAATTGTGTGCCCTCACCAATCAGTAATAGGAGTGGCGAGTGATTTACTAATTTATCATATGCTCAATAATTTAGTTCTCAATTTACAAATTTTCCAATAACCCGTTTAGGGAAGCACCAATACATATATAATCTCTCAAATAAATTTACTCCCTTCATTGATCCACCATGCCACCCAAGATCCACTAATCGGCCATTATTCCTTAGAAGCAAAACGATGGAATTGCTTATGCTGACAAGCATCACCCAGCTCTTGTGCTGGAACGCATCAGCGTAAGCAAAACCATGGACTTGAACATGTCAAACTTAAAAATTCATGCACCTCAGCATTGGGATTATAAATACACGGTGGAGCTCTGCAATCGACGCACCTCTCTAGCTAGCTTCTAAGTACCTAGCAAGCCATCGATCGACCAAAAGACAGCATTAGCCAGGAAGCTAGCGTCGCACGAACGTATTAGCTAGGCAGCAATGGCGAAGCTTGCAATGTGCTTCTTCATCTGCGCCGTCTTCCTCCTAGCCGTTACCACGCCGGGCGTGCCGCGCCTCGCCGGCAGCGTCCCGCTCGGCCGGCGCTGGCTACAGGACTCTGCTGTCGTTGCCAGCGGCGGCAGGCTGACGCCGGCGATCACCGCGGCGTACAACGGGACGAAGAGGCTTAGCCCAGGTGGGCCTAATCCACAGCACCACTGATAATCAACGTGTTTCTTGTCAGTGATCATCACCAGCTACAGCGTTTTATCCACCCGATTTCACAGCCCTAATAATAAATTAAGCTCTAACACCGGCGAACCACGAGCCGGCTGGTCCGGAATTTAATTTTCCCTTTCTCGTGTGTGTGTGTGTGTGTGTGTGTGTGTGTGTGTGTGTGACTGTGTATGTGTTTGAATTCAGCGAATCTCCGCGTGCATGTGTGAATCATTTCGATGTTGGTTTGCACTTGATCGAAGCCGGTCAAGAAAATAATACAGATCTATATATGATCTCAGCAATTTCCGTTAATGTGTGTTTTCGTAACGTGGTCTCAGCAATTTCTGTCTATTTGTTTTCATACTGTGATTGAGTTTTTGGCAATAATGTAATGTAATCCTAATACAGGGACCGGTATTGTAGGTGCCGGTTAACTTAAAACCAATACTTATGAGGTATTCTCTGTCCTCCCTTTCTCCTGAGCGGCCCCTCAAATTTAAAACCGGCATCTATAACATATGGGTTATACAATAAAACCTGCAGTAATAATCTTAGTATTGGTTTATTAAAAAAATCGACACTTATAGGTGGGTCATTATTTCTGATTTTCTTAAGTAAAAATGGCACCTAAGAGTGAGTCATTGGTATGATTCTTTAAAAATCGGCATGCATAGGTGAGTCATCATTACCGGTTTTCTTCAAAAACCGGCACCTATGGATGAACCACCGACAAAGACATCTACCAACCTCTATTATTCAATTCAATAGGGTTTGTCCACCCCTCATTCTCCCTCCCCGGCTCTCACCTCTCTCATTCTCGCTCACCTATCTCGCCGTCTTCGCCTCCTCCTCTTCACTACTATCTGAGACTGAAGAGAGTTGTTCCTCTATGGCCAACACCACTATCTATCCCCTCTCAATTGCATCCCGCCAACGCTGCCGAGGAGCTTCTCCACTAGATCCCTGTGTTCCCTTCTAGACCGCCACTGCCTCTTCTCTTAGGCAAGTGGGTGACAATGAGGCCCATACCGACGTGGGCAAATGTACCGGTGTTGGTCAGGTCAGATCCAGGCAGTGGCCTTACTTAATTCCCTCCCTCGGATCTCATAGCCTTCTAGCTCTGTTTGCCATGAGCTTGGAAGTGGTTAGATCTGGTAGGGGTATGTGTTTGTGTGTGTGTGTGTGTTGGGGGGCGGGGCGGAGGGGGTAGTAGTGATCAGTGGTGGACTTCACCACGGTGAAGCCGTGGTGGCAGTTGTTACGTCCTGATTTTGTTTTGGGGTTAAAATTATTTAATAAATAATTTGTAGTATTTATATTAAAAGTTAAAGCAATTTATCAAGTAAATTAAATGAGAATAAAATTTACTTAAAAAATCATGGCTGAACATATTTTTTAATGTTCTCCTTGCCCTAAATTACTCTATAGAAATTGCCGTGAATTTTCAGTTTAAGAAGTAATTTTAATAATGCAAAGTCCATTCCATCAATTAATTGAATTGAAAAACAAATAAAAATCCCTTCTGTGTCCTCAGGCCACTTTCGGCCCAAGTTTTTTCTCCTTTTCCCTGCCGGCCTATTTGCCCCATCCCCTCTCTCCCGGGCCGGCCGGACATACCCTCGTAGAAGTAAAACCAGCTCGATTCATATATATGGGACTGTCTAGACATCTGTCGTGTGATTTTTGAGAAAAAATCTGGGTGATTTTTTCTCCCCTCATATTTGCATCCAATGGTAAAAAAAACGGTACATAGAGCAAAAACAGGCCTAAATAAGACCAGGCCAACACAGACTAATAAAACAGCTACAATATAGGCTGCAATCGGCTAAAATTACAGTGCTTTATAACTAAAATTATATTTGTAAAAACAGTAGATATGACATGTAAGTACACTGTAATTTTAGTACAAATACAATATAAATTTTAGTAACTAAATATTTACCGTTTCAGTATAAATGCACTGCTTGAGAAACAATCCATGCATCTAAAGTGTTAAATATTTTATTTATAACTAAAATTACAGTGCTCTATAACTAAAATTACATTCGTAAAAATAGTACATATAACATGTATGTGTACTATAATTTTAGTACAAATATACTGTAAAATTTTGGTAACTAAAAAAGAAAGAAAGAAATAGAGAGAACGTGGCATCAACGAAAACATGGGCGCGCGGCGCCATGTTCGATTTTCTGTCGACTCTGGAAGCTGAGACCAGAGTATATAGAAAATTCATTACCTTATCAGCTTGTTATCGTTTCCTCCACCATGGCGCCCGTGAGACGTGTGGCGCTGGACCGTTTTGTGCGTGCCTGAGTCGTCGCGCCCTAATCGTGATGCAGATCCTTCCGTTGAAAAAACGTCAAATACGTAGGGAAAAATCACACGACAGATATATAACAAATTCGATACACATAGATTAATTAACCTTTGTGATGTACACGGATATGACTTGATCAGCTTATGCTTACTCACAGCTCGCGTAGTTAGCTGCAGGCAATAACACCGTACCATTATGGTGGTATTTTTTAGTGAACATAAAGAATAAGAAAACTATTATCACATGATTATGAGTTTTAATTGTTACAAACTTGATATTTCAAGCCAACACTTCTACATAGAAAGTTGTTTTTGCTACGAAACTAACCATTTAACAGTTTAAAAACATGCTAATAAAAATCAAAATGAAATCGGTATCCTAATCGGAAAAGAACTCCACCTAATATAATTCATGTGATTCAGTTAATTCGACTTTAGTCGAGACTAGTGCGAGCGAGCTATTCAAATTTCTATCTGCTTCAGGATATGCGTGCACTCTGCTATCACGAACCTAGACCACATTCACGTCGGGATGCATCCTACCTTCTCCGATTTGCCACAAAGGTTCTACACACTGCCTGTCTTTGATTATGTGTGCACGTACCTCAATGGCAGTTGGCACGAAGGTGCTTAATTTCATACTCCGTAATAATCCATAATTTCATCTGGTACCAGTCGTTGGTCCGTAATGTGAAGACCACAACACATGATAATGTTTGAATACTGCCGGAGTGCCGCACAATGAGAGGAAGACAAATAGAAAACTATGACTTTCTAACTGACTTTTCTGATGAAAAAAAATAACGAACCCAACTCATAAAAAAAATTAACGAACAAAACTGATCCAGCAAACAAGGGAGAGGGGAGGTTCATCGACTAAGAATATACCTGGGGGAGACTAACTAGTTAGGGAGGTTCTATCTGTCTTTTTGTTTTTAAAAATTTCCACATTTGTTAATCTATTACTTCAATAAAATTGCCCCACGCATGATTTGTTCAGCCACTTTATGAACTAATAACCTTAAATCCCCCGTTGTTACATGGTACTCACGACTCACGGGGCCCCCTAGGGGTGGTAATTAAAGTGCCTACCTTTTTTTTTTCTTTGAGGGTTGGGTTTAAACTTGGTTTTGATCTTAAAAATAAATGAGAGTAGTTAAAGAACCCTAGGTCTTGACTCATTAACATCCCTCGGTTCACTATTAGGCTATGCATCTCCCCAACCCCCACTACTAGAAAAAAACGTTTTTGTAGGCGGTCAAAACACATTTTTGCAGACGACCATCACTCCCGCTGCACCTAAACGCCTGTGAAAATCAATCATTTTTGACCTTGTTCGCCTACGAAAATAAGATTTTTGCAGGTGGCTCCGTTAAGTAGTCCGCCTGTGAAAATAATTTTGGGTGAAAAAAGTATTTGAAAAAATCCCATCCAGCTACCATTTGCACATATTAATCACAATACAAATCAAATCAACACACAAATGAGAAGAACAATATTCACATTTCCACAAATGAGAAGAACAAGATTCACGTATCAAATGTCACTATACAAATGAGAGAAGAACAAGATTCACATAGTCCACAAAAAAAGAGAAAAGAAAAGAAATTACGGATCTGATTGTTAGGGTTACGGATAAGGCATACCCTCTATCCTACGACTTATGAAATATACTGATAAGGTATACCTTCACGTATACGGTTGGTACCCGTTCACGATACGACTTATGATAAATCAATCGGACGATGTCGATAACCAGACTTATGTGTGAATAGGCCGAGAACTCAGAATTGACACGATGAATTGGGCCGAAATTCACAAATCTGCGGAGTGGAGCAATAGAGGAGGCCACCAGTCGAAATTGGGCTAGATTGGGCCAGCCCCAGGTTCGGCCGAACCTGGTGGTTCGGCTGAACCTCCCGTGGCGCCGATGGATGCAGGGTTTGGATGGACGGCTGGGACTGATCCCCAATGGCGGTTGGAGGGTATTACCAACCATTCCAACCATCACAACCGTCATTACCTGCCTATAAAAGGAGCTCCTCTTCTCACTTCACACACACACACCTCAAGCAATAGCTCTATCATTTCTCTTAAGTTTAGTTTAGTAGTATCTAGCTGGTGGAATAGAAATAGAATAGGAGTCAGGAGTCCGGAAGCCTTCGGAAGAGTTCGGGTATGGCTCTAGTAGCTTTCCTTTCCTCTTTTGTAAGCTTTGTACTTTTATTAGAATACTCTTCTAAATACATTTATGGTATTGGAATACTTTCTAAGTATATGAGTACCTACTTTATATTATGTTCATGTTATACTGAATATACGGCTAGCTTATCTGGGAGATGCTTTGGTGCGGGTATAATGTTTGCTTTTGCAATTACTCTATGTCATGACGATGATATTAGAGTAATATCTGGTAATTTAGGCGTGGTGTCTAGATTACGAGATATCATTATTTGGGGTTATATATTGCGGATGAGAGGTGGGCCGCTGATGGTGACAGCTCAGTACGGGTATTCCTCCGCGCCTATATATAATCCTAAGTTAATTTCCTGAGGAGGGTATTCCTCCGAATTTAGCCCCGGTTGTATGGTCATGACGGGCTGTCGTAAGGAACTCGGCAGTCAGGGGTGGCTTCTCGAAGTACCAGCAGGGCATCGGATAGAGGGTATTAGCTAGTATATCAGTTAACTAGAATGTATGTATACTATGTATATTAGAAGTATAGGAATAGATTCTCTTTCTCTTTTCTTTCCACCTAGTTTAGATCATTTATAATGAGGATGAGTTGTTAATGCTTGTGTGTCACTCTACCCTTGGATTATCTTAACCCCTGCTTAGAATATGATTATCACAAGTAATATATAAACTATTAGTCAATCTCGCTCTACATGATCTTCCCACGGGTGAAAATAAATACGATACCCTTGGAATACTCTCGGGTGAAATGCTATAATGGTATATCCGTGCGCTTGCGGATGAACTTTGTAACCATAATATACCAGAAGTATTTCTGCGCCATTGCTGGGAATATATTTCTAGTAATGTCATTAAGAAATACTAACAAGCATTTCTGGCACCGTTGCCGGGGATTATATTTCTAGTAATGTCGTTAAGAAATACCAACAAGCATTTCTGGCGCTGTTGCCGGGGAAGATTCATAATAGCGATTGCTTGAACTAATATTTTATATTTACCTCTGTATAATCATTTCCTTTGCAGGCTAACCTTGGTTGTTTTCACTTGTTGTGAAAACAGGATAGTGCATGACTGGTTTCAACCTGCCGTAAAACTTCCAAGAAAATCCAGAAGCTTTCTTCCGGAGCGTCAGGCCGCGAGTCGTTACTCCGCAGAAAACTCTACCGACAGAGAAACCAGCCGTACCAGCGCCACCGACCTTCAAGACAATGGCCAGCAAGACTCTTCGCGAGTTCGCTGCTCCCTCTACTGACAATGTGGCCATTGGGCCGCAGGTCAACATAGGAGACGTGGATTTCGACTTGAAGTCCAGCCTCATCACGATGGCGCAGGCTAGCCCGTTCTGTGGCAAGCCTAATGAGGATGCCAATGCTCATCTGCAACAATTCCTGGAGGTATGTAGCACGTACACCATCAAGGGCGTCAGCCTCGACGCCGTCAGGCTACAACTGTTTCCGTTCTCCCTACTCGGGAGAGCGAAGCAGTGGTTTTATGCCAACCGTGCTGTTGTCAACACCTGGAATAAATGCTCTACGGCATTCCTCTCGAAGTTCTTCCCAATGGGCAAAACCAACGCCCTTCGTGGACGAATTTCCAGTTTCCAGCAGACAAGGGACGAGTCTATTCCGGAAGCATGGGAACGACTGCAGGAGTACGTGGCCGCCTGTCCTCATCATGGGATGGACGACTGGCTGATCCTGCAGAATTTTTATAATGGACTCACCCCAATGTCCTGCGATCACCTAGAAGAGCGTTCTTCTCTAAAACGGTTCAAGGAGCCGTTGAATTAATAGAGAAAATGGTCTCCAATATGGGTTGGAGCGAGGAACGACTCTAGACCCGTCAGCGAGGCATGCACACCGTCAAGGAGACGGAGTTACTTGCTGCCAAGCTAAACCTCCTTATGAAACGCTTGGACGACCACCAGAAAAGGCCACAAGGCAAACGTGTGAAGTCTGCGGCGGCACGGATCATTCTGGGAATGATTGCCCGGAAACCCGTGAGGAGGCGATGTACATGGGCAACAACAACAACGGGTACCGTCCACAAGGAGGTCAAGGGTGGAACCAACCACGCCCATATTATCAAGGAGGTAACAATAACGGTAACTTCTCTAACCAGCCCTCCTTGAAGGATCTTGTTTTTGCGCAAGCTAAAACCACTGATTCGCTAAGCAAAAAGCTTGCTGCCAATGATAAGATCCTAGAGAACATAAATGTCAATTTAGATGGATTTGCTTCCGCATTTCAATAAAATGATAGAGACCCAGTTAGCTCAGTTGGCATCTTTAGTCCCTGCAAATGAATCTGGGAGGATTACAGGGCAACCCGACTCCTCCATTGAAAATGTCAAGGCGATCACGACGAGAGGAGGAAAGTCCACTCATGATCCGCCGTATTGTAACCCTGCAGGAACTAAAGGGATATCAAAAGAAGCGCCATCTAATGACTCGGCTAACAAGGAAGTTCAGCCAAAAAAGACAGTGCCGCAGCAGTAATACGACACACGGTTGCTGCCGTTCCCTCAACGGAGTAGGAAACCGTTAGTGGACGAGCAATTCGCCCGTTTTGTTGAAGTAATCCAGAAGATCCACATCAACGTGCCATTGTTGGACGCCATGCAAGTGCCAACATACGCCCGTTATCTCAAGGACATACTCAACAACAATAGACCGCTCCCAACAACGGAGGTGGTCAAGCTGACGGAACAATGCAGCAACCTGATACTCCACAAGTTCTCGGAGAAGAAGAAAGATCCGGGGTGTCCTACGATCACATGTTCGATCGGGGCATAACAGTTCAACGGGAAGGAGGAAAAGTTTGAGTTTCAACCGAGGACGGAACAATGCTCCATGGTCAGAATCATGTACGGGCCAAACCCGCAGAATATTCAACTGGTCGAAGTGGAGCCACCCAAGACAGACAGCCTGGTGAAATTCATGCAAAACTTCCTGGAGAAGGAAACAACAATGCCCAGGAACCGTTATTGGAGGACGCCGGTAAAATCACCTGAACTGGCCAAGAAGTTAGAGCAGCCGGCTCAGAAGAAGCCGTCTTCCGCACCGAAATCAAATAAGGTGTGGAAGGAAAAGCCGAAGACGCCCGCTTCATCACCTCCGAAGACGGTAGGAAAATCCATGAACTAAAACGCAAGGAGGTACGGTCTTGCACGTCGGACTTTAAATGACGCGACCTTCGCCAACAGGTGAATTAGTATGTATCCGCATATTTGCTTTCAACAATTTGAATTTGTGCATCACCACATGTTTGAATTCCAAAATTGCATTTAGGATTTTTTGATTTTGAGGAAAATCTTCAAATGAATTTTTAAGAGCAAATTAAAATAAAATTTTCAACGAAAATTCACTGTGCCACGACCACACTGACCGTTGGATTCCAACGGCCGAAAGTGGGGCCGGTTGGGCCCACCAGGGGTTCAGCCGAACCGGCCCGGGAACGGTTACCTGCCATTTTTGGCAGGGCAATGGCTAGTGGGTCCCACATGTCATTTCTGACTGTTGTAGGTACCCTATAAAATCCAGCCGGCCGAGAGAGGGAATTCCACCCCATTTCAACACATTTTCATTCCCTCTCCAAAGTTTGCTTTCAAGTCCATTCAAGCTTTGATAGTTTCCCTCAAATTCAAATCTTTAGTTGCATATATACAAGTTGCTTTGGTGAAACTAACCGGCGGGTGAAATTCTTGTCATTCCTAACCCCCGCAGAGTTAGTCCGTTCTTGCTTCACTGTGCAGAATGAGAAGGCCACTGTCTCGTCTGTTCAAGGGATCCAGCTCTTCATCAAGTCATCATGACGAGTCTAGTACTCGTTCATCAGCTGATGTCTCGATGGAAGACGCCGACGCTCCGCGACAACTCCTGAACAACGCCGGTTAGTTTCAGGAGAGGCAAGCCTACTACTGAGTATTAGGCAAGCCTACTACATGCTGAGCGACCGGGAGTATGCTCACACGCGAGAATACTCACCGGAGTTGCTGAAAAAGATAGTTATGGATGTTGAATTTCGTTCTATTTGGAAAGCTGTTGGTTGGCAGAGATTTGATGTGGTAGATGAGCCTGGTTCTCGTTTGCTTACTTTGCAATTTCTGTGCACTGAAATAGAAGATGGTATTTCTTTTCGCTTTTTCCGTAAGGAGTTCACACTCACATGGAAAGGCTTAAGTACACTTCTTGGTTTTCACGATTCCTGTAAAATCGATCTCCAGAAAGGAATTTCTGGGTTCGATAAAAATAGGTTTTGGGAAGATATTTCTAGTGCTCCAATTTGCAAGAAACCTAGAACGAATGACATCCATAATCCTACACTTAGACTCATGCACAAATTGATTGCTATGACTTTGTTTCCTAGAAGTGATCTGAGACCCATTAGGGGAGATGAATTAATTATCATGTTTGCTATGGTTAGAAAAATCAAAATTTCTCATGTGAAATGTATGATAAGGCAATGGTTAGAAAGTATAAAGTTCTCTGCTCCTATTGAGTGCACTTCTCTGATTACTCGGATAGCAAAAGGGCTAGGGGTCGTTCGTGACCAAATTGCTTTTATCTCAGCCGCTTGTCCGCATATTGATGAGGCTTATCTAGTGCAAGGGCATATTTTGAAACATGGAGCAGATGGATCTTTGATTTACTTTTTCCCCGGTTGTACAAATGAAATCCCGTTGCCAAACGCGGGGTATCATTTGTACAACTGCCATGAACTAACCATTCCCCTGCAGACCATTGAAGAATCTCTTGCAGGTGGAACATACAGGGAAACGCGCAACATGACAAGAAACGAACGAGAAAGTTCATCATCCTCGACACCCGTGCAGATGTATGAGGCAGGTTGGGCACCTACTGGGGATGCATTCGGATGGACCCAAGATCCACGCCATAGCATCGGAGTCTCAACCTAGGCAAGCGCCAGTGAGGACCGGTGGCATGCGCCTCATGACATCCACTGGGGGGACAACCAACCTCCCAGGTCAAGTGGTGTTGACCAACCTCCAAGGACACCAAGCGAATGATTGGCCAGGATAGCGAGGATTCACTAGTGAGAAATAGTGTCTAGGGAAAGCTTAATTTTAATCTTAACGCAATACTTCAGGCACTGGCAACCCGCTGTTCGCAGATGTCGCTCTACTACGTACCCGGACAGGGAGGACTTCAGTGATCTTGAAGGCTGTCACCACCTCTACACCCACCTCAACGTACTGTGGAATACGCAGCAATTACTGGATAACAATTACCTAAACACCACGTCTAAGCAATTACTATCTACTTTAGTGTTTATAACTCCCCAAAGCAATCACTGTATTTTAGTTGATTATAGCGAACAATAATCCCGTATGCTAATTAGGAACTAACCAAGAGGTAATTCTCACAAGATAAATCTAAATTACTCAAGAAGAATATTATATTGAATTCATAGTAATAAACAGAATAAAAGAAATAGGAGAACATTACCGACAACTCCGGAATTCTTCCGACTCCTTCTACTCTACTCTCTTCCTATTCTAGTATACAATATAGTACAATAAAGTCTCTTATAATTCAGCTCAAGCTTAGAAGTGTGTGTATGAAGTGAGGAGGTGAAGCCTTTATATAGAGGTAGGTATGACGGTTGGTGAAGGGGAAATGTCCGAAGTTCCCTCCAACCGCCATCAGGGATGCATCTGGGACGTCCACGCCAAACCCTACATCTAGTGGTGGAGATAGTGGTTAGGCCAAACCTGGTGGTTCGACCAAACCTGGGATGGGTCCATCTGGCCTGGCCTTTGGCCCAAGTCCTCCCCTGGTCCTCCTTTATCCATTTATTGGTATTTTGGGCTGATTTACTGATGTTTCGATGAAGTTCACAACCCATCCTTGTAGGGATACAAAATTCTCCGCCCTTTAGTCTAGATTTCCTCCCAACTTCAGGGTTTATCATCTGCATACAAATATATACCAACACTTGTGGAATACGTAAGATTAAGCACCTATCACTATGTTGGATGTTTTATTGTCTGATCTTTATGCAGATGTTGGCGGTATAGAATCGGCATTTAACAGCCGCCAACAATGGCATACTGGCATCCACATTTATTACTAAGTCAAAAGCTTAGACTAGAGCAGATAACTAGACATACTCAAGATCAAGATCGTGCAATGTGTGTGTGGTATATGGTGGAAATGATATATAAGGAAAAATAAAGAAAAAGCTTCTCCTTTGTGCTTACTTTCTTCTCCCAAAAATCCTTCTTTTATTGATTAGGAGAGGGCATGATTATATTATTATTTTTTTCAGCATCATACTCATGCTTGATGGAGCACAACTGTATTTTTTTTTCATAACCATGCCTTTCCCTCCTTTCTTTTTTTTTCAAAAGGATTTTTCATTTTTAGGAGAAGAAAGCACATGAAAGCATGGAGAATTTATTTTGGTGGTAATGTAGAAATGGAATGGATTATTGCTTAGCTCCCAGTGTAGGAGGTTAGCACGTGCATAGATGTGGGTGTATGATCTTGATCATAGAGCATGAGAAGTATCTACACAAGTCACAAGAGTTTGACAAAGTTCAATGGAATGGCAAGTAACCAAAATGTATATGGTTTAATCATGATAGCATATTTTTGGCTCTGGTAGGAATTTATATCAAATGAGGAACTTCAGTTTTATCATTTTGAAAAACAAAACATCCGGAATTCAAGTCAAACTAGTATCAGGATCATAACAACTCATATTTACTATCTCATATCTCGCAACAGCTTAGACTTAGATCAGTAAGTGCAGCCCATTTACCTCAGGTTCCCTGATAATTGTTGGCTACTTATATTCAATCTTTAAGAGAGCACTTACCAAGAACTCATATATCAGAGATATAAAACAGAGCAACTATTCATCATTTCAACAAAGAGAACTAGCTTGTCTTATCTAGCATGACTCAAACCTATCCTATCTTTTTGGTATTTTCTATTTTGCAAATTGTTATGTTGTTTTCAAGTGGGAGGTTGAACTCTGTAACCATTATATCCGTGCGCTTGCGGATGAACTCTGTAACCATAATATACCAGAAGTATTTCTGTGCCATTGCTGGGAATTATATTTCTAGTAATGTCGTTAAGAAATACCAACAGCTATTACTTGATAAGGGTCCTGAACAAGTATAATCCTTATCTTCTGTTTGCTTGATGTCGTACTACGTAGACCCTCGTTCCAACGTACCCCAATACTCAACTCATCCGGTCCGCGAGTATCCCTCGTCGACAGTGGCGCGCCAGGTAGGGGGACTTGGTGCTCAAGGATCTACCAGTATGACTTCAGGACTTCCCAACAACAGTCCCATCGCCAACGTCAATCAAGGAGTTTCTACCTTGACACCGCTGGTGTGGACTCAAGTCGAATCTATTATCTTTCCAGTCTACACCGTTACACCAATCTCGGCTGGCCCAATCATTATCGGGAACGAGAGAGGTACAGTGACGGCTGAGAGAAACGACGCCCCGCCGAAAATTCCTCCCACTCGGGTGGAGAACGGAACATCGACGGTCCCAACACCAGGGAGGAACCCTCAGGCGGCTGAATTTCACCTTCCATATGAAAGATCAAAGCCGACAAGGATAACCACCCTAAAACCGAGAACTTGGTGTCCTGTGCATAAGACAACCAAGCACTCGAGGACTGCCCGGTGATACTCCACTTGCAAGCTGAACTCTACGCCTGTTGGGAACGAGGAATCCAGCGCACTTCACCAACGGGAACCACTTACTATCCGATCCACAGATTTAAAGCTCATGATCTCACAAGCAGCAGAATCTTCCTCAGAACCCTTAACCCAGCGCATCATCGTGTCCAACAACCACGAGTTCATACCCCATGCGTTGCCAAGGAACCAGATGAGGCACCGGTTCCAGATCGGTTTTTGGGGTTCATCGGGGCAAATGAGCCATCTGTGTTGCACCTTTTGGAGGGCTACGAATCACTGGTGGAGAGTTGCTTTTTAGTCCCAGTTCGTAACCCCCCTTAGTCCCGGTTTTCAAACCGAGACTACCAATCCGAGATTAAAGATCGCTATCTTTAATCCCGGGTGAAATAACCGGGAGTAAAGATCGATCTTTAGTCCCGGTTGGTAGCACTAACCGGTACTAAAGAGACGATAAGGCAGTCCTCGGGCAGTCTATTTTCATTTTGAGAAAATCCATAAAATACCATTGACAAGCATCCTAATCCAAGAAATGCCATCGACGAATGCAACTTCCAGGAAATGCCATTGTACGAGTCATTTTGTCCCAGAAATGCCATCGCCGTCACTACTCTGTCATTTGTACTCCGTTAGATGATGTGTAAAGACTATTTTGCCCTTGGATGTATAATGTATATGCAAATTAAGATTTTGGAATTTTCATAGGAAAAACTATACATGAGAAAAATCTCAAAAATTCACCAAATGAAACAGCACTGTTCATAATGTATTTTTTTAATCCGACACATATCCTCAGTTTACAGTGGCTGACGGGTGGGCCAAGGCTTTGATTTACATTTCTGCTGATTTATTTTTCTATGGAAAAATTTTGATAGGCTAATGATAGGTGGGCCCTGCTGCTTGCTCTCCTTTCCCCCATCGTCTTCTTCCTCTAGCCGGCTGCAACAGCGCGAGTGGCGACGTACGACGCGGCCAGGGTAGGGCGAGGACGGCTCGGCGGCGGCCAGGCGAGGCGCGGAGGAGCTCTGTCGACCTCCCACCTGTGGCCGTGACGCCCAGATCCACTTGCGCACGTCACCGGCGTCGATCCTCAACGACGTCCAGATCCACTTGCACATAGCCACCGAGTCCGCCTCAACTTCCACAGTCTCGCTTCGTCATTCAAGGTCGTCGTTGGGGAGACAGAGGGGAGAGAGGGGCCCTGCACGGTGGTGGAAGGGGAGAAGTCGCTGGGGGTGGGAGCTCGGGGACGGCAGTGGTGGCGGCGGCGGGAGCTCGAGGGCGAGGACGACCGGGGTGCTCCGAGTGAGGACGTGCGCGGGGGTGCGGTGACGGTGTCGATCCTCCTGATAGCCGCTGGCGATGGGAGAAGAGGTGGAAGAGGAGTGGTTGAAGTGGAGGGGAGGAAGAGGAGTGGCCGGCGGTGAAGGGGATTCGTCCTAGGTTGAGAAGGGCAATTTGGTCATTTTGACAAAATTAACGGTATCTAACAGAGTAAAAGTTACGGTGATGGCATTTCTGGGACAAAATGGCTCGTACGATGGCATTTCCTGGAAGTTGCGTTCGTCGATGGCATTTCTTGGATTAGTGTGCTTGTCAAGGGCATTTCATGGATTTTCTCGTTCTTTTTATTTTCTCCCAAATCGATTTGGATGTATATACCCAAATCAAACACCAAATCCCCAAATCTCCAAATCTAAGTGCCATGCATATACCCAAATCTCCAAATCAATGTAACATCCCAAATCATTCACATCCCAAATACAAATCCTAAATCTTACAAAACATCACAAATCTTAAACAAATTACACACAAATGAAATGCATCACAGATCGATTATACATCTCAGATCTATGCAATGAATCACAAATTGTAATAGAAGAAATTATACATCTCTCAAATCACAAATTAAAAAAAAAAAGGGGAGAACCGGCACGTTGCCGCACGCCTGCCACTGCATGCCACGACTACCGCACGCTGCCCCGCCGGCCGCCGCCAGCCAGCCAGCCTGTTCAGTTAAAACCGATTCCTGTGAGTTATTTTTCGTCCTCACGCCTTCCTCCTAAGCGGCCCCTTGAATTTAAAACCGGCACCTATAACATCTCATTAGTATGGGCTCTATGATAAACATGCACTAATATTAGTACTGGTATATTAAAACAAAACCAATACTTATGGCTGAATCATCATTTCTGATTTTCTTAAACTAAAATGGCACCTAAAAGTGAGTCATTAGTACCAGTTCTTTAAAAATCGGCATGCATAGGTGAGTCATCATTACTGGTTTTCTTCGAAAACTGGCACCTATGGATAAGCCGAGCCGGATGGATGAGCGTAGACATTGCCACCAACAAAAATATCTACCAACCTCTATTTTTCAATTCGATCGGCTTTGTCCACCTCTCATTCTCCCTCCCCGGCTCTCACCTTTCTCCTTATCGCTCGCCTATCCCGCCGTCTTTGCCTCCTCCTCTTCGATGCTATCCACGACTCAGGCAACAAGGATTTGGATCGAAGACAACAACGACGTCGGCTGAAAATGAACAAGCTCTCCTCGAGATAGCTCGTTCAACTTTGGCCAACACCACTATCTATCCCTTGTCCACTGCATCCCGCCGACGATGCCGAGGAGCTTCTCCACCGTTTTCCGCACCGACATGCTTATCCTATGGATCTGGGCGTTCCCTTCTAGACCGACCACCACTGAAGAGAAAACTATAGCCTGATCTTCCGATAGGTATTGGTAACTCTCGATTTGGTGGAAACTTTACACACAAGTTCCCGCTTCCGATCAACATGATCTGAACCTTGCAATAGTAGCACCACTTGTTTGGTTATCAATCGTGCCAAAACCCGATTGACCTCGCCGAGAAGGCTAATCCCTATATCCAAAGCGAAGAACTCAAGCAAGAACAAGCTAGAAAGCAACTTAATTCCATATGAGTGGCACTCGAATTTGGGGTTCCACTAATCGAACAAGCGGCGAAACTACAACGGCAAAAATAATCTAAGCAAAACCACACCCTAACTCAATGATGACCTGAAGAGGATGCTCCACCCATGGCCTGCCGCCGCCACCGCTCTGCTCTGCCGCTCCGCTCCGCTCCGCCCACGGCCTGCCGCCACCGCAACCTTCGCCGTGGCCGCCGCTCCACCCGTGGCCTGCTGCCGCTCCGGAGTGAGAGACTACAGAGAGAGGATAGAGAAGAGGGGAGAGGAGATGACATGTGGGCCACATGGGACCCTCATTTTTATTATTTTTTGTGTGAAACTGACACGTGGGTCCCACGGATTTTATTATCTTTCCAAATGAAATTACCACATAAGCGCCACGTGAGTGCAACATGGGACAAAGGCCTAGTCAAAAGGAGCCACGTCAGCAATAATCGGGTAGAATACTGCCGAGGAACCTCGTTTGCACAGCTTTATAACTCGGAGGATGCGTTGTATCTAGTTTTGTGGTCCATGGATAAATTTTGAACTCGATGACAAATTCAGGGAAGTAAAGAAAATATCCACACAATACATAATTTGTGTGTGGACGTATAAAAAACTAAAAAAATACATGTATACAAATTTGGTATGTATACAAAGTTTACATATATACATATACAAAGTTTTTATGCGTATGTTCGAAAAATACTGAAAAGATACGGAAAGAAAAATATAGAAAAAAAACAAAAAAAAGAAACCGTAAACTGAAAAAAGATACAGAAAGAAAAAAAACAGAGAAAGAGATACAGAAAAAAAACGGAGAAAGCAAAAAAAAAAAAAAAAAAGAAACCGTGAAAAAAAAAACACGCACTGTCGGCTGCCATCCTCTCGCGCGCGACACATGTCCTGTCAAGTGAGAGAGGGCGCACGCGACTAGTCGCGGACTAGTCGCGGACTAGCGTTCTCGTCCCCTCAGACCAGTTAGCGTGCAGTGCAGCCCACGAGGGATAAAACCATGCACGGCCTGTACATGGACAGGCCGCAAGAGAGCACCTGCTGGACTTCAGCCCAGGTGGCTCGCAGGCCTAAGCTTATGCACGCATAGAGTTAGCTTCTACCTGTTCAGCCATCCATCGGTGTAGAAAACATTTTTGATGCGGAATAAGTTCACTTCCGATTTTTATCCCTTCATCACAAAACCTGGCACAACGGCTTCCCAACTTACAAATCCGTTTAAAAAAATCCCTCAGCAGTATTGTGTCCGGTTTTGACTGAGGCCTATGTGGCTCCTTTTGACTAGGTCTTTGCCCAATATGTCATTGACGTGGCACTTACGTGGCAATTAGATCCGCAAAAAATAAGAAAAACACGTGGGACCCACATGTCAGCTGCGCACACAAATAATAAAAAATGTGGGCCCATGTGGATCCACACGTCATCCTCACTACTCTCTTCTCTCTATCCCCACACAAATAATAAAAATAGGCGACGACGACTCCCGTTGCTCGAAGTCCTCCGACCCCGCGCCACGGGTTTTTTTATTTTTTTTCCAGATCTAATTGCCACATAAGCGCCATGTCATTGACATATTGGGCAAAGATTAGTCAAATTGAGCTACGCAAGGGCCACCTCAGCCAAACCAGACACAATACTGCCGAGGGATCTTATTTAAATGGTTTTGTAAGTTGGGGGACCCGTTTATAGCTGGTTTTGTGATGAAGGGACGAAAATCGATCTGCGCGACAAAGAGAGGGACCTAAGGTGAACTTATTCCTTTTGATGCTTGCGCCCAGTGCACTGTATAGTGGGCTGAAAGGCCCACAGCCTGATGGCCCAGCTCATGGAATGGAGGTTTGGTTTGGCCAAAGCACGGTACAGCCCAACTATTGCCGAGCCCGGTGCTGGCCCGGCCCGACCTAACCGTTGGGCACTGTTAGGGCCTCTTCCTCCGCAAGACATGCCAGCCCGGCACGGCATAGCCCAATGATCCCGTCAGCAGTCAACCCAAAGAGATAGCGGACCAAAATAGACTTATTAGAGTTATATAAGGTACGGTCTAAGAGATGAGGGACATCAAGTAGACTTACTGTGGCCATAGAAGAATGACTCAGAGATGAGGGAGAAAATAGATTTATTTCAAAGACGAGCAAGATGAGCTGCTCGTGCCATTGGGCCGGTAGGAGTCTTATTGAGCAATGCTTGTGCTGTAGGTGCAGCCTGTGAGCAGGCACGGCACAGCACAACGTGTCGGTCAGGCCATGCCGGTCCGACTGATCTTGTTATGTATACAAACTTGGTCCATTTAGTCATCTATAGTGTGCTGAGTCGATTGTAACATGTAATAATAAAAAAATTATAATTTTTTTTTAAAAATATGGAGCTGCTCAGTTTTGTTCTACAGTATAAATTAATACTCCGTACTTGGGAAGATAGCGTGGAATCCAGATCCACGCCGGTGTTCGTCCCTGCTGCTAAGTTGCCGCCCTGTCACTGGTGCCGTTGATGAGGCCAAGGCGACCGGGGACGCCACCGCACGGGATGTGGAAGCTGCCGGTGGTCGGCAGCATGCGGCAGCGGCTGGAGCTCGTAGCTTGGCATGCAAGCGGTTCTTGTTGATGTTTTGTATACTTCATATATATTGTGCTGTTTTTTTTATCCTTGTACAGTTGTACTGTGATGTTCATGTTCATGTCATTCACTCCACCATGATTCGTGGGTATTCAAATGAATACCCAAGATTTTTTTTTAAAAAAATATATATATGAAATATATATTCCATATGTATACAGAAAAAATAGAAAAATGTCTACCCATTCAAAAGAAGCCCAAACTATAAGGCTTACCCATCCTCCTCTCGTCACTATTTGAGGCCCATTGGCCAAATAACAAAAAAGAAAGCCCAAAAACTTCCTAAACCCTCATCTCGTTCCCTATCCAGCCGCCAGGCCGAGGCCACCAGGGAGGTGACTTCGCCCGCCTGTCGCCCCGTCGCCCGTCGCCGCGTCGCGCGTTGCCACCGTCCCCTTTCCCAGTTGCGCGGTCGCCGCCTCGCTGCTTCGGCCCCTCCACGCGCCAGGGTCGTGCCCACAAATTTGTAGTCCCTGCACAAGGCTCTGCACAAGGCTCTAAGTAAGCCTCTAACTGCACAAGGCTCTAAAGTAAGGCTCTAAGTGAGACCTAAATCTATATCTATATCTATATATCTATATATATATATATACCTAATTAAAAATAGGCAAGGTTTCCGTAAAATTTTTTCGTCCGTCTCTTTTTTTTCCCGATTCAGTTTTTCCCGTGATTGTTCGCTGTTTTTCTTTTTTTTTTCCGATTCGTATTTTTAGTGTTTGTTATGTGCGCCTTTTTTTTTTGCCCGATTCAGTTTTTCCCGTGATTTTTCGCTCCCTTTTTTTCGTTGTTTTTCTTTTTTTCCCGATTCGTTTTTTCGTGTTTTCTTCTGTTGTTTTTTTCATCCGGTTTTTATCTCATCGAATCTGTTGCACACTTGTACTTCAATCTATTTCAATATATTTTCTCCTCCCATTGATTGCAAAATCGATTCCCCACTCCACTCTTATCATTTATCTCACGATTTCCCTCTTTTAAATCACTGGATTTAATCTAATTTTTAATGATGGTCGGCCGGCCGTTTTTATCCTAAATTTTGTGGATTCGTTCCGATTCTAAAAATAAAGGAAAGAGTAGATCGAGTGGATAAAAATCCTCAACCGATCAAAAAATCAAAAACGGTCATACTGGAAACGAAGAATGTTCGTTGCTGTTGCTGGCTTGCTGCCTAGTGCCTTGCTTGTTGTTTACTTGCTAATTAAGCTGCTATTCGTTGGTTGAATGAAAATATGAAATTGGATGAGCCGGTTGGCAACCTGGTTCTCGGACGTCGAGACTCGAGATGAACTGAACAAGTCACATATATGAAAACGAAAGAGAATACAAAATGTCGTGGGGCCTCGGGGCTCGGAGTCGAGGATACGAAGCGGCAGGCACGCGAAGTCGCCGCGCGGAGACACGCGTGGACTCGAACAGAGTTCTGGCGCTCTGGCCTCACACGAATACATGGGCCTTCTTTGGTTCGGCTGATTTTCTTGAGGCCCTAGAAATTTGGAGGCTATGTACGCTCGCACGGGCGGCACGCCCGTGTGCACGGCCCTGCCACGCGCCAGCGCAGGCGGCGCCCGATCTCTAGCCTGTCTCGGCGCTTCCAGTGCATGTAGGGATGGCAACGGGGCGGGTCAGGGGCGGGTTGGGCTGGAACGCCCCCGCCCCCGCGCCCTGACTTCTCCCCACGACCCCGACCCCGCAGAGATGGTCGGGTGGAAAACGTCACCCGCCCCCGTCCCCGCAGGGGACCCGGCGGGTGAGCGGGGCCCCACACTACCCAGCTGGAAGACGATGAGGCGAGCCGCGGCGGACGAGACGAGCCGAGGCCCGCACTACCTAGGCGTCGATGGACAACGGCGACGAGGGCGGCGAGCTGGAAGACGACGAGGCAAGCCGCCGCTGCCTGCACCTAGCCATCGACTCCGTCGCCCGTGCCCTAGTCGCCGCTGCCACCCGCGCCTGGCCTTCGCCGCCGCCTCTCACGCGCTGGCCGACGCCGCCGCCCGCGCGGGCCGCGCCTGGCAATTGATGCCGCCGCCCGCGCCCTGGCCGCCACCGCCGCTCGCGTCGTGGTCGCCGCCGCCGCCACCGCCCGTGCCTGGCGGCCAACGCCACCGCCGCCTGTGTGGTGTGAGGATGACGGGGAGAGGAGATTGGGGAGAGGGAAGAGGATAAGGTTAGGGTTTTATTTTTATATTTTAGACTTTTGTTGGGTTGGGCTCCTTTGGGCTTTCCATAAACTACATTTTAAGGTTTAATATACATCCTTCGGGGCCCCGCGGGTGAAATACCTCCCCCGTCCCCCCCCCCCCCGCAAAAATGCGGGGCCCCGACCCCGCCTCACCCGCGGGTTAAAAGTTGAACCTGCTCCCGCCCCCGTAGGGTCAGGTCCCCGCAGGGGACCCGGCCCCGCGGGGGAAATTGCCATCCCTAAGTGCATGTGCCATCGCCAGCTAGCGGCGTCGTCCGGAGCTCCAGACAAAGCCCGAGGGACGAAGGTAACTCTTCCCCTCATTCCCTGCCCTGCCCTGCCCGTAGATGGTTTATGTTTAGGATTTAGGAAGGAATTAGGAAAGTAGGATTTAATTCATAGTTGATTTTGGATTTAGGATTTGGTTTATTTCAATCCAGGAATGGTTCTTACTTCATCATTGAACATTTTTTATTTAGGATTTGTGAAGCTTTGTAGGCTTGTATCAGAGTTAGTACTTATGAGTGCACATATTTAGCAGAGTTAGCATGGTTATTGGTTAGTACTTAAATTAGAAGACCATAATATTGTTTTATTGCTGTTGCTAAGGAGAATACTGATTATGCATGGTTTTTTTGGGCAACTTGCATATTTTTTGAATGTCCTTGGGATGTCTTGTACATTCATTGAAAGGGATTTCTTCTTGCCAGTTAAGGATAAAAACATCATCACTCATTTTTAAAATATCAAGGAACAAAAAGTTCTAAATTGTAAGGTTTCTAACCGTTTTGCCATTTCCTAGTTTAGTATTGTACTCTAATATGTATGACACAATCAATTTATAGTCAATTATATGAATATATGACTTTATGAAATCTTACTTATACCGTTATATATTAGGGAAATTTTGCTACAGGACACTCCTTATGTGTGGTTTTAGTCCTATTACACTGCCCAAACTCACTATTAAGGGAAAACACTCCATAAATATGGTAATTTGCCAGTGAACACCGCGCCGATTAAAATAATAATTTTCGGTTGAAGAGGAGAGAGAAATCGCGTGAAATGTCAAAAATATCCTTGGGCCCACATATCAGCTCTATCTCCTATCTCTCTTCTCCTCTTCTTGCCCACATGTCGCTCTCCGCCGGCCGCCAGCCGTGCCCGCGCAGGGGGAGGAGCTGCACACGAGTGGCGGGCGGCGGCGATGGCGGGGGAGGAGCTACGCGCGTCCTCCTCCTCCTCGAACTCGTCACCATCAACTCATCACCATCGTCGGCGGCGGCAGCATCGGGATTTGGCGATTGGAATGAGAGAAGGGCGGTGGCGGCTGCAGCGGTGGCAATGAGTGGCTCGGCATCGACGCTGGGGATGTGGCGGGAGCTACGGCTCGGTCGCGTCGACCGGAGGCGGGAGGAAGGGCGGGGGCAGGGGGTAGGGGTGGCGAGGCGGCGGGGAGAAGGGGTGGCGAGGCGGCGGGGAGAAGGAGCGGCTGCAGCAGTGGCGATGACTGGCTCGGTGTCGACGCTGGGGATGTGGAGGGAGCTACGGCTCGCTCGCGTCGACCGGAGGCGGGAGGAAGGGCGGGGACAGGGGGTAGGGGTGGCGAGGCGACAGGGAGAAGGAGCGGCTGCAGCTGCTCCACCGTGCGCTACGGTTGGTGGGCCAGGGTGCTGCTGCTGCTCGCTGCTGCCTCCGCTGCCGTCTGCGCGGGCATGGCCGACGGCCAGCGGGGAGCAACATGTGGGCAGAAGAGGAGAAGCGATTTCTCTCTCTTCTTCAACAGGAAATTATTATTTTAATCGGCGCGGTGTCCACTGACAAATTACCACGTTTATAGAGTGTTTTCCTCCAAAAGTGAGTTTGGGCAGTGTCCTAGGGCTAAAACCACACATAAGGAGTGTCCTGTGGCAAAATTTGCCTATATATTATACAACTATTAGATTTTGGGTTGGAATGTTTTTTTAATCTCTTCTAATTTTGAATACCCAAGATAAAAATCGTGGGCCCGCCCCAGGGGATGTTGATGCTTGCATCTGACAGTGCATATGCATCTGAGTCTCTGATGTCGATGGATGTCGATCTGAATTCATGCTGCATGTACTGTTCATTTTCATTGTTTTCTGAAATAAATAAAACAATTTTCCAGGCAGCGTCTGATCCACATGTCAAAATTGATTTTTTTAGAAAAAAACAGAGTAGATTATATTACATATAGGAAGAGATTACAACACTATTGCTTTGACATAGAAATAAAAATCTGCCAAAACAAAAAAAAGAGACTCCACGTCTTGGAATACCGCAAGAGATACGAGAAGATGAGCGCAACCGTGCATAATGCTAACCATCTTGAGCACGCGTTAAAGCATATGAACGAGTACAGGCCATACTTTGTAGAGGCCCTGGTGCTAAGCCTATAATGTGAAAAATATTTAAGCAAAAAATTATATTATACTTTGCCCTATTTTATATAGACTAAATTTGCAAATAAACACGGGCTATAGACACTTTTCACTTAATGCCACATATTATAAAACTTGTCGTACAGATATCCTCTGTTTCTATGCTTTCTATGCTTTGCTTTCCTACGTCGTGGCTGGTGATCTTCTACATTCCTGAAAAGAACTATCCATAGATCTAATGTGCTTTCCTATAGACAGTGGCGAAGCTACCGGGGGTGCTGGATGGGGCCAGCACCCCCCTATCCCGAACCCCCCCCCCCCCCCCCCCCCCCCCCGGGTGGCTGCTAGTAGTATATTACAGGGTTAGGCAATTAGGCAGCATCCACCGTTAGGCCATTAGCACGTTAGATTATAGTCAGACTCTTAGTACTTAGTCTTATGATTTTCATCTTTTTAAAGTAAAACAGAAAATACTTATTTATGAGACTATTTAGTAGTTTACATTTAAAGAATTTAGCAACACGGACTGGTTCTAAACTTTCAATGATATTATTTAAGAACTGAATTCAAGTTTTTTAGGCAAAACATATGATGCCTTGTTATATTATATTGAACATTTGAACCTCTTTTTTTTAAAACATAACATATGATGGTTTTGTAATCTAGCTACAACGAAGCTATATTTATATACACATTGATTATTATCAGTAGTGACTATTTGACTCATTTACTATCCATATTGGTTAATCGGTCTTATGGCTTCCTCCTCCACACCTCCCTAATCTTAAATCCTAGCTTTGCCACTGCCTATAGAAAAGAACAGTGCACAACAATGACAGCTAGAATACGTACGGATTGCTGATGAAGAATACCAACCATCAACAATGACGGTTTTGTTTGAATTTAGAATTTTCTTTACGAAGTATAGAAGTTGAATCTTTAGCAGCTAGAATGCACATGTTCACATTATCGTCATGAAGGGTAGTTGCGGTGGCTACAATTACCATCGAACACTTATCAAAGGCATGAAAAATAAGCTCGTTCTAGCTAGATTGCTGGAGGAATGGATGTGAAACTTGCAAAAGTAGAAGGAGTATTCTGGAACATATTAGAACACATTGGATTAGATTGAAACCTAAATTTTAGGGTCACTAGTTTATTGGGGCCCTATGCAGTCGGGTACCTCGCACCCACCCAAGCCTAAACAATCCGATGCAACCAAACAAAGTCTATAATCCGAACACCAAATCCGACACCACCAACAAATCAACAACCCACAAACACGCCTTCCTATATCTTTGTCGAGGACCTCATGAGCAAAGTAGCCAACAACAACAAAGTAGCCATCAGACAGACCGGCGGCACCGCTAGGAGTGGAACCGCCTGAAAAAATTAATTAATAATTTTCACATCTTTAGGAGATGGTCCATTCATCCGCCTGTCATATGCATTTTGACCATGTAGAAAAATAATTTTCGTGCTAGTGATATAAACATACATATTGACCTAAATTATATACGTAGCTACTGGAGTAGTATCTAACAACTGTAATTAAGAGACCTGGAAAAAAATCTATAGCTATAGTGCATTTTACACTCTTGGAATTAAATTAAGAATTATGGGACCACTGTGTAATAAAAATAATAATGTAGAAACATTTAATGGATTATACTATTCCCAAAAAAACAAAAGGTTAGACAGTTGCTAGTGGAACATTGCATGGGATTGATTGAACTAATATCCTTTTCAAGGGGGAAAAAAGTAGTACTAGCCAATTAGACTGGGACCAGATTCTGCCTTTTTGGGATAGATATTCGTTCTGCAGCCTAATCGCTCGATGTTGATCCACAGATCGATAGATCAAACTCTCTGTTGCAAATGCAACATCAAGAATTGATGAGAATATTGTTTTGATCGCCTTTTCGATAAGGGTGACGACAACGATGGTCATCACACAATGGTTACCGACGGGATGAAATTAACGATAGATCCTCTTCCACATTAGCTAGTCTTGGCATCATACCACGTAGACGTCGTGTCATCCATGCAAAAGTACTCCAACGGATTAGCCCACTACCTATAAACCTCTAACGGCTGGAACCATAAAAATAAGCATTATATATAGCTCCACTATCATGCATCTCCGTACTAATAACGGCCAAGCTATTAAGCTAACGAATATGTGGTTATATGGTGCCCCTTGGATTACAGTTGGGTCACTCTAGTTGATACTTAGACTAAAGGTTGTACATAACAACCACCATATGTGACCCGGATGAGCCATATCGTCGATGTATCAAGATTAAAGGCCCAACATTGTGCCTATAAATTGAATAGCTGGGTACAAAATATGTATAGGCTGAATTCATTACTGGAGAATCGATATTTGCTGGGTCGGCCTAAAACCACAATACTCCCGGTTCCTATTGAAACCGGAATTAAAAATTATTTTTTATCCCAGTTGAAAAGCCCATCGCACTTTTATGATAGATAATTTTTAGTCCCGGTTAAGAAATCGTCCCGCCCCTCTCTATCTTTAGTCCCGGTTGGTATTACCAACCGGGATTAACATTCAACGCGAGTATATAATCCCTCGCCCTTATCCTCTCCTCCTCGCGCGCAAACAATTTCTCCTACCTTTCCTCCTCCTCTATCTCTCTCCACTCTCTCTTTCCTTCTTATCCTTTTCTTTTTCTCTCTTATCTCGAGCGAGCGGTGCGCATGCATTTGCCGAGAGGAGGCGGCAGCGGCGGCCCGCGAGGGAGGCGGCGGCCTGTGTGCGGGAGCGAGTGCGGCGGCCCATGCGGCGGTGGAGAGAGGCGGCGGTGTTGGTATTTCTTACAATCACAGATAAATCCGCAAGGACACGGAATACCGCTGTAGCACTTCACCTTCGGGTGACCCCAAAAGGATATCGAACTTAGAGAACATGTGTAATCTATCTGTGGCTAAGACGATCCAAGGACAACAACTGATGGTAGGCTAGTTAGGCTAGAGAGGACTTTCTATGAGTTTAAATTATCTAAGCTAAGTAAAGGTAATTTCCTATCTGTTCCTTCGGGCACCGACCCCTGCTGGTATGCCAGCGTGGTTCCGGCTATAGCTATATGATGTATCCGAACGTGGAGGATTACTAGGACGGGATTCAGGGCTGTCACCACCTACCATCTACCTCTGACAAATCCGTGGGATACACAACAAACAAAGGTAATCTCTAACCTAGACACCACGTCTAAGTTATTAATTACTACTCTAATATTTGTACAGGAACTTCCTTCTTTATCCAGAGTCCTAGTACTAGAGCACTTAGTATGAATAGTAAACAATGAACCCGCAAAGATGGAAATCTAACTTAGATAAAGTAATTAAATAACAAAAGAAAGGATCACGAATGCTTACTTTATAGAAGAAGTTCTTCGAACCCGGAGCAGAGTGTACCGACAGCTCCGGTACTCCTCAGAATTCCTCCTAGAAGGCTACACTCGTCAAGAAAGAAGTCGGATGAGCACCAAACTTCCGGGTACTCCTCCAAAGCTTCCCCTCACTCTCTACCTTATTCTAATATACAAAAGATACGATAGAGCCTCTTGTAATTCAACTCAAAGTTCTGTGTCAGAAATGAGAGTGAGGAGCTCTATTTATAGCCTCCATATGACGGTTACAGGTATGGAAAATGACCAAACTACCCCGGAACCGCTATTAGGATGTGATCAGGGTCGTCCATGTAAAATTTGCCGATCAACGGCCACAAAAGGGTTTGGCCGAACCCGGGACGGCTCCGTTCGGCCCTTTTTCCTCGTGGACACTAATTTTGAGGCCATTTGGAGGTGTTTAATTGACTTATGGGCCTCCAATCCGTGTAAACGTGTCCTGGATGCACGGAGGTGCTTTTTTGTCGCATGACGAACGTGTTCTCTCCTCAAATTACCTGCATACACATATTGCACCAACACTAGTGGGAATGATTAGTAATAAACCCTACCACTAAGTTAGATACCATATTTTATTGCATTATATACAAGTATTGACGGTCCAATATTA
The DNA here is from genome assembly GCA_000338895.3 of Oryza meridionalis. Classification (NCBI taxonomy): domain Eukaryota; kingdom Viridiplantae; phylum Streptophyta; class Magnoliopsida; order Poales; family Poaceae; genus Oryza; species Oryza meridionalis. Next base: position 20,730,137 of record CM002529.2, on the reverse strand, counting down.
TGATTTAAGAACCGTCAACAGGCGGCCTGCGCGCGGGAGCGGGCGGCGGCCCCGCGCGGCAACGGCGTGGCGATGGAGGCGGCCTGCGGCGGCGCACACGGAGAAGAGGTGGCAGGCGGCGGGCAATCTGGAGGCAACGACTTTATGATGATTCTGGGATGATTTTGGGGATAATTTTGTGTTGTAAATTTGTGGGTGATTTTTAGATGCTTTTGTGAATTTGTGGATGATTTTTAGATGTTTCTGTGATGTCAATTTGTGAATGATTTTGTTTGTGTGGATGATTTTGTTGTTAAGTTCGGTGCGAAATTAATATGAAATTAGCAAAAAAAAAAGAAAAGAAAAGGAGAAAGCGCCACATGGCGTTTTTATTTTTACTCCCGGTTGGTGACTCCAACCAAGACTAAAGATTGATCTTTAGTCTTGGGTATTTCAACCGGGATTAAAGATCGCCATCTTTAGTCCCGGATTCTTTCTCCCGGTTTGCAACCCGGGACTAAAAAGGGTTGCGAGCTGGGAGAGATGTGGGGTTCTCCAGTAGTGATTCCTATCTTTTTTTTAAACTGAAAGTATGGGTTCAAAATACGTAGCCTGATTTTCTATTGATTTTTAAACTGAAAATATACAAGGGTTAGGTAGCGCTGCGAAAGGGTTTAGCATGGGTCTTGACCCATCACCATCCCTATGTAAGTGGTTTAGCATATGCAATTTTTTTACTTAAGTAATATTTTCTAGAAGTAAAACTGTACATATTTTTCGATGGGCCAGCGAATGAACATCGGCCAAAACTTTATATAACTGTATTTTATAAAATATTTTAGTGAAATTTTGCCAACATACCTTCGCATTCACCATTCTTGATCATTAATGGAGTCAGCCACTTCCAATGGCGTTTTGGACATTGCGTTGAATGCATATATATGAGTTTCACTTTCCCAAATCAATCAGGCGATTAGGCATATTTCGATCGTTGCGTGGAACATTATCATGTCTCAGGTGCCTACCATCATTCTAGACCACAATGACTCAAGATCCTGCTGCCCATCCGACTAGCTACCACACAACCGCAGTCACCATATACCAACCAGGTGCAATGAGCGAACGGTCTCATCTTTTCGCTTATGCTTATACTTATTAGCCAAAATTTAAATTTTCAATCTTAACTTTGAGGGTGATTTTGGGGTCTTTTCATCGAAGTTTATTTTTCAGCATTTGCTTTTAGATTTCTAAAAGCGCGTACATAAAAGTTTTACTCACAAATTACTTCCCATTTGCAAAGATACCATTTGGCTTATTCCATGAGTCAGAAACATGCATGATGCATGGCTTAACTAGCCCTAAAAATTGAGGGCGACTACACAACACTATACAGTGAACTAATAAAATATATATTATTCATATATAATTATCTCCATTGGCTATTATTCTAGCAAACCACATCACCTTATTTATTTCAGCCATTAGATCACTATCAAAATCCAATAGAAACCGTGTTAGATCTTCCTTTTCCTCGTGTTTTATATATGTGTGACGTCAGCATGGTACCTACGGTACCACATCGTGTACCTATGGTACTAGACATGATATCCACACGTCAGCATTGGTACCTTAGGTACCATATCTGGTACTGGAGGTACCAAACATGATACCCATCGGTACTAACGTAAGATTAATACTTAGGTATCATACTGACATCATCAATATAAACTATACCATCCATCGCTAGAGCATTTTGTAGTATTTCTGTTAAAAATTAATTCATCCACGCCCCCACCAACTGCAATGGGGAACATGCATGTTTACTATCCTCATCCTCATGCTTGGAATTCATCCCACCGTAGGGATTGTTCCCAGTTAAGACAATTGACATGTCAAATCATATATGCAATGTAACACATGATATCCATATTTTATATCAATATATTAGCATATACCACTAATCCACATGACATGACACACAATTATCATTCATCCATTAATCATTGCCCGATTAAATCTTCATTCATGCAAACCTTGCACTGGATTTGGAACCATGTCACTTAAACGGGTCAACACCGTTATGAGCACAACACCGTTGAATGTTTCATTCCGACGATCAATTGTAGGACCAAAGTTAGTTGGATGGAATGATTTGATTTCTCGACTAGCTAACATAACCCTGTCAAATGAAAAAGACTGCTTTATTTGATCGCTACATAAAAATGGACAATTTTCGATCAAATCCATATACAATGCGATCATCAACTCCAATGTAAGGATCTGCAAGAGGATCTTATGGGACGCAAAGGTACCACTAAAAATCAAAGTATTTATGTGGTTTCTTCAAAAAAAAAGTAATCTTAACGAAAGATAATCTCATAAAGAGAAAATGGAGGGGAAACAAGCAATGTTGTTTTTTAATACACAAGAGATCATCCAACATCTTTTCTTTGACTGTCATATTGCATGTTTTGCTTGGCGATGTGCCTTCTTTGCCTTCAATATCCTCCCTCCAAACAATGCAAAAGATATTTTTGGTAACTGGCTAAGGAGAGTGCCTTGACCCACAAAAATATGATTTTATTTGGAGCTAGTGCTCTTTGTTGGTCAATCTGGCATTGCCGTAATGATGCAGTTTTTAACCATAAAAATGCCTAACATCATGCAGGTTATCTTCATGTGTTCCAATTGGCTCCTCTCTTGGTGTATGGTGCTTTCACAGGAACAATAGGATACTATGCGCAATGGTGCTACACGCTTGGAATTGGTAGCCAAGGAACTTTTATTCCAGTTTGGATGGCGTAGTACCTACATAATTTTGTGATAGAATATATGTGATTTTGGAAACTTTATTTTAGTAGATCATATTATTGGCAGAAGTTGGGGGTTTGTCCCATCACGCCTTTTTGTTCACTTCTGAACTTTTTGGCTGTGTGCCCACGGGCAGAGGCCGGAGATGTAATCCATTTCCATTATCTAAAAAAAATGTCACTTGAACATCTCAGGGAATGGGGACGGTGATGGAGGATCATGATCCATACCCCCCCCCTACCAGACTTGACGAGGACTGGGTTTCCTTTCATTTGATTTTTCTATGAAGAAGCAATTCCTACTATGCTTGTTCCCTGATGGAATAATTCCTAGCAGGAAATCTTCAAGCCACACGGACATAAGAATCTAAGTGAAACCATGGTTGAACCATTGAGTGAGGGGCCCTGCATCGCTCCTAGGGCAAGGGGTGACACGGGAGGCAATTCCTCTTCCCCTGCCACCACCCCACCCCACCTCCTCCTCCCACGCCTCGCCGCCGCTCAAGCATGCACCGAAAACCATACGGCTGCAAGGGCGGTGGCAGCGGGGCCTTCCCCCTTCTCCATGAAGGCCTCAGAGGTCCGAGCCCACGACCAGTACCAAGACGATAGAGGCCACGACGGGGGCGGGCTAGAGCTAGCGCGCCTCATCGAGGTCTGGCCCCAGCAGTGAGGAGGGACGCGGTTTGGCAAGGGAGGGGAGACCACTATAGCCATGGTGGCGGGCTAGAACCAACGCCAAACTCGAGTGCGCCCGATGCAAATCCGGACCTCCGTGGCACCGACAACCAGTACCACGTGCTGAGGATCCTAGTTGGGCAATGATGGTGGCTCCTGTGCAGTTGAAGGGATGGATGTGGCTAGATGTGGTGCCTCTCTGCTAGATCTGGCTAGAGAGCGGCCGTGTGGGTCTGTGGGGCCGTGTGCTATGGGGCAGCTCGGTGGAGCTGCCACTTTCGGGTCCTGTGACAACGACGCAGTGGCTAGTGGCATCGACGGCGAGCAGGGGCACTCACACATAGATTGGTGCCTGGCGGGCGGTGGTTCCTTGCCCTATAGCGAGGCTCTTGATGTCATGGGGCGTAGGTCGGAGGCTGGCTACGGGGGCGTTGGTATTGCAGGGGTTACGGCGGAGGGGCATCGGCACAATGGCAGTAGGAGTGGGAGGCCCCTTTGGTGCCTTGAGGAGGGTGAGGGTTGGCCGGTGGAATGGCACTAGTGTGGTGGAGTTCATGTGCTGGTGAAGGCTGCTTGGTGGGGGGTGCTGAGTTGCGGCGTTGGGGAGGGAGGGAAGGCTGCAGGCGCAAGCCTAACTAGGGGGTCCTCTTCCTAGCCGGCAATGGTGGTGCCTTTGTGCGTCGCTTTCCTTCTTGGGGGCTTTGTCCTGAAGCCTACCCTCTTACTCTCCCAGACGGGATGCTCCAGGAGAAAACTAGGTCCAATCCCTTAGACGGGCAGTTGCGGTACTCCTAGTATCATGACCTTCTTGTAGGCGTCGTCTAGGAGGTCATATTTCTGTCTCTTCTCAGCTACATTTTGTCTAAACTTCGGCGGTCCTCTCGAAAGTTGCAATTCGAGTTGCGCGAGGGACAAGTGGATCCTTCTTCTCTCTCACCCTCCCTCTCATCAACCTTTCTGTGTGGACGTCTGGGTGTTCATTGGTGGCCAGTAACTTGAAGTTGAGGTTGGGCAGTGCGCCTATGCCCCGTTGTGAGCTGCAGCGATTGGTAATGCATAGAAGCGGTCGGTTCGGTGTTAGTTCTTTCCTCAAGCTAGTGTTTGGGAGTTGTCAACTTTGTGGTGATGTGCTTATTCTTTTTTCCTGATTGTAACCTTCTAGGATTGTAATCTTATAGATTTTTCCACTATATCGATACGAAACCTTGCACCTATCTGTGTGGTTAATTCGTTTCAAAAAAATTCCTAGCAGGAAATAAGGAAAAGGGCCTCATTGACATCTCTAATATAACCAGCCCGAAGGATGAGATGAGGCAGCTCCCTCTTGTTGAATACACGAAGAATTGATAACTGTGTACATATGCTGCAAACGGATTGGCTCTGATAAATATAATATGAGGTCGATTGCGATCGGACAAATAAAAATACTACCCTTGTCCTAAAATATAAAAAGTTTTAAAGTTAGACACAGTTATTAAGAAAATAGATAGAATTAAATAGGGAGGGGCACGGTTGTGATTAGTTAATTATGAAGTGAATGGTAAATGGTTGATTTGTTGGAAAAGGAACGTTGGTGGAGAAATTTTTATATTTTGGGATAAATTTTAAATGCTAAAGTTAATATATTTTGGGATGGATGGAGTATATATCTACTTGTGTCATAGCTAGGTCATCAATCAACTGCAATTCAGTGTACTAACACATTAAGCTACGTGTGGTCTTTAAGGCTCTTGGCAGAGTCTACACAGTTTGTGTTTTGCTGTCCACTGCTAGCAATGATCTGTAGTAATATAATTATCATCCAGTGCAAAACTTCAAATCTTCAACCACAAACGCACTCGAACATTAATAAGGTACCGGTCAAAAGATAATGTTAGCACTATATTTTGTAATTGAACAAAAAGTTCAACGTGCGTATCTTTGACTGACGACGGTAGTGTATTTATTGGTCATTTAGCTCTGTTCTAGTGATATCGTCTTTCATAAAACGAACATTTGTAATCGGATGCAAGTTATATACTTGTCCTCCTATATTGAATCCGTACCCAGCCCGTTTTTAATAATTAATAAAAATCAAGCATATACACAACCAAAGATTACAAACATTGATACTTAAACTCTAGGTCTCAAACTAATACATTGATACCCTTGCATGTGACGGCAATTTGATCTTTTTTCTCATGCTATGCAAGGCTATCTAATGGTAACGACGTAGTATATTGGAATAGCCAACTTCGAGTACCATATAAATGAAAAAATGATAAATTTTAAGTGACATATAAGATTTTTTTTCCTTAAAAATATATATATTCCATTTGTTCTAATTAATACTACAGTCAAGTCCTAAAATCATAAATCGCCAACATATATGTAAAGAAAAACAAAATTTGATATGTCGAATCTGACTCACTCGAGCTCGCTTTCTGACATGCGTATCTCACGATCGTAAAGCTCTCGCCTTTGGGCGTCGGCGAGAGCAAACTAAGGGGCTAAGCTCTCGTCAGGATAACAATTAATGGAGCCGCACTAGCGCGCCGCTAAAATTAATTAAATTCGTAAACTAAACAACTAATTTAACGCCTCACGGTGGCCAGTGGCCACGATTAACCGCCTATCTATCTGCATTTTGCATTGTTGCATACATGGATGCCATGCATACACACAACACAAACAAATTAAACACAGCAAATTAATGCAGCGTCACGTCGATCGATCGTCGTCGTTGCGATGCCGATGCGATCCCCACTACCGACGTCCGCCGCCTCTCCTCTCTGTCGAAAAGCTCCTGGCATTTTCGGCGAGATCAGGATCTTGCCATAGCTGGATTAGTAAATTAATCCAGTGCTGATCGGTTAGTTGTTTGGATTAGATAAATCCGAGAGTAGTTAGCGCAATCCGACTCTTCATCTTAGCTAGTTTTCATATCATTAAATATACTGTCACATGAAAAATACTGATGTAATAAGAGAGTTATAATGAAGAGAGTAGCGAAAAACATGAAGATACCATTCTCATCTAAAAAACTAGCAATATATAGGAACTAAGAAAAACAAGATAGGTTAGGTGAATGAATGGAGAAAGAGAGATGTGATTACGTGAGAATTTATTATTTTTTAAAAAAAACACTAATTGGATAAAGTGAATGCAATTTCGGTAATTTCTGACGCTATATCTCGGATGAAATTTTTGTTTTTTTTTTGTGAATTTGATCAAAATTTATTCAAGTTCAGTAAAATTGTGTTAACATTTCGAATAAATTCGATCCAAAAATTACCGAGAATTCCGAAATTTCGGTGGTACCAAAATGGTCAAAATTTGAGTGAAATCGAAAGTGAAAACCCTAACTGAATACATAATCTCTATACATAGGGTCTATTTGACATGGTGGATATAGAAACTACTTGATACTCGCTCTGTTTTTAAATATATAACACCGTTAACTAAGATTCGTTTGACCATTCGTCTTATTCAGAAAAAATATGCAATTATCATTTATTTAATTATTTTATTATAACTCGATTTATCTTCAAATACCCTTTAAGCATGACTTAAATTTTTTATATTCGCATAAAAATTTAAATACGATGAATGGTCAAAAGTTTATCAAGAAGCTAATAGCGCCATGTATTAAAAAAAATGGAGGCACTAGTTTTTGTTTGGTATTGTCGTTAGCAAGTGTTGCTGTCGAGCTCGAGCAAGGTAGTTGGCCGGCCTCTTCAGGGTTATCCACTGGTGTATCCGTGTATATAAGGCCGTGCAGTCGCATGCCTTTGACCACCATCCATAGCGAACCAGCTTAGCTAGCTAGCACGACACTACAAATATACATCTGAAGAAATTGTTGGTGTTTTAGTTCATGGCTGCTGCTGCTGGTTCTTCTTCAGCAATGGCGGCGAAGGCGGCGGTGGTCATGGCGCTGTTCCTGGCCTGCACTCTCGACCGGGCATGGACTCCGGCCGGAGCGGCGAGGACGATGACGATGATGATGGTGCAGAGAGGCGAGGTTTCTGCGGTGGTGGCTGTCAATGGCGGCGGCGGTGGCGGTGGTGGAGGAGGGAATAATGGTGGTGCGCAGCCGGAGCAGAGGAAGGAGTTCGTCGGGATGGCGGCGTTCACGCGGAGCCTCGCCGTGGCGCCGCCGCCGCCGCCGCCGAGCGTCCATGGCGACAGGGAGGTGCCGAGCGGGCCCGACCCGATACACCACGGCGCCTCGCCGTCGTCGGCCTCACCGTAGAGACATGCAATATTAATATAGAGAGTGAGACTAGTGGTGCATGGTGAGACGTACGTGTCAAGGGAAAAGTCCATTTTACTAGGAAAACTATATATTTTATTGGAGTATTGACTTTCTAAACTGTTTTTTTTTATCATTCTACGTTTCAAATTACTTAAAATTCACCCACTTTAGTTTACAAACATTATTTTCCCTTATTAAAAATATAATTTTTATGTTGAAATTCTATAGTCATATATAGATGACAACGTAACCTATATTTTTCAAAAAAGAAAAGGAAATTAGGGTAGTTCGCAATTATTTTTTAAAATCATGAAGTTTAGGTATTGGGTGTTTTCAATCTTTGCAAACAATATATAGTTCAAAACTAAAAAAAAAGAGTTGTGACATAATTAAGTTTGTAATTCTATCACCCCACAAAATTTCAAAAAAAAAACCATCAGCTGAACTTTTTAAGTAGTTCAGGGGAACAAAATAAGCCCGAAAATGTTTTAGAATGTTAATGCTCCGGTTAAATAGTTTAACTTAGTAAGAAGGACTTTTTTTACACATTGTATTATTACGTACCTGTGTGACATGCTTATTGGTTAGTTGCAGCAGCTAGTGGCTGCTCCTTACCTTGTTTGTTTGTACATACATGTTGGACCAGCCGTTGTACGTTTTACTGGGTAATAAATGTGTAATGACATGGGGTTAACAAGCATGTTAACCCGTGAAAAACTGCCCGGCCGAGCGAACTTATTAGAATTTTTTTCCATGCATGCATGTTTAATTTTAGTAGTGATATAACGTTATAATATTTTTACCGTTCGGCGTTCGGTTGAGAACAGTGCTCTAGATGATATATATATGGAATGGGATCCTAGAGCCATCATATTATTTTGGAACGATCTGTTTGGCACGGCTCCAACTCTAGCTCTAATTTCATCTAAAATAGGAGCGGAACAGAGTGGAGCACTCTCACAGCTTTATTTTAGACGCAACTCATAGAATTGATTAAATTTAGAAGTTGTAGCTCTTATATTAAATAGACCCTTGCATTTGTACTACAACTTTACGAGAATCCGATACACCATACGATCTACGGGCCGGGGTAGATTTTAAAGTATGGAGTAATTAAGTACCACTAAATACGGCACATCCAATAATATCAAGATTCAAGAATTATTCAGTCAGTTTACTAGGTTTAATAAAAAGACGGTACAACTTAATTCTTGAATAGGCTCCAGTCCAGAGGGAGCCCAGCCGGCTTTAAGTTAATTGGGCCAATTCGGTGGCTAAAAGCCTACAAAAATGTCGGCTAAGAAGGCCGACCAGTATAAATAGGCCGAATAGCTGTCCCTCGATCATGCATGTGTACATTTCCTTCATTTTAATTTTCGGTCCAATACACGAACGACCGTGGTTGAAACTTTGGGCCATGAAAAAAATTATTCTGAAAAATACTATATTTATTTATTTTTTACTTAAGGATGATTATATTGATATTAAGTTTCATGAAACTACAGATATTTCGATCAAATTATCATACGTAAACCTATAAATTTAAAGTGATATATCACATAACTATATATTTAACAATAAATCTATCGTACAACTATATGTTTAAGGCTATGTATTGCAAAACTACATATTTAATTTCAGCTAACCTAGCCTCCTCCGTCCCTCCGTACCAACAAGGGGTAGTACAGGAATATTGACCTGTTGTCCATCGACTACGCCTTTCGGCCTGATCTTAGGCCCTGACTCACCCTCCGTGGACGAACCTTGCGGAGGAAACCTTGGGTTTTCGGGGCAGAAACCCTGGAATTAAAAAAGGGGCAATCCTGAGCCAAATCCATGTTTTGAGAAAACAAGCGGTTCTCGAACTAGAACCCAAAGGAACATTAGTGTGTAAAGGTTTCAATGCAGACTTTGATGGGGATCAAATGGCTGTTCATCTACCTTTATCCTTGGAAGCTCAGGCGGAAGCTCGTTTACTTATGTTTTCTCATATGAATCTCCTATCTCCCGCTATTGGGGATCCTATTTGATCATGGAATCGACTCGATCATCAGATTATAAGTTCATTCCATACCGGACCAGACCGTGCACATTCTTATTATGAGAAGGGGTCATTCGAGCCTATGGATGCAAATAATCTATGCAGCTTCAACTTCTCTTGGCCAACGCAATTTAAAAAAAGAATAGCCTACTCCTCCGTCTCTCACATGGGTTTCATTATTATAGGAATTGGTTCCATAACCAACATTGGACTATCACAAAAGTACAGATTTGGGGTTCAAATCCTTAGCATGTTACGTTTGAGTTATAAATATCGATTAAATTGACATTAAACATGTAGTTTTGTGAAATTTACTATTATATTACATTAATATTTTTATTAAAAAAACATAGGAAAATTGGTGTTTATTAGCACTGGCTGTGCTCAAATTTTGCTGATTGCTACTACATTAGAATACTAAACGATCCAAATCCAAAATAGATAAAAACAAAAACAATCACTCGATAAATAGATGGTCTTTCTAACAGACTGGTTCAAAATTATTTCGTAATTATTAGAACTAAGTATTTTTTTAAGCAATATATCCGTTAATAGCAAGATATCTGTACAGCTTGGCCAACCCATGCTGGCTCAGTTTTTAAGCTACTCATATGCTCCTTCCGTCCCATTTCAAGTGCAGTTGTGCGTTTTCGTCTTTAACATTTGACCGTCTGTCTTATTTAAAAAAGTTTTGAAAAACTTTTTAAAAATAAGTGACACACAACATAATATTCATGTTTTATCCTCTAATAAAAATAAAAATACTAATATAAAAAAATTCAAACAAGTCGAGCGAAACGTTGGGCACGAAAACTCACAACTGCACTTAAGAATGGGACGGGAGAGTACCTGATATGCACTAGGGTTCCCGATCTTCCGAAAGTTTCTGATAAACAACGATTTGGGCAGAGTCGCGACACAAATCGATCCGACTTCTTGAACGCACATGCTCTTAAGCCCCGCAATCGCAGCGCCATGTCTCCTCTGGTTATCACCCATGTCGAAACGCGGATGACCTCGCTGAGAAGGCTAATCTCTGTTTGCCAATCGAAGAACACAAACACGAACGAGATAGAAAACAACCAAAATTGCAGATGAATGATTAAACTCACGAGTTGGGGTCTTACAAACCGATCTAGCGGCGAAACTGTTCTCGACAGAATAATCTAAGCAAAACCCAAAAACCTAAAGATGGCGGGGTACTAATATATAGAGTTTAGGGTCGTGCAACCCCCTCTCGACGCAACCCTAATGGATTACAACACGATACACGGCCCAAAGGCCCAAATACGGTGACGCAGCACCGGAACAGATTCTAGACGTCAATTTGTTCGGTCGATTCCCATTGACTCGGAACGAATTTGGACGTGGGACCAAAACCATTGGAAATGTTGTCTTCTTAGCTTTCTATCCATATAAAGAACGCCCCAATCCGAGCACGTATGTGACCTGGGCGCCCATTTTAGTGCAGACTGGTCCTGGACTCCGAATTGCACCCGAGGTCGACTTGGTTTGGGCCTCCACCTTGACTTGGACGTCCTCGATGATCCTCCATGGCTCTAAGTCCTTCTCCAAGTGTCTCCTTGTCCCCTCCATTGTTCCTGATCACAATATAATCATTAGGTAGCAATCTATTCTCGAATTCATACAAAGAAGAACATAGGAACGAGCTCACCTCTAAATTCAATTGTTGCGCACGAGCTCTTGTTATTGGTTCTTGAATGACCGTTGGAGGATTGTTTTGTGTATCCGAGGTAGTGATGTCCGCATCACTACCAATGTGCGTGTAATATGAGCGAATAGGTAAGTACCGCGCGTTTCCAGAAAAAAGAATTAAATACCTTTTATGCGGGGACATTTAGAATGATTTACATCTCCACGCTTACAAGTTTTACATGCTTCTGAGATATCTATTTCAATTTAATTTCACACATTACATGCTTCTTTTTGTTTTGAGAATCATTACATGCTTCTGACTTAAATATTTTGTGCGTGCATGAAGTCAATTCCAATGCACGGAAAACGCGGCGGAGTGGAACGGTTTCAATTCCCCTAAATTCGAGTGGCACGTAGTCGATATCGTGAATAGTGGTGGCATTTATCTAAACTGACATATTTATAGTGGCATGGATCCGATTAACCCAAATTAAAGCCACTACTACATAAGTGATTTTGCAAACGGCCAAAAACCTATTTTTGCAAATGGCTGGATGGCCCGCCTCCCCTTGTATTTGTAATAATCCACATTTTTCCAAACAGGTGGCACAATCGCACGTGAAAAATCCATGTTCGCAGGAGGGCCACTTAAGGAGGCCATCTGCGAAAAGCCAATTTTACAAACGAGCAAGTTAGAACGCTTGATTGTTAGACTTCTAAAAAAAGTAAACAAAAACAAAATAATGCTTTCAAAAGAATGCTCCTCGAACAAGAGGGGGGAACCACCACACCCACGGGTTCTTCCCGAGATGAGGTATATCTTTCTTTGCGTATACGATCAATCTCCGCACGCTTCATGGGTATGAATTTACCCCACGCATAAGGTTCTCACTACTAAAGACTCGAAAGTTCCTATGTGTCAAAAACACCTGGGAAAGAGGCCAAAAACACCCGGGAACGATGTTACCGGGTTCCATCACACGACGGCGCATGGTGCCCATGATGACTTTGTCAATCTCAAGATATGTTATCGGTCAATCTCTCGCAGGTGCTTATAAGGGTGTGCACATATACATTCATAGGGTGGAGTCTGTGGTGACTTCGATATGTGACTTCGATATGCTAGTCAGTCTCTCTAACGTGCTTATAGAGATATGTCTTTATAAGGGTGTGCGTATATACATTCATAGGGTTCAGTCCGTGGTCACTTCGATATGTTGGTCAGTCTCTTGAGTGTGCTTATAGCTAGGAATAGGTGCTTATAAGGGTGTGCACATATATTTTCAAGGGTTGAGCCCATGGTGACTTCGATATGCTGGCCAGTCTCTCAAATATGCTTATAGGGATAGGGTATGCGTCCGCGCGTATATGAACTTATGTGTTTATACCGTCTTTTCAAATTTGTGTATATCTTATTACAAACTAGCTGGGTGGCATGCGCAATTGCGCGGCTAGCACCCAAACAAAATCATATATTTTTTTAGTATGATTTTTACTTAAAATTTATTAAATAGTTATCTCATTGTCTCAAGACTTTGAAAGACTAAACCTTATCATCCTCATGTTTCTAACTATATAGTTTTTAAAAGTCACACCAATTGCTACCCCTTATGTCATATCCTTCTTTATTTGCTTGCTCGATCTACCATTATTTCTATTCATTCTTTTTGGAACCTTTAAAATTTGGATTTTATAGTTTTTAGAGTTTATTGTCACGTTGGGTTTTATTTTTATAATTTCTAAATGTCCCGTCAAACGTTGCCATTATACTCCTCTACAGCCCGTCCACTGTCTCTTCTCTTTATTGTGATTGAGATTTTAAAAATCGAACATAATTATTGTTTGGGTTCATTTTTACTTTCTACAAGTCCCGCCAAACCGTCAACGGCTTTGCCATTGTACTCCTCACCCGCTGCCTCCCTTCTTTATTGTCATTGAGATTTTAAAATCGAACATGATTATCATTGGTTCTTTTTTACTTTTTGGAAGTTCCAAACCTTTAAAAATTGGACTTGTAGTTTCATTTTTTATAACTTTTAGAAGCCCCATCAAACGATGCCACTATGCCCCTCTACAGCCCGTTCGCCACCAACTCTTTATTGTTATTATGATTCTAAAAATCGAACATAACTATCGTTGGAATTTATTTTTATTTTCTAGAAGTCCCATCAACCGTCAGCGGCTCTGCAACTATACTCTTATACACCCCGCCCGCTACTTCTCCTTTTTATTGTCATTGAGATTTTAAAAATTGAATATGATTATCAATGGTTTTTTTTTACTTTCTAGAAGTCCCGGCAACCGCCTTACTCGTTTGCTTCACGGCCTGCCTGACATCTCTCCTTTTAATTATCATTAGGATTCTATTTGGTGTTTTATTAACAATTTTTATATCTCGTATCAACCGCCACCACTCTACTCCTTTATAGGCATGTTACTTAATTTATCTCGTCATGTGTTTTAGATGGTCTTTTCTTTCAATAATCTTTATTTTTATCACAAATTTTAGTTATTTATAAATTGTATTCCTAATTGAAATCTTATTTTTCTTTTTCAAATTTCAGAATTTTTTTAAAAAAATTAGTTAATATCGTATCGTGTTCTTTTAATGTTTTTATTTTTTATTTTCAATTTTAGTTGTTTTAAAATTGTATTCCTACTTGAACTTTCTTTTAATTTTTTTCTAATTTTAGATATTATTTTATTTTTATTCTCAATTTTAATTAATCTCGTATTGGGTTCCACTACAAGAGATCTTATGATAGATGACGCTTTATTTACGTCACAAACATTGAATTTTTCGTCACGTTTTGTAATCTATGACGCTCGCGTGACGAAAATTCATTCGTCACCTATCATGCGTCTCTAATGGCGTTCTATGACAAAAACTTATTTTTTCGTCATTAACCTAGTGACGATCCTTCTGTCGTCATAACTTTGTGACGCTCATATTCGCTATTATCTAGCCTAAAAAACGTCATAAAATACCTGATGGCCCATTAAAATCCATGTATTGAACACCCTGTTTATGGGCTTAGCCCAATGCAAGCCCGACTAGATTTTAGCCTAGCCCATCTATGATGTAGCATATTTTTAGCCCAATTCTATTATATCCATTTGCTTTAATATCAAATAATAAATGGACCAAGTCCATTTCAAAAGCCCATATAGGCCCAAACATTATAGAAACCATTTTCAGCCCAATCATATTATATTCATTTACATTATTATCAAATAACAAGTGGGCTAAGCCCATATAGGCCAAACAATCAAACACAATAACAACCCATGTAGCACAAAGGTTATAGCCCAATTAGCATCTAACACAACCCGACAAACATCCAATACAACACAACACTTACAACCCAGTTAACACCCAAATCCAACCAATTGCTCACACCTGGGCAAGCACAAATCCTTTCAAATCTCTAAACCGAATGCCATGAGAGCACCCCCAAAGTCCCTTACATGGAGCACCTTTTTTTGCTGCAAATAATAAGGCACAACATTAATTAACTTATGTATGCAACCAATCATGAAAAGCATACTTTAATGTTGACCTGGCTATATACATGCGCATATAGTAATATAATTTTAATTAGTTCCATGAGGATAACCATATCATTACAATATCCCATGAACAAACTTAGAAGTTTCTGATGCAGGAGCTAGAAAGAATGATAAAACACTAGAGTTTGGATATCCAATTCAGGCCAGACATTAAATCTAATTTGGGCCAATCCTAATCTATAATGAACTCAGCTCATCCAACAATCAAGACTAAAGCTTGAGCAGCTGCGACATCAATATGGCAATATGGAATAGCTAGCGATGCAGCCTTGACAGCTTGATTTTCCTATGCATACATGTTCTTGCCATGGAAACAAAAGGTTGAACTGTTGAAGTATAAGTGATACCTGAGTACTTACCATGTAGAATTCCCAAAAAAAACTTTCTTTAGGGAACTGCAGCATCTTAGGGAGATCTCTAAGTAATCTGCTAACTTACATAGCTATGCACTCAATAAACTATTAAATCGAAAGGAAGCAAGAAGCATTTTTTAGTACTAGGTAGCAAATGCATTTCCACGCTTCACCATCACTCTTTCCCCCAAACAACCTACAAGTAAATCAGCAACATGATTACCTGAATTATTTGGTCACCATGTAGCTAAGCTGAGCCTACAAGAGAGTATTTAGTTGTTAAGGAGAGGGCCAACAATGAGAGGGTATTTAGTAGTTAAGGAGCCGACAAAATATTGTTCAACTCAAACACACATACCAGCACCTAAACTATTTGCATCAAGAATAAACCAGTCCAAAAGGCTCAGGCACAATGCGATGGCTAATTAAAGCATAGCAGCCACGGCTAGTAATAAAAAGAGAGCAGCCTACACAGCTCAAGATGGTTGGTCTTGACAAAATGCACCAAGAACTATAATAGAAAAGTACTAAACTACTAATATGCCAAAGAACTCATAAACTACATGTGGGATAGTGGGCTAAACTACATGTTGCAGCATCAAAGACAATAGTTTTTATTTAATCTATCGAAGACAATAGATAAGCCAATGATGTTGGGTAAACTGGGTAATCAAGAACTCTGTATATATATGAGTTCTGAACAGGGCGAATAATTTTAAGTAGTCTATCAGCATTGCATGTCCAAGTACAAACCTTAGCAATATTTTTATCAAGCTATCAGAATTTGAAACATTCAAACCATAGGAACAGTACTAAATAATTTCATTAGTATCTACGCAGGTTGACACAACTAAAAAATTTCAAGAGATCCACATATTCGTGCCATCCAACCAACATTGCATCCAACAGTAATTATAAATAGGCAAGCAGTCTTGACGAATGCAATAGGCAAGCAGTCTTGACGCAGTAGTTACCCAATAGAGGAGCTCAAGCACACATATCCTCCTGTGAAAAATTAGTCCATCATCTCTAATTGGGTCATGCTCTGCAAGAATATTCATAATGAGCACAAGAGCACATAAACCCGGAGAATAAAATCACAGTAGTACACCATGATAACTAGATGTGGATGTACGGCGCTAACTTGCAAACATGTTTAGATAAGTATAAAGATCTTTTTTTTGCCGATTAATAATATCTGTAGCAGAGCAAAAGGTTTAGCATGTACAAAGTGGAGCAACGGGTGAAAAAACACATACAAAAAAGATGATCCCACAAGTGATAGTGTAAATACAATTGCTTCCAGAAACTTGTAGCAATTTGATGGCATGGGAAATTTTACAAAACTTAGGCCAGAGGATTTTATTTAACCTGGCAAACATTTTAAAATTTTCAAAAGACTGCATGATATCGATGGATATGAGAAGCACATAACAGTAGACCGGCCTTGTGCAATTTATGTTTACAAAAGAAAATAAAAGCACCACTAAGCATTTGCATATAGTGATCGCAAGCTAATCACCATATTAGTATTCCAAATTAGGCTTCAATACTATCAGACTAAAACATTTTTCTATTATTATTTACAGTTCTCACTGATTTCAACATAAGGATCTCCGGCTTAATGTTCAATAATACGAAGTGGATCCATCACAAAATAATAGATCAAGGGAATGGCAAAGTTTCTTACAGTGAAAAGATGGATGTTCTAGCAAGATGGGTTGGCAGACAACTAACTACAATAGGAAAAGGATAATCCTAAGGGCATATCAGAGACCAAGCTATGTTGATATCTTTCACTGCAGCTGAGTGAAGAAGAGAGACATTTCCTGTAGAGCGAATTTGAAATCAAGGAGGTATCTGGTGGCAGGCAGGCGACCATGGTAGACGGCATGCTCCAGGGGTGTGAATCCTAACAACAAGCACACACGGTTGAAGTTGGAAGAACAAATCATGGAGCCAAGCAAGCATATCCAAGAACATGTTTTCAAGTGGCAACCCTCGCGCGCCGCCTCGCCCCCGCTACTGCCGTCGCCGCCTCGCCCCCGCACGCGCCGCGCCGCCTCGCCCCCGCTCGCGCGCCGGCTCGCCCCCGCCCACACTCACGCCGCCGCCACCCGTGTCTCCCGTTGCTAACCCTATAACAGACCGAGAGGAGATAAGAACGAAGGGGGAAAAAAAGGTGAGGCGCTTTGGTCTTACCGCCACCTTCGTCCTCCACGCGGCGTCATGGGCCTGCTCCATGGCTGCCTCCGCCATCGTCTGCCGGTCTTTCTCGAGTGCGTCGCCGCTGGATCTAGGAGGGGGAGGGCGCCGGCCATCGAGCCCACCACTACCGCGCCGCTCCCGCCCGCTGCCATGGCCGCTCTCGACCTCTCCTGAGCACGCCGCCGCTGGATCTGGGAGGGGGAGGGCGCCGGCCGTTGAGCCTGCCACTGTCGCGCCGCTCCCGCCCGCCGCCATGGCCGCTCACGGCGTCGACCGACCCCTCCCAAGCTCGCCGCGCTGCTCCCGCCCTCGCCGTCGTCAATGAGAAAGAGAGGAGAGGAGGAGAGAAAGCGAGAGAGTAGAGACTGGAGAGGAGAGGGGGAGAAGATAAGGTTGGTGAAAATTTTGAAGTGGGGAAGAGGGAGAGGAAGCAAATCAGACTTCTAAGTAAAATATAATTTTCAAATCGAATTTAATGGTACTAAATGAACTTAAGTGAAAAAATTGTCAAAAACAAAGTTGTATAACTCATTGAGATCTACCAATTTTATTTTGGTTATTTCTCGATCCGAGTTTGATTGAACTATATAAAATTTGAATTTTAAAATATAAGAAATTCAAATAATTTTTCGGGTAGTAAATGATTTCAAATGGGAAAGTTATCAAAAACAAAGTTGTATAACTTATCAAGACCTACAACTTTTGTTTTGGTCATTTTTCTATATGACTTTGTTTGAACAGTTTAAATTTGAATTTCAAATTATGACAACTTCGAACAACATTTACAAGTACTAAATGATTTAAACTGAAAAAGTCATCAATAACAAAGTGGTATAACTCATTGAGATCTATAACTTTTATTTTGGTCATTTCTTCATCCGACAAAGTAATTTGCAACGTTGTTCACAAAATGTACATACATCTTATATAGTTTATAAACTATAGGAGATATATGTAAAATTAGTGAAAAATATTACTATCACTTTGTCAGATGAAAAATGGCCAAAATAAACATTGTATATATTGATGAGTTATACAACTTTGTTATTGATGACTTTTTCAGTTGAAATCATTTAGTACTTGTAAATGTTGTTTGAAGTTGTCATAATTTGAAATTCAAATTCAAATTATTGAACACAAAGTCATATAGAAAAATGACAAAAACAAAAGTTGTAGATATTGATGAGTTATACAACTTTGATGTTGATCACTTTTTCATTTGAAACCATTTAGTATTTGAAAATATTGTTTGAAGTTGTCATAATTTGAATTTCAAATTCAAATTATTGAAACAAAGTCATATAGCAAAATGACCAAAACAAAAGTTGTACATCTTGATAAGTTATACAACTTTGTTGTTGACAAATTTTTCATTCGAAATCATTCACTACCCGAAAAGTTGTTTGAATTGAGTGGAGGGACATAAATTAGACTTGTCGGCGAGGCAGGTGCAAAAGGGCTGGGCCGGCGGCCCGAAGAGGGAGGAGGAGGGAGAGAAGCTGTGGGCTGAGGGAGGGAGAGAGTAATACTTGGGCCGAAAAAGGCCCAAGGACAAAGAGAGGAATTTTAACTTGTTTTCTATTTATTTTAATAGGTTAAATAAACTTTGTGATATTAAAATTAGTTATTGAGCTCCGAAAATTGACGGAAAATTTTAAAGAATAATTTAGACTATGCAGAATATTAAAAAATATTTCTGGCCATGATTTGTAAAGGAAAATTTTAGATACCATATTAATTCACTTGATTAAATTGCTTTAAGTTTTAATACTCCCTCCATCCCATAATATACGTCGTGCACGTATTTAAAGATTTAACTTTTAAGCATTTAAACAACACATAGTATAATATGAAATGAATTTTATTTGTTAAAAGTTATATTATTAGATTGACATTTAAATTTACTTTCGTATGGTTATAATTTTGTTGCTACAAATCTTATAGTATATGAGAAATTATAAACTACAGATTAATTTTGAAGACCATGCCAACTTTGACCGCGCCTTATATTATAGGATAGAGGGAGTATATTTTTCTAGAAATGCATTATATATATCTATGACGTTTGCTTTGTGCCCCTTATGACAAATTAATATTCATCACGATGTCCAATTAAAATACTTTATGACGATTTCTAGTTGGTATTAACGACGAACACCTTTTTTTCGTTACTAAGCTATCCCATCTCATACTAATCGTCATAAAATGGAATGTGCTAATGACGAATAGCTCCGATGTCACGAGGAATTCGTCACAGAAGGTTATATTTCTTATAGTGTTCTTATATGGATTCTTCTTTTAATATTGCTTATTTTTAATTCTGAATTTCAGCTAATTTTAAATTGTATTTCTACATGAACTCTTCTTTTATTTTCTTTTGCTAATTTTGGATTTATTTATTTTTATTTCAAATTTTAGTTAATCTCGTATTGGGTTCTTATATGGACTCTTCTTTTATTATTCCTTATTTTTAATTCCAAATTTCAACTATTTTAAAATTGTATTTCTACTTGGACTCTCATTTCCTTTTCTAATTTTGGATTTTATATTATTTTTGTTTTTAATTTTGATTAATCTCGTATTAGATTGTTATATGGAAACTTATTTCAATATTTCTTATTTTTAATTCCGAATTTAAGCTATTTTTAAATTGTACTTCTACTTGGACTCTTCTTTTCTTTTTTTTCTTTTTCTCTGATTAATGTGGGAATTTCTAGCTCCCACAGCGAACGTGGTGCCTCCTTTCAAAGCTGTTTTAATAATATAATAGATAGATAGATAGATAGATAGATGCGTTTTGTCAGACTTACATTACATAGCCTCTTCGTTTTCATGAATCCGAAAAACATTTTCTCGGTTTCAATCGTTTAAGCGCAAAATGCCAAATTAAGATCCATATTCTGTGGCCTTTCTCCTCCCTTTTTTCTTGTGATGTACTTGTACCTGGTGTGTAGTGTGAAGTGGAACTGAAAGGAATGCAGTTAGTGCATAGTGGGAGTGGTGTTTGTTTCAACAACCATCCGCTAAGGATTGCGTTTGGATTGCATGCCCTTCAATATGGGACCAGTTAATATGTTGCTGTGAGCAACCGATCGATGGAGAGCGTACTGCTCGAGCTGTCCCGCATGGCGCCAGGAAAGGAGTATGTTACTTCGGTGCTGTCTGTTGTCACCGCATACGTGTGCAAGACGTTCTAAAACCAGGAGGCCTCCTCAGAGTAATGCTTTGTTTTTCAAAAAATAGAGATTTGAAGGGAGGGACGTTCCTCCAAACATATTTTTAGAAAAAAAAATATAAGCATGTTAAGGATTGAACACAAGATTTCGGATTGAAACCACATACCCCTTGTCACCGCTGTTTCAGAAATTCATACAAACCCCAGAGATTTCTACTGTAGGAGTATTTCACTCACCTAATTAAAGTAGGAAGCTGCCTTTCTTATCATTCTGATGTCGAGAAATGGAAGCGCATATATGCATGATGAGATGCATTTGAGAGAGAGCAAAAATAAATAAATAAATATTATGTTGCATTCTGAATGCTAATTAAAATTTCGGAGAAATAGCAGAGGAAATCATTGGATTCCTAAGTCAACAAATTTTATTTCTCCAATAGCAGAGAAAAGCAACCACTGGAGAGTACTCCCACATCAACGGTTGCCTTTTTCTTTCTTTTTCGAATTTAATAAAGCTTGACTGACGCATCAATGATCGATCTCCCACTTTCTTCATTCTCTCCTCTTTTTATGGACACCTTGACATTGTTTTCTAGAGGTACGTACGTACATGCATGGAAAACAAACTATTTTTCAGTACATGAAACACAGGGGTCACTAAAGTGTTTTTTCTATTCCAACTTTATTTTCAGTTATGTTGGATTGTTGAAGTGGATTTTTAATGTGTCCTTGTTCGTTACATTGAATAAGTAACATTTAAATGTGTTGGTTGTATAAAATTTGGAATATCCATGTGGCCTAGAAACACCAGGTGATGATGTACAATACCTGTACGCATATGTGGGAAAGCTTCCCTATTATGAATTACTCCATATTCTTACCGTACAAGAAAACCACCTACTGAAGACTTAGGCTTGAATAAAAAAATTATGATGAACTAGGAAGGTAGCCCGCGCATTCGCGCGAGCATGCATCATGGGTTGCATTTGAAAATAGATCATATTTATCAGATAGCTTCTGCCATGTTTTAGAACTATGTTTTCTCAACAAATATTCTTTGTTGGCATCACATTGATAATTTCTCTAAGCTATATACTACTATAGTATTTATTTAATCTATATAAGCAATTATCTATCATCATCATCATCATCTAAAAAGGAGCTAGACCTAATTTATTTAGAAAACATGCTTATTAAATTGAAAGCAAGGTTTTTTTTTCCTTTTTTATTGAATGCTTTGGGCCTCGTTGGTGAAAACGTAAATGTTAGTGTTATGGATAACATATACCCAATAGTAATCGATTAAACTCGGCGAGGCCCATCATAAGCTAAGTCTTATACAGAATCATACCTCGTATATAAAAGGAGTTCCGGATAAGGATGTACCAGAAGAGTTCTACATGGAAACTATAAAGACTACTTGGATTGTATCCATATCGGTCTCCCTAGTTTTACTTGGACAGGAGACATCTATGGCTAAAAATACAAGACCCCCTAGGAAGAGAGGGGGGACACAAACCAAGACAATTCAAAACAAACCGATACACGCCGCCAGATATTGACATCGGAGATTAACCTAGCCATAACTAATCTGGTGCCATCGGAGGCTGTCAAGAGGGATCTAGCGCTATATTTGATCTCGGCAAGTACTTCAAGGAGGAAGACTACCCCGTCGTCGACTACGTGTTGGTGTTCATGCCGCCAAATCGATGACGATTAGATAAGCTATCCCAGTTATTGTACTTGTGTGATTCTGATGAATAAGAGCAACACCGGCTTCGGCCAATAAGAGTATGATTGTTACCTTCCATGAAGGAGCCCGGACCTATATAAACATCCTTATCTATGTCTCTTTTACTTCAATCTCGCATATACCCTTATACCAACGATCCCCCTATATCATGCAAATACCGTAGTCATGATCTAAAACGTCAATAGTAAGACCTAGCTAAACTCATTGTTCCTTTTCCTCCGCCATAAGGGTTTTATGCAGCTCCTAGTCACCGTGTTGAGATGTGGTCATTGCACCTATGGAGATTGCCTTATGATTCATCATAGTGGTGATCACATTTTTGGTCAAGCTTAGTTAGTCCTATTTCTATGTCTTGTTAAATCGTAAAATCTCAATGGGCTCCAAATTTAATCCTTCAAGTATATATATAAAATAAAAATATATTCAAAGACGATTAATATTCATATATAGGGATGATTCACCTTTTGAATGGTCTATGCACAAAGAAAATAAACGGAGTTACCCGGAATGCGTAGAAGGCCAGAACAACATGTACTAAAAGTGCATTAAGCACCATCTAAAGTCAATTAGATGGTGATACACGAAATATCATTTAGCTTGCTTCGAATATTTTAGCACATTTTAAAAAAAATCACGAAGTAATCGAATTTATCTTTATATTGTAGAAAAATCCTATTTTAAAGACTGTTAATTTTTTTCCCGACAGTACGACTTACATATGTTTCTTTTGGCTTTGTCTTTTCTATTTACGTGCTTTCCTTCCCTTCCATCAACGGTAGGTAAGATCGTCATATTGTAAAAAATCCTATTATAAAGACCGTCAATTTTTTCTCCGACAGTACCACGGACGCAAGTTTTTTTAATAAAAAATATATAAGATGGTTTCAACGGACGTTTATTGGATATTATATATTTTTATTATAGATTTTAGTTTAACTACATAGTTATATTTATCAAATAATATATTTTATCTTTATATTGTAGAAAAATCATTTTTTAAAGACCGTCATTTTTTCCCCGACAGTACCACGGACGAATGTTTTTCTTGGCTTTGTCTTTTTTATCTCCTTGCTTTCCTTCCGGCGACAGTAGGTAAGATCTTTATATATTGTAGAAAAATCCTATTCTAGAAACCGTCATTTTTTTTTCGCGATAGTAGCATGGACGGTTGTTTTACTGTCTTTTTTTTTATTTCCGTGCTTTCCTTCCAGCAATAATAGGTAAAACTATTGTTTTGTTATCAATCTTACGTACGTACGCAAGGGGCGAACAGTGGTACTGTTTGTATTGAGGAGGAAGCTATTATATTTAATAATAAATCTAATCTAATGGTGTAAAATAACGGTCCACCAATTTTAGTGAAAATCGACATGCCATGTGGCGGCTTGAGAGCGTTTGTAGGAGTAACACGTGGCAGTTTTAGAGTGTTTATAGGGAGTTTAATGGACTTTTAGTAGATAATATATAGATATCTATACAAAATTATAAGGGTATTTTGAAAGGAATATTTGAGGTCTAGAGGGGGCTAATATGCAATTAAAACTTAAAAATTAATTAATAATACACAAGAAAAAATAAGTTGGATATTCCAATCCTATCGGAATTCCCGACAAGAATTCTGCACTATCATAAATTAAGCAATACTAGCTACTAGTTCTACTAAAATAACAAATCTAATAGCACTAAAAACTCAACTAATTATTCGTGGGAAAGCTATGAAGGCAAGAGTTAGAAAGGTATCACCAAGATTGTGCAAACCAAAGTATTTCATGGATTCGGATCCTTCAGGTGGTTCTACTTTCCGTTGAGGTTCTAACCCCAGCCTTTATAGGTTACACAACTACGCTCTTCCTATAGTAGTGCTATCTCTTTTCTTGTGGGTACGAGATTCAGCCAGCACAAACTTTTCTCACCACACCATACACAAATCGATGGCTCAAGAGTGCTGCGTAGTCCTCTAGGAGTTCTCAACCTTCAAGAGTAAAAGATGCAACTAGAGTTGAATGCTGGTGCTCAAAGATCAATCAAGAACGCACCAAGCACGAGAGATTTTCTAATCCAATCCACTCACATGAAGCAAAAATATGAAGATCAAGGGATGAAGGGAGGGAGAGGATGGAAGACAAGGCTAAAAGTAAGTCTAAGTTTCTCAAAGCTAAGGGCACAAATAGGTGGAGCTTTGCGGTGGGGAGGGGGGGCTTAAATAGCCACACTTTCATATTTGCCCGTTGGTAAAAAACCATTCCTTATATTGGAAGTCCGGCATACCAATAGGAAATTCTAACTAGTATAAAATATTGGCACCAGCCGTCAAAATAACATATCTGGAATCCCAATGTTCTTATTAGAAATTCCGATAATTTCATCCCACCAAAACTGAGGGAAGAAACTTTCAACTTTTAGAACATTACAACACATCAGAATTTCCATCCCAAAGATCGGAATGTCAAATGATATTTTTTCCATCCAATCGAGCGTAAGAACCAATTTTCAACCGTATGTTTCAAAGCAGCAACCCCTTTTATAGTGTGGCTTTTCCTATGACACAGTATAGGAAAATTTTAGTTACCACTTAGGATTTGTGCCATGCAATATCTTTTCTTCTTGGATCCGCCCGAACCATTCATTGCACAAATAGAAGGACTAATCATCTACACTTGGTCTTAATAGACACATTTGTGTTGTCAAAGTATGAACCCCGATAGCGGGGATCTGGCGGGACCCCTTTATGTGAGTTCAGCCAAGGAGCTAGTCACGTATGACGAGGGGACTCGTGCCCCTCAAGAGCACACAAAAAAGACAATCGAACAAGCACGAAGTGTACAGGTCCAAGCCACCTAGAGTTGTAATACCCTACTCCTATTGTGATGGTGATTTCTCTCTTTGTACGTCCTTGAAGGATCTTACCAGTTCATCGACTATTCAGAGTAGTTCACCTTTCTTTCTTTTCTGGGTTTCCTAAGAACTTCACTAAATGTGTTGAAGTCACCAAAATCCAACCCCCCTAGCCCCGGCTCTCCCCTTATACGACCTCTAGGAGACATCACATGACCGAAGTTTGGGCAAAGATTTTTTTCGTATTAAGATTAGGTATGGTAAGTCTTGTTGGCAACTCCTCTTCTCGCATGCTCCGTCAACCATGGGGTAGGCCTTAAGAGGGCCCACCATGGGCAGGATATGGCAAGTTGCTTTTATGCTCTTCGCCCCAGGGCAGATAACTGTCCCATCATGAGTAAATGGGAAAGAGTCACCTGAGGCCGCCTGAACATGTCGTTTAGCATCCAGCTAGGAACTGGCCTTGGGGCACCCTGAAGGCCCTAACCTTCACAAATGTGTATTGGCCATGTGTCGGCCCCAAACCATTCCCCAACGTGGGTAATGAGTCTGCTATGGGAAGACACGTGGCATTTACGTAGTGCACATCGTCTGCTATGGGAACCTCGATTCCTGGGTCACTGGCATTAGTCCTTCCTAATCGGTTATCATTGATATCCAAAATAATTAAGGTCCTTGAGGGGGAAGAAAACTTTCCTAAACAAGAATCAACAAAAGACTTCAAACCCCGTGGAGATCAAGCCCTCGATTTGCGGAGAGCCTATGGAGTCCAGCTTCCAAGCATCCGACCACCATCTCATCGGAACTCCCAACTAGACTAGAAGATATATATATATATATATATCTCATTGTATGCATACATTCCTTATATCAATAAAGCAATAGACCACCCGGCTAACAAAATATAGGGTTATTACTCCAAGTAGGGCCTGAACCTTTATAAAAATTCACCCGAGTCTGACTAGCATCCCAATGAGGAGAGACGACATGCAAAGGTATATAAGTTTATGAAAATGAAGATTAGTTTGTCGTGTTCCTTAATTAACATATATGCAAAATTAAATTTGATCCAAGGATAAAAAGAAAAAAAATAATTATGGATGCAATTGTAGCTGTATTTTTTTATAATATTACTTGTTAAGGGCGATGAAGATGGCCGATTCTAAACTCTCGAGAGTATTTCCCCTTATTGTTTGCATGCCATTCAAATGGTTATAAAAATTAAAACATAATAAGACACATTAATATGTGATAGATCACTAAAAACCACATTTGTGGAAGTTACTTGTAGAAGTGAAATTTTAACTTGCATGTTTGTGGAGTGAGATATCACGTATTAATCATTCTTTTCATTTTTCTAATTTTTTTATTACTATTTAAATGTCATGTAAACAACGAGGGGATGTTCCCTCAAGAGTTTTTTTTATAAACGAAACTGGTAAGAGAACTGCCAATTATATTTTAATTAAGCATGAGTAAAAACTCAAATAGAGTTACAAGGAAAAGAAGAACATCTCCTCAAAGAGTAGAGACTCGCCGAGCACCACAAGGAAAAGACCGTAGCCGGAACACTACATACGGAACAAACCCTCAACCCTAACTAAACTAACAACTAAACAATGACAGCCCAAGGTAGGGATCGATATCAAGCTTGTCGTAAAGACAACACAGCAACTCCAGCTTCGCAATGATCGCGTCATCGTTTCCAGAGGCATCGCCAAAACAAACAAACAACACAAATTTCCCACTGTGGACATCAGCCTAAGCCAACAAATCACCACTTCCTGCACATGGTTAGCACCAACACCCTTAGAAATAGATAACGTGTTATCGTTACCAAGCTTCATCACACCGTAATGACTCCCTGAACATTCCAGGCTTGTAGAGCTTTGGAGTTGACGTAGGACTCCACCAACGACCTTCACTGCAAGGGTAAGGTTCTCCAAAGCGGTGCCCCACGGAGGACACAACGTGAAATGCTGCCACCACTCATCCGGAAGCCAGAACAAGGTTTTCACCGGGAGATGGGAGGGAGGGAGAAAACTCTATAATGACACCTCCAAGGAGGTAATGACGCCCAAGGTGTCATCGTCGTCAAGCTGGCCAATGGCATACCAATGCTTTCACCAACATTTCCCCGTCCAACACCATAAAATCAACCCGCACAATGGCGCTCGCCAGACTACCGCACCATCCCTTCAGCAACCATGCCCAGACCACCACCCCATGCTCAGGCGTGCTCGCACAGGGCTACTCTGGAACATCGTCATGCTGCTGCCATTCCCCGCTGCAAGGCCATCGCCTCCACCCTCCCCCAGAGCTCCCCACGACTAGAACTAAAATCCGGCCATAGCAGAGGAGGAGCCCCACAGAGAGGAGATTGCTCGGCCAACCATCAAGAAGACATATCGTTACTGTCCTAGCCACTTTCTCACTCGCCACCACTGACACCCCCATGGCCACCACCATCTACACCACGTACAGTCTATCAGCGACTCTTGGCGTCCCCAACCTGGCTACCCTAGCTGCTTGCCGTGTCCGGCCGGGAAAGCAGAGGAGGTCAGAAGGCCAGAAAGGTCACCAAGCTCGGGGTGGGTGCCCCTCATCACGCCATCGCTGCAACGCGCCCTCGTCGTTGAGCCGTTGCTGCCGCACCGCCACATTGACACCTTGTAGCGCACCGCCCTATCTCCACGCCAGATGGGAGGTGCTGAGCCCCGTCGCCGCCATCCTAGCTAGCTGCACGGTTTATGGCAGCTAGCTCCGACGGCGGCAAGGCTGGAGAGGCGAGGGGAGGGGATGGCAATGGAGGGGAGGGGAGGGTTGGATCGCCTCCCAATTGCCTGCACGCGGCTGACATGAGGGATCACTTCCCTTGAGAGTTTAAAATACATTCAAGATATACTGTACTGATGTGGAAATAAATTGGACCTTCGATGCCAATAATACATCTTAAAATTTGACATAATTATTAAAGAAAATGTGCATTGCTTTATATATATACTTACAAGAGTACCCTTGACACTTAAAGTCACCAAGAATGACATGGATATCCCCTGCAGTCCCCGTGGAACATCAAAGGCATTCATATTCAATTTTCATTAATCGTGAGCTATATATTAATTAGCCTCGAGCATTTGACTACGTACACTGATGATTGCATAAATTACTACTAGTTACTTAGGTCCTGTTTAGCTCACATCAAACTTCCCCCAAACTCCTAACTTTTCATCACATCACATCACATCTAAAACTTTTCTACTCACATAAACTTCCAACTTTTTTTCTAAACTATCAACTTTCCCCAAACTTCTCCCCAATTTCTACAACAACAACATCTCAGTTTCTTCCTGAGAAGAAAACACACATGGCTGCCAGCGACCTAATGAAATGTGAATTAAACACCAACACTAACACGGGTTACCCTTACCAGCTGGTTGTTGGTCCCTTCCCCTGTGGACTTGCATATTGCACAATATATATCCCCCTCCATCCGGAATCCTGGACAACCCAGACATTAACGCGGTTGGTTCCATTCATATCATATTCAGTATGAGTGTGGAGATAGATAGATGCTTCCTGAGGGTCTCATCATGGTACGTTTTGGTCCCACTCATATACATGGCTTTGCAGCACCACCCAGCAACCCAGCACCAGCAGGTTCGGTGCCCGCCTCTTCCTGCTGCGTACTAAGCTCGTATAGTACATTGGTACACATATCAGAACATATAAGTGCAACTGTAAGGTAAAAGTGTAAAAATGTTTTGTTTGGAACACATAAATTTCGTGGTGTGAAGCAATGGCAATTGTATGCCATCCACAACTTTTTTTTTCCAACGGTTTGATGGCACACAGGGTCGGATCTAGAAAATAGTCTCATTAGAGTCAATACTTAAATTTGGTGATGTCAATACATATATAAGAATATATAAGAGAGTAATTCTTGTTGATAGAGCTAGCGTATTAGCAAAGAAATCAGCAAGAAGTCATTGGTGTCAATTGACACCGTGCTTACAGAACACTATGGATCCATCACTGGTGGCACATGATCAACGGCCCAGATCAACAGTGGATGAGTTTGGGTAACAGATTATGATGCTATATTTGGAACATGGGATTTTACAGTATTTTAGTACAACGATTTTTAGTAGTTAACATAAATAATTTTGGGTAGCTACAGTGTAACACCCAAAGGTGGGACTGGAGCAGTTTACAGGCGGCTATAAGCTACACTTGTGGACTCGGCAAGGGCAATATACCAAGGGTTGGATGCTAGTCAGGCAGCACTTTCCACGTAGGTGAGTGTGCCATGTGTGTAAGTGCTGGCATTGTCTCTTGCACTTGGATTCTGGTTGAGGGTGGGCTAGTGGAGGTGACCATGTTCTAGAAGGGGTTGGTGCTGTACTTGTGGCCTATTAACTGTAAGCTACTACGTACTATTTACTTCACACAAGTATGCTAGCTTAGGGTCTGTTTAAAGTAGCTTTAGATTCTGAGAAACAGCTGTTTGGTAGTCAGCTTCTGAGAATCTTGAAAAGCTCTGAAACCCAGCTTCTCCAGCTTCTAGCTTCTTAGTTCATTTTTCAAAATCTGTAACTACAGATTCTCAGAAGCCGTGGACTGTTTGGGGCAGCTTCTAGCAGAAGCAGCTGGGACAAGCTCCACCTTACTTCTTGCTGCTTGGTATAGTACAGAGTACTTAATGAACAGAAAGGTTTACGAAATCGATACCGAGCCAAAAATTGGTTTTCCGGTTTCATAGAAACCATTTGAAAAACTGTTGACTCCCGGTCAAGTTTAGTCAAAAATTTTGAATTCAATTTGATTTTTAAAAAATGACCAAAAAAACCTAGTTATGGAGCCGATCCAGGAAATCCAGTTTTCAGGAAAATCAGACCGTTTTAATTGGGATTATAAACACTGCTCACTATTTGGTGCATTGCATATACATAAACTAAGGAATTGCAAAGCATGAGAAAAATATCATGATAATCCAATGATCCCTAATACATGTACAATGTATGCATTTTATCTTTTGTAAGGTATTTAATTGGGGTGGGGGAGGGGGTGTTAAAGAATGAGGTTACATGAGGGTTTCTGCATCTTAGATACAACAACCAGTTTATCCATTATTTAAAAAGCATCTTGATCTTCTTGATGAATAACTATTCTTGGTATATATGCATCTAAATATCAAGTATACAAACTATAATGTGTAATATCCTTACAAAAAAAAACAGTGTGTCGTAATTAATAGTGATATTTCAAGGCATGTATTTGGATGTATGATGAGTTACTCTGAAAAAAAATGGCACACTTCAGATCTATCCTTCCTACGCTTTGACATTATATATATTCAAGTCCAAAGTCCAAATCAATGAAAGCTCTCTGCCTTGAAAAAAAGGGGGTCATTTTCCCCTTTTAGGGATGCTTTTAGATTGCATTCTCTGTTGGTTAACAAAAAGAATGTAAAGACCACTCTGTCTTAACAACCTCAAAATCTTGATTAGGACAGTTAACTGCAATCAAAACCACCAATCTGGAGCCAAACAGATCACACCACCCAACTCCAGCCATTAAACTAATCAAACTTCTGCCTTTTTCCATTTCACTTTCTCATTTCAGTTATTGTAACTGTAACCAACATGCATATATGTATTTCCCAATTAACAATCCACTATCCTTTTCAGTTTCTTCCGACATGTTAATTGGAAGTTTCCTGGGAGACCCCTCCATTAGTGTCCAAGAGAAGGACTGCAGGTTGATAGATTTGGCTCACCTACTGCTGCTGCTGCTGAAATCTGAATTATGTACTTTGCATTATTTGCAGCTTTTTGCCTGGTGATCAAGCTAGTTATCACTCTTGAGTAGGAACCAGTCGGTTCCAATCCAGCTAGGCTGCTTCTTTGCGTGCCCTGGTGATGAGTGAACCTAACCAAAGTGTTGACTCTAATCAACAAACTTAATATTGCAGCCTGTTTGTAGCCAAAAGTTTGTAAGATTAGGATGGACTATGTGCATGGCATTGTTTGGACCTAATTCTTAAACATGATCTTAGGATGTGCATGACCACCTCAAAATATTTAGTGACATTTAATTAGCCACAGATATATTATTTGAGGCCTGAATCTCGATGATGCGACGATAATGAAAATTTCTGTTGGCGGATAAGGGGTTGCATTTCTGTCTATTTACATGGTGAAAGATTGGCTTGTTTATCTTTTTTCTTTACTTCTGGTATATCAAACACATTGGGGTTGGCCCTCTCTAAATGACTTGAGAAGACCAGAGAAATGCATATATAAGCAAACAGAGTGTACCTACCACTGGCGAGCTAGGTGGACAGTAGCCGTTGAGTTGCTGACAGTAGTTTGTCTTCAATTCAGTATTAATTTGACAGCGTGTTCCATAGAGTATTCAAGTATCTAATTTACAACTCCAATTTGCAAAATAAAAAAATGGGATGTGCACCTTTTTCCCGGCCTCCACATTGCATATTTGCATGTGATGTGCTCTGGAATCTTGTGATTGTGCCAGAAAGTTTGCAGCCAATGCATGTTCCTCTGATCAAATATATCCTCACCTCTGAGCATTGATCAGCATGCGTTAGGTTGACCCATCACATGCACAAATAATAGTTTTCAAGACTGATCTGTTTAGGCCGTGTTTAGTTTGGGTGCCAAAATTTTTTTAAGTATACGGACATATATTTGAAGTATTAAACGTAGACTAATAATAAAACAAATTACAGATTCCGCCTGTAAACTGCGAGACGAATTTATTAAGTCTAATTAATCCGTCATTAGTAAATATTTACTGTAGAATCACATTGTCAAATCATGGCGTAATTAGTCTCAAAAGATTCGTCTCGTAATTTACATGTAAACTGTGTAGTTGGCTTTTTTTCGTTCATATTTAATGCTCTATGTATGTGTCCAAACATTTGATGTGATGGAATTTTTAGGAGTTTAAAGGAACTAAACACTGCCTTAGTTGATATAACATATGTATTAATCTGCTTAGGAAAAAATGATCTATTTGACAACCCTTAGCTGCCGACTTGGTTGGATTTATTTTCACCTCCAATTTCGGAGTAATATAGTTATTTTATACTTATGAAGTAAGAATCATTTGCTTTCAAAATTTTAACGACCATATCATCACCTGTTTGACTGATATAATATAAAAATCTCTATCCAAACCCTCTCCGCAGGAAGAGAAAAAAATAATAAAGCGTGCGTGCATGTGTATGGGTCTTCCAAACCGTGTCATGGTTGGACAAGCATCTGATACTTATCTTTTTCCTCTTGACATAGTATAGCCTAGCATAATGATGCCAGCCAAGAATTTAGAGAAAATGAAATTGCTTCTCTTCTCTAACTCATCCAGCTTGATGCGTAGGAAAGTTCATACTACGATCATTTTTATGCAACAAACTAAGTAAATTAACAAGAAACGAACTAAAATTTGTAAAAGTACTAAAGATTTTTTTACTTTTTGTCTTTAGGACTGGTTCGAATAATCCCTTTGAGAAAGGAATCGATTAAGAAGGATTAATTCCACACCTCTTCAAATTTCCTTCACTGCTCTTGAGGAGGGATTAACCGAACAAGCCTCACCGTGATGAGAGTAACCGACATTTGTGTATGTCTTCTAGCACCATAAATTACAACAGAATTGATGCATGCATTGTTTTTTTTTTCATTCTTAGAGTGGCACGTCCTACCAACTCGTTTGCTCCTCCATTATGCAATTGTGCATTCACTTGGGCCACTCCAAACTACTAGCTTGGGGATGCATTTGCAGCTTGCCACCAAGACCAACTAACAGTAATGGCTCAACAACCTCAGCGCGTTTGCTAGCTGCTTTTAATGGCTGTAGCCATTTTGTGCTCATCATCTTTTCTTGGGATGAGTTGGGGTGACAATGGCAATGGTGCAATTCATGATCAATGTTGGAGCTACCTAGCTAATAGCTAGCATGCATCAGTTGACTCCACAAGTGCACAGTTGCTGCCCTTTGTGAGAAATTTTTCTAGTTGGGCCTCAACCTCCTCACAAATTATATAAGATATATGCATACATACTACCTCCACCCTTTAATATATATACTCCATCATTCCCTAAATGTTTAACGCCATTGACTTTTTTAAATATTTTTAACCATTCGTCTTATTAAAAACTTTTATAAAATATGTAAAACTATATATATACATAAAAGTATATTTAACAATAAATCAAATGATAGGAAAAGAATTAATAATTACTTATTTTTTTAATAAGACGAACGGTCAAACATTTTTATAAAAGTCAACGGCGTCAAACATTTTGGAATGGAGGGAGTATAAATTTAGACTAACCAACGCCATACAAAAGAGAAAAGGGAGTAAATTCTACTGTACGTACCCTCGGTGGTTGGTTCAGGTATATGTGCATAACTCGATGAGCTAGGGAGTGAATCGTGATGTCTATAATTAAAAATAGTTGTATTCATCCTTAGTTGGTATCAATACCAAATATTATACTTTCATTGTTAAAAAGAAAAC
Source organism: Oryza meridionalis (assembly GCA_000338895.3). Classification (NCBI taxonomy): domain Eukaryota; kingdom Viridiplantae; phylum Streptophyta; class Magnoliopsida; order Poales; family Poaceae; genus Oryza; species Oryza meridionalis. Next base: position 20,696,297 of record CM002529.2, on the reverse strand, counting down.
AAATATTCATCAAGGATATTTCCAAAGCAACATGGAAGAGTTTCAATTATCTAGTTAACTAATAATTTCCAAGGGTTGCAATGTTGTGAAAAAACGGTTGATACGTACCCTCTTTATCAACTTCCGATTAATCGTTCATATTCCATTTAATCGCATGGCGTTACTCTCTTTGTTTGACATCTGCATTCCGTCTTCCACGGTACTCCACGTTAGAGGGTTGATACGTCAAACATATGCCTATGTAAGGCCCTGTTTAGTTCCCAAAACAAAAATTTTCATGCTATCACATCGAATGTTTGAATACATGCATGAAGTATTAAATGTAGGCAAAACAAAAAAACAAATTACACATATTACGTGTAAATTGCGAGACGAATCTTTTAAGCCTAATTGCGTCATGATTTGATAATGTAGTGCTACAGTAAATATTACTAATGAAAGATTAATTAGGCTTAATAAATTTGTCTCGCAGTCCCTGGCGGAATCTATAGTTTGTTTTGTTATTAGACTACGTTTAATATCTCAAATATGTGTCCGTATATCCGATGTGACAGCCAAACCTAAAAATTTTCCCTAACTAAACAAGTCCTAATTCATGGAAAGCACGAGGGTTTCCACGTAAAAGCATGGATGCCATTGAATGGACGGTTGAACAAACAGGGAACTAGGAAAGCAAAAGGAGCCACCGAGCAACGCCACCGAAAAGCGGCCATTTTTTTCCCAGCGAGAAAAGCCGACCTCCCGAGATGAACTTGAGCCTGGTTGGCACAGGTGCAGAGATCCAGTTAATAATGGCACGAGATCGCAGAAAGAGAGGGGAAAAAAACAGCATCTCATTATGATCTATCATCTACCCCAGGAATGTAGAAGAGCGTGACTTTGCTCCTGTGGCATCAAGTGGTAGTAGGCCCAGATTACGGGCATTGCATTTTAACAAAAGAATATGCATACAACCCAAATGTTCGACTTACGTTGTAAACGGCTACGGTGTATATAAATATATTCTCCTTTAATTGATATATAGTTGCATGTACAGCTGAATCGTGCATATAGTAATACTCTTAACAAAACCGATTTAATTTGTGTCCGGACTTAAAAGTCGAATTAACATGTGATTAATTAAGTGTTAGTTTGCAAAAATTAAAAATAGATTAATATGATTTTGTAACTTTCGTATAGATTTTTTTAAAAGATAAAGAGTAGATTTTTTTAAAAAAAAGTATTGTTTAGCACTTCGAGAAACCTCACATCGTGCTTAAGATGTAGTTATCAACTTGGGCCCATTCAGAGCTAATGATTTTTTTAAGGAATTTTGCAGGATCTGACACTACTAGAGAAACGATTATTAGCGACGGGAAATGTGGTCGTTAAAGGTCCAAATGTGGTCGTTAATACTCATTAACGACTACAAAGTTCTAGTCGTTGAAGGCTCCGTCGTTAATAGTATTAACGACCACGTAATTTTTCCCATCGTTATTTCATTAACGACAGGAACAATATGTCATCGTTACTTTATTAACGACCATGGTTATATGTTATTGTTAATACATTAACGACCATGGTTATGTGCGGTTGTTAATACATCAACGACCGTAACATTTTGTGCTTGTAAATGTGTTAATGACTGGGACTGGTTGTGGTTCTTAATATATTGACGACCACATCTAAGTTCATATTTACTAATATTAGGAAATTTCAGAATACATCATTAACACCATTATTAATTCACAATAAGATCCATTACTCCCTTGGAAATAATTGCAAGTGCACATTTTGGAGTTAACAATCTCATATATTATTGCACAACATAGCAATATTTCAAAACAATCAGTACAAGAATAATGATATCATTCTTGAATCGATTGTAATAAAATATTCAGGGATACATTGTGATACCTAATCTAACTGGGACACCCGAGCTTCAATGTTACATATGACAAAAAAATATTCTTCAATCTGGAGGTCTTATGGATAGAACCGCTGATCATTATATAGAGAAACAACCCTTCAATATACCACTGACAAGGATTATACTAGTTAATATACATTATATTTGGCATGCAATATATAACTTATTTGAGAGCAAAATTTACCTCCAGTGATGTTGTTCTGATAACCTAATATATGTTAGTTCAGTTACCTAAATATAAAAAGAAGGATACTGAGAAGCAAAATACTTTAGTACAGTTACAGTCTAGAATTATCAATTGACAAGTTTTGCAAACTTAGTATTTATTTCTTAAACAATATTCGACTGCAATATATAAATAAGAACAATTTAACTTCAATAGCTAAATGGAACAATATAACACTTTGTAGCAAATAAGTTCATTACAAGTTATGCTTTGGATGATAATTCATTAATTAACTCAAGCAATACAGAGCACAAATTAGATAGAATTATGTTTGATGAAACTGATGGCAATTTAAAATAATGAATAGAAGGCTTGTGTAGATCCTCTGGCTCTATTGAGTTTTCCCTAAACTGTTCGGACCAGGAGGCATCATCCTGAATTTTGTTCCTGCAGAAGATAAACAGTGCAATAGTTTATAACAAAAATCCATTAGTTTATGATAAAATCATGCCAGGCAGCCAGTTGAGGAGAACTCTTAATCATGTTGCATTATTTAGTTAAGAAAGCACCTGGTAGAGTCTTCATGGGGGACTGGGGATGAGGTCATGAATGGGGGCAGCATAATTATCAACACATAAACGTTGCAAAGTTCCTACACATATGCCCAACTGTATTATAATTCAGTAACAGTTGATCAAAGAGCGAATTCTTGATCTAAAAACTAAAAGAGAAATTTAATACATGGCAACACATTTACCAACACAATGATTAATCCCTATAGTTAAGTTCCAAAATTCCAATCCTGATAAAGATTATAGGGCCATGAAGAATGAAGCTGTCCCTGAATTTCACATCAAACATTGAGCCTGCTTAACTGATGGCATCAATTCATTCCCAGTTACCCAGTTACCTGTAGTCATGCACACTGATACACAGTTATGAATTTCTTCCTTGATTAAAGCTAGCAACTGAAGTATGCTTACCTACAAAATAGAATTAATTGCTTGTAATCCTCAATTACTCATGAAAGTGGCAGAGCTATCACAAGCACAAGAATTTGGTGGAACGTACCATATCAAACATTGTGTGATAGGGAGAAGCAGCACAGTAGACAACTAGACATGCAAATAAACCTTAATAATAATCAGCACGTATGAACTACCTGGCAAATTTGATAGTATTACCTTCCTGTTGTGACCCTTTTGCTCGATGTAGCCCCCAGGCGGCACCTCCAGCGAGCAATCACTAATCAGCTCTCAACCTCCTGATTTTTGCTGATTTGGAGGAGAAACCAGCAGGAAACGATCTCAGTTTGGATTAGCGCAGAAGGGGAGGACATATAACTGATAGAGACTTCTTGTGCCAAGAGAAGGAGATTTTACCAAAGGGGGGTGGGGGCACCAAATCAAGCCTCCTTCCTCCCTCGTGTGCCCGGTGAGAACTTGGGGAAGAACCACCGCCGTTGGGGTTGTGGTGGCGGGAGTACTTCGGCAAGGATCTGGAGATGGTGGTGGTGAGAGCGCACGGCCAACGTTGGCAGCAATGGAGGTCACGGGTGGTGGGAGCAACAGGCCAGAGCTCGTGCGTAGGGATCCGATGGTTGCGCCAGTAGCATCACGCCGGCGGCCGAGGTGAGCGGCAGCAGGAGCGAGGGGAATACAAGAAGATGGGGGGCGAGATTATCGGATCGGGAGTACACGAATAAAATTTTATTCAACTTACTATAAAATGGTGATAGGCAAATCAAAACTGCTATTAATGATGACAAAGAACGAAAACTAACGACGGGAGGTAAGCTGTGGTCGTCGGTTACACATCACGTCCCAATTTTCTACCGAAACTGCTCCAAAATATGATTAACGACTAGGAATTTATTGTCCTCGTTATTTAGTCCTTGTTAATATTATATATTCTAGTAGTGTGAGTCCCTATAGGAATTTTTCTATATACCCATTTACGATAAAAGATTGCACATCTATGAATCATATGAAAAGATGCATGGAAATTTTAGAAAAAAAATTAACATGAGGTCCATAGGAACTTTTCTTTGTCTTGATCTCTTCTTAAAGTCACGTGTTTCACATGTGCTCCATCCCAGTGGTTATTTAGGGCTGGTTTGGTTTGAGGCCTAAATTAAGCTTATCAATATTTGGCAATTTCAATAGTGTCTAGTGTCTATTTGGTTCGAAGCCAAATTTTGGCATGCCTAAGAAAATAGGCCATTTCAATAGTGAATTTAGGCTATTTTAGCTTTAATCCAAAACATAACTTTGCCTTACCAAAATTAGCCATGCCAAAACTTACCAAAATTTGGCATTGACAAAATTTAGTAAGGCCTATTTAGGCCACAAACCAAACCAACTCTTATATATATTTCTCTGTATTTTTAGTTCTCTGTATTTTTAGTTCTCTGTATTTCAGTTGTATTCTATCAACTTTTATTTTATTTTTGTATTTCTATGTTTTTTCATTACTATGCTCCAAAGGAGTCTAATGAAGTTGGTTGTGTGTGTTCTTATCGACAAAATTGAATGGAATGCTGATTAACTGAACTAGGGCTTGGTTAGGGTTAGTGGCCACCGTTTTGCGAAAAAGCCTCTCGCCTTTCAAGTTTTACAGCACGGTCCTAATTCATGGTTTTTCCTTCTTCGCATGAAATATCAGGATTTTCTAAGGGCTTTTAGGTAAAAAATCACCTCATAGGTACTCATCCGAATAACGAACAAACCAGAGGGTTTTTTGCAAAAATCCAGGCCACGCGGCTGTAGCAATCCGACATGGCGTCGCCCAGCGTCCGCCTCTCCGGCCGCTCTTGATATTCTTCCGATAGGTGAATGATTCAAGTGTACAGACGAATAAATATTATAAAATTTAAAAATAAATTTAAAACAATGTTTTAAGAAACTTATATGCTGAGAGTTTTTTTAAAAAAATTGCCGCGTTAGGAGCACCAGAAAGCATGCATATTTGGATATTCCATTTCATTTTGGGGAAAATAACATAAGTGTGTATTAGTGACATGGACCATCCTGAATTTTATATGCATGTTGCAAAACTATAACTAATGCAATACTAAAGTCTTTTGATGCTATTCTCTCCGCTGAAAAAAGATATGGCATTTATATTTTGAAAAAGGTCTTAAAGGTTAGACTTTGACTACAGCTCATAAAATAATAATCTTAATATAAATAGAAATGTGAATTTAATATAAAATAAAATTTATAAATTAAACATATTTGAATTTTAATAAATTGCTAATAAAATTATTTGACACTAAAAACTACTTTCATTTTTAATAGATGATGTTGCTGATTTTAATTTGAAATAATATTTGACCATTCGTCTTGTTCAAAATTTAATGTAAATATGCTAAGTATAAGTCATACTTAAAAGTTTCGTTACTGATAAAAACATGTCACATTAAAATAAATAATATTTATATTTTTAAAATAAAATAAATAATCAAATATCATATAAAAATCAATAACAATGTTTATTAAAAACAGAGGAAGTATAAAACCTCAAACAGTTTTCTAAATAGGGAGTACCAAATGTACTACTAGTAGTACATTAATATTTTCATTTCATAACAACAATAATAACCAGACAAGTAGTTGCCCGTATACCCTTCACTTCATTTAATACGTGCGGTCCTTCCTACCGAGCCATATCTACCGGATTTCCGCGGCAGTTTTACAGAAATAAGTTTCCCATCACTTGTTATTTGCTGCACGTCGCCCCTGCACTGCAAGAAGTTAAAACAAATATCAGCATATGAACAGTAAGATACTATTTATGTCCAAAACTATTTCCTTCCTCAATGTATAAACCAATTTTCCACCTGATATTTTTAAGTAACTAATCTCCCTGTACTTTACATTATCAAGTTTTCTTAAAAAAATATTTTAACTTACATTTTATTTAAGAGAACAATCATAAAGTGTGACATGACTATCTCCATTTCAAAATAAACACTCAGTATTGGATAGGACATATCATATATTATAATACCATAAATCTAGATAAAACAAATATCTATATACTTTGAGATGGAGCCCTGCCAAAACGACCATTACGGAGCCATCATTTCGCTTATTCGTGAATAAGCGAAACTGCATATTTACAAACGAAAAATAATTTGCGAATAAAAACATTTATATACGTGTTCTTAACGATTTAACTTTGATAAAAAAAATCTTAAAATCAACTTCAAATTGAAGATTAAAGAATTAAATTTTGACTGATAAATAAGCATAAGCGAAATGGTAATTTTGCCTATTAGAATCCACCATCCATATTCCATCTCAAGCACCACAGTGCCAACCAACCACACCTCGCCTCGCCCTGCAGCTGCAACGCTGGACGCAGCAGCAGCAGCAGCAGTTTATATAAAGCCATGAGCTAGCGCCACGCCACACGGACACAAGCCTCTCTCTCTCTCTCCTCTCACAGTCTCACCCACATGCGCGCCATTGCCTCCTCCTGCCGACACACGCAGACAGCAGCAGCAATGGCGCCCGGCAGCCGGTGCAGCCGGCGGCAGCAGCTGCTGGTCGCCGTCGCCGTGGTGCTGCTTTTGGCGGCGGCGCCGACGGGGTGCTCGGCGGCGAGGAGCAGGAGCAAGAAGTCGTACGAGGCCATCTTCAGCTTCGGCGACTCGCTGTCGGACGCCGGGAACCTCATCGCCGACGGCATCCCCAAGTCGCTCACCACCGCCCGCGCCCCCTACGGCATGACCTTCTTCGGCCGCCCCACCGGCCGCTGCTCCAACGGCCGCCTCGTCGTCGACTTCCTCGGTAATACTACATTCTTAGCTGCTCGATCCGTCCATGGCGTCTCTTCTTCCTCTCTTGGCCTTGCCACCGTTTCACATATACTATTTCTTTGTTTAATGGAGTCATTTTGCAATAACCAATAGAAATGTCTCTGTCTTGCTATTACTACTCTTATTAAAAAGTGTCAATATTAGGAAGACCATTGCTCTGACCTTTGGTCATGATGCGATTGACCCTTCTTCTTTTCCTGTTTATTTTACAGAACACCTCAACTAATTAATCAAATTTCTCTTCAACTTTTCTTTTTTATGTTCCGTGTTTGAAACCTCAAAAACTCTGGGAGTAGTAAAAGAGTCTGCGCTTTGCAATGGTGAAATTATTGCTGCCTCCTTTCTGCCACATCAAAGCAATCGATTATGAACCAAAGTTCCTCCTTTTTTCCTCTCCTCCTCCTCCTAAAAAGAAACACAAAGCTGATAGTATAATTACTGTTGCAAGGCCTCTCAAATCGACAGCATATCTGCTTCCCAATCGATTGCCGCTGAACCGCGTTCTGAACATTGTCTGCTTTTGTTTCAGACCAAAAAAAAGCAGAGCGATTTGATTCCAAACTTGCAGTGTTTTTTGTTCTTAATCTGATGGGAGAAGCGATCCTTGGCTTGCAGCGGAGCACTTCGGGCTGCCGCTGCCGCCGGCGTCGAAGGCGCACGGCGCGGACTTCAGCAAGGGCGCCAACTTCGCCATCACCGGCGCCACGGCGCTGGAGTACTCCTTCTTCAAGCAGCACGGCATCGACCAGCGCATCTGGAACACCGGCTCCATCAACACCCAGATCGGATGGCTCCAGGACATGAAGCCTTCCCTCTGCAAGTCGGACCAAGGTCACATGGACTTCTTGATTTCTTGTGTCCTTTTTAGAGATGCAGCCATGTTGCAGGCTTCAGCTGGATGAACAGTTTTGGGGGGGTAGTTTAATTGGGTTTGGATGATATTGCAGAGTGCAAGGACTACTTCGGCAAGTCACTGTTCGTGGTGGGGGAGTTTGGGGGAAATGACTACAATGCCCCTCTCTTCTCCGGCGTCGCCTTCTCCGAGGTCAAGACCTACGTCCCCCTCGTCGCCAAGGCCATCGCCAACGGTGTCGAGGTAAGAATGTGCCCATGAATCTGATGAATTTGCATAGAATTCCTACAGTAAGATGATACTTGAGTTGCATCACATAATGCACATGCACACACTACTTGAGTGAAAGGGCATGTAGCCTAGCGGTTACAGTGACCTGAGTAGCATCCCAAGGCCCTGAGTTCAAATCTCCATTAGAGCGGGCTGTATATATCCGGTTGGATATAGAGGCCGGGTAAAAAATACCCTTCTCAAAAAAAAAAAAAGCACATGCACACACACACATTGCTGAAGTAGGTAGTGATGGAAGCAGCAGTACAATGTAGTGCTGCATTTGGAGATCCAGGGAATCAGAGTACTGCAAGTATGTGTCACTGCAGATTCCAGACATGTCATAGCTAGATATTGTCTGAAAAGAGAAACAGCCAAAAGAAAAAAAAAGAATCTGCATAATGAACACAATATGTGGTACAAATATAATTGAAATGAGAGCTGATGATCAAATGGGAGTAAGCTTCGGAAAGTATTCCAGAAATACTGTACTTTGGGTTGGGTGCAGTAAGTCTTGACAAGTCTGTATTCTATTCAGTGAGATTTGTGAGTAGATTGGCTGTTAGGTAAGCATTGGCACAGTTAATACACACATTAATGCTCTGGATCTATGGATCTCAACGTGATGTTTACTAATAGTCAACTGGGATTACCAGTCCAGTTGAGACTAAAATAGGAGGAGAACATGTGACAGATTTGGTACCAGACCAGAATGGCAGAATCTTCTGCCTAGGCACTCCACAAGAAACCGCTATGGCTGCGATGCTTTGAAAAGGATTTTTTTTCTTTTTTCTTTCTTTTGTTTTTCACCTGCATTGATCACCTCTGCATATCAGTGATAGAATAGGGTTGTACTTTGTCTACCAAATCGAGTTAATCTACAGTGCATCAGATTGTTGCTTAGTGCAGCCCCATGTGATGTGTAGGTGGGGATTTATCTGTAGGAGCATGATTGCACAATGAAGAGGATGGGCATGCAAAAGTTGTGGCTGGTGAAAGAAGGGAATCATTTTGTTGTGTGCATGCCCATCATGAAACGGCAGTCACATGACAAAGGTTGTAGGATAAAATAGATTGTTTTCCCCAAAGTTTAAGCAGATGGAACAAATTTATCAGTAAAGTAGTGATGTTATTCTATTACTATAAATCGATGGCTTTCAATCTGTCGTGTGGGGAAATGTTTGATTTGCACATTTCTAGGAGTGCGATTAGTTTCCAGCAGTACAGATTTTTAACTACACGCCAGATTTTGAACAACTGAGAATTTACTGAGATGAAAGCTGGAACATGCGCGCACACATACAGAGATGGATCATTTTGAGTACTGTTAGTTAACCGTCTGTGTGTTTATTTTTCCCAGAAATTGATTGAACTTGGTGCGAAAGACTTGCTGGTACCAGGAGTGCTCCCAATTGGATGCTTCCCCTTGTACCTGACACTGTACAACACCAGCAGCAAAGCCGACTACAATGCCCGAACCGGGTGCCTCCGGAGATACAACCGCCTTGCCTTCCATCACAACAGGGAGCTCAAGCAGCAGCTTGATGAGCTTCAAAAGAAGTACCCAGAGACAAAAATCATGTATGGTGACTACTTCAAGGCGGCAATGCAGTTTGTCGTCAGCCCTGGAAATTTTGGTGAGTCTTCCTAAGTGGAATAGCAGCATCTCCAGTGTATGTTTAGAACTTCAGGTAGATCAGGAAAGAATTTTACAGTTCATCGGTTGTGATCTCCAGGACTAAATTTTACGATTCCGATTTGGTGCGACGATGATATGATATGGTCTAAACATCGATGATATGACATTGCAGGTTTCAGCTCGGCTATGCAGGCTTGCTGTGGTGCTGGAGGCCAGGGCAACTACAACTTCAACCTGAAGAAGAAGTGTGGTGAGGAGGGTGCTAGCGTGTGCTCCAACCCGTCGTCGTACGTGAGCTGGGACGGCATCCACATGACCGAAGCCGCCTACCGCTATGTCGCCAATGGCTGGCTGAATGGGCCATATGCTGAGCCCCCAATCCTCAAGTGAGAATTTGAGGGGTTTTGACTGTATGTAACACAGCTGTTGGTGCAAAAATATATATGAATGAAGAAGGTTTCAGTCACTGAAGAAATTAAGTTATATGGGGTAAAAGTTGTTTAGTTTTTTTGTTTTCATTTGGAAGAATGTGTAAACTGTGCCAGTATAGATATGTTCCAAAATGAATGTTGAAACTGGTGCCAGTATAGATATGTTCCAAATTAAACTGAGAAGATGTAGTACAGAAGTACCATGTTTGACATGTTCTCTGATTCTTTTCATTTGTCAATGACTGTTGGTAATAATTTATGGTAATAAAGAGATCAAATTTGTGCATCTATGACTGCCTAATGATGAACGAACGTTTATAATGTAGTGTTTTCCATCATGATCTCTGTTTGCATTCTGAGGATACTTTTTTTAAAGATAATGAAAGTTTTTATTGAATTTTGTCAGTTACATTGAGTATATACGACTATACCAAGCATACTCTTGGCCTCTGCAAGAATGCACACATCTAAAATACTTCTTCAATAACAGAGCTATGAAAGCATGATACAGGTAGACAAGATTCCCTGGATTGATGGGTGACACAATACCAAGAGCTTCAATGCTCTGATAGGTGCCTAATTGCTGATTTATATCTCAGTCTAGCACAACTGAATAATTGCTGAAATGGACCAAAAAACATCAGTACCACGATGCTGGTAACAGACATAATCAAATACTCCTATCTCTGGAACAAGCACGGATAGGAGGAACCTAATCCTGTTAAAATTTCTCTGGATTGGAGTTCAAGTCCAAGCCAAGTAATCCACAGAAACATTTCGGTGAAGAGCATAATTGATGGTAATCCAGCAACCGGCATCATCTGAGCATGCTTTCAAGGCTAAGAGGGTACTACTGTACACTACACACCATTTCTGTAACAAACAGCCGAAACTCTGAACTTCAGAATGATATCTGCCTCTGTCAGAGATGGCACGAACCACAACATGGCGAAATTAACGAGGGAATCTGCTGGATCTAAACAGGGGATGGATGTGCATATGTATGGTCCAGATTGAAACCCCACATGATGATGGAGTTAAATGAGAGGATCCACCCAACCACTCGTCTGTCAGCTGCTCAATTCTGAAGATGCTTCTCCATCCAAGAAGAAGAAGAAAGACCTTTGTTCTTGTCTGATCAGAGTAACATGTACTGTACCCTAGCGACAGTTAACTGCTGCAACGCGCAGTTTGACATTTGAGTTTGCACGGCCAATGGAAGTGTAATGCCAGTACTGGAACGGCGTAAACTTTTGGAACACGTATAGAATCAGTACGCCAGTGAAGTAGTGATCGATTCCAGTATTTAGTATGCCTCCTTGCTTGATGAGTGTAATGGCAGCATCGCTGGTACCATCTTTTTTTTTTCTTTACTCTATCAGTACGCATAGAATTTGTGCAATGTTTCTGTTTTCATGGAGTCAATTGTGAATTGTGCAAATGCCTTCAAAATAATGTCCGCGTTATGTTCATATACCATGAATAACACAAGAACAAGTGAAGTACACGAGCACCTTGTCATGCTTGCTTGGTTGTATTAAGTTGCAAAAGCTACCCTTTTCCCGCAAAAGCAAAGATTACTCACTGTGGACAGAGGTAGGTCACCCTTGACCTCATCAGTCTCTCCAGTCTCCACCATTCACAGTTGTACATCCTGGGTATATTCAACGGTCGTCTTTAATTTATCAGAAAATCCAACAAACGTCCCAACTAAGAAATGAGATTGACAAATGCAACTTTCAGAAAATACCATCGTACTAGTCAACTTGTCAAAAAAAAATATCATCCCTATTAGGTTTCATCCATTCTACTCTGTTAACCGTATCATATTTTAAGTTTGAGAGAATCTATTCTATACCACTGAGTTTATTCGAGTTCAACAATTTGCCATTGACATTGTCTCTTTCTGTAATATACTGACGAGTTTATCAATTGTTCTACAATACGCCGTTGGGCTGGGCTTTCTTTTCAAAAATACCCAAAATATCCTTAGAGACATACAAGATTAACAATTGATTTATCTCATTAGAAGTTTAAAAAATAGGAAAATTTTTATGTGGCCTCGTTACACAATACGGAAGTTTGTATACATGTTTCAAGTTTTTTCTGGTATACTTACTTTTTAGGAAAAAAAATTTATGTGTATATGAGAGAAAATTTGTTTATACGAGAGATAATAGCACAAAAATATCTTATGTAGTGTATGAACGATGATTTATATTAAAAACATCAATAAAATGTATTTTATATATCATATAACAAATTAGTTATATATTTTTTAAAAAGTATAAATGTAAAAAAAGGAAACTTCTATGCAAACTTCCATGTTGTGTAAAAAGGCCATATAAAAATTTTCATATTTTTTTAAGCTTTTAATAGAATAAATCAAATGGTAACCTTGTATGTCTATAAGGGTATTTTAGGTATTTTTTAAAATAGTGTTCAACCCAATGGCATATTGTATAACAATTCATAAAGTCGTCAGTATATTATAGAAGAAGATAATATCGATGGCAAATCATTGAACTCGAACAAACTCAGTGGTACAGAATATATTCTCTCTTTAAGTTTTTAACGGGTGGTGTGATTCAGCCCCACCAAGCCCAATTGATGCTTCATGCCAGGCTAACTTTTTCGTTCGAATGGGAATAAGTCTATTTTGTCTCCCTCGTCTCTTATCAAATCGTATTCTTCAACCACAAAACCGGATATAACGTCTTTCTCAATTGTGAAAACCAGTGCAAATCGGCTCCTCCAACTGTTTTTTTCTATTTGGTCTGTCGCAGGCATCCGTGATCTGTGAGAAGGACACTGTGGACAACTGTGGAGTGGTGCATGCTTTAATTTACTTAGCTAGCTAGCTAGATATAAGTATATGATCTTCTTGTTTTTAGCCCGGCCATGTTCGGGCTGGGCGCAGGATGAGGGAGCTGCGGCGGAGGCGGCACTCGTTCATCATCTCCGGCGGGCGGCCGCCATGGGGGCGTCGCCTCCACCGCCCCGTCGAAACGAGGGGAGCTAAGGTGTTCTCGGCGCCTGCATGCGTCGCTGCGTGACCAGCACGATGTCATTGAAGAAGGTGTCCGACGTCGTCGGAGGAGAGCACGATGGGGAGGAGCTAGCTGCACCCTGCATAGAACTCCATCGCCGCCGCCGAGCGCCCGCTACCGTCGCGGCCCATGGCCGCAACCACGACGCGGCACCGCTTGGGGAGGCTCGCCGGGGACGGGCGGTGGACGGCGGGCAGTCTTCGCGTGGCCGGTTGCAAGTTGGCATGTTGGGCCATGCGCTGACTCAACGGGTTTGACCGTGGTCAATACCATGTTAGCAAACCATCTCCCAAATCATAGGAGTAGTCGATTTGCACCGGTGTTTTGGGGAGGCGTTATACCCGGTTTTATACGGCTGAAGGATGCCATTTAATCACAGGTAAGCAATGAGCCAATGAGGAAGAAAAGATAGACTTATTATGTTAGAATAAAAGCCCATCGGTTCAGGCCTGGGAGAACGAGAATCTGAGTATGGGCTGGCTTGCAGGCCGGGCCGACAGCCGGCGCCAACGATTCTCATCTGTTGGGAAAGGATAGGTTCACTTCAAGTCCCTCAATTGTCACCAAGTCTAAATTCTACCCTGAACCACAATACTACATATGATGTGTCCCTTAACTCCCAAAACTAGTGCAAATAAAGTCCCAAGATGGTTTGGACGGCGATTTCAGCTGCTGGCGTGGTGTCTATGTGGCACTTAAAGTCAGAAAAGAAATGGTAGGGCCCACATTAAGCTGGCGCTAGATCAGCTAGCCGTACTCCGTGGTTGTCAGACCACCAATGATCTTGTTGGCATCAGCCTCCACGTCGTCCTCCAGCGAAAGCCCTACAAGGTAAAAAGGACAATTAGGCCTGCAATTAGAGAAAGCAAGAGAGAGAGAACCGAAGTTGATGGCGAAAGACTCACGGTTGGTCCCTTCGGGAAAAACGAGCCGTGGAAGGCCGAACTCCTCTTCGTCTTCCTTCACTTCGATCCCCCCGTCTCGTGCAAGGGGAGCGATCCGGAGCATGCAGTACTCTTCGCAAAGTGTCGCGGGTGCTGAGGCAGCGCACAACCTTGCGAAGAAGGATAAGCCTTAACTCCAAAGTACCGCTAATCTCCACGTTCGGCTTGGAGCTGATGGAGATTGGGAGGCGGCGAAACTGAAGCCTACCCGCATTATCCGAGTTGGCGGCGTATGGGTTGTTGGTGTAAAGCCATTTATGCATCCAAAACCGATCCCACTTTGGCATGGATGCAGGGATCGGCCACGAATCCGAACGCTCCGGCCGAAGGTTGAAGTTCACACTGCCGAAGACCATCTTCTTCGGGCCAAGAGGTGCGTTCATGTCCTTGGTCGACATGCTGGCGGTGAAGAGGAGGGTGAAGAGCTCCGCCGTAGGAGCAAACCCAGTCGTTCAGCACATTCAGGCAAAGACAGAAAGCTTCACGATAGCCGAAGGGCTGAGTTGTGGAAGCCTCGCCTCGTACATCTCTAGGACGGAGGACAAAAAGTCGTCACATGGCAACCGCAGGCCCGCGTCGAAGAAGGAGGTGAAAACCATGATGCGCCCATCGCCTGGCACCGGAACGACATCATCAACAGGCCGAAAGGCCTAACCTTCGGCGGTCACCCCAGCGAGAACTATCGAGGCCAAATCGGAGTCGTCGACCTTCGACTTGCCCAGGTAGCAAGTCCAGTTGTCGCCAAGGCTCCCGGGGTCTTCGCTAGTCGCTCCGGCCCAAGCAGGTTTGCGAGGAGTCAATTCCGTCGTGGCGAAAGGAGGAGAAAGTGAGCGAGCGCGAAGGCGGAAGGCTTAGTGTGGCGAAAGGCGGAGTCACGAGAGTGAAAAGCACAAAGTGCGCGAGTGGGAGCGTTTGAAAACAGCTGCGGTGAAAAGTGAGCAGGGTAAAGGTGAAAGCGACCTGCGAGGGAGTTTTATAGACCGGCGAGGCGACGCTTCGCCTTCCACCCAATCCTAGCCGGCCACGTGTCGCCAAGGGTAGATGAATCGGTAAATTCCCATCGGAGCGGGCCGCATAGTATAAGGCCGAACGGAAACAATACCCACGGCCCAACACTATTCAAAAGAGAAAAATAGATTAAAAAAAGAAGAAGAAAGAAAGAAGGATTTCGCCGAACATAGGAAAATGACAAAAAGGCAAATTACAAGTGTTGAGTTTTACAGGTGAAAGGTAAGTTTCGGCAGGAACATCGGTCGAAAGGGGGCGCCTCATGGCATACCGCACATCTTGCACGGTTTCAACCGAAGCTCCCTACTCACCCTTGCCCGTGAGGGGCTTGTTGGAGGTATGTCACGAGGGCCTTCGGCCGACTTGCCGAAACCATCTAAACTATCAAGCGCTGGCCAAGTCCCAGACGGACACCAAGAGCGAAGCCAAGGGGCGAAGCCGAACGACGAAGACCAAGGGGTTCGCCATCATGCTTGAGTGAAGCCGTGTAATGAAGACCGAAGGGTTCGCCTCGAAGCTCATCAATCAACCGAAGATCCACCGCGGGCGAAGGCCATAGGGCGAAGCATGAGGCCATCGCTCAAAGTAGGAAATGCCTTCGGCTAAGGACTTGGGAGGCCCAGCGGCCAATAGAGGCCCTTCGCCAACTAATGGGCCAGCTCAAGGAGGCCGCCTTAGGGCCCATGAATACAAAAGACATTGTATACCCATTGTAATATCCATATCATAAGGGTAACCATGTAAATTCCCCTGTACTAACCAAACCCTAGTGGGTATGAGCCTGTACTAGGACTATAAATAGCCCCATAGGGCCATGTAATGGGAGGAGCCTAAAAATTTTTACTAATTAATATATTGTTTTACTATTCCAATCACTCATCGAGTTTACCACGTCCTTCCACGTGAAGCGATTGTCATTCGACAACAATCATTAATTTCTAATCTACCCATCCATTTCACATAATTTATTGAAGCTTATGCTATAGCTGGCTATATATAAATCTGTAATCTGTTTTGCTTCTCTCTCCACTCCTTAATCCTCCATATAAGAAAAAAAATATGACAACGTGTACAATTCACTTACATCACCTTTTTTTACTCGCTGTTATACACACAAGAAAACCTATGCTATGTGAGCTCAGATTGACACACTGACAGACTGACAGTGTGCAATAGGATTATTCCTTGTCCTTTGGTTCTCTGGGGGTAGCACAAACACGGATCGCATGCATGCTGTGTTGCAAATCAAATCGCAATATACAACTAGTGTACCAGTGATAAACCCTCAGGAATCAAGATGTGTAGTGGCTAGGAGTATCATCTAATCTGGACCAAGTTGACGTCCACTTGTCTGCAACCGTTGTGGCAGTTGCATTTGTTTTGCCGTCTCGTGTGTGTCACACGCTTTGCTAGTTGCACGCTGCCATGATTTTGCATCGGAAGAGTAGAAAGCAAACGCCCCCCCCCCCCCCCCCCCCCCCCCCAAAAAAAAAAGGGTTCGCACGTGAATGGCATTGGAAGCGTACATTTCTGCAAGAATTTGTCCATTTGCAAATTGCGCGGCAATTGAACTACTTTGTATTTAACAGGTTAAATTTATGATAGAATTCGATGTACTCGTTAGTTTAGTTTTTTTTCTCCTTTGTCAAACATTTTCATCTTGAACCATTAAATTTGGTTTAAATTTTAGGAATTCGTGTAGTTAGCAACATGTAAATTATATATTATAAAATTTATTTTTCTCATGATGAATCTGAATACATTAACATTATGGTGTTAAATGATATAGATTTTTAGTAATTAATGTTTAAAGATAAAAACACCTAAAACACTAAGTAATTTAAAAGGTAGTTTAAAGAGCTCTTTGTTCCTTAAAAAGAAGGTAGTACTTTAAAGGCTCCTTTAGAACAAAGTATTTAGAAGGAATTACGAAGAAATTTAATCCTATAAAAATGTATCTACATAATCATTTGGATCAAAGGAATACATAGCGAAAAATCCTAAATAATTCCTTTGGATTGGCTCAAAACATAGCAAACTTGTAGAAATTCTTTTATGAGGTCCAATCTCTTGAAAAAAAAAATCTCTCTCTCTCTCTCCCCTTATTCTTGCCTTTTTCTTATGCTCAATTTAAACAGTTATTCGTACAGATTCTCTATAATTTTTAATCCCGTAGGATTTGAGGTGCTTGAGCACTTCAGTTTACAGTTTTTTTTCGAATTTAGTAGTATTTAGAAAGAGAACGTTTAGGGGTCTTTCGACTAGCTCCACAAGTTGATGGGCTAGATGACCTAGCTTCGAAGCCTCACACATTCTAATTATTTGATATTAGATCCTTTCGTAATATTCAATTTTTTTTTTAGTATTTAGAAAAGCCATAAAATTGGGGTGAGAATATGGGTTCTCATCTTGTACCGCTTTGCTCGGCGCAGGTTGGCAGCACCGGACGAACGCCACGAGGGGGCCGGCGCCATTTTTACCTCCCTCCGTCTCACCAGCGTCGCATTCAACGCCACGCACACCACTCTACTGACCACTCCACTCGATCCATCTACTCCACCGCGCTCGCAGTCAATGCGCCACCGCCACCGTCGCAGCCCCCCCGCACCGCACTCCCGCCACCACCCAGACGAGACGCCGCGCGCGTGTGATGCGAGGAGGACCCACCCAACAAGAACACGACAAGGCCGCCGCGCCCTCGGAAACCTCACCTAGAGCCTAGAACCAGCGCGCCCACGGCAACAAAGCCCACACAAACCACCCTTCTTCTTCTTCTTCTTCTTCTCCGGCGGCGGCGATGGCGAGGCCGAGGAGGCGAGGGGGAGCCGGCGCGTGGGTTGCTGCGGTTCTTGCTGCGGCGCTGCAGGTTCTTGCGGTGTCCGCCGCGGGGAAGTACAGGGCGGTGTTCAATTTCGGGGACTCGCTGGTGGACGCCGGCAACCTGGTGACGGAGGGCATCCCGGACTACCTCGCCACCGCGCGCCCGCCCTACGGCCAGACCTACTTCGGCTACCCCACCGGCCGCTGCTCCGACGGCCGCCTCGTCGTCGATTTCATCGGTATCAACCATTCGCCCGCATTCCTCCTCCTTGGCCTCGGAACATTTTGACGGATTCGGTCTTCTTCTTGCCACCGCGCGCGTCCAGCGCAAGAGTTCGGCCTGCCGCTGCTGCCCCCTTCCAAGGCCAAGAACGCCAGCTTCGCGCGGGGCGCCAACTTCGCCATCACCGGCGCCACCGCGCTCGACACCGACTTCTTCGAGAAGAGGGGGCTCGGCAAGACGGTCTGGAACTCCGGCTCCCTCTTCACCCAAATCCAGTGGCTGCGCGACATCAAGCCCTCCTTCTGCAGCTCCACCCAAGGTGAATACGATTCTTTTTTGACCAGCCACATTCCGTTCTATGGATGTTAATTGATTTCTGATCTTTGATGTTGTTCCCCCTCTTCTCTTGGTTCCAAAGATTGCAAGGATTTCTTCGCCAAGTCCCTGTTCGTCGTCGGCGAGTTCGGCGGAAACGACTACAATGCGCCGCTCTTCGCGGGGAAGGACCTCAGGGAGGCCTACAATTTGATGCCTCATGTCGTTCAGGGCATATCCGATGGCGTTGAGGTAGCAATTGCATCTTTGCTGTTGTTTACAGTGCTTTGTTGTGTGGAGATTTGCTCTAATTGCTGATGTACATTGCAGCAACTGATTGCCGAGGGCGCGAGGGACTTGATTGTGCCCGGAGTGATGCCATCCGGTTGCTTTCCGGTGTACTTGACCATGTACAAAGAGCCCAAGGAGGGGTATGGTTCGCGTAGCGGTTGCCTGAAGCGATTCAATACGTTCTCATGGGTGCATAATTCGATGCTCAAGCGAGCGCTAGCGAAGCTCCGGGCCAAGCATCCTGGGGTGAGGATCATTTACGGGGATTATTTCACACCGGTTGTCCAATTCTTGCTTCAGCCCGAGAAGTTTGGTGAGTTCCTCAGTCCCTTATGTTTTGTCATAGTAAGGCAATGAATGTTGTAATACCAATTTGTTGATTTGATTGGCTTCTACTGTGGGAGGGGTTATACGACTGAAGAATTAGCTTTGTTAGTGGCCTAACACTTCTGAAGTACCTTATTCGACATCAGTTTATCAACAGCCACACTTACCAACTTTTGTTCTGTTGAGATGTGCAATGCAATAAACTATAGCTTGAAAACTTAGATCTAGGTATTGATTATTTGGTGTCTTGTCTGTGATTGATCATGCTCTGAAGGGCCTGATCCGCTTCCAGAAGTGGTATTATTCACTGCTCAAATTTCCATGGCACAATTGCTTGTAGTGCTTTTTTTTAGTTATTTTTTTGGCACTTTGAAATTATATATTGCTAGCATTACAGTTCTTAATTGTCCATGTTCTCCCAAAAGCTTGGGCAACATCCACAAATGAGTCTTGCTTTTGAGATCAAAAGTTTATTTTGCCCATACAACCTGGGCAGCTCAGATCTTGACCTTAGCGATTAAGTTATTGAACATATATTTTAAATTATGTTATGTTCAGCACATATAAAATTATGGCCAGAGTTGGTCTTTTCTAGGAGCTACATCAAAATCCTGATCTCAATATTATTTGCAATAGAAAATTTTAACCTGGTGTCAAAAGAACCGCAAGGACCTGTAAAGTGTTTTCATAGTTCAACCTAAACTATTTAGAAGTCACCGTCTTGAATTGAGAAATGGTAAATGCTTCTCTCGGATATATTTCTACCCTGGTACTGACTCCTGCCTTTTTTATATTTCTGAATAAAACTTCCTGAAGCTCTTAATCTCTTGAACTATAACTACCAGGACATCACTCACTGAGCTGACTGACCAGTCTGTGACCCAGCAATATTTTCATATCACGGTTCTTCTCATCTGTTGGATTTAGTGGTTTACCCCTCTTGTAGAAAAAAATTACATATACTGCTAGCTACTCAAGTAAGGCATGCATCTTGGTAGACCTGATATTCTTATAAAAAATTTTTGGACTGCATTCTGAATGATTAGAGAAGTGAGGCTTATATTGGTGACACATCTATGTCGGAAGGAGAATCTTATACCGACTGTTTTGGGACATCAAGAGATGGGCACATATTTGTCCATGGCCCTATTATCTCTGTGTTATTGGCAACAGCAGCATGGTTGTCCTTTATTTTCTTGAGCTGATTTCATCAAATTATTATTTATTTTCATAACATTCATGATAGTGATAGTATTTTGTCCTGACTTCTTGTTGATAAGGAGGGAATACATCCTTGCTCATATAAGCAGGATATGCATTTATTCCAAGAAATAGACCTATGGTTTTTTCTTGTCCAAGCGGATACAGGGAGTAGGGACCTGACTTTTCTGCTCTTAATGCAGGATTTTACAAACAATTGCCTAGAGCATGCTGTGGTGCTCCAGGGACGGGACCTTACAATTTCAATCTGACGGCCAAATGCGGTGAGCCTGGTGCCACTGCATGTGCCGACCCCAAGACACACTGGAGCTGGGATGGTATTCACTTGACAGAGGCCGCATATGGACATATCGCACGAGGTTGGTTGCATGGCCCATTCGGGGATCAACCAATCGTACAGAATTCTTGAGCTCCTAGTCGTTTTGTCCATCGTACCTCTAGGGTATCAGAATAGCACAGCAAATTGGATCAGAAAGGTTGTTTCCATATAGTTGTATGTATATCTCCTTCGATTCGTTGGGATCAGGTAAAAAAGAAAAGTTGAGATATAGAGGTCTGAAATTAAAGCATGATTTTGTTCATTCATCAGGTGAGGTGGTATAAGTAAAAAAGGTTGTATTGCACAAAGTGGTTAACATATGATACAGAGTTTCTTTGTGTGTAGCATCTGGTTATCTAATTAAAAACCAGTATGGTTCCTAACTTGCAACTTTGTCTGAATATATTGCGTGCCTTAGTTTACTTTTTACATAAAGTGGCCGCCAGAAGTATCTATTCTCTACATGGGCATGGTTCCTGGGAGAAGAATCTGAAATACTATAAAAATTGGCAGTGAGTTGGATTGTGGAACTTATGCGTTTCATGCTGTGCAGTTGAAAGTTGGAGGCCTGAACCTGATCTGTATGGTCCCTTTATTATATTCCATGCTTGTTTGCCATATGTTGAACAGCTTTGCAGGTCCCAGATTAGTGGGAAGACAAGAAGCTTCAGCTTGCAGACTAGCGTGGATCCCACTATTTCTGTAAGTGATTAGCTGTGTAGAAGCTTCTGTTTATGCAAAACAAAGTGGAGTTATCATGGGCCTGTTCACTTTGATGCCATTTTCAACCTTACCAAATTTTGGTAAAGTTGCCAAAAAAGTGGCTATATTTAGTTAGCTGCCAAATTTTGGTAAGGTTTTTTTTTTATCAAAGTGAACAGGCCCTATGATGACCTGGCAAGTAATGTTTTTATTCCTGAAGAGTCGAGGCATATGACATGACAGATGTGTGCTGTGTATGAATAATGCATTTTTAATTGGAAGATGATGTAAACCAAAGGACCTGGTTATAAAATCAGGAAAGGGATGTACTCGCTCCCTCACTCGTTATAAAATATTTTAAACTTTTTATACCTTTAATAAGTTTATAAAAAAAAGGTTACAGCATTTTAAAATAAAACAAATATATTATTAAAATATATTTAATGTTATATTTAACGAAACTAATTTGGTGATGTAGATGTTGTTACGTTTTTCTATCGATATGGTTGAACTAATTAGTAAGTCTTAAGAAAGTCTGACAAAAGAATATCAAAACGTTGAAACTGAGAAGTAGCAATGGATGCAGTACATAATTGATAGTGATTGTCCTCTGATAGTCTCGTGCAGCACAAGAAGCAGTAAATCAGCTGGTCCTGAATCCTGAAGGGTTCCATCTGAAAAAACTGGTCCTGAAGGGAGACCTACTCGATATTAAGGATGGGGTTTTATTGTGGATGAAAAGGGCATGGCTGATGACCATGTTACAACTCCAGCTGTGCTGTCTGGTACTGTTAGGATCTATGATGGCTTGATTGTGTCTGTACTATACTGTACTGTATTATTGTAGCAGTGTTGCTACTACACGATAATGGGCACATGGGCTAGGCTGCATGCAGGGCTGGATGGGCTTTCAAACATGTGTTTTCTCATGGAATAAGTACACTTGTCGTCCCTCATCTTTAAGTCGAGTTTAATCGGTATCTCAATCAGTATCCCTTTACCGTAATACCGGAAATCTTGAACCCCAACTTGCTAAATCGAGTTAAATTAAGTCTTCTAGCAGTATAGATAGCCCGATTCTCTAACATGGTAAATTGACTTGGTCCACTCGTGATGATTTGGCGTTCACGTGACAAAAACAAAAATAGGCCTCCACATGTTATCTCCACTCTCTTCCCCTCTTATCTCTCCCCTCCCCCTGTTTTCTCTCCATCTGTCCCCCTCATTCGTAGAGCTTGATGGATCGAGCGTGTCGGCAGGGAGCGGTGACCAGGAGGTGGAGGCTGGTGGGAGCGGCGAGGTGACGGAGGGAAGGAGTAGTGTAGACCTCCGTTCGTTGAGTTTTTCTTTTTCTTTTGCGGGAAAGGTTCATTGAGTTGTTACATATACTCCAGATTGGTTAGTGTAAAGCATGCATGGGATAATATTACCTTCTCCAAAATCCAAAGCCAAACTATAATAATTTACTCTGATTATGAGTACATCTAAAAAAATGATATATACTATAATTAGAGTGAAATTGCAAAAGATAATCTCAAAATAATTGTTAGAGTTTATATCGAATATGTGCACAAAGTCGGTTACAGTTTAGAACTTAGAGTTGTACTAAGTGTAGGAATAGAGTAAAAGTTGAACTGTATCCTAGGATCTCTATTAAATAGGGGCCGCGATGAACCTGTTGTAACTACATATGATGACTTAGCATAGCGAGAGAGAGCGGCTGCTGGCGACGTCCGGCCGTTAGTCGTTATAACTGCATATGCCTATGATTTCGGGGTCATAGGAGATCCAATACTGAAGACATTTCTTCCGTGTTTGGTTCTCAATGTACTATCCGGACCGGTTTTATAACAATGGTATCAAAGCAATCTCTATGACAATAATTTATTCAGGTGATTCAAAGCAACAATGAATTTTCTCGTCAAGGACTCAGTCTACAGATGCACAAAAGCATGGATGTTGGATTTGTTAGCTCGGTTCATAAGATGACAAGGAAGAAAGGGTTCTTTTCATGCCTGGTGAGATTGATTTATCTATTTGGTGATGACATCGATTATCTGGCCATGGATTAGGTCAAGTCAAATTTAAGACGGTAGATGGAGTTGAACATGGTCTTCGTGAAGTCTATGATGTGATAACTAGAAATGAATTCAATTTTGCTTAGTAAAACAACTGAGATGATAGGTGAGAAGGTGAAACACTGTTGCGGGTGGAGTCAAGAGGAAGAAGTTATGGGGATAGTGAATTTTCTTTTTATGGTGAGCCTGGTGAAGGTTCGTCGGGGCATCTCAGTGTGAGTAGCGAAAAGGAACCAACTCAAGTCTGAGTGCACGAATGTTCGTGCATGGAACAAATTCAGGTTGGCGTGGTATATTTGCCAAGGTGAAGTTTATTAGAGTTTGTGTCGAATATATGTACAAAGTAGATGACAGTTTAGGAACTTGAAGTTATACTAGATGTAGAAAATAGAGTAAGAGTCGAGCTCTATCATAGGATCTCTTAAATAGAGGGACGAATCTATTGTAACTGTATAGGTGACTTAGCATAGCGAGAGGGAGCGGCTGCCGACGTCGTCCGGTTGTTAGTCGTTGTAACTCTGATGCACTGTAATATGCTGGATTGGGGAGAAGTGCTCGTAATCAATGCCCTAGGGATGTAGGCTACAGCTGAACCTCGTTAACAAATATATATCGTGCCTTAGTGTCATCTTCATGTTTGGATCTTATATGATGTTTCATCCGCGTTTGGTTTTCGACTAGGGCCAGTTTTATAACAATGCAAACATATCGTTCTGAAAATAATAATTACGACAAATCATTGGGGGATCATAGGCTCATAGCTCATATAGAGTTGACAAAAAATTATATTTCTTAGAACTAATAGCAGACAGACAATTGCGTGTTCCACTTCCACCCAGCTATTCCTACCTCTTCGTAGGAATACACAGTGCTAGTAATCAACTAGTAGCAACTAACAGAACGATTTGCACAAGATGTGCTTTGCTGTTTCAATTGCAAGAACAGAAATAATCTAGAACAATATCAAATTAAATCACCTAACAATAAATTAAGCATGCATCGTCTGATCTAGCTATGTCCGTTGTTGCGTGAGCAGCATGGCGTACATGATGTGGTTCCAGGCGTCGGGGAGGCCGGCGATGCACCAGTGCGTGCAGTCCATCCCCTCCCGCCCCGGCCCGCCGTACACCGACGGGTGCGCGTCGATCCTCAGCTGCGACATCCGCGTGACGTCCAGCAGCGACACCGCCGTCGCCATCGACCCCACCACCCCTCTTACCACCACCTGCTCCGGCAGCAGCGCGCCGCCGCCGCCATCCGCCGTCGTCGACTCCTGCAGCGGCCGCGTCTGACGGTAGCACCCCCCGTCCGCCGCCGACGGCGGCGGCGCCGCCTCGCCGTCTCCGTCGTCGCTGGATGATGAGGAGGAGGAGGTGTAGTAGTGGCTCGGGGAGATGCCCTGGTAGAAGACCTTGGTCCGCGACGCGTCGATGTTGGCGTCCACCCAACGCGCCCACGTGGAGAGCCCCTTGGAGAAGGCGGTCAGCCTGTCCATGTCTCGGAACGTGTTGTTCCCCTCCTGCACGTAATCCCACCTACACATCACATATATGTATACATGAGAGACCGTGTCGGTGTCCAAAAACGATACAATCGTGCGTAGTGGTGTATGTGCGTGTGCGCCTTCGATCAACGTACGCTTGGCTGGCGCCCCTGTAAGTCCACCAGTGCCAGGTGTTGAAGACGAGCACGTCGGCGCCGAGCCAGGCGGCGGCGTCGCGCATGGAGTCCAGCTTGAGGACGCGGCCCAGGCCGGGCTCGTCGTCGACGACGTCGACGAGGAACCTGCTGTAGTAGAGCACCACCGACACGCCGTAGTCGAGGAACCGCACGGACGACACCGGCTCGCCGGAGGTGAACGACACGCGGCCGCCGGCGTCGGCGGCGTGGAGCATGCACGCCAGCGACGCCCACTGGTTCATGCTCAGCGAGTCCCCCACGAACAGCACCGTCTTCCCTCGCCACCTCCGCAGCAACTCCGCCCCATCAAACCTGAAGAATATACAGTGTCAGTGGCAGTGTCATCAGCAATGGAGGTTGCTCGCTCGACGGCGGCGAGCGATGCCATTGCCACCCACCGTGGGAGGCGGCAGGAGGAGGGGAACCAGCGGAGGTTGAGATAGGCGGCGTCGGGGCGGCCGTTGCGGCGGCAGTCGAAGACGTCCGGGACGAACGGGCACCGCGACGCGTCGTACAGCGGGTACGACTCGTCCGCCGCCCACCTCCCCTGGAACAGGTCGCACCGTGGCGCCGCCGCCGCCGCAACAACGACGACGACGAGGACAAGCACGCGGGCGGCGCGAGACAACAATGCGGTGCCCATGGACGACGGCGGAGACAGGAGACAGCGCGGGGTGTCACGGCTGATAATGCATATATAGCGGCGGCGGCGGCGGGCGTGAGAGTGGTCGATCGATCGCGTGGATCTGAAGCAGGCAGAAAGAGAGGCAGACGGTTTCCGATGCTACGCGCTAGGGCAAATGTAGATGCATTTGGAGTGGAGCTGAAGCTAGTGAGTGAGATTATTTAGCGTCTCCCAATGATGTGTAGAGATGAGGCCCCTGTTTCGATAGCTTTAAGATTTCGAGAAGTAGCTGATAAGAAGCTAACTTGAAAATCTAGAAAATCCAAGTTGTTTTTTTTAATACCTTTTGGCTTCATTGTACAACTATATGTTTTCAAAATCTGAGTGACAATCTGAAGTATTCTCTTCGTCTTAGAATAAGTTTATCTTTGCCTTCTCCCATTTGTCCCAAAATAAGTTTATTTTTAAGTAATAATTTCATAGGAGTTATTTTTGCCCTGTCCCATTTGTCACAAATAAATTTATTTTTGAGTAATCATTTTATCGGAGTACTATTTGCCTAGTCCCGTTTGTCACTTGAGTAATCATTTCATCAGAGTTTGTAAAAATAAGGAATAAATGTATTGGCAGTAGATAAAATAAGAAATAATTGTATTAGAATTTAATAAAGTGAGAAATATTCTAGTCTTTTTATTTTGCATTGGCGCGTGTGAAATGAACGAAAAATGGATTTATTTTTATACGGAAATAGTGTCTAAGAGAGTTTTAATAGCTGCGATTTTGAGAGGACCTCACTGTCAGAGCAAGTTCAATAGTATAGCCAACTACTGACTTCAAATCATATATAGCTAATCTTATAGCCCATTTATACAATAGTTACATATAAAAATATATTACACCACTAATACCCGGTTCTACCTCTCATACACACATAACGTCTTAGAGTCCGTGTTACAGCTGGCTACAAATTTATAGCCCGCTTTCTACTCTCTTTTTCTCGATACGTGATTATAGCTGGCTTATATCTTGCTATTGTATCTGCTCTCAGGCGACGAGGTGGCGTTGTTGGGGGCGAGGAGAATGGCATGGACCAGATATTGACTATTGCCCCGGGGAGATAAATGGCATGTGCAGGCTATGGTCTACTGGGGGTGAAATTATGTCCAGCGTGGATCTCAAAGTGACCCCATGGACTGTGTATACCAAAGCACAGCTAGCAACTCAGCTGCAGGAGGAAACTCGATGAGTATTACCAACACTTTACATTTTATTACGGTAAACATATCATGTGGATACGAGTAGCTAATGGTGCATACAGTCAGTTTTCGTGTAATCTCAGATGTAATCAACTGTCGTTTCTACAGTTGGTTAGTGTATGTGTTAATGTGTCGGTGAGACGTGCTTTTTAGGCAAAGCAGTGAGATTCACCGAGAGAAGAGATAAACAGAGCACCTGGCAGCTGCCCAACCTGACCCTTGCAGCCAATGAACAAACATTTCTGACGATCTATATGTTTCCAACACCATCCTATATTTCAAACAAAATGTTCAAATTCTAGTATTTGCATGAAAAAAGATGGGCAGCAAAATGCAACAGGATTTAGGTATCTTGTTTACACTGCTTACCTGATGCCCCCTGGTTTAGCACAAAACACAAGCTTCAAAGGAGAAAAGCCCTTGTGCCCTTGATGAATTCTCCAACATAGCAATATGCCAATAACTGTTCTGCTATAAGATCCACCATGAATCGTATCATTTTTCCAACCTTCCAACACAAATATAGCAGTACAACCCCTCAGCCATCCCCCGCTGAGAGAAAAATTAAATTGCTCACCGTGCATCGTTTCTTCAGGACATATCAACAGCAATAGAAACATGAACAATGCAGACACAGATGCCTTCATACAAGCGCATAGCAACATTATTTCCTTTGTAGCAGGTCTCTTACTGAAACTGTCAAACACCCTGAAACAAAAGAAGGTTTACAGCTGAAGTATATAGATAGGCAGACTATATCCCATATGTATGGAATTCAGCACCCCATCAGGAAATGATTGACAAAGATGACAGTCAAGAACTGCACTATATTGAAGTGCTATCACCAGCAACACTTAGTTGACCCGAGTAATCAATATCACCTCACCATGACAGAAGTGACAAACACAGATGATATGGAATAGGGAACACAAAACATCCTCAAGGTCTGGCTAAGGGGTCAAGTTAAGGCTCCATAGTTGCAGAGGTTAATGTCTTAGCAAGTAACTAATTACACCATTAGCTAACCATAAGCTGTATGCTAGCAGCATATCTCAGCAATCCTAGCTTTTAGAAATGCATTTCACCTGATACTTGCTTGCTAATATGAAAAGTGAAGGAACAGTAAGGGCTGTAGCGAGAATGAATGCATTTGCGACTTTCTCCATGTGCTTGACTTTGGCAGTCGCCTGATTGATATCATTCCTACAAACAAAGGAAGCAGAGAAACATTTGAATTGTAGAAGCCATTTTCCCCTTTCAAGTTTGAGCAATGATGACCTATAATATTACCTGATGGTTTTCTCCGCTTCAGCCAATTCAATACTCAGCATCTGCAGGTCATTCGTCAGTTTATCCTGCTTAGCCTTAATTGAGGCTTGTACTCTGGCTACGGGCTACCTCTTCAGGAAAGGTGCATCCTCCCTCAAAGATAACCTAAAATCAACATATATTTTATAAAAAATACAAGTGAGAAAAATGCAGCATTCAATTACGAAGGAAATAATAAGTTAATGGAAAAATCTATAGGATGATGGGTTTGACCAACAGTTAGAAATTTGACTGTTTTAATGAAAAAAAAAAGAGCAGTAAACTGTGACATAGACACTCCCTAACCAATTTGTAATTTCTTCGTTTATTTTCTTGGTGATTACCTTCCACATAGGCAGTGTAAGTTGTTGTAGACTTGTAGCAGCACATGATATGTGTTTCCGCACAAGCGGATTGATGAACAATGATTCTGATCACAACAATGATGCAATGCCAAGCAGCTGCCACATGCTAACTTGTTGATACTAGTGCAAAGTTTGCGAATAACTCTTAAAATTTTGCTATTTCAAATTGACAATTAAATTTTTGGACTGTTTTTCAGACTGTAGAGTAGCAGCCAGCGTTTGCGAGTGCCAGACTGGAAAACAATCAAGCTGGGAAAAAGGAGCATGCATATGTATGTGAATAGTCTAGGCTAAAATTTCAGCCGGACCAAAATAATACACTACCACGAGATTCTATGTCCAGAGCCTACCAGATCTATTTATTCATCTCGTGGCATACATAAATCCCCAAAACGATTCTACTGAAATCTTTATGATTCGCTTAAAACTGAGAGCAAACCTGCACTAAGGCTAAACAATAATCACTCCCATACCAAAGAAGTTGAAATTGAGGATCATGCAGCGAGACAACAACTCTACCCTCCCGAAATCGAGATCGCACCGCGCGGGGAATCGATCCGAAAGAGCTCGATTCACAGATACAAGCAGGTGGGCGAGGGGGGAGGAGGACAGGACGACGAACCTGAGGCTGGGTGGCCACACGCCGGTATCCCGCGGCCGGCGAGGGAGTGCGGGCGAGCAGAGAGCGAAGCGCCATGCGGGGGTTGCGGTCGTTCCGAGGTCCTTCGAGCCCTAGGGCTCTTGCTAGGGTTTGGTGGTCTTCCTTTCTTTACGCCCTCCTCTTCTTCTCTGGTGTCCCGACAGACTCCAGCGCCGCCACGGCTCGAGGTTGGGAGGAGAACAGTAACGGGCCAGGCCCATCCAGCATCTCATCTCACGAGGGCCCTCCTGGCCCGGCCCGAGCACACAGTTCCATTAACGAATCGTAATTTCGACGAGTTGCGATTCAAATCTGGTTTTTCAAAATTCGAATTGGAATTTTTCAGACGGTTTTTAAGAGATGATGACGATAACTGTGGAAGTGGCAGTTGGGGAGGTAGCCGAAGCGCCGAGAAAAATGGCCACGCGGCCACTCGCTGCCTCCACTCTTCTTCCTCCCCTCCGCTTCCGCTCCCCTCTCAAAACCCCACCTCCCTCTCCTCCTCACCTCCGCCGCCTCCAAACCCTAACCCGCGCGCTCGCCTCCTCCTCCTCCTCCTCCGCCTCCGCCATGGCGTCGCCGCCCGCGAAGAAGGCAAGCGTTCTCCCCTCTCGCCGCCGTGTTTTTTTGGTTTTTGGTTCCCCCTCCCTCCCCTGAGAATCTGACTGGTTGAGGTGGGGGGATGGCGTGTGCGTTTCTCTGTGATGATGGTGGTGCAGGTGCTGGTGCCGATCGCGAGCGGGACGGAGCCGATGGAGGCCGTCATCACCGTCGACGTGCTCCGCCGCGCCGGGGCCGACGTCGCCGTCGCCTCCGTCGACCCCGGCTCCGCGCAGGTCGGCGGAGCCTGGGGCGTCAAGCTGGCCGCGGACGCGCTGCTCGCCGACCTCGCCGACGCCGAATTCGACCTCATCTCGCTCCCGGTGAGTGGAGTCGCCCGCCCGCCCCGCCGCACGGCTCGTCAGTCGTCGCGTCCCGTGTTAACTGTACATGCTGTTTCGTGTTCGGGGAACCGCAAATTGGGTGGGGGAGAATGGGTTGTTTTGAGTCGCTTGCGACGCTGACCTAGTGAAATTAGTTGCGTTTCCTTTGAAACTAGTGCTCTGTTGTAGTATTTTGATGTTGTGGTAAAACAATCAAAGTATTGCGTATTTGGTTATAGGACAAAGTCACGAGGGCACTATGCGAGTGATAATAAGTATGATAGTTTAACCCACTGAGCATGTCAAATTGACAATTGAATTCTATTAGTGCTTTCCCGAATGGGGAGGGTAAAATGCCACTTTTCAGAAGCTGCAGGCAAGAAATTTGCGTGATTCTTAGCTTTGCTTAAGTGTACTTCTTCATGTTAAATGTAAATGCGCCGTCTCCTGCTATCATCAATACTAAAAACATCAGGAGCAGTTATTTAGCAACTGATTTTTTTTATGGTGGATGCCGTTGAGGTGGATGGATCATGTTTATAAAGGACTAAGTATACTAAGGGCATAGCTGGTGAGGCATTCCCAGGTCTCTGCTATGGAACACTTAGGATTTAATGATACCTAATGTTAAAGGCATGTATGGTTTGCTCAAGCTAGTAAGCAGAATTCAAGACTAATATTGATTCACTGATTTGTGAGCTTTATGTGCTTGATAACATTCATGTCTGTAGCCCGAATCACTGACTGTGATAAAACTTGCTCCAGCCATCTCAAACTTGATTGTCCCAGCAATTTTGGCCAAACAGATTAATGTGCATTCCTTTTCCTCAATATTTCTTTTTGGTGTACCATGTACATGTATGTTATTGTCAGTCATGCTACCTCATTCGTAACTCATGCAGTTTTATTTTGTGCTACACGTGTCTAAGGGGTCCAAAAGCTTCATTCTGTCCAGAAAAAAATGAATTGGTTCAGTCTATTTTTTCCCCCTGCTTATGTCTGACATTTTTTATCCATTTGGGTTGTGTTGTATTCAGGGAGGTATGCCTGGGTCTTCCAATCTTAGAGACTGCAAACTTCTGGAGAACATGGTTAAAAGGCACGCAGGAAAGGGCAAGCTTTATGCTGCAATATGCGCTGCACCAGCTGTCGCTCTAGGATCATGGGGTTTGCTCAATGGATTGAAGGTGGCCTTTTTACCATTAGTTGGCCCTTGTGACACAATATTATTACTTTTCAATTATAAGAAGCTTGTTTTGCCTTTTGTGACAGGCAACTTGTTATCCTTCATTCATGGATAAACTTCCTTCAGAGGTCAATGCTGTAGAATCGAGGGTGCAGATTGATGGGAACTGTGTGACCAGCCGAGGACCAGGAACGGCCATGGAGTATTCTGTTGTTTTGGTCGAACAATTATATGGCAAAGAAAAAGCTGATGAAGTTGCTGGTCCAATGGTAGGAATCGTTTTGAACATTGCAATGGATTGCATACAGTTGTTAGCAATGCATTTTTCTTTTATTTCCATTGCAGAAATGCATTTGAAAAGAATAATTTGGAGGTAAATATTTGCATTCTGCATTTTAGAGAGAACTTTACTCTGTGGTTTCTTATTAGAAATTTATTAAACTGCTGTTTAGCCTAGAAGTGTAATGTGCCTGTTTTGACTAATAATTTGGGGTTTGGATATTGCACGGATGACATTTGTGTTGACCATCTTATGTGCTAATTTATGCTTCATCATGCAGAATTAAT
Organism: Oryza meridionalis; assembly: GCA_000338895.3. Taxonomy (NCBI): domain Eukaryota; kingdom Viridiplantae; phylum Streptophyta; class Magnoliopsida; order Poales; family Poaceae; genus Oryza; species Oryza meridionalis. Next base: position 20,664,356 of record CM002529.2, on the reverse strand, counting down.
TGAAATATATTTACCTTGTCATGATGCATGAGAAACCATTTGCATCAAATCTTAAATCGCACTCTTCCATGCTACTTCATTCTACTTTTGTTTGATATCCTTCTTGAGATGAAGATTTTAACTCATTAGTATTTATTTGATGTGGTGAATCATGATGAAATTTCTATCTTCTAACTTGAGGTATTATAGTTTTTGCTAAAACTAGAAAACATTCTATTTGAAACTATTGCCATTTTGGGAATATGTAGAATCTACCTGGCCTTAAAAAGCCTTTGCTCCCTGCCATCTTATTCCTAGTCAAAACTGGCTATAGTTGCATTTGAAATTTCATACATTGAAGTCCTTTTTTTCACACATGGACTGCAAAGATTAATTTCGATTGAGTAGCTTTTCTTTGTGATACTTGTAATGCCATCTTGTTTTTTCGGGTTTGTAATTTTCTTCAGTAGTGTTTACTCCCTCCGTTTCACAATGTAAGTCATTCTAGTATTTCCCACATTCATATTGATGTTAATGAATCTAGACATATATATCTGATGCTTGCATTTAATTTAGTGATTACATCTTTTAAGGTCATGCGCCCTCATCATGGCGTGGAGTTCTCAATGAAAGAGTTGAATTCAACTAGTTGGAATGTTGGTGAAACACCTCAGGTATTGAATGTTCATTATGGAAACTATTTGTTACATGTAGCACTCATTTTCTTTTGTTTCATGGCAATGTATACACTACATAAAAGTTTATGTTGCTTGGAGTAACATTTTGTAGTCTGCTATGTTTGTTCTTGGTGAAAATGGGTAAGTTTTCTAGTAAAGCTTCCTAAATACCAAGAGGTAGGATAAGGCAGTATATGGCAAACTGTGTAACTTAATTGACAAGAGAAGGGAAGTCATCTTGAAATGGCAAAACCTCTTCATAACTCTTTTCATTTGCTGCGTTCTTAGTGATGCTAAATCCCTAGATTTGATAGATTTGATAGATCTAAGATGAGGACTGGGTACTGATGCATGTAGTTTGTCGGTTACTTTCAAGAGTTTGTTGGATGAAATATAGTATCTCTAGCTGGATTAATAATATGAAAGGAAGGATGTGATTTGGGATTTATGTTTGTTAAGGATTTAGCACATGATTAAAGATAAATCCTAGTAGCTACTGTCAAGGAATTAAAATGCTCCTTTGTAAGCCATCAATCGATTCAAGTTATTTAGCAGGATTGATGTTACATGTGATTATTTAGGTGAACTTACGCTTGTTGCTTCTCTGCTTTCTATCATTTTTGTCATTGGCTTAAACATGGAGTAACAACTTACATGTTCAAACTATGTGTTGCTGCTTGGTTTCACCAGCAAGATCTTGTTATTGTGCTGCAGATTCTTGTACCAATTGCTAATGGGACAGAGGAGATGGAAGCAACTATGATAATCGACATCCTCAGAAGGGCGAAAGCAAATGTTGTCGTTGCGTCCTTGGAGGAAACTTTGGAGATTGTTGCATCCAGGAAAGTGAAGATGGTTGCTGATGTTCTGTTGGATGATGCTCTTAAGCAGCAATATGATCTCATTTTGTTACCAGTAAGTTTAGTGTATCAATGGGTATTTCAATTTTGACCTTAACTAAATAACAGATATTTTCCACCCCCCGATTTCTAAAACCAGACAAAGAAAACACTCCACCCTATTCCATTGTGGATTTGGTTAATATGGTGGTGGTTTTTGCTGATTTGAACTATTAGTTGAGTTTCATTGATGTGTACTTAACTACGTGGTGTGTACACCAACAAAACATGTATCCATATGTCTAAATTTGCAAAAACCACTGCCATATTAATCAAAGGGTGATGGAATATGGTTCAAGGTGTTTGTCTCGTTTGGAATTTAAGAGTGAAAACAACTGTTTTTTGAATGTAAGGTGAAAAATGTACTTCAAGAAGTATTTTAAGGGAACGTTGGACTTCAGATTAATTTCACGACTAATCTAGCTTGCTGGTTAATTCTGTAGGGTGGTCTTGGTGGTGCCCAAGCATATGCAAAGTCAGATAAACTGATTGGTCTGATAAAGAAGCAAGCTGAGGCAAACAAGCTATATGGAGCTATATGTGCCTCGCCAGCTATCGCCCTCGAACCACATGGCCTGCTGAAGGTATATATACAACTGTATATCATGCGATGAACATAAATCCTTGTGGTGCAAACATGAAGAAACACCTGTTCTTTTACTGGGAAGACAAATCTTTTTTGACTGGTATATAACATGTTTTTGCATCAGGGAAAGAAGGCTACATCCTTCCCTGGTATGTGGAACAAGCTCTCGGACCAAAGCGAATGCAAGAACAGGGTTGTCGTTGATGGCAACCTAATCACCAGCCAAGGTCCAGGCACATCCATGGAGTTCTCGCTCGCCATCGTGGAGAAGCTGTTTGGTCGGGACAGGGCCGTCGAGCTCGCCAAAACCATGGTCGTCATGTGAGTTCTGTTGTTACATACTACGTGCAAGACAACACCATAGTCAGACTCTGTGAATATGAGGCATCCTTTTGCTCGTAGCTGGTGTGGTGGAAAGCACTTCGTATCTTTTTTGGCTTTTTCTGCCACAAAATAACACAACGTCTTGTTATGTGTACAACCGTACAAATGCAATAAAAAGAGATGGATATTGCGCTATATGATGATGGTACTTTGATTGCTCATAGAATTTTGGACATTGGAATCTTTAAATTTGCTGCTTGAAATTGAAGCGACTCCAGTGTTTTTGGCTCGGGGTCGCGAGCCAGCTCAAGCGGCTCGGTAGCTCGGTCGCCTTGGTGGGCTAAGTGTCTGAGGTTTGCTGGGCTGGCCTAGTACACGAGAAATGCGGCCCATTTACCTTGCTGGTGGCCATAAGTTAGCACGTCGAGCTCCTCGTTCGCACGGCCGCGCTAACACCATCCGCCTATCCCCGCCTCTTCCCCCATGTCGTCTGGCACTCCTGCCGTAGGTCGTTTCTCCAGATTGAACTGAGCCGGGCCTTCGACCTTCAATCAGCCGAGCCTATATCAGCTTATTCCCACGTGCTGTTAAAATGAACGGAAATTTCAGACTGTATCCGTAATATATAAATGATATCGTTCGACTTTATTCATTCTAGGTTCATATAAAATTTAGCTTTTCCTAATACTTTTACTAGTTGAGAATGAACATGTAAAATGAACGAAGTGAAAGGACAGAAAAAAGTTGTTGGTAAACAGTCAATTGAGGAGACGAAAGGAGAAAGCAACATGCTAAACTCTAGCCGGATAGAGTAAGAGGAGAAAAGAGGAGATGAGAGGAGAGGAAAGAACCGCGATGGCAGACAGTGGCGGTGCTAACGGCGCCATGAGCCTAGATGACAAATAGTGTTCTTTGGTGATGGACTACTTATACGATTATACCAAGGACATTCTATAGTACTGGCGCTACTAATGGAGCTCAGGTGGCCTCCCGAATCATGACCAGCTCAAGTGTTGGCTCCGCTGCTAATGATAGTAAGGTAAGAGAGTAGGAGAGACAGGGGGCGATTAGATCGAGTTGTAAAGGGTGGGCTGGGGTTTTGTCCATGTTATTAGTGAGTAATTTTTGTCTCACTTCGTAAACACGAATGATGAGCATAACCATCAAACTACCAATGGCTGTTGGATCGAGATGCGTCACCATGGGCTTCTCGAAACTTGATGAATCGGAGCCAGGAATGCTAATTACCACTCGTTCGCTCGCAACCCAACTAGCGCACACCTTATCCACTTACTCTTTCTCCCCAATCACTTGATCCCTTTCTTCCTCCTGCGCTTTCTTTCTTTCTTCTATGCTTCTCTTCTCCATCGCCACTGGTTAGGGCGCCACCCCTTACACATTTGCCTCTTCAACCAGATCATCGGGAGCCCACCTCATCTCGGCCACGCGTAGAACATGGCCTACTTCATTTCCTCCCCAGTGTGCTGCTTCACCTTACTTGATAAGGACATCACTCCTTAAGATACACATAATACTCCTCAAGTCACTATGCAAGGTCCAACCACTAGAGCTTGCGCCTGACAATTGAACTTACAGGTGAGCTCGTTTCTAAGTACTTTATGTGATTTTGAAGATAGATTGCTACCTAATTATTTAATTATGACTAGGACTTATGGAGAGCATCAGGAAGCACTTGAAGAAAGGCTAGGAGATGGACAATGTCATCATGCGCATTCGAATCAAGAAAACTCATATCAAGTTTGAGTCCGCCTCAGACTCCAAGAGCAGTCCACACTACTTCTGAGTCAGCAGGAATCGTCGAAACAAGAAGGCATCCAAAATAAAATTTGTTCGGGTGCTACGTCATCATCTTTTGGTCAGTTGGGCCGTGTATCACGTCGGAGTCCAATAGGAACGCATCCAAGGGTCCAAAGTCGTCCCTAAAGGCCTAGAACCTAAATATTCCGTAGCTATAGTTGAGTTAGGGTTGTGTTTTACTTAGATTATTTCTGCCATTGCAGTTTCGCCATTCACCAGTTTGTGGAACCCCAATTTTGACTTCTTGAATAATCATTCATCTGCAATTAAGTTGATGTCTTTCTTGTTCTTTCTTGTCTTCCTCGATTCGCACACAGAAATTAGCCTTCTCGGTGAGGTCAATTGGGTTTCGGCACATGTTATAACCAGAGTAGACGTGGTACTGCGATTGTAGGGTTCAGATCGTGTTGATCGGAAGCTAAATCATGTTTGTCAAGTTTTTGCCAAATCAATAGTTATCTTCACTTAACGGAAGATCGGGCATCCCATTGCCATCTGTTAACACTAAAATTTGTTAAGCCCTGAAGTCATCATCGGCCTACAGTTAGAGTATTGGAATCGGCCGATGGGAATTATCACTCGCCAGCAGTCGGATTCTTAATGGATTCGATTATGGAAATTAATCAATTAAAGGAAGCTTACCCAAAAGAGACCGAGTTCAAGGAGGATATGGCGTGACGATTTATATATTAATTAGGTAGAGTTAGTTAGTTTCATTTTAATTTTAGGAAAGTGTGTTTAGTGTCCGATTAGGACTTATGTTTTTCCTTTTATCTTTAGGAAAATTTATGTTTAGTGCAATAAGGACTAGTATCTTCCCATGCGTATAAATATGCACACCCTGGGTCACTTTAATATATCTCTCGATCAATACATTGTCGGCACATCACCACCCTTTTTTATTTTCATCTTCTCCGACGAGTTCTTGTTCCGAGTTGGGTTGCATCGGCTTCGATCTCCGATGAGGGGTAACACTTGTTATGACTGTTTGCATCAATGGGGCTAGTGCCTCAACACTCTAATCTTATCGATGTAAACACCTATTTATCATATATCTTAGTTAATCTAAGTCGATGTTTCAATTTACCTGTATCGGTCAGATCTTTTCTAGGGTTTTATTGGTATTAGTTAAATTGTTTTGTTGATCTAGATTAGCTAAGATATCTAACATCCTAAAAATCAGTCAAAGGCTTAATTGTCTAGATATTATGTTTCATTTCATAGTAGTGCTGCATCAATTGGGTTTGACATACTAAGTCGTGTTTAGAACCATAATCTCTAGCCTGCCTTTTGATTGCCAATAAGGGTTTCATCGGGGTTTCAACTGATGAGTTATCTGGATGTTGCATCGACTTAAAAGGATTGCATACAAGTTGGATTTAGCCGATCGCAACAAAGGTTTCACGAATCATGCCCTTCAAAGTATCACGAACGAGCCACCAGTTGTATCATCCCTAGCTTGGTAAGTAAGAATCTTATAAAAGCTTAGTAAGATGCTTCCATTTGCTAGATATTCCACCACCCTTGCCTAATAGTTGTCAGGGGATAATCCTTTGTGTTTTTATTTTCTCTTTGGTGTTTACGCTAACAATGTGACGAGAAGAAAGCAGCCCGAAGGATTTCATTGAGTGTGTCTGTCGCACTCAAATGCATGGTGCAATAGGACAAGCGATGAAAAGGGTGGAAGATTTATTTGTGAAGCTGGACGTCACGAACACCATTGAGCACAGACTTGACGATATTGTGGATCGTCTACCACCTGTTCGAGAAAATCACCGCGATGGAGACATTGTGTACGATGAGAACGGACTAGTAGGCAACACGAGAGGAATGACTACATCAACGCGTTCACCGCAATTGTCATGGTATGTGAGGTAACAATTTCAATAATCAACACCATGCTTGTCCTAAAAGTCTACTATTCCATTGTTTTATGGTGCTTATGATGCTGAGGCATATTGAGAAATGACACTAGACCAAAATTTAATGCATATCTAGTTCTTGAGATCCATAGAGTTAGGCAAGTTTTTAGTGAGTTTAAGGATTTTGCTATAGTCTGGTGGACTGAACTAGGAAATATCCAATCGCGACATGAAACATGGATAGGTTCAAACAACAAACCACACGTAATAGATTTGTTCCTGCTTCTTACCAATGTGAGCTACGGAATAAATTACAACGTTTAGATCAAGGTAACATGTCTATTCAGGAATACTACGCAAGCTTCAAAAGGGTATGATACGTTGTGGGGTAGTAGAGGACACAAAGGATAAAATTTGTCGTTTTTATGGTGGGTTGAGGACTAAAATTCAGAACACATCATTGATTATAAAGAATCTAATTCTGTCAACCGTTTATTCGAACTTGTTATGCTTGCAAAGAAGAAATTATAGTGACGCCAACAAAAGAACATGTGTAATTTTGGCAACTCCATCACGGCAAGAGCAACAAACAACACTGCACTAGCTAAGCAGTCAACGAGCTTTCGCCCTAGTCCATCAGCGAGCACGTGGCCTTCTTCTGTTGCTATAGCAATGCCATCACCATCACCGTTGGCTGTATGAACTTCAGATTCAGGTAAAACTCCCTTGCAGATACCCGTCAAGAGTTCTTTGTCCGTCGCTTCCACAGGCCACACTTCCGCCATTCAATGCCACCGCTGCCATGGGATTGGGCACGTGTAGAGAAATTGCCCCAGTCAACGGGCATACATTGCTAAAGAAGATGAAGACTACATTAGCACCTTCTGATGTGGAAGAGGACGACCTTGATAGTGCTCAAGATGAAAACGAAGGATAAGTTTTTGATGGTGGTGATACATCAACCTATGGAGCTATATATAGTTATTCAGTAAGAGTTTATAGAAAGTTTAATGTACTTTTAGTATATAATAGAAGATTATTAGTTTAATCAAAAGCTTAAGTTGATAAGAATAAACGGCCAACTAACTTATACTCCAACACTCGAACCGTCGTATGTTGATGGCTTGTCTTCGTAATTGACAACTACATCATTTTTAAGATAATTATTAGTTTAATCAAAAGCTTAAATTGATGAGAATAAACGGCTAACTTATACTCCGACACTCGAACTCCAACAGTCGATCGTTTCTTAATTTGTCAACCAATATTTATCATTATTAGTCAAAGCATGCAATCTGTCAAGCAGAATGCTAATTAACGTTCAAAGGCAAACTTTACTCATCGTTTTTAGCTCCAGTCTTTTGTGTTCAACATCCAGTTGTATGTAACAATCTACGGCAACCAACATCATGTTAAACTATAGCCTGAGTATAGAGCTTCCTGCTAAGCTCTACTGTTGTAAAGATTAAAAAAAAACATCTTTACCCTGAAGCAGAATAGCAGGTGTAAAAATAACTCATAAGATGAATAATATTCTCTCATAATAGACAAGTTACAGTGAGAAACAATAGACATGCTCATAATTTCTGTTCCGGCTATTTACAACAATGGCTGACCCCCCTCATATCAACTGATCATCAGCTACAGGGAGTCTCCAACAAATAATTAAACGAATCAATAACATATGTACATCGGCATTGCCAAAAGCCCCAAACACAGTTTGGCAGGGCAAAGAGAATAAAGGCAACCTCAGAAAGCCAATCTCCCAAGCAACAGAGGCCACCCATTTTCCTCCATTACCTCCTCTTCACATCTCTCTCAGAATATTTCCATTTGATTTTGTTTAATTCGCTTCTCTTCTCTTATCTTCTCTTCTTTTCCTCCTCTCTCCATTGTTGCAAGAAAAATAAATAATTTAAGGAATAAAGTGCCTGTCCATGTGTGACACAAAATGGGCTTGTCACACAGCTCATATAATTAATTAAATTTGATCACTATTTACAACTCTGTGCCATCCCCAAGATAGTGCCTTCCACATCCCAAAGTGGCCTCCTCCAGCTTTTCCTCTTGGCAACAGCTGCTACCTTTAATTTTCCTTTTGCCTCCTGCAATGGCAAATCAAAGAGGAACCCTTGTAACCAAGTGTTTTAGATTGTCCTATGGTGTATTAGTACATGTTGCCATCCTGTACTATGACCCCAACTTTTTGTGATGTTTTTTTTTCTCTTCTCATTGGAGATGTGAAAGGGAAAGAAAAGTGCCTTTCCATCTTGGATGGCTGGGGTTTTGGGGATAAAAAGCTTCAAGAAAGGAGGTTGTGTCATGTAGGATAAGATGGCATGCAATTGGGGTAGGAGGGGGGGGGGGGCATACCTTGAAATGGTGCATCTCCCCTTTGGTCTTGGAGAGGCTTTTGGTCCACAATAGTCAAGCCATTTTGCTTGTGCCAAAAGCTCTTCCTTAGTGTTGAGCTTGCATTTGGGCACTGCTATCCCAGAAAGAAAGCCTGGGAAATTACTAGGATGGCCAAGGATGAGAGGAAACATAGACCAGCAAAGTTCTTCTTGGCATCCTGCACCACAAAATTAAGATGATGTCTACTTGTTAGATAAATCTTGTTTACAAAATAGGAAATATATGTATCCGAGTAGTAGTACTACTTCTGCAGTGTTTTCTTTACTGATTACAGGAGCAATCAAGAATGTCTCCGGCCGATCATTCCCCGAAATATATACATAATCATATAACCACTTTCGGTGATTTTTGTAGGCTAATTATCATTAACCATCACTATTAACTCCACTATAACAAATCTTTGGCAAGAAGAATCGCATATACACCTAACGCTGATTGTTCAATCATTACAATTTGCTCCCCACACAGATTCTAAAATTGCAAGAAAAGCGGTGGGCAAAGGGGCACTTTGGAATTATTCTTGTGTGCACAAACGCACAAAGAATATTTAACAAAATTTCCTCCTTATTGTTCGTGATTTCATTAAAAAAAGGGACAGCCATACAAATTTGACTTGTGATGCATTCTCTAAACACTCATCAATTAATTAGCAGTGTGAACACGACCATGTGAAAAAGAAGATCATATCTCTCTCTCTCCTTTGTGACTTAACTTTTGGTGAATGCATGGGGTGGCTTGATGATCCTAGCGGTGCTATCACTTTAAGTGAAAACAAGGGAAAGAATAAGTGCTCAATGCAGCTAGGTCAACGAAAAACTGCTACCTACGACACACTAGCTGCTCTACCCGTTGGTTTCTTGCCAAGGATGTAATCTTCTCCATGCAAATGAAAGTGATCGATCAGTTGACGTGTGTTTTTGCCTTAATTTGTGATGTTGTAATATTATGACATATATGTGCAGCACGGGCATCGCCCATGTAGCACTTGTATATTTGGATAGGGAGTATTTTCATTTTTTGCATGCATAGCTCTAGCTAGCTCTAAGGCTTTTTAATGCCAGATATTTTAATTAGCTCTTTTTTTTTTAGAATTGGTGCTATAATAGTTTACGATTAGTAAGGTGAAATATATTTTTTATACTAAAACCACTAGAGGATAATTTAACTAAAAGTTTAACTCTATTTTTACGAGAAATTATAGTTCTGCTAATTCGGACGTTGGTTATGTAGTACGTAGATTCTTAGTTCATGCAGTAAGGAATAATAGTCGTACTTTTAGTATCTGAAAAAACATAGTAGCATAATACTTCCTCGGAGTATATCGAAACGGTCTCTAATACATTACATTAATAAGTAATGTCTAATTATTTTAAATATTATATTATGATTGGTTGCTTCACATAATTTATTACCATCACTTTTATGTCTTCCCTTTATGTTTATTTATTGGCAGTAAAAATTAAAAATGTCTACGTTTTACATTCTTCAAAAAATACTTATATATTAGATAGATTGAGTAGAAAACATCGGCTGTCAGATTCTAGCTATAGCAATAATTAGTGAGCACTCACCGTCCTGGTTGCTGGGGAGGCGGCGAGGGAGAGCGATGCCGCCGATGTGCTCTGCTGCACAAGTCCAACGTTGTACACCATCGTCCTACCATCAGGCTGGTATAACCCATAGTTACGCTCCGATGTCGGCCCGGGCTTCATGTTCTCGTTGAAAAGCGCGAACAGGTACACCTCCAACCGCTGCCGTGGCCGGAGTGGTGTGCCCTCGCCGGCCGCCTGTCGGAGCAACAGGTTGCGGTTGTAGGCCCGAGCGTTCTCCACGGTGGCACCCACCTCGTCAGTGTCACCCTTTGATGGCCAACCCGTCTCCGACACATACACCGGAATGTTGTTATATCCTAGCCGCGATGTCGCGTACGCCACTGCATCCACCTGTGCATAAAGCATGCTGGTGTACTGCAGCCGGGTGTAGGGGTCGATGGCGCCCACGTGGTATGGGTTTGATAGTGCATAGTCCAAGGACACCCTGCATTAATGTATGGTGACATGTGCCATAAGTTATTTATACTCGGTGTCATATGTAAAAGAATGAAGGTAGTATTTTTGTTTGCACGAGGAATTCTGATGTGTCAAACAAACCAATAAATGTTTTGTCAGCATGGCAGATGTTTATATGTTGAAAATAAGTTAATTTTGCCATGTAATTGCATTTTAACGGAGCATCTTACAATTATTGTGCACGTATGTGCTTTTGTACTTCTCATGCTAGTTGAGTGGATCCGCTCAGAGTTTTTTTGTTTTAGAAAATTGATATTTTACCATTCTGCCTTTCTTAGGTAAATAAACCATTCAAGTTTGGTGTAAAGTTGACCAACAAAAAAGTTTACGACGTGTGATTGGCCGGTAAAAAAAACTAAGCTCGGCGAAGCATGGTTTTTGATCATTAGATTTGACATTGTTTTTTATGACTCTTAGTTAACTGCTAGACTATACTTGCACTTTCAATTTCAGTGAAAATTTCGGTAGCATCAAAATTTAAATAAACTTCAGTACTTTCTAGACCAAATTTATTTGAATTTTATTTTTTTACTGAATTTAAATAAACCTTGACCAATTCAATAAAAATTTAAAAAATGCAAAAATTTAAGTTGAGATAATGATTTATCCAGGGGTCCGAAATTACCAAAATTGCAATAACTGGACTATACACGAATAACGTAATGTATAATCCACTGTTGAAAAACATGCCTGATTAACGGTACAAAAGCTATGTCCGAAAAATAGAGAAGTACTTAAAAAACCCTAAAATTAAATTAAAATTAAGTTTTAAATTTGAAGTTCTCGCTGTGGCTTATAAAGCCAATGCATAAAGTCAAACAGTACATATGGTTTTCTCAGATTAATGACATGGTTACAAGTTGAAGGCGGGAAGAATGTTGCCCACAAATTAAATTATTCTCACAATGTCGTTATATAACCCCCAAAAAAAGTTTTAGCTAATTAAATTCGACCCCTAGAATCTTTCTATAACAGTCTAATCTTGATAAATAACCAGATATCCAAACAACCAAACAATCCAAAAATTGCTAAAACATAAAGGAAAAAAAAGAAAAGTAAGTTGGCAAGAAGCAGAGCACAAGTGCATGCGTACCTAGTAGGGTCACCCTTGTAAGCAAAATAAGGGTAGGCATTGATCCAGAATGGGGCGTTCGTCTCGGCCAAGAACCGCAGGAACTGCGCCATCAGCGGCGCCACCTCCGCCGTGAACGCCCCCTGCGACGGCGGGTACGACGTGGCCAGCACGGCGAGCGAGCTCGCCGTGGAGACGTGGACGTAGCCATCCATCCCCAGCTGCGCCAGCGCGGCGTGCAGGTTCCGCATCGCCGGCACGAGGCCCGCCTTGAGCGCCTCGTCGTCGTCGGTGAGCACCTCGTTGCCGACGGCGATGCCCGTCACCCTCGTCGCCGGGAAGTAGGGGCGGACGCTGGAGGACACCCACTGCAGCGCCTCGCCGGGGCTCGCCGCCATCGGCCGCACCAGGTCGTTGGGCACCGTGACGATGAGCTCGATCCCGGTGCCGGCGAACGCCGCCAGCACCTGCGGGTTGACGTCGTAGATCCGCACCTTGCCGATCCGCAGCGACGCCAGCAGCGACACCACCTGCGCCGGCGACGGCAGGTTGTTCCCCACCTGCCCGTAGTTTATCCCCAGCGCCGCCGCGCACCGCGGCACCCCCACCACCTCTGCACGACGACATTCCCAAACATTTCTATAAAGAGGGCTGCTATATAACGAAATCCTGTTTTAGCATTTCTGTTCTATAAAACCATTTACATTATTAATATATTCGTTTAATTTATAACGAATAGTTTTAACGATCGGGATTCGGCCGCCAAAAAAAAATAAATTACGATAGTGTTAAATAGTTGTTTGGTTCGCTGCCACAGTTTTTATTAGCTATACATATGCATTATATTACCTGATGCGACAAGGATGCAGAGGAGCACGCAGAGCGAGGTCTTCATTGCTGAGGACCTTGCCGATGCAAATGCCATTGCCATTATCGTCGCCGTCACCGCTCGATCAACGAGAGGGGGTCGAGGATCGAGTGGAGCTAGGAGGGGGAAGGGGGAGGGAGATAGGCAGGAGGAAGGTTGGTATTTATAGAGGTAAGGAAGGGGAGAGGAAGCTAGCTAGGTTGGCCTGAGTGAGCAGTAGATGTGGGGGTTGAGTTAAGCTAATTGGACAATAATTCCTTACTTTACTTGGATGAACCCTTTGGAAGTTGATAGAGAGATAGAAAAGATAGATGGAAAAGCTCTGAGCTGGGGATTGATCGATGAATGATGAAGAGTTGGGGTATATATAATAAGTTTATTGGTGGCCGGTTGCCTCTGCATGCAGGGTCATCTTCTTCTTCCCATGACCAGCTGCAGTTGCCGTGGCTTGGGCTACGTGAATGGTAGCTAGGTAGCCCATGTGAGGAAGCTAGGAAATGGAGGATGCTCTTGTGTTGCATACTAACATTGTTCATCAGCCGGTTCACCGGGAGAGTTGGAAGGGGACGACGACGTACGTGTGAAAGCATAATATTATCTGCAGTTGCACCGGGGAATGGCTACCGACCGGCCGTTTGCAGGAAGGAAGCTAGCTAAGCCACCACACGTGTGTTTTCAGGTAGCAAGTTTTGTGGTGGTTAACTGAATTTGGTTAATGATTTGTGCACTATTTTAAGGTAGGAATCTTGATGGTGCAATCTTAGCTAGGTTCTTCAGCGAGGGTGCAATTAATACGTAGTACATATTCCCCAATATATGGCTTCTCAGCTGGGCAACTCAGGTAGCTGAATACTTCCTTTCCATTTATTGTGCACACTTATTAAAATACATGAATAACGGTGTGATGTTATCGTCTGAAAAGAAAAAAACGTAATGCAGGATTATTATTTTTTAGTTATGATGTGGAGGAAAACGAAAGAGAAGAGAGAAGAATGCCATGTGTCGATTAACAGACGGTTCAATAAATATATAGCTTAATACTATATATCTAAGTATTTCTACCACTGCATATGTGGACTACAAAATCAAATCCTTAATTATTCAAAAACTATTTAGGGAAAATTGTAAAAACCACCCCATAAATCACTTGAAGTTTGACATTCCATCCCATAAGTCATTTTATTGAAAATACCCACCCTCTACTTAGTTTTATTGTAAAAACCACCCTAATGCACACATACTTAATCAAATCAGTTTATTATCGCTGATGTATGGTTATCACGGGCTAAGCTAGCCAAGTCAATACTGTCTAAGTGTTTGCATTAGACTTATTTTCCATATTTGATTTAACTTTTTTTATCATATAGCGAAACTCAGTGCGACAATGTTTAAGCTATCGTCTGCAATTTTATTTGTGGAATCTCAAAAAAAATATCAAGAAGGAAGTATTTGATTTTGGTAAAAACCACATTAATCGCTCACACTTTATGAAAACATACTGATTTGGTTAAGCATGTGTTTACTGGGGTGGTTTTTGCAACAAAACTTAGTAGGTGGGTAGACATTGCAACAAAATTACTTATGAGGTGAAATGACAAACTTCAAATGATTTATGGGGTGGTTTTTGCAATTTTCCCAACTATTTAAGATAGATATATATCTATATCTTATCTAGATATAGCATGGGGAGATCATATATACGGTAGAGATTAACGACCACCATGTCTGTTCTGATCTCGCTAGTACAACCGTTTTGCCGCGGGCTATTTTTATTTTCGTGTTTTAGTTTTTTGTTTAGCTAGCTAGTAGTATATAATTAAGTATTTGTCGAGCTAGCTACTGATCATCACTCTACTGAGTCTACAACTCTGAATGTAAATTGCGCCGACTAAGAGCTTTTTAATTACGCATATAGATCGACAAAAAAAGTTTAGGATGCATGGTTTTAATTAACAAGCTGGTAGCCCGGTTCCTTAGCCTGCTTTGCCTGGATTAGATTATTAATTATATTATTGTATCTTGATTGACGGCCGGTGCTGCAGATGTGCTTCGCATCTGCGGCTACGCTCTCTCTACTTAGCATGATGATGATCCATCTTTAGCCTTTATGATCTTTACAACAACGCCTATTTTGTCCTTACTGTGCGTACCTACGTCGTGCATCCGACAATGTTTTTATTTTCAATTTTTAATTAAGATTAAAAAACAGTGTCTGTTAAATAGTTTTCAGGAATAAAACCTTTTCTGTGGCAAGATCATTGTCGGGCCATGGCACATTTTTTCAGGCATGGCAAAAGGTTTATCTTGACAGTGGTCAAACGATTTATTTCTTTATAAATGGGGGTGTTTATTTTGTATTTTTTTTATGAGTAGAATGTTTATATTTCTTATACTTTTGTTAGGAGATGTTCCAATTTGTTTTTTTTTTTAAAAAAACACTCTACTTACTAAATCCATATATCAGAGTGCAATATGCTATGCAGATTCATCAGACTCTGTATGCTCTGTTAGTTGCTGACACATGCCAAAAGGTTCACCCTGTTTAGCACATGGCTGTTTAATTCATCTTCAGTTACCACGAGCATTAATCCAGGAGGTAAGGTAGTGAGGAAAATTTTGACCCGGCTTAATTAGCTACCTACCAGCAATATTAGCCTTTGATTTCTAGCATAATGTAGGAAACAGGAAGGAAAAGGGCTGAGTAAACACTGCGCCTTTTGTCGTTAGAATTGCACTTCAACTTAGACTAGGGTCAGAAAAGTGAGAGTGATATGAGCTAGGATTCCCTTGTAATTAATATAGATTAGTTAATCTTCTACATACTTATTTTGTGGACACTAATTTCTGACTGGGAAAGGAAGTGTTTACCGTGATTGACCGATGGATCGTCTCAGTCCACCCAGAGTTTAGTCACTTCTGGCAAAGGAAAATTTGTGGAAAAGAGTGCATTAAATTAGTGGGATCTTACTTTGACCTAGCTATATTTCACTTTGCACAATTGATGCACAGATTGTATTTTTCTGTGGGACAATTCGATCCTAAGCCTTCTATACAGGTAATTGAACTTAGCTGCTTCTCATTTTTCATTAACACGTTTTTTAAAACTGCTAAGAACGTACCGATACGTTTTATACGAAAACTTTCCGTATAGAAGATATTTCTTGTTTTACGTGCAGCTATTCAACTAAAATTTATGGACTGAATAGAACATACCTTAGAATGTTCCGAATTATGATTGTCCTAAGGGCAAGTACTATATATAAGCCCCTACATATTGCCCCTAAATTTGCTACGTAAGATTAGATGATGAGGTGGAGGAGAGAAGTTAGGAGAGAGAGAATGAGCCACCCCTCATGCAAAGGGCAACCTCTACATAATCTCCAAGAAAAGTGCAAGATGATGTGAGGGTGGACTAATATTGGGGTTTGTGTATTAGATGTGATATGTTATATGTATTACCTTTTAATTAATGAGAAGATAACATGGTCTAAATTAGACTTGACATCTATCTCCACTATAAAACTTGCCCTAAGGATATCGAAATGGTGTTCTTCCTGACCTGCACAATTTCCTGTTTGCACCATGGAAGAATATCAATTCTGCACGACAAAATTAAAGCAGAGAGCTCTATTGGGAACCAACTTCATGCGTGTAAGAGTAGCCCTCCAAGTAAAATTAAGTATCACGAGGTACTAAATTCTACCTAAAAATTTCAACAGCTCTCAATCGATTAACCATAAAATCTCTCTGTTTACAAACAAAGATACTCTCGACCAGCTCATCTTTTTCGCTGAGTCTTATTCAAGTCAATTTCGATCGAGCTGTCGCCTCTGAACTCGATCTCCACTGCATCTTTTGCTTGGCTTAAGCCTTAAGAGTTGCATTTTTTTTTTTGTTCTTTCGCTTTGCGAACCTAGTTGCCATGTCTCAGCTTACATGCATGCATATGCCTGCCAAGCCTGCAATTGTGGGCACCTTGTGCATATGGCCTAGCTCGATATCGATCGCCCTTCACAATTTAATATATAGTACAAAAGAAGCTATGGTTTTGTGCCTCTCCATACCATGATGTATTAATTAATTAAATTAAACAGCAAACATGCTGCTGATGCAGGCAGGCATAAGCATGAATGTGATCGATGAATCTTCTTTACATTGCAAGCTGTGACGCACACATATCAACTGGACCATATTCATGCATGATCTGTGTTTGTTGCTAAGGGTGCTTTTTTGGTTGCTTATAAACAGTTAAATACTAATGATCAGAAATCGCAGCGAAGAGCTGAGAGACATTAGAGGACAGTGGTAGTCGCCAGGAACATGGCCATGCACTACAAAGAAGATTGATGATTGGATATACTTTGTTAATTGGAAAGGTACGTCATGGTATATGCTATCTGTTCCCATTTTTTTTCTTAGATGCTATTTGTGCCCTTTTAATCTTCAGTGGATCGATCGAGCTAAGTAATCCTGTGTGCAGCTTGCTTCGCACCGCCTGAACTTTTGTCATTGGACGATGCAGACACCAACTTTTGCAAGAATTTCATGAGTTGCTCGTTCGGAACTTCGGAATGCAGAAATTTAATTTTTTTCCCCTCTATTTCCTACCCTGTTTTCCCATAAAACACAGCTATAGAAAACATTATTAGTGTTGATTGAAAAGACTCATTGGTGCTGGTTTCCAAACCGGCATTAAACTTTTGGCACTGACGAATAAGGGTCATCAGTGTTAGTTTTAAAGCCGGCACCGATGAGTGGCACTGGTAAAGACTAATTAGTGATAGTTAAAATATAGCCGACACTAATATAGTCAGGGTCATCAGTGCTAGATCGTAAGAATAATCGGCACTGATGTGAGTGACATCAATACCGGGTATTCTTATGACCCAACACTCGGCACGGATGTGAGTGACATCAATATCGGGTATTCTTATGACCCGATACTGATGAGTTTTTAGGCCAACAGGTTAGCCCATCCTACTTCAATCAGCAAAAACCGATACTAATTGGTTAATTATAAGTGTTGATATTCTTATAAACCAGCGCAGATTGTAAGCTCAACAATCAGTGCCAATTGTTGATATGATACGGAACTGATGCCTTCTCACCCTGGATTTTTCAAAATTTTGTCCTTTTCAAAAACTTATTTCACAAATAGACCCCTAAAAAAACTTAACCCATAAATGATCCTTTTTGGGGCGCCAGAGTCGCTGGCGCCGCCTTCCTGCCACCGTGGTGGCCAGAAACTGATGTCGCAGGGAGATACGTTTTTCCACGGGTCTATTTGTAATAAGTTTTTGAAAATGACCAAATTGTGAAAAATCCAGCCTTCTCCCCAGTTCTGGGTCTTGCCTCTGCGTAGCACGAGAGTGTTTTGTGGGACGTAAAACTATCGTTAGTGATGTGTTTTGTCAACACCGACACTGATATGTTGTTCTGTAGTAGTGAAAATAGTTAAGAAGTCATGCATTCCTAATGAGCCTCAAAGACGACCCATGAGTAATAGTTATTCAACTTTAGTTTTCATTAAATTTAAGTGCGTCAACTATATTATCCGCTGGTCGGCCAATGCCTGTCCCAGCGTTTGCAAATTCAGGAGCACACTGGATTTATTCAGTAGAAGAGCATCCTATATATCCTTAAATGGTTAAACCTAACTCCTTATTTGAACTGGTCCACCTTGGACCTATTGAAGGCTAATGCGGATATTGAAGACAGGATATTACACTAATCCTCTGTGAGCCATGCATGTATATATATTATCATCATGATATGATGATGACAAAAAGCAAAAGACAAGCAGATTTTGTTTTTAACTTGCAGAACAGTCAATCTGGTGCAATCCGAGTCAGCTTATCATCTAATGATCAAGAGGAAGTCTCTGCACCTGGGGAATGGCAAAAGAGAGCCGGCCGTCATCATATATATATACACAGAGAGCGACGTCCTCGATCCCTGCAGATAAGGACATGATAGATGATGCCATGTCAATTGGGCAATTTGCACTTAGGAATAATTGTCAGATCGCACGGTTTCACTAGCTAGCTCTGGATATGCATAAGAATGACGGATCGATCGATCGACCAATTTCGTTTCTATATTTATATCTGTCAAAATTGAAAGATCAGCAGATCAAAACGACAGTGCAGTCTTGCTCATCTTGCAAAATTAAAGGGATGATATATATAGCGTACTCTGAACAAAAGTCTTTGCTTTCAGATGGTGTCACATATGGTTACATTTTATATCATCAGCTATATCAAAATATTTAATATGCAGACTAATTAAAAAGATCATGCATGTGAATCCTGACATTTGCAAGATCTCGCATATATCATCGATCTACAGTTCAGTCCACTAGTGTGAAGACATTCCTAGAAATTTCGGGCGGTTGTTGAGGCGCCGCATGCATGAATTAACAGGTGCTTGCTCTTTTTGATCTCCTTTAGAAATATTTTAGAGATGGTTATTTTGTTACGATTTCTAATTAGACACATGCGTTTAATGCGAGGGCAGCATAAATAGGATGGGATGATCCTCATCGAACCTATCCCTGAACAAAATACCCTTAAAATAGCCTCGTACCGAACCAAACACACCCTATAAGTCCAAACTCGGATTTCCGGAACAAATGCCGCTCAACGAGAATTGGTGAGCTCATCCATATTGAAGTGTATGTCCATGTGATTTGTGGTCCATGTAATATCCATCCAGAGTATTGATAAGCCTTCCCTTTTGATACGATGACCCCATTTGGATATTGTCCATTACCCAAATTAATAAACACATTACTACAAAAGGGGTTGCTTCCTTTAATTTTGCAATAGAGAAAAGGATATTTTTCGATCCATCAACTTTGTGACCAAATTGAGAACTTTAAACTTAAAAAGAACAGTCACTGCAAAACATAAAAAAAATAAATCGGGACTAAAGAAAAAGGGTAAATTAGCGACTGTGCTTGTATAAAACTGTGTTATCTGCTAAAAATGTTGCATATAAAAAATATATGGATTTTTAGAATTCAAAATTAAATCGCAAAAGAAACAAGAAACTAGAAAAAATATGTTTCAAATTAAACTTCCTAGTTATTAATATTTGTGTTTAATTTTTCTCTTTATATATAGACAAACAGTCTAAAATAAGAATATTACAATAAAACATGATGTAATCGTTGGGCATGAAATATGACATACCTCTATACTATTGGGAAACGTCAAATAATAATATGCAAATACAAGAGGCATATGCCGATTAGGTGTAACATCCCAAACTAAAAAAATGTGAGACCAACTTTTAGAATGACTACAAGAAACCTACTCGACTGAACAAGGACCAAACGTGGACTACCTCCACTAGACGAGTTCTCCCAACATACGAGAGGACATATAGGTATCATTATTATTTTTTGATTGAAATCACTACCAAGTCTTTGCTCCCAGCAGTGTATTTTCATTGAAAAGACAAAGAATATTTACTGAGAATTAATTACAGAGGGATCACAATGAATTACAAAGTTTGTAACCAATCAAAAACTAGTTGTTTCAAGGGATCTTTCATTTTGCACATATGCAGAAGAACTTCTTTCATACTCCGGGTCCCCTACGACCCGCCCCTACGGGGTAAAAAACTCCCTCACGCTATTCCCTAATCCCTCCGACCTCTCACTTTGTCCTCACTCGTGTGCACGCTTAACCCTGGAGTTCTTTGGAGATTGGCTTCCGGAAAAGAAGTTGCAACTTGTTTATATGAGTATTCTATTAATCCTATTAAGCTCTAGGCCGGGATGTTACACCCTCACCCCCTTAAGAGAGATCGACGCCCCCGTCGATCAACCCTAGGCCAGGAAGTTCCTCTCTTGGCCACGTCCATGTGTCCAGTGCCCAGAATTTCTATCCAAAATTCCAAACGCTTATATGTGTGTTAAATCCTCGTCCAGAAATCAGCCGAGGCACACAATAACAAATTGATAATAGAGTACTAATAAACAGCTAATTAATATTCGCGATATAATAAATTATTACAGAGGTAGATAGTTCCTCTCAAAGAATAAAATTCTACGCAGCGGAAAAAAAAAAATAAACAAAAGACGGAACAGCTATGGCGACTCCACTCCATAGGCAACTTAACCCGGACCAAGCCTAATCCTCCAGATCATCACCTTCACTAAAGTACTCCTCCTCTGATGAATGTATATTGCAAGAATGAGCAAATGACATACTCAACAAGCCACACAGCAAATATGCAAGTGCACAGGATAACAAAGGATGGCATAATATAGCTCAGTTGCATAAATAGCATTTAATAAATATTTAAGAGAATAGTAAAACAGTTGATTAATTAATCAGTATTAAATAAACACCATACAACACACCCGTGTTGCATAGGCCCAACCTCATCTGAACAACCAACCCCGGTTATACAAATCAAACCTCCAAACCAGGAATATACCATTCCAAACCAGGAGTCAATTTAATTATCACATTTTATCACCAATAATGAGTAGTGTGAGACTAATCACGAAAAACATTGTTAGACCCATCCATAACCGCGGGCACGGCTACTCGAATAGTTTTACTCTGATCAGAGGTGTACCACTGTACCCACAAGACACAATCCCACAACATGTCACCATGCGCCTCAGCACCACCACGGTACCTCGGAAAGGAACTGTGACAATACCCCTCGCACAACACAACTCACCACAGTGCATCGTTCTTGGATCATAATCTCCCCCCTCAAAACCAGAGGCAATGGACTCCCCAGCGACCCCCACGGACTTCTCGCCGCTTCACAGTCTGGCACACCATAATGAATCATGCTATACAAAAGATAAGGCCGTTGCCCACGCTGGCTTGTGGTTGGCACGGTAAATGTTTCACAACAGTAGCTCGTGAACCGGCCCTTAATTGCCATGAGCACGACCTTCAAAACCATGTGCTCACAACCCACCTTTAATCAAGTTTTAATTATCAATTAATTATCATAACACGATTAACCATCGTGAGCTACCATTGAATACATAAATAATAATGTAGTATATATGATTCATCCCATTAATGAGCTTATCTTTCTAAGCATGGCTAAGCAATTATATATATAGCATTTAGCTGAACCAATCCAATATATAAGGTTCAAGCTAATCAAATTATAACCCATAAGAAAATAAAGTCATCTTCGGCCATTAATTAATTCGGAAAGGCTCACCACCCGATGACATTCAAAAATAATGCATAAGTTGAAATAAAACATTAGCTTTAAACGGGTTCAACATGCTCAAAGGGTTGTTTGGGATCTGTGTGACTTGCCTTGAGCTTCTGCAAACGCTTCCGAACCTTCCTCAACGAAAACGCTCTCCTCAGGAACGTCGGAAACTAAAGCAAATAGACAAAATCAACAAAACAGTACACAACAAGCATAAACAGTACATGTGGATATTTTTAACATGTAGATCTCGATTTTAGAAAAATTTAGCAACTTGAACCACTCGAATCCGAGTTACAATGATTTAGTTATGATTTTCCGAAGTTTAATCGATTTGCATCTAATAAAGAAAAAACGAAAAAGAAAAAGATTATGACGTCATCACCGCCGGCATGACACGAGCGACGACCTCGCCGGCGATAGAGGTCGGCCGGGCGATCTAAGGCCACCTACACGAAGAGGGCGACGACGCGAACTCACCGGTACTAGCGAACACGACGGACGACGACGAACGGTGGCCGGTGGCGTGCTCTAGCGGCGGCGCGGCTCGGGTCGGCTGCGGCGACGGCGCTACGGCGACCGGCGACGGCGGCGAAGGGGCGGCCGGGACTCCTCACCTCCGTGTGCACCTAACGGCGGCGATGGGAAGCTGCGGCGACGGCGCTAGCGGCGGCGCGAGGCGGCTGAACGACGGCCGGCGGCGGCGGTGGCTAGGGCGGCGCGGCGGCGGCGCTACGAGCGACGAGGGAACACGGGAGCTAGGGCAAACGAAAGAGGACACCAAGGGGATGCTATTTATAGGCTTGGATCGAAGAGATCGGACTCCAACCGAGAGAAATCGAGCCGGGAAAATCTCGGGTTAGGTTTGGAGATAAACTCGAAAACGAGTTTGATTCGGATAAACCACGAAGCAATTAGCTCCGATTTTCGGGGGATAAGATAGAGGAGAATGAGGGGATCAAAACCCCTCAATCAATCGGACTCGAACACAACCGGTTTGGGCGAAATCGGTGGAGAGAGGCGGCGGCTCGGGCTCGGCATGCTCGGCCGGCCGGCTGGAGGTTGGGGGTGAATCCGACATGTGGGCCCCACATGTCGGTGGCTAGAGGAGGAGGGGGCGGGGCGGCTCGGCTGGGCCGGCTTGGGCCGGTTTGGCCGCGCGCGAAGGAAAGGATGTTGGGCCGAATTCGGCCCAACGGCTTAGGGGAGGGTTTTTAAAACTTTTTCAATTAAAATAATTTGTGAAATGTTTTTTCATTTATTAAAAATACTTTCCTTGCTCAAATAATTCCCAGAAAAATCTAGAAAATAGATAAACAAGCAAAGTATTTAATGAAATTTTATCTAGCTCAATTTTATGTTGAAATTTTTCCTAGATTATTAGAGTTTAACTTGTAGTCTTTTAAAATAATTTCTAAAAATGATTAAAAAAATGCATTATTAATTTAGGCGATTTTTAGGGTGTGACACGCACTCCTCGGCTTCGGCGCTCCTTCTCGTAATCCCATCCCCAAATCGCTCCTACACGCTGCCACTCTCGCCTCCACACCAATGCGCCTCTCCATGACAATGCAGGTGTAGGCGACGTTTCTCGACATGGCAACCATCTCAATCTCATCTCACTCCATCCTGAAGCAGTGGTAACCTCAACATCCCCTCTCTCCATCCTGAGTTCTTGACGCGGCTATGGCCGGCGGAATCCAAAGAACATTGGACGGTGGTGTCCAAAGGATGGCGGCATGTACCGGCCAGCATCGGCATCTACCGGCCAGCATCAACCTTCTATCCCTCTATCTTGATGCGGTGTCGCCGCTGGCTACGCTCATCGCCTCCTCCCAGGTACATTGGCTCTTCTTCTTCGTTTCCTTTTGTGTGTGCTTGACTGCTTGCTCCCTCGATCTGCGGGGCCCAGACCGGGTTCAGGGGACACGGCGGGGGCGGGGATGGGGAGCAATCTTGACCCGCTTCTATGATTGGGGCCGGGGGCGGGGAGGAGATCGGGAACCGGGTGCGGGGGCGTTCTTGCCCAACCCGGCCCTGCCCCGCCCCGTTGCCATCCCTAGATGTTGCCAGCATCTGACACTAAAAGGACAAGTAAAGAAGAGATGTTGCCTTGTCTCCCTATGCGCTCCTGAGCAGAGAACACATGTAAGATTATCATCTTCCTTTGCACAATATCTTTTGTCCAACATCTCCCAAGAATTAAGCTGTCGACGTTTGATGTCGCGATTCCAGTATTTGCATAGTATAGGGATCGTTGGTACTAGGATATATGCGAGATTGTAGTAAAAAAGATGGAGATGAGGATTTTTATGTAGGTTTGGGCCCCTGAATTGTTAGGTAATAACCCTACTCCTGTTGGTATGGGACTACATAATGGAAACCACAGATTACAAAGAGAATAGCAGAACTCGATGATACCGACGAGACCGTAGTCGAGTTGGTTCGCCTAGACCACCCGGCGATTTGGCTCTTGTAGGCTCTGACTTCGTAAGCTATGGTGGATGTGTTGGTGGTGATATTCGATGCCTTAGGTCCTGCCCACGGGGTCTTGTATTTATACCCATAGGTGTCCCCTTGTCCAAATAGAACTAGGGAAACAATATGGATACAATCCGAGTAGTCCTAGTCGTTTCCATGTAGAACTCTATTCATCCTTCCTTATGCGGAACTCCTCCTATATCCGAAGGTTGTTTATGTATAAGACATGGTATGTATATCCGAACTCTATTCATCCTTCCTTATGCGGAACTCCTCCTATATCCGAAGGTTGTTTCTGTATAAGACATGGTATGTAGTGGGTCCTGCCGAGATTTAGTCGACTACTATTAGGTATGTGGTATCCATAAACTTGACATAAGCCTATCATTAAACATAGCTAAAGCCCAAGGGAGGATCGATCAATATTTAGCCCAATAATGGAGGACCGATTAGGGACAACTAAAGCCAAGACACAACAATCCCGTTCCTCATCACAAGTTGATACGATGCTGAGCCATAGATCAATGAAGCCATAAGATCCATCGAGCTTGAGCTGATGACTTCCTCCATATATACATCCGCCGATCAGCTATCACGCCAAAATCCTTGGGCGAGATAAGCACGTAGCCTAGACTAGTCCACACATACCCTTGTAACCATATTCCTTTCGTATAGATAAAAAAACAACCACCAGGTCGATAGGGCGTAGGGTTATTACTCTGAGGAAGGTTGAGCACATATAAAAATCTCTCTTCTCTGACAGGTATCTCCCTCTGGAGAGACAACTAGCAAATATAACCCAAGTATACAAGTTTCTTATTGTGATATATTTATTTATGACAGTAATATTTTGGGTTAATTAGAGCTAGGCCATTAAAATTTTACTGGTTTCGAAATATACCATTACTATTCGTGTATTTGTAATGATGCCACTGCTACTTGTTTGTAATTTCAGTGGTGCCACTAAAATACGTATTTTGCATGTATTGGACGAGAATATCCTCATCTTCTACCTCTCTCTCTTCCAGTTGCTTGTTGCTTTGATGAGGACACAACTAGCTCGAATATAACCATGAATACCTTATGTATTAATCAACCAAAAGTGCATATGTTCTATATTAGATTTACTTGTTATATATTTGAACAAACGTTGCTACACAATGAGTTTTGTGTGTTTTTGTTTGCAAAGGTACTTGCTTGGGCGAAAGAAAAGAGACTGAGCGTACATAATGCATGGATGATTGAAGAAGTTGATTGGGGGCCAAACCAAGACCTTCTCCAAGTCTTCTTTCATATCACCACGTCACTTTTGGTCTATAGACGGCGAGAGATAAAGTTCTACACGTTTTGGATTCGGATTCGGGCATCCTGACAGCATCAACTTCAAACGAACCTAGCCGCTGATCTAGAAGGAATTTGGGGGCCCATGAGTACTTGATGGAAATCTTATGGAGTCTACTTTTAGATGGTTTTGGTCCCACGTCAAAATTCCTACCGAGGTGCCAGGAATCTGCAAAACAAGCCAAGTACCTCATCCAGTCCGAATCTAATTTGTGTTTTGCGTGTTCTAATTGTATCGTGGTTTAGCCAAGGGGGTGTGCACCCTAGGGCAACCCTAGGACGTCCCTAACCATACTTATTCAGTAGCCGTCATCGTTTAGAGTCGAGTTTTGCTTAGATTAATCTATCAAGAACAGTTTCGCCGCTAGATCGGTTTGTGGAACCCCAAATTCGAGTGCTTAATCATTCATATGCAATTTGGTTGCAATCTACATTGTTCTTACTTGTGTTCTTCGATTCGCATGCAGGGATTAGCCTTCTCGGCGAGGTCAACCGGGTTTCGGCATGATTGATAACCAGAGGAGACGTGGTGCTGCGATTGCGGGGCTCAGTAGCGTGTTCGTTCAGAAGCCAGATCGAGTTGTGTCGCGACTCTGCCCAAATCGACTGTTTATCAATACCTATCGGAAGGTCAGGACATGACATCCTCATCATGCTCCGCCGCCGCGCCACTCACTCTGCCATTGCCGCTGCTGCCACTCGTCACTGCGCGCTGCCGCCGCCGCGCTGCTGCTCCACCGCTCTACCGTCGAACAGGAAGAAGAAGGGAGAAGGAGAGGAAGGAAGAAGAAGGGCAATTTTGTCCAATCTTTTTTATAAATGCATCCAAGGGGTAAATAGTGGCATGTCTCAAATATGTGTAAAATTAGAATAGCATGGTTCCAAATAGTTAAATACTAGTGGCATGGATATAATTAACCCTAATATTTTAGGATCTGAATCAACATTTCAGTGTTTTAATTTAGTTTTGTATATATCTAGCATTACTACTGTAGTTACTCATGCAAATATGTCTTCCATGCAGGGTAACTCCATTTCCACCACATATAGTAGTTAGATGTTTAATCCAAGGTAATACATTTTGAAGCCAGACAAATATTTAACAAAATCATTTTAACATGATTTAAATTAATATCTATTATAATTATAAAAATGAATATAGTATCGAGAGCCCATATATATGCACATACAAAAGCACATTAATTGTGTCTTGTAAAACAAAACACTATTGAAAAACGTTTGTCTAGTTTACACATGCGTTTTTCGCATGCAACCAAGGGCTAGCAGAAATTCTACTAACACATCAAGAACTGCCTAGGAAGATATATTTCCATAAGTGGATATCTTCAAATTCAGCCTATGGATATATTTTGCACAAGCTGTTGTTGATATATCTGCCTGTGTAAACTCTTTTACACATGTAAATCTAAACTATGAACCACCTACATTTTTCTATTATAGAAAAAAATCGAGCTGTTATGCAGCTATGCATGCCTATACAAAACTGGCATTCTCTTATTATTAGCATATAGAGATATCAACACGTTAAAAATTCGTAACCACATTAACATAGATAAATTGGTAGTATTGCAAATTGATCATACACATCACTTGGAAGCAAAATACATATTGACAAATATATATTGTTTTTAGTCATACTAATTAGGTATCCACCCTGAATCGCATGAGACATATAGTGTAATTACTATATAAGATATGAACTCCAAATATGTTCTTCATAGTAGTTAATGCATACGTGTAAGCTCTTTCTTTTGCATCAACATACCGATCCATTATGTGTTTGAAGACTATGAATTGGTGTTGCTCTGAACAAACATAGATGGAGTGGTGCTTGAAGTCATCAACCAAATAGGGCTCAGGTGGAGTGAATGTGTAGCCAAGCTCATTCATCGTCTAAAGTAAGATGTATTGCAAACTAGCTTCTGTCAGCATCTTAGGAGCTTCACTCTATACACAGGACAAATAAAATTACTATTAGTATCAATACAATTTGAAAAAAAGTAACTGGATATTACGTTATTAATGTCCAATTTCAATAGGATGTGCGTTGGAAAGTTCAAGAGGCATATTTTGAACATTGTTGTCATCTTCATGTCCTTTTAGTTTGAAAGAACTAATGTCAAGGAAGAGTTGGTGACTTTGTGCATCATGCTGGCCAAGGACATATATCTCGATGGCCACACTCTGCCCATAGCTCACAAAACAATTGGGGTATTGCCATCTCGATATTGATCAATGGTGATGTACACCTTGTACATATCATCATTAGTAATTTCTGTCTGGCATTTAGGATAACTGATATGTGCTTTGTTGCATACATATCTTAACTATCCTAGAGGGTCAATATGCTACAAGAGATAATGCAAAACCAAGCATTATAAAAGTAAACAACGATTCCTAATTCCTACAAGATATTTTTATATTTTGACACTTAATATTGGGCACCTCATGTCATCATCTTGGTAGAGGCAATCACAACAGGTCCGCAAGAGGGGCTCAAGCCCCTCTTACCATTGGGCAAACCAGTGCATACGTTCCATTCTTTAAGACATGTTTATGCTTGCTAGATACGTAATGATCATTCTTTTAGTTTTCTTGATAGATACTTATAATGTATCCATGAATTTGTTTTGGATTTGTCTTATATTTAATCCACTTACATTAGTTTGCTTCATTCTATTGGCACCCCCTAAAATTTGGTTTGGCGTTCGCCACTACGTCCTAGAGTTGCCACTTGTGGTCATCATCAACTAAGAGATCGAGTGGATGGCTTCGTACAGGAGCTGCCATTTTGTGAAGCAAACAATGCAAAACAAGATAACATACAATTTTCTTAGTGCGTCATACTATATAATATGCGACAACTAATTTGATAAATTAATCAACTAACCCTATCAAAAAAATGACACAACTCTAGGTCAACTTTATCTCCCAATGTCTTAGTCAGTTAGTGTAGACACTATACCGTCCAAACCACATGGAGATGTTGTTGATCTGCCATTATGTGATCGTAATTTGACAAAATTATACTCTCACATCGTACACAAGCTCTTATCTACATTTTAATAAAATGACACAATTCCATGTCAATGGCATATCACCGTGTCTTACTTGGTTAGTATAGGGACTATACCATCATGTTTATGTCGTTGACACAACGATATGTGATAGTTTGACAAAATAATCAATTAGCATTCGTACAAAAAGGTCACTGCATGTCAAAACCCTAAACCCTAGGGAAGAACCGTGTAGATCTATTGCCATACCCTACATGCTGCAACCCAAAACCCAAGGCAAAAACCGAGTAGTTCTATTGTTACACCCTACATGCTGCTAGCCGAAACCCCGAACCGTAGGCTAGAAACCAAGTAGATCTATTGAAACCCAATAAGAAATAAACCAAGAAAACTGGATGGTACAAGCGGGACGGTGTATACCTGGATGACGAGGCGTAGGTCCACTCCGCCGCAATGCAGGTCAAGGAGGTGTAGGTCCACTCTGCCGCAGTTCAGGTCAAGGAGGTGCAGAGAAAGAGCAAGAGGACTTCAGATCTACCGGCCAATAACATCGGCGCTTGCGGACCAAGCAAGCAATATTGGTGCCTACCAGATCTAGTTTGCACTGGCAGCACTAGCGATTTCGAATGGAATAACTGTCCACTACTGCAAAGAACTTAAAGCTCTCAACAATATTGGTCTATTTATATATCTATATGATTTACACATGTGACAGCACAAGGAAAACGACTGTGGAAACAATTTCCGTACGTGGTTTTAAGCATGCCTGTGGAAACACTATCCATAATTTGAAATATTTGTACGAGCGGACCATACAACAAGCAACCTGTGGAAATAGTTTTCGTGTGGTTGTATATATGCACATGCTTCCCGCGATAATAAGATTATTATTTTTTTGTAAATTCATATGAACTCTAATGGAGGTAAAAAAAACACATCTATGTTTTGTTTTCATTACTATAGGAGATTCAGTTTGACTTATCTTCAACCTTAAAACTCTTGCATATCAAGGTTTAATCACTATTGTTAGCTTGCATAACATTTGACCTTAGTTTCTTAGATATCATGACATTAGTTAGGATCCGTACAAAACTGAGTAGCTCGGGTGGGATTGACCTAATCAAATCATAGGAAATGTAGTAAGGATCAATGTGAAACTTTTTAATTCTCAATCGGCCTTGGAATGAACTTTTTACCTTATTTTTCAAATAATAAGAAAATTCTCTCCAGAGGTCTATATGAGCCGCCCAAAAAAATATGGGACCACATGTCAGCGATATAGGCAGCCCATGTCCACTTGTCAATGAGAACCCACGTTTGTAGGAACTACTACTTTACGAATTATCTATATTAAGTGATTAAATATGTAAGTTAGGATCCACTTGTTAGTGAGATCAAATAAATAAAATATATTAATTTTGACATATTGTAATTGGACAAAATATTCTAACTGGACCCACTTGTCATACTTAACAAAATACTACTAGGGCCAACATGGCAAAAGTATTACATACCAAAAGTAAAACCCTATACAAAATACTACTTGGGCGTATTTATCATACTCTACACTAAAAAATAAACAAAAAAAATTAAAATAAACTACTTGTGACGACATCGCTCAGCCATTGACTTTACCGCTGACAAGCTGGGGGTCGGTGCCGGTGCACTGGTGGTCGGCCAATCTTGACATTGGCGGCGGCGGTCGGTGCTACACTTTCTCCTTCGCCTCCGCGGCCGCTGGCACCTCCTTCCAGCTTGCCGGTGGCCCAGCCAGCGGCTCATCTAGCAGTCACGGCCGTGTAGGCATACCCCTCCTACACCATGGCTGGGCAGGCACCAGCCTCTTGTGCCTTGGTCACGCTAGGGCTGACGCCTTCTCGTTTTCCTTCGGCTTCTGCTTCAGTAGTGCCTCCTCCTTGATGGCCTCGTCTGCACAGGCCGTTGCCATCGCTGCAGTCATGAAGACCGAGGCCACGTCCTCGGCTTATGCCTCAGTGACCTCTCAGCCATGTCTTGTACCGCACCTACTGCAGTGACCATCGTCCTCATCATCGTCATCATCGTCCTCCTCCTATTTCGACGACAAGTCCTCGTCGTAGTCCAGCTTCGGTGGGGAGCTGTTGCACCAATGCTTGAAGTTGTTGTCCACTTCATCATCAGGTGTTTCGCCTTGCAACATTGGCAACGGCGAGGTGGTGTCGGAGCTGCTCTTGTCGTTGTTCTCCTCCTCCTCGCTAGTGGTGATGTATTACGGCTTCCACAGTGAGTCAGCCATCACCGAAGCGAGTGGAGAAAGGTGAGACAAAAAGATGGAGATTGTGGCAAGAAAACCCATATTACCCTCTATTTATAGGAAAATAGACAAGTTGTATGAGTAGATGAGCCACGCGCGTGGTAGTGGAGGACATGACCGTTGTCCAACATTTCGTCTTTTGAGGAGTGATTAGAGTCCATGAGAAAATTGATGGAAGTGGAATTAGTTGAAGACTTGAAGTAATGATGCGAAAAGGATAAATCAACATCACCACAAGTGAGTATTTTAAGTATGCACTACCTAGAAATGTATTTTAACGGCAGTGTAAAAATATATGAAGTTCTAGTTGGCACCTCAAGGAAACCGTCCATGTGCAATGTGTTACTATGTATGGCAGTCTAATTAAGTCACACTACCCAAGTAAATTGAAACGATTTTCACAGATGACATAATTAATCATTGTAGATGTGAAGCAAGGGCGATTCTTTAACCATCTACCCAGGTAGATGTGAAGCAGTTGTTTCACATTTTTATTTGCATGTGAAATTAATGATGAGAGGCTCGAAAATGGTTTGTTAGCTAGGTGATACCTCATGCTTTGTTGCTGAATGAACGGATGAGTATATGTTAATATATTATAGAAAGTACTAATTTGCCCTTGCTAACGCTACGGTGATATATTATAGTACAATAGTGATAAACAGAAAAATCCCACCGGATGTTTTTGTTGTTCTATTTTCTTTTGAAGAGCAAAACGACATATTAATTTGCATTCAAGAAATTAACATATAAGCCCAAAAATAGTCTAATATATACGCATTATTTAATGTAATATTCTTGTAATTAATCTTGTTCACATGGCCCAGATATTGTTAGTAGGAGCAACACCATTATTCTTTTTGAAAATCGGCAAATCCATATTTCGGGTTGGCGCCGATCTGGGCGAGAGCGTTGTGGCCTGAGGGGCGAACTCGGCGGCGGATGGGACGGGGGCGCAGCCGCGGCGATGTGGGGAGGAAGGCGTGCAAAGGAAAGAGGGCGGAGCGGCGTTAACGCGATGCGTAGCGGCAGTGCCGGTCAGCAGCGGCCGCGGATGATGCGGAAGTCGGCGCCGCGCCGGGGATCCGGTGGCGGCAGCGGTAGAGCGGCGTCAGCGCGATACGTAATGGCCTAATGGGGATGCCAGTGTGTGCGGCGATGCGTGGGGATGGGAATGGGGCGGGTGCGTGAGGGAGATTCGTGATCGGGTGGAGGAGGCGCAGATGTCGTCAGATGCAACTCATCAGATCATTTTCGATCGTCGGATATGTCACACGATGAATGAGTAAAACCACTTGTTGAACTATAGGGTAGATAATGAATGTTGAAATATTATGAAAACGATGTGAAGAAGATGATTTGGCATACTCTGCAATATTATATTCTAGATGTTGTGTCATGCTTGCATGTGATTTAAGATGTTCTACAACGGTAATTGCTAATAGATAATGATGTGGCATACTTGCAAATTAAGTTTTAGTTTCTAATAATTGTTAGTGGGAATAACTGAATATAATGTATAGATTAGGGAAATACTCTGAACTAGATATCTTTTCAATTAGCAGCAGATCTTTGATTAATTGGACAAGTAATACTCCCTCCGTTTCAAAATGTTTGACACCGTTGACCGTGAAATATGTGTTTGACCGTTCGTCTTATTCAAAAAAATTTGTGAAATATGTAAAACTATATGTGTGCACATGAAAGTATATTTAACAATGAAACAAATGATATGAAAAGAATAAATAATTACTTAAATTTTTTGAATAAGACGAATGGTCAAACATATACTAAAAAATCAACGGTGTCAAACATTTTGAAACGGAGGGAATATATATTTTCGTTTCCATCATCCTAATGATCGATCGACATTTGTTGGGACCAAGGCCACCAAGAAATCCATGATACACCGAAAGCAACGTCTACTTATAACGTCAGGACGAGCTTCTAGTAACCACATAAGCTAGCCCAGCCGGGAAGAGCTCAAAGAGACATTCACCAACTCGATCTGGACCAGGACATGATCGCCCACTTTTGTATGCTTGAAGCACATGATCTTGCAAAGTTCCAGGCATTATACCTAAATAAATATACCTACTAATTACGTGGCCACCTCAGTGGACATGCTGTTGGAAGGATCAGAAAGCTCGATTGTTTTCCATTAGTCAAGTAAACTGTCGGCAATGGTTGAAATCCGTACCATCTCTTCAAAAATAACGCTCGGTCAATCAATAATTAATCATATTTATCAATTTAACTACTTATTATTAGCATCAATACGATGTTAATTTTTTTAAAAAATCATATTTTATATATTAATTGCTAAAAACGGAAACAGTGTGATTTATAAGAAAATGATGCTAAGTCGGTTGGGAATTTTTTTTTTGACCATTTATATGTTTTACTAAATGCCATGCATGGTTGATAGCTGGAGGAATGACTATTACTTAAAAGAAAGAACCCTCATAGAGACCGACATCTATTGACCTTTTCCCATCTCCTGCAAGATAAAAAATAGAGAACCGGCACCTTTGAACAACAATAGGTGCCATTTCTAAAACAACCGGCATTAATCTGTTACCGATTTTTTTAAAAAAAACCGGCATATGTAACTTATAATGTATTATATGTGCCAGCTTTCTTAAAAACCAGCAGCTAAGAATTGAGCTGAGCCGGCAAGAGCATGGGTCGAGCTGACGGGGCCCACCACGAGGAGATAAGGCCACCACCTCGCGATCCATCTAGATCCATTGACACAAACTCGCTCTCCTCTCTCTCGCTTGGTTTTCTCTCTCTCACTCTCCATCGATCCCATTGAGAGGGGAGGCGGCGGCGAGCCAAGGGGCGAAAGCAGCACGGCGTAAAGTGTAAGCGAACTACCATATCTACGTGGACATAGACTGGTGAGCTAGGCTGACGAGGATTTTGGAGGCTTTGGTATTATATATAACTTACCTTGTGATATCTTTTCTCCCTTGCATCCCACATAAGGAGACAAACCTGCAACCAGTAGAGAAGAGCAGAGTGACACAAGGGAGGATAGGAGAGAAATAGAGAGCGACCGTTTTTTTTTTTTTTTGGTTACACATATAACATTCTCAATCCGTTTTTCAAGTGAATCTGTTATTAACTTTTGCGATGACAATGTGATCGATCATGAATGCCAACAATGTTGTCAGGGAAAACATGTTTGGACCCTTTAATTAATTAGTTCAATCTACTACTATTTCCATTATGTTTCATCTTGTTGGCAATGTGCAAGATTAGTCAAATCAGGGACAGCAAACTTAGGCACAATGCATAGTGCTTCAGTAGTACTGTAGTCGGTATATGTAGCCTTTAGTTTGGTCAGGATTTGAGTCATAGAACAACTACTGTCGACCCAGTACCTAGCTATCACCAAAAAGCAAGAAAGAGAAGAGGATCAGAGGACACACATCTTGCATGTGTGTCCATACCCAAAGATTAGGCAAGAAAGCGATCGCCGGTACAACGGATAAACCATAGAATCTAAGCTAGCCAGAGCGTCGTCAGATCATGCAGATATCGACCGGCAGAAAAAGCATACATGTACACGAACATGAACTGTCTCCTCCGACGACGATCCCTGGTCCATTATCTGATCAGCTAGCTTTCTTTTTCCTCCCAGCTAATTAGCCAATTCTTTTTCATGGTCGGCCAACCTAGCTATTTCCACCGTTCCGTATTGTATGACTCTTTAGTAAACTCTAAGCTAAAACATCTCTAGCCTTATCACAAGATATATACTCCCTCCCTCTCAAAAAAGAACCCAATACTAGGTCTAAACCTAGACACATGCCTCCAAAGGCTGATCAGCCAACAAGTATACTCCCACCGTCCCAAAAAAATCCCAATTTTTGGTTTGAATCTGACATGTGTGTGTCCAGATTCATTTACAGTGTGCGTAATCTTGTGCGTGCATTTATATGAACGCTTGAGTATGTACTCTATTTCGAAAGAAAAGTCTCTAACTTCAACTGAGTTTGTAAAGAAAAAATTACACCAATATCTACGACAACAATAGATATCCAATGATTCCCTTAAAAAAAAGCATATGAAGCCGGGTTTAAATTGTGAAGTCGCCATATAAATTTTGCAGAAAACCAACACTCCATTAGTTGTGCCTAACCTAAGCTCCTAGTCTTTAAAATTCTTTTTGGCTATGCCATTACTATGAAGATATGGTGAATTTAATAAGACTAATTTGATGCTGTACATTTTGGTGGGGTTTTCTATAGACTGGATAAAAACTAGAGAAGTTTAACATATATAGTACAATAACATAGAATACAATATATTGAACAGAGGAAACAGCTAACAGTAATCAGCTGCCTCGTGCCGGAAAATCTGGTCGAATCTTTCGGCCGCGCCGTCGCCGTCTCCAGAACGGCAGAGACGACGATCGATCCATCCATGTCAGCCATGCATTAGCCGGCCGGTTTTGGGCCCCTGTCCCTGCCTGCATCGATCGATCGATCTCTGCTGCATATGCATCAACTTTATTAGGGTTAACATGCATGAATATGCAATTATGCATATGCAAATGCTTTACAATGGCATGGGCCACAGCATGCATTCTCTCCTATCTATCTTTGCAAATAGCTACTACCTTTCTGCTTGCAACTGTACACCGGCCGGCATCCTGCATGCTGTGATCAGGGTGTCTCCTCCTCTTTCAATCAATCTTTACATGCATATATCGATCCATCGATCGATCGACCTGTCGACTTCCATCGGATACTACATAGGATCCGACTTACTTTCCTTTGCTTTTCTGTTCTTACATCCCCTTGCGATCGATCTGCTTATCCCATGCATCCCAAGCTTTTATTCTTTTTCTTTTTTTGCTGATATCTCATCAGCATATTTGCGTGCAGCTACTCGATCGATCGAGAGTGGCTATATATCCCTGTAGAGTGTAGTAATTAATTCTTAATTTACTACTCCATCCGTTTTATGTTATCAGACGGTTTGACTTTGGTCAAAGTCAAACTACTCTAAATTTGACTAGCTATATAAAAAAAATAGTAATATTTACAACACCAATATAGTTTTTATTAAATCTATAATTGAATAAATTTTTATAATATATTTGTCTTGGGTTAAAATATTACTAATTCTTTCTATAAAAATTAATTAAACTTAGAGCATTTTGAATTTGACGGAGGGATTAGTTTCAGCAACGTTGGCGATCGAGGTAACTAGAGCTTAGGTAGGGTAATGGTGGTTTCCTGAGGCTTTTCTACGTGGAGGTGAGTCATCAGCTAGCGGCGCCATGATCGATCGATCGAGTTGTTGGGTTGTGTACACGTGGTTGCATCCGGTGACGCGACGAACGATGGGAGAGGCCGGAGAGGAGACTTAGTGTGGTGGATTTCGTTTTTTCTATCCAAGCTTTGTGCTTGCTAGCTTTACATGCTGCTATACTACCAGAGAGATCGATGGATCGAGATCGATTGATAGATGATTCGATGGTCGATTAGGTCTTTGATAATTAACATCTTGTCATGTTCCATGTATGCATGCGTGGCTTTTTGAGAAAGAGTAGTGTGTAGTATAGAGAGAAAATGTGTTGTTTTCTGATGAGGGGACCAAGCTGGTTTGCCTCTTGTTGATTTGTTTCTCCGGGGTCAAACCACACCACACTTTATATCACCTTTTCTATATATACTACAAAACATTAATCCACTAATAATTATACCAGATACCACTGATAAATTTGAGTTCCACAACATTATACCAGTTGGACCGTTCATTTTTTTTCGCCCATTGCCGTCACTCAATAGTTAGTCAACCTTCGTTAATTAGGCTGCTAGTGTGAAAGGTGCATGCTTACCACTAGGATGTATTAAATGGTAGTGATGTACTACTCCCTCCGGGTTAATAATACTTGTCGTTTTTAATAAGGGCACGGTCTTCAAAACTTTGACAACTATTTTCTATTATAATATATATAGAAATATTAATAAATATATTATTTTATTAAAGTATTTTTTAAGACTAATTTAAACATAAAGTTTTCATATTTTTAAGTCTTATAACAACTTAATCCAACTAATAACTACATCTTTATCTCTCTTATTCAACATAAATAACAAAAGGAGGAGTTCACCCTTAAGGAGCTGCCTCCAAGAACACAAGGAAGGTAGCTTATTATCAAAGATAAAACCGTCTCTTTGCTTCTATTTATGCCAAGCTCCGAGAAGAAATTTCTCCATAAAAAAAATGACCTTTGCTTGCAGATTTTCTTTATGTGAGATTGTTGACCTTCTTTGATACCACCAGCCTAGTAAAGGCAAGTGATTGGCTGCATGCAATTAAGAAGTTTGATCTAACAGCTGCATGGACTCTTCTAAATGGTCGGATCATTTCCGCATCAACAGGGCTGATGGACAACCAATTGCTTGGGCTAAGTTCACTGAAGGATTCAAGAAGGCCCATAGACCACCATGAATAGATATATTGAAGAAGTGTGAGTTCTGTGTACTCAATCAAAGGGAGCATATTGTGACAAAGTTTCTTACCAAGTTCAATCGTCGTGCACGTTATGCTCTAAGAACCTGCTTATACTAATGAGGAAATTAAGACAAAAGAAGTTACTAGAGGGACTAAATAATGAGTTTTCAATTAAATTGATCTCTGGTGAGACTATGCTGTTGAATATGCTGATTTTCATATGTTAGTGGACAAAGCAATTCGGTAGGAAGATAAGCTAAATAGGATGGACAAACACAAGAGGAGAATGGTTGCTTTCAAGGAAGCACGAGGTAGCAACCAGAGGCAGTGTGCCAAGCTACTTCATATTGATGGATCATCTTCTCTATCTTACAACAGATTATAACACCATCGTTTATAATAACAATAGTGGGGGCAACGATGTCAAAAATGTTATTGAATGTCCTCAACCGACGTCGATTTAGCAGGATCAGTCTCAAGAGAGTGATAATAATGGAGAGAAGCAGTTATTGTGCTTCAACTGTTTTGAGCCAGGTTATTTTGCAAGATAACGTCCGAAGCTGAAGCGCCAATGATCACAAGCGCATGTCAATAACATCATAATCACAGGAGCCAATGCAGCACCAGTTATGACTTAAAGTCATCCTGGTTCGACGTGTCAATAAGTAGTGAAGGTTTTTTCGAGGAGCAAGGGACTATAAAATATCCATGTATATATGTCTATAACATCTGAATAGATGCTAGTGATTACAACTATAACATTCGAATTAATCATTTTGTAAGTATTCTTTTTTTGATAGGAGGTTTTGTAAGTTGTAGCGACATTAGATAAGAAATTTCTCTTTGGAAAAAAGATAGAGAGAAAAGAACACCAGAAACATGAAAAATTCTCACTCGCTTCCAGTCCATGACGGGTTTATTTGAATTGGGCCCATTCCGGCCCATCGAAGCGAAACGAGGATCTTACCCGCACGAAGAACCCAAAGCCCAGCCCACCTCAGCATTCATCCCGCTTCCTCTGCTCTCTCTGGAACTCACCGCCCTCACTTCAGCCGCCGCCGCCGCCGCCGCCGCGTCCCCCCTCCCCCGCCGCTTGACGCGCCTCCTCTTCGTCGACCCAATCCCTCCGTCGGGTACGCCGCCTCTGCCCTCCTACACCTTGCCTCTCCTTTCCTATTTACACAGGCGGATCGATGCCGTGCGAGAGCCGGCTGCCCACGGAGGTGCGTGGAGGCGGCGGCCTGCGGCGCGGGCGGGGAGACATTAAGGCGAGGCGCGGGGGGGCCCGGGTCGAGTACTGCAAGCGAGCTGCGAGCAGAGGAGCTCTGATTTAGTGATCTTTTTTTTCTTTTTTCCGTTTCTGATTTAGTGATCTCTGAAGATGGATTCTCCTTGTTCGTTTGCAGCTAGGGCTCTGACACTGACCGTGGTCCTACCTCGTGAGGTAGGGACGTAGGGTATGGAATTGTGAGATTTTTAGGCCGATTCGACTAATTCTATTTTCATGTGATTTGATTATTACTGATTATGTTAAAGTTTTTTTTTTTTGAAATTTTCAACCCGGGTGGGGGAGGGGGGGGGGTGGTGAGAGAGATTCCCCACCTGAATTTCATTAGAAGAGAGAGAGAGTATTACACTTAGGTTACATTAGACTGGAGGGGAAGGGAGAGAGATGAAAGCGCTCCGCCCAGAGCGTAGCGTCTTCGATACATTTAGTGATCAACCTGGACAAAGAACAAGGCAAGCTATGGAAAACAACATTATGCCTATGATTCCAAATGCCCCAAAGATTATTATGTTAAATTGATTTGTTAATTTCTGATTTAGTTCAGTTAACGTGCATTGATGCATATTATGTTCCAAAGATTATTGATATATCTATGTTCTACAAACAATATGCTCTATAA
The DNA here is from genome assembly GCA_000338895.3 of Oryza meridionalis. Classification (NCBI taxonomy): domain Eukaryota; kingdom Viridiplantae; phylum Streptophyta; class Magnoliopsida; order Poales; family Poaceae; genus Oryza; species Oryza meridionalis. The sequence goes on along the minus strand of CM002529.2, from coordinate 20,625,049 downwards.
ATTGGTGATCTATGTTATTAATATTCATTTGTTTGGACAACGTTGTTTATTTACTTGTTTTTGCTATTCACTCCAGCACTTGGCCACTAGTCTCTGTTCTGCCACTGGGTTCAGCATATGGATTTGCCAGGTCCAAGATGGAAGAAGGGCAAAGACGGCAAGGACTTTGGATCCCTAGCTGCAGCTCATCCCATGTCAACCATTGTTTCTGAGCTCAAGGCCTCATTCATAAGCTCAACGCCAGTGGCAATTTTGTCTGGTCCGGGTGGTAGCGCCGTTCTTGGAGTTCAGCCGGAGCAAGCCGTGATCCTAAACCGCGCCGCCTTTGGCCATGCCATCGAAAATGCAACAGCACAGAAGCATTGGTTCCAACTCAGCCCCGAGGAGGTCTTTTACCTATGCCATGCTCTGAATTGCATCAGGGTTGACTCACTGGACAATAAGCAAATGAGTGAAATTGAACTGTGGGATTACTTTAGGTCTGGATCGGAGTCATTTCCAGAGATGTACAAGGCTTACGCACATCTGAGATTGAAGAACTGGGTGGTGAGATCAGGGTTGCAGTATGGTGCGGATTTTGTAGCTTACCGTCACCATCCAGTGCTCGTCCACTCGGAATTTGCAGTGGTTGTAGTTCCAGAAGGCGCAGAGTTTGGCAATAGGTGTGGCCGTCTGGAGGTGTGGTCTGATCTACTATGTGCACTCCGGGCTTCTGGCAGTGTAGCAAAGACATTACTGGTTCTGACCATTAGCGGCAGCAGTAAATGTGAACTGAGCTCTCCAGATTGTTTGGAACAGCTTGTTGTTCTTGAGAGAACGATCACAAGATGGATACCACAGCAATGCCGTGAACAACGATGTGAACCAAGCAGAGATGAAGTGAATAGGGAAGAACTGATTATTGAAAAGGAAAGTGTACTATTTAACCACTGGGTTGTGATACTAGGCTTCACTGTTCTATCTAGCTTGCTTGTGTACAGGTTGAAATTCAGACAATAGAGTTAACATTTCTGTGCACCTGTGTTGTTGAGGTGTTAGCTTGGAATTTGAAATCCTGAGTTGGTACACTTTTGTGAGCCTTGCTTCTGGTTTCTAGTCTAGATATGACAAATAATTATAGCCACGCATCTGACTTGGACAGCAGAGAAACATTTGAATTTTGATCTGTCTTAGATCTTGATACAGCCCTGGATTGGCATTTTCAGTACTGTATTACTCAATACTGCATGGACTTGGAGTACTGTATTACTCAAGGACTGCATGGACTTGGAAGTGACATCCAGGTACACTAGGAACTGATGCATATTTTCAGCATGTGAAACTACCATCATGGTCTAAGGTGCCTACATGACCGTAAACTTACTGCAACAGAATAAGTAATCAGATGGATCATTACCTTTGCCTTTGTTTTTAGGAATGCATTTTACCTTTCTCAATGCAGGGAAAAGTTGGTGTTGCATGCTCTTAATGCAATTAGAAGCATTATTATTTCTATCCGGCATCACCGTGTTACAAATCATGAAAATATAGACAAAAAGTTTCAAAACTTCTGTCTAGTTTGTTATGATTTATTTACAAATAACTTACAATATTATTTACAGAAAAATCCCTTTGGTTAAAATTTGCTACAACATTTGCTTTTTTTTTTGCCATGACTTTGATGTGGCACGCACATAAAGAAAAGGAATTACTAATAACATTCGACAGTAATCTGGAGCCAAAATCTTGCAAAGATATGACCTTATGATAGGAAATTGCTATGCGTCCGACTCATATGTACAACTTACATCCAACTAGTGTATATATAGGCATAGATGCTGCTTGTTTGGGTCCATATGATAAGAAATAAGTTCAATGATTGGTAGATATGACATAGTCGGATACGAGTCGGATGGCTCGGACGTACGTATAGCAGGGTTCCTTATGATATGCTACGCTATTTGTGCTAAGACTCCAACTCTAATGATCCTGACGAATTCCAACAATCGACGGTGGCCTATTAACTATTTAGGGTTTAGCGTTGGAAGTGGGGTTGAGAGTGGGATGGAGTGGTGGGATGGAGAAGAGGGGGTAATTCCCGAGACTAAGAAGAATGGATATGGCAGGTGGCAAGAACGACAGTGGGTGACAGCTCCACCAAAGCCACAGGGTCAACAGCGGGCCGTGGGCTGGTGTTGGCAACAGGCACAAAGCGGAGTGAATGGATATGAGCTGGGGGAGCGGTGGCATCTCCAGCAACCAGGGGCGGAGGAAATATTTCACCAAGAGTAGGGTTGAACCATGCTGTTTTTTTTCCATTGAAATTCTATCTAAAATTTGGTCTATCTCCATTGAAATTCTTTGGCATGTGTGGGGCTTAAGCTCCACATGTGACTCCTCCTCTACTAATGGTGAAGAGCCACCAGATATGAGAAAGACAGCATGACAAGAGCACCTCACCACTACCAACTTGAGGAGAGGAAGAGGGCCCGAGAGGGAGGGGGAGGAGGTCGGCCAGGGGGCCTCTCACGGATGTTATTGCCTTCTAGCCTCGCTGGCAAGGTTGGGCAACACTTACGGTAGTGGTAGCAGGGCCATCGAGCTAGGAGTGAGGAGGGTTTAGGAGGTACTGTAAGAATCTCAAAGCAATATAACGGTTCAGAATTCACAAAATTTTTAAGATGATTTCTGTGCAATGGCAAATAGTCTGTACCTAAAAAATCAATCAATCAATCAATGAGAGAGAGAGAGAGTAAATTATGAAATCACTTAGGATGTGCGTACATCTCATTGGCCATCGACCGAATCAATTCGATCGAATTCAACAGTTACAAATATGTATGAGTAAAATCAGTTTATGCATTATCCATTCTCCATTTCTGTAAAGTTTAAGAACAGATCACATAGTTATAGCCTATAATATACATATACTAGTATTCCAGCAGACATCCTCGGGTTGATTGGAAGAGGCTCCTTTGACGTAAAGTCAGAGGTACATGGTCACTGATGTATGGGCCCATGAAGATGGGACCCACCTACCAGTGACCCACGTTCCTTTGACGTAAAGTCAGAGGAGCTCCGTCCCAGGTTGATCGGCACAACAATGGCGACTGGCAATCACGGCACGACTGCTAAAACCAACAAAAAAAGAAAGAAAAAAAATCAAAGATGCGCTGTACGCGCCAGCACGACTCGATCAGTAGTACGGGTAGCCGTAGCCACCGCCGTCGACGCGCCGCCCGCCGGCGGCGGCGCTGGTCGGGTAGAACAGGTCGGAGAAGTCGCGGAGCTCGTGGAGATCCTCAAGGTTGGGAGGCGGCGCCGCCTCCTGCTTCACCGGCGCGGCCATCGTCATCAGGCCGCCGCCACCGTAGCCGCCCGCCCACCCCACGGCGGCCGCCGGGCAAGCCGTGACCGCGGCGCGCGCGCGCGGCCTGCTCGGCCTCGCCGCGGTCGGCGGCGCCGAAGGCGAAGGCGAGGGCGCGGACTGGCCCGTGAGCCGCTGCACGACGGACTTGAAGCTCGCCGCGTCGGAGCTGACGAACTGCGTCTCGATGAACTTCACCTTCACCCCGCCGCCGCCATGCTGCTGCTGCTCCCTGCTCGCCGCGCCGTGGACCTCCATTGCCGGCGAAGCACACGTACGACTCGTTCTTGCGCCGTCGCCGACGTGCTGGTTTAAATGACCTTCGCTGTTGCTGAGGAACGGCCAGGAGTTCGGCCGTGGCTTATATAGGTTTAGCCGGCCACGACCACTCGCCGGCGAACAACCCCCCTCCACCCACCGACACGTGGGACCAGAGCTCGGTGGTCCCCGCCGTCAGTGACTGTATGGTGGAGGGGTTGACCGGTCAAAGGTAGTAGGGGGGGGGGGGGGGGGGATGAGTACGGGGAAGGGAGCGGTCAGCGGATGGGTGCGGTGCGGTCAAGCGCTCGTGCGCAATAGCTATCGATCGAGATATCTTTCTTCACGCTTGGGACGCCAACGATATTGGATAGGGAGGGAGCTAGGGGCGCTGCTCTGCTCCTTCCTGCTGCGTGTCATCTTGCTCCACTTGTGGACTGACCGCGAGCTGCTTTCAACAGCAGCATCTACTCATTATTTAGTTTCTCCACTTGTCTCCCTTTTTTTTCCTTGCAAAAGTGTGCTTGAAAAATTCACTATGGTTGGTTAGTTATTTAAAGTCGTATGCTTGTGGTCAATTTGTATTTACTTTCAACAAAACCATTTAGTTACGTTGGATGATACTTACTTCATCTCATAATATATCAACCTAGTTAGCGTTAGATTGGACACATCCTAATATTTTGTCTAAATTCATAGTAAAAGAATGTGTCTCATTCAATACTAGCTTTTTACTAGTCATCTAAACTTGCATACAGGAGTGGAGCCCCAGACTCACCATTGAATACTCCATTGAAAGTTTGGTTCTTGAAAGGGTATGAAGGAAGACAAAAATCATGTCGCAAAATATTAGGTTTTGTTGAGTTGTTGCTCGGGTTTTGAAATAATTTTCTCTGGCTCTATCGCTGCATGCATAACGCTAAAATGTGCGAGTTTTAATTAGGTTGTTTTGAACAGATTATCGATCAATTTTAATTCCTATTTTCTCTTCTTTGATAAAAATAAAAATGTACTGCAAAATTACAGGGGAACTCTCTCATAGCGGAAAAAAAATTTACAGACAGACATCTTTCCTTCGGAACAAAAACGAGGGAAAATTACAGGTATTCTGAGGTTGTATCCTACCTGTGAGAGTGAGATCGAGAGAGACGGTGAGTTTGTTCTGGTCACTCTGGATGGAATGTTGAATTTGACCGTGGAAATATTTACCGATGTCCTCATCATCGATCTCCAGTTGAGGGCCGGGGTTGTGCACGTGATTTGTAGTTGGGCCACTTTTACATGTTTTTAGCCATTGATTGCTTGTGAACACTTTTATGGATCGGATTCTTCAATGAATAGTTATCTTAGCCCTGTATTATTGTAAGGCAACCTCGAATATATTGACTTGATGGTCAACCATGATATGTAGGGTTTTTCTAAAAAACCATGACCTGATATTTTAACCAAGGAAGTGTTAGTTCGTGGTTTAATTGGTTCAACCGGTTAGACCACCGGTTCAATACGATTCATATACATTTTTTTCTACAGCCAATATACAAAGGCAATATATGATAGCTTAGTGATGGGAAATCTTTTCTCCCAAAAGCAGGTCATGGGTTCGAACTATGCCCAAGCTATTTTTATGGCCTTTTAAGGCTACTGGCGGAACGTCCATGCGCCTACTAGCTTGAGGGCCCATTAAGGTGGTGTTCTTTTCTCCTGAAGATGAAGATTAAGTTTTTTACGCAAAACAAGGTGGTATTAACGTATGATTGATTGAGTTTTAATTATTACAAACTTAGTAGGTTGAAAAGCGTGCCGCAAAAATCTTAATCTTCATCCAACTCTTGTTGGAAAAAAGAATGGAACCTAAGCGCAGTTTTTCATCAGCAATCTAGTAGGAAAAATCCGTTGGTTCGGTTTTTACCGGTTGGATTGCATAGGCGGTCCTTTTATCGAACCAAGCCGGTGAGGGCTCTCGGACCGGACTAGTGGTTTGCGACAAGAAATGGTGAACGCGACAACTCCATGCAACATGCCTAGACACAGGCAAGCCCAACGACGATGCAGACACAGGCAGCGGTAGCGAGCTAACAATAGCCATCAGCAAGGTGGAGGCGGCCAGAGGCCACTAGGAATATAGAAGTGTGTGGGGCAGGGGGTGGAGGTGGCATGGGGGTGATAAGAGGCAATTGGTGTTGACCAAGGGTGGCCAGCGGAGAGGCCGCATGGAGAACTGCTTGATGAGGTGGAGTTGGTGCCCATAGAGGCTATCGGAGAAGAACGGCATTGCCGAGCATGGCTGCTAGTTTTCTCGTTGCCAAAAAGCCATGGGATACGGTGAACAATGGAACCGGAGGCCATCTACAGGAAAGCGAGCGGGTCTCTTTCGAGTGGTTTGGGCCTCCTCACTTTCCTTCGAGCTCCTCCCCCTAATGGTTGGTCTCGAAACAAATTCCAGTCATGGGGAGCTCCATGGAAAGGGAGGAGGCATTGGTTGGTTAGAAGGGCTATGCTTGGCAAACAATGGACGACCCTTAGCTCTGACAACGCTTAGAAGGAACTCACGGCAGCAAGGTGTTCACGATGGTGCAAAGGTGGTGCATGTGATGATGGAAAGGTGGTCCCCAGTGTGGCAAGCTTGGCAAGTGATAACCCTCGATTTCTTTTGTTTAGGGGCAGTGCTGAGGCAGGTGGCTTCCATGGCATGGTTACGTGTTATTGTTGAGCAGAGGCAGAGTTGCTTGCTAGGGTGACTTTCTCAGCAACGACTACCGGCAACTACTTAATTTCGTCTCGGCGGTGCTGCGTCAGCTTTGGAGTTTTGCTTTGCAGATGGTGGGAACTTTGGGTCAAAGTCTTGCCTGGTCTTTAACCAATGCTAATGACGTTGATGCCCTCTACGAGCCATTCTCCTTGAAGGTGTTATTGTTCTACTTCCCACTTTGTTTCGGGTGGAGTCCAAGTTCCGTTGTTTGGACGGGTATTGTGTGTGTCTTTGGCATTGTTTTCCTCCTTAGAGGCCTAGCCTAGAAATTTTTGCCCCAATTTATGGATGTTCTTTTTGTTGACTAAGGTTTGTGCATAGGATGTCAGAATGGAGCCATCAATGTCTTATGTTTGAAAATTAGTAGTTGTTTGCCGCAAGCCTTTTCTTTATTTACCGTGTGGGTTTTTATTGTTTCTCCTAATTAACCGTCACATTATGAGGTTTTAGGGACATTTTTTTTTATAAATTTTATCAACTATCTTCTTCTTCTTGAATACACTCCATGTTTTCGTTCAAGGCTTAAAAAAAAAGATATGTAGTACCTACATAACTAAGAAAATAAGGGAGAGTTCATATCACCGTTGGCTGGTTCAGGAAGATTGCTTTGTGCTCTCAATTCTGCATGGCAACCTTCAATTGAGGGAAGTGGAGACATGTTAAAAGGTCAAAACCACTAGCTTTACTTTGTAACAATCTATGTATCTGTTTACTTAGGCCCCGTTTAGTTCCCCAAAAATTTTTCCCAAAAATATCACATCGAATCTTTGGACACATGCGTAAATCATTAAATATAGATAAATGAAAAAACTAATTGCACAGTTAGGGAGGAAATCACGAGACAAATCTTTTAAGCCTAATTAGTCCATGATTAGCCATAAGTGTTATAGTAACCTACATGTGCTAATGACGGATTAATTAGGCTCAAAAGATTTGTCTCGTGGTTTCCAGGCGAGTTATAAAATTAGTTTTTTCATTCGTGTCCAAAAACCCTTTCCGACATCCGGTCAAACATCCGACGTGACATCCAAAAATTTTCTTTTCGCGAGCTAAACAGGCTGTTAATGTCAGTTTTAATTTTTTTTTTACCAAAGTTGCTACTAATAGAATTATTAGAGTTGCTCAAAAAGTAATTAGTGCGACTCAAACAACTTTTATACCTGAGAGAAATATTATGGAAGGGGAGTCATTTTACATGAAACTATACATGAATTGCATTGTTAAAAGAAAAGTGGGGTGATTTTTAAGATTAACTTTGAGAAAGCTTACGTTAAGGCGAAATGGTCTTTTGTACAACAAACATTAAGAGGGAGATTAATTTTGATTAATTCTGTGCTTTCAAGTTTAACTATGTTTATGATATCTTTTTTTAGATTCCAAAAGGGGTTCTTCAAAAAATTGATTATTATAGATCTCGTTTATTTTGGCAAGGAGATGATTATAAAAATAAGTATAGATTTACAAGACGGGATATTATATGCCAACCCAAATATTAGATGGATCTTGGAGTTCATAGTTTGGAAGTTCAGAATAAATGTCTTTTTAGTAAATGGTCATTTAAGCTAATAAATGAGTAAGATGTTTGGATGGGCTTATTGAAAAGAAAATATTTTAATAATCAATCAATATGTCAAGTTGATAGGAAACAAGGGGATTCCTATTTTTTGTCAGGTTTCATGAAAGTTAAGAGTACTTTATTAAACATGGGTTCCAAGATAGTAAATAATGTTTAATATGTCAGATTTTGGGAGCATAAATGGATAGGTAATTATAATTTTAAAGACAGGTACATGTCTTTATAAGCTATAGTTCGAAGGAGAAATTATTCAATCGCAAACGTTATAAGTTCAGTTCCGCTAAATGTTTCTCTTAGGAGAGCTTTAATAGGTCAGAATCTGGCTAATTGGTGTAATTTGTGTGCCTCAATAGTGCATATTCATTTGTCCGAAGAAAATGATATATTTAGATGGAATTTTTCATCAAAATGGTCAGTTCTTAGTTCGTTCAATGTACTTAGGTTTAATAAATAATGATTATATTGAGAGAAATAAGATTATCTGGAAACTTAAGGTGCCTCTGAAGATTAAGATGTTTATTTGGTGCCTACTTAAGGGGTAATGTTAATAAAGGACAGTTTAGTTAGGAGAAACTGGAATGGTAGTTTGAGATGTTTCTATATAAAAAATGAGACTATTCAACATCTTTTTATGGAGTGTCATTATGCACAATTCATTTGGAGAGCTACACGGTTCTAGTTTATATTTCCCACATAGTATATCTCACATCTTTGAAAATTGACTTGTGGGGTTGATAAAAAAATCAATAACCTATTCTTATAGGAATATCTGCTATATGTTGTGCTCTATGGTTGAACAGGAATGATATGGTTTTTGACAAATCATCATCTATATTCTATATGCAGTTTTTTTCAAGACAACATATTTGGCTCCTGTCCTAGGCACAACTACAAAAGTGTGATGAAGACAACAAGCTTTTGAAATCTACATGTCGTAATCTCGAGACAACAGTCATGCAACTTTTTGGAAGTATAGAAAAAGTCGTATAAGAAATATTTTTGGAAGTTCATTCGCTTTTGGAAGTATAGAAAGAGTTGTATAAGAAATATTTTTTTTTTAAAAAAAACTCGCATGCTAACTTGAGACGATTAGATTTCTAATTGCAGCTCATGTTTTTCTAAAAGAATATATATCCAAGCGAATCCCCACAGTAAATTTCACCTTAACTAAACTGTAAAACAATAATAAGATTAAAATAGCCTTCATTTATTGCAACGCACGAGTACTTTTTTCTAGTCTAAAAATAAATGTAACTAACATGTCGTTCCGGACCACGTTTCAAATATTGCACCTGTTTACCGAAATAAACGCTGGATTTTTCACATTTTGGTCCTTTTAAAAAACTTATTTCGCAAATAGATTCCTAGAAAAACTTATCCCAAAAATGGTCCTTTTTGAGGCGCCAGAGTGGCTGGCGCCGTCGTCCAACAGGACGGCGCCAGCCTCTCTGGCGCCGTCCCCCTGCCGACGTGGCGGGGTGATGCTGAGGTGGCTAGGGGGAGTGCGCCAGAGTGGCTAGCGCCCCCCCCCCCCGAATTTTTTTATTTTTGTTTTATTTGTTTGATATTTTTTTCACGCTTAGGGACACACAAGAACTAACCATAGAAAAATTGAACTCAAATGGACGTAATATGTGACCTATAGAATTTTTCCTCTCCTCTCCTCTCTCTCCGAACTAGTGCAAATGAGAGATGTACAACTTTTTTATTTTTATTTTATTTTTTTGATATTTTTTTCACACTTAGGAACTCACAGGAACCAACCATGTAAAAAATAAACTCAAATGGACGAAATATGTGGCCTGTGAAATTTTCCAAAGCTCTACCGAAAAACTTCTCTCCTCAAAAACACAATCTTGCAAGCGGAATTTAGAGGTTTTAATATTGCCGAACCCGGCAAAGCCTGGGAGAATCGGATGTAACTTTTTCTGTAGATGTCCGTGCATATATTATTTGCCTGATTCCGAGTCCGTATGAGAAAGTTACGCCTATTTTAATAGATGACATATTTTGTCCGTTTTGGTAGAGTTTTGGAAAATTCTACAAGTCACATATTTTGTCCGTTTGAGTTTATTTTTTATACGGTTGGTTCCTATGTTCTCCTAAGTGTGAAAAAATATTAAAAAAATGAAATAAAAATAAAAAAATTGCATCTCTATGTACTGTTTAACTTATATATGTCATTTCATGTGGTTATATTTTGAATTAGATTAAGTAATTTCATATAGTGGTAGAGTGCATTATGTTTAACATGCTGATCAAAGGGTTTTACTAAAAGAATTATGGTCTAATTTTAGTGAAGGTGCAAAGTAGACTAAGTGGTATGCTAGCTATTTTTAGACTTAGCTAAGTGGTAGTTCGAGTTTAAATTTTTTTTGTGGTTGGTTGTATCGTGATCCTGAGTGTAAAAAAACATCCGAAAAAATAAAATAAAAATGACACCGTTGCAACTCCATACAGAGAAACAGGAATGGAGGCGGCGGCGCCAGCCATGCTGGCGCCCTCCTCCCTGGGGCGGCGCTAGCATGGCTGACGCCCTCCTCCTGTCACGTCGGTTTGCGTGCACCACGGTGGCAGGAGGACGGCGCCAGAGCCCGTTGGATGACGGCGCCAGCAACTCTGGCGCCCCAAAAATGACCATTTCTGGGATAAGTTTTTTCAGGGGTCTATTTGCGAAATAAGTTTTTCAAAAGGACCAAAATATGAAAAATCCAGGAAATAAACGTTGGATTTTTAATTTTTGCAATGAGAAAAGAGTACATATTTATCCAATATTTCTTGTCTTCTTGATCCTTGTATATTGTACGTATATTTAACTGGCAAAAAGTGTAGTTGGTTGTCATATGCTATTTAACGGATGATGTCAAAGATAGGGATAGCTAATTAAGAAATCATAATATTATTACTGCTCTTTCTGGTCATGAAACAAGTGGTAAAAAAATAGTATAATATTACTACTCTTTTGGGTCATAAAACGTATAAGCATTATCGGACTCCCTAAAATACGACATTGGCATCTCCGAACCCCCGGTTCCCCAACGCCGGCCGCCGTCCAAAGAAGGAAAATTGAAAATTCCTAAAAATTCTCTATACATATATAAAGAATTATTTTCTCTATTTGTATATATTTTTATAACAGTCCCCAGCGTTCTATACATATATATTGTCTGACGGCCGAATTGGACATATAGTCCATCGGTCAGTCAATGTTGCCCTGCTGCTGTGCTGCAGAAGCCAGCCAATGTATAATCAGAGATCTTTTAGGATCAATGTCACCATTTATGCACATGTCATGCATCCATGTGATAGATTGACTATATAGATGAACAGACAAGATTGTTGGGATATATTATTCCCATGTTGCAATCATAAGTCGTTTAGGGAGACTATGACTCGATTGATGTCGTTGTAATTACTAGATTCAGATGAGATGCTCGTGAGTGGTTCACTGGCCGATCAATCCAGTGAGACCATCTAGAAACCGAAGCAGATATGATAATGAGCTCTCTTAAATATGATTTTAGTACTGGTCAATGGATATGGCACATGCATGAGCGCATCTGGATTGGATTCGGTTGTTAATTTCTTTCTCCGTTTTCTTCCCTCTGTTTGACTTGACTCTAGTTCATAGACCAAATAGCGGCTGCAATTTTGAAAAAGAGAAGAACTGAAGAAGAGAAAGTACAGAAGAAGATCAGAAGGCGATCGAATCATTTAAATTTTGTTCTGTTCACCGTGCTGCGTGGCAGCAGACCAGCGGTTTATATTCAACAGTCAAATCTTCTCTAATTAAGCACATGTGCTTGATGTTATGGCCATCTAGTCAAGCACACCATAACGTTAATTATTCAGGGGTAAGTTACTGAACCGATGGAGACTACTAGCTGATACACTCGTGAAGTCGAACGAAGAACAATCCAATCGATCGATCCATTCCTTGACTGAAGAAGCGGTGCATAATTCTTCATTGATGACGCATACTAGCTATCATTGTGCAATGTCAGCTCTGATAACCCCCAAAAGAAATCTAGCATCGCTTTAATATGGTATTAATATTTGAGATTTTTCTTACCTGTAGACATACTCCATATATATATTCTATAAATATTAAAATCTTAGAATAATATTTGGTCAAAGGTCGTTAAAACCGTTTCAGATGCTTATTTAGTAGTTTAATCGGTATACAAAAGTAAGGGTGTGTTCGGCACCCCCTTTTCCCAACCCTCTCTCCCGTTTTCTGCGCGCACGCTTTTCAAACTGTTTAACGGTGTGTTTTTTTACAAAAAGTTTCTATATAAAAGTTGCTTAAAAAATAAAGTTAATCCATTTAAAAAAATTAGCTAATACTTAATTAATCATGTGCTAATAGACCGCTCCGTTTTGCGTGCGTAATGTTCCACGCTGGGAACGGGGAGTAGCGAACACACCCTAAGAATGGTAGACGTTCTATGAATATAATTGACCAAATATTATCCTGAACATTAAATATTTATAATTATAACTATATGGTGTGTTTGCAGGTATTATCTACAAGAGTAAATTCCGTGAAACCCTAGGTATTATATATGGTCATAGGACTTTTGTCATATGACACATAACATCGGTATTATGTTTATGGTGTAAACCAACATGCATTGTTAGATCAATTGATCTTTGACCCACCGTACTTACGAGGCCTAAAATTAAATATGAAATTTATGAATTTATTTATTTGTCATAAATTCCTATCCAGCTAAGTTGAGTTTTTTTTTATTTTGCTATAGCAATAACTCAAATTAATTAAAAATGTCGTTTCGTAAAACTATAAAACCATAATATATGGGTTATATGCAATATACCAAAACATATATGATTTTGTGAGATTCAGACTATAATACCCAAAATTTTATGAAATTTACTCTTACCTACATTCTACAATTACACTGAATCAATTGTTTCACTGCTACTTCCCCTTTTAAATGGTCTGATGTTTCAAACAAAAACTTGAGAGAAAACCTATATATAAGAGGTGCCATAAGTAGCCTACTTTTTTGGTTTGGCTTTGTAGAATTGATGTAATATTCAATGGCTTCAAGTTAGTTTAACTCTGTCTTCTTTTTTTTTTTTGCAATGTTTAGGAGAGCATATTTGACTCATCAATATATGGCGTTTGTTGCTTAAGCAGGATGAGGGTGAGATGATGAAGAAGGGGTGCAAATTGCTCGAAGCTAGAATTTTTGCATGCAGCTTTTGTCAAAGTCTGGATATATAGAACTTGATGAGGAGATTAGAAGCATATATCATGTACGAGGTTGACTTTAAGTGCTCAAGGGTAATGATGGAGTCTTTGTACTCTGTTTCGATGTTGGCTGTGTTTAACCATTTCGATGGAGAAGCTAGAATTTTAATCTATATTTTCTAAAAAGAAAAATAATTAGCCTACTTATTTTAGAAAATTTGTTAATACTTAGTATTAGATAGATGGAACAAATATATAGGGATGCATAAATAGCCTAGTTCTTTTAAGAAAATTTTGGCAAAGCTATTGAAGTGTTTTATTTGCACCGGAGTCCACAAGACCAAGCTCAAAGAAGTGCTTTCAATCATGACCCAAGTAATATTAAGGCCTTTGCAGCCCATCTGGCTAATTAATGACTGGAGTGTGTTTTAAACGGTGGACTTCAATAAGGGAAGCCCAGATTTGTAGATAGGCAGCCCAACATGAACTGAATGGGCCGAATGTGCTTTTGCTGGACCAGCTAGCGATGAAATTAGCGTCATGAGACCTTCGTTCATTCCTGCAGCAAAATAAAAAGATTTCAATTTTCAGTACTTTAGTTGTGTGAGCAGTAATATCTAAAAACCATGATTTCCCTCGATCGAGAAACAACTAAAGCTATGTATTTCTACCTTCATATTCTTAGTAGATGATGTCGTTGAGTTTTCGACACACGTTTGACCATTCGAATTAGTTAAAAAAAAACTTAATTATCCTTTATTTTATTGTGAGTTTTTTTATCACTAAAAATATTTTAAACATGATTTATATTTTATATGCAAAATGTTTTTAATAAGAGGAATGGTTAAACGTGTGTCTGTTAACGACCAAATTTGTTAATATCAGCATCGGAGAAGGAGATTAGATCGAAGCGGAATCAAAGATAAGAGCTGTCGCGGAAACATAGTAAGAATCGGCTAGAGTCCGGATCGGCTACGACTAGGATCGGCTAAGTCCGAGTCAGACTGGGTTAAGTGATACAGCCGATTCTGACAATACGACTTGTGTACGATATCGGGTTCAAGTTGATAAGCTTCAAGATGATTGCCGCGCATGGATAGAGTCCTGAAAAGGCAATTGTATCTATTAATTAGGATATTTTATGTAAATTCCTTTGAGATAAATGTGGGCAAAAGTCTGCCGCAAAGACTTATGTTATCTTAGAGTTTGTTAGAGATAAGAAGTCGTGTCCAATATGGACATATCTCGTAATTCTCGGGTATAAATAAACCCCGAGCCCTATGTAATTAAAAAAAGACACTCGTTCAATACAATTTCGGCGTATCGCCACCCTTTTTACTTTCGTTTTATTTCGACGAGTTCTTACTTTCGGGTTGAGCTGCATCGGTTTCGATCTTCAACAAGAGATAAAATTTGTTATGACGACTTGTGTTCTCGGGATTAGTGCTTCCATCTTTATGATACTCTAATCTTGTCTATGTAATTCGTCGAGTTATCATATATCTCACATAATCTTCGGTAATATCGTCATCTAACCCACAATCGGCTAACATCTGTTAGTAGAAGGCAGCCGATTAGGTTAAATAACGACATTGACTTGGATTAGGTGATATATCTACCACTCTATGAAACATCCAGCGGCTTGATTGTCTAGATATTGTTCTTCTTTTCATACTTAATGCTGCATCAGTTGAGTTTGACCTATTAAGTCGTTCTTAGAACCATAATATCTAGCCTGCCTTCTGGTTGCCGATTAGATTAGTATCGGAGTTTCAGCCGATCTTACCTGATTTAATTTCTTTCATCTTACATGCTTGATCGATATGTTAAATCTGCCCTTTACATTAAGATCTTGTTGCATTTAAGTATATTAGGCTTCTGTTTGATATATTCTACTTGCTTTAACATCTTAATATAAAGTAGTATCAGAGTATTAACCGATACATGCTAGACCTATCTGATCGGCTATGCTATGAATATATATAGTTTCACTATTAATATATATTTCGATCTAAGTGATTTATACTGTCTCGGCAAGGTGACCGATCTATCCCAATCACTTGATTTAAGTATATATTGATATAAGGATTGTATATCATTAATATCTACAGCCGATCGAGTAGGTTTAGTTCTGATTTGTTTATTAATACTTGCCGATCGATGTACACATGACATCGGCCTAAAATAAATGATATGTCATCGGCACCTAGCCGATCGGCTATCATTTATGGATTTAATCGCAGTTTCTTTGTCTTTGTTTCTTGTTGATTGTAGGATCAAATCAACTGGCATGCTCACATATCTGAAAGCGAGTTTTGCACCTGCACTGGAGTTAAGCAGATCTGCCAGGCCTCGTGTTTTTTGTCAACACGCTTTTGGCACGCCTGGTGGGACCGATTAGAAGTCAGAAAGCAATTTTCCTCATGGCCGAGAAGCCGCCACCATCGCCGTCCTCGGCTAGCGCAGGTTCTGTTAAAGAAAAGATCCAGAAGTTAGGCTTGACTGATGTCAACGAAGGGAATATCGTGACCATTGATCCAGAAAAGTTCACACCTGATCAGAAAACAGAGTTCGAGGCAATGATGCAACAAGCACAAGATCAATTCTTAAACTCGTTCATGCAGACTCGCAAGGGAACACTCGTTCAGAAGTACAAGATAAAAGTAGTTGCTGACGATCCTGAGACCAGTTCTTCTAAGGAGGGAGAAAAGAAACAAGCTCCAGATGGCTCGGTTCAACCGAGCGACAAAGGTGCTACAGATGGATCGGCTCAGGAAAATCAGGGTGACCACTCTCAAGGAGTACATGGAGTTCAAGGTGATGGCACTCAGAGACCACAAGGAGGAAGTCTTAATCAAGATGGCAGTGCGTCACAGGAATTTTTCAATAACTTTCAAGACCGGGTTGACTATGCTGTGCACAATGCTTTGATCAATCAATCTGGGGTATTAGTCAATACCTTGTCAAACATGATGAAATCAATAGCCAGTGGTTCAATAGCTGAACATCAGGCTGCAGGCCCAGTTTATTTGCCAGGAGGTACCTTTCCAAATTATCGGCCTTTGATCACCGATATTCATCCACCTATTCAAGCAGTTCCTCCCATTTTATCATCAGCTCAGCCGATGGCGCTGGTATCGACTCCCCCACCTGCTCCATCAACGTCAGCACCAGGCCAGCTGGTTAATCCTCGGCTGTTGATGAGAGAGCAGCCACAGTATAGTGGGCAGGTTGCGAATCGGCTAACGCAAGATCAGGTTGCTGCCATGTTTCTACCACCTCAACCTACTGTTGATCCAGTCCAGCAGCAGCCGATTCAACAAATACCCCCGATCAAATAGGTTGTACAACCAATTCAGCAACAGGTTGTGCAGTTAGTTCAACAAACGCCACCAAGGCGACAGATTGTACAACCGATTCAGCAAACGCCATCAAGACAGCAGACTATCCAGCCGATTCACCAGCAAGGCTTGATGAATCAATCGGCTGGGCAACATGCTCTGAATCAGGTTGTTCTAGAGCATTTGGTCCATCACGTGCAGCCGGACCATACGGTAATACCTCAGATTGTCCCTGAGCACTTGGTGCGAAATATTCAACCAAACTACCAGAATTACTAGGGGGGCAATTTAAATTATCAATATCAACCTCCTTCCTCGCAAGACCAATATCAGCAAGGGGGGTTAATTCAACCTCAATTTGCTCCTCAGTACAGTCAATTCGAGCCCATGCAGCAACAATCGCAAGGAGCAGCTCAACAACGACCGTGGGCCGATGTGATTGCTGACGTGATGAGGGAACAGTTCGGGCTTAAACCAAAAGATACTGAAAACTTGTGTCGGCAGCCTTACCCTGAGTGGTTTGAGAGAGTTCCTCTTCCTAACCGGTTCAAAGTTCCAGATTTCTCCAAATTTTTAGGACAAGATGGTGTGTCAACTTATGAGCACATTAGCCAGTTTTTAGCTCAGTGTGGTGAAGCATCGGCTGTGCACGCTCTGAGAGTTAGGTTGTTCCGGTTATCCTTATCTGGATCGGCTTTTACTTGGTTTTCTTCTTTGCCATATGGGTCGATCAACAGTTAGGCAGATTTAGGGAAGCAATTTCACAGCTATTTCTACAGTGGGGTTCATGAGATGAAATTGTCCGACTTAATAGCGATCAGGCAGAGGCAGATGAACCTGTGCATGAGTATATTTAGAGATTCAGGGAGATGAGGAATAAGTGCTTTAGCTTGAGTTTGACTGACGCCCAGTTAGCCGATTTGGCCTTTCGGGGTATGATTGCTCCGACTAGGGAAAAATTCTCATCTGAGGATTTTGATAGTTTGTCACATCTTATACAAAAGGTAACCTTGCACGAGTAGAGGTCTGCAAAGGCTAGGAAGAACTCTAAGAGGGTTAATCATGTTTGTCCTTACATGTATGGGTCGGATAATGATGATGACGACTCTGAAATAGCTGCAGCCGAATGGGTAAGAAGTAAAAAGGTTATACCGTGCCAATGGGTGAAGAATTCTGGAAAAGATGAGAGGTATGATTTTGATATTACCAAGGCTGACAAGATTTTTGATCTGTTACTCCGAGAAAAGCAAATTCAACTCCCTGCTGGTCATACTATTCCATCGGCTGAGAAATTAGGCAAGAAAAGATATTGCAAATGGCACAATTCTGGATCTCATTCTACTAACGATTGCAAGGTTTTCAGACAACAGATTCAGGTGGCCATTGGAGGAGGCAAGATTAAGTTTGATGATTCCAAGAGGCCGATGAAGGTTGATGGTAATCCTTTTCCTGTTAACATGGTGCACACGGCTGGCCGAACAGCCGATGCGGGACATACGAGAGGTTTTCAGGTGAATTTGGCTAAAATTATAAACAAGTATCAAAGGAAATATGACAAGCAACAGGAGAGGCGTTATGAAGAGGATAATGGTGGTTTTGATCCTCATTGGGGCTGTGAGTTCTTTAGATTCTGCTGGAATGATGGTATGAGGCTACCATCTATCGAGGACTGTCCTGGATGCGGTGGTGTTACAGGGGGTTCAAGCCGGTCGTATATTAAAGGCAATTGGCTGAAGCATGCAAGGATTCCCGTTCATCAAAGATTGGGCCCAGTAAATTAGGATCATGACCCGGAGGATGATGAAGATAGGAAAACTCAGTGGTGTCCTTCTGATATTTTTACAAAGAATCAGAAAAGAAGGGTTCAGAGGTTGAGGAGCAGAGAACGCTTTCAGGAGGTCGAGCAGGAGATCAGTCATCGGCTAAAGAAGGCAAAACCGAGACAGGAGTGGCGAGTTAAGAGTCAAACTCCTGGAGCTGATGATGTTGCAGCCGACGAGGCAAAACGATTGGCAAAGGGGAAAAATGTTGTGACAGCATTTGTTAACATGGTTTTAACCTTGCCAGCCGAATTTGGGATCGACTAGGCCGATGTTGATGAAATAGAAAAAGAATCAGCTAAGTTGGTTCTATCGCTAGAACAAGCAGTCTTTGAAAAGCCTGAGGGTACAGAGAATCGACATCTTAAACCATTGTATATAAATGGCTATGTTAATAGGAAGCCGATGTCTAAGATGATGGTCGATGGTGGAGCTGCAGTAAATTTGATGCCTTATGCTACGTTCAGGAAGTTGGGCAGAAACACCGAAGATCTCATCAAAACAAACATGGTGCTCAAAGACTTTGGTGGCAATCCATCAGAAACCAAGGGTGTTCTAAATGTGGAGCTGACAGTCGGCAGTAAGACTATTCCTACTACGTTTTTTTGTCATCGATGGGAAGGGTTCTTACAGTTTGTTGCTTGGAAGGGATTGGATTCATGCCAATTGCTGTATTCCTTCAACCATGCATCAATGCTTGATTCAATGGCAAGGCGACAAGATAGAAATCGTGCCAGCCGACAGGTCAGTCAATGTTGCTAGTGCCGATTTAGCTCTTTGGGAGATGGACGGTCTTGATTTTTATCCGGCAAAGTTTGGGATGGAGATTTTCTAAAAGTGTCCGGTTCTGATATACAACCAATTGAAGATGGAGAACCCAAGCTATTACTTTGAGGGCGTCGTGGAGGGTTCCAACGTCTACACCAAGGACACAGTAGATGATCTCGATGACAAGCAAGGTCAGGGTTTTATGTCGGCCGATGATTTGGAAGAAATAGATATAGGTCTAGGCGATTGGCCAAGTTCAACATTTATTAGTAAGAACTTATCTTCAGAGTTTAGAACCAAGCTGATAGAGCTCTTGAAAGAATTTAGGGATTGCTTCGCTTGGGAGTATTATGAGATGCCAGGACTCAGCCAATCAATCGTCGAACATCAGCTACCTATTAAACTAGGGGTTAGACCGCACCAACAGCCTCTGAGAAGATGCAAAGCCGATATGCTCGAACCTGTCAAGGCTGAGATTAAGCGTTTATATGATGCTGGTTTTATTCGTCCTTGCCGATATGCCAAATGGGTTTCTAGCATAGTTCCTGTTATCAAGAAGAACAGCAAGGTGAGGGTGTGCATTGATTTTAGAGATTTGAATAAAGCTACCCCAAAGGACGAATATTCAATGCCAGTGGCCGATCAGTTGGTTGATGCTGCTTCAGGACATAAGATATTAAGTTTTGTGGATGGGAATGCAGGATATAATCAGATCTTCATGGCTGAGGAAGAAATTCATAAGACGGCTTTTAGGTGTCCTGGTGCAATCGGCTTATTTGAGTGGGTAGTGATGACTTTTGGATTAAAAAGTGCTGGAGCCACATATCAAAGGGCCATGAACTATATTTATCATGATCTGATTGGCTGGCTGGTTGAGGTCTATATTGACGATGTGGTTGTCAAATCTAAGAAAATAGAGGACCACATAGCCGATTTGAGAAAGGTTTTCGAGAGGACCAGAAAATATGGCTTGAAGATGAATCCGACAAAGCGTGCTTTTGGTGTATCGGCTGGCCAGTTCTTGGGATTACTTGTTCATGAGAGGGGGATTGAAATAACTCAGAGAAGTATCAATGCGATCAAGAAGATTAAACCTCCGGAGGACAAGACAGAATTGCAGGAGATGATCGGCAAAATTAATTTTGTTCGAAGGTTTATTTCTAATTTGTCTGGAAGGTTAGAACCTTTTACACCATTATTGAGATTGAAGGCCGATCAGCAATTTATTTGGGGGGCAGAACAACAGAAGGCTTTGGATAATATTAAGGAATATTTGAGTTCCCCTCCAGTTTTGATTCCTCCACAGAAAGAAATACCTTTTCGGTTATATTTATCGGCCGGTGATAAGTCAATCGGCTCGGTCTTGATTCAGGAGCTCGAAGGAAAAGAGAGGGTTGTGTTCTATTTGAGCCGTCGGCTCTTGGATGCAAAGACTAGATATTCCCCTGTGGAGAAGTTATGCTTGTGTTTATATTTTTCATGTACGAGGTTAAGACATTATCTACTGTCCAATGAATGTACTGTCATATGCAAGGCCGATGTTGTCAAGTATATGTTATCGGCTCCTATTTTGAAAGGAAGGATTGGAAAGTGGATATTTTCATTGACTGAGTTTGATCTTGGTATGAGTCACCGAAGGCGATCAAAGGACAAGCTATAGCTGATTTTATTGTTGATCATCATGATGATTCCATCGGCTCGATTGAGGTTGTGCCATGGACTTTATTCTTCGCTGGGTCAGTCTGTACTCATGGTTGTGGTATCAGCTTGGTTATAATCTCCCCTCGGGGGGCATGCTTTGAGTTTGCCTATACTGTTAAACCTTATGCAACTAATAATCAAGCAGAGTATGAGGGAGTTCTCAAGGGGTTGCAGTTACTCAAGGAAGTTGAAGCCGATACTATTGAAATCATGGGGGATTCTTTGTTGGTAATCAGTCAATTGGCAGGAGAATATGAGTGCAAGAGTGATACGTTGATAGTTTATAATGAGAAGTGCCAAGAACTGATGAAGGAATTTTGGCTAGTAACTTTGAAGCATGTATCTCGAGAGCATAATATTGAAGCTAATGATTTAGCCCAAGGGCATCGGGATATAAGCCGATGATCAAAGATGTTCAGATTGAAGTTGCTGCTATAACAGCCGATGATTGGAGATATGATGTCTATCGGTATTTACAGGATCCATCTCAATCGGCTTCTCGGAAGTTAAGATATAAAGCGTTGAAGTATACATTGTTGGACGATGAGCTTTATTATCGGATGATTGATGGGGTGTTGCTTAAATGTTTGAGTGCCGATCAGGCAAAAGTTGCAATCGGTGAAGTTCATGAAGGGATATGTGGCACTCATCAATCGGCTCATAAAATGAAGTGGTTGCTTCGACGTGCTGGATATTTTTGGCCGACGATGCTGGAGGATTGTTTCAGATATTATAAAGGTTGTCAAGATTGCTAGAAATTTGGAGCGATCCAGAGAGCGCCGGCATCGGTTATGAATCCTATTATTAAACCATGGCCGTTTAGAGGTTAGGGAATTGATATGATCGGCATGATTAATCCACCGTCGAGTAAAGGACATAAGTTTATATTGGTGGCAACCGATTATTTTACCAAGTGGGTAGAGGTGATTCCTTTGAAGAAGGTTGATTCTGGGGATGCTATACAATTTGTTCAAGAACATATTATTTATCGATTTGGTATTCCTCAAACCATTACGACCGATCAAGGTTCAATATTCGTGTCCGATGAGTTTGTTCAGTTTGCCGATAGCATGGCTATCAAATTGTTGAATTCTTCACCGTATTATGCACAAGCTAATGGGCAGGCCGAGGCATCTAACAAGAGCTTGATCAAGTTGATTAAGAGGAAAATTTCTGATTATCCTCGGCAATGGCATAATCATTTAGCCGAAGCATTGTGGTCTTATCGGATGGCTTGTCATGGATCGATACAGGTTCCTCCTGATAAACTTGTTTATGGACATGAAGCTGTTTTGCCATGGGAAGTTAGAATCGGTTCACGACGAATAGAGTTGCAAGATGGTTTGACGGCTGATGAGTATTATAATCTTATGGCCGATGAAAGGGAGGACTTAGTTCAATCGCGTTGCAAGGGCTTGATGGCGAGGTCTATGGACGAGCGCTCAATGGCAAGTACTTGAAGAAATATTACCCAAGTGTTTGGGTTAATGCATGATCGGCTAGTGTTGCCGATGCATGATAGCCGATGTGTTTACATCGCCTTGAGATGGCCGATATGGTTATATCGCCCTTAGTTGTTTTTCCATGTTGTAATCGGTTGTGGTTTGCCGATGTGCAATGGCCGATATGGTTATATCGCCCTTAGTTATTTTTTCATGTTGTAATCGGTTCTGTTTTGCCGATGTACATTGGCCAATATGGTTATATCGCCCTTAGTCCAGATTATAATTTTCTCAATGCCTTCGCCATTACAAAATTAGGGGGGCACATATATATTCATAAGATGCAAATTTAGCAAAGTTTTGTGCAAATTTGGAAGTTAGATTAGTCGGCATGAAAGATTGTCAGGATAAACATCAGAAGTATCTTAGCCGATTACAAAAATTTTCTTAAGGTCTATTACACAGAAAGTCATCGAGACAAGTATTGCTGGATAGCCGAAATAGCCCTTTGCCTAATTTGTTCTACTTCTTCAATGGCTTAGGCGTCTTGAGCATCGGTTCCAAGAATGATCTTCAAAGACTTGGTCAGATCAGCAACATGCTTGATAGCCGATTTGTGTCTTGCTTTCTGCTCTTCGATAGACTTTGGGAGATCGGCTAGCTTTTGGTGCTCTATATCCAGCTCGGTGTTGCATTCTTCAAGTTGTGCCAAAAGTTCAAACTTGCGAGCCTCGAGCCGATCAATATTGGATTTGATTGGGCCCTCAGATAGCTGATCAAGTTTGGACTTTTCTTCGTGCACAAGCTGCCGATTGGCTTGGATCGTAGCTTCAATATCCTTACACTCCCGCCGTTCAACTAGTCTTAACTTGGCTTTCTCCAGTTTGAATTGATGTTGCTCAAGATAAACGGCTGGAGTAAGGATATCGGCTAGCTCATCTGGGATCAGAGCTTGAATCTCATGTAGCCGAGTCCTAATTGAGCCACAATCAACCACCAAGCTATCTAGTGATGATGCCTCTAGCCGATGAGAGATATCTTATAGAATTTTCTTCACATCATCGGATAAAGGGTCTAAGGCTTTGCTGGTGGTATCCTCTTCTCCTTCATCAAGGTAGTCTCTGATGTCAAAGGCGAAAAGATCGGCTAAGACCTGTAGTAATGATTCAAAGCGAGTTAGAGATCAGATAGGCATAGCCGATCTGAGTATTTTTGCCAAAGAAAACTTACTGGGATAGCAGGAGCAGTTGGTTGAACTTCTTCTTCAATATGATGACTTCCCACAGCCGATGGAGTTCGGTCACTTGACGATTGCTATACAGAAGGAGGAGGAGGAGGCTGAAAATAGACAAGTGTTATACAAAATCGGCTGAGATTAACTAGTAAAAGAATTAAAGATATCTTACTGGTGGAGCTGGCTTGGGAATCTTTGTTGTTGGTTTCTTTTTCATAGTAGTTTTCTTCTTCTGCAACTATAAGATTCATGAGTAATCAATTGAAAAGAGGAATAATTATAAAATGTTCGAAGAGAATTGCTTACTCTTGAGAAATGAGCTGGAGCAGAAGGAGTTAGAGTGTTTTGCTTGGGCGAAGCCGATGGTGTTTTCTCGGTATCACTCACCTCGGCTGCAACCTTATCAACATCATCTTCCATGTCTTCTTCATCTAGAGCTTGTTCAATAGATGGGTCCAAGGCAGGCAGGTCATCGATTGGTTGAGGTTTTTTGAGTTTGGCTTTCTTCTTCGGGGCTAGAGCTAATGTATCCGCAGCCAATGATCTAGTTATTCTTTTCTTGCCTGCATCGGCTGGTTCCTGACTAAGCCTTGGAGAAGAGCCGAAGTCTTGGGGGCATCATAACCGATGACTGGAGGAGATGGTCCACCTCCATTTGGAATTAGTCCTGGGGCATATTTGATATCTTTGCCACTATTTCTCTGGTGTGGGGGGGAAGATTCTGTTGTCTATAAAACAGAAGATTAGATTAATCAAGTGATGAATCGGCTGATAATTGTTCAAATACGA
Source organism: Oryza meridionalis (assembly GCA_000338895.3). Taxonomy (NCBI): domain Eukaryota; kingdom Viridiplantae; phylum Streptophyta; class Magnoliopsida; order Poales; family Poaceae; genus Oryza; species Oryza meridionalis. Next base: position 20,600,807 of record CM002529.2, on the reverse strand, counting down.
TTAATAAAATAAAGACATACCTGAGGGACAACATCTGGAAATAGGTCTGTCATGTACATTGAAGCCGGTTGATGGAATAGATGCAGCTTCCATTCACCCCACCATCTGTCGAAGTTTTCTACTCCTGAATCTTGCCAACTCTATATTTTCAATGCTGCCCAATGGAGGTCTTTGAAGATTAAGCAGCCGATCCATGATTAAGGTAGATGAGATTTCCCCTCGGCATTGGATCTTATCGGCAAAGAATAAGCCGATTGGAAGTTGGCCCATTCCAAACTGCCTAGCAGAGCTCATTGGATGATAAAATTCATAGGAGACTTGGATGTTTCTTCCTTGATGAATGCCGACAGGAAGGACACATGGGCTGATTGCAGTTGAGAAAATTTCTCTAGGTTTCTGATATCTATCATGGTTCATGTCTTCGAATCTAAAGTCCAAAGGATTTTCTAGAAGTGTTGAATCTTCATAGAGGAACCAGACTCGAGCTTCTTTTTGGAATCCTTCATAAAAGCTGCAAAACCAATCTTTGAGCAGTTTGGCTGATAGCTTTACTCCTGCATCGGTTGGTGTGGAGGCATATTCTCCGAAGGATGTGCATCTCCGATAAGTGTGTTCTTCTCCGTCACTGTCTTCAATCGGCTCCAGTTTTGGAAATTCAACTTCTGTTACAGATGGCCGATTGACAAACTTTATGGCTACCAAATTCAGCAAGGATTGCAGTAGCCACCATGGTCCACCCGCTCCGACTATTGAACCGACGGCTAACTTAGCCGATGCATTATTTAGCATTTGGTACAAGTAGCCGAGGAGGATTTTGCCTAAAGGGAATTGTCTTTTTGTTTCCAAGGCTTCAGCTACAAACTGCCAATTGGTTGTAGGGCCACAGCTTGATCCACAGAAGAGGAATTTTTCTAGCCACATTAGCAAGAAAGCCACATGTTCTCGAGGGGTGACCGGACCCTGGCCCATGTATGCTGCTACATGTCACACCCTAAAAATCCCAAAAATATAAATTATTGTGTAAATGGAATTTTAGAAATAATTTTTAAAAGTCTGGAAGAAAAGATTTAATTATAAATAATAAATTTCAATATAAAATTGGGCCAGATAAAATTTTATTAAATACTTTGCTTAATTCTATAATTTCTAGATTTTTCTGGGAATTATTTGAGCTAAGGAAGTATTTTTAATAAATGGAATTGCATTTTATGAATTATTTAAATTGAAAAAGGTTTTTAAAATTCTCTTTTGGCTTTGGGCCGAAAGTCGGCCCAAAAACCTTTCTCTCTCCTCCCCGGCCCAAGCCGGCCCAGCAAGCCGAGCCGCGCGCGCGAGCCGCCGCTCTCTTCTCTCTCCTGCCGCTGACAGGTGGGGCCCACCCGTCAGTCGTCGTCTTCCTCGGGCCGAAACCCTAGCCGAGCGCCGCCGCCGCCGCCCTTCCAAATTTCGTCGCCGTCGCCGGGCCGCCGTGGGCTTCGCCGCCGCCTCCCGACCCCTATAAAAGGATCCCCGAGTTCCCCTCTACCCGCCGCTGCCCTTGATTTCGCCTCTCGTCGCCCGAGCCGCCCTAGCGCCGTGCATCCCGTGCGCCGCCGTCGCCGCCGCCGCTCCAGTCTAGCGCCGCCGTCGCTCCGGTCATCGCCGTCGCTCGGGGAGCTCGTCATCGTGGTCGCCGTCGCGTTGCCGTCCTCGTCCGACCCTTCGCCGTCGTTGAAGACCGCCGGAGCACCGTCGCCGCCGTCGACCCGAGCTTCTCCGCCGCTTCGTCCTCGTCGCCGGCGTCATCCGTTGCCTCTCCGCCGTCGCTTTGGTCGCCGGTGAGTTCGCCGTGCTCTCCGCATCCCGTTGCCGCTTTCCGTTCGCGCTGCCGCGCCGTCATTCGCCGGCGAGCACGTGAGTCCGAGTCGCCGTCGCCGCCGTCGGTCGGGATGACGTCATCGCTGACGTCATCACCGCTGTCGCCCGTGAGCCGGCCGTGAGCCGTTTAATCTCGGCCGTCCGTTCGGTCCGATCGATCTCGGCCGTCCAATCCCGTAGACCGTAGCCGTGGACCCGGTCCACCGTAGACCCCGAGCCCGCTGACGCAATAAAGCCCCTTTTTCTTTTCAAAAATAATTCATTATTGCGTCATAATTCAATTAAAATTTATATAAATGATTTAAACCGATTAAATCTTTAAAAATTCATAACTAATTCATCTTAGCTCGGATTTAGTTGGTTCAAGTCTCTAAATTTTTCTAAAATTGAGATCTACATGTTAAAAATATCCACATGTACTGTTCATGCTTGCTTATGTGCTGTTTTGGTGTTTTTGTTCTTTTTCCGGAGAGTCCGCTTTTGCAGGAGAAGATTTAGAAGAGTTCCAAGGCCAGCAAGGCAAGTCACACAGATCCTAATCAATCCTTTGAGCATGTTGATCCCGTTTAAAGCTATTGTTTCTATTCAACTATTGCATTTATTTTTGAATGTCATTGGGTGGAATTAGCCTATTGTTTGTTATAGCCCTTTTGTTCTTGATTATCCTATTCCTTGATACCTTGGGTTACTATAACTTGATTAGTTGAGCTTTATATTGGTTCAACTAGATATTAGGTGTAATTGCTTAGCCATGCTTAGAAACTTTAGTACACTAATGGGATAATTTATGATTCACTATTATTTACTGATGGCTTAATGCTAGTTCACGATGGTTATTCGTGATTGGTTAATTAATTAATGTGACACTAAAACCTGATAATGGTGGGTTGTGAGTACATGGTTTTGATGGTCGTGCTCATGACAATTAAGGACCGGTTCACGAACTTCGGTTGTGAAACATTAACCGTGCCAACCACAAGCCAGCGTGGGCAACGGCTTTATCTTTTACATAGCATAGTTCATTACGGAGCACCAGACTGAGAAGTGGCGGAGATAAGCCCACGGGGGTCGCTGGGGAGTCCATGCCTTGTTTATAAGGGGGTGACTATGATCCGGGAATGGTGCACTGTGGTGGATTGTGTTGTGTGAGGGGTAATGTCACAGCTCCTTTCCGAGGTACCGTGGTGGTATTGAGGCACATGGTGACATGATGTGGGGCTGTGTCTTGTGGGTACAGTGGTACACCTCTGATCAGAGTAAAACTATTCGAATAGCCGTGCCCGCGGTTATGGGCGGGTCTAACAATGTCTTTCGTGATTAGTCTCACCCTTCACACTATAATGAAAGATGCTATAACTGGTTATAATTGATTAGCTCCTGGTTTGGAATGGTATATTCCTGGTTTGGAGATTAGAACTGTGCAGCCGGGATTGGTTGTTCAGAATGGTTGGGCCTATACAACAGGGTATGTTGTATAGTGTTGGATTAATACTGTTTAATTAATACTCTACTGTTTTATTAAACTCTGAAATATTCTTTAAATGCTGTTTATGCAAAGAAGCCTATATTATGCCATCCTTGGTTATCCTGTGCACTTGCATATTTGCTGCGTGGCTTGCTGAGTATGTCATATACTCACCTTGCAATCATTCATCAGAAGAGGAGTTCTACAATGAGGCTGATGGTGGTGAAGGTTTGGCGTAGTCCTTGTCAAGCTGCCTGTGGAGTGGAGTCGTCTGCGCTATTTATTTCTTTATTTTTCCGCTGCTTAGATCTTTATTGTTTGAGAGGAACTATCCACCTCTGTAATGACAATTTATTCGCTTATTAATTAGAGTAATAATTGTACTCTATTATCAATTTGTTATTGTGTGCCTCGGCTGATGCCTGGACGAGGGTTTACACACATGTAAGCGTTTGGAATTTTGGATAGAAATTCCAAACGTGACACTACATAGCCTGACCAGCCGCCTATGCTCTTAGTCTTGAAGTCATATTGGTTCTTCGTATTTAGGCTCATAGGGTTAGCCCATGAGGTGACATCTAGACCCGTGATCATGATGATATCTATGAGAGTTGGGGTCATCGGCCCTTGGTTGAACAAGAAGGCGTTAATAGTGTTGGACCAGAAATAAGAGGCAGCTGCCATTAGGGGTTCGTCCTTAGCTGAGTTGGCTATGGTAAGGTCGAGTGCTTGGCCGATTCCAATCTCATCCCAATGAACTCTTTTGCTAGCCGATATGCGTTTGAACCATGTGATCCAGCTTTTCTCGGGTGAGGTTTTTTCTAGAGATGGCCAAGATTTAAAGGTATTCTTCCAGTGACCTAGATCTGGGTTGGCCAATCTGAAAGGAATCCTATTGGTTTCGCCGTTGATGAACTCAGTAGGATCAAGACTGCCGACTGGACCAAGGAATTAATGATTTTCATGCGATAAGCTTGGAATTGCTACCAGATTGGACGAATGCTACAAATAATCGAGAATAGAGAAGAAGAAAATGCTATGAGGCAAGAGAAAACCAGTCTGTGGCAAAAGAAAGAGATCTAGCCCATGGGGACTTACCTTAGCGTACTTGGCTGGTGGTGCAGCAGACGGGCTGGCGGAGGACGACATCGCCACGGGCGGAAATCTTGCCGGAGATGAAGTCGCCTGGGGATCGCCATATGTGTCGGAGGAATCGCCGGAGAGAGAGAGAGTTCAAAGTTTCGCTTGAGCGGTGAAGACGGAAGTCACGGTGTGAGATTTCTCGAGGGTAACGATTAGTATTTAAAGCACCAAGGATAACGGTCAGAAAACAGCAGAGTGCGAGACTTACTCGGAGTTGATATGCGTCAAATCTGGAACATTACCAAATATCCTAGACTTGGGGGGCATGTGTTAACGACCAAATTTGGTAATATCAGCATCGGAGAAGGAGATTAGATCGAAGTGGAATCAAAGATAAGGGCTGTCGCGGAAACAGAGTAAGAATCGGCTACGACTAGGATCGGCTACGACTAGGATCGGCTAAGTCCGAGTCAGACTGGGTTAAGTGATACAGCCGATTCTGACAATACGACTTGTGTACGATATCGGGTTCGAGTTGATAAGCTTCAAGATGATTGCCGCGCATGGATAGAGTACTGAAAAGGCAATTGTATCTATTAATTAGGATATTTTATGTAGATTCCTTAGAGATAAATGTGGGCAAAAGTCTGCCGCAAAGACTTATGGTATCTTAGAGTTTGTTAGAGATAAGAAGTCGTGTCCAATATGGACATATCTTGTAATTCTCGGGTATAAATAGACCCCGAGCTCTATGTAATTAAAAAAAGACACGTTCAATACAATTTCGGTGCATCGCCACCCTTCTTACTTTCGTTTTGTTTCGACGAGTTCTTGCTTTCGGGTTGAGCTGCATCGGTTTGGATCTTCAACAAGAGGTAAAATTTGTTATGACGACTCGTGTTATCGGGATTAGTGCTTTCATCTTTATGATACTCTAATCTTGTCTATGTAATTCGTCGAGTTATCATATATCTCATATAATCTTCGGTAATATCGTCATCTACCCACAATCGGCTAACATCTGTTAGTAGAAGGCAGCCGATTAGGTTAAATAACAACGTTGACTTGGATTAGGTGATATATCTACCACTCTATGAAACATCCAGCGGTTTGATTGTGTAGATATTGTTCTTCTTTTCATACTTAATGCTGCATCAGTTGAGCTTGATCTATTAAGTCGTGCTTAGAACCATAATATCTAGCCTGCCTTCTGGTTGCCGATTAGATTAGTATCGGAGTTTCAGCCGATCTTACCTGATTTAACTTCTGTCATCTTACATGCTTGATCGATATGTTAAATCTGCCCTTTATATTAAGATCTTGTTGCATTTAAGTATATTAGGCTTCTATTTGATATATTCTACTTGCTTTAACATCTTAATATAAAGTAGTATCGTAGTATTAGCCGATACATGCTAGACTTATCTGATCGGCTATGCTATGAATATATATAGTTTCACTATTAATATATATTTCGATCTAAGTGATTTATACTGTCTCGGTAAGGTGACCGATCTATCCCAATCACTTGATTTAAGTATATATTGATATAAGGATTGTATATCATTAATATCTACAGCCGATCGAGTAGGTTTAGTTCTTATTTGTCTATTAATACTTGCCGATCGATGTACACATGACATCGGCCTAAAATAAATGATATGTCATCGGCACCTAGCCGATCGGCTACCATTTATGGATTTAATCGCGGTTTCTTTGTCTTTGTTTCTTGTTGATCGTAGGATCAAATCAACTGGCACGCTCACACATCCGAAGGCGAGTTTTGGACCTGCACTGGAGTTAAGCAGATCTCCCAGGCCTCGTGTTTTCTATCAACAGTGTCAAAAATCAACGGTGTTATTTGTTAAAAAAAAAATAGACGGAGTAGTATGCTTAGGCCATTCCCAACCCAAGACACTAGACATAGTTTTCATAAACTCTACATTAAGAAGAAACTAGTAGTAGACACTACTCTTTCAATACAAACACCACTATTCCATACTTAAATTTAATGACACTTATCTCACATGATGTCTTGGATGTTGTGTATGAACCATGTCTCATGCAAGACATGGTTTCCTTTTCTTTCCTCATTTATTCATTTGCCGCATCATTTTTTATCCTATGTGGCAGCTTATTTAATGTTATGGACACCATCATAGTCATTGGGTTGGAAATGGCCTTATAGCTTAGTTGTTTCTTTAAGCACCTATTTAAAGCGTCTAGCATTAGAATACTCGTGCCTGTATCGTGGCACACTGGACGCCGAGCTGGCATGAGTACTGAAGATGATCAGTAAACGCCCGTACACAGATGTTTACAGAAGTATCCTGTGAAGTTACATGGCAAACATGTGCAATAAATTTGAACCAAAAAACTTTTAGCTGCATGCCTACTCCTCCTGAGTTGTAAAACTATGTCTAAGCTGACAGTTTAATTTTATGATTTTAATTGATGACATGACCAGAGCCCAAATTTGACCACTCAAATCTCAGTAATAAAGCTATATATATCTGAATATCAGGACCGAAACACCCCAATACATATGAAATTGTTTAGATGTGTACATCCCTGTTGGTGTAGAGGGTCTGGTTTTAAATCAAATATTAAAAAAAAAGAACATATGAAATTATTGATCACTCATATGTACCACTATTAGCCATACGTAATTTTTTTTAACGGAAGACACAGCGTGTCCATTCATTGAATATAGAAGGAGTGTTATTTACAGGTAAAACAAAACAAGGAGATATTTACAGACAAAGCAGCCTTCTATGGCAACATCTCATCTAGACGTTTGGCTCCCGCTAGTGCCCAAGATCTTGACTCCTCCTTAATTTTCGCAATAAGATCCATATGGGATAGCTCCTTATTCTGAAAGATTCTCTGGTTCCGCTTCTTCCATATTTCCCAAGAGATTAGGATGACTAGGGATCGAATACTTTTTTTGGGACGCCCTGGTGCGTTGCAAGCTTTTCCCACCAGTCGTAGACTGTTGTCGCCTGTACCCAGCTGGTCAGCCTCATGGGGTCGCAGGCTATCCAGGTAGCAATCGCTTCCCAAACTCTACTTGTGTATCTGCACTCCGCCATTAGGTGAAGGGAGGTTTCCCCTGTACAACGGCATAACAGACAGTAACCGTTGTTTTGCCATCCTCAGGTTTCTAGTCTGTCTAGCTAATGTCCATACCCTGTTTTTGAATGATTAGCCATGCGAAGGTTTTGTATTTCCTCGGGGCCCAGACTTTCCAGATTAAGGTATCGAAGTTTGTTTTGAGTGACCCGAAGAATTGTGCTTTGTAAGCTGAGGAGGCGGTGTATTCCCTATGGCTGGTGAGCTTCCAAGAGATGTGGTCGAATTGCCGTCCACATAGTGACCAGCTGGGTTGAGCAGATTCGTTGTCACCCCGAGAAGAGAAATCAAACTAAGTACTGATACTTTTACTTACTGCATCAATATATCGTCACTTTAGACAACAAATAATCTTCACAATTACATGTACTGATCCAATATTTTTTAAGAGAACTGTTGTTTGTTGTTATCTGAATGCATGGTCACCCTTTTCATTTCTGAACGAACAGCACTACTCGCCACAATTTTCTGAACAATACAGAGCTCCTAACATTCAGAAGAACAGAGAACAATCATCAAGGGAACATTGTCTTCTCTACAAGTGTACTCATCTCTAGCTACTCGATCTGTCGGCATCAGATAAAATCTCGCACTCCAATATCGTCACTCATCAACACAAAGCAGGAGAAGTGAAGATCACTCTCTCTCGTTTACAATTAGCCATATAGCATCCTCTTGCATATAGCTAATAGTTACATCGATCCAGACGAAGATATATAGATCGAGCTATAGCATGTCATGTTGCTTTGTTCTCAAGGCAGCATCACTGACAGGTCCCTCTAGTAAAACCCTAGCTGCGCCTGACTACGAGGCGCATGGGCGGGAGGCATTAATGGCGCCGGCACGGATGCCGAGGAGAGAGCTTGCGCAGGTCGCCGGCCTGCCTGCCGGCGCAGCATACCGATGCACGACACGCCGATGCTTCAGCAGCAAGCGTCGTCGTCGGTCTCTCACGTTGCTGTCGTGATATATTGTTGGCTGCAGATCGAGATGAGATTATTGGTATATATCGATTGGAGCAGTGCATGCAATTTGTGATGCATTACATATATATATCTGATGATGATGAGGTTGGTCAGCCGCTGCGTCGACATGAAGGAAACTGTATTATTGCATGATCAATTCGATCGTCATGCTGCTGCTGCGGCTAATCGTTGGAGTTAATTTTGCACATTAATTGCAGTGCAGATCGAGGGGCCTGCAGGTGCAGGAGAGACATTGTGTTACGGTTCTAGGGCAACAGTATGCATCGATGCACCAACAATAATCTATAGCTAGCTAGGGCTCTATGTTCGATGAACACAGAATTGAAGAAAATTTACAAATTAGGGCGCAGCTTGATTGATTTTGGCATGCTAGCTTCAATGAGATTTGATCTAGGGGATCAACTAACAATTAATCTCCAAGAATTCATACTACTTATGCAGGAGCTCTCAGGTGTATATCTACCTGTTCAAAGACATGCATGACAATCGAGAGCAGAGAACAGGAGAACAGAATATCTCTGAAATTTGGCTAAACAAGCAATCATTATCATTTATCAACCCGTACATTCGTTGTGCTGCAGATTTTAAATAATCATGGCAATATTTAATCAGCTTGGAATTTACTAATCAGATTTTGCAATAATTAAGTCATGAAAATATTATAATTGAGATCCCAAGCTGAGCACAACAGGGAATTTATTAACTTTGAATTTTGAAATTATTAGCACATAAGAAGTTAAATGGTAATCTAAACCAAATATACAACTGAAGTTCTATTAATTAATTACCGTTTTATTATTTCATAATTTTGCATTTTTCAAAATCAAGAAATTATTACCCTCCATTGTTAAATGTATAGCACCGTTAACTTTTGGACATGACTTTTTATTTATCCATATTACTCAAAATGGAGGTAGTATAACTGAAATTCCAACTTTAAATGCTTATTCTAATTTAATTTGTTTGATACCCATCGGTACGTACCCCCACACACTATATATGTTTTGAGTAAGGCTTAGACATCACAGCGTAACCTTTACATTTCTTAATGTGTTAATGTATCACCGAAGATAAGCGTTACATCCACACTAGGCATGACCCGATTATTGCTAAGTGAAGGCTCTACATCTTAAACCTAATATTCAGAACTAATCGTTCCCTCATGGTACATGCACTACACCATTATACTAAATCACAAATTTAGACACCGTGTCTCAGGCACATGGATAGCTTCTTTCGGATCATTGCCCATGCTACTTTAGCCTACCAAACCTACAAGAAAGGTTTGGCAATAAACAAGTTGATAAGCTAATGCTTAGCCGGGAAAATATACGCTGAAAACTACAGGAGCCATCGTTTCGCTTATTCGCGAAATAAGTGAAACGACATATTTGCAAACGAAAAGTAATTTGTGAGTAAAACTTTTATACATATGTTTTTAGCGATCTAAAAGCAAAGGTTGAAAAATAAACTTCGATGAAAAAAACCACAAAATCAGCTCCAAATTTAAGGTTGAAAATTCAAATTTCGGCTAATAAGTATAAGCATAAGCGAAAAGATGAGGCCCTACATATGTAATGGATACCTGGAAACTACCGTTGGATCGAAAAATAGATATCTGAGATTTGTCCACGTCATCACGAGTAAAACGTTTACTCGCATTCACTCATGAGTAAAAATTTTCCTAGGAGTAAAATTTTTCGTTTTACTTATGGTGTCGTGTACGAATCTCGGATGTCCATTTTTCGATCCAATGGTAGTTTTTATGTTTCCAATATATATATGGTTTGCACTATATATTTTCTCTACTTAGCCTACTGACATACAAGAGGTTAGTTACACTGTAAATATTAGTTGACGATACGGAGTCTAGTTCTTAATTGATACGGGCAAGCACTCCTCAAATTAGGATGAAATTACGACAATATATATACTACTTACCACCCTGGTCTAAAACATATTTTCAAACCTTGTTGTTTCACAAATAAACAGAGGCAAACCCATGTATATATACTACGTATTCACAAATATCCCAATTTTTTAAAAATGAGTGATCCACAAATTTTATTTGTTATTATTTGGCAAAGCAAGTAGAAATATTAGTAGCTTGAATGTATCCATCCGAGCACTGAACCAGAACACAACTCATTATAAGTTTAGCAACAACAATTAAAGGATATAAATATTCAAGGTAAGTAATGCAACAAATATGATAATTGTACCAACCCAAATTTAAACAAACATTTCGCACTATCAGATGAAATTTATAAAAGAAAAGGATTTTGCTTTTTTCTGGTGGTTCCTTATATACCTGACTTTTTGTTTGCTCACGTCAATGGTCGAGCTCAACGTTTATTTAAAAATTAAACGTGGTAGAAAATGGATACCAAATTGAATTCAAATGCTCTAACATTCACGAGGGCTTATAAAGTGTGTAGGCATTGATTTGAGATAAATTCAGGAAACGAATTACAATTATTGAAGGTAGAATGCTACAGATATTGCTGGTTAAAGTCTAGATACAGAATTTATATACTCCCTATTGTTTCAAATTTCGGTTCAAAATTTTTGAAATTTTTGGAATTTCATACCCCCATCCCACGAACAAAATTATGCTGGGTGGAATTTTCAATCTTTTAAAAAATTTAGTCAAATTCAATCACAATTTCTTCAAATTTAATAATAAGTTCGTTTGAAACTTTTGAGATTCTGGACACACGGTAGAAAGCCCATTTCGAAATTGTAAACCCTGATATTCCCCTAATGAGTTGGTGACATTTTTCATAATAGTGATACATGTTTTGTCAATATGGTATTAAATAAAATATTACAATAAACCTAACAAAACTTGGTTCACCTCATTTGGTGTTAAAATGAATTAGTTATGTATATTTGAATTTTCTATACTTTTGAGTTGTAAAATAATTCATGTAGCCATTTTTCTCATGATTTTTTATACTCCCTTCTTTAAGTTTGATAAAGTTTATAGAAAAAAATAGCAACATCTACAATACCAAATTAGTTTTATTAAATCTAACATTGAATATATTTTGATAGTATTTTTTCTATTGAAAATGTTAGTATATTTTTTCTATTAATCTGGTCAGACTTAAAGAAATTTGACGAAGAAAAAAGTCAAACGACTTATAATAATATGAAGCGGAAGCGGAGAGAGTATTTCCTTTAAAATATATTATTTCGTTCCAAAGGATAAAATAGCTAAGCTAAACCATACTCCTAATTCACTAAAAATATGGTGTTTATGTCCTTGGGTCCTAATGTCATACGATATAGGGGTACTACAGGTAAAACTGTGAAGTCACGGTGTTCTTTAATAAAATTTATTTTTGAGAAATTTAAAACCGGTCATCATCTAAATAATTATGGAATGATCTTCGTCCTACTAAGAACCAATTTGATAGTAATATGATACTTTAAGTTTTGATTGTTTGTAGCTGCTCCTCGGCTGCCCTAACCTCGTGCTGACGAGTGCCTCGGCAGCCACTCTAGAGCAGCGGTGTACAGGTTTACTTAGAAAACTTGTAAAATCATAATAACTCGCCCGATTTTTTAAACATATTTTAATGTAAAATTAGTGGTTGAAGTTTCAAAAATTCGATCAAATCTTGTTGTAAAATATGATCAAATAAGATGTATAAGCAGTTATTATACATTCATATATGTAGTTCAACGAAATATGGATTCAATTAAAGGAAAATAGTTGAGGGGGTGCATGGCAACTAATGTGTGGAGTTTTGGGTGAAATTGTAATAACAATGTCGACTCCCCATAGGAGCGGATTTTCCAGGATTTAATGGCGTTGTGCTTTCGAGGTGAGTGCGGGTGCGTTTGTGTAATTCTCAAGAAAGAAGAGAAAATTATGATAGTGAAAGGACTACTGTCCACAGGGCCCACGAAACCCTGACTTGCGATTCCTGACTATTGACCATCAAGTCGTGCATCCTGAAATAGTTGAGATTCCATGGTCAAACAAAGAGGCTTATTAACCTAGTTGCTAATTAGCTAATACAAAATTATTGTTGCACGCATGCACACACATATACAAATATTAAAGCAAAGCATGCATGCATCTGTCGGTGAGCAACAGGAGACAACACGGAAAGCTAGCTTTTAGAAACAGATTGATCACACGAATGGGTAGTCGGAGAGAATTTGGGAAAGGGCCGGGAAATCTTGGCTTGCTCTGAAGAATAGGTATAATTTGTAATTGCATATACATACTCGGCTAAAATTAATTAGAATATTAGCGTGGAAAAGGAATTGAAGGAGAGGATCGGACCATCTTAATTACCCCTTTCCTGTGTTTAATTTGTTTAATTAGTTTTATTTACATGAGTCATGTATGATGATCGAATGGATTTGGCACCATATATAACAGCAAGACCAATACAAATATTTGGTCCCATACTCACAATGCATTCACCAGATGCAGCCAGGCGAACCCGGTTACCTGGCCAGTGGCCAAACTTGCCGTTGAGGCCCACTGTATATAAGTGCCTCTGCACCAGTATTATACCGACATCGGACATCGATCACCCATGCTCTATATCAAAGTGATATATCTTATTGTGATTTACAACTTTGTGGTTACAAATTTTATACGCTAGAGTGCCCAGGGTCGGTGGTACCCGGATCTGATCGGATTGGCCAACCTAGAGGTGGGAGACAAGGAGAGGAAGGAGAGCGGGAGGGGAAGGGGGCGGCATCAGACTGCAAGATGGTCCTCGGCAGTGGATGAGGTGCAACATGGAGGAGGCATGTCACACCCTAAAAATTCTAAATATATAAATTGTTGTTTAATTGGAATTATTAGAAATAATTATAAAAGCCTAGAAGAGAAGATCTAATTTGAAATAATAAATTCCAATATAAAATTGGGCCAGATAAAATTTTATTAAATATTTTGCTTCATTCTATAATTCCTAGATTTTTCTAGGATTTATTTGAGCCAAGGAAGTATTTTTAATAAATGAAATTGCATTTCAGGAATAATTTAAATTGAAAAAGTTTTAAAAATTTCTTTTTTGGCTTTGGGCCGAAAGTCGGCCCAAAACTCTCTCTCTCTCCCTCGGCCCAGTCGGCCCAGTCAGCCAGCCGCCACTCGCGCGCACGCCCTCAGTCACTGACAGGTGGGTCCCGCCTGTCGGACTCGTCGTCTTCGTCGCGCCGTCGCCCGCCCGAACCCTAGCCGAGCCGCGCCGCCGCCGCCCTTCCAATTCCGTCGCCCTTTCCATCTCCGGTTGAATTGAAAGAGGGGAAATGATCCCCGGGATCTCCTCTACCTTTTTCGTTTTGGAATCATCGTCTAACTTCGTTTGGAAATCATCGGATTTGAGCTCGGATCGGATTCGGTTTTTCTCTCCGAACCCTAACTTTCCATCGCCGTCGCCGGGCCGCCGTGGGTCTTCGCCGCCGCCCTTAGCCACTAAGGACCCCCGGTGTCTCCGCTACCCATCGCCGCCCTCGCCTTAGCTCGCCGCCGTCTGTAGCGCCCTAGCCTCGTGAGCCCGTGCGCTGCCGTCGCCGCCGCTTGTCCAGCCATGCGCCGCCGCCGCTCCGGTCGTCGTCGTCGCTCGGGAAGGTCACCGCCGTGGTCGCCAAGTCGTCGCCGTCCTCGTCCCATCCTCCGTCGTCGCTGTAGATCGCCGGAGCACCGCCGTCGTCGTCAAGCCGAAGGTCGCTGCCGCTTCCTTCTCGTCGCCGTCGCCGTCTGTTGATCTTCCGCCGCTGTTTTGGTCATCGGTGAGTTCGCCGCGTCGCCCTCTACGTGTTGGTGCCCTCCGTTCGCGCCGCCGCGCCGTCGTTCACCAGCGAGCATGCGCCGCCCGAGCCGTCACCGGTGATGACATCACCGCTGACGTCATCGTCGTCGTTTTCCCGTGGACCGCCGTGGTCTGGATCGATCTCAGCCGTTCGTTCGGGTTGGAATCCATCTCGGCCGTTCGTATCCGTAGACCGCCGCCGTGCACCCGGTCCACCGTGAACCCGAGCCGCTGACGCAATAATCCTCTTTTTCATTTCAAAAATAATTCATTATTGCGTCATAATTCAATTAAAATCCATATAAATGATTTAATCCGATTTAATCTTTAAAAATTCATAACTAATTCATCTTAGCTCGGATTTAGTTGGTTCAAGTCTCTAAATTTTTCTAAAATTGAGATCTACATGTTAAAAATATCCGCATGTACTGTTCATGCTTGTTTATGTGTTGTTTTGGTGATTTTGCTCTTTTCTGTTTAGATTCCGTCGTTTCCGGAGAGTCCGATTTTGTAGGAGAAGATTTTGAAGAGTTCCAAGGCCAGCAAGGCAAGTCACATGGATCCCAAACAATCCTTTGAGCATGTTGATCCCATTTAAAGCTATTGTTTCTATTCAACTATTGCATTTATTTTCGAATGTCATTGGGTGGAATTAACCTATTGTTTGTTATAGCCCTTTTGTTCTTGATTACTTTATTCCTTGATACCTTGGGTTATTGTAACTTGATTTATATATTGGTTCAGCTAGATATTAGATATAATTGCTTAGCCATGCTTAGAAACATTAGCACACCATTGGAATAACTTATGAATCACTATTATTTAATGATGACTTAATAATAGCTCACGATGATCAATCAATTAAGTAATTTGCCAACTAAAACCTGATAATGGTGGATTGTGAGTACATGGTTTTGATGGTCGTGCTCATGACAATTAAGGACCGGTTCACGATTTTCGGTTGTGAAACATTTACCGTGCCAACCACAAGCCAGCGTGGGCAACGGCTTTACTTTCTGTATAGTATGGTTCCTAGTAGAGCACCAGACTGTGAAGTGGCGGAGATAAGCCCACGGGGGTCGCTGGGGAGTCCATGCCTTGTTTATAAGGGGGTGACTATGATCCGGAAACGGTGCACTGCTTTGAATTGTGTTATATAGAGAGTATTGTCACAATCTCTATTCGGGTACTTGTTAAGTATCGCGACGCATGGTTGACATGATGTTGAGGTTGTGTCTTGTGGGTACAGCGGTACACCTCTGATCAAAGTAAAACTATTCGAATAGCCGTGCCCGCGGTAATGGGCGGGTCTAACAATGTCTTTCGTGATTAGTCTCACACTTTTCATTATAATAAATGATGCTATAACTGGTAATAGTTTGATTAGCTCCTGGTTTAAAATGGTATATTCCTGGTTTGGAGATAGAACTGTGCAGCCGGAAGTGGTTGTTCAGAATGGTTGGGCCTATGCAACAGGGTATGTTGTATAGTGTTGGATTAATACTGTTTAATTAATACTCTACTGTTTTATTAAATTCTGAAATATTCATTAAATGCTATTTATGCAAAGAAGCCTATATTATGCCATCCTTTGTTATCCTGTGCACTTGTATATTTGCTGCGCGGCTTGCTGAGTATGTCATATACTTACCTTGCAATCATTCATCAGAGAAGGAGTTCTTCAGTGATGCTGATGGTGTCGAGGATTAGGTGTAGCTCTGGTCAAGCTGCCTATGGAGTGGAGTCGTCTGCGCTGTTTTCTTTATATTCCACTGCTTAGATCTTTATTGATTGAGAGGAACTATCTACCTCTGTAATGACATTTTATTCGCTTATTAATTAGAGTAATAATTGTACTCTATTATCAATTTGTTATTGTGTGCCTCGGCTGATTCCTGGACGAAGGTTTACACACGTGTAAGCGTTTGGAATTTTGGATAGAAATTCCGGGCGTGACAAGGCATCGGTGACTGGCTATAGGACAGTGATGAAGATTGGCAGGCGTGCTCCTCAGCACCTCTAGCCTTGCCCCTTGTCTCTGGGCAGCCATGGTCTCTCCTTCGTTAGATCTACCTGAAGCAAGGGGAGGTGGGTGATGCGTCGATTGGCAAGAGAGAAGGAAAGAGATGGGTGGGAGGTGGAGGGGCTAAATTAGGTGACTAAAATTATTATGTCTCTTCCCAGACATGAGGTATGAAAAAGAAATGGATGATGAGTGTGGGAGGACTTTTTTCGTATTGATGACCACCAGACATTTCATTGTTATTACTTTAAATCTCTAGCACTATGTTTAGCCTATAAAATCAAATTCCGCACATAAGACAATTCAATGCTAATGTGAACCCTGGTGCTACTTTTCATAACTCAGGTATTTACATTTTAAGATGCATGAGTGTTCACGTTCTAAGTAACATAGAGGAAATCAGCTATAATATTTGCATACAGTGTCCGGTTTTGATGTTTTTTGGCTATTCGGAAAGCTGCGGAAAGGTTACAAATCTATGCATGGGTACAAAGCCAAACATAATGACTCAAAACACCACATACATATGTCTATCTATTATGAATAATCTGTAAACTAAATGTCATCGATGGCCACTACGAGATGTGCTTGGTTTAAATCTAGTTTAAAACAAATTGTTTTTTCATTAGCATAACAACCATGAGAATAAAGAACAATCGGCTTTCTCGAAAACTAGAAAACCATGTTTTGCAAGAAATAGAATCACCACAGAAATTATGAGATGCTAGAGATTTGAAAGGACCTTTTTTTGGAAAAAAAAAAACTAATTCAACTCAGATATCTTGCACAAGGATTCTCTATCATTATCTGTCACGCCCAGAAATTCACTAGTAATTTCCGAACTTATTTGTGCATTAAATCCTCGTCCAGAAATCAGCCGAGGTACACAAACTGACAATTTAATATACAGATTCATCATAATAATAACGTTACATACTTACAAAAGGAAAGAAAACTGCAGCGGAATAACGGTCTAGCGAAGCTCCGGCTCCACTCCCACAGGCAGCTCAACTGGGGTATAACCCAAACGTCTTCTCCTTCGCAACTTGTCTTCAACTGAGGTTTGATTGATTATTGTAAGGTGAGCATATGACATACTCAGCAAGCCACACAGCAAATATGCAAGTGCACCAGGATACCAAAGGATGGCATAATATAGGGCTCATTTGCAAAGCAGCATTTAGCAAATATTTGAGAATTGTAAAACAGTAGAGTAATTAATCATCAAATTTTAATCAACACTGAACAGCACACTCATGCTGCTCAGGCCCAACCATCCTGAACAACCATACCCGGCTGTACAGATCTATCTCCAAATCAGGAATGTACCATTCCAAACCAGGAGCTAATCAAATTATTACCAGTTATATCATCTTTCATTATATTGAGAAGTGTGAGACTAATCACGAAAGACATTGTTAGACCCGCCCATAACCGCGGGCATGACTATTCGAATAGTTTTACTCTGGCCAGAGGTGTACCACTGTACCCACAAGACACAGCCCCACAACATATCACCATGCGCCTCGATACCACCACGGTACCTCGGAAAGGAGCTGTGACAGTACCCCTCGCACAACACAATCCACCACAGTGCACCGTTCCCGGATCATAGTCACCCCCTTATAAACAAGGCATGGACTCCCCAGCGACCCCCGTGGGCTTATCTCCGCCACTTCACAGTATGGTGCTCTGCAATGAACCATGCTATACAAAAGGTAAAACCGTTGCCCATGCTGGCTTGTGGTTGGCACGGTTAATGTTTCACAACCGAAACTCGTGAACCGGTCCTTAATTGTCATGAGCACGACCATCAAAACCATGTGCTCACAACCCACCATTATCAGGTTTTAGTTGGCAAATTAATTAATTAACCAATCATGATTAACCATCATGAGCTATCATTAAGCCATCATTAAATAATAGTGAAACATTAATTATCCCATTTGTGTGCTAATGTTTCTAAGCATGGCTAAGCAATGATGTCTAACATCTCGCTGAACCAATATATAAAGCTCAACTAGTCAAATTATAATAACCCAAGGTATCAAGGAATAGAGTAATCAATGCAAACAGGCCATAACAAAGGAATAAGTTCACACCACCCGGTGACATTCGAAAATAAATGCACAGTTGAAATAAATAGAGAATTTAAATATAGGATCAACATGCTCAAAGGAATTGTATTTGGGATCTGTGTGACTTGCCTTGTAATAATCGGTCTTCAATTAATCTTCTTGAACACTTCCGGCGCTCTCACGAACCTTCGAAACGACGGAAACGACAAGCTAACACGCAAAACAAGGAAAACACTAAGAAACTCGAAAAAAACAATACATATAAAGTAAACAAACATGTAGATCATAATTTTAGATGAATTATGAGACTTGAACGGCCTCATTCTGACTTCATATGATTTAAATATGAATTTTACAAGATTTAATCTAATTAAAGCCCATTTAAAAAGAATTAAATAAATTTAATTCTATTTATGGATAATTTTAATATGTAGATCTTTATTTTATACAACTTTAGAGACTTGAACCAACTAAATCCGAGCTAAGATGAATTCGTTATGAATTTTCAAAGATTAAATCAGATTAAATCATTTATGTGGATTTTAATTAAATTATGACGCAATAATTAATTATTTTTGAAAAGAAAAAGAGGATTATTGCGTCAGCAAGCTCGGCTCACGGTGGACCGGGTGCACAGCGGCGGTCTACGGAACGGACGGCCGAGATCTACCCTATCCAAAACGAACGGCCGAGATCGATCCGGTCCACCACGGGTCTACGGCGGATGGCAACGATGACGTCGGCGATGACGTCATCACCGGCAGTGGCTCGGCAACGCATGCTCGACGGAGAGCGGCGGCGGGACGGCGCAAACGGAGGGTACCAACGGGTAGAGCTCGACTCGGTGAACTTACCAGTGGCTTGGACGGCGGCGGACGACGACGGATGACGACGGCAGCGAGGCTGAGGCGGCGGCGGCCTTCGGGTCAACGGTGACGGCGGTGCACCGGCGGGAAACGGCGGCAACGGAGGACGGGACGAGGCCGGTGACGACTTGGCGAACCCGACGGTGGCGACGACGACCGAAGGCGGCGGCTGCAACGGCGGCGCGGCGCGGCTGGATCGACGACGGCGGCGGCAGCGCACGGAGTGACGCGGAGGCGGCGCTACAGACGGCGGTGGGCAAAGGCAAGGGTGGCGGCGGATAGAGGAGGTCCCGGGGATGCTTATAAAGGGGCTATCGAGCGGCGACGGAGGCCCACGGCGGCCAGCGGCGGCGATGGAAAGGTTAGGGATCGGAGAGAGAGACGAATCCTATTCGAGATCGAATCCGCGGGTTTCCAAACAAAATTGGCCGAAGTTCCAAAAGAGAAAAGGAAGAGGAGATCTCGGGGATCATTTCCCCTCTATCGATTTCACCGGAGAAGGAAAGGGACGGCCGGATTTGGAAGGGGCGGCGGCGGCTTCGCGCAGCTAGGGCGCGGCTGCGGCGGCGCGAGGAAGAAGACAGCCCTGACAGGTGGGCCCCACCTGTCAGCGGCACCGAGAGAGAGAGGAGGGAGGGCGCGGCTGCTAGGGCCGAATGGGCCGGGCGCGAGCAGGCCGAGGAGAGAGAGAGAGAGACTTGGGCCGACTTTCGGCCCAAAGCCAAAAGAGGAATTTAAAAACATTTTTCTATTTAAATTATTCATGAAATGATATTCCATTGATTAAAAATACTTCCTTGGCTCAAATAAATCCCAGAAAAATCTAGGAACTATAGAATCAAGCAAAGTATTTAATAAAATTTTATCTAGTCCATTTTTATATTGAAATTTATTATTTAAAAATTAGATCTTCTCTTCTAGACTTTTAAGATCATTTCTAATAATTCCTTTTAGACCACAATTTATAATTTAAGGATTTTTAAACAAGAAAAACACTTAACACTTATAATTAGATCGTTAATGATGAAATAATTACTGAACTGTTCTTTGTATCATTTAATAATTGAGCTCTGAAAAATCCGAGAAAATTTCAGAGAGTATAATTAATCATGGAGAATTTAATAAAAATTAAATCCAACCATGCTTTATATTTAGGAAATTTTATTTCCCACATTTAACTTCACTTATAAATTAATGAACATTTAATATAAATTCTATTAATAATATATTAAATAATTTATAAATCCTAAAACCAATCCAAGCCTGAAAAGGAGAGTTGCGGTTAACGATTCCACCTGTGAGATACACACGAAATACGTGCAGGATCATCATTAGAACCTTCATACATGCTGACCATCGATGAACTGATCGGATTAACCAACCAAAGTTGGCCTAGTGTGCTTCTTCCCCTTCTCCCCCTTACCATGGCAAGACGGAAAATTAGGCTGTGACATTATCCATCTTCTGGACTCCGATTTGAGTGTTTTAAAACTATATGGTATTCTTTCTTTAAGTCTTCTTTTACTTGGCTAAATCCTAGCTATATGCCTCTAAAAAATAGAAACTATTAAGTTAAATTTGGGTGAAACTTAACTAAACATCAGAGCAACGAAAATGTGAACACCAAAGTTATGAATACAGGCACCTACTTCAATTATCATCAGTGAAAATTCTAGGAGTAACCCAGCAGAGGCCCTACTCCAGCCCATACAACGTGACTATGTTCATTAGCTGTTCATTCAAGTTAGTGTTGCCATTGGATGGGTGAATGACATAGAGCCTGTTTGGTTGCTACCTTGAGCAACATGCCTGAGTATTTTTCATGCCTGAGGATAGCTTGAGCTTGCTTACAAGAGTTACCTGACCAGGCATGGCTTAAATTTAAGGTAGTGTTTGGTTAAAGCCCTGAGAACATGCCTGAGTGAACTCGAGTGCCAGGCAGTGTTTGGCTCATATTTTGCCTGAGCATACCCTCACCACATCGTACAGAGGTGGTGAGATTACCCTCTACATATTCTCAACTTGTTCATACATGAAGGAAAAGCTAAACGTACATGTATAAAGATTTGGAAATTTGCATTACAGAAATATGTACCATGAAATGATCTTCCATCTCAGCATCATTCTCTTTGGTTGGTCCAACCAATAATACAACTTAAATAACATAACATTAAACCAAGGCTATTAGGTCCAGCCAATAATAGTACAGCTTAAACAATATAGCAGTAAACCAAGGATACTACAAAGCTACCAGGTTATCGAATTATCCAAAAGATTAGCATTGTCTGCATATTTAATAACTTGTCATAATATGCACCACCATAGCACCTATGTTAGTACTATTTAGCAACTGTTTAAACACAAATAGTGCAGCAATTGCATAACCAAAAGGGTGCAACAAAAAGAGACCCTCATCGACCATGACAAGCTTTGGCTAACTAATAATATGCACCAATAAGTCAGCCGAGATTTGGATCATCACCAGATAGAAACTTGTAGATCTAACGCTCAAGGTATTCTTGACCCATGCTAATAAGAAAACTGCGGTTAGCTTGAAGCTCTGGCTTACAAAGGTGCAGCCCTACTCTCAACTTGTCATCAGGGTCTAAGGCAATCTTCTTAAGCATGTCCCATAGAGGAGTATTTGGATCTTGAGGGGCAACTGTCTGTATTGGTTTCTCAAGAGTGTTTTTGATTCCAACCAAGGTATTGTTGATCAGCACATCAACATCATCACTATCATGCACTTGAGCTGTGGATTTTGCCTTTGTTTTGTTACACTTATCATTATGTGATTGGGGCAACGTCTTTGGCTTCCCACACCTTTTGAAATTCTTCTTGTTTAGCTTCAAATCATAATTAGTAGACGATGAAACTTGGCTAGTAGCTGCACTAAGGGCTGCCACCTCCTCGCAATTGTCACTGTCTGACTCCAATTTATCAGAGTCCTCACCTTATGGAACTTTTGTATCAACATAGGTTGACATATCATTCAGAAAATCAAATTTATCATCTTCATCATCTTCGTCATCAAAATCAGCAGCACTTGAAGGATCTTCCATGAATGCACCATCAGCCGAGCAACCACTAAATAATTCTTGCAGCTTGTCAAAGAATTGGATTGGCTTCGAAAGAATTCCACGATCATTTATCTGCAAGTGAAAAAATCATCAAGAACTTGTAAATGGTGTTAATAAACCAGTTATATTCTAGAGGACAAGTAATTACCGAAAGTGCATCCAAAGTAGCTTGAGAGAGATTTAGCATTTTAGTAGTCTCATCCCAGCCATTACCACTTTCATTTAGATGACGAGCTACAACAGACTAATTTTCTTTATGACGCCTATAGTGGCGTTGAACTTGATCAACCGTGTAAGTAGTGCCATACTTGCTATTTATAGCTGATGTGCAAGCAGTGTGGTGTATCTTCTTGATCACTGCTTTTGGCGGCAGCTGCAACTTCTTTTCAATGTACCAATCAAGGAGGAACTTAGAGAGTGCTTGCGGCCAATTTATAGGTTTGGCCCTACCCGCTGCTAGTTTGCTTGATTTGCCCTTGCCCCTGCCCCTGCCTTTGCCTTTGCTTTCTCCTATATCCATGGTATGAGCTACAAAAAGATGCATGTTGAAGGAAATAATGATATCACATAAATGCACAGAGTTGAAAAGAATAATTGCTGGCATACATACAACTGAAACAACACATAGTCATAAAACAATATCCATGGCTAGCTTTGAGTACAGCACTAGAACTGAAAATAATTATTGCATACATTTCTAGAACACTAGTGTTCATCCCACATGGTATTAGATAGATTGTTCCTAAATGCCACCCACTGCTTGTGCTCCTCATCCTGATCTGTAGCTACTCTACCTGACCTAGGAAGTCTCCTAAACCAACGATCTTCATCATATATTATATTATTAGGACCATTATCAAGTATCCAGTTGTGTAGAACACAACAAGCTATGACTATCTTCACTTGGACCTTGTATGGAAAGTATGGCTTGCTAGTAAGGACTTTAAAACGATTCTTTAAGGTTCCAAAAGCTCGCTCAACAGATGTGCGAAGGGAGGAATGCCGAAGATTGAATAATTCTTGGGGTGTTTCTGGTGCTTTCCCGCCTTCATACTCGTTCAGGTGATATCGAACACCTCTAAATGGTGGCAGTACACCAGGCCTTGCCGCATACCCTGCATCAGCTAAATAGTACTTTCCTACAACACATAAGATGAATGGTTTTATTGTGTTGCCACAAGTTATTGTACACCTGAAAATACTATGACTTTGTGCACACCTTCAGGTATTTGAATTCCATTTGATCTTTTAAGGACAGCTTTGAGAACTGCCGAGTCATGAGCTGAACCCTCCCATCCAGCAAGCACATATGTAAACCTCAAGTCAAAGTCAACTGCAGCAAGCACATTTTGCGTTGGATAGGACTTCCGACCTCTAAACCTGTTAACTATATTCGCAGGGACAAATGCAGGGACATGTGTACCGTCAATTGCTCCAATGCAATCCTATGTTAAAAAAAATTGTTGTTACAAAAAAAAGAAGGCAACTACAAATTAGAAGTTCAATAAATTTGACACGAGATACCTCAAAATATGGGTAGAATCGGCCCGGGTTACTAATTATCTTTGAATGAGTGTCTATTGATCTAAGTTGTATCATATCTTTAGCAAGATAACATAAAGCTCTTAACACCTCATTGAAGTATCGACTCACTATCTCACTTGATCTTTTGACAAAAAATCCAATCACACGATTTCTCAAATTGTGACCAACAATGTGCAGGAACATAGCTAATTGCTCTTCAACTGAGACATGGATTGTGTCACATAGTAAACCACGATCTCGTAAATTGGAGGCAAGCTTCCAAAAAACTTCTTTTCTCATATGAAGTTGATTGATGCAATTGATATCAGTTCCATTGTATAAATCATCTAGTCTTGTTTGTCTGATCAGATCTCTATCCACCAAAGGCCCATATTTCCTTGGAATCCGTCTATTTTTCTTACGACGTCGCCAACGAATAATAGCCAACACGGCAGCTAAAATTGCCAAAGTTCTAGCTCGTTGTTGGATAATGTATTCATGAGTACGATCTAAATCCATCTGAGCATCACATGACAAATAATAATAAATAGGTGGAGAAAAACACAAATATTGCAATGGTTCACATAGATTTTTCTTCTAACAGACATGCTCTTGACAGATCCTGGAATAACAAAGCAACAATAGAAGGGAAAAGCAACAAAAAAAAGCAGAAGAAAGAAAAATAAGAAGAGAACTTGAGAGTGTGTTCTCACCTTGCTGCAGAAGATCGTGGAAAAACTAGTGGAGACTTGCAATCTCACATGCACAAGGAAGGAGAGAGTTGAAAAGTTGATTCCCTTTCAGATCTGAAAAAGTGCTCTCTTTTTTCTAGTAGCTCTCACGCATAGAGCTAAGCTCCAACTGATGGCACCAGATTTTAGTGGAGGAGGAAGCAGACGGCCACCGGATCTGCAAGGTGGAGCAACCCCTTGGTCGCTGCCGCTGCAGCCATGGATGGATCGATGCGGATTTTTTTCTCCTCCTAACACTACGGTGGTAGAAGAGAGGTGATTCTACTCAGGCATGTTCGGGGAAATGCCATGGCTTGCTCAGGCGACCTTTTTGCTACGCCTGACTCAGGCAAGTTTCGTGAGGCAAGATTTCTCAGGCTAAAATTCTCAGGGTAGCAACCAAACACGTCTCAGGCAGATTACAGGCTTGGGCTCAGGCCAGGCTGGTTTGCTTAGGGTAGCAACCAAACAGGCTCATAGTCCACGATCACAGTGCCATGCTAGCACCGAGGCTCTCAATGACGAGTGTCATCACACAAGAAATGTCCTCCCAAGCAAGAAGCATATCGAGGGTAGCTCTGGCCTCCTTCATCCGACCCTTACGAACGTGCAAGCATGGATACAAATGCCACGCCGAGCATGACATGTCAGTTGTACTACAGTGCAAGCGTCATGGTGAAGATTAAGTACGACAGGAGCATGCCGTCAAATGAACTGCGACAATGTGTAGATCCAACGTATCTCCAGTTGTAACATTCAAGAGATGTAGATAAAGACGAGCATGACAACAACGCCAATGCTAAAACCATCAATGAGGATAGATACCCCCCCTCCCCCTGAAACCAGAGGCTGGGATGGTGAAGGTAGTGATTATCATGGCTTCGATGTGGGGCATGGTGATAACGAGGCCCTCATTGTTCCTCGATATGGACCTCCTGCTTGATGTGGAACATGGCATCGAGGATGGTGGCTGCGATGGTCACCAGCGCGGTACCCCTTTGTTGATTGAATTTCTTGCAGCAATTAATCACGTCGTATTCTCGCATGATAATGAACTATAAAAAACAAAAACGTGAGATTTTCTGTCGCATGCACAATGACGCGGGGATTTTCTGGTTACATACATCGGCACCATAACACCAGCACACTCCCTGCATGTTTCCATGTCAAATAGTTGTATCACCCAACTGATGCCTACTCATTTCCATACAAAGTGACTATGTTTCTCGATTGCTTGTTCTCACTAGCATCTCCCCCGAATGGGTCAATCACTCTCACTAGCATCTCCCCCGAATGGGTCGATCACATGGTCCTCAATCTCCATGTCGTGCTAGTGCCGAGGCACTCGATGATGAGTGCCATCTCTCTAGAGATGTCCTTGGCCATGCAACATCTCGAGGGCAACCCTGCACTCATTCATCCAAACCTTTGCTAATGAGCTAGCATGGCTAAAATGGTAGGGAGATATCGATGACATACATGTAGAGCAGCAAAGGAATGAACAACACAACAATCATGATGCCTCGGTTATACTACAATGCAAGCATCACGATGAAGGTCATGAAGTACGAGAGGAACATGTCATTAAAACTGATAACTACGATAGTGTGTCGAGTCATCCACGGATAGCATAGGTTCAAGTTGACCTTATACCTTGCTCTACAACACCGTTGTCCTTGGGCCTAGCTAGCAAACCAGGTATGGTGATCTCATTCTTCACGGTTGAACGGCAATATTGGCTTTTGTGCCATCATCTTCCCCAACAAATGTCGTGATTGTATCACCAATATTCGTCTTCTATGCGCTCTCACGCACCTTAGTCAATGGTACCACCCCGTCCCCTTGCGAGCACTCCATAGTGACAGCCCCTTGCATGCCCGATGGCTTGGCTATCTCAGTCATCCTCAACAATTGACTTTGATTACATAACCAGCTCTCTCTCTCTCTCTCTCTCTCTCTCTCTCTCTCTCTCTCGCCCTTTACTTTGGTTTCCTCGATGGCACAAAGGGGCTACAATAATTGAGCCTCGTCCGCCCGTTTCTATTTGAATCAAAGCACCCACATTGCATACTCTTGGACCTTGCGGGTGATTTAGAATATATGATAAACTGAGTAATGTTAGGATATAATTGTATCTCTTTGTACCCTACATATACCGGCCTAAGAGACTCAGTATGTACAATAATCCGGTTACAAGACATATCTATTTTTGGTTGTGTTTAGTTCCACGCCAAAATTAGAAGTTTGAAGAAATTGGAACGATGTGACGAAAAGTTGGAAGTACGTGTGTGTAGGAAAGTTCGATATGACGGAAAAATTGGAAGTTTGAAGAAAAAAAGTTGGAATCTAAACAGGACCCACGCTTTCTTCTTTTTTTCATGATCATCTTCATTTCATTCCATGTCCTCTCATAAACCCTCCCAAAGAAAAAAAACAAAAAAAAGGCTCAATGTATTTATTAAGTAAGTTGGGAATGACTTTTTGTGCCAGATTTTAATAATTATATAGCAGGCAAAACTTTACGATCTTTTAATTCTAGCTTGGTTTGAACTAACAGCAATCCATCTGAAGTCAGAGAGATGAAGAAATATCACCGTACATGCACAATCAGTTAACCAGCTCAATCTCTCAACGTCCGTGGTTGACCAGGTTCCTGCAAAGAGCCATTCGTTCGTGCATCGGAGCCAGCGCATAATTAGGTAGCGTAAGAATCCCTTCAGCCAACAACACAATCGAGAAGCACTAATCAGGTTAATTTGGTCAGCTCGCTAACCGGCTGGGATGCATATGAAATCATGCGTGCGTGGAAGTTCGAGTAGAGAGATCAATATATAAAAATAACACGTCAATGCTGACACTTAATTCTCCCCGCAAAAAAAAAAAAATGCTGACACTTAATTTTACATATCAAACAATCATTTCCAGTTGATCACAGTAGGTTATCCAGCTCTTGTTTGCACGCATATTTCATCATAACATCAAGCTATAGGCTACATTTTTCCTACTTAATTTAGTTTTCTCAATTAACGCAGGAGTAACGTCTCACATCTCTATATATATCAATTGGCTGTTGATATAAATCGTCTCTTTCTATACATTTTCTTGTTAATTTTTACGAAATTTTGTATGTTTTCTTGCTGACTTGTGAAGATATTAAGTGTCTCTGTATAGTTTTTTTGGGACGCTGATCCATAGAGATTTTTTTTCTTTTCCTTAAAGAGATTTTTTGTTCTTAATTTTCACAGTTTTTCCCTTTCCATTTTTTTCATGTACCTTGGCGATGGCCTTTATGACCGTTTACGTTAAGTAACCAAAACTCTACTCTTTTCTTAATATATTGACGTGTAATTCTTTTACGCATTCGGAAAAAAAGGACGCTCCATACAGCATGATAATGTATTGATAAAACACAATCATCTAAATTAAAACAACACTACAAAACAATGCATCTCTAAAGCAGGATTAAATTTTGGGTCAATTTGCTGGTAAAGGATTTAAAAAAAGCAATATGTATTAAATATTTGTTTTTACGATACAATAAGAGAATAATGCTACTGCATATACATCTCTCTCTCTCTCTCTGCTGTATGTGTAATCAAGAAAATCGATATGATGCTGATCAGTTCAGATATATATTTATAGAAAGAGATATTAGTTCTCGTTTGCGATGTAGAGCGATTAATTAATTAAAGCACTACGTCGTACATTAGACCATTGATGTTGCGTGAACACAATGCAGATCTCGAATCTTATTCATGCATGCGTACGTGGAAATTTTCATGTCTTCCTTTCTATATAGCTGCTGTGACTGTGTCTCTACGTTGCTTTTGTTCCCAATGTGACCTTGAGCAATGTGCATCCTAGCCCTTCAATTCAAATACGTATATATGTATCTCAATGAAAGTGATTTTCTGAATCATATATATATATATATATATATATATATATATATATATATATATATATATGTGTGTGTGTGTGTGTGTGTGTGTGTGTGTATATATATATATGTGTGTGTATATATATATACATATATATATATATATATATATATATGTATGTATATATATGTATGTATGTGTATATATATATATATATATATATATATATAAACATTTGGATGCATATATACGTATCTCAATGAAAGTGATTTTCAGAATCATATATATATATATATATATATATAAACATTTGGATGCACTATCACTAGACATCAATTAGTCCAAGTACTCTATGCATGTATAATTCATGTACCGCATGGCACAGTACTAATTATTGTCAAGCTATGTATCGGAGATCATGTAAAAATTTGGTGGAAATTAATGTTGAAGATCTACCACAAATTTCAAATGAAATATTCCAATAAGTTCTGAATTGAACCCATAGAAAAGCGAGGATTTGATGTGGGAGGCAGAAATTTTGGAAGGCATTTCAGGAATAATATTAAAATTGGAAGTTTGGTTGAAATTGGAACGATGTGACGGAAAAGTTGGAAGTTTATGTGTGTAGGAAAGTTTTGATGTGATGAAAAAGTTAGAAGTTTGAAGAAAAACTTTGGATCTAAACATGACCATGATTTCAAACATTATTTGGTCAAAACACAATACAATTTGGATTGAAAGACTTTTTGGTTGACAATGGCGAACTGCGCCTAGCCTGTCAAAATTTTGAAGATCAGAGAGAGCATACATTGGGTGTGTTTAGTCCTTTGGGTGTAAAGTTTTGAAGTATACGGACACACATTTGAAGAATTAAATATAGACTAATAACAAAACAAATTACAGATTATGCCTGTAAACTGCGAGACTAATTTATTAAGCCTATTTAATCAATCATTAGCAAATATTTACTATAGCATCACATTGTCAAATCATGGCGTAATTAGACTCAAAAGATTCGTTTCACAATTTACATGCAAACTATGCAATTGGTTTTTTTCCCCCATATTTAATGCCCCATGCATGTATCCAAATATTAGATGCAACGTTTTTTGGCTAAAATTTTTTGGGATGTAAACAAGGCCAAAGTCAGTAACTTGTTTCAAATTTACCTAGCTAGCTATCTAGCCATATAGCAGTAGATCCCTAATTGGGAGAAGTAAAGTAACCAATGCCAATAGTACTATGCACCAAAGATCAGATTATATAAATCAGTAAAGAATGGTGAAATAAAGTAAGGGAGCATCGCAGGGAATAGAAGAAGAATGGAGAGATTGGGATTTGGAGCAAGTTGGAATTAGAGGTTTAATTCCGTTGTTCCCCCTGACTCCCACGTGCAAAGTCCAAATAACCAAATAGTTCCACCTCAGTCTATACTGAGGACTAATGCTATTAATTTGCACATACACACCCTTGCTCTGTCCTATTTTTGAACATCAAACAATTAACAAGGCAAATTATCTACCTTTGTTGACTATGATTGTGAACATGTTATGTTTGGGAAGGGTAGATTTACAAAAAAAACAAGCAATAATGATAATTATGATACACTGCTGCAGATGGAGACACCTAATTGCTCTTTCTGAGGCCAGTTTTGGGGCAGGGTCCCCTATTCAAGGGACACAAGCACCATCTTTTCATTTAGTCCATCCAAAACCATGCCCAAGACATGCATGGACACTCTTACTGTGACCCTATCTGAATGGTCAATACCTCACTAATTAATTTAACTAAGCTACACTAATGGACAGCTCAAACCCACTCCTCCCCAGCACAGTCATGTATAGTAGAACATATTTTTATACACCTATAGGGCTTGTCTTTGCTGAGAGCATCTTGGACTTCCTATCCTTCTAACCCTATCCCCTCTCCTTTCCCATATAACCCATACACATCCTCTGCCTTGCTCCACCATCCTCTTCCTCTTGTTTTTCTTGCTGCTTGTCCCTATCTTTTTGTTGCTTTGAGGAGCTGATGAGCTGAGCTAATCAGGGCAGAGCAAAGGCAGGAGGAGATAGTTTTCCAAGGTTTGTGCTCTTCCTTTTGTTCTGTTTTAGCCCTATGCATGAAGAGGATGGTATATAGCCAAGATTATTGCATGCACTTCTCTGATTCAAAGGCTGCTTTCAAGCTAGTAACTCAAGTAGTTGATATTTTGGTGTTTCTCTCCCAAATCTAAACAATGTCTGAATCTCATCAGATCCTAGGGCCGGCCTGCATCAAAAAGAAGGATGCATCCGAGCGGCGGCGCACTGTCGGTGCCACCGGGGTTCCGGTTCCACCCGACGGACGAGGAGCTCCTCTACTACTACCTAAGGAAGAAGGTGGCCTACGAGGCCATAGATCTCGACGTCATAAGGGAGATCGACCTCAACAAGCTCGAGCCCTGGGATCTCAAAGGTAAATTAAAATTGAGCAATCAATCAATCAGATAGCCGGAGCTAGCAAAGCAACAGTGAGATTTAGCTTAAGTTTACATGGTAACATTTCATGTGGCGTACATTATGCACAGATCGGTGCAGGATAGGGACGGGGCCTCAGAACGAGTGGTACTTCTTCAGCCACAAGGACAAGAAGTACCCGACGGGGACGAGGACGAACCGGGCGACGACGGCGGGGTTCTGGAAGGCGACGGGGAGGGACAAGGCCATCTTCCTCGCCAACGCCTGCCGCATCGGCATGAGGAAGACCCTCGTCTTCTACGTCGGCAGGGCGCCCCACGGCAAGAAGACCGACTGGATCATGCACGAGTACCGTCTCGACCAAGACAACGTCGATGTCCAGGTTTATATATTTCACATCAGCAAATTAAACTCTGCAACATTAATTTCATGATATATATACACTTAGCATCCATGAAATGCCAAAGTCATGCATGCTAATTGCTATCACAACTCTCCCTCCATCCAAATATATAAGTATTTCTAGCTATGAACCTGAACAACTGCGTGTTTTAGATTCATCGCTAAAAGTTGCTATATTTTGAGATGGATGTAGTATTATATGTGCTAGCTAGTTTTGAAATTTATCGGTCATCTGGAACTTTGTTATTTTGTCAGTTACCTACATGAATATGTGTGTATACTATGCATATGCAATTGGTGGTTGATCCAAAGAGAACAAAGTGTTTCATGCTGAGAATTAGTAAAAACGGTTTGTACAGAAAGATTCACCTTCATGGAACCTTGCATATATAACTCAGTAAGGGTTTCTTGCTACTGAATGAGTGAGGGGAGTAGAGTAATTGATTGATGAACTAACAGCTTAATTAATTTACTGAGATTGATCTGATCTGAAAATGAAATTACATCATTGCAGGAAGATGGTTGGGTGGTGTGTAGGGTATTCATGAAGAAGAGCTACCAGCGAGGCCTCAACCCGGCGGACATGGCAGCGGTCGACGACGACGACCTCCTCCACCACCACCACCACGCCTTCCTGCCGGCCCAGCTCCACGGCGGTGCCGCCGACCACAAGCACGACGGCGCCGGGCACCACCTCATCCAGCCGCACCACCACTACGACGACTTCCCTTCCTTCGACCCCTCCATGCAGCTCCCCCAGCTCATGAGCGCCGACCAGCCGCCGCCGCCGCCACCGGCCGCCCCCTCCTCCCTCCTCCCCGGCGTCCCACCCTCCGCCGCCGCCGCCTTGAGCTCCCTCGACGTCGAGTGCCCCCAGAACCTGATGAAGCTAACGTCCGCTGCCGCCGGAGGCGGTGCCACCGGGCTGCTCCACGCCGCCGGCGACCACCGCTTCGCCGCCGCCGCCACGGACTGGTCAATCCTGGACAAGCTCCTCGCCTCGCACCAGAATCTGGACCAGCTCTTCCAGGGCAGGGTCATCGCCGGAGCGTCGTCTCCGGCGGCGGCGGCTGCCATGGCTGCTCCTAGCCACCACCAGCATCTCATGGATCAGCTCGGTGGCGGCGCCGCCGCCGCCGCCGCCTCGTCGTTGCAGAGGCTTCCCTTGCAGTATCTGGGGTGCGAGGCAGCCGACCTGCTCAGGTTCTCCAAGTAGCTAGATAGATTATCCCTCCGTGCATGCATGGATCACTTGAACTAAGCTAGCTTAATTAGCTGCCATGATATATATCATCGATGAATGAGCAGTTGATGGTGATCTGAATGATGATCAGCTCATGTTTTTTTGGTTAGACTGGTTAATTTGATCTTCCTTTTGGTATGGAGCTTAATGCTTCCAAGTGTATATACACTCTATGCTATGCTATGCTATGTTTTCCCATGTGCATGCATGCAATGTGGCTTTGAAACCTAATTATACATGCATGAGAATTACTGAATTAATATTTCTGATGTTCCCATGCGTTTTTGGATTTAAGTGTTGCTTCTAAATTAGGATGCTTCATAATTGCTGGCTGATGAATGAGAACCGATATTAATTTACCATGTGCTTTGCTTGCTAGAGTTCATTAATCAAGAACTTTCATTATATATTGCACATATATGGATTATTTCTCATGTTGTGTTTTAACCTTTATGCAATATTATGTTGGATTAAACATTGGTAAGCTCTTGATAATAATTAATACAACCAAGGAACTGCATGGATTATATATATTGCTCTGGATTATGCTTTTATTTTTATGGAGGTAGGTGTCACTTGCCCTCTTTGTTCGTGCATGAATGGTTTGGACGTTTGGTGTCTATTCCACTACTGAAATGAATGAATATGTTCCCCTTCAGATTATGGATAAACCATGTCAAATTCATGTTGAATCATTGTCACATCTACTTCTTCATTGTTGGTTGTTAGACCTGATTGTAGACGGAATTGCTAGACCTTATATGATAATAAAAACTAAAAGACTTAATTTCCATATATTTTTTCTTAGATGTGCACTACTCTTGCACAAGGTATCTTAAACCCAGAATCATATGGTCACTACTATGCATGGTTTAAATTTCATATTAACTCATACATATCAACCATTTCATCGAGGAACTAGTTTAGTTATTTAATGAAAAAAGACGATATATAGGGGACATAATTAAATATACCTTCATTCCAATCCAACCGGCCTTTAATTTCTCTGTAAAGCTAATCTTCATATTGTGTAGTTCGTCAGGGAAAAAGCAGATTAATTTCCAATACATTGCGTAGGTGCCCGCATGATATATAGATATTGTGTTGTTTGTTATGGCTTTTCCTAGATTATTACCCCCATCCAGTTTTAAATAGATTACGCCGTTGATTTTCTATCACATTTAACCATTCATTTTATTCAAATTTTTTGTGCAAATATGTGAAAATGTAAGTTATGCTAAAGAAACATTTAATATATGATAAACCAAGTCACAACAAAATAAATAATAGTAATGTATTTTTTTAATAAGACGAATTGTAAAACGTGTGTAAGAAAGTTAAATGTGTCATTTAGAAAAACTGAGACAGTTCATGATATGAAGTTCAATTTGCAGTCTAGAATGAAGTGGGTTAAACCCTCTATATATGTTCAGTCTAAAATGTGAGTAGGCGACCTCCAAGCTTTAATTCCTAGAATCTGTACCATTTAATTTATTTATCAATATTTGTCGTATGTAGAGATTCCTAGCTTAAAAGATTATTAGAGAGGGAATAAATTGCACCATGTAGATGAGTTTAACAAGGCATCAACTGTAACGTATGGCGCCAACAATGGTGAATTGTCCCACTCAAAAAAGAAAAAAAAACAGTGGTGAATTGTGATCCTCTGCCGGCGTAGCATGTGGCTACGGCAGCATGCTATAGTATAATGGAGGACAACAGCGTAGTGTCCTGCTTCCAAAAACATCACATCGAATCTTTAGGCATATACATAGAGTATTAAATATAGATAAATTTAAAAACTAATTGCACAATTAGGGCGGAAATCACGAGACGAATCTTCTGAGCCTAATTAGTCCATGATTAGTTATAAGTGCTACAGTAACACACATGTGCTAATGACATATTAATTAGGCTCAAAAGATTCATCTCGTGGTTTCCAGGCGAGTTATAAAATTAGTTTTTATATTTGTGTCCGAAAACCCCTTCCGACATCTGATCAAACGTCTGATGTGATACCCTGTTAACGCTAAAATTTGGTAAATCATACATCGGATTTGGAGTTAAGGCTGAAGCAGATTTGGAAGGAAATCAATAATAGAAATAGAGTATAAATCAGCTTCGGGACTGCATCGGCTACGGTGTGCATCGGCAGACACCGAATCGGACGAGGTAAACCGATGTAGTTCGGCAAAGTGAGATTGGAATCATTGTCGGATTGAGTTGACGTGCTCCATGAGGATTGCCACGTGCGGATTGAGTCCAAAGAAGGCAATTGTATCTATTAATTAGGAATAGTTCGTTAGTTTCTTTTTATCTTTAGGAAAGTGTGTTTAGTGTCCAGTAAGAACTTTATGTTTTTCCTTTTATCTTTAGGAAAGTTTCTTTCTTGTCCTAAAAGGACTAGTATCTCCCATGGGTATAAATATGTACACCCAGGGTCATGTAATCAATCTCTCGATCAATACAACTACTCTCGGCGTATCGCCACCCTATTTACTGAGGTTTTACTTATAAACCGATGGAATTTGGCACATGACGCGGGACTGCATCGGTTCAGTTCGATCTCCGGCGAAGGGGTAAGTCCTACGTTCCGCCGGCCCTGGTGAATCTGTCAGCTACATTGGTGTTGTTCAAGGCTACATCGCTTCAATCTCTTGGATTGCTCTGGTTCGGTTGATACATTTGCCTACCTGATATCTCAATTCTATCTATGATTGCATCGTGTTTAGAGATGCATCGGTTTAGTTGGGACTGTCTCGGTTAGGTCCGATCTTCTGTCTTAGCCGATATATCTCTACAATCACAATGTTGTTCTAAATAGATATGCCATATCCATCACATTAGATAGATCTATCGGCTCATCGAGTATTAGATTATCATATACAATCTCGTGCTGCATCGGTTAAGTTCGACCTACTAGATTGTTGTTGATAATATAAGTCTTGTTAAGCCGATAGATTCATGCTAATGTTTTATCGGAGTGCTAGCCGATAAGTTATCTGGACGTTGCATCGGCTTATATATATATATATATATATATATATATATATATATATATATATATATATATATATATATATAAGTTGGATTTAGCCGATGACAACAAAAACTTCATTGATTTATCTAATCTTGTGGATTTTATGACATCGGACCTCCAGCCGATGTATGCTTTAACCTTCGGATCAGTGCTTATTCTATTTTATCATATTGTTAGCCGATTGGTTTATACTGGATTATATTATTATTATTTATCATCATCAGCCGATCGCCTTTATATCATTATCTATATTGGACATATAGCCGATTGCTCAAAACCTTATCGCTATCAACTAGTATCGGCATCGGCTGGAATAACTCCATCGGCTAGTCAGCCGATCGGCTCATTGATCTTCAATTTGCATATCTTGTCAGTTGCAGGATCAAACTGACGGGCACACCCGCATCTCATCAACTTTTGGGCTTGCACTGGAGCTAAACAGATCTCCCAGGCCATTGTGTGTTTTTCATATCAACACACCCAAAAATTTCCTTTTCACAGACTAAACTGGCCCTTATGTTAGGGACGTGGACATCATCTTCTGCCATGCCATCCGATCGATGCATGATGACTGGTCCAGATTGAAGCGTTCCACACTTAAATCTATATCAAACAGTTTGATTATAGATTAAGATGAAAGATAAAATCAACCCACTTAAAACGAGAAAACCATTAACACATGATTAATTAAGTTTTAATTATTATAAATTTAAGAAATAGATCTATATATAAGATATTTTAAAGTAACTTTTATAGATTAAGATGAAGATAAAATTAATTTACGTTTTCAAGTTTTAACATGATTTTTTTATGTATTTACCAGAGCTGGATAAGAAACTAAATGGATACATATATTTGATAATTGGTAAAGTTTATTTTGGCTACATTCTGAACAGGTCCTGCAAAACTGTTGTTTGCTACTCTCCGTTTTAGAAAATAATGTGTTCTATTTTTATCGTATCAAGTTTGACAATGGTTATAACTATAGGGGCTGATTATGGCATTGACTAAACAACGGTTCCAATCTAACCTCTCTGCAAAGCTTCAACTTGCAGTACGAATTAGCTAGTCACACTGCAAATTAATGACCGCGGCATATATAGGAGTAGCTTGCAAATGACTTGCATATCAAGCCGCTGCCTTAATTTTCACACACAAAATCTCAGAATAAACAAGTATTTAACATAATAATATAACTAGTATGTAGTAGTAGTAGTATATATATATAATAATGCAGTATACAATAATCTGACGCCTATAGCTAGCCAAGCCTCCCCATGGTTGTTTGGCTGCATATATAGCCCCTTTGCCATAAGCTGCACTCCTCTCCTTTTGTTTACAAGGGCCAATGAGTTCTTGAATGCAGGAAATTCCACAGAGATGTCGCTACCTAGCGACGCCAGATGCGTTACGTTGCTGGTCTTTCTTCCTCCGTCAGAGAGCAGCAGCAATGCAGGGCCATGACTAGTAAATTGTCTCACCACACTCATCAAAGTTCGTGACCATGCATGGAGAAGATAAATAAATAGAATAGAATATGAATATACATGGGTAATTTTGCGGATAATTTTACTACCGGGGTTTTACTGTCAAATTTCAGTACCTACATGTGCTTAAGTGCGTTCTCAAGAACCGTAAAGTGCCCATACATTTCTTACTGAATAAATGAGTGCAGAAAGTAAGCTAATTTTGTAATGCTAACTGTGAATTCCTCGTGTAAATTATATTGAGTGTTGAGTAAACAATCTAGCAGACGTATACTGAACTGAAGAATGTGAAGATGATAGTTGTGTTACAGTGTGGCATAGACGACTAAGGTCACAAGGAAGCCTAGCAGGGCACCAGCTGCAACCTGCAGCTCCGTGTGGCCGACGGATTCGCTCAGCCGGTCACATTCCTCTGCGTAAGCCTCCTTCAGCTGTGTAAATTCAGTTACCTCTGTTTCTGAACTCTGGAGGGCGTTCAATCTCGACGATTTGGTCCCGGAACTGTGGATTGGGAAGGGGTTCGCGGATGAGTCTTGTGAAGAACCAAGCTTCTCAGCCACGGAAACGAGCTCGGCAACCGTCTCGGGCTTTGAGGAGTGGAGTTCAGAGGTGGAACTCGACAAGGAATTGTCGTCCGGGTTTTGAGTGATCTTCTCGCGAAGGGTCAATAACTTGTTTAAAACTCTTGCATGATTGCCCACCTCTCTTCTTACTCCCTGTTGAGATTATCCAATGGAAATGACATGGGCAAAAATCTAGTATTAAAATTTATAGATCAAAGCACATACTAGTTCTAACTTCTATAATCATCCAGGCAGTGCAGTTACGAGAAAAAATAAAACTGTCATATTTGAGGCCATCGTACTGACTGGGACCGGCCAGACATTAAGCTAAGATGAAATTGACCATGCCAAAAGTAACTGAATCAGACTCTGAAATGAAGAAACTATATGATCCCCTATACCAAACATAACTGGCTATTACTGACTGCAAGTATGGACCATGTTCACAAACATTCACCTTTGCGAATGAAAGTTATTGTTTTTTTCAGATGTGGACGTATATGCAAGCAATGGATTAAGACATGAACAAATTAACAAAAAAAAAAAAAAGAAAGCAAGGATGGAAAGACAAAATCCCAGACAGATATTCCTGCTCACTTCACCAATAATAAATAAATAATAAAAAGACCAAATCTGCAATATAGGAAAGGGGCCTTAGCAGAAAATTTTTATAAGTGTTCCGTGAGTCATGTATCATGACTATTCATGCTACAAGTTATAACAGCCTTGTAAATATGCTAACTAGAACAGTATCACCTACCAATTTTATAAACAGAAAAACATTGACCAGCAATGGGAAGTAGGAAAAGTAAGATCAAACTGGTCTGACTGAATGGGAGTATCTCTGCCAACACAGTCATAAACTACAAATATTTTTTTGAGGAAAATAAACTACAAATATCAAATCAGTGAAGAGTTTAATCCTTCATAATGATGAAATTCTCATGCTCCCATGTTCTTTTTAGATAAAATGGTTATCTAAAATTGAGTTTTGCAATACTTTTGCACATTGCAAAAGGACTGGTTAACAAACCTATCAGATTTTAGATTAAAATTAGGAGACGCAGGCAGGATAGGTCATTGTCAAAATTAAGATATTGGTTTAAAAGGCACCAAATTATGTGTTCACATCATGTTCCCGAAGAGGCAATGATGATGCACAACATATATTCCCCTATTGTTCTTCAATATCTAGTTGATGAACAGTTGATGTAAGAAGTTATGCGATTAATTTTAGTATTTCCGTCTCTTTTTGGAGGGAATTGGGGAGGCATTAATACTACTGATCAAGGAGCATTTCAGCAAATCTAGCAATCCAAATATACAGCCTACATCTTAATTAGATATATAAAACAGGGGAACCCTTATATGATGCAAAAGCTCCAGAAGAATGCGCACTACAGTAAGCCACATAATTGGGGGCACTTAGTACGATCAATAAGCTGGCCAGTACTAGTTAGTGACTACGTAACTGAAAGATAGAAGAGAGATGTACAAAACAATAGAAAAGCATCAAAGCCCACCTGAGCATCATACATTACAATTGCTGCGAACACCACCGACATACCAAAAATGGAGTCTGCAAAGCCCCTGCATACTAAACACAATAATCAAGAAAGAAGTAAAACCACAGAATCTAGGGACTAAAGAAGAAAAAAAAATTGAGTAAATTTCACAAAACTACAGATACTATGACCAAATTATCACAAAACTACAGATTTAACTCAGTGTATCACAAAACTACACATTTAACACCAAACTTATCACAAAACTACACATTTAAGATGAAGTGTCACAGAACTACATATTTAGTAACTAAATTATCATAAAACTACAGGTTGAGAACCAATTTAATCACAAAGTAATTAGTTTATAGCTCCACCATAACAATAGTGCTAGGGATTTAAACTCCAAAAGTTGTAGTTTTGTGATAAGTTCAATATTAAATATGCATTTTTGTGATACTTAACCTAAAATCTGCAGTTTTGTGATAAATTTGGTGCTAAATGTGTAGTTTTGTGATACAACTTCTTAAACCTGTAGTTTTGTGATAATTTGGTCAAAATACATGTAGTTTTGTGAAATTTACTCACAAAAATTTAAGCCTCAAACAAAGAATTTTTAAGATGCTAACCTTTCTAGCCCAAGCGAGGTAGCTACTGCCACAACAGCCTAAAAACATTGAAAATAAATTAGAGTCCGTCAGAACTGCCAATTTCGAAACGAGATAAGTTACTTTATAACCCTACGGCTAGATATGCTTGAACAGTACTATATTGTAATATATTACAAAGCAAAGCACAAGAAATATTTTGACGCAACTATTTTGAGTCTCTTGCGAATATCTCGGCGCCATACTAAGACGCGTGGTATTGTACCGAATTTCAGAAATCTCTGGATAGCAAGCAAGCTTACAAAAGTCTAGACAAGATTGGATAGAAGAATTACACCATACTGAATTCAACCAAGAACAGCAACCATCCTAGCATAATACTTAGTCACCCAACATCGGGTTGTACCAAATTTCAGAGTTGTCCATCTAACAAGCAAGATGAAATACTTTACCCGCATCACATGGCACCCCCAATCCACTACACCAGCAAGTTATCCCAAACACAAAAACAGCCTAAAATCAGCCTAGGCACAATTGCCGTTACAGTATAGCATTAAGAAAAAACACACACACTAAGGCAGGGTAAAGTGCAGGCAAGGCAAGTATCATCGTCATCTCACCGCGGAGTGGGTGGAGGGCATCCCGCCTGAGCGGACGGCAGCCCGGAGGTCAACGCCGGCGGCGCCATCCTTGCCGGAGGAAGTGAAGGGCTTGCAGAGCTGGCCGACCGCGCTCGCCGCCGTCGCCGCAATCAGAACCTTCTCGAAAGAAAGAAATTAAACAGGGTATCAAGGTCAATCCCCGTATTGTTCGCCAATCAAAGAAATCATCAGTAGGGGAAGAAGCGGCCACCGGGCCAGGCTGACAACCTAACCTTGTTCCAGACGAGCTCGGCGATGTCCTCCGGGGCGAGGTGGAGCGAGGACGCCGCCGCGACGGCCCGGCGGCGGCGGGATGGAGGAGAGCAAGAACAAGAGGAGGGAAGTGGAGGGATTGTTGGTGGGGAGGAAGAGGAGGAGGGGAGGAGGCGAGAGAATGGTAGTAGGGATTGCGCCATGGCCGTCGTGCTGCCTGCCGCGGCGACCTCTCTCTCTCCTCTCTCCCTCTCACGGTGGAATGGAAGGGAAGGGATGGATCAAAATCAAATCAAATTTTGATTAGTCAACATGTTCAACTCTGCAGCATGGTGATTGGTGACTGGTGGTTGC
Organism: Oryza meridionalis; assembly: GCA_000338895.3. Lineage (NCBI taxonomy): Eukaryota > Viridiplantae > Streptophyta > Magnoliopsida > Poales > Poaceae > Oryza > Oryza meridionalis. Next base: position 20,559,803 of record CM002529.2, on the reverse strand, counting down.
TCAGTGAAAAATGTGTTTGCCATTTATTTGCTGCAAAGACCTTTTTTTTTTCCTCTTTTTTAAGAACGACGATTGGAAGAGGAGAATGTCTCCTTGGAAACCCAGCAATTTCTTAGAAAAAGATTTATGGAATCAAATTACACCAATTTAGAGCCTGGTTAAAACCCTACCTGATAAGTCTTAGTAAGGTCAAAGATCTATTCGCGGACTAGTGCGAAGAGAAATCCTTTTACATAACTTCTTCTATAAGTGACCACGTTCATTTGACTTTACGTTATAGGATCCAAATCCTAGTAGTGGTTCTAGAGGTTTTTTTCGGGTGGTCTTTCAACCACCCTCCATTTTGGCATAGGATAGGAGTACCACATCCATCAAATCCTACAAAGATTTTGACGGAATAAATGTAATTTTGATATTATGCAATTTCAAAGTATAAGAGATAACCGCCCAACAAAAAATATTGGAGCTACCACTGCACAATACATGAAGTGTGTGCATCTCCCTTGTAATTGAAAAAAAAAAACTTGGGGAAGACATAAGTCCAAATATAAGTGCAACCTAATACATATGTAATTGTTCAAATGCTCATTCCCAACGAATTCAAAATTATTATCCTACAACTATCCACACTTTATAACTGGCATTAACATGGGGCCAAAGCACAATCTCATGGAAATCCTTCATGCAACTCTCCAAATCCATGTACTTCCCTATTATGCAAACGAGCAACCCAAGTGAACAATTCCTATAACATTGAATTTCATACAATTCAACGCATCATGCATACCACAAATCATGTGTTTTTCTTGTTTCAAATGGACCTTCGAGTTAGAATCTAAGGAAACAAAATAGAAAACCGACAGTCACCTAAATCCTTCCAAGTTCCAACAGAGCATGTGACCAACAGGGGGAAAAAAGAAGGAAAAACGTGCAAACAAAAAATTATCAGAACTATTAATGAGAGCTATTCATATGGCCATCACATGGGATTACTTGCACGGCACTGGGACAGCGAAGGCTCCCACCAGCGAAAAAGAGAAGCACATCAAAGCCTGCCTAATTAATGGCTATTTTGTGTGCTTATAAATTATTTACCGTTAATATAGGAGCATCATTTCGTTCAAATGGAAGATACATGATATTTTTCTGACAGATCTGTCCTGAAAGCATAAATTTTTGCAGCAGCATGGATGAGCATAAATTTCTCAGAACATTTCGAGCAATGGAACAAGACAATTAGTTGAGTCGCATGGCATAACTCCATGATCAATGTATTTTGGCAAACAACCGATTCATTGCATGTTCAGTTTTCACGAATTGGTCATTTTGGCAATACTCAAAAAAAGGAGTATCAGGGCAGCTGCTTCCTGACACCAAGAAGGGAGTCCAACGAAAAGGTCCATATCGACATTGCTCTAATGACCCCACTCAAAAGGTTTGGTATCTTATTCATCGGATGCAATATCAGTAGATACCGCCTTGCTGCAAAAAAAAAAATACAAATACAAAATTTCTTGTTAGAGTAGAACATAGTTCGTAAAGCTGTAGAACGAACAGCACAACCAAAATACAAAATAATTGTACAGGATAACAATATTGAAGAGTTGAATGATGGATCTTTAAGAATGCTATTGAAAATTATCATGCATCAAAGCTACAAAAAAAAATAAAACTACATATATCAGCATAATAGTATGAAATATTATGCATGTATTACAGAGGTGTGTCAAAGGAAGGTAGAGAGCATTTGAGGTGATAATACTCAAAGTAATGGTGAACGCATGATGTAGCATTTGTGAAAGAGGATGATGCATGAGATGTTGCAGAAAAGAACCAAGTCTTAAGAATGAAACTCCTGTTAGAGGAGGCTTATGTGAATATACAGTTGATGACAAAACTTTGAATGCCATCACAGAGAACAATGCTTTGATGAAACAAATATGAGAAATATTTTGGGATACATTGGGGAGTACACTAAGCCTCTGACTCCTATCCAATCTATAAATGATATGAGCAGAGGATTACTGACAGGGACGGGGTTTGGTTTGAAGATAAGACCTATGTAAATTGTCCAAGAGTTCCCCAGTGGATAATGGATGCACTTCAATAACTTAAACTCACATGTGGGTACAGATTAAACAGTAGTTCTGGGCATTCCATCTGTAAATCCGTAATTTAACTTGGATCTATCACTCTTGGTTGCTGGCATATCTAGTTCGAAGGGAACATATGCATTTCTCGTGGAGTGTGCCATTTATGTTTAAACGGAAAAAACATCTAGATGTTTGAAGAATTTTCTTTGTTGAGATAAGTTTACTAACAGTTTTGCTTGCATAAAGCATTTATTGATATATTCCAGTAGCTAAGTTAGTTCTCTTCTTGAATTTAGATCTGAACAATCTAGCCTATATGTTTTACAGGCATTAGTGTTGTCACAGTTCTTATGTAGTAGTATAGTATTTCCTAAAGCAAAACGTTACCATACACCTCAACAATAACCATAAAACTAAATATTTACAGGCACTAGTGTTACAATATCTTTTTTCTTTCAATGGCAATAGTCTCTCCGTTGCCTTTCTTGCCATTCAGACAGCATCACGGTAATATGATAATCAATGCACAAATTTGACATACTTTTTTCAAATTATGTCATGGGAAAATTATAAATATAGTGCATGAAAGCATTTTTCATGAGAAATCTACTATGTCATTTTCACATGAGAAAATTTGATGTTTGCACAAACAAGTTGTCCAAGTTATAAAGTTTGTTTGCACGCATTCGGAAATGACATACTTGAGAACAAGTACATACCATGATAGCCTCAATTTCTTCCTCTGACAGTGGCTTGCGTTTAGGAAGGAGTGAAGCTGGCCCTCCAACAGCCGTATAAGAAGGTGGGGAAGGCACATCTGATCTAAAGCGGTAATTTTTAATCTCCCCGGAAGAAGATGGTGCCTCTGATTTAACTCCTGAAAATAAAACTTGAAAATGTTATGAACACATTTTTCCATCAGAATTATGAAATGACCGATCAGTAGAATATTTCCATTCAGTAAATCAATATATGTGGTTCATACCCAAGCAAAATAACAAACATAGAAAAAGGTAGGGACAATTGTGTTCTTGCCCTTACTCTGAGTTGCAATTGTGATTTTGTCCCTCTTTTTTAGGGTATGTGATTTTACCCTTACTTTTTTGAAATGAAGTTTCGGTTTGCCAGTTTGCCCCTGTTTTAGATGGCGTTAGGTGGGTCCAGATTTTTTAAGATAATAAAATGGATAATGTAAAGAAAAAAATGTTTACAAAATGTAGAAAGACCATTGTACCCCTTAAAAAACACTTAGTACCAGTTACCACCACCCACCCAGCCATCCAATCCATTCTCATTTCCCATCCCAAACAGGTGGATGCAGGCGACGGAGGTGGCGGCACTGGAGCAACTCACGAGCAGGCTGCGACGGCGCAAGCGGCAGCACCGACAAGAGCAGCGCTGCTCGGTAGAGAGGGAGCAGGCGGTGTTGCTCGGTCAACGCGCGAGCATGTGGTGGCTCAGCGACGCTGTAGCAGGGGAAGGGGTGGCTTGACGAGGGTGTAGCAGAAAGTGATCTTCTCCCTTCTCTTGTGCGCCAATGATGAGAGGATGCCTCTCATGGCCTCAACTTTGGAGCACCTTCTATCCTCTTCCCAAACCATCCTCCCCTTCTTCAATAGTTGGACCATCAGATCCGGCGGCTACATGGCCAAATCCGCCAGATCTGGTGACCCTAAGGTCATGGCCATCAGTTCTTTCGGTGGCTGCGAACATCATGGAGAGTAGGAGCAGCCACAAGGACGCACGACAAGCAAGCTCATCCACGAGGCCAATGCAAGGGATGCTGCCGCATGATTTTCTTTTTCTTTTTGCCCATCTCATAGTATATATTTGGGAAAATTTTGTTTGGTAAATATTTTTTTTCTTGTGAATGTGATAAATCCTTGGTGAATTTTTTGCGCCCTGTGCAACTTCTGTAAAAGTGATATCAAAACTCTATCAAAATCTGTCAAGTTTGGTAAAATTTGAGAGCAAATGTAAAGGGTATATATGTCTTCTTGCAGCTGATTTGACACCGTTAGTTGGTCTTAACAGAGTAAGGGCAAATTGAAACTTCGTTTGAAAAAAGTAAGGGCAAAATCACAAACCCTAAAAAGAAGGGGTAAATTCACAATTACAATCCAAAATAGGGGTAACAATGCAATTGCCCCAAGAAGGTAAAGTTGAACTAAATGGATAGCTTGTGGACAGAAATTCGTCGATCACAATGCACCAGCACCTGTATTGTCCATGGGACAACAGCACAGCTATCCAAATGACATTTGACAACCATACATTGAGGAAATATCACACTATCACAGTATAGAAGAAGTATAATATCTAGCCTGCGAAAATGAGAAAAATAAAAATATGGTATGGTTGACAGGCTCTGGAAAAGAGAAGCATAGCCAAATCAGCCAGCAAGGCATGGTCTCCAAGCGAGAAGGCGTGCCATAGAGAAGCAAATATCCCATTGGAGAAGGTGGTAGTGGTGGGGTGCATATGTAGGTGGGTGGAGGTTTCTAATTATTCTACCTCAGCACATCCAGCCCTATGGAAATAAAAGGAGTAAATTTCATAGAACTATAAATGCTATGACAAAATATCACAAAACTACATATTTAAGCCATAATAACGTAAAACTACACATCTAACATCAAAGTTACCGCAAGACTTATTTAGAACAGATTTATCACAAAAATAGAGATTTTAGAGGTTCTGCTCTAAAAATATTATCCTCGTGGAACTTTTATAATATATAGTTTTTGGAAAGAGTCAGTGCTAAACCTAATGTTTTGATATATTGTGACTTAAACTGTAATTTTCTTATATTGTCTTAAACCTGGTTTTGTGATAAATTCAATCGGGAATATTTAGTTCTGCGATACGGGCATACAGCAGTTTAAACCTAGTTTTGCCAAAGTAATTGTAGTTTTGCGAAATTTGGTCCAATAAAAGAAGTGATAACAAATATAGTAAATAGGTCAATAAAACAACTGTCCGCAGAAAAAATGTCACTAGTAAACAAGTAGCTGAACAGATCAAATTAACCAGCAGCCGTGTTGCATCTGAATGACATAACTGGATAGTTATGATAAAAGACTAAAAAAACCTTCTTAATTAAATTATTGGAAATTCATGTCCAGTGTTTCCGAATCCCATATAATGTATGTTCTAGATAGCAAACAAGAATCAACACAAGAATATCTTCCATTTGAGCCGTAAGCCACAAAACATTACTCCAGACTAAGCTCGCATCTATCATGAAAGCACATCTACACGAGCAAAGGGACGGACGCAGCAGGGAAGAGGGGGGGGGGGGGGGCTGGAGCACCCCCTACTGCAGTCCTTCCCGTTGGTTCACCCCATATGCATACATGTAGCCACACAGCTAGACGGCAGGATCACAGTTTGTGCATGCAAGCCATCACTACTGTACATGCTGCTTGATTAGTTGAGCTCAGACATGTTATATCTTGGTTAGTTGGTTATGAGGAACGCACTCAGTTTTATTTTTTGATCTACCATTTGGTGCTTCGGTTCTTATATTTACAAAACTCTGAAGTAGTGTTTTAAACTCATCAGTGAGTTTGACAATACTAATATACAAATAGCTCTTTGCATGTTTCATTAGTCTATAAGACCATGCTTCGTATTACCAAGTACTTTCTTTAATTTATTTTGCATTATTTGGTATGTTCATATGCAATTCATGTGTAATCTTGATTCGAAATATGGTTTCCCTATCGGGTTTCACTTTAGGCGCTAGCCTTGTGTTTCTTTCATAGCACCCCCCTAAATTTTAATCCTGCGTTCGTCACCGGCAGCAACCATACATTACCCATATCAATCAACCCCAGGTCGAGGAGGCACGACAAGGCATACCCCCACACAAATCAACTACCCAAAACAAGGCGAAATTCAAAACAAGCATCGACCGCACCCGGATTCAAAGAATCATCATTTCTTCCACTTACCCAATCGGGACAGGAGGGACGCGTGCTGCTGATCTGCAGGTTGCGCCGCTGCAGGAAGAAGAAAATCAAAGGGATTTAGATCCCAAACGAAACATCATGCCCCCACTATAAACCTAGAACAGAAAAAAAAAAAACAAAGGATTGGAATTGGGGGGGAGAAGAAAGAGATCAGCACCTGGTGGGGGTGGGGATGGGATCTTGAGATTCCTCTTGGGGAACTTGATCAGCGGAATCCGCGGCATCTCCGAGCAGCAAGAAATCCCCTCGCGCAATCGCGATTCTTCTCCCCCCAGCAAGAAAAGTCGAGAGTCGAGGCTGCGCGCAAGGAGGAAGAAGCCGAGAGAGAGAGACCGCAGCAAAAGGTGAGGTGGGTGCGTGTTGGACTTGGACCGGAAGCATTTCGCTTGCTGGGCCGGTGAGAGTACTCTCCTTACTGGCCCGGCCCAACAAAGGCTTATCAGGCCGGGCTACCCTGTAAAGATGCATTTCGATCAAAGCTCCTCTCCTCTGCTTTTTTTTTTTTTTTGAACACACTCTCCTCTGCTCAGGTTGCTCATCTTTAGCAACAACAACATGAAGCAATAAAGGAAAAAAAATGTGTTTTTTGGTATAAAAAGTGAGGAATTAAATGGATGATATTTCAGTTTGGATTCTTGACTCTTGGAGCTGTATTTGGGTGCCAATTTTTTTTGGGGAGTTTTCGTGGAGTAGAATTTCATAATATTCAAATTGAAGGGTACTGGATCGAAGGTGATTTCATAATGTCTCGTGCCTCCCTGCTGTTGCCCACACCGACCTCCCACGCTGCTGGCATACTTCTCGTTGCGTGCCCATTGTCATCCCATTGCCGTCCGGCTGTCACCGCGCCGTCGTCCTGCCACCGCCGGCCGTGTTGGTTGGCTCATCCACAGCCGCGTGTCACGTTGTCTCCACGCCTGCACGCTACCACATCATCTCTATAGCCTCGCTCCGCTTCACGCACACGTTGCCGCCCTCTCTCCTGCACAACCCCGGTGGAAGCCACCAGAAAAAAAAATAGAAAATGGTTATCATTGGTTAAGATAAATGCAGCTATTCACTAGTAGAGTAATTTTCAATTTTTAATAAAGATAGCTATGGATGATTAGTTAGCTACACATGCTCTTCCCCTTCATATATCAAACCAACCATATTGTATCTATGCATAGAACCACACGATATGTGCGTATTTCCACGTAATTACTATTTACTACTCCATTCGTTTCATATTATAAATCGCTTTAACTTTTTTTTTCAAACTTTTTTAAATTTGGCTAAGTTGATAGAAAAATAGTAATATCTACAAAACTAAATTATTTTATTAATATAACATTAAATATTTTTCGATAATATATTTGTTTTAATGAAAAGTGTTGTTATATTTTTTATAAACTTATAGATAACTCAAATCGAGTACTCTCTAAAAGAGATTATGAGCATCACGATCAAGCGAGGTAATTAAGATCAGGATCGAGCAGGTACATTTGAGTATCCCTTTTGGCACCGCACGCGAGGAGCATTCTCACCCCCATCCCGTCCCCTCCATATATCTTTCAGTAACTTTCACTTTATGCAAGCCTATATCTCTCTATATATCTTCCATCGTCACCCGGCCTAAAGTTAAAATCATGACTGAACTTTTGCTCTCGATCGAGTGCCCTCACTAATTCGTAACTGTTGTGTCCAGCTTAATTGTTTTGCTCAAAACCTGATAAAAAATTATATATAATACCACGAGTGCACTTTTGAAAATATCCCTTTTTCCTTTTTTGCATGAGATGCGTACACCAAATTAAATTATTAATGTGTGCAATCTCTACAGGACTAGTTCGCTCGGTCGCGCCGGACCACGTGATCTCACAAAATCTATGCACGACCCCATCATGATTATGAGCTTATTAGCTACTCCCTCAGTCCCATAATATAAGGGATTTTAAGTTTTTATTTGTCCTATTTGACCACTCGTCTTATTCAAAAAATCTGTGCAAATATAAAAAACGAAAAGTTGTGCTTAAAGGACTTTGGATAATAAAGTAAGTAAAAAAATAATTCCAAATTTTTTTAATAAAACGAGTGGTTAAACAGTGCAAATAAAAACTTAAAATCCCTTGTATTATGAGACGGAGCTAATAAAGCTCGGAGGATGATGCAAAAAGCCGATCTATCGGGTCTTTACCTAGCTAAGGTCGTGACTCACGATCGAGAGCTCATGGCTGCACATGGGTCGTCACACAGCTCTCCATTCATCGATCACCATCCTTCAATTCATTCCTTTCTCCGAAAGCAACCCATCCATCGATTTTCCCAAAAGTCCAATCCGTTTCCATGATGCATTAACTTAAATGCAAGCATCCTGCGAGATGAGCGTAGCTTAATTATTTGGATTTCTTGTGGTCGAAACTTATTTAGCTGAATTCAAGTTTCAAACGCAACATAGGTGATCTCGTATTTTACGGATAATTATTTTATCCGTGGTAGGTTTACTAGTTGATAGAGATATTTATGGTGACTTAATTAATCTCAAAATATATCAAGATGTGCCGGTCCAATTTCTCAAAGATTTTCATAGGGGTAGGGATATATGTTGTGTATTTATAGGGATAAGTATACATGTACGTGTGTATTTATAGGGGTAAGTATCCACGTATATATGTTAATAAATACGTTTGTACTATTTTGCAAGGTGTACATGTGTGTATTCATAGGGATAAGTGTGCGCGCGTATATATGAGCAAATACAGTCGTACTATGTTTCTTAAAAAATGCAAACAACCTTAAAAACTACTAACTCCATCCAAGAATAAGTTAATTTAATACTGAATGTATTAAATTAATTTATAAATCCTAATACTATAAATCTGAACAGGACAGGATGTATGATATCTAGTACTAAATTAACTTATTCTGAAACGGAGAGAGTAATAATTTGTAAATAAGGGTGTAATTAAGTGAGCTGACACATCTAAGTATGCATTGTCTAAACCTCTTGTTACGCTTCCAGTTTTTTAGGGAAAATTTGTAAAAACCTGCTGCAAATATCACCCTCACTTTGAGATTCCGTCCTAAAAAGATGATTTGTTGCAAATTAATATTCCCTTTTCCTAAGCAAGCTAAAAAATAGCGTTCGTAGCGCCCGCAATAGCGGTAGCGGACCTCTACCGCTACAAGGTAGCAGACTGCATATAGCGTATTGGAACTTAGCGGCCGCTATAGCGCTCCACGACTGCTATAGCAGCCTGCTATAGTGCTTCGCGACCGCTATAACAACCCACTATTAACTTTGTTAGATCGCTATAATGCTTAAACGGTGCGCTTCACGTATGGATAGAATAATTTAGCATTCTTTGTCTTCTTTATCTTATATATTTATATGTTATTTTATTTTTTTTTTATGTTATGAAATGTAGAAATAATTAAACATGCAGTCTAATTTTAAATTTTAAGTTAAACTTGATGTTAACATTGATATACAATCTAAATTTATGTTTATTTTTCTTAACTCCGCTATTGGAACTTAGCATCCGCAATAGTGCCCGCTATCCACAATATGCTACCCAGACACTAATCCGCTACAAACCCGCTATACACTATTTATTACCTTTTTCGTAAGTCACGATGGTTTGATATTCCTTCTCAATTCGTTGTTGGTGTTTTTTTCCACTTTTTTATATGTCATGACTTAGCACATTTTCTGATAGACATGGCTCAAAATGCATCTTCTTTCTCGGCTAGACAGTGTCAAATACCGAGCTAATCTTACTCATTTTAAATCTACCGCATAAATCAGTTGTCGCTGAACCTAATGAGACCAGTGCGATAGCTCATCTTCTGGTAACCCCCATGTCCAAGAGCGAACAGTCATGACTACTGTTGCCCAATGATGTGCTGGGCGTCATGGGTGAGAATACCACAGCTATATCATAGGGGTTAGCCGATATGAGTGGTGACCACGACTCCTCGACTATTAATATTCATACTTAATTGTGTATATGGGTTTCAGGGTTTGCGATCACCAGAATACACGAGCAACGGTGAATCGGTGATTAGGGAGGATATTGAATCAAGGTGAATTAGGGTGACGTCATTTGAGATTTTTTTTAAAAAAAAATTAAGATAATGGAAGATGAATAATATATCTCCACGGCCCCTTCGCCTACGTACCCGCATATATATATATATATGTATAGATCAATCGGTTTTAATAATGCATTTTCACCGGCAATATTCTAAATATTCGTCATTAAATAACAGTTAATATGATACCGATACGATCGATCTGGTATTGAAAAAGTGGTAGAAAAGTACAACAAAAGGACAAGAAAAAGAGCACGATTCGACCAGGAAATGTAAAGGACGGGCGTCAGCTTGGTCTCTTTTGTTGACCTGGATAATTATATATTACTAATACTTACAGGTAGAAGTAATTAATTAATATCTTCTTTACGCACGTTCTCTGAATAAATTACTTGTACACGTGCTCTCTTCTCTAGAACTATATATGTCACTGTTGATCGATCTGTGTCTCCTAGCTAGTTCTTGGTGTTAACGCTGATCAGATCGATGAGATAGTACCAGAGTGGAAGCTGCATTGAACTGCATGAGCTAAGCTACTTGGGTCAACAGTTCCAAGTGTTCAACACCTACCAATTTTATTCAAACACATTCGTCGATTTTCACGGTTGCTTGCATCGGTCGTCTGCATGCGTATCCTGCGGAGAGCGATGCGAATTAAATATCGTCGAAGAAGAAATATGGATTAGTGTGCTATGTTATTAGCAAATCAAACTGAAATTTCGTACGACTGAATGCATATATTAATAGTGTTATGCTAATTTTGTTTTTGTCACTTCAAATCTGTGCCGTCAACATTTCGATCTGAACTTTGACCATTGATATATATATTTAAAACATTCTATATTTATATTTAAAAAATACTATTATATTTTGTCACTAAAGTTGATATCGTATTTTTTTATAATAAAAGAATATGATCAAATCGAGTCTCGAGGACCAAAAAAAAAAAGGAGCAAAGCATGGGGGGGGGAGAACAAATTAGCAAAATGTAAAATCAAAATAAAACCCGATGGCATTGGCATGGCAAAGGCACTCACGTTTTATTTTAGGAGAAACTAAAGGCACACCGCACATATATGTATATGCCACGTGTCTTTGAAACAATTAATGGCAATAAATAAAGACAATAGAACGGAATTAAGGTAGTACAAACAGATCAGATTGAATTTTAGGAGAAAGTTCCATGCGGGCAATGCCCATTAATTAGAAGTATATTATATTGTACTCCTTTGGTCTCTAGAAGACCAGAAGACGGTTTATTACTCCATCAATTCCATTCCAGAACGCTAGTACTATAAGATTCTAATATTATGAGATATAAGAATATGCACAATGGTTTTTATTAGCGGTCTCTCTTTATTGTCATGCAAGCATATTTGATGACGTGAAAGAGAGAGGAAGAAGAAAAAAAGAAAGATGGTTGCTACACATGACAACGGTATAGAGTTGACTCTTAGCATTTATTAGGAAATTTTTCGTTGCATTGAGTCTAATAAAGGAAAGATGACTAGTAAGAGAGTATTTTGGTACATTAATGGTTAGAGACCATATTGTCTTAACTATTGTAACATGATTACCTCTAATTAACATAGAGACCATACCGGTCTCTACCTTTGTACTTACTCTAAGTAGTACTTTAAATATTAAAAAATAAACAAGACACTAAATAACTACTATGCCATTTATTAAGGTTGTGTTTAAATCTAAAGTTTGGATCCAAATTTCAGTCCTTTTCCATCACATCAACCTGTCATACACACATAACTTTTCAGTCACATCATCTCCAATTTCAACCAAAATTCAAACTTTACGCTGAACTAAACACAGCTTAATAAAGAGAGAACATGGAGAATGAGAGAGAGTACTACTAGTTCATTCAATGTTAAAGTTTAAAGAGTTCAAGTGGGCCCCACTTTAACATCTTTGTCAGAAAAAAAATTAAAGAAAAAAATCCAATCTTGCGGCGGTCTACGATAGTGTTCTCTCGCGAAAGAGATATATTGTGAATAGAATTGATTGAGCGAGAGAGAGAATTTAACACAAGAATGTAGAGGGAATGAATGAGCGGATCCTTTATTAATAACAGTGTTACAATATATAGGGGGGAGAGAGGCGGCAACCGGAGGCGTGATGGTTTGGGAACCATCACGTCCGTTGCTAGAATCGCCGTGAGGCGAGAAGAGGTGTGGGGCACGACTAACCATCGTGTCCCTGAGTTGGTTGTCACTCTATCCATATATATGGATGAGATCACCCAAGTATTTCATAACACTCCCCCTTGATCGAATCCAGCTTTGATCATTGCTCATTTAGTGTTCCAGATATCTGTAAAGATAATCTTAGAAATAATTATAGTTAAATACATCACGTAAAACTCCTCAAAAACCCAGTGGAAAAAATAAGGAGAGAACCGTGATATATTATTGACTATTTTTAGATCTCTATGAGTAAAGTTCATAGTATGATCCAAAATAGTATAATGTCTACAGTTATCATTTAGTAAAAACCCTAGTGGGGAAAAGCCAAATGATAAGACATATAAGCTTATGTTGATATTACCTCGTTTAAAACTTTGGATGAGAAACCCTAAAGGGTAAAACTCATACAAAGAAAAGAGAGTATAATATGACAAAAATAGGTTATTTTCTAGAGGAAGATACTCCCCCTGAATCCTGCAAATTTTTAAGTCGTCTCATACCAATTCTTTCGACACATTTAAAGAATGTGGAGTATGGTAGAGATTTTGTGAATAAATCAGCAAGATTATCACATGAGTTAGTTTGCAAGATGTTTATCTCTCCATGTTGCTGAAGCTCATGAGGATAAAATAATTTGGGAGCAATATGCTTAGTGATGTTGCTCTTAATATAACCAGTTTCCATCCGAACAACACAAGCGGCATTATCTTCATAGATAATGGTAGGTGATTCCAATGGACCAATACCACAAGATGTTAATATGTGGTTAACCATTCTGTGAAGCCATACACATTCACATGATGCCTCATATAATGTAATTATTTCAGAATGATTTGTGGAAGTGGCTACCAGAGTCTGTTTAGAAGACTTCCATGAAATAGCAGTTCCACCTTGTAAAAATACGAATCCTGTTTGTGATCTAGCGTTGTGGGGATCAGATAGATAGCCAGCATCAGTATACCCAATTAAAGTCGAATCCTGCTTCTTTTTAAAGAAAAGTCCAAGATCTCTAGTGCCATTAAGATATCGAAAGACATTCTTAATTCCAGTCCAATGGCGTTTGGTAGGAGCAGTGCTGTATCTTGCTAATAGATTTACCGAGAAAGCAATATCTGGCCTCGTACTATTTGCAAGATACATAAGTGCGCCTATAGCACTAAGATATGGAAAATCAGGACCAAGTACATCCTCTCCATCTTCCTTAGGTCTAAATGGATCTTTCTCCACGTCTAGAGATTGAACCACCATAGGGGTTTTAGAAGGATATGACTTGTCCATATTAAATTTCTCCAAAATTTTCTGGGTATATGCACTTTGGTGCACAAGGATTCCAGAAGGTAAATGCTCAAGTTGTAGACCTAAGCAAAATTTGGTTTGACCCAAATCCTTCATCTCAAATTCCGTCTTTAAATGATGACATGCTCCATTAATATCTTGTGTATTGCCAATGATGTTGAGATCATCGACATATAACGAGATAATACAAAATCCTGTGGGGGACTTTTTGATAAAGACGCACGGGCAATCATCATTTTTAGTCTATCCCTTTAGTGAAAGGAATTCATTTAATCAGTTGTACCACATCCTGCCCGATTGTTTTAAGCCATAAAGTGACTTCTGCAACTTAACACAATACATGTTACGATTTACCTTCTGATTCGGGTGTCGATTCCGTCAGGAACCTTCATGTAAATATCATAATCAAGTGACCCATAAAGGTATGCTGTCACTACGTCCATCAACTGCATAAATAGACGATTTTGTACTGCCAATGATATTAAATATCGAAAAGTAATACCACTCATAACTGGAGAGTAAGTTTCATTGAAATCAACGCCTGGTTTTTGCGTAAAACCTTGTGCTACAAGCCTTGCTTTATATCTCACCACCTCGTTGTTTTCATTCCGTTTCCAGACGAAAACCCATTTGTATCCCACAGGAAAGATACCACGAGGAGTAGGCATTACAGCCGAGAATACATCTCTTTTGTAAAGCGAGGCTAATTCTGCATCAATTGCGTCCTTCCATTTGTTCCAGTCAGAGCGCTTTTGGCACTCTTTTATAGACCTAGGTTCTGGATCAACTTGGAGGCAATCAGCAATTTGTTCAGAAAAATTAATGTCGACAATTGTAGCTCTTCTATCAAAAGATTCTCCAGTTTCAGAGTAGTTGATGGCAATTTCATCAACCCTTATAGACTCATCGTGATCTCCCGAAACATGTGTCTATGGTCTTCCGAATTCCTAGTCTCAGCATTGTGCACCACCGAGCTAGGTTGCAGACTATCACGATCTGCTTGATATATAGTATCAATTTGGTGTGTACCAACTAAAGGTTGGTTTGCATTTACCGTCTTTCTTTGCTTATTAGCAATTGTTTCTCGCTGAGTGGCCATACTTCTTCCTCTCTTTTTAGTGAGTGGAAGTTAAGTGGTTTTATTCGGTACCTCCACTCTTTCTGGGCATTCTGAGCTGGAATGAAAGATTTAGTCACACCTTTATAATTGGTAAATGCATCTGGCAGGTTATTTGCAAGTCTTTGCAAATGTATAATTTTCTGAACTTGAAGTTCAGTTTCAGTAGTACGTGGGTCTGAGGCTGGAATACCTTGGGCATCCCAATCAATTTCCTGGCATTCTTTCTGGTACTTGAAGTATCCCCCTAATGCCGGGAAATGTTCCTCCTCAAAGATAGAGTCAGCGAACCGGGCAGTAAATAGATCACCTGTTAAGGGTTCTAAATACTTTATGATCGACGGAGATTTGAATCCCACATAGATCCCCACTTTCCTGTGTGTGCCCATAGCAGTATGCTGTGGTGGTGAGATCGGTATGTATACAGCACAACCGAACTTACGCAAATGGGAAATACTTGGAGGATTTCCACGTACTAACTGCATTGGGGAAGTTTCATGATATGCAGTTGGTCGTAGTTGGACAAAGTCAGCAGCGTGCAGAACTGCATGACCCCAACACGACGAAGGTAATTTGCAATTCATCAATAATGGTCGAGCAATAAGCTTAATTCTTTTAATCAATGATTCAGCCAAACCATTTTGTGTG
Organism: Oryza meridionalis; assembly: GCA_000338895.3. NCBI lineage: Eukaryota > Viridiplantae > Streptophyta > Magnoliopsida > Poales > Poaceae > Oryza > Oryza meridionalis. Next base: position 20,544,403 of record CM002529.2, on the reverse strand, counting down.
TGGACATATGGAACAGAGTGCTGAACCTGAATTCCCAATGCCATACAATAATCATCGAAAGCATGAGATGTAAATTCGGCGGCGTTGTCCATACGGATTGATTGAATCCTATGTACAGGGTAATTTGCCTTCAGCCTTATAATTTGATAAATTAGTTTGGCAAAGGCATGGTTTCGAGTCGATAGAAGACACACATGAGACCATCTAGTAGATGCGTCAATCAAAACCATAAAGTACCTGAACGGTCCAGATCTTGGCATAATAGGGCCACAGATATCTCCTTGAATGCGTTCAAGGAATTTAAGTGTTTCGGCTCTAATTTTGAGATAAGATGGTCTCAAAATCAGTTTCCCAGTAGCACATGCAGTGCATACGAAATCAGAGGATTTGGGAAATTTATCAGTGATCAAATAATGACCAATAGAGCTGCCAATAATTTTTCTCATCATCCCGATATCGGGGTGCCCAAGTCGATCATGCCAAGTGTGGAATGCATCAACATTTTAAAAAATTACTTTGTACGCAACATGTGCAATGGGCTTAATGTATGTATAGTACAATCCCGATGTGAGAGATGGAATTTTCTCGCAAATGCGTTTGCCATATCCGTTTTGTTTGGTTAAGAGAAGAAATTCTTCTCGATTATCCATATGGGTTTCAATGTGAAACCCATTTTGACGGATATCTCTATAACTTAGTAGGGTACGGGTTGAATCAGGATACAACAAAGCATCCTCGATTGTGATTTGTGTACCCATTGGGAGTGTAATAATTGCTCGTCCTGAGCCAACTATCACAGTATCGCGCCCAGCGATAGTCAAAACTTTGCCTTCTCTCTTTTTGAGAGTTTGAAAGTATTTGATCTCCCTAAGTATAGAGTTTGTGGTACCACCGTCCACAAGACATAATTCCTCTCCAATCGGAGTGATATCCTTAGACATCTATAGTGAAAGAAGAATTGCTTAGTGAAGAATTCTTTATCCACAATATATACATACATACAATAATGAAAACATCAAATACATAGTATGACGTTTACAGATGTTAAAAGTACATACTCTAATGACTAGCAAGTCATACAACCTTATAATATAAGGGAGTTTGTACTTATCTACTTATTACAACCAATATTGTTTGGCAAACTTATAGGATATCAATATACTGTCTCAAACACACTGAGATTAAAGCAGCTTTATCTCTATGTGGGACGTACTGAGATTACAGTAAATCTCCAAGTGGGTCCGTTGAGCAATACTCGATGAGCATGTCATCCATTGCAGAAAGTGCAGCGGTATCTTCTGGGAGAAGAGCGAGGTTGTTCTCTGGTTCAATAGGAGCCTGGTGAGAACTTTCAACCTCATGTCTTTCTTTTATAAGATTGAAGTGAGCTTCAAATCTTAGTTCCTTAGAAGACTTTTTCTCCTTTATGGATTTCTGATACAGGAGAACAAGATGTTGTTGGGATGCGGCAATCTTTAGCGACATGATAGTCAGATCCACACCTGTTGCAATGCCTGTTGCTATTGCCACTAGGTTGTGGTGCCTTACCCTTCCCTTTTCCTTTCCAATCGACCATTTGATTTGCGTCGTTGTTGCATTTGCGTTTTCCAGTCAGATTCTTAGGGTTATTCGAGGAATTTCCCTTGAATCCTTTGAGTGCGATACTGTTGGTTCAGTATCATGTCCTCTGGAAACATAGTTGATAGAGTTTTCTCTATCTTCTCTGCTTCTGTTGGCTCTTTTTCGCAAAACTTCAATTTGGAGCAAATGTTATGAACAGCATGATTGTATTATGCCACGGTTTTTTTTAAAAAAAAATCCTGTAGGCGTAAATGAATTCACTCCTAATTAGCCTCAGGCCAAATGAGTTCCTTTTGCTTATCATAACGCTCTTTTAGAGCTTTCCATAGGTTGAGAGGGCTCATCTCCAACATGTACTCATGTTTGAGATCTTTATAGATGTAGAGCCTCAGAAGGAAAAGGGCAATATATAGCTTTCTGTTCTCAACTGGTGGATCCCAATCATTGGGTTCCTAATTTGTATGTGAAATCCCACTAGAAGAAAAATTTATTTTGATATCGGAAGCCCAAATTGGGTAGTTACTCCCATCGAGGGCGAGTTCGTTGAACTCTATAGTTGCCATGTCCCTATAATCATGATTAACATTATTAATTTACAGAGGTAAATTAATAAAAATATGATATTGTGGTTGTAATCTCAATGTGAAATGTAAGACTTCATATTTTGTAATGTTTCGGAAAGATGTAGGTTATAGACCTGACAATTTGAGTTAGAATTCGAAATTAGGTGGCACAATGTGGATAATCTCCAAGTAATTAAACAGTGGAGTAGATCTCTTAATAGTGGGCAAGTTATACTTGCTGCCCTGAACATGATCTCTAGGCAAATATATTCTGGTGAATATACCGCAGCCAATGTTTAGGACTCCACTACCTTGTGCTCAACCAAATTTCAAATAATCTCATTTTTCAAAACATACTCTCGGAAAATAACACATGTGGGTAATCATCGTGAGATGTAGACCTCTATGAGATGGGCGAGGTGCTCGCTGCCTAGGTTATGACCAGTGCGGCCAATTTTAGGACCCCATTGGGTAATCATCTCAAAATGTAGACTACTGATGATGGGCGAGATACTCGCTGCCTAAGTTATGGTCACGATGACCAAAGTATAGGACTCCGTCGACATGTGATTAATTTCCAAGTCAAAGTGTGAAGTGGAACATACATTAAATCCTCCATTAATTATGTAGTACATAATTAAGAGAATTTGCTAAATTAAAGTACAAAATTTATAGAATTTTGTAAATTAATAAAGCGAGGAAGTAGAGCATGTTTTGAAATAATATGCAAAAGACATTTTATTAAGACAACTAATAAATTTAGTAAAGTAGGATATTTAATAAGCACATATGTTAAGGAACATCAGTGGTCTAAAAGACCATTACATAGTAATTTGTATAACTGATGAACTGCTTGTACTAAATTGAATAAAACACAGGGACTTAAATGAAAATTGCTGCTAAAAATAGAAAATATATATAAAAAAAAGATAAATTGGGTGGTGGCGACTCCTCGTCTAGCGAGGGAGGAGTTGGGCGAAGGCGATGAGTGCGGTCTCGGCGAGGAAGGCCGATAACGACATCGAGGATGAAATCAAGGTAAGCATACCTTCGTCGATTTCCTTAGGATCTTCTGTTCTTCGCTTCTTTCTGAGAGCGAAAAGAGTTTCTTTCTATTCTTCGCTTTTTCTGTAGATCAAAAGCGATGTTCTTCCTTCTTTCACTTCGTGATCTCCTTCGCGAGAGCGAAAGTGCTGATAATGTATTGTGAATAGAATTGATTGAGCGAGAGAGATTGAGCGAGAGAGAATTTAATACAAGAATGTAGAGGGAATGAATGAGCGGATCCTTTATTGATAACAGTGTTACAATATATAGGGGGGAGAGAGGCGGCAACCGAAGGCGCGATGGTTCCCGTTGCTAGAATCGCCGTGAGGCGAGAAGAGGTGTGGGGCACAACCAACCATCGTGTCCCTTACTCTATTCATATATATGGATGAGATCACCCAAATATTTCATAACAAGATACACGGTAACATGAGCCCTGTTTAAATCCCACTCTAAAATTTTTCACCCTATCATATCGAACGTTTCGACACATGCATAGAGTATTAAATGTGGACGAAAAAAAAAATCAATTACACAGTTTGCATGTAAATTGCGAGATGAATCTTTTAAGCCTAATTGCGTCGTGATTTGACAATGTGGTGCTACAGTAAACATTTACTAATGACAGATTAATTAGGCTTAATAAATTCGTCTCGCGGGTTATAGACGGATTATGTAATTTGTTTTGTTATTAGGCTATGTTTAATACTTCAAATGTGTGTCCGTATATCCGATATAACACGTCAAAACTTTACACTTTTAAATCTAAACACCCCCTTAGCCGTCTACGGCGTATTGTGTTGCTTCACTCAACATAGTAGTTCGTACATACAAAATTATCTCCGGATAGGACAGACACGAATACACACCACGACGTACGTCCAAAATCATGCATGTGCTTGCTGTTAACCGGTAGTAGAAGCTAGTACTAGCAGAGGTCGATCGATGTTTGCCGCTGACTACGTGCTTCTTTCATTCTTTCTTCTCCCACATCAAACATGTATGGTTAATGATGAAAATGTCGAAAGTAAAAATATTCATGCATATATCCTGCCAAAGATGTTACTCGATCATCTTCTGTTTTTAGAAAGAGATATTCAATCTGGATGCTTTTTTTTGTTTGTTTTTACAGAGGAAGTGGTACAAATTAAGACGCAGTAAATCAGTGCGAAAAACAGGCGAGCTAGCTAGTATATATATATATTCCAGTTTTGTAGGGAGAAATATCCTAGTAGCACAATGTAGTATACCTGTCATGGTGGTGTGCTAGCTTGGACTCTGACCCGGCGGCCAGGTGAGTGAGAATATTCAGCGATGGCAGCGCGCGGTAAATCAGTTCCGTGCGCGCACGTACGCTCGCAGTCGCAGTCGCAGGCACCGAGGGAGGAGGAAGGATCGGGTTTTGGTTGTTGGAGCATGGAGAGCATGGGCGGAGTCGGCTGGGATTAGTCGTCAGAGCGCGCCGCGAGAGCACGCGACGCGATCGACTACGTACGTACACGAGCAAGAAGACGACGACGACGACGACGGCATATCCTTTGTCGCGGTTGAAAAGGCGGTTGGACATTCATAACATCACGCTAGTAGAGAAACCATCTTTGGTCGGTCGACCCAAATCCACAATAATTCCGGTTCTATTAAAAACCGGAACTAAAAATAATTTTTAGTCCCGGTTTATAAGAGAAAGATCTTTAGTACCGGTTGTTGTTACCAACCGGGACTAAAAATCATCTTTAGTCCCGGTTGGTAACTCTAACCGGGACTAAAGTTCATCTTTAGTCCCGGTTGATTCCATGTCAAACCGTATCAGGGTACTAGGATCTTTAGTCCCGGTTAGTAACACCAACCGGGACTAAGAACCTATTTTTAGTTCTGGTTGATATTACTAACCGGGAATAAAAATAAAAAACACACTATATAATCCCTATTACCGATCCTCTTTTCCTGTCCACACAACAAACTCCTCCCTCTATCTCTTTCTCCCTCTCCAACTTCTTTATCTCTTCCTTATCTCTAACTCCTACCTTCTCTTTCTTTTTTTTTTCCTTCCATTAGTCATAGCGAAGTAGACGGCGGCCGGCGAGGGGGCGCGGGGGGCCGGTGCAGCGGCGGCCGGCGCGGAGGCGCGGGGAGCCTTGCGGCGGCGGCGGTGCGGGGGGCCACGCGGAGGCGGCCTGCGTGGCGGCGCGGGGGACCGCGCGGCGGCGGGCGAGGGGCCACTCGGCGGCGGCCGGTGCGGCGGCGCGGGGGACCGCGCGGCGGTGGGCGAGGCGCCGCTCGGCGGCGGCCGGTGCGGCGGCGCGGGGGGCCGCTCGGCGGCGGCCGGATTGGCAGCGCGGGGGCCCGCGCGGCGGCGGCGGTGGCGGCGGCCGGCCGTCGCGGAGGGGAGGAGGGGAGGCGGCGGCGGCCGGCCGTCGCGGAGGGGAGGAGGGGAGGCGGCAGTGGCCGGCCGGCCGGTTTTTCTTTTTTTTCTTTTTTACGATTTATCCTGTGATGTATTTGATTTGTGTGTGATGGGGATCTGTGATGTATTTTTTAGAACTTGTGATGTAATTTTTTAAAAGTTTGTGATGTATTTGGAGATGATCTATTTGAGGATTTGGAGATGTTTTTTGATATGTGAGAATTTGGATTTGGGATTTCTTGGCATGATTAGGGGATGGTGTGAATTCAATATTCAATAAAAAACAATGAAAAAGAGAAAAAAAAGAAAAAATATATTTAGTCCCGGTTGGTAACAATAACCGGGACAACCGGGACTAAAGATGCTTCCATCTTTAGTCCCGATTGTTGTTACCAACCGGGACTAAAGATCGATTTTTAGTCCCGGTTATTTGAATTGAGACTAAAGATAGCGATCTTTAGTCCCGGATTCGTAGTCCCGGTTGAAAAATCGGGACTACAAGAGAGTTACAAACCGGGACTAAAAATCATTTCTCCACCAGTGTCATCTCCCCTCCCGGGGCCTGGCCGCATACTTGAACTCTTCTTACTATGGTACAGCTACGGGTACTCTACTAGTCTTTGTTCGTTTGGATGGCTTGGAACCCATTCATTTTTACACGTAAAACGGAGCGAGATTAGTAGTATATAGCTAATTAAGTATTAGCTAATAAAACTTGAAAAATGAATCGATATAATTTTTTGAAAGATTTTTTTTTATATTGTACCATTTATCGGGTTGAAAAGTGCGCAAGTATAAAACGATGGATTAGACATTAGAGAAGAAGTGCAGTCGGAAGCATGCTCCGTACCATATATTAATTAGATAAGAAGAAAGATGCGTACTGTACATTAACCCACTTAGGCTTCAACACGTGCACGTGCATGTCAACAATCTATTTTCCTTGATTATATGTGAACGCGCCACTATATATACACCATAGTCACACGTCGTGTACGTTGTCTTTAATACAAACTTGCTAAAAAAAGAAACTTTCAAATATGAATTGAAGGCATAACGATGAATACATGAACCTCGCAAAATCTCTGTTGAAAACATACACACATGTAAAGCGTGGTCACCAAAAACTAAACCCAAAGTGAATCTCTAGTTATGCACTTATGCTCCTCCACCATCTATTTGCATTTACATTGATTTGGGAACTATGGTAAAATCCTCATGTTAATTAGAAAAATCAAACTGTCAATAAGGTAAATTGTATTTATCATGATTATAGAATTTAATTGAGACTACTTCAAACTGAGGGCAACTTAGTCATTGTTAATTCCATAATGTTGAATTATTAAAAAAAAAGATCTCTAGTTGAGATTTCATACATAAAGAACACATCACAATATATTAATTCTCAATGAAATTTTGGAACTTTTGAATTACTAAGCATACTAAATCGGGGCTCCAATACAAATACAACTTTATTTTTGCATTTAAAAGTATCGAATTCAAAAATTGAAAGTAAAGGAAGAAGTATTTGGAGGGAATCTATATATAGTTTCATGATTAATTATAATTTTGATTGATTCTTGAAACTGTCGATAATATGAAACCTTTTTCTCTATCCTTAATTATTAGTACTTCAAAAACATACATACATAATTGTCAACAAAATTTAGGCGTAAATAATGCTTGCACGAGTTACTGACCAGTAGTGACCAGGGTTTACAAAATCAGACCAACAAGAAAAAACGAAAATTAAAGTGAAATCTCACTATATTCTGTCAAAAATTTAAAATCCAATTTAAGCCAGCTTGGAAGTTCAGTTTCCGTGACGTCGGTTTTGTAAATCCTTTTCTAGTGACTCGTGCATCCATTTGTTCTTCATGTACTTTACCACAATCCCAAACATGTACGCCAGGTTTCATATTGGTCATTTTAGCGGTAAAAGATTGACCCATTAATGGACAACGTCTGCTATATTTCCTTGTGGAAAATGGAAAATACATATCGTGAAATAAGAATCATATCAGAAGTACTACCAATCTATTTCTTCATCATGACGTATGGTCAATACGTTGATTCAAGCAATTATTTTTTTTCACCGCCATTAATTTGCATATGCACGAGTTGTTTGGTTCATCACAAATACAAGCCTTACCCAAAAAGAAAATGTAAACTATATATTAAGGCTTGGTTTGTTGTCAAAAATTAAACTTTTGAAGAAGATCTTAGTTGGGTTTGGTTACCAAAATTTTGTTGTTGCCAATTTTTTTGGGTGAATAACCAAAATGATCCTTAAACTTTCGCTTAAGGATTAATTTAGTCCCTGACATTTTGTATTGTCCAAACAAGTAGCTCAAGTTCGTTGTGTGATTCAATATGCTCCTTGAACCCTCTAAACATGATATGTGTACATGCCACATCATCTATACATGCAAATTTAATATTTAAATGTACATTCCACCCTTATGTTTTCATAGAAGATAAAGAAAAACTATTGAGGAAAAAAATGTTTTGGCCTTTGGCAAAAAGATGTAGCATTGGTAACTAAAAAAATTGGTATTTTCCTTTATTTTATGATTGCTTCTTCTTGTTTTTACTTTTTTTATTTGATAGAAAATTGAAGGTTAAAATGGACATTAAAATGTTATCTTACATGTACAAATGACGTGGCATGTCTACATGGCATTTTAAGTGGGTATAAAGACTATATTAAGCCACATGATAATCTTTAAGATCTTGTTTGGACATTATAAAATATCAAGGATTAATTCGACCTCTGAACAAAAGTTGAAGGATTTAACAGGCTATTTAACAAACAAAAAAGGTACTCACTCCATCCATAAAAGTTAGATATATCTCACATTTAAGTTTTTCCAAATAAGTTGTTCCTATTTGTAGTTATTATGCATTCAAGACTTAAAAATAAAAAGATAAATTAAATGTTTGATTAGAATCCAAGGAGTCATCTAAGGCTGTGTTTCCCGTTTAGTTCACATCAAAATTGGAAATTTGGTTGAAATTTGAACGATGTGACGGAAAAGTTGGAAGTTTGTGTGTGTAGGAAAGTTTTGATGTGATGGAAAAGTTGGAAGTTTGAAGAATTATTTTGGAACTAAACACGGCGTAAATACTCATGCTTGCATTCACTTCTTGATTTTGTAACATCCAAGATGATTTAATTTCTCCTTGGTTTTGGTGATAAAAGTAATAGGTGTAACTTTTGTGGACGGAGGGAGTATATAGTTCTATTAATATTACCATTTTTTTGTGTGGCCAATTAATATGGGCAACAAATTGAACAGAGCCGTTCTTGGTTGTTGTTCCAAGCTTGTAGGAGATGCATTTTCAATCGCCAATGTCTGCCACACATATCAGGCCTTTTCTGTTAGTGCTGCCGCTGCTTATTCTCACCTCTTCTATTTTATTATTTTTTTTTCCCATTTGGCTCCTACTACTATACTAGTAGTTCGTACTCTTAAATTGCAGTTATCTCAATTTTATTTACTCCTACATATTACGAAATCTACTGCTTAAAAGACAATCAACTTTTCTTCCTGTGAACCTTGAACGAGAGGATAAGGAATTCCTGTTTTATATTAAAGATATTAAAGGAGTTGATATATTTTTTAGAAACCAGACTCCAAAACCTTAGAAATGCACGGTCAATTAAAAGAAAACCAGCAATCAACTTTGGTCCCGTCAGATAAGCAAAACTTTTCTTTTTCGTTTTGCCAAAAATTAAATGGAATCGATGGATTATTTGTTCGTGTGGGGACAGAGAGAACTACTAATACTAGTACGCATGTAGATTATGGAGATATATACATGTGCACAGCACCAAAAGGCAACAGTAGTATGACAACAATTTTTTTAGGCCACAATTAACAACCTGCTGCAAATAATTAGTGATCCCAAGCACACACCGATTTAATTAGCTGTATAAACAACCAGATCCAAAACCTGATAAAGTTACAGCTTTTGATCTGTGATTTTGCCATCCCATCACAAGTATGTACAAAACAGAAACAGAAATGGAGCACACCACATGGCAAAGCGGACAACAACAACAAGATAAAGAAAAAGAGAAGATTATAAAACAAAAAAAAACAAGAAAAAGAAAGCTAATCTGTCAAGCAACACCACACACGCACTAGATCAAAGATCTGCTAGCTCTATAGACTATAGAGTAATAGTATTAAGTGTTTGATATGATATGATATGATCCTACATCACCTCAGCTAATTAAACAAAGCTGCTGCTGCTGTTGTTGTTTGCCTTCTAACAGGGTCACTGACTGACTGCTTCATCTTCCCTTTTGCCTCTGAGGAAAGAATTGAAGCAAGTCAGGAGAACAACTTGGACGCATGCATGCCACCGACGCTGATCCAAGCAGCGGCGAGCAAGAAACACACATATATATGGAGGAGGAGGAGATGGAATTAGAAAGGTCAGGTGGCGGCGAGCTCGTGGCACTCGAGGATGCACTCGAGCCGCGGGCGCCACCCGTCGCCGGCGCGGTGGGGAGGAGGTGGCGGCGCGGCGGAGAGGGCGCGGGCGGTGGCCATCTGGTTGAGGACGTCCTCGAGGCGGCGGTCGCCGGTCTTGAGCTGGGACATGAGCCACTCCAGCTCGGCGCGCTTCAGGACCACCTTCACCTTCACCCCCGCCGCCGCCGCCGATGCAGCCGTCTCCTCCTCCTCCTCCTCTGCTGGTTCCTCTTCCCTCAGCAGGTGGCCGATCGTCGTCGTGGCGGTGGCAGTGGCGGAGGCCGGCTCGGGCGTCGCGTAGCACCACCCCTCCTCATAGTCCATGTCCTCCGGCGGCGGCATGCCGCCGTGGCGGCGCGCCTTGGAGGCCGGGTTGAGGCAGTTGCCCATGGCGGTTGGGCCGCTCGCCGGAGAAGAAGAAGAAGGAAGAAGAAGAGGAGAAGTGGAGAAAGGCGAGACGCGGGCGCGGGGGGCGTTATATAGGCGGGTGGGTGTGTGGGGCCCTCAGCCGCATGCGGCTCGCACATGGGTGGGACCGGGAGGGGTGTGTGCGTGGTTGGGTTGGGTTGGTGTGGTCTGGTCGATCGGCTGCTGCATGCGCGCTTTCGCTTTTGGTTTTGGAGTCGGAGGAGGGGAAGGAGATGGTCGGTCGGTCGCGGCAGCATGCGATTCGATGCGAGCGTGCGTTGCTTTTCGCTCTCGTGGTCGTGTGCCGCCCGCCCGCTACACCCACAGGCAGGCAGTGTGTTGTTGCGTTTTGTGTCCCATGCATCCATCATCGCTATGGACAGGCAGGAAAGCAGGGGTTTGACGACAAGGGTGATTGGAGACAATGTGTGCATTGATTTCCATGTTGGTTAGGGGCTTGTTCACTTTGTTGCTAATTTCGATCTTATTAAATTTTTATAACGCTAAATTTTGGTAAGTTTTGATGTTGTGATACTGTTGGAGGTGTTAATTTAGTTTGTGGTTGAAAGTGATGGTTAAGAAAACAATTCTTATATATTTATATTAACCGATGGATTCATGATTTCTTTGCTACTATATTAAAGCATAGTTGTTCGTCCTCTCACCCTCCTTTCAGAACTCAAGAGACAAAAGAACCACACTCGTGACACGAATGCATAATGCAAACGGTTTTGTTATAGTACTATCGGCAGAAAATAGGTGAAGAAATTTTTAAATTTTTGACAACCCGACATGAAAGATTCGTACTCTTAGGAGGAGAAAAAAAATCAGGCGTTTATTTCTTAGTGCAAGCTAACGATCGACCTCGAGACACTCGAAAGTTTGAAATTTTTACATACAAAACTTTTGAATGATATAATTAATGGTACTCCTAAATAAAAAAAAGCACAGTCAACAACAAGATGTCCTACTTCATCAATGTCAAGATATGTCAATCCAATCTTCTGAAGATACTCATATGGTACGGGAAAAAAAGAAGACAGTCTTCACTCTCCATGCTAGCCCACGAACCCATAATCTCTATATCAGGGCATTAGCAGTGCAGCATATGCATTTGCCGGATCTTATATACCAGCTAGGCCTAAAACACCTAAGAATTATGCTAGACACAAGTTTCACAGTAACGTAGCCTTAAGTGGGGTCCAAATAATAAAGGAGCCCCTTTTCTCGACGCTCCCCCCCCTCCATGTCTCTCTCTCCTTCCTCAACCGACGCTCCCCCCACCCACCTCTCCCCTCAACCAACACGCTCTCCTCCTACTGTGGCACAGAAGGCACGAAGCGGTGACGACGCTAGGTAGAGCAGTGGGCAAATCCAACCAGGGCTCGCCGATCTCCCCTATCTCCTCTCCTCGCCAGCGCGAAATCCCTTCTCCCCTCTCCTAGCCGGTGCTTGTGGTTCAGGGCAACGACAACGAGCGGCGGCGTAGCCTCTACCCTCTTCTTGGCGGCATCTCGATCTGGACAGGTCGTGGAGGCCACCACTGATGCTGCGGAGGGTTCGAGGAGGCTACCACGACTAGTGGAAAAACCATGCTGCAGGTCTTGTCGGATTTTCGGTGAAAAATCGTTTATTTTGACATCGATCTTGTCATCGAGACAAACATGCCTCATTATCTCTATCTTCAAATCAAGAGTAATACTCCCTCCATCCCAATCCCAAAATGTTTGACGCCGTTGACCTTTTTAAAAATGTTTGACTGTTCGTCTTATTCAAAAAATTTAAGTAATTATTAATTCTTTTCCTATCATTTAATTTATTGTTAAATATACTTTTATGTATACGTATAGTTTTACACATTTCACAAAAGTTTTTGAATAAGACGAACGGTCAAATATATTTAAAAAAGTCAACGGAGTTAAACATTTAGAGAAGGAGGGAGTATTAGTCTTATTTTTCCCGAAGCAAATTGTAATTAACTATGATTCACAATTAACATAAATAGAACATATAGGTATTATCTAAAGAAAAGGTTGAGAAAATATATGTTTAAACAAATTGTATCTTACGTAGAGAGATGTAGCATCTCATCAGATGCGATGTCGGGGTCTTCCCCACAGCTCAATTGGTCTTAGTAATAATTTGTCTGGCACCTCAAACAAAATGCTGTCTTGTAGATTTTCTGTGTATATGTATATATATATATATATTTATTTATTTATTTATTTATTTATTTATTTATTTATTTATTCATGAACTCCACTACATACATACCGGTAGTGTAACGTGTTGGGTACAGATATAACATGAAGCATAATAACGAAGCTGCACGTGAACACCCGCGAATTGTTGATCGAATGCTGTCAGCAATTATATCCGTGTGCGTGCGTCTTAATTGTCCTGAACCCGATACTGTGCATGCATGCGTGCGTGTACATGTAGACCATATAATGCGAAAAAAAAATTAAATATATCCTTTTATCACCAATTTTACATGAATATATATGTTTGGAATTAAAGGGATTGGCAAAATTATACCTTTATTACGGAGCGAGGATGGGAACTTTGCATCGAGTTCGCACGGTGAGTACGTGAACCGGTGATGTGTTTGTGATATTTAATTTCATGTGTTCGCACGGTAAGCACACAACTCGTGATGTTCTTGATGTTCAGGGTGTGAAAATCAAACTCGCGTGAGGAAATAGCGAGAATGGTCCGCATCACATGCCACCGTGAACTTATGGAGGGGATGCGAACTCACGTGTAAGTTTATGTCGTACATGTATTGAACTTGCAAGTTAGGCATGCATTCGCAGCTAGCACACATAAATTCAGATAATGTAACGGCTCCATTAATAAGCCAAACGGCATATTCACCAACGAGAAATAATTTGTGAATAAACATTTTATATATGTGTTTTTAGTAACATAAAAGCAAAAGGCTGAAAAATAAACTTCGATGAAAAACCTCAAAAATCAGTTTCAAATTTAAGGTTGAATCAAAATTCAAATTTTAGCTGATAACATAAGTATAAACGAAAGGATGATGCCGCAAGATATATAAAACCATACTGCATCCCTAATATGTAAACTCGCACGCGTTCAATTCATCACTAGTTATTTGAGTAAAGGTCGGGATGTTATATTCCATTATCTAAAAATTCATCACTAGATGGTATGCTTAATTTACGAAGACAGTATACTTTTGTCGATTCTCTTCCAACGTATATATTCCGGTAAAATCGATGTATTTTTTTAAAAAAATTCCATATAATGCCAACAGTTGCTGTGCTGTAATATGTAACCGTACATTGTTGTCCGTACTAACTACAGTATACTCTATATGGGTTACTGTGCATGTATGCCATTTGATCAATATTCGATCGACACGAAGGCAAGATTCCATGCATGTCGCCTCGTGACGAGATACCAAAGTGGATCACCTGCTGCCAGCCCAATAGTTACTACGAGTAGTACCTACCTACGTATACGCAGCTAGCTGCTCCTATTTGTATTGTTGTTTGTGGCAATTAATTGTGTAGGTAGATATACGGCAGAAACTCCCTCAAATCATCTAGTAAATTCTACGAAGTTGTAATTGTACAATCCAAAACTAAAACTGGGAAGCTCAGTTTTTTCGATTCTCGTAAGCTAGCTATCAACTACTTCCTCTGTTTTATAATATAAGTCATTTTAGTATTTTCCATATTGATATCGATGTTAATAAATCTTGATAGATAGATATGTCTAGATTCATTAATATTAATATAAATATGGGATATGCTACAATAATTTATATTGTAAAATGGAGTAGCCGGTTAATAGAACCTTAAGCTTCCCTTGACAGGACCCATAGTCATATTACACCGGGATGAATGTATATCGTACTCACGTAAACGTCGACACGTGAGTGGTTGTACTTTTCCACAAAGTACTCCTATCGAAGTCGCGCGTCCACACATGTAAAGATCACAGAGTTAGTTAATTTATTTTTCAGTTTTACGTAAAGACGTTCCATGTCATGCAGTTTTTTTTTTTTTTTGGAGAACTCCCTGTCATGCAGTAGTTTAATTAATTTCTGTTATATTTGATGAAGCGGTCAATTTAGCAGAAACTAATTATATGGTTTCTACCATACATAAATTACACTACTATCTCCGTTGACCGTTCTTGGATTGGGTATCAAATTGAATTAGGTCAAACTAATGAAGTGTCACCAGATTCACAGCCTAATACTCCTTATCTAATTAATACTCCTTCCGTGACTTAAAAAAAATATAGTTTTAGTCAAAGACAGATTAAGCAGTGGGTTAAAACAACTATACTCAGTCCTTTTTATGAACGTGGAGAGAAACAAAAGGAGGATGAGAGAATATTAATGGTTTGATGGCTAAAAACACACTGATGTAATATTACAGTGGTAATATTCTTAAGTCTATCTCTCTTATTCGATTCTTAAGTTTCTTTTTTCAATCTACTCAAATGATTGTTATTGTATTTTATACTCCCTCCAATCTCTCAGGATTTGTCCTAAAATATAACAACTTCACCATCAACATTCTCTCCCCAACCAATCGCAACCCTCCACCATTCATTTTTTCCACCTATTTACACTACTCATCCAATCACAACCCTCCACCACTTACTTCTACCTATTTTCTTAATAACCGTGTCCAACCCTAAAACTTTCTATATTTTGGGACGAAGGGAGTAGTTTAGTATTTTTCGCACTTGTAGTCTGTAAAAAAAATCTATTTCTCTATTTTTTTTTCAATCCTGCGTATTAAAGAGCTCTGAAAATATGTTTCTTTTCACAAATCCTGAGTACTTCATTTTAGGATGGACTGACTAATTACCATGCATTCACACACAGTGATGCAGAAATTAATGTAGAATATATACTGTTCTAAAGTGTACTGACATATCTCGTGGCCGTGTTAGGACCTACTCCTAATCAAAGGGTACTGAACTACTAATCGATCAAGCTAGGCAGAGGCAGAGGCAGAGGAGAGATTCAGAAAGTCCTAGGAAGCAGACACATGAGGTGGGGGTCAGGTAGCCATGAAATCCGGCAGGAAACACTATGGATTTACGTGCTCTCCAATGCAGCGCGAGATCACTGGATTTTTCACATTTTGGTCCCTTTGAAAAACTTATTTCGCAAATAGACCCCTGAAAAAACTTATTCCAGAAATGGTCCTTTTTGGGACGCCAGAGTGGTTGGCGCCGTCATCCAACGGGACGGCGCCAGGCTCTCTGGCGCCATCCTCCTGCCACCGTAGCGCACGCGAACCGACGTGGCAGGAGGAGGGCGCCAGCCATGCTGGCGCCGCCCCAGGGAGGAGGGCGCCAACATTGCTGGCGGCGCCCCCCTGCCTACATTCCTATTTCTCTGTATGGAGTTGCAACGGTGTCATTTTTATTTTATTTTTTCGGATGTTTTTTCACACTTAGAATTACGATACAACCAACCACAAAAAAAATTTAAACTCGAACTACCACTTAGCTAAGTCTGAAAATAGCTAGCATACCACTTAGTCTACTTTGCATCTTCACTAAAATTAGACCATAACTCCTTTAGTAAAACCCTTTGATCAGCATGTTAAACATAATGCACTCTACCACTATATGAAATTACTTAATCTAATTCAAAATATAACCACATGAAATGACATATATAAGTTAAACAGTACAGAGAAATGCAATTTTTTTTATTTTTATTTCATTTTTTTGACATTTTTTTCACACTTAGGAGAACATAGAAACCAACCGTATAAAAAATAAACTCAAACGGACAAAATATGTTACTTGTAGAATTTTCCAAAACTCTATTGAAACGGACAAAATATGTCATCTATTAAAATAGGCGTAACTTTCTCACACGGACTCGGAATCAGACAAATAATATATGCACGGACATCTACAGAAAAAGTTACATTCGATTCTCCCCGCCTTTGCCGGGTTCAGCAATATTAAAACCTCTAAATTCCGCTTGCAAGATTGTGTTTTCGAGGAGAGAAGTTTTTCGGTAGAGCTTTGGAAAATTTCACAGGCCACATATTTCGTCCATTTGAGTTTATTTTTTATATGGTTGGTTCCTGTGAGTTCCTAAGTGTGAAAAAATATCAAAAAATAAAATAAAAATAAAAAAGTTGCACATCTCTCTCCTCTGCACTAGATCGGAGAGAGATGAGAGGAGAGGAAAAATTCTACAGGTTCTTATGTGTCCCTAAGCGTAAAAAAATATCAAAAAAATAAAAGAAAAATAAAAAATTTCGGGGGGGGGGGGGCGCCATCCACTCTGGCACACTCCCCCTAGCCACTTCAGCATCGCCCCGCCACGTCGGCAGGGGGACGGCGCCAGAGAGGCTAACGCCGTCCTGTTGGACGACGACGCCAGTCACTCTGGCGCCCCAAAAAGGACCATTTTTGGGATAAGTTTTTCTAAGGATCTATTTATGAAATAAGTTTTTTAAAAGGACCAAAATGTGAAAAATCCAGCACGAGATCACGGGAAGACAGGATTAGCTAGAGCTTAAATTAGCTTCCTAGCTATAACCATAGAGAAATCAAAATAGAACCATAAATCATCACAAGCAAACAGTACACACAAATAGCCCCCAAAAAGGGCCATCTCGTCCATTTGTCTGATCCATGCTTATATACTCTCTCCGTTTCGAAATGTTTGACGCCGTTGACTTTTTAGCACATGTTTGACCGTTCGTTTTATTCAAAAAATTTAAGTAATTATTAATTATTTTCCTATCATTTGATTTATTGTTAAATATATTTTTATGTAGGCATATAATTTTACATATTTCATAAAAATTTTTAATAAGACGAACGGTTAAACATGTGCTAAAAAGTTAACGATGACAAACATTTTAAAACGGAGGGGCTATATGCATAGCCAAAACATGTGGCCAGCGACGTGTGAAGACCAAACACTAGCAAATTCAGCTATACTACTAGTACCTAACTAGACACTAAAGCATATTATGCTCTGGACTTACATGGACAAGGCGAGCTAAACTACAAGTAATTAATCAGGCTAATTGTATTAATGGTAAACTTTAACATACATATGCTTTGTACATGTTCAGACTAATTCAGAGGATATCTATATATATGTTCTTCACCTAATCCCCATGCATGGATCAACAAGAAGCATGTTGTAATTTTCTGCGCAATGGATCAACACTGACACTGTATATATAGATGACTTCAACTAGCAGAGAGATCAAAGCATATATCGTTTCGTCGTTTTGCAGGTTTAAACCAGACTTCCTAGGCCGGCTCCAGAGCACAAACCGTTCAGTTTTCTCTGTCAAGTCCTCAAACTGAATTTTAAACTTTTGATAGAATTTAACCAGATTTTACCGGAAGTCAACAGAGTTTCAAATTAACCGAAAGAAAGCTTACTGCTCCCGGATTTTAGCTCGGAAACGTTTGGTGAAGCCGAAGACTAGTAATTAAGAAAGTGTACGTCTTGGTCTTTTGGGTTGTTGGCTGTTGGAGAGGCGACATAAACTGGCGAGCATATGCCTTTCAGTTAGCAGATGTGTGCGACTTGGTCGCCTTCCTGTCAGTCGTTAAGCTGCTAATTAACAATTAATTTAAAGCATGCTGGCTTTTGCATGCATGGGTGTGGAATCGTGGATTAATCAATGGACATATCCATGTCGACCAACAACCAAAATGGGCCCTTAGCTAGCGCACGTACGGGCATTGGCAAAGCTAATTAACAAAATAATTAAAATAATTAACCATTGCATCGATCTCCTTTGTGTTGCTTTTGAATAGTCATGCATGAAAGATGAAAAAAAAAGACATTGAGCTCAATCGTAGAACCAACAATGTTAGTGAAATCCTAAAAATTGTTTTTTTAAATTCATGAATTTTAAAATTATAATCCAAAGTTGTCCTACAATGGTCAACCTTAAAAATCGGTGCCATGAACTATTTAGGATAATGCAGAATTCTTGTATACACTATATGCAGTTAATTGGAACCGCAATTGTTAAGGTCTTGTTTGGAATGCTGGAGAAATTCTATATTCTTATGGGAATTGAACTGTAATTCCCAGTAAAATCCTTGTGAGATTCTATGGTAATTCCTGAATTAAATGTCTCGGGTAAGACTACCTATGTAGTTTGGACTTTGGACAATTATTCCTGCAAAGTTCGTTTGAATTACGTGCTTGGATCATGCCTAGAAAATACCAATGGATTTTTTTTCTCAATAAAGGAGAACCAAATTAATGAACAGTTGTGGACTTAAGGTGAGTGGTTCGATATATGATTATATGAGTATCTTTACATGGTCTCTGTAACTATTCTACTATAAATATTATCACCACTAGTAGAATTAGTTCTTTTGTGGTGATGCCAATTAATTTATAAGTTCTACTATAACTTAAAAAAATTATTCTACTGTTAGTAGTTAATATATAAGATTCATTAAATTAGAAAATATGATCGTCCAGTTCGATAACATCAGGAGGGACCACTGTCAAACACCTTTTCATGTATACTGTGTACCTTTACTTTAAATAAAGTACATGATTTTTTTTAAAAAAAGAACTGTGGTCAATAAACGAGATGAAAGGAAAAGAAAGCATTTCCCCTTAAAAAATGAACCCAAGAGCTGTCGCATCGATCTTGCTCGTGTCAACCATAGGTCAACCAAATAGGGACGAGATCGAAGTGACGAAGAAATTAGGTTTAGAGACGAATCAATCAGCAGGGTTGTTGGTTCATGCGACGTACGTACGTACACGCATATATATCCCACCTTCTTTTAATCTTAAGTTACGTTTTCCTTTTTCAATCACGTCAATCAACGATCGCTACTTACGATCTCCAACTCTCCTGTATACGATCTCCGTCTCAATTTAAGTATTTAAGTATAGTTATGGGTTTCCATGTCCAACGTTTGACTGCCAATATTATTTAAAAAATTATAAAAAAATATTCACGCATAAAGTATTACTCGCTTATTTCCTAAATGTTTGATGCCGTTGACTTTTTAAAACATGTTTCTAAATGTTTGACGCCGTTGACTTTTTAAAACATGTTTGACCGTTCGTCTTATTTAAAAACTTTTATGAAATGTGTAAAATTATATGTATACATAAAAGTATATTTAACAATAAATCAAATGATAGGAAAAAAAGTAATAATTACTTAAATTTTTTGAATAAGACGAACGGTCAAATATTTTTAAAAAAGTCAACGGCGTCAAATATTTTAGGATAAAGGGAGTATTTATGTTTTATCATCTAATAACAATTAAAATACTAATCATAAATAAAACAGACGGTTAAACCTTGGACATAAACAATGCAAAACTATATTTTTTTTGGACGGAGGTAGTACATATCAGTCTCTGAAATGCTATATTACGGGTGTGTTTAGTTCACGCCAAAATTAGAAATTTGGTTGAAATTGAAACGATGTGACAGAAAAGTTGGAAGTTTATGTGTGTAGGAAAGTTTTGATGTGATAGAAAAGTTGAAAGTTTTAAGAAAAAGTCTGGAACTAAACTCGGCCGTATAAAGGTTGGTGTACAGTATTCTTCTTAATTTAATTTGCTACCTCATACCACACCAACTATGTATTTTACACTAGCGTTATCACAGTATAACCCTGTTTATTGTAGATCATTGAGCGAATTATTCCGTGGACTATAGGATAAACTATTTAAGAAATAAACATAGCAAATAACTTAACAAGTGATACAAATAATGTGATAGAAGAAATGTATTTTAAAGCATGGAACAAATAATCTATTTCAATAATCTGAAAAGAACTTGCCTGTGATTTCTAAGTGCTTAAAAAAATGAGCTCAAACGGGTACTTTAGGGACATTCGGACAAATATCTAATTAGAAAGGCTAATCTTTGATGATTCTTGAACATTTAATGATTTACTAATATTTAACAACAAGAAAAGTATAAAAAAAAATCCATGCGAATGCCAAGTGCCACTGGTGGAGAAACCATCTTTCGTCGGTCGGCCAAATTCCACGATAGTCCCGGTTGCAACAACAACCGGGACTAAAGATCATCTTTAGTCCCGGTTAAAAAGGGTAACGGGCATATTTGATCTTTAGTCCCGGTTGGTAACACCAACCGGGACTAAATATCATCTTTAGTCCCGGTTCAACTGCTGTCAGGACTTGTCAGGCCCCCCCGGGATCTTTAGTCCCGGTTGGTGTTACCAACCGGGACTAAAGATAGTAACTTTAGTCCCGGTTGGTGTTGCCAACCGGTACTAAAGATCACGGTGATCTTTAGTACCGGTTGGCACCACCAACCGGGACTAAAGTCCCACCCCTTTATATATGTCTTCTTCCTCCTCCTCCCCGAGCAAGCTTCAAAATTTCTTCAAAAAAGAGGGGAGGTCATGCCAAAATTTATAGTGAATTTACTTTGGTGATTATATACAAATCGGAGGTGCCTAAAAGGTTAGCAACTTCATCCTCCAATGTTTTTTTTGGTCATATTACATTTGAAGCTATGTTTCGCACACTTTTTTGTCTCCAAAATTTTGTTGTAAGTTGATGAGAGAGAATTTGTGTTGGAAAAGAAAGAATATATAGAAATTTTGTTTATTTGCTAAATAAGGTTTCATAAAATAGTTGAGTAGGAAAATATAGTGAAAGTTAATCTTAAAAAAAAGAAAACAAACTAAATTGAAAATGAAAAGAATTTAAAACTTAAAAAATAATAAATAAGAATTAGTTGGTGGAATATTTTATAATTTTTGTATGAATAATGATATGTCGATATTGTATGACTGTTGAAAGAGTTTGTGATTATTTTACCATTATTGTATGACTGTCATTATTGTACGAATGATTATTTGTGTACGATTTTTTTTTCATTTCATGTAGATGGATCGGCAATGGATGTACGCTGACCGGCGGTCCAAAGAGTTTATTGACTGCGTGCATTATTTTTTGAGAGTGGCCGAAGCTAACAAGCAGAAGGGTTTTATTTGTTGTCCATGCAATAAGTGTAAGAATCAGAAGGAGTATTCTGCATCCAGTACTATTCATTTCCACTTGTTTGAGTCGGGGTTCATGCCAAGCTATAATTGTTGGACATGCCACGGAGAGCAAGGGGTTGAAATGGAAGAAAATGAAGTGGAAGACGACAATATTCCAGACTTTGCTCAGTACGCTGTATTTGAAGGAAATCAAACGGGCGAGGAGGACATAGATGCTGATTATAACGACGTTGCAGATGATCTTGGTCAGATGTTGCAGGATGCCAAGGAGGACTGCGAGAGTGAAAAGGGGGCCCATAAATTGGACAAGATGTTAGAGGACCACAGAACGTCGTTGTACCCAGGTTGCGAGCAAGGGCACAAAAAGTTGGATACCACTCTGGAGTTCCTGCAATGGAAGGCAAGAAATGGTGTTAGTGACAAGGCATTTGGCGATTTATTGAAACTCGTCAAGAACATTCTTCCGGAGGGAAACAAATTGCCCGAGACAACGTACGAGGCTAAGAAGATAGTCTGCCCTCTAGGACTGGAAGTTCAGAAGATTCACGCATGTCCGAATGATTGTATCCTATATCACGGTGAGGAGTACGAGAACCTAGAAGCATGCCCTGTTTGTAAAGCACTACGATACAAGATTAGACGAGATGATCCAGGTGAGGTTGACGGGCAGCTAACGAAGAGGAGAATTCCTGCTAAGGTGATGTGGTATTTCCCTATAATACCACGGCTAAGGCGTTTGTTCAGGAACAAGGCGAATGCTAGAATGATGCGTTGGCACGCTGAAGAACGTCAACAGGACGGGATGCTGAGACACCCCGCAGATGGTTCGCAGTGGCGAAACATCGACAGAAAATTTAAAGACTTTGGAAAGGACGCACGAAACATACGGTTTGGTTTAAGTACGGATGGCATGAATCCTTTTGGAGAGATGAGCAGCGGCCATAGCACTTGGCCCGTTACGATGTGTATCTACAACCTCCCCCCTTGGCTATGCATGAAGAGGAAGTACATAATGATGCCGATTATTATTCAAGGCCCCAAGCAACCTGGTAACGACATCGATGTGTTCCTAAGACCACTGGTCGAAGATCTTAAACTGTTGTGGAAGAAGGAAGGTGTCCCCGTGTGGGACGAGGACAAACAGGAGGAGTTTAACCTACGAGCGCTGCTGTTCGTAACCATCAACGATTGGCCTGCACTTAGCAACCTATCCGGGCAGTCCAACAAGGGGTACAAGGCTTGCACTCACTGTATGGATGAAACAGAAAGTACGTATCTTAAGCACTGTAGGAAGGTTGTGTACATGGGTCATCGTCGATTCCTTGCAGCAAACCACCCGGTACGGAAGAAAGGCAAGCACTTTGAACATACGGCGGACCACCGTACGAAGCCTAAACATCGCAGCGGGAACGCAGTGTTTGCTATGGTTAAAGATCTTAAAGTAGTGTTTGGAAAGGGGCCTGGCAGCCAACCTATAGAGAGCGAAGATGGTCATGCGGCGATGTGGAAAAAAAACTCCATATTTTGGGAGTTACCCTATTGGGAATTCTTGGACGTCCGCCACGCAATCGACGTGATGCACCTCGCTAAGAACCTTTGCGTAAACCTTCTTGGCTTCCTAGGTGTATATGGAAAGCCGAAAGATACACTGGAAGCGCGTAATGATCTGAAGCATATGGAACAACGCGGCGACCTTCACCCGGAACCAAAGGAGAAAGGCAACCATTACTTGAGTCCAGCCAGCTACACTCTTAGCAAGGCAGAGAAGGAAAGTATGTTTCAATGCTTGGAGAGCATCAAGGTACCGTCTGGATACTCCACGAATATAAAGCGAATAATAAGCACGAAGGAGAAGAAGTTCACAAACCTAAAGTCTCATGACTGTCACGTGTTGATGACACAGCTGCTACCAGTTGTAATAAGGGGTATCCTCCCAGACAATGTCCGGGCAACAATAACAAAGCTATGTTCTTTCATGAACGCAATTTCGCAGAAGGTCATCGATCCGGATAGGTTAGAAGCCCTTCAGAATGATGTGGTGCAATGTCTTGTCAGCTTTGAGTTGATATTTCCACCTTCATTTTTCAATATAATGACGCATCTGCTTTGTCACCTTGTCAAAGAGATCGGTATTCTCGGGCCTGTGTTCCTACACAATACGTTTCCTTTCGAGAGGTACATGGGCGTTCTGAAGAAGTATGTTCGTAACCGTGCTCGTCCAGAGGCAAGCATCGCCAAGGGGTATGGAACAGAGGAGGTCATTGAATTCTGCGTTGAATTTATTGAAGACCTTCGCCCAATCGGGGTACCTGAATCACGCCATGAAGGGAGACTACGGGGAAAGGGGACTCTCGGGAGGAAAGCTATAATGACGGTAGACAACAATTTATTCCGTAGAGCCCATTTCACGGTTTTACAACAATCTTCATTGGTGGCTCCTTACATCGAGGAGCACTTGGCTCTAGTTCGCGCCAGAAACATCGGTAAGTCCGATGCATGGATTACACGGCATCACATTGATACTTTCCCCGCATGGCTGCGACAACATCTCATGGGTAACGAGACGATTAACCAGCAACTGGCCTTCCTGGCGAGGGGTCCATCTGGCTCGATCGCGACATTCCAGGGATATGAGATCAATGGGTACACATTCTACACAAGAGCCCAAGACATGAAGAGCACGAACCAGAACAGTGTTGTTCGTATCGATGCCATGGGACACGATGGTACAACTGGCACATATTACGGTGCCATCGAGGAGATATGGGAACTTGACTATGGACCTCTCAAGGTCCCTCTGTTCCGGTGCCAATGGGTTAGGTTGACTGGTGGAGGCGTAACGACTGATGACAGTGGGATGACAACGGTTGACCTTAACAAGGTTGGATACTCGGACGAACCTTTCGTCCTTGCCAATGATGTAACGCAAGTTTTTTATGTGAAGGACATGTCTAGCAAAGGAAAGAAGGGCAAAGGGCCTGACGAGCCGAAGCGCCATGTTGTTCTCCCAGGCAAAAGAAAAATCGTCGGAGTAGAGGACAAGACTGACGAGGATTACGATCAGTTAGATGGGCAACCCCCTTTCACGGTGACGGTTGACCCTAGCATCCTCCTATCAAACGAAGACACCCCTTACTCACGTAGCGATCACAAGGAAGGAACAATAGTGAGGAGAAAGTACGTGCGGACAACCGTCACCGCCGAAGTGTTGCCGTAATTGTTGTAAACTATTTTGGATGTATTGAATATGCTAGTTATATATGATTAGTTACAATTTTTAACAATTTAATATCATGCATATGCTAATTATATACGACTATTATAATTTTTAAAAGTTTTGAATCATGCATGTCGGATTCACAGATGCTAGTTACAATTTTTAACAATTTAATATCATGCATATGCTAATTATATACGATTATTGGAATTTTTAAAAGCTTTAATTCATGCATGTTGGATTTACACATGTTAATTAGAATTTATAATGCATTATTTATATTTTAGAAACATATATGCAACGAAATTCAATATTCAGTGCTATTAACTTTAGTCCCGGTTCTTAACCCTAACCGGGTATAAAAAAAATTTGGAAATAGCGGGAAAATATCTTTACTCCCGGTTCGTGAGAAGAACCGGGAGTAAAGATATCTTTACTCCCGGTTCGTAACACCAACCGGGATTAACGATAACATCTTTAATCCCGGTTGTTGTTACGAACCGGGAGTAAAGATATCTTTACTCCCGGTTCTTCTCACGAACCGGGAGTAAAGATCCGGGGGTATATATATTCCCGGTGCGCCCTCGTCTTCTCCACCAACACTTAGACGTTTTCATCGAGATCGAGCATCGGTCCTTCGCCGCCACTGCCTAGGGCAACCCGTGCCGACGCCGCCGTCGTCTCTCACCGTCGCCTGGCGGTCCTCGCCGCCTCCGCCGCAGACTCCGCCGCACCGTTTCTTGGGTGAGAGCCCCCGGCCTCTCTCTCTCTCTCGATGTACCCTCGTCTCTCTCTCTGTTTCGCCGACGACGCCAAGAAACGCCGACGACGCCGACAACGCCGATGACGCCCTTTCTCTCTCTTACGCCGATGACGCCCTCTCTCTCTTACGCCGATGACGCCCTCTCTCTCTCTCACGCCGATGACGCCGACGAACTCCGACCCACGACGCCCCCACGCCGCCGCCGCGCCCCCACGACGCCGCCGCCGCCACGATGCCGCCGCCCCCACGCCGCCGCCGCCGCCCCCACGCCACCGCCGCGCCCCCACGACGCCGCCGCCGCGGCGCCGCCATCGTGCCGCCGCGCCCCCACGCCGCCGCCGCCACGATGCTGTGGACCACAAACGAACGAACGAACGAGCGAACGCGAACGAACGCGAACGAGCGAGCGAACGAACGAACGAACGCGAACGAGCGAACGAACGCGAACGAACTCGAAATTATAAAAGAACACAAACTAAAACTTGTAAAATCCATATAAAATTAAATATAGCTCATTTTAAGATGATTCAAATTTCTGTGAATTCACCAAGTTGGGAACTTTGATGTTATGTAATAAAAACTTGCACTCACAGTACAAATTTAGCTTCTAAAATTTATCCAAGTTAAATCACACATAAAGCATGCACAAACTTATAAAATGCATACAAAATTCATTTCAACTCATTTTGGAGCAAACTCAGTTTCTACAGATCCACCAACTTATGTTCTCCTATAAAGCAAAATGAAATAGTACCAGAGAATGTTTTATGTACCAGAGAATTGAATTACAAAATCAAATTAATTTCACAAAATTCTATAGTGTTGTATTTTTGTAACAAACGTTTTTTTTGGATGTTGCAGAGAAGACGTCGTCGTCGTCGTCCGTCAAGCCGAAGTGGTAGCTAGCCCTCGAAGGAATTCGCGCAGGCAAGTGATGTAAAGATGTGATTGTTTGAGATATAATATAAGATTGTTAGAATTCTAATATAAGATTATTAGATTATTAGAGTTAGCATATGTGAGTGTTAGAGATTATTAGATTATTAGACTTAGCATATTTGAGTGTTAGAGATAGTTAGAGTTTTAATATAAAATTATTAGAGGTTTAATATATGAAACTTAATTAGACTTAGCATATGTGAGTGTTAGAGATTTAATATAAGATTATTAGAGTTTTAATATTCGAAACATATTTGATTGTTAGAGATTTAATATAAGATTATTATAGATGTAATATACGAAACTTAATTAGACTTAGCATATATGATTATCTACCGTACAAATACACGACACTTAGACTTAGCATATTTGAGTGTTACAAATAGTTAGAGATTTGATATAAAATTATTAGAGGTTTAATATACGAGTTAGTGAGGAGATTGTTATACTTAGCATATATATATGATTATTACAATTTTAATATAAGATTAGTAGCGATTTAATATGAGATTATTCGAGATTTAATATAAGATTATTAGAGTTTTAATATTACGGTTAGCAAATACATCCTACAGACCTAACATATATTATTGTAATGCACAGATGGCTGATCGCGACGAGGAACAGATATTGTATGATACAATTGCAGAGGGAAGTAGCCAGTACTGGAACGAAGAAGAGGGGAACGAGGATCCAAACCAGTACTTGAACGTGGAGGGGAACGTGGAGAGGGTTTCGGAGGGGAACGATGAGGAGGAGGCTAGTGGAAGTCATCCCTCCGCTGGACAGAAGAGGGCACGCGGACAACGAGGTGCCGCGAAGAAGATAGAGGGTCGGCACATCATAACTGAGGTGGACGCAGACGCCCGACCTACTGCCCCGGCGGAAGCAGCCAAGAATTTTGTACGCCACAGTGGTTGGGTTGTGAGGGATAACGTGCCTGTCAGCATGGTGTACTGGCGCAGAACAAGGGCACGCGGGGATAATGACAGCTTTGTCCCGGAATCAGAGAAAGAGATGCTGTGGACCACAATGCTCGAGACGTTCACGCTCCCTGCGGGTACAGAGAACATAGTGAAACACTGGACTCTTAAGAAAATGGCAGAACAGTTCCAGACCTTCAAGGGAGACCTATACCGGAAATACATCCTGAAGGGGCAGACACCGAACTTCGACGTATTCCCGAAGCTAAGGGATCACTGGGAGGAGTTCGTTGCTTACAAGACAGGTCAACAAGGGCAGGCGATGATGGAAAGAAACAAAGAAAATGCCGCCAAGAAGAAGTACCATCACCACTTGGGGTCAGGCGGCTATAGCGTCGCGATGCCGAAGTGGGAGGAGATGGAGGCAAGCTTGCT
Source organism: Oryza meridionalis (assembly GCA_000338895.3). NCBI lineage: Eukaryota > Viridiplantae > Streptophyta > Magnoliopsida > Poales > Poaceae > Oryza > Oryza meridionalis. The sequence continues at coordinate 20,516,627 of CM002529.2, read as the reverse complement.
TGAGAGGGGTATCGAACCGGCCACCGCTAAATGGCCTGATCGATCGAAGTTCTGGTTCTATGCTCATGGTGGAACGCTCAACCCAGGTGATGGCTCCTTGGTCTTCAGCGATCAGATACGCGAGGCTGCGAGTCGACTAACGGATGCAGTGGAAGCCTCTTCTCAGGGCACGTTCCGACCCGACAGAGAGAAGGACGAGCTGTCACTCGCCCTGCAGACTCCAGAGCATCCAGGACGAACACGAGGGAAAGGGGTGATTCCTTGGAAGATTGGATTCAAGGATGACATCCACACGTACAGGAGTCGGATGAGGAGCAAGAGAGATACCGAGGCGAAGATTGCAGATCTCGAGTACAGGATATCGAGCTACGAGCTCAGCATGCAAGAGGAGGTGGCCCGGAAGGTGGATGAACGCATGGCAGCACATCGGTCACACGATCCCCAGCCGTACATACCTCCTCCAGTGGTTAGCCCATCAGGCAATCGTAGCAGCTGCGCCTCAACGGGGCAGGTAGTATCACATAGCATGGACGCTATGCAAACCCGGGACGAAACCACCTGCCCCGTTGATGAGATCACGCATCGGACACCATGTGAGCTGCATATTCCCTTCAAGAACTTATCAATCAAGGTATGCTCGATATAATACATGATTTTTGACTCGTACGTTCCGCAATTTGCTGCTTAGGTTGATTACTAATAGATAACCTCTCCTCACGTGAAGGTGGCGTCAGGAATGGCCATCCCAACAGACATATCAGGGACTTACCACTGCAGGCCGATTCCAGCAGGATACTCGAGGGTCGAAGTTGAGCTGGTGGAAGCCGTGTACGAGGACCTCGAGTTGGACTACCCAGGAGGAGACGGTGAGACGCATCTACGAGACACAAGCCACGCCATTATACTATGGCGCAAGCGGTACATCATCCTCCCTGGGCGACAAGCGGCGTCTCGTGCACCATCTCCTCCGGCTCCTCCGCCTCCTCCTGCACCATCGCCTCCGGCTCCTTCGCCACCTCCTCCTGCACCATCTCCTCCGGCTCCTCCGCCTCCTCCTGCACCATCTCCTCCGGCTCCTCCGCCTCCTCCTCCACCGTGTCCGCCTGCACCTCCCAAGACAAGGTCTCGCCAAGCTCCACCTCCTGCCAGCACAAGGGCAACGAAGAAGGCCAAAGTTGAGACCACCAAAAACAAGGAGCCGCCGTACGATTGCAGTCAAGAGGAGCTTAATGCTTACGTGGCAGGAGAAGTGAAGAGGCAACTCAAGCCTCGGAGTCCTGAAAAGAAGATACCTATTGACCCGAGCGTGAAGAATTTCTTCAAGGGAATGTCCACCGCAAACAAGGAGGCCTTGAAGCTATCGGACTATGACCGAACACTCAGGAAAGCCTATTACAAGAAGTCCAAACCAGGTCCTCAGCTTGGAGAACAACCACACCAAGTGGTCGAGCCGTTGGTGACCGGCGAAGACTTTGGCATAACGGATTTCATTTCAGACACCGGTCTAACCATGGCTCAGTTGGTTGGAGGCGCACCAATCCCGAAGGCGGAAGTGGCATACAAGTTTGAACTCGGTAAACCGCTTGTCAGGCCCGAGCAGCTGCAGTCCCTACCGACACAAATGTACAAATTCCATGAACGGTACATGGAAATGAGCGCCAATGGTAGAGAGATGTTCGGAGCGAGGATCAGAAACCCCGACTTCTTGCAAGGAGAAGATGTTCTATGGATCAATTTCAAGGATGTCTTCGATCTGTACCATCGGGACGCCCTCGACGTCTCTCTTCTGAGCGCATGGATTTTGTAAGTATCTTTGAGTTCGATTTGTTTCGTTCAATAATTAGCTCCTGGCATATATGTAAGCAATAATAATTTCCTTTCATTGTTGTAGAATGGAGATTCAAAGGGCCCGGCGGCTGGGGGTTTACAATACTGGGTTCATCGACCCTCGCAAAATCAACACCGAAATGCTCGACAACTACGAGAAAGACACAGAGGACAATCTCGTCCATCTCCTAACACAGCAGCATTTCAAGACATTCATACTATTGCCGTACAACACAGAGTGAGTTTTTATTGTCGTTCGAACAAATTTCATTCCCATACATATAACATGTGCATTCTGATATTTATCTCATCTCACGCATATTCCAGATTCCACTGGGTCCTGTTCTTTTTTGACTTGGAGGCAGGCAGAGTCACTGTGTACGACTCAATGAATAAAGAGGAGAAGGTTTTTGACAAGGTCTTCCAAATGATAGACAGGTAATATAATGCCATCTATTCCACAGTCGCGGGACTCTGTTGATATTATGTTGATCTCGGGTAATATTTAATTAATCATAGCTTGCAACTGCACATGTAGGGCTTGGGATCGGTTCCGTCAATTGGTCCGCGGGACTTGGAAAGAAAAACTTGGACGGAGGTTTCATTTTCCAGTGAGTACATGCATGATCCAAAATTATATTGAATTGAATCTCTAGTTACAGTTAATATAAAGAGTATATTAAATCTCTCATCGTTTCTCATGTAGTGCGCAAAGCAGGACAAGGGAACTAACTTGTGCGGCTACTACGTATGCGAGTATGCCCACTGCCTATCAAACCAAATATACACCAAACGAGAGCTCGATGTACGTATACATAAACCGTTCAAAATTTCATTGCGTATCGATTTGTTAAGTTGTTTATTAATTTCATATATTGATATGTCATTATTTTCCGAATGATAGCGTATTCACATGAGGGAAAAACTCCCACACAAGGATTTTATCACGGCTGTTCAAGAACAACTGATGGGGTTCATCAACGAAGAAGTCCTTAATCCCCATGGTGAATTCTACTATGACGGATCGACAATTCGTAACGTCGGTCCTTCCTCTTCTGACGTAACGCAGGCGTCGAAGTCGTAGCTACAGCTAGCGAGCAAATGAATTGTACTATACATGCATGTACATACATATTTACATATGTACGTACATTTATTTTAGTGGTAATATATATTTTGGTAACATATATGTACATAAAATGTTAAGTGCTTTAAATTATAAATATGTGTGTAATATATGTATTTATACATATATATACATACGCATATACATATATATGTATTCTATATACAACCATAATATATATATTGCAATGCATATATATATATATATATATATATATATATATATATATATATATATATAATCAACCATGCAGCAAACAGGGCAATGCAAATAAAAAAAAAAGGTACATGGATCTTTAGTCCCGGTTGGTAACACCAACCGGGACTAAAGGCTGACCGATCTTTAGTCCCGGTTCGTGTTACCAACCGGGACTAAAGATCGATCTTTAGTCCCGGTTATTTCACCCGGGACTAAAGATCGCTATCTTTAGTCCCGGATTCGTAGTCCCGGTTGGACAACCGGGACTAAAGGGGGGTTACAAACCGGCACTACAAACGATTTCTCCACCAGTGTGCTCTCCATGGTCACAAATTCCATGATATTAATCTGTGCGCGTGCAGCTAGTGAGAATCAAACTCGAAATCTCTGGACATATGGTCATATGGATAGGAGCTCGGTGCAAAGCCCACTTTCTATCTGAGCTAACATGCCGTTTTTTAGGACTATATGGAATATGTATTATATTCAATCTCTCTAATATTTAAATCAAGAATATGTATATGATTATATTACATAAGGTTGCTATGTTTAGAGAGTTTGTGGGTTATATGGCATGGCTATATGGTTCCCTTTTATTCCAAGACTCTTCATAAGTCGGCAAATATTTTATCTTTATGGATTCAATTGTTTGCAAAGGAGAATTTTGAAGATAAGAAGGTTCGGATTCAGTTTTCTTAATTCTAATCAATTTCGTCCTGTGTCTATGTTTCTTGGAGAAAAACGGAACCAGCGCAATGTCTACGATTCCGTTGTTTAAAAAACAAACAATTGTTCTACCCCTCCTGATGACCTGATCGACGTTATTCCGACCCTACAGACATATAAGGTAATTCTCATGGTTCTTAGATTTTAGATTTAATAGGGATTAATCTGAACGATTAGAGATTGGTGAAAATCTTCAACAGTTTATGGCTTCAAGCAAAATCTCACGAGTTTGCCGTTTGGAACCGTTAGAGCGACTCTGGTAGAACCGTTAGAGATTATTTTGGGGAGATTGGCCATTTGGTAGTATTGTATTCTCAATCACAATCAGAGCTAATTAGCACATAATTAAACATATAAAGGAGGGCAAACTAGACTTGGTGGTTCGTGGTGACAGGCTGATTATTAATTTATTTAGTGTCATTTAATATAGGTTTTTTTATATATAAGCCAAATATGCGCATGGGCATGCTCATTTGCCTGGAAGTTATATGTGTTGGCCAATATCGTACTAGGAAATTGACATCTTAGCTGCTACCCTTTACTAGCCACCCTTTTCTGTCAATTACAGGAGTCTATCTTGTGCAATTTTGTTGAATCCAGAAATATTTGGTGGCCAGATTGCTATTGATACCTTACAGATTTTTAATATTTTTTGGCACAATATTACTAAGCTAGTTTGTGTTATATGATTTGTTTTGTGTCACGCATGCAGGACACATTTTGTAAGAGGATAAATATGGTGCTTAAGGAGATACCGAGAAGTATCGTATTTTATATTGTAAAATTTGATAATCTCCTAATACGGTATTAAATTTTACAATAAAAGCTGGTATTTTTTGTACCTCTTAAAAATAGTAAAATCTCTACTTTTGTAATTCGGCACTTCTAATGTTTCTACAATGCAAACAATGTGCTATTTTGCATTAGTTCTTAGATTATGATAAAGTTTGTAGTTTGTACTCCTGTGTGCAGATATTTTCCCTAGCTCCAGGGGACCAAGGTGTAAGGAAACGGATGAATTAGTGCAGCGACGTCCCGTTGATGTAAAGCAGAAAACACACAAGTGATGGTGCCAGACTATTATCCATGATGTACCCATGCCATCCAATTAACACTTTAATTATTACTTACCTGAAAATTTTAAGGTCGAGTTCAAGGATGCCAAATATTCAGTCTTAGAATTAAGGGTTAAAATAAGCTCGGACAAAACTTGAGGAGTACAATATATACTCTCATCCTCATAGCTTATTAGGAATTTGAGATTAACTCTGTTGAAGATGGATCAAGGTCACAAGTGTTTAAAGGTGACATGAGCATGCCATCTGGATGATGCAACCGTGCTAGAATCTGTAGCAGCATTAGTTCAGCAGTCACTGCAGGGTCACACATCCTCTGAACTTGTATTTGCATGCATCCAACTGCTCCTAGAATATTCTACCAAGGTACGGAGGACATGAAGTCATCAAGTGAAGGACCAAATATATTTTCATGGAACATGTTGCCATTTTAAGGGATTAAAAACGTACAGTAACCACACAAAGTGGTGCAAAGTTCATGCAGCCACTGCATGAGACAAAACAAGAATATATCAGCACACCGTTGCAGCAGCAGGCAAGACGAGGTTGGAGGTGCACAACGGAGACACGAATTTTACGTGGAAAAACCCTTGCAGGAAAAAACCACGGGCGCCGACCGGTAATGATCACTGTAGAGGAGATGATTACAAACGTAGGGGAATCACAATGGGAACGTCACCTCTTCCCGTGAATATATTGTGGGCCCAAAATTCGGATTACATATTTAACAATCTCCACCTTGAGACGAATTTCCTCTTGTAGCATAAGAAACATTAAACACCAAAAAATACCTCATGTAGGTAAAATCACCACGCGCCAAATAGTCTCTAGGACTATACTGTAACACCAACCAAGCTTGAGCTTTTGCTCAAGCTTAGTAGTAGGAACTGGCTTTGTCATCATATCAGCTGGGTTATCATGAGTACTTATCTTGCATACCTTGACATCACCTTCAGTAATCACACCTCGAATAAAGTGATATCTCACATCAATGTGCTTTGTTCTCTCATGGAACATTTGATCCTTTATAAGGCATATTGCACTTTGACTATCACAAAATATATTTATGCAAGACGTAACTCCACAAAGCTCAATGTACAAACCTCTAAGCTAAATAGTTTCTTTACAAGCTTCAGAAATAGCCATATACTCTGCTTCAGTAGTAGATAAGGCAACAGTTGCTTGCAAACTGGCCTTCCAACTAACAGCACATCCTCCAATAGTGAAAACATAACCTGTGAGCGATCTTCTCCTATCCAAATCTCCAGCAAAATCTGAATCCACATAACCAACAAGTTCATCTCTAGATCTCCCAAACTGCAAACAAGCAATAGATGTACCACGTAGGTATCTGAAAATCCATTGAACAGCTTTCCAATGCTCTTTGTCAGGATTAGCCATGTATCTACTGACAACACTCAATGCATGTGATAAGTCAGGACGAGAACATACCATGGCATACATAAGTGAACCAACTGCACTTGAATAAGGAACTCTAAACATGTACTCAATATCATAATCTGACTGTGGACATAAATCTGAAGATAATCTGAAATGTGCAGCTAAAGGAGTACTCACTGGTTTTGCATCATGCATATTGAAACGATGAAGAACTTTTTCAATATAACCTTTCTGACTAAGATATAACTTGCCAGAATGTCTTTCTCTAGTAATTTCCATACCGAGAATTTTCTTCGCTGCACCCAAATCCTTCATCTCAAATTCACTACTCAATTGTGCCTTCAACTTTGCTATCTCTGATTTGTCTTTTGCAGCAATCAACATATCATCGACATAAAGAAGCAAATATATAGGTGAACCATTAACAACTTTGAGATAAACACAGCTATCATAAGTGGATCTTCTAAACTTCTGAGAAAGCATGAAAGAGTCAAATCTCTTATACCACTGTCTAGGTGACTGCTTCAACCCATAAAGAGATTTTTTCAACCTACATACTAGGTTCTCTTTTCCATGAAGAACAAAACCTTCAGGTTGCTCCATATAAATGTCCTCTTCTAACTCCCCATATAAAAATGCAGTCTTAACATCCATTTGCTCTAGTTCATAATCATGCATTGCAACAATACTGAGTAAAGTGTGAATTGAACTATGCTTCACAACAGGGGAAAAGACATCATTGAAATCAATATCTGGAATCTGGTTATAACCTTTAGCAACTAACCTTGCTTTGTATCTTGCCTCATCACTTGGAGTTATACCTTCCTTTCTTTTAAAGATCCACTTGCAACGGATAGGTTTCTTCTCCTTTGGCAACTTCACCAATTCCCAAGTATGATTCTTTTCAAGTGACTCCATCTCATTATGCATAGCAGTTATCCATCTATTGCAATCATCAGAAACAATAGCCTCAGAATATATAGAAGGTTCTGCATTACCTTCAATTTCTTCTGCCACACTCAAAGCATAAGCAACTATGTTTGCTTCTTCAATATATTTTTGAGGAGGTCTAGTATTTCTTTTGGGCTTATCATTTGCAATAGAACGTTTTGGAGACTGCTGAACAATAGAAGAATCTGAATCTTCAATAACAGGTGCATCTTGGTTAATAGCAACATTTTCTTTTTTCTGGTGCATGCCCTGAACTGATCAAGTGCTCCACCTGCACACTTGCTTTCTCCTGACTCTCAACAGGAACATTAGTAGAAGGTTTGTCATGTAACATAACTGATTTATGGAAGACAACGTTTCTACTAATCACAACCTTTTTAGTTTCAGGACACCATAACTTATAGCCTTTCACACCAGACGGATAACCAAGAAAAATACACTTAATAGCTCTAGGCTCCAATTTACCATTATCAACATAAGCATAAGCAGTACAACTAAATACTCTTAAGTCTGAATAATTTGCTGGGGAACCAGACCATACCTCAATTGGAGTCTTCTTATTAATGGCAAACTGGGTGATCGATTGATAAGATAACAAGCAGTGGAAACGGCTTCCGCCCAAAACTGTTTAGGCAAACCTACATTAGATAACATACAACGGGCCTTTGATATAATTGTCATATTCATACACTCAGCTACACCGTTTTGTTGAGGTGTATGAGGAACGGTGTAGTGACGCACAATGCCTTCAGACTTCCAATATGATTTAAATATCTTAGAACAAAACTCCATCCCATTGTCAGTACGAAGGATTTTCACCTTCCTTTTAGTTTGTCTTTCAACCATAGTTTTCCACTCTTTAAACACATCAAAAGCTTGATATTTGTGCTTCAAGAAATAAGGCCAAACTTTTCGTGAATAATCATCAACGATAGTCATCATGTAACGAGCACCTCCAAAGGATGTCTTACGAGCAGGCCCCCATAAATCAGAATGCACATAATCAAGAATACCTTCAGTAGTATGTGTAGATGTGTTGAACTTCACTCTCTTATGCTTGCCAAAGATGCAATGCTCACAAAATTTGAGCTTCCCGATACTTTGTCCATCTAGCAATCCTCGCTTGCTCAATTCTGCCAAACCAATTTCACTCATATGCCCAAGACGCATATGCCAAAGATTAGTAGCATCGGAATTAGATAATGAATCAGAAACTGCAGCAACATTACCTAATATAGTTGTATCTCGCAGATGGTACAGGTTGGCAGATTTAATATCAGCTTTCATCATAACAAGAGAGCCTTTAGTTACCTTCAAAATTCCGTCTCCACCGGAATATTTGTACCCTTTGCGATCAAGAGTACATAAAGAGATGAGACTTCTCTTCAAATTTGGAATATGCCGCACATCTGACAATGTTCTGATACAGCCATCAAACATTTTGATCTGAACTGTTCCAATACCTGCAACTTCGCATGGTATATCATCACCCATCAAAACAGTACCACCTTGGACAGCTTCATAGGTGGCAAACCAATCCCTATTCGGGCACATGTGATAGGTACATGCAGTATCAAGAATCTACTAGTCACTAGTTTGTGCACAACCAGCATAAGCAACAAGCAATTCTGCATCAGACTTCTCATCAGTAACAACTGCGGCTTTACCTTCCTCTTCTTTCTTACCTTTTGGTACATATTTTCTGGTTCTCTTGTCTTTGTCCTGTAGCTTCCAACACTCAGAGATATGATGTCCATCTCTCTTGCAGTATTTGCATGACTTATACCTGCCTCTGGACTTTGATCTCCCACGGTAGCTACTTGAACTTTTATCTCTTGATTTGCTGTTTGTGTTCTTCTCCTGTTGCCTGCCCCGAACAACCAAGCCTTCTGCTTGTGAATTTGAACCTTTAGAGGATACTATCTTCTTCATCTTTTTTTTGGCATGCAAAGCATCATAAACTTCTTTCAAAGTTAGAGTATCACGGCTATAAAGTATAGTATCCCTGAAGTTTGCATATGAGCTAGACAATGAACACAATAGAATAAGGCCTAAATCCTCTTCATCATACTTTACCTCCATAGACTCAAGGTCAGCAACAATTTCCTTGAAAGCGGAGAGATGGTCCATTACAGACCCATCATCTTGCAACTTATGCAAAAATAACTTTTGCTTCAGGTGCATCTTACTGGTCAGATCCTTAGTCATGCATATCTGTTCTAGCTTCAACCACAGCCCAGCGGCTGTCTCCTCCTTAAGCACCTCCTGCAAAATATTGTTAGATAGATAAAGATGAATATATGACATAGCCTTACGATCCCTTTTCTTCTCATTGTTGGACCAATTCTGTGTCCTCTTGTCAAATCCAGAAAGCGCATCATCGAGGTCTTGCTGTGCAAGAACGGCTCGCATCTTCACTTGCCAAAGTGAAAATCTTGTGTCTCGGTCCAGGAGAGTTAGATCATACTTCAAACTCGCCATGGGAATTAATCCTGAATTTGCTAGTAAGAAATTAGGGTAAACCTAGCAAAAACACGAAACCTAGTACACTTCTCGTGTGCACGTAGCGAAGTATGTAGATCTCCTAGGTACACAAGCTTGGTGCGTATGGCAAATTCGCCTCTGGGAAAAATCAGCCTGTACTGGACAGACCTCTCGGCTGATACTCCTATACTTTTCCTCGGTGCGCGTGCGCTGCAGTAGTACTCCTCTGCTTCTGCTTTTCTCCTGCTTCGCTGGCCGGCTACTGCTGCTTCGATAGCTTGCGCGGCTTTTCTCCTCTGCGCGAGGACAGGAAACACCGAGTCGGACTGGGAATCGACGAGACGATGGGAGCCGCCGATAATATCGATTTCTTCGATCGGGAAACAATCACCGGTGGCCAGGAATAGTAGATCGATCTCCAATGCTCTGATACCACTTGTTATGAAAATAGATGCACAACGGAGACACGAATTTTACGTGGAAAAACCCTTGCGGGAAAAAACCACGGGCGCCGACCGGCAATGATCACTATAGAGGAGATGATTACAAACGTAGGAGAATCACAATGGGAACGTCATCTCTTCCCATACGGCTTATAAGAGTATATATAGGGGATAATAGAAAGACATATAATAGAGACTCCTACAATAAAACTAATCCGAATATATTATGGGTCCAAAATTCGGATCACATATTTAACAGAGGTTTCGTTGTCAGGGCAGCCTATGTATCTTCTCGCATTCTCAATCATGCAACTGTCCTAAAACCCCAACAATAATCTTCATGGATGTTCAACATGTCATGTCATTCAGTGAGAAGCTTGTCGCAGATTTTTTTTGTTTGTTTTTTAGTTTCAAGATATTGCATCTTGAAGCATCGATTTGGATAATTGTTGGAGCAGGATGGCTGTGCGAAACCCTCCGTTGATACCGGATTGTTATTCTCTGGCGTAACTTCTTTCCCATGTACTTATAGGTGGACTTGATCACCTATGAATTCACATATAAATCATCATGTCCCTTTAATTTTACGTCGGAGAAAATCTTTCTAATTGATACCAAGGTATAAAACGTGGCCATGGTAACAGGAGTGCATGGTTGATAGAGTTTGGAGCAAGTAATGGATGGCCATTCCACAGGATTGAAGGGAATATATCATCAGAGAGGAGACAAAGAAGCGACCGAGACAAGCCACGAGGCCACGAGGGTGGAGATGAGATGGAATTTTAATGTGACGGAGAAACGATGCGTCCAAATCAAATCAATCATGGCAAAAGAACAATGACATGCATATACACCTGATACTACGGTACAAGATGTCCAAGAGCAACGACAAAGACGATTGATATGATTATTAGCTAGCTAAGCGGCAAACTACAAGAGCAATTAATCAAAGACAGGTAATGGTGATCATTTGTGACTGATCATTTACATATAATAGCAGAATTAAGACAGGTAATGGTGATGGTTTGTGAGTGATCTCACCAGCGTCATGGCAAAGGGGACCATCTTGGTTCTATCTGTCTCGTTGATCTCATCCGATTTTGCATCCATAGCAGCCTTTGCTTACTAGCTGCTGCCATGGACAAGAATGGCAGCTGGGGCATCGCCATCGCTGGCAAGAGTTGTTATGAATAGATTTGGAGGTGCACCCGAATCGGATCCAATGGCATCATCATCAACAGGTCATGTTTGGGCGTCTCTCAAGGTTTTATGCTGCTTAAATGTGACCATGTTACTAATGACAGATTTGATAGCCCTTCAACTGGACTATCATGCTAATAAAACGCAAGCAAAAACAGTGGGACAATCATGAACCAATTTGGCCAAGCTAACCACAGATTCTCTAAGAGCTATCTCAAAATACTAGAGTGACTAATGCAAAGCTCTTTCACAATCCTGACGAGCCCTTTGGAACCATCATTGCAAAACCAGGCTTGAACTTGCCTCACAACGCAGAAAAAATTGCAGTATATTGCAGCAATGCATGAACTGAATAGACGGAATGGCCAGGTCAGTAATCTGCTCCCAACTAAACTAGCCAAATGCCCAAATGCCCTTCACGCTAAGACCCAAAAGCAGTAGTTCCAAGTTGCAACCGCTTCTAAGTTCCTCCCCTTAAAATCTGTAAGCACAAATAGCACATAGGCAACAGATGATTAAAGGAGCGGCACAAAGGATTACACGGTTTTGGGTAATGTAAATTACCACGTCACAAAGTTCTTTTGATTTGATACAAAGGAGCAAACATTTTGTTCTGCTGTCCTGGAGCATCTACCAGAAGCTCAGTTCGGAGCATTTAGCATTACTACCTCTGCTAACTACATTAGAAGTCGAGTACAAGCTAGGTAACAGGACACAATAGCCATGACATAGTGAACGATAAATTCACGGGGGAGTGGCCAGAAAAACTGCTCGATCGACCGGCAGTGGGATATATTAGCCTCAAACAGAACCCCAAGCAGCTGAGTTTCATGACAACCTCTGTTTTTTCTTCTTAGCAAGATTCTCGAAAACAGCTCGTATATCTTCAGATGTGACCGGTTTTGATGAATCAAAAGTTTCCTGATCAAAGTGCCAACGAGAGGGAAAGGACCAGTCAGGTGACAAACCAGATAGATAATACAGGTATCCCCATAAAAAAATATATGGGGATTATCAAGAGAATGGATTGGTGTTGAAATGGATAACGTTGATAAATGGTCATTTCCTTTTAAAGAAACTAACATGGTGATGCAGATATACACACAGAAGAATTTTTTGACGCAACGCTTATAAGCCATTGCTAATAGCGACCAAAAAATAATGTGGGTAAAACTTGTATATATGTGTTCTTAGCGACTTAAAGCCAATGGTGGAAAAATAAACCACGATGAAAAACCATCAAAATCAACTCTTTAAAAGTTTTAAAATTTAAAATTTTGTTGTGGCTAATAAGCAGGGCCAAAGCCAGAATTTGAGATTAGGGGGGTGTGGGTGAGGATAAGCCATGAGCCGAATAACTAATATTGATAGCAAAGGAGGTCAAATAGTCACCGTTAATAACAATCAATGCGTAAACTAGTCCTTTAAAAAATCTTGAATTTTAGCTCTTTAATAATATCATTGAAAGTTTGAAACTAGTATTTATTGCTAAATTCTTTCAATGTAAACTATTGAATAATCTCACAAATAAGTATCATCTATTTTACTTTGAAAAAGATGAGAAAATCACAAACTAATTTTGTAGATCATGTTTCTTGCTAATGTTTTTAGACTTGCTAACTAAACTGATAGTACTTTCAAGCTACACAAATAAACTAGATAAATACTTTTCTTAGTTAACCTTAATATAGAGTAAAAACATGAGGTGTAGTGGTGGTGATGTTGTTTGGATAGGGGGGTGTTGGCACCCTCCCTAGCTGCGCCACTGCTAATAAGCTAAAGAGCAAATGATGGAGCTCAAAATAGAAACAAGTTAAATGCATATGCAGCTGAAAACAATGAAACTTCGCTGTATACAGCATAACATACTGGTTAAACATGCATGCAATTTTGGGACTGCATGTTTAGAATGCGCTGATCGTGTTTAGAACTCGAACCCTGATACTGAAACATGGGAAGTATCACCATTTATTTGCAAAATACTCTGATAATTCATCATACAAGTTAGAGAAGTGCTGGAAAATTATCCATGTTCTGGTTGTTGACAATTTTTTATGCAAAATGTGTGATGGATGTCACCCCCCCCCCCCCTGGTACTTAATTTAATTTCCAGGCACAGTTTACCAAGTTGGTAAACATTAGTCTGATACTCAATCCCCAGTGAAGAGAATGTCTTAAATAAAGCTGGTAATTTACACGCAGCATAATTTTAACTGGATAAACAAATGTTCGGGGATCGGTTACAGGGAATGTCTAATCCTTAAGTGAAGTTACTTATGCATGGAACTAGTGCATTAGGTTAGGCTACGAGGTGCACTGGCACAGTGCACACATAATGACGTAGTTTATTGAAAAATTATTTCACTCACCTATGCAGGTTATCTACCAATTGACTCCTTTTACCGGAAGGTCGGTATACTAACGCATTAGCCAAGGTTCTTTTATCCCACATTAGGTGGTTTAGAAACCATAGCGTTAGTTATAGAGATGTTTTAACACAATATGCAATAGAGGAGGTCCCTGTGGTACTCTTTTTCTTTTTTCTTTTTTTTTTTCCATGTGGTTATGTTTTTGGCCAAGTGCAAGATGGTGCAAAAGTCAGACGCTTTCATTTGCTTAATGAAATCACCATTATCTTTAAAATGGTGATTGGTTTACTACTTTAATGTTGCTCTAGTGATTTTGATCAGATTGCTATTTGAATAAAAGCCAATTTTTTTGTCAATGCACAACAGCTTCTATTTTCCAATTCCCATAATACTCAGTAGTTAGTACTCCCTCCGTTTCACGATGTAAGTCATTCTAGCATTTCCCACATTCATATTGATGTCCCACATTCATATTGATGTCATTAACATCAATATGAATGTGGGAAATGCTAGAATGACTTACATCGTGAAACGGAGGGAGTACTACCTACAGTGCCTCAGCATAGGTATAATTATTCTAGACTAGCCATGTGCCATTTTCAATGCATTTGAACAAACATTTAAATTTTCTATGCACTTTGGTGATTGAGAGTTAGCTACAGGGACCAAACATATGCAAATTTGTATGACACCCAAAAAGTAAACAACCAAATAAGAGAACTTTACCAGAAAAGACTGAAGCTCATTTTTCATGTCATTGATGCCACTCAAAATCTCAATCTTCTGTACATGGTCGAGTGAATTAAGAAAGTTTGCTTCAACTCCTTCCTGCTGCTCCAACTTCTTTTCCCTCTTCTGCTTAGCAACCTTCTCATACTCCTCAATAGAGTCTTCCTTGTCTATAAGGTACGCAACACCTTGTTGTGCATAGAAGCCAGTGCAAGTTTCACATCTACAGATAACCTCTCTCCAGCCTTTTGACATAAAAAACGGCATCTTATTCTCTGAATCAGCTGATGGTGTATTTGAACTAATGTTCATTCCTAGCTTACATTTGCCATCAGAACTGTCATCCAGACTGGCCTTTTCTGGAGCTACACTGTCTTTTGGGCAATTCTCATTGTCAGAGGTCTTTTCACAATTCAAATGATTTATAAGAGCACCATTTTCACTTTTGTCTATGTTACCAAGGCTTGAATTTCCATTCATAACAGTTGAATTGGTAGTCTCAGCTTGTGGTGCAGAACTCTGCTTATTAGATGCCCAAATAGTATCTGGATATAATTTCAAGAAATAGCACTGAGGTGAGCATTTGGGGCATATGAAATCCTCGTAGAGTGGCTCCCCTTCCTCATCTCGTGGTATCTGCAAGGTAAAAAAAAAAAGAAGCAATTATGAAATTACGATGTGCAATAAAGTGCATAAATAAATTTAAGATGCCACATGTATACCATGGACAAAAGTTGGTTTGACTAAACGAAAAGAATGAGGCTACAACTACAAGTAGGTATCAAATTCACAGCAAAATGTGCTACATCAATATATATGCTTCAATGGTCAGGAAAAAAATGCTAGGTTTGAACTTTGAAGTATCATAATTATCACATGGGCAATTGTCTTCTGAAGAACAAAATTTATATGAACAATACTCGAAGGCATTGATCATGCAATGCATTTGTTTCTAGTTTCATTGACCATGAAAGCTCAGAAGTCAGAAGAAACCAGAAAATATCACATTGTATGCAATGCTATGCTTTCATAAATATAAACAGTATGTTTATTGGCAAAAGGACACAATTGCAATATTGCAGATACAGGTTGTACAGCCATGCAAAACTCACATAAGGATTAGAAAAAAGGAGAAGTTAACAAGTACTCCCTCCATTCCATAATATAAGGCACAATCACTTTTTTTAGATGTTCCATAATATAAGGCATGCATGCATGTAGGCAATTAACTATGACCCATTCTCCATTAAATTATTACTTTTTTAAATCCTCCACTCTCATGTTCTCTAATTCTATTGGATGCATGCATTGTATTTATTAGGATGATCCAAACTACAAGATGATAATAATTATTTCTTGGTCTTTGGGTTAGGGGTAGTTATGCCTTATATTTTGGGATGGAGAGAGTATGATCCAATTAAGGAAGGGCGTGCTGCAAGTAAAAGTAACCTCTTCAATGGAGTTAAGACCAATATGATCCTCGTGAAACCAATCCTCACAAATACAGCATTGTATCATTTCAACTTGCTTTTCAGCTTCTGGATCAGGATAAGGCCTGCCACATGTGCAATAGGAACCTTTGAAGTTATGGTTATAAGAATTCGCTGGATTCTCTGGATCTTTCTCAGGGCAAAGTTTGCAAACATGACTTCCAAACTTTGAGTTGCCACAATCACAACGAAACTTTCGCTTTGTCCATAGTTCAACGACCTTTAGCAAAAAGAACCATCCAAGCATCAGTTGTGTGCGCTAGTCAAGACAAAAAACATAGTAACTAATTATAATGATGTATTTCCTAATTTCCTATGATGCAGATGAGAATCTATACTGACCAGGATTAAATATCAAAACAAAAAGATAATATTAAAAAATATCATTAACTGCATCCACCATGCAGTTTTATAACATCTAATACTGTGCGGCTGTAACAGGCATACTTATAATAATATTTATGCTCCTAGGTGCCCCAGATACACTACATAGCCGCAGTCTACCAACATATATCACCAAGAATGAATCATGACTTTGTGGTCACACCACACGACCTAATGTACTCAATCGACTGAATAGAATATCACCAATTAAAATAAATACAGACACATAATTTCACCACCAAAACTAATGCTCCAATAGAGCAGGCAATAATAAAAAGGAGTTGAGAAGTAGCAGTGAACATACAAGACACTAAAGTCCAAGAGATATAATCAAGAGTCTCAAAACGATTCATAGACTATAAAAACAATACTAGACCATCAAGGAAACTCAAATATCATCTTTCATTGTAAAGAAGCAATCTCCATACAAGTCTGTTAGGCTATCTCATTTAATACGCTATACATACAGAAAAATAATCTCTATTTGCCTGCCAGTACAAACATGGTTGTCTGTTAGGCAAGTAATTGCACACAAAAAGTAATCTCATATGCTATATTATAAATTTGCATTGCAATATAAAATACTCATAAGTAAAAATATTATCTAAGAGTAAATTTGAAATATACTTAAACACTCAGATCAAAACTTGCAAACAAATTTCCAGTGTTATATCTAAATGCAAATACATGTACTATAAAGCAAACATGCTTGTTTTAATTTCGCAATATAACAGAAATTTTGAATAATTGGACAGTGATTTTATCTATTTGGTCATGTATTATGATTTGAGATTCAAAATTACAACCGACATGAATGAGGAATTGTCCCATGATTCAGTTTTTTGGAAGGGCGCTTATGTGCATTCCTCCTTTCCTTTTTATGCTGTCACTACATGCTGGGAGGAGCATCCAATTGTTACTAGTTATACCATGCAGGTAGGAGTATCTTAAAGGAGTTTACTAACTAAAATAAATTAGAGTAAACCAACCAAGAAAATATTTTACAGGCATGCTCAAACTATAATGTTAAATAATGTCATGAAATGATGTGGAGGCTTAGAAACCGCCTAAGAGACAACATGCTTGTCATGCCCTAACAGTCAATTCAGTTGATAACTTATCATCGATTCACCGTGCTGCCTACCATTAGCTATTGCTGCTGCATTGCACCATGACCTATGCCCCCCCCCCCTTCACACCACGCAAACTTTATTACAAAAGTTTTCCCTCAAAAAGGAAAGCATTGGATTGCAAATCATTCAAACCACTGTTTCAACCAAATAGGCAAATTTGTAAAAGATAGTAAGATACACTTCACGGTTGGCTACCATCTATTTTCAATGTAGATCAACCATCATATAAAGGAAACCACATGTGCATCGGAGTCATACACTGAAAGCCCCCATTGGGCACTGAATATTCACAGAGTTCTACCAGTCAGTATACTGAATATTCAGAGAGTTCTACCAGTCAATTTGTAAGTGTGTTAGTACAAATAAATGACATGATTCAATTTCTTTGATAACAGAATTACCATCGCCCAGTCATAGATACTTAATACAGAAGATGGCCATAGATAATTTGGCAACTGCTAATGCAACGCCTAGCATTGCATGAATCACTTAATACCAATGCATGTGCATCAATTTCAATACGTATTTCAGCCTTGAACAAATGTGTCTCATCTACAATGTGGCATTCTATATTCATCAGAAAGAACTAAACACTCCTTGAAATAGGTCTTTATTTAATTATTTTCCTGACCAAACTGCTACACAGACCCTGTTTCTAGATATAATCTCAACGGTATCACAAATGCCACAGTAGATGACACTCAATCCTAGAGCACCACATAAACAACTTTGCCATTAAACAATAACACTTCTGATGCACAGCCAGAGACAGTGGGCAACAAGTTTTAAGCATTCAATTCATGGAAGAATGAATGGCTCACCAAGCATAATAAGCTGAAACCATGAATAATCTAGAAATCTAAAGTCACAGCTCACTACGCCATTACAGCATTGTGAATTACTTGTTCTACAGCCAGCAAGCCAATCCACAGTTACAGCACAAACTTAATCACTCCACTAAGAAAATTGGATCAAAATCTCACCTAAAATAATCCTCGTAGCGCTCATCCTTCTCACCCATATAAACATTAACACTAATTCAAGCTGCAACTTAAACGAATATACTAATCCACACAAGTAGGATGTTTACAATGAAAAATTGCAACCAAGCACAGATGGGGGACAGTGAATTTTATCTATTTGGTCATGTATTATATTTTGACCTTTTGAGATTCAAAATTACAACTGACGTGAATGAGGAATTGTCCGGTGATTATGTTTTGTGGAAGGGCAGTTATGTGTATTCATTCTTTCCCTTTTTATGCTGTCACTACATGTTGGGAGGAGCATCCAATTATTTTTTATAGGAAAAGGTTGATTAACAGGATGATGCAAAAGGTCTTACCTAGTTACTAACTCCCAGATAGGAGTATCTTAAAAGAGTTTACTAACTAAAATAAATTATAGTAAACCAAGCAACAAAATATTCTTGTCCTTACAGGCATGCTCAAACCATAATATAAACCATGTCTTGAAATGATGTGGAGGCTTAAAGACAGCCTAAGAGACAGTATGTTTGTACATGCCCTAACAGTCAATTCAGTTGATAACTTATCATCGTGCTGCACACCATTAGCTACCGCTTCTGCATTGCACCATGACATATGCACCCCCTCCCCCCAAACCCCCCACACCCACCTCACACCACGCACACTTTCATCACAATAGTTTCCCCTCAAAAAGGAAAGCATTGGATTGCATATCATTCAAACCACTGTTCCAATCAAATAGGCAACTTTGTAAAATATAGTAAGATACACTTCATGGCTGGCTAACATCTATTTTCGGTGTCGATCAACCATCATATAAAGAAAATCCACATATATGCATCGGAGTCATATCCTGAAAACCCCCATTGGGCACTGAATATTCACATAGCTCTACCAGTCAGTATACTAAAGCTTCTATCTACCAGTAAAGTGTGTTAGTACTCATAAATGACATGATTCAATTTCATTGACAACAGAAATTACCATCGCCCAGTCATAGATACTTAATACAGAAGATGGCCATAGATAATTTGGTGACTGTTAATGCAACGCCTAGCATTGCATGAATCACTTAATACCAATGCATGTGCATCAATTTCAATACGTATTTCAACCTTGAATAAATATTCCTCATCTACAATGTGGCAATCTATATTCAGCAGAAAACACTAAACACTCCCTGAAATAGGTCTTTATTTTCCTGACCGAACAGTTCTTGTACAGAGACCCTGTTTCTAGATATAATGACCCATCCTCAGCAGTATAACAAATGCAGCAGCAGATGACACTAGATCCTAGAGCACCATGTAAACCACTTTGTCATTAGACAATAATGCCCCTAATGCACAACCAGAGACAGTGGGCAACAAGTTTTACGCGTTGAAGTCATGGAAGAATGCATATGGCTCTGCTCACCAAGCATAATAAGCTTAAACCATGAATAATCTAGAAATCTAAAGTCACAGCTCACTACACCACTACAGCATTGTGAACTACTTGTTCTACAGTTGGCAAGCCAATCCGCAGTTATAGCACAAACTTAATCACCCCCCTAAGAAACTTGGAAAAAATCAAGATCTCACCTAAAATAACTCTCGTAGCGCTTATCCTTCTCATCCATATAAAAATTGACACTAATTCCAGCTGCAACTTGAACAAACATACTAATCCACACAACTACACAAGCAAGTATAGGATGTTTACAACTAAAAATTGCAGCGGAGCACCGATGGGGGATCGATCAGCTCACCTCATGGCCGTCGTGGCAAGCGAGGCTGCAGGCGGTGCAGACTCCGGCGACACCGTCGGGCACGCAGGTGAGGCAGGAGAAGACGGCCTGGCGCTTGAGGTAGCCGCCGCCGTAGGTGCACTCCTTGCCGTCGTCCCCGCCCAGCACCAAATCCGCCTCCTAGGGTTCACACCCCCAAAAAAAAAACACGAAACATCAAAATCAAGCGTGAGCAACGCAGCCACCACCTCGGGATCGAAATCAGCTAGCTAGGGTTTTGGGGGCGCGGGGGTTTTTTTTTTTTTTACCAGCTCCTCGGCCTCGATCCCCTCGATGTATTCCCCGATGGTGACCGTCGGCTCCGCCTCGTCCTCGAAGGCGCCCGCACCGCCGCCGCCGCAGCAGCTCCCCTCGCCGGCCATCGCCGCCGCCTCCCTTGCGCGGTGTCTAGGGTTAGGGTTTGGCAACCCCGCGATTGGATTTTGGATTGGGAAGTGATGAGGAAGAGGAGGCGGGGTGTGAGAGTGGAAAAGGAGAAAAAATTGTGGGGGGAGAAGAGGAGAGGAGAGGGGGGGATTAATGCGTGGCCGCGGAGGAATGGGGTTTGGGACTGACATGTGGGCCATGGGAGGTGGGGCCTAGGAGTCAGTGGGGGTGCGGCTAGGCTAGGGGGAATCAGTTCGTTTTTGAGGGGGCGGGAGGTTTTGGCACTTTTGGTTTCCCGCCACGGCGGTCGCCATCGGACGGAGCCCGCTGGCGCATCTGCAGTGCCTGCCTCTGTTTAGCCCGTTTGATGGCTATTGATGTTTTTGATGTGTGTGGCTCGTTTGTTGCACGAAACAACCACGCACACTCGTAGGGATAGCAATTTTGCTCGCGGGTATCGGTACCCACGGGCACCATGTTGGATAGGTGTGAGCGTGGGTTCGATTTTTCACTCTGACCTAGGGCTGGTCTTTTTTGACCGGTGCAGAAAAAAAATGAAGGCCCCATTCAGCATAAAAATACAAGATAATATTTAAAAACTCATTGTCATTAACAAATTTCACACTAATAAATTTAAAATACAAAAAAGAAAACTATCATTGATATAAAAATCGAAATTAGTTTGAGTACATCTAACTTTTAGGTAGGAAAAATATAGATAAGGGAATATGATTGAGGAAGATTTTGAATTGAACCTACAGACTATGGCAGTCACGAAGAGATTAGAGATGCAAGTAATCGGGCAATGGATAGGCATGACAAGCAAGTAGCCACGAACTCACGATCTGATGTGACTGCGGGCTGCGGCGGTCGAGCGGCGTCGCAGTGGCACGCCGTCTCCGCATCTCGCGAAAAGTCAAGCTGCCACGATATGATTGATCGCCGATCGGTGTTCTGTCTTTACTCTAAGCCTATCAGGCATAGTACCATAGTATACATATTTTGGAAGCCCCTAATTTTCGGAGGCCCACTGCGGTCGCACCGTCCACACTGGCCCAGGCCCGGCCCTGGTCTGACCCTAGACACGAGACCCTAGCAAGCATAGCCGGGTTTTGTATTTTGCTCATGGATAACTTATGCCTAATTTGGGTCTTATAAAATAGCTGAGGAGGTGTTTAGATTCAGGGGCGTAAAGTTTTGGCGTGTCACATCGGATATTATATAGTGTCGCATGGGGTGTTCGGGTACTAATAAAAAACTAATTACAAAATCCGCCAATAAACCGCGGGACGAATTTATCGAGCCTAATTAATCCGTCATTAGCAAATGTTTATTGTAGCACCATATTGTCAAATTATGGAGTAATTCGGCTTAATAGATCTGTCTCGCAAAATAGTCGCAATTTGTGCAATTAGTTATTTTTTAGCCTATATTTAATACTTTATACAGGTGTTCAAACGTTCGATGTGACAGCGTAAAAAATTTTGGAGTGGGATCTAAACAGGGCCTGATTTTTGGCCCATCTCTTACATCATCCTCCCTTGGCCCATTTGGCTCATTTAGGCCCTGTTTATTTCAACTTAAGATTATTATAATTTAGATTGTTGAGCCAAATTACTATAAGCTGGATTATAATAAGTCGATATAGAATAAGTTGTTAGCTGTTTATTTCTCTAGATTATTTGTTGTTTGTTAGTTATAGCCTTTAGAATGGATTACTAGATTATAGTAATCTGACTTATAAATTGTAATAATATAGCATAATACTTATCTGTTTGTTTTAGTTTACTCTTAATAATCAGATTATAATAATTCTAAGCTGAATCAATCAGGGCCTTAGGTGGTGTTTGAATCTCTCGAAGATAAAATAAAGTGTCTCACGTAAAATGAGGTGATAATAATGTGTGATTAATTAAGTTTTAATTGATACAAACTTGAAAAATAGATTAATCTGATATTTTAGAACAACTTTTATATAGAAAAGTTTTTACACGAAACGCACCGTTTAGCAGTTTGAAAAACATGCCACGAATATCCAAAACTCTATCCACTCTTTGTAGTGGAAACGAAGGGAGCCTTAGTTACACAAGATGATAGCTAGCTTGAGTGTGCTCGTTACAATAGGATGTAATAAATAACTCTTGAATGACCGTGATATGTGATGATGTACTTGCCTGAACTATGAAGATTGCTTAAAGTATAAAACCTACTATTACTGCATACTGTTGCGAACTTTGCTTGTAATGTCGAAGAGTACTATTGATTATCTGTCCACAGAGATATATTATTATTCATATGTTACTTAACCACACTGGGTATCTACAAGATTACCCACACTTGTGGATCATGAGTAGAGTATGAGTTTTGGTTTCTGCCCGCTAGTATTTTTGGGCGCGGGTCAGGTGAGGCCGTGAGGGTTCTCACTTCTCAAGTTCTCAGGTGTAGAGCGAGTGTGTTCGTAGGAAGCCAACAAATCAAAACACACATGTTACAATTTGTTTTAAATTAATGGCATTGTTTACTTTGGGACATTACGCCATCTCATTAAAAGAACTTTGTGAGTGTATTTATGTTGTTATGATTTTTATCATTAAAGGCATTTTCAACGTGACTTATATTTTTATATATTTGCACTAGTTCTTTTAACGGAATTAGTCTACGTAATCACCGATTCAATGTTTTATCCCCCATCTTATTTGTATGGACTTGAAATAGGGGCATGATACTAGTGTAACTAAAATGCTAAGTAAAAAAAAAGTCAGCTCACTCTTTTGCTGCTGCCTGCAGCCTGCAGCTCTCCATGGCCGCGCGCGTTGTGCTCTCGCCGGCACGATCAGGCCAGCGTTTCGCCTTGCCCGCTCGGCGCCTCGGCCAATTTAAGTAGGGTTAATTAGATCGTGACATTAAAAATTTGCCGGTTTCGAAATATACCACTACTATTTACGTATTTGTAACAATGCCGCTGCTATTTGTTTGTAATCTTAGTGGTGCCACTGAGATACATATTTTACATGTATTGAACAAAAATGCCCTCATCTCATGCCTCTCTCTTCCTCCATCTTCTACTCTCTCTCTTCTCCGCTGCGCTGCTCACTCCGCTGCCATCCCTGCAGCCGCGCACTGCAGCTTGCTCCGCCGGCAAGCTCCGCCCCTATGCTCCGTTCTGCCCACGGCCTTCCGCCACTGCCACTCCCGCCACGGCCTACTGTCGCCGCTGCCCCACCGACAATATCCGGGCGCCGTTGCTCTGGACCGAGACTATAGAGGATAGAGAGGAGAGAGAGAAGAGGGGAGTGTGAGGATGACATGTGGGGCCACATGGGCCCCACTATTTTTAAATTATTTTGTGAGTAAAACTGACAGGTGGGTCCCATAAATTTTATTATTTTTTCGGATCGAATTGCCACGTAAGCGCCATGTCAATGCCCTATGGGACAAAGACCTAGTCAAAGGAGCCACGTCAGTCAAAACTGGGTAGAATACTATCGAGGAGCCTCGTTTACACGGTTTTATAAGTTGGGGGATGCGTTATATCCGGTTTTATAGTCTATGGATGAATTTCGAACTCGATGATAAATTGAGGGACCTAAAGTGAACTTATTCCTTATGTGATTGGAGTTGGGGATATCCATGGGCCTAATTATCTGATTGTTGTGTCTCCCTGCTTTGTTCACCACTGTCTGGGTTAAAGCTCCTGCCTCGCTCTTCTTTTTTTCTCTCTCTACCGGTCCAGCCCGCTTAATTTTCTATGGACTACGCAGAATCCAAACCAATATTCAAATTTGAAATTTGTTTTTAAGAATAAATTTAGGTAGATTACTCCCTCCATCCTAAAATAAGTGCAGTTTTGCACTATTCATCTCTAACGTTTGACCGTTCATCTTATTTGAAATTTTTTATGATTATTATTTTTATTGTTATTAGATGATAAAACATGAATAATATTTTATGTGTGACTATTTTTTTAAAAAAAATTCATAAATTTTTCAAATAAAACGAACGGTCAAACGTTGGACACGGAGTTTCACGGCTGCACTTATTTTGGGACGGAGGTAGTATTATACTTGTCTTCCTTTTAAAGTGCCTTTACCTGTTCTTAGTGATCATGAAATGAGAGCTTGACAGAAGGTGATGGAGTAGATCCCCAAAACTATTTGAAAATTAAATTCTAAAGTAGAAAGAAAAATCAAACTTTGTTTAAGGTGAGGCTAGCTGGCTACTACTAGCTAGCTAGGGCCTAGGGGTTTTGCTAGTAGCCATCTGGAAGTTAAAGCTAGGGCCCAGGGGTACAGGAGATGGATGGTACGCCATCTTGAAGTTAAAGCTGTTCATCTTGTTGTCGGGAGTTCGCGGGACGTTTTGTCAAGCTATAAATTCGGGATAAGCACCCAGCTAGGAATTGGCACCAAACAGAAAATCGAAGGAAGAAATGATCAGCTTGATGTAGTACGTATTCATAAAGTATGGCGATGATTTATTTAATCTGCATCTCCTTCATGTGCTTAATTAATATTCACTTTTTTTAATCATCAAGCTCAACGTTTTATCACACAATCTTTTTCATAGATATATCAAGAGCCACCTAGCGAGATACAACCTCTGGGATGGGATGGGTCGTCCAGACATCAGACCACTCCGGATCCCTGCTAAGGCTCCGTTCTGTAGTACAGGTTCCAACTCCTCCTCATTTTCCACGCGCACATTTTTTAAACTGCTAAACGGTGCTTTTTTTTAAAAAAAGTTTCTATACGAAAGTTGCTTTAAAAAATCATATTAATCCCTTTTGAAAAAAAAATAGCTAAAACTTAATAAATTACGCACTAAAACGCTGCTTCGTTTTGTGTGAGAGAGAGGCCGCCGGCGAGCGGTGGGCGGGGTGGAGGCGGCTAGGAGCGGCGCGCGGGGTCGGAGGCGGCTGGGGGTGGTGGGCGCGGAGGCGAGGCCGGCGGCGGGCGCCGAGGCCGCGGCTGGGTGGCGCGGACGCCGCGGAGGCGAGGCCGGAGGCGGGCGGGGGCGGAGGCAGCTGTGGGCGGCGAGCGAGGCGCGGAGGCCGGCTGCGGGTGGCGGGCGGCAGGCGGGGGCGGAGGCGGCTAGGGGCCACGCGCGGGGTTGGAGGCGGCTGGGGGCGGCGGGCACGGCGTCGAGGCCAGCGGCAGGCGTCGAGGCCGCGGCTGGGGGGCGTGGAGGCGAGGCCGGAGGCGGACGGGGGCGGAGGCGGCTGTGGCGGCGGGCGAGGCGTGGAGGCCGGGGGCGGGCGGGGGCGAAGGCGCCGACGACCTCCCCATCAAGGCCTACACCCACGTCTGCGCCGTCTGCACCGCCTGGCGCGCCGCCATCCCGGCGGCCTCGCCGTCGCTCCTCGTCCGCCTCGACTGGAACCTGACAGGAACAACTGCCTCGGCTCCGGCCACGGTTGGGTCGCCGTTGGGGAGGTGGGGATGGTGCGGTGGAGATTGGGGGAGGGGACGGCGACATGTAGAGGAGGGGATCGATGACGGCGGTGGGCGAGGTCGGAGGCCGTGCGGTCGACGCACTCCGCCTCCGCCTCCACCGTCAATCGCTCGAGCTCGCCGCCTCCACGACGACCACTTGAGCTCGCTCCACCGACTGCTCTGCCGCCGCCGGTGGATTCCCAAGCTCACTCCGCCTCCACCGCCGCTCGAGCTTGCTCCGCCTTGCCGCCCGCACGAACGAGGTCCACCTCCGTCGCCGGCCGGGCCACCTGAGAGAGAGAACCTTCGTCGCCGGCCAGAGCGCGCGCGCGTGCAAGGGGACTTGGAGGGATACGTATGACATGTGGGCCCAGTGAATATTTTTTATTTTCTTTGCTGACTGTATTGCCATGTTGGCGCCACGTGTACAGGTTCAACTCTAAACCGCTAAGAACAGTACTCATGGTGGTTATTTGCCCGGTATGAATATTTGAGAGTGTAAAATATATGGTTTTGTTGTTTAGGGGGGTAATTCGATCGACCGTGATAGTTTAGGGGGGTAAAGCGTACTTTTTCCTCAGAAGAATGGCCAAATAACTCTCAAAGCCAAATTTTAGCAAGTTTTGGGGGAAAAACCCCTCCAACAGCCTCTCTATCCAACTGGCTAAGCCATCTAGTTAGCCAAATTGGCTCCTTGGCTGGCCAAATTTGGCCATCCTACCTGCCTAGCCAAACCGGTTTACTAGCTGTGGGCCCCACATCGCTCCCTCCCCTACCCTACAATCTCTCTCCTCTCTCTCCCTTTCCTCTTTCCCCACACGGCCACAGATCGATCGCCGCCACCGGTTCCCTCTTCGTCACTGGCCGCGTTGCCTCCATCATCGTCGTCGACGGCCTCCTCCTCTGGCACCACCGTCGTCGTCGAGGTGTCACCATCCTCTGTCGTCGTGCGGCCTCCGCCCCCATGTGGACTTTGCCATCTCCTTTCCCGCTGGATTCGGCCGGCAGCGTGGATTCGAGGGGCTGTGCGACCTCTACCATTGTCTGGCAAGCTGCTGTCGTGTGGACTTTGCGGCTGCTATCGTCGCCAAGCTGTTGTGGCTGCCATCCTTCGCCGTCGTGCTCACCTTGTCCGCCGCCGTCATTGTTGATCCCGCCATCCATTGTCTCGAGCTCTGGCTGCCACCCCCTTGCTACCGTCTCGACCAGCGCCTTCCCTTGCCCATCGCTGCCTTCATCGGCCACCTCCGTTGACCATGTCCCCGCGTGGCGCCCCCCTCTATCGACCTCCTCCCATGGGCCGTGGCCACCTCGTCCGTGCGCCGCGCGGCTGGCTCTAGGGATGAAAACGGAGCGGATAGTTTCCGTCTGCTCCGGAAAAAAACGGATACGGATACCTTTCGGATCGGATAATTCTCGGATAGTTCAGATACGGATACGAATACGGATATTTTCTCCCGGATATGAATACGGATATGGTATCGGGGTTTTTGTCGGATACGAATAATAATTTGGATATCCCGTGAACAGTGCTATTCGGATATCCGCAGAAGCCATAAGACATACCCTATTTCTTTCTAACTCTATAACCTTCAATATACCTTTATAAATTTTAATAGTAGTTTATCTCTTAATACTAGTCCATACTATTAATATTATGTAAATTTTAAAAAATATTTATAAATTATACTTCATTTTATATAAAATGAGCTAATTATATATGTTGATATTTGTTTCTATTAGAAGTTTAGTTGGTTTTTGTGTTCCGAGAAAAAAATGTTTTTGTATTCGTGTCCGATCATATTCGATTCTTATTCGTATTCGAGATAATCTATATTTGTTTCCGTATTCGAGCTATCCGTATTCGTATTCGGTAAAAAATATGAAAACGAATATGGTATGAGCGTTATCCATCCGTATCTGCTCCGTTTTCATCCCTAGCTGGCTCTCTCCGTCAACCTCGTCCCCATGCGGCGGTCCCCCTCCGTCGACCTCGTCCCATGGCCACCTCACCCGCGCGCCGCGCTCGTGGCTCCCTCCGTCGATCTCATCCTGCGGCCGCCTCTCCATGCGCCATGGCCCCATGTGGGAAGATACTAAGGGAAGGAGAAGAAGTACAGAGAGACCGACATATGGGTCCCCACTCTCATAGACTCAAAATGGAGAAGGTGAATAGAGAGGCTGTTGAAGTAGATAATGAGTTTGACTTACCAAGTTAGATGGAGAGTTGGCTAAATGGATATTTGGAGAGTCAGATTTAGAGAGACTGTTGGAGATGGTATAAGGCCCCATTATTTTCTAGTTAAGATAGTCGGTTTTCTGTTAACATGTTTTTTCAAATTGTTAAATGGTTCGTGTCATACGGATGTTTTTCACATAGAAGTTACTTTAAAATATCATATAAATCTAATTTTTAAATTTATAATAATGAAGACTCAATTAATCTACGCTAATAGTTTTTTTGTTTTCTGCACCCTAACTTGATGTTCAACTTCAGTAGAAATGAATACTACCTAAGTCTCAAATGATCTAGATCATGAGCACCACGAAATGATTACAAGTGCGAGGCGTATAGGAGAAATATGCTCTGCTAAACTCCCGCTAGATTACATCCTTAATTAATTCCTTTGAATAGAATGCCCGCGTCGCTCCGCCCTAGGGGCGTCACGGGCGGCTAAACAACCGCTCAACCTCCTCGCTCTCTTATATCGCTCGTGGCTATGACGGCTAGGACACCAACTATACGGGGGCAGTGTAGGATCGGATACAATAACCAAGCCTATCAGGGGCATGAATGGTAGGAACACCAAAACCTAAATGTTTTTTGTGAAATTAAAAGAACCCTCAAACCTGATGGAGATGCGTCGATCAAACTGCCAGATCAAAGTGAAGTCGTCGGTCAAGCGTTCACCATCGGTCTAACCATCGGCACCCGCTCGGTCTGACCGGCTAACTTGTGCCAACTGCACTGTTCACTGTCCAAAAACACTATTCACCATATTTTCAATAAACACTTATCTCTAGCAATTTGTTAATCACATAGATTAATTAACATCTTTATTTCACAGATTAATTAACATCTTTATTTCACAGGCAGGAGGGCTAGCCACTGGTGGAGAAATCATCTTTCGTCGGTCGGCCGAATTCCACGATAGTCCCGGTTGCAACAAAAACCGGGACTAAAGATGATCTTTAGTCCCGGTTAAAAAGGGTAACGGGCATATTTGATTTTTAGTCCCGGTTGGTAACACCAATCGGGACTAAAGATGATCTTTAGTCCCGGTTCAAATGCTGTCAGGGCTTGTCAGGCCCCCCCGAGATCTTTAGTCCCGGTTGGTGTTACCAACCGGGACTAAAGACTAAAGTCCCACCTCTTTATATATGTCTTCTTCCTCCTCCAGCCCGAGCAAGCTTCAAAATTTCTTCAAAAAATAGGGGAGGTCATGCCAAAATTTATAGTGAATTTACTTTGGTGATTATATACAAATCGGAGGTGCCTAAAAGGTTAGCAACTTCATCCTCCAATGTTTTTTTGGTCATATTACATTTGGAGCTATGTTTTGCACATTTTTTTGTCTCCAAAATTTTGTTGTAAGTTGATGAGAGAGAAAATTTGTGTGGGAAAAGAAAGAATATATAGAAATTTTGTTTATTTGCTAAATAAGGTTTTATAAAATAGTTGAGTAGGAAAATATAGTGAAAGTTAATCTTAAATAAAAGAAAACAAACTAAATTGAAAATTAAAAGAATTTAAAACTTAAAAAATAATAAATAAGAATTATTTGGTGGAATATTTTATAATTTTTGTATGAATAATGATATGTCATTATTGTATAACTGTTGAAAGAGTTTGTGATTATTTTATCATTATTGTATGACTGTCATTATTGTACAAATGATTATTTGTGTACGATTTTTTTTTCATTTCATGTAGATGGATCGGCAATGGATGTACGCTGACCGGCGGTCCAAAGAGTTTATTGACGGCGTGCATTATTTTTTGAGAGTGACCGAAGCTAACAAGCAGAAGGGTTTTATTTGTTGTCCATGCTATAAGTGTAAGAATCAGAAGGAGTATTCTGCATCTAGGACTATTCATTTCCACTTGTTTGAGTCGGGGTTCATGCCAAGCTATAATTGTTGAACATCCCATGGAGAGCAAGGGGTTGAAATGGAAGAAAATGAAGTGGAAGACGACAATATTCCAGACTTTGCTCAGTACGCTGGATTTGAAGGAAATCAAACGGGCGAGGAGGACATAGATGCTGATTATAACGACGTTGCGGATGATCTTGGTCAGATGTTGCAGGATGCCAAGGAGGACTGCGAAAGTGAAAAGGGGGCCCATAAATTGGACAAGATGTTAGAGGACCACAGAACGTCGTTGTACCCAGGTTGCGAGCAGGGGCACAAAAAGTTGGATACCACTCTGGAGTTCTTGCAATGGAAGGCAAAAAATGGTGTTAGTGACAAGGCATTTGGCGATTTATTGAAACTCGTCAAGAACATTCTTCTGGAAGGAAACAAATTGCCCGAGACAACGTACGAGGCTAAGAAGATAGTCTGCCCTCTAGGACTGGAAGTTCAGAAGATTCACGCATGTCCGAATGATTGTATCCTATATCATGGTGAGGAGTACGAGAACCTAGAAGCATGCCCTGTTTGTAAAGCACTACGATACAAGATTAGACAAGATGATCCAGGTGAGGTTGACGGGCAGCTAACAAAGAAGAGAATTCCTGCTAAGGTGATGTGGTATTTCCCTATAATACCACGGCTAAGGCGTTTGTTCAGGAATAAGGGGAATGCTAGAATGATGTGTTGGCACGCTAAAGAACGTCAACAGGACGGGATGCTGAGACACCCCGCAGATGGTTCGCTGTGGCAAAACATCGACAGAAAATTTAAAG
This sequence comes from Oryza meridionalis, assembly GCA_000338895.3. NCBI lineage: Eukaryota > Viridiplantae > Streptophyta > Magnoliopsida > Poales > Poaceae > Oryza > Oryza meridionalis. The sequence goes on along the minus strand of CM002529.2, from coordinate 20,485,604 downwards.
ACTTTGGAAAGAACGCACGAAACATACGGTCAGGCCTGAGCAGCTGCAGTCCCTACCGACACAAATGTACGAATTCCATGAACGGTACATGGAAATGAGCGCCAATGGTAGAGAGATGTTTGGAGCGAGGATCAGAAACCCCAACTTCTTGCAAGGAGAAGATATTCTATGGATCCATTTCAAGGATGTCTTCGATCTGTACCATCGGGACGCCTTCGACGTCTCTCTTCTGAGCGCATGGATTTTGTAAGTATTTTTGAGTTCGATTTGTTTCGTTCAATAATTAGCTCCTGGCATATATGTAAGCAATAATAATTTCCTTTCATTGTTGTAGAATGGAGATTCAAAGGGCCCGACGGCGGGGGGTTTACAATACTGGGTTCATCGACCCTCAGAAAATCAACACCGAAATGCTCGACATGTACGAGAAAGACACAGAGGACAATCTCGTTCATCTCCTAACGCAGCAGCATTTCAAGACGTTCATACTATTGCCGTACAACACAGAGTGAGTTTTTATTGTCGTTCGAACAAATTTCATTCCCATATATATAATATGTACATTCTGATATTTATCTCATCTAACGCATATTCCAGATTCCACTGGGTCCTGTTCTTTTTTGACTTGGATGCATGCAGAGTCACTGTGTACGACTCAATGAATAAAGAGGAGAAGGTTTTTGACAAGGTCTTCCAACTGATAGACAGGTAATATAATGCCATCTATTCCAAAGTCGCGGGACTCTGTTGATATTATGTTGATCTCGGGTAATATTTAATTAATCATAGCTTGCAACTGCACATGTAGGGCTTGGGATCGGTTCCGTCAATTGGTCCGCGGGACTTGGAAAGAAAAACTTGGATGGAGGTTTCATTTTCCAGTGAGTACATGCATGATCCAAAATTATATTGAATTGAATCTCTAGTTACAGTTAATATAAAGAGTATATTAAATCTCTCATCGTTTCTCATGTAGTGTGCAAAGCAGGACAAGGGAACTAACTTATGCGGCTACTACGTATGCGAGTATGCCCACTGCCTATCAAACCAAATATACACCAAACGAGAGCTCGATGTACGTATACATAAACCGTTCAAAATTTCATTACGTATCGATTTGTTAAGTTGTTTATTAATTTCATATATTGATATGTCATTATTTTCCGAATGATAACGTATTCACATGAGGGAAAAACTCCCACACAAGGATTTTATCACGGCTGTTCAAGAACAACTGATGGGGTTCATCAACGAAGAAGTCCTTAATCCCGATGGTGAATTCTACTACGACGGATCGACAATTCGTAACGTCGGTCCTTCCTCTTCTGACGTAACGCAGGCGTCGAAGTCGTAGCTATAGCCAGCGAGCAAATGAATTGTACTATACATGCATGCATATATATATATATATATTTATATATGTACGTACATTTACTTTAGTGTTAATATATATTTTGGTAACATATATGTACATAAAATGTTAAGTGCTTTAAATTATAAATATGTGTGTAATATATGTATTTATACATATATACATACGCACATATATATATATACATATATATATATATATGTATATATATACATATATATGTATATATATATATATATAAAATCAACCATGCAGCAAACAGGGCCATGCAAATAAAAAAAAATAGTACATGGATCTTTAGTCCCGGTTGGTAACACTAACCGGGACTAAAGATGGATCAGCCGGCCACGTGGCTGACCGATCTTTAGTCCCGGTTCGTGTTACCAACCGGGACTAAAGATCGATCTTTAGTCCCGGTTATTTCACCCGGGACTAAAGATCGCTATCTTTAGTCCCGGATTCGTAGTCCCGGTTGGACAACCGGGACTTAAGGTGGGTTATGAACCGGGACTACAAACGATTTCTCCACCAGTGAGGGTAGGGCATGAGCGGCCAGATCCAGCGTTGTCGTGGCATGATCCAATCTACCCATGGTTGGATCAGGTGCTTCCACCAACAGATCAAGCCGTTTCGATGGGGCAATGGAGATGATGGCGTGGAGTTAAGGTAGAGCCGTGGGCACATGGGGATGACGGTAGCGGCGACACAGTGGATGGTGATGGGAATTGCCGCACCTTGGCAAGATCTTCCGTCCCCCGATCGGCAGCGACGACGACCATGAGGGAGAGGTGACATGGTGAGGCTGCATGGAATCGTCGAGGAGCGGGGATGGCGGCGCCATGGGCTTTGGGTCTGTGGCCTGCAACATTGTCGTAGGGAGATTCGGCGACAATAGGAGGCAATCAGGCAAGGCGGACAAATGGCTTAAGGAGGCGACTATGTGGGTAGTCTGACCAAGGTGGCGGTGCCACCGCCGTGAGGTGGGCGCAAGCCTATTGTGGACTCTTTCCAAACGTTATTCCTCTTGCGGCGGTACCTTGCTACCACAAGATGATCACGTTGGTGGGCTAGTGCAGGGGAGAGGGGATCCACTCTTATTTCTCACCTTCTCCATCTCCAACCCAATTACGTGGATGGAGTTGAGTGCACCGGATGTCACGCTTCTACTTGGTGGCTTGCTAGCGGCAAGGCGCTGGCACCGCACGGGTGGCTACGCGTTGATGGTGCTCAAATATAAATGATGATGGCTGTTGATGCTTTCACTTCGGCGTGGAAGGGCAAGAGGATTACGGGCATGAAAGCCTAGCTTGTTTGGGCTGACACGCTGAAGCTTGCGGGCACCTCATCCCCCCTGGGGATTGTCGCGGAATCTCGCCTTCTCTCCCTGATAAAGCTCTTCGGGTGAAAACCGCGTCCTAATCTTTCATGACGGGCGACAGGGGTGCTCTCGATGTCGTATCCTCCCTAGAGATGTCATTTTAAGATCCTAGGTGTTTTGCTCTACAGCAGCAGTTCCAGCTGTAGACATGTGTGGTGTGGTTGCACCCTTTTACTGCTATATCAAATACGAAACATCACATTATCTCGTGTATGTTATTTAAAAAATAAATCTTTAAACAGAGGACCACTAGGGACTTGCTTATAGGAGTCCGACTGCATTGCCGTCACCAGAATCGTAGAATCCTTCTTGACCTCCACATGAGAAACACCTCGAGCCAACGCGGCACGAAAGTACAGCGAGATAAGTTGTTTCAGCTTCACTGCTTCAGCAGTATACATGCTCTGTGATTATTTTACGATTCTAATTAAGGTGCTTTAATTCTACATTGGTAGAACTCTACGATTTTTATTTATACGACTCTATAACTGCCATTCTAATTGCTTGGTATTTCGATTCAGGATCATGCATTTTAACAACCAAGATCATCATTATCTGAAAAAAACAACCAAGATCATGATAGCCTCCCTACACCTGCCCGTACGTGAGAACTTCCTCATAATATCGAACAACGAACCACCATCCTCCTGATTTGTTGTATTGAAGGCTCCGTCGACATTAAGCTTCAGGTCTCCATCATCCTTTTTCGTCTGCATCACTACATAAATGTGTGCTGATTGTTTGCTTTGTGCAGAGCTTTTTGTATCACCCATTCATGCAGATTCAGATATTGTTTTACTCCTTTTGACAATAATGATGCATGGAGCCCTTTGAAAATAAGTCACACATAATTCGTATGAGATTCGTCCACGTCACCATGAGTAAAAATTTTAGTCGACTGGGAATAAAATTGTTACTCGTGGTGATGTGGATGAATCTCGGACGTCCATTTTTCGATTCAACGGTAATTTTCAAGTTTCCACTGCATATGTGGTTTGCACCACATATTTTCCCTATTTAACCACTCATCTTATTTGAATTTTTTGTAACTATCATTTATTTTGTTCGGTGATTTTTGTAGGCCTTTGCCTATAGACGAACTGGCTTCCGTCTGAAAAGACCGTTTTCGGCTGCTTAAAAAATGTTTTTTCTGAGTACTGAAAGAGCTCGGAAATTACATTTTTGCTGACATAGTAGAAATCACAGTTTGAAAAGGGATCGGAAATTACATTTTGTTGACACATAAATCACGGAGTAGTCATGCTTTGATAATCACGGAACGTTCTGGTAATTATTTAGATATTGGTGTATGAGATAGTCTCGGCTCCAAAGATTGTCTCGGGCTACGGCAGCAAGAGATCAGACACGCGTCACTTGCGCGCGTGGTGTTGCACAGGCGGTCCTGTACGGCACTACTGCATAGAATTTTTTTCCCACATAAATTACTACTTATATTTTATAATTTAATAACAATAATAAAAATACTAATTAAAAAATTTAAATAAGACGAATGAAAACTCATTATTGCTGTGATGCCATGTTTATATATTTTTGTTTGTTTTTTCCATGGCAGCAGACTGCAGTAAAGATGGGAGTGTTAGACAAGTGAAGCCCCAAGAAGACGAAGATGAAGAAGAAGGTGTGCGTGGTTGGCGGCGGGCTGGTGGGATTGGCGGCGGCGCGGGAGCTGCAGCGGGAGGGCCATGACGTGTCGGTGCTCGAGCAGCGCGGCGGCGTCGGCGGGCAGTGGCTGTACGACCACACTGCGGCGATCGACGGCGCCGACCCGCTCGGCGTCGCCGGCGTGCAGAGCAGCGTCTACGCCTCGCTCCGCCTCATCACCCCGAGGGAGGTGACCGGGTTCTCCGACTTTCCCTTCCGCCCCACCACCGCCGGCGCCGGCGGCGGCGACGCGCGGCGGTTCCCCTCCCACGCCGAGTTCCTCAGGTACCTCAGGGACTTCTGCGACGCGTTCGGGCTCATGGACGTCGTCAGGCTCAACACCAGGGTCCTGCGCGTCGCCGCCGACCGCGACGGGTGGGCGGTGCGGAGCAGGCACGGCGAGGAGGTGGAGACGGAGGAGGTGTTCGACGCCGTCGTCGTGGCCGTCGGCAGCTACACCCAGCCAAGGCTCCCGAGCATCGACGGGATGGAGGCGTGGCGGGGGCGGCAGCTGCACAGCCACTCGTACCGCGTCCCGGACTCGTTCCGCGGCGAGGTGGTCGTGGTCGTCGGCTGCGGCTTCAGCGGCAAGGACATCGCCCTGGAGCTCCGCCGCGTCGCCAGGGAGGTGCACCTCAGCGTCAGGTCGACGGAGGAGGCCATGGCCTCGCCGGCGATGTCCAAGATGCTCGCCAGGTACGGCAACCTCCACCTGCGCCCGCAGATCGCGCGGCTGTGCGAGGAGGAGGACGGCACGGTCGTCGCGTTCGCCGACGGCTCGCGCGTCGTCGCCGACACCGTCGTGTACTGCACCGGGTACTCCTACTCCTACCCGTTCCTGGACACCGGCGGCAAGGTCACCGTCGACGACGACAACCGCGTCGGCCCGCTGTTCGAGCACGTGTTCCCGCCGGAGCTCGCGCCGTCGCTCTCCTTCCTGGGCATCCCGAACATGGTGACGACGAGGTTCTTCGAGGCGCAGGCGAGGTGGGTGGCGCAGGTGCTGTCCGGGAGGAGGGCGCTGCCGCCGGCGGGGGAGATGCTCCGCGCCGCCGAGGAGCACGTCCGCGCCAGGGACGCAGCAGGCGTGGCGAGGCGGCGCGCGCACGACGTGCCCGACCTGGGCGAGGAGTTCTGCGAGCGCAGCTGCGGCTTCCCGCGGCTGGAGGAGTGGGAGAAGGAGCTCATATGGACGTCCATCGCCGCCATGCGCGACGACCTCGAGTCCTTCCGCGACGACTTCCGCGTCACCGACCTCGTCGCCGACGGCCTGCGCCGCAACGGCTGGATCCCGCTGGCGCCGGAGCCACTGCGCGCGGAGGATGTCGTCGCCGGCGACGGCGAAGGAGAAGGCGTGCAGCCGGTGCAGGCCAATCAGGCGGCCGTGGCCTCTCCACTGGGCTTAATCAATTCAGCGTAATACTCCACTGTATTGCTCGCTCGGCTCGTAAATATTTCGCGGTTAATTTGGATAAAATTTAACTTTCCAAACATTTGTTGTATAATTTCTCAAATCCTTAGTTTAAAACAATGGCATGAGTATATTCGTGTTCAAAAGTACTATCATTACATAGTAGTAAATGATTCTTTTAAAAAATTGATCAAATTTTATCATAAATATCAAATATTTATGACTGATGCTGAGTGGTTACGCTCCTTGCGTGGTACTCCCTCCATTCCAAAATAATCATAATATATATTTATATACCATGATTAAGAATAATTTAAATCACAACAATCAAGATATCATGCATATATTTTTTCACAATACATACATCGATTAAAACACTATGCCAATTACATCCTACCATGCACACTGTTATCAAAATGACAATAGCTTCACGTTGAAATACGTGGTTCTCTCGGTGGAGTGATTGAATAGTAAAAGCAATGTATTATGATTGAATAGTAAAAGCAATGTATTAATTTATGGAATTTTTTTGTTATGATTGAATAGTAAAAGCAATGTATTAATTTATGGAATTTTTTTGGATCCCCCGTTACATGCCCCTAGAGGCTACTTATAATCTCACTACAGGCTCATACTCTCTGGGGTTTAATATGTTCAGGGGAATTTACATTGATACCCTTATGATAGAGACATCATGAAGGGCATACCGCGTCCATTCTAACTATGGGCCCCTTGACGTACCCTTGGTCCTGAACCCGGTTGGCGTCTTGCGGATTTGATGGTATCAGCAGGTTCGACCAAAGGCCCTCGTGACATGCCTCCAACACACGCATTCTCTCATACTATATTAATTGAACGAGTCTACGGGTCGAGCGCCCGATTGATTTGGAGAAAAATCGGGTGCTGATGTCAGCACCCGATTTACGTGCAAAACTACTTTAAACTGATTTTTCTCTTAAATTACTTATCCAAATCATAATCCAATTGCATCATTAAAATTCGTTGCAATTAAATCTTCAAAACAAGACCACACATGGATATATTCCGATGAAAATTTTTTTAGCTTATTATTGAATTTTTTTTAAATGTTGCACGATGTTCCACCAGGTATATCGGAATTGTTTCACTTAAGTAGATTGAAAATGTTTCACTCGTTTAAATCGGGTGTTGTTTCACCTTATATAAAAACAATGTTTCAACAAATAGCGAAAGAATGTTTCAGTTCACTGCAACATTTGATCTATACACAGTGAAACATTACAAGTACACTAGGTGAAACATTTTTCGGTGGAAAAAAAATAAAACGAATTCCCTTAATAGGGTTTCCAAAATATGTGGGTTTTTTTTGTTGCAATGGAATATTTCAGTTCACTGCAACATTAGATCTATACATAGTAAAACATTGTGAGTACACTAGGTGAAACATTTTTTGGTAGAACAAAAAATAAAACGAATTCCCTTAATGGGGAATTTCCAAAATATGTGGGTTTTTTGTTGCAATGGAATATTTCAGTTCACTGTAACATTAGATCTATACATAGTGAAACATTGTGAGTACACTAGGTAAAACATTTTTGGTGGAACAAAAAATAAGCCAAATTCCCTTAATAGAGGGGTTCCAAAATACGTGGGTGATTTGTTGCAATGGCAGATAGGAGCCGAGACGCGGTGGGGCCCAGGGCCTGTATGCAGCACGTGGGGGGAGGGGCGTGCGGGGGGAGCGCCCGATCCGGCTCCCCCCGCGCCGGTCGCTCGGGTTAGAGCATTCTCGGCATTAATTGTATTCTAATAAAATCTGTGTCCATACGGTTATATGTTGATTAATTTGAGAAATTTTATATTCCAATATATAGGGCCTGTTTAGATTGTAGCCAAAATAAACCTTACCAAATTTTGGTAAGATGGCAATATTGCTAAAATTTTGGTAGGATTTCTTATGTACTCCTGTCGGTGAAGTGGGCCCAGGGGTATGTGGAATGAGGGGAATTTACCTTCCCATCCTGGCGTATGACCTACAGCCTGGCCCTACCCCCGTACCCTGCGGGTCGTAGGAGCGGTCGGGGGGCCTCGGGGTGTCATGTCGTGCCCCCTCGGGCCCTCGCGCCATTTTGCCCCGAGGCCTCGGGGTGCCACGTCATGCCCCTCGGGCCCTCGCACCGTTTTGCCCCGATGCCCCCGCCTGTCCGCCATCTGGCGGGGGGAGCGAGCGGGGAGGGAGCCCAAGCCGAGCCTCCTTTAATGAACGCAGCGCCCCAACTGCCCACTGCCGCATTCAATGCGGTAGGGGCAGACGTGCGGTGTGCGCGATTGGCGCGAGGCGGACAGGAATGACCGGTCTGTGACCGGCCTGTCACCAGTCACATCTGACTGGACGGACAGCTGTGCCCCCACGTCGCATCTGCCTCCGGCGGAGTGGAGGCAGGTATGACCCGTCCCATCGGGAGGGTCATTCGAGATCGTCCCCGTCAGAGGACGGCCACCACAATTCTTCATCCATTAATGGGAGATTGACAGGGGTGTCCCCCGTGTCAGGCAAGGGACGGCACTGGGCCCCACTCAAGGACAAATCGTGGCTTAGCTTCTAGGCGAAGGCACGGGTCGAGATCCGGTCAAGATAGGGTGGGCCCCCGCCCGAGAGAAGAGTAGGTAGAGGCAGTGCATGTGATATCCCCTTGAGGTATAAAAGGAGGACCTTGCCCGCCGAGAAAGAGGATGACTCTCAGGAACCTTGAGCTCTAGGAGAATGAAGCAAAAGCCATCTCCAGAATGAAGGGACCTTTGTAACTTTAATCTAAATCCCACACACACAGGAGTAGGGTATTACGCTCCTAAGCGGCCCGAACCTGTATAATCTTGCTGCGTGCATACTAGCTGATAATCTAGGGGGCGGATACGTGATTTCCAGAGGCGAGCCTTTTCCCCTGGCCGAACTAAAAAAGGGGGTCTCATGATCTACCGCTCGAGAGGATTACTCCTCAACAGTTGGCGCGCCAGGTAGGGGGATATCGCGCACTTCGAAAGGAAGTCGTTTCCTTCCGCCCCAAGCCTTCCTTCGCCCCCGACGATCATGGTCGAGGTTTTAGAGGAAGAGGTGGAGGTGCACACCCCCACCCCTTTCGGGAGTGAAGGTGCCAGCGGGAGTCGCAACCCGCGTCACCGCCGACGCGGCTCGCGGACTCCACCCCCCACGACCCCCCGCGGAGGGAGATTCTCGATCGATCAGGAGGCTCGGCCCTCTCCCCGCCTCTAGACGGGAGGAGGCCATGGCACGTCCGAGCGCGCCGCCGGCTGACCTACCGCGACGGCAGCTCGCCTCAGGGCGCGCTTCAGGCGGCGGGAGCCCTCCTGCGCCATCCTCCGGTGGACGCGGATCCGGAGGCCCCCGTCCAACGATGGTTGGACGACGTCGCCAACTTCGTCACCACTGCCCAGCGGCAGTTGGCCGCGAGTGGCCGTTCCGCCGCCACAAGTACGTCACGTACCTCCACCGCCCTCTCCTCGTCAGCAAGGAGAAGGGCCCGTCGGACAGCCACAGCCTCGAGGCGATCTGCGACCCCAACATCGTCAGGGGTCTCGGAAAGCCAGAGGCGTCACGATGGCCTGTACGGGGGGCAGGACGCTCGAGTCAACATTGAGCGTCGTCGAGATGAGCGCCGCGCTGCCCGCATGGGAGAAAGCGCCTCCTCGTCTGGAGTGCCGCGTTCCTCCTCGCGCGGCAGCCCGGCCCTCACGTCCATCCCAGGGGGAACTGGTTGCAGGGCCTTCGTGGCAAGTCTCCGGAATGTCCGGTGGCCCCCGAAGTTTCGCCCCAACCTCACGGAGAAGTATGATGGCAGCATCAATCCCTCCGAGTTCCTCTAGATCTATACTACGATCATCGTGGCGGCGGGAGGGGATGACCGGGTCATGGCGAATTATTTCCCCATGGCTCTTAAGGGCTAGGCGCGCGGATGGCTTATGACCCAGCCCCCCGACTGCATGCACTCCTGGGAGGACCTGTGCCAGCAGTTTATCACAAACTTCCAGGGCACATACCCCCGTCCGGGGGAGGAGGCGGACCTACACGCTGTGCAGCGGAAGGACGATGAGTCCCTCCGCTCATACATACAGCGCTTCTGCCAGGTCCGCAACACTATTCCGTGCATCCCGGCCCACGCGGTCATTTATGCGTTTCGGAACTGCGTGCGGCACAACCGCATGCTGGAGAAAATCGCCTCCAAGGAGCCTAAGACCACCGCCGAGCTCTTCGAGCTAGCGGACAAGGTGGCTCGGAAGGAGGAGGCGTGGGCTTGGAATTCCCCCAGCACTGGTGCGGCGGCGGCGGCCGCCCCCGGGACTGCCCCCCACTCCAAGCGGCGGGACAGAAGAGGCAAGCGGAAGTCAGCCTGCTCTGATGATGAGGGCCATGTCCTTGCGTCTGATGGGCCCTCGCGGGCCCCACGCAAGGAAAGGGCCACCAACGGCAAGCCGAGATCTACCGCCCCTTCCGGTGAGGGTCAGTCGGCGGACAAGTGGTGCTCGGTGCACAATACTTATCGGCACGGTCTTGCCGACTGCCGCTCGGTCAAGAACTTGGCCGAGCGGTTTCGGAAAGCCGATGAGGAGAAGCGGCAGAGTCGACCGGAGGGCAAAGCCCCCGCGACCCCCACCAATGATCCGCGGGAGGAGTCTAAGAAGAAGGCCCCCGCCGACGATGGCGATGACAGCGAGGGTCTGGAATTCCAGATATCTCAGGGAACTGTCGCCACTCTCGATGGGGGGGCTTGCGCTTACACATCCCGTCTTGGAATCAAGGCCCTGAGGCGTGAGCTTCTGGCCGCCGTCCCGACTCACGAGGCGGCACGGAAGGCGCGTTGGTCGGAGGTGAAGCTCACCTTTGATCAGAGCGACCATCCGACGGTGCTCGCTCGGGGTGGGAAGTTGGCTCTTGTGGTCTCCCCGACCATCCACAACGTCAAGATGAAGCGAGTCCTGGTTGACGGGGGGGGGGGGGGGGGGGGGGCAGCTTGAGCATCATCTCCTCGGCCGCCTTCGACGCGCTCAAGGCCCCGGGGATGAAGCTCCAGCCATCCTTGCCGATCATCGGCGTGACCCCGGGGCACACGTGGCCTCTTGGCCACATTGACCTCCCGGTAACCTTCGGCGACTCCACCAACTTTCACACCGAGCGGATCGACTTCGACGTGGCGGACCTCAATCTGCCCTACAACGCGGTCCTGGGCAGGCCCGTTGGTAAAGTTCATGGCTGCCACCCACTACGCCTACCTCCAGATGAAGATGCCGGGCCCTAGTGGTCCCATCACAGTCTTTGCGATGTCAAGGTCGCCCTCACCTGCGCGGAGCTGCGCGCCGACAACCTGGCGGTGGCCACAGGGCAGCAGGCCCCGGAGGCCTCCGCGTCCTACGCCTCCAAGAAGCGCCTCGCCTCTGCTGACGAGGTACCCGTCAAGGAAATCCCCCTTGGCGATGATCCGTCCAAGACCGCCAAAATTGGCGGGACCTTGGACGTCGCGTAGGAAAGCGCGCTCGTCTCCTTCCTGCGGGCAAACTCCGACGTCTTCGCATGGAAGCCGTCGGACATGCCCGGGGTCCCCAGGGAGGTGATCGAGCACCGCCTCGCCGTACGGCCGGACGCGCGGCCCGTCCGGCAGAAAGTGCGGCGTCAAGCCCCGGAGCGGCAAGCCTTCATCCGAGAGGAGGTGGCGCGGCTCCTGGAGGCTGGCTTCATCCGCGAGGTGATCCATCCGAAGTGGCTGGCAAACCCGGTGGTTGTCCCAAAGTCCAACGGCAAACTCTGGATGTGCGTCAACTACATGGACCTCAATAAGGCATGCCCCAAAGATCCTTTCCCTTTGCCATGCATAGATCAGATAGTCGACTCCACTGCGGGGTGCGACCTTTTGTGTTTTCTAGATGCCTACTCTGGGTATCACCAGATCCGCATGGCTAGGGAAGATGAGGAAAAAACTGCTTTCATCACCCCTGTGGGCACCTTTTGTTATACAACTATGCCTTTTGGTTTAAAAAATGCAGGCCCTACCTTTCAGCGTATGACTCATATTACTTTGAGTAATCAGATAGGGCACAATGTAGAGGCATATGTTGATGACCTGGTGGTAAAGACGCGCCACCAGGATACGTTGTTGCATGATTTGGCCGAGACTTTTGATAGTCTTAGGTCCACGCGCATGAAACTGAATCCCGACAAGTGTGTGTTCGGTGTGCCGGCGGGCAAACTCCTTGGTTTTCTAGTCTCCTCCCGAGGCATAGAAGCTAATCCTGAGAAAATACACGTGATAGAGAGGATGCGCCCCCCCAGCGAGCTCAGGGATGTGCAGTGCGTCACTGGATGCATGGCCGCCCTAAGTCGATTCATATCGAGGCTGGGAGAGAGGGCGTTGCCCCTATTCAAGCTCCTCAAGCACCCCGGGCTGTTTGTATGGACGGAGGAAGCAGAGCAAGCTCTCAATCAGCTGAAAGCTTACCTCACCTCCCCACCCATCCTAGTGGTCCCAGGACCAGAGGAGCCGTTGCTGCTCTACTTGGCTGCGACCCCCCACGCGGTGAGTGCCGCCCTAGTAGTCGAACACGACGAGAGTAGGCCAGGGGCCCCCTCAACTGGTGATGGCCCCTCGTCCCCCGAAGGCCCGATGTCCGAAGCCCCCAGCCCCTTGGAGGGCCCCGTGGCCCCCGTGGGAAGAGGAGAGGCTCTGGCAGGCGTCCCCGAGGCCTACAACCCCTCAGAGGGCCCCGAGGCCCCCGCGGGAAGAAGAGAGGCTTTGGCAGGCGCCCCCGAGGCCTACAGTCGTGACATGGTCCGAGATCCCCCTGGGGCTCCCGAGCGCGAGTGCCCCGAACCAGTTGCCTTTGACACCACGGACCGGCCCCACCGAAAGGTGCAGCGGCCCGTCTACTTTGTCAGTGAGGCGCTCGGAGACGTGAGAACCCGATACCCACAGGCACAGAAGATGCTTTATGCAGTCTTGATGGCCTCTAGGAAATTGCGCCATTACTTGCAAGCGCATCGGGTTTCCATCATAACGTCGTACCCTCTTGGCCAGATATTACATAACCGAGAGGGCACCGGTTGGATAGTGAAGTGGGCCATCGAGCTTGCTGAATTCGACCTGCACTTCGAACCATGGCACGCGATCAAAAGCCAGGTCCTGGCTGACTTCATCGCAGAATGGACGCCGGTGGACGACCCTCTCCCATACGATCTCCCCTCCCTCCCCGGAGACGGTAAAGACCCGAGCGCCGACATTCACGCCGGGCACTGGGTTATGCACTTCGATGGCTCCCTCAACATTCATGGTACGGGGGCTGGAGTCATATTAACTTCACCAATCGGGGATGTCCTCAAGTACGTTCGTTCGGCTCAATTTCCGAGCCACGAACAATATGGCGGAATATGAAGGACTCCTCGCAGGGTTGAGGGCGGCGGCCGGAATGGGCATCCGCCGCCTCCTAGTCTTAGGCGATTCCCAGTTGGTCGTGAATCAGGTCTCCAAGGAATACCAGTGCACCGACCCGCAAATGGAGGCGTACGTACGTGAAATGCGGCGTATGGAGCGCGACTTCGACGGACTCGAGCTCTGGCACGTGCCCCGACGCGACAAAGCAACCGCTGATGAGTTGTCACGTATTGCGTCGGCGCGAGCCCCACTCCCCTCAGGGACCTTCGAGGAAAGGCTCGGGCGGCCGTCGACACATTTGGGCCCCCCAAAGGACCCCGGCGCCACAACCCCCGCCTCGAGCCCCGATAACCCGCAGGTCACGGGGCCCGAGGGGGTCGACCCTAACCCCCCTCGTCGCGTCGCCTGGATGACTAACATCCGGGCGTACCTCGACATTAATACTCTTCCCAAGGATCGCGCAGAAGCTGAGAAGCTTGTGCGCATCTCTAAGCGGTAGGTGCTCGTAGAGGGGACCCTCTACCGATGTGCCGCCAACGGGATGCTCTTGAAGTGTATCTCTTGGGAACAGGGCGTCGAGCTCATTGCCGACGCCCATGAGGGTGAGTGTGGGGCGCATTCCGCCTCGCGCACCTTGGTCGGTAAAGCCTTTCGGCAAGGTTTTTACTGGCCGACCGCGTTGCAAGACGCACAGGAATGGGTCCAGTGATGCAAGGCGTGCCAGTTCCACGCCAAGCAAACCCACCAGCCGGCCCAGGCCTTACAGGTCATCCCGCTCTCTTGGCCCTTCGCAGTCTGGGAGCTAGACATCCTTGGGCCGTTCAAAGCGGCTCGAGGCAGGTATCAGCACCTGTATGTCGCCATCGATAAATTCACCAAGTGGCCCGAGGCTTACCCGGTCGTCAAAATCGACAAGCATTCCGCCCTCAAGTTCATTAGGGGCGTCACGTCCCGGCTCGGGGTGCCCAACCGTATCATCACGGATAATGGCACCCAGTTCACCAGTGAACTGTTTGACGACTATTGCGACGACATGGGTATCAAGCTATGCTTCGCCTCGCCCGCCCACCCCAAGAGTAACGGCCAAGTTGAGCGAGCCAACGCAGAAATCCTCAAGGGCCTCAAGACTAAGACATACAACGTCCTGAAGAAGCACGGCGATTCCTGGCTTGAAGAGTTGCCCGCCGTGCTCTGGGTAAACAGGACAACTCCAAGTCGCGCCACAGGAGAAATCCCCCTTTTCCTGGTGTATGGCGCCGAGGCGGTCCTGCCATCGGAGCTTTCCCTGGGTTTGCCTCGTGTCGCGCTGTACAATGAGGCCACTCAGGATGTCCTCCGCCGCGACGATCTTGACTACTTGGAAGAAAGGAGGAGGCGCGCGGCCCTGTGGGCGGTGCGTTATCAGCAAAGCCTGCGGCGCTATCACCAGCGCCACGTCCGGGCCCGATCACTACAAGTTGGCGACCTTGTCCTACGCCACGTGCAGTCGCGCTTGGGGCTGAGCAAGCTCTCACCAATGTGGGAAGGGCCATACAAAGTGATCGGGGTTCCCCGGCCAGGCTCTGTTCGGTTAGCCACGGACGACGGCACGGAGCTGCCTAATCCATGGAATATCGAACACCTCCGCCGCTTCTATCCATAGCGTCGCATTTCTTGTTTGCTTTCCAGGAGCTTGGGCCAAGCCCCGCACAACCCTTCGGCTTGCGCGGACTTGGCCGGGGGCTACCACTGTGCAGTACTTTGTATCTTTTTCCCTTTCCAAGCAATAAATTCGGTGGACGCCGCTACGCACCCTTTTTTCTGCCCTTTCCTCTGACTCGTCCTGGTTCAAAGGATAATTCGCGCTTGCTCCGAACCCTAAGTGGTGTTGGGCGACCTGAAAACCGCCGAAAGGGAGCCCGAGCGCGGGCAGCGCCCCGGGCTACGGCGAACCCCGGGAGCTCGAAAGGGCCTACACACGGCCGTCCCCGACCCCCGGTCGTCGTAGCCTCGGTCTGGCCAGACCCGTCTGGCGGCTCCCTCAGGGCGGTAGCCTCGCCCCTTACCATTTAGGTTCCACGAGCTGAGCGCGAGTTTACCTTTTCGCAAGGACGAGCCCGAGGGGGGGGGAGGGGTAAAAACGGCTATTCAATAATAGAGGATTTAATTGAATATTTTTGCTCTGGTTTTTCTTCTTTCTGTGCTGCAGGCATTTAATGGAGAAAGCGAAAGGGTAGAAAATGCGAAGAAAGAGCTTTATTTACAGGTAAGAAGGCAAGATGGCCTAAAGATAAGAGGTGTCCGATGCAGGCAAATAACAAAAGGAAGTTAAAAGCGGGGATAATCACGGAGTGCCCAAGCTCCCGAGGCCGGCGCCGCTGACCACGTCGTCCCAATCCTCGCCACCAACGTCGTCACCACCGTCTCCGCTCCCGCTCTCCTCGTTTTCGCTGCCGCTCTCCTCGTCCGAGGCAAGCCCGGAGGTGAACCGAGGGGCCGACCCCTCGAAGTTAGAGACGATCGTGCCGGCCGCCTCCCGGACTTGCTCCCGAGCCCCGGCCTCGGTTCCCGGGGGGAATTCCTCGAGCGCGCGCCATGGGGCGAAGTCGGGGTCGCGGGTTTGGTAGCTGGCGAGGATTAATTCCACCGCAGCCCACGCCAATGAAGCCGACGACGACTTGATGGTCTCGCCGACCTCTTCCTCCAGCCTCTCCAGGTCAGCCGCCAGCCCATCCAGCCGGAGCGCGAGTGCCGGCTGAGTGGGCGGGAGCTTCCTGTCCTGGCGTACGGAGATGCCCACTCGGCGCCCTGCGCGCTCCAGCCGGGCGACGGCATCGGAGAGTTGCCCGGGCCCGATCTCGTTGGTAAGGCGAAGGGCCGCAATCTCCCCAGCTTGATCTTGCACCAGGCGCCCTGTCACGCCCAGAAATTCACTAGTAATTTCCGAACTTATTTGTGCATTAAATCCTCGTCCAGGAATCAGCCGAGGTACACAAACTGACAATTTAATATACAGATTCATGTAATAATAACGTTACATATTTACAAAAGAAAAGAGAACTGCAGCGGAATAACGGTCTAGCGAAGCTCCGGCTCAACTCCCACAGGCAGCTCAACTGGGGTATAAGCTAAACGTCTTCTCCTTCGCAACTTGTTTTCAACTGAGGTTTGATTGATTATTGCAAGGTGAGCATATGACATACTCAGCAAGCCACACAGCAAATATGCAAGTGCACAAGGATACCAAAGGATGGCATAATATAGGGCTCATTTGCAAAAGCAGCATTTAGCAAACATTTGAGAATTGTAAAACAGTAGAGTAATTAATCATCAATTTTAATCAACACTGAACAGCACACCCATACTGCTCAGGCCCAACCATCCTGAACAACCATACCCAGCTGTACAGATCTATCTCCAAACCAGGAATGTACCATTCCAACCCAGGAGCTAATCAAATTATTACCAGTTATATCATCTTTCATTATGGTGAGAAGTGTGAGACTAATCACGAAAGACATTGTTAGACCCGCCCATAACCGCGGGCACGGCTACTCGAATAGTTTTACTCTGGCCAGAGGTGTACCACTGTACCCACAAGACACGATTCCACACATGTTACCATGCCCCGAAGTACCACCACGGCACTGCAAAGGGGGAAATCGTGACAGTACCCTTCGCACAACACAACCCAAAGCAGTGCACCGTTCCCGGATCATAGTCACCCCCTTATAAACAAGGCATGGACTCCCCAGCGACCCCCGTGGGCTTATCTCCGCCACTTCTCAGTCTGGTGTTCCGCAATGAACCATGCTATACAAAAGGTAAAGCCGTTGCCCACGCTGGCTTGTGGTTGGCACGGTTAATGTTTCACAACCGAAACTCGTGAACCGGTCCTTAATTGTCATGAGCACGACCATCAAAACCATGTGCACACGACCCACCATTATCAGGTTTTAGTTGGCAAATTAATTAATTAACCAATCATGATTAACCATCATGAGCTATCATTAAGCCATCATTAAATAATAGTGAAACATTAATTATCTCAATTGTGTGCTAATGTTTCTAAGCATGGCTAAGCAATGATGTCTAACATCTAGCTGAACCAATATATAAAGCTCAACTAGTCAAATTATAATAACCCAAGGTATCAAGGAATAGAGTAATTAATGCAAACAGGCCATAACAAAGGAATAAGTTCACACCACCCGGTGACATTCGAAAATAAATGCACAGATGAAATAAATAGAGAATTTAAATATAGGATCAACATGCTCAAAGGAATTGTGTTTGGGATCTGTGTGACTTGCCTTGCAATAATCGGTCTTCAATTAATCTTCTTGAACACTTCCGGCGCTCTCACGAACCTTCGAAACGACGGAAACGACAAGCTAAAACGCAAAACGAGGAAAACACTAAGAAACTCCAAATAAACAGTACATACAAAGTAAACAAACATGTACGCCGATGAATCGTGACCTCAAACTCTTGCGCAGAACGGGTGCGCTCGTCCAAGACCTTGTGTTCGGCCTCGAGCGCCGCCGTCCGAACCCGCAGCGAGGCGTTGGCCTCTGATGCCCGCCGCTCTTGGGCGGCAGCCGCCTCAAGGACACCGCGGGCATTTTCAGCCCTCTTCGCTAGGTCCTCGGCATGGGCCTCGTACTGCAGGCGGATGTCGTCTAGCGCCTCATCCAGGACCCTTGAGGCGATCAGTGCCGCTTGCCGCTCTTCCTCCGTCTCCTGCATGACAGAGTCCAGTGCTTCCTTGCGCGCCTGGATCTCTGCCAGTTGGGTTTGGCGCATCTTGCGCCCCACTTCCACCATGACATCCACGGCGCGGCGCCCCTCGTCAACCCGCGCGCGGTCCGCTGCGAGCTGCGCCCACTCCGCCTCCAGAGCCGCCCGCTCCTCCGCCAGGGCTTGAACTTGGGTGTTGAGCCCCTCCCGGACAGTGGAATCGGCGGCGGCGAGCACCTGCAGGAGTGGCTCCATGCTTGCCGGAGCCGGAGAAGAGAACATTGCGGTCCGCCCCCGGGACGACGGGGTGCAACTGGATCCCCCGCGGGACTGGGGGCTACTCTCAACCCCCTCCCGCGTGGCCAGCCCCGAGGGCGCCCCAAAAGCAAGGGGGAGCGGCTGTCCCTCTCACCTCTTGTTTCGGGCCCTCGGGCAGACTCGGCCTCGACCTCGGGCTTGGGCCCGCCCCCAGCTTCGGCCTCGGCCTCGGGCTCAGAGCTGCCTCCAGCCTCGACTCCCGGGCCGCGACCCCCCTCGGCCCCCTCTCCAGGGAGGCGCTCCGCGCGGGTCTATCCCTCGGAGCTGCCCCCGGGGGGGACACCGCCACCGCTATCGCCTGCGGCAGGTCGTGCTCCGGTTGAGGTGGACCCGGAGCCAGACCCAGCGTGCGGCCCGTGGGCCCCGCCGGAAGGCCGCGAAGGCCCCGCGGCGCCGGATCGGCCGAGCCCGGGCTGCTCCGGTCGCTCGAACTTCGACCCCTGCAAGGGGTCGGACGCCGACACCCCTTGGGAAGGAATCTCGCTGCAGAAGATCCCTGATCGTGTTAACAAAGGAAAAGAAGAAGAAGCAACAAGGGGCCGAGATGAGTAAAGAGCACCGGGGAGGATGCCGGCAATCGTACCTATGGGGAGGGCGGTTGAAGGTCTACTTCGGGGGCTCGATGAAGCTCCCCCGGTACGGCTCTGTTTGGCCTATCTTCCGGAGCCGCTTCTTCTTCCGTCCAACTTCGGGTGCGACAGGGCGCTTGCGCCCCGCCGGTGGTCGGTCCACCGTGTGTTCGGCACCCCCTCCGCACGGGGGAGAGGGCGGTCGGGATTCGATCATTTTTCGCTTCCCTCTCGGGTCGCTGGCCGAATCTCCCCCCGGCCCGCGGCTCGGGCCGGGTGCCCTGGAGCTGCCACCCCCGCCGGGGCCGCTGGCCCGACTCCTGCCTGCGGTTGCGCCGCCGCTGCCCGCACCAATGGCACCCCCACTTGCGCTGCTCCGACGGGACCGATCCCCGCCGGCGCCGACGGCCGACATTACCGCCAGGATTCTCTCCCGGTCGCGGTTGCTGCAGAGGGGAAGGATTCCGTCTGGAATCAATGTTTGCTCGGCGGAGTCCAGACCCAGCACCCGCCAAATCACCGTCTTCGCGTCCTCCTCGCCCCAGTCCCAACGCTCGCCCACATGAGTGCGCATGGGATTGTTGGGTCCAGTATACTTCCACGCCTCGCGGGACTGCTCTTGGAGAGGTGCGATGCGGCGGCGGAAGTAATCACCAAAGACTATCACCCCCGTAAGGCCCTGACTTCGCAGGCCCCTGAGGTGGTCTCGCACGGCGTCGTACTCCTCACCCAGTTCTAAAGCCGCCAACCATGTGGCGGATCATTCGGGAGGGTCGGCGGGGAGTCGAAGTCGCGGGTGGTCCGGCAGCGCGGTGTAGAACCAGTCCTTCTTCCAGTCCTCCCACTTCTTGCAGAGATGACTCTCAATGTATTGCCCCGCCGTGCCGGGCCGGGGTTGGAAGTAGCATCCCCCTACCACCGCACCTTGCAGCAGCTGCGGAACGAAGAAGAACTGGAACAGTCGCATCGTCGGCCATACCCCAACGAATATCTCGCACAGATGCGTGAAGATGGCCAGCGCCATCACGGTGTTGGGTGTGAGATGCAAGGCGTGGATCTCATAGAAATCCAAAACCTCGTGGAAGAACCTGGAGAATGGCGGGACCAACCCCGCCATGGCGAAGGACAGAAGGTGCACGGATCGCTCTGGGTACCGCGGTCGCGGTCGCGACTCCCCCGCCCTCACGGTGGTCCCCTCCGGCATGATCTTGCGGGGGAGGCTAAGGTGCCTATCTGCCATGATGCGCGATGCCGGAAGCACAGCGTCGCCAGCATCTTAGGCCATGATGACTAGCGGTGAAACGACGAGGGGCTTGGTGTGTGGATTAGCGTGGAGTGGCGAGACTGTAAGGGCTTAAGGAGCGATAGTGCGGGTGAGCAGTCGGTGAAAGATAGGAGGTGAAGTCCCCGCCTCCGTATCCTTTTATCCCTGCCTCGCCCGCGCCCGCCTCCTCGTTTCACGCCCTCACGGTTCCCCCCATGATTCTTGCGCCTGCAGTTGCCTCATCGTTTCCCACGACCACTCATCACGTCGCTTGCTGAATCCACGCCCCGCATTTAGTGCGCCTGTCAGCGGCGCACTCGGCGTAGGGCGTGTAGCATTCACAGGCGCAGACTAGGCGGGCCGCCATTAGTATCGCCGCGTATATGGCGGACGAGGAGATCGAGGTGTGGTCCAGCCGACTCCCCGATTCTCGTGCCTAAAGCACCTCCATTATCAGCACGGTTAGTGGCGGTCAAATCGCCGTTATTATCAGCACGCCAATCTGGCCGCTCGACAGCGTCCGTTTAGATTCTCCGCTGGGCCCACAACCCCAGCTTGGGAGGTCAAGAGGCGCCACGTCAGACCAACCTCAGGAGGCCAACGTCCGACGCGGTGCCGGGGCCTACTGTCGGTGAAGTGGGCCCAGGGGTATGTGGAATGAGGGGAATTTACCTTCCCATCCTGGCGCATGACCTACAGCCTGGCCCTACCCTCGTACCCCGCGGGTCGTAGGAGCGGTCGGGGGGCCTCGGGGTGCCATGTCGTGCCCCCTCGGGCCCTCGCGCCGTTTTGCCCCGAGGCCTCGGGGTGCCACGTCATGCCCCTCGGGCCCTCACACCGTTTTGCCCCGAGGCCCCCGCCTGTCCGCCATCTAGCGGGGGCAGCGAGCGGGGAGGGAGCCCAAGCCAAGCCTCCTTTAATGAACGCAGCGCCCCAACTGTCCCCTGCCGCATTCAATGCGGTAGGGGCAGACGTGCGGTGTGCGCGATTGGCGCGAGGCGGACAGGAATGACCGGTCTGTGACCGGCCTGTCACTAGTCATATCTGACTGGACGGACAGCTGTGCCCCCACGTCGCATCTGCCTCCGGCGGAGTGGAGGCAGGTATGACCCGTCCCATCGGGAGGGTCATTCGAGATCCTCCCCGTCAGAGGACGGCCACCACAATTCTTCATCCATTAATGGGAGATTGACAGGGGTGTCCCCCGTGTCAGGCAAGGGACGGCACTGGGCCCCACTCAAGGACAAATCGTGGCTTAGCTTCTAGGCGAAGGCACGGGTCGAGATCCGGTCAAGATAGGGTGGGCCTCCGCCCGAGAGAAGAGTAGGTAGAGGCGGTGCATGTGATATCCCCTTGAGGTATAAAAGGAGGACCTTGCCCGCCGAGAAAGAGGACGACTCTCAGGAACCCTGAGCTCTAGGAGAAGGGAAGCAAAAGCCATCTCCTGAACGAAGGGACCTTTGTAACTTTAATCTAAATCCCCCACACACAGGAGTAGGGTATTACGCTCCTAAGCGGCCCGAACCTGTATAATCTTGCTGCGTGCATACTAGCTGATGGATACGTGATTTCCAGAGGCGAGCCTTTTCCCCTGGCCGAACTAAAAAGGGGGGGGGGGTCTCACGATCTCCCGCTCGAGAGGATCACTCCTCAACAACTCCTATTTACCAAATTTGGCAACAAACTAAATATAGATATTTTTTTGACAAACTTTGCCAAAAAAAAAGGTATGGTTGAAAATAGCATAAAGTAAATAGGCCGTAATAATGTGTTCAAGATTGTTTTTCGGCTTTGTAATAATGATCTAGACTCTGCATTTTAGAGGCTGTCGATCTGCCGATCTTTATCCACTATGTCGAAAAGCAAACTCGCACAAAATCGATCCTGATAGATTCATCCTAAGATCTTTAATGGCGTGCAAAGAAATCAGAGTGGTATATATGTTCGTGAATCGTGAAAAAGCAGATCTTGAACGTTGGTTAACAAAAAAAAAAAAATTTCTCAGTCACAAGTTCAGTCACACTTCATCAGACCCAGCAAGGAACCACTGAACCAGGGAAGATTGCAGATTTTAGGGGATAAAAAGGCACATTATCCATGCGATTCATTCCACATCCATATAATAAACACATCAGTGCTATGACAATATACATTTGTACAACAGACAACACTACAACAGTGCTCACTGATCAGGAAGAACATTATTTTGGTTCACATCTCATCTGTTCCCCCTTTTATTCGGTCAGGCATAATACACCATACTTAAGCCAGAAGAGTTACAGCGACATTTTCCTCTTATAGTTGGCATATACTGTAGCTAAGGACGTCGAACATGGATGTCGCATATGCCCGCCCGAATCTAGGAAGCAGTCGGAATGGCACTATTCGGCATTATTTTCATCTTCATTGGTTTCGCCACTGGCTTGGTTTCTGATTTATCCTGTTATGGCATGAAAATTATGTATATCAGCAATAATTCCATTACAACAATCTGATATAGCATCGCAGTTTGCACACAGAAAAGAAAAGAAATAGCAACAGGCAGTAAGCAACCTACCTTTTCAGCACAAGTATTGTGTGATTCAAGTTCTCTCCTTACAAATGTTGGCAGAACAAAAGCAGCCCGATGAACCTATTATGCAAGCAGTTCATCAATGACTAACAATCAAACAATAAAGTTGAATGGAAATCTTGCATTAGGGTGAAAATAGATTATATTTAAGGGAAAGTACAGAATAAGAGCTTATGAAAGAGAATGGCAGAATTAAATAACGTTAGTGAACCTCTGAATTGTAAAATCTGATTTCCCTTCCAGCTTCCATAGCTCCTTCCAGTTTCTCAATTGGATTCACAGGAGAAAGGAAGTTCACTGCTGGACCTTCTTTCGCACATAGCAAAAAACCAATGACACCGCTGCAAATCCAAATAGTTACATGATTCATTAGCTTATGATATGTAAAAAAAGACGAAAATACAAGTCCAAACATTAACAGCTACAGGAAATTGATAAAAATATTTGTCACGCTTTGCATCACCAAAAGTATAAAATAATTGATGATTGCATATATGGACCTCTAACAACAAATCGCTTTGACATACAGTAAGCAAAAGTTATAGTACACTCTAGACCAATTTCCACAATAAAATTGCCTGTTCGGTAGGTCTAAACTGCAGCATTTTTGGCTCTGTAGGGCTGTGCTGCACAGCCCAGTGCAATGGCTGCAGCTGGCCATCCGCTGTAGCTGCTGTTGCAGCGCAGCTGCAGCACTGGAGCTGCTAGGCCTACTGAACAGGTCAAAAGTTGGCGCAGGAAGTAGCAATATAACAATAATTTTTCAACATTGTGAGTAAAAGATTTTTGCAGGTTCTGCTTATTTGAGTATGTTATGGATTCAAACTCCAGATAAATGCTCGGATTTCTAAGATATTTTTCCTACATTATTATGACACTTACTATCTTGGAATCAAGTTAACCAAATATGAGAAAAAAATAAATTCTACTAGTAACATTTTAGATCCCAATTACAACTCATTTAGGTATTTCCTTCTAATATATTGACATGCAATCCTTTTGCGCGTTCGCAAAAAACAACTCATTTAGGTATGAATGCTCTAACCCTGTTGGCCAAACTTCCTAATTCCTATCTCTTTCATGTTTGAGTCTTTAGCAGAAAATGCATAAATTATTGAGGGCTAAGACACATATATGTATACGATAACAATGAGGTACATGGAAACTATGAACAGAAAAGGGAAAGCAACGGACCTAGGATAGGTAGGAACGCTTGTCCAGGCATAATGCACAGCTCCCTTGAATGTTTCACGACAGATAGAAAGCATATCTTGAATTAGATGTGTGTGCAGCCACATACTCTCAGCTTGATTGCATAGAACTCCACCAGGCTTTAGAGCTCTAGCAATTGTCTGAAAAAAGGGCTTCTCCACAAGCTCCTGAGCTGGCCCTATAATGTGAGAAGGATCCTCATGAGGTACAAAAACAAAAGGAGCACAAAACTGAAACCTAGACAATTCCAAGACAGAAAAGGTAAACAATTAAAATTAATTTCCTAAATCCAAATAAGAGGGGAACAAATATCAATTAATAAGGAAAATAATAATTGTGCCACGAACCATTGAACAGCATGAAAGGAACTCGATAAAGAAGCAATCTTTCGGGAATATATCATTAAAAGAGGATAACGCAGAAGCATGATACGCACATATGGTGATTTAGTAGCAAGATCTCACCAATTGGGTCGGATGAATCAACAATGATAGCATCATATTTCCCTTCAGGGGCATTTCTCAAGAAATCCACAGCTGCAAAATAAAAGCAAGGTCTATTATGAGGATATAAAGGCAATTTAAAATCCAAAGCCACCATATATGCATGCAAAAAAGATTAAGAACACACGAGATAAATCATCTATTTAAAAGTGTCTTGAAACTAGGGTCTCAACCTCACAGCTGTGATGTACAACTAGGCCACATGGATAATCCCAAAGGAAGCAAAGATGATGCAAAGGTATGAGCAGCTAATAAATATAAGTAGCATATCCTATGGAATACTACGATAATAGAAAATGCCACCAAGGCACAAACTTCTAAACATACCATCACCAACATGAAGTCGAACACGGGGATCTTTGAATCCAACAGATAGTTGTGGGAAGAAATCTTTACAGACCTGCATAGGTTGAGAGCATAATAATCATTAAAATAACAATAACTTGACAATTCTACTCTAAAGCATACAGTGATGCTTCTTACATCAATAACTAGCTGGTCTATTTCACATATATCGATGTTCTCCACTGAGGCATGTCTGGCTATTTCTCGTAGCACACCACCATCACCACCTCCGACAACCAAAACCTGCATCAAAGTAGCCGAGTATACATCAGAATGTATGGAGCAGGACCACCCCATATATCATACAAGGAAGTTCCAACCATGGAAAATGCACAACATTCTCCAGCTAATTTAATAACTTCAATCCAATAAGAAATTTCTTAGATAATAGGAAATCAACATAGTACTGGAATAAACTAGCAAACATTTTGCATTGCAAAATCTTTCATTATTTTCAGGTTTGCAAGCATATGGTATGGCCAAGATCAGAAACATACACTTTTGGGGGAAGGAATTGAGCAGAGTGGAAGGTGAGTAACCATTTCCTGGTATGCACATTCATCCTTTTCAGTCAGCTGCACAATTCCATCGAGCACCAGCACATTCCCATAGGTTGAGGACTGCATACAAAAATATACATGTTATACAAAAAATAGTTCAACAAAATTAGTTGTTATGTATAAAGTAATGTAGTATGCACACAGATAGCCTAGCAGGTGAAGAATGACCTCAAAAACTAAGATTTCTTGGTATGGTGATTTCCCTTGATACAGAATATTCTCTACTTTCAGAGAATGAGCCTCTCCTGTGTACAAAAACAAAACATCAGTAAAGTTCTTGACAAGCACAAAGAGGTAGAATAGTTCAGCATGTGCTTTTGTAAAGATGAGAGAACTTTTATAGACAATGCTTCGTCTTAGAGACATAAATTTCCTGACAAAAATATTGATGAACAAAGTGATTTATATCACTTCACATATCAAAGTACCCTTCAAATTCAGGATATGAATACACTATCTAAAACCTAAGGGGTAATGATTTAAGTGAGCAACACCAAGATTTGCTTTTTTTTTTGTAACTGAGAGATAATAGGCAATAACTCAGGCTTACGGGCTTGTTTGGTTTAGGGCAACACCAAAACATTGGTAGTGCCAAAACCTAGGCATGTTTTGGCACTACCAATAATTTGGTAGGGTAGAATTCTAAGTAATGTGTTTGGATTAATACCAATTGGAAGCCAAATTTTATATTATGGTGAAGAAAGTTCTAGAATTATACCAAATTAAGCATGGGCATTACCTTTCATTTGGCTTCAAACCAAACCATCATATTTACTATTCAAACTACCAAAAAATTGGCATGGCACATTTTGGCATCAATCCAAAGTGGCCCTACATTTCTAAATCAGAAACAACTACAGTAGCATTTCAGAGTTTAATTTAACCAGCTAAACTTCTCATTAATAAATAGATTCAGCCCACGCATCCATGGAATTGGTCAGGTTACGGCTCATATACATCAGTACAAATATTGTTTCAGAAAAATCATGGTGAATTTGAATTGGGACCAATCTTCATGGAAAAGGACTGGGAAAAGAACAAGAGAAATACCAGGCCACATTGGGTTGTTGAAGTACTGCACTTTGCTTGTTTTACCTGCACATACAAATATACAATGTCTTAGCAGCTCGGTTTGATATCAGAATCTGTAGAAATATACACAGATACTCCTATTTCTATAACATATCTCCCAGAAATGCAATCAATTGTGATGTACCAGAGCGCGAGCGGGGTTCTGTGAACCACCCTGACACCACTGTGGCATGGCATTTTGCTTCAGACTCTGCTGCCGCAGCCTTCGCCTTGAGACAGCAAGGCGGCAGCGGCTTGTGGGAACCATCATCCCCACTCCCCCTTGTTTGCGCTGCCGCTGCAGAACCATCTTTTGCGCCTCCACCCTCCATTAGTCCTGTTCAGCTTTGAAGTTCCCAGCCTCTGGCTCAACATGAAGAAAAGGGAACAAAATATTCAGGCTACAGCCATGAACAACTCCTATAAGCAAGCAGCCCAGACTCAAAAGTACCAAATTGCTTAACTACTGCAACATGTTAACCATGGTCCATGGCATTCAAACAAACAAAGAAGTGTCATGCTCAGCCAAACATCTATGATGTGCAATGCAATAAATGATTTTCATACGTTGAATTAACAATTTCACCATCTCAACACAAGGCTTTTAAGGTGAATAGGAAATCACTGAAACTTGTTCTTTCGGGGCAATCATCCTTCTACCCCATACATACACAAAAATAATTTAAGAAATCTTTGCTAAATTCATCACTATGTTTTTCATGGTATTGCAATTTTAATTTCTATGCATTAGTAATAAAGTAAGCTATATCATCAGAGACATGAAAAATTCAATAATAACGCTTCGATTAAAGAAGAATCAATGAGGTAATCGATCCATGAAACCCATATAACTACTCCAGAAGATGATACCGAACCTAAATAAATTAAATCACTGTTACAAAGAGTCCCCAGATTATCCCCAACTCCCCCCATAAAAACCTCTCCACTAAAACAAAAACCCACAAATCCAATCAGCGAAATACTGCAAACAATTATGTATAAAACAATAAAAGGACGCGATTAGCACACTAATCAATTGCCCCCCATGAAGAACAAAGTTGAACCAAAAAAACAAACAAACGAACACCGACGACCAAGGAGAGACAAACTCGGTAAGTTGGTAGGTAGATTAAAGATCCAAGAAACGAAGCTTATCACATCATCACCATGCACCCATGGCGGGGCTCGCCTCTAACCTCGTCGGAATCGGACGCGAGCAGCAGCAGCAGCAGCGCCCGCGGCGAGACGGCTCAAGCTTCACTCTCGCCCTCCGGCCCACGCACAGTCCCAGCAGCAGAGAGAAGACGACGAGACGAGACGAGGCCAAGAAATAGGGAGCTCCCAGTCCACTCGTGCGGCACCAATTTTACACAAACACCCTTAAATAAGGGATAATTTGCTCATGGTGTCTTGCGGCTACAGCTCTAAAGTCTAAACGGCGCCGACAGTAACACGAGAAAATTTTGGAAAGATAGGAGGGGGTCAGTAAAAAATAGCGGCAGTTCCGCGGTACTTCTGCTGCCGTGATGACTGATGAGGGCGATAACTAGGGATATCGCCTCAAATTATAGAGAAATTGCAGTCATGTCCTTGCATGATTGTAATACAGTAATACTATGTAGAGTTGGATTTGATATAAGAGCAAGTTTAATACTATAGTTAACGGCTAGCTCTAAATCATCTATAGTCAATTTAATATCTAATATATACAATAGTTATCTATAAATATATACTACACTATTGATATCTGGTCCCACCTATTACATATACATTGCATTTTGCAGTTCGTGCTCAGCTGGCTACAAATTTGTAGCCTGCTACTCTTCTCTCTTCTTTTTTATCTCCTCAATATGTGTTTATAGCTGATGAATAGTCCACTATTGTACCTGCTCTAATTACTACATAGGTACAATTGTATTTCGTATACAATAGATTTTTAAATAGATCAGATGGATACAATGTACAACTCTTTCATTTTTTATTTTCATGGATACAAAATGTATTTTGTATTTTATATATAGTTATATCGATCAATTTTATTTAATCATTACAATTTCGACCAGCAACGATCTAATGGTGTAAGTATTTATCTTTTTATTTGATTAATATAGTGATTTTTAGCCCTTTTAAAGTGAACGTAATGGTTCTTTTCGATTTCTCTAAATGATATTTTCCAAATCCATTAATGCAATAGACCCAATCCAAGTTAACCTAATCAAAAGCCAAAGGGAATGCAAATGGGATGTGTGTAAGAAATTGGATATATAGCACAATTATTGTCTAATTTTTTGATAATGTATCCCTTTTGTTTCCTTTTGGTTAAGAGTGATCTCCCCCTCTTGGTTTATAGACTAAATGTACATGAGAGAGCTATCCTTTCACATTGGATAAACCTATTGTAATTTCTTTCTTTATTTAATATATTTTTACTGTGGGGGCTTCCCCACAGTGTTTTCCCTCAAAAATATTATCTATAGAAGGATATGTTAAATTGAATTTTCTTTGAAGCAAAATAAAGGGGAATAAGAGAGGATGATGTCGTTTTTCAATAGCCAATATTAATTCCCTCTATATGAACGCCATTTGTAATATTTTTTGCATAACCTCTTAAATTTGACGCAATAACTATGTGTTAACGACCAAATTTGGTAATATCAGTATCGGAGATAAAGACTAGATTGAAGCGAAATCGAAGACGAAGATCGTTGCGGAAACAGAGCAAGAATCGACTGCAATCCAAATTGGCTACGGTCAGGATCGGCAGAGTTCGAGTCAGACAGGGTTAGCCGACACAACCGATTTCGACAATACAACTCAGTGTGCATCATTGAGTTGAGTTAATGTGCTTCACACAGATTGCCACGTATGGATAGAGTCATGAGAAGGCAATTGTATCTATTAATTAGGATATTTTATGTAATTTCCTTAGAGATATGTTTGGGCAAAAGTCTGCTGCAAAGACTTATGGTATCTTAGAGTTTGTTAGAGATAAGAGTCGTGTCCGATATGGACATATTTTGTAATTCTCGGGTATAAATAGACCCGAACCCCATGTAATTAAAATAACACACATTCAATACAATCTCGGCGCATCACCACCCTTTTTACTTTCGTTTTGTTTCGACGAGTTCATGCTTTCGGGTTGAGCTGCATCGGTTTCGATCTTCATCAAGAGGTAAAACTTGTTATGGCGGCTTGTGTTCTCGGGATTAGTGCTTCCATCTTTATGATACTCTAATCTTGTTTATGTAATTCGTCGAGTTATCATATATCTTATATAATCTCTGGCAATATTGCTACCTAACCCATAATCGGCTAACATCTATCAGTAGAAGGCAGCCGATCAGGTTAGATATCGATGTTGGCTCAGATTATATAAGGTATCCACCACTCTATGACACATCTAGCGGCTTGATTGTCTAGATATTGTCATTCTTTTCATACTTATAGCTGCATCAGTTGAGTTTGATCTTATGAGTCATGATTAGAATCTCAATTTCTAGCCTGCTTCCTGGTTACTGATTAGGGTAGTATCAGGATTTCAGCCGATCTTACCTGATTTAACCATATTTATCTCATATGCCTCATTGATATGTTAAATCTACCCTTTATGTTAAGATCTTGTTGCTTTTAAGTATATTAGGCTTTCGTTTAATATATTTTGCTTGCTTTAATATATTAACATAGAGTGGTATCGGAGTATTAGCCGATACATGCTAGATCTATTTGATCGGCTATGCTATGAACATATATAATCTTCTCATTAGTATATATTTCGATCTAAGTGATTTATACTGTTTCGGCATGACGACCGATCTATCCCAATCACTTGATTTAAGTATATATCGACATAAAGATTACATATCGTTAATATCTACAGCCGATCGAGTAGATTTAGTTCTTTCTCACTTATTTATGACTGCCGAACGATGCATATATGACATCGGCTTAAAGATAAATGATATGTCATCGGCACTTAGTCGATCGGCTATCGTTTATGGATTTAACCGCGGTTTCTTTGTCTTTGTTTCTTGTTGATTGCAGGATCAAATCAACTGGCACGCTCATACACCCAAAGGCAAGTTTTGGACCTGCACTGGAGTTAAGCAGATCTCCCAGGCCTCGTGTTTTCACATCAACACGCTTTTGGCACGCCCGGTGGGACCGATTAGAAGTCAGAGTCGCAACAGCGTTTTCCTCATGGCTGACAAACCGCCAGCATCGCCATCTTCGGCCGGTAAAGATGGTTCTGCTAAATCTAAATTCCCAAAGCTTGGTCTGTCTGAGATTGATGAAGACAACATTGTGACCATCACTCCGGACAAGTTGACACCCGAGCAGCAGAAGGATCTTGAAGCAATGATGCAGCAAGCACGGAACCAATTCTTGAACTCATTCATGCAAACCCGCAAGGGAACAGTTGTTCAGAAGTATAAAGTAAAAGTAATTGCTGATGTTTCTGGAACAAGTTTGTCCAAAGATGGAGAAGTACAGCAGGTTCCAGATGGTACAGCTCAATTGAGTAATAAAGGTGCTGCAGATGGCTTTCAAGGGGTTCAAGGTGATGGCCCTCAAGGGGCTCAAGGTCTAAGCTCGCAGGGAATTCGAGGTGATGGTTCTCAGGGATTTCAAGGAGAAAATTTGAACCAAGATGACAACACGACACAGCTACAATTCAATAACTTCCAAGATCGGATCGACTATGCTGTGCAGCACGCTTTGATCAATCAATTGGGGTACTAGTCAATACTTTGTCAAATATGGTGAAGTCGATGGTTGATGGCTCAATAGCTGAGTATCAGGCTACAGGACCGGTTTATTTACAAGGAGGTGTTTTCCTAAACTATCGGCCCTTGATCACTAATAATCAACCAGCTATTCAACCAATCCCTCCTAATGCACCATCGGCTCAGCCGACAGCATCAGATCCTACACCTGCTGCACCGTCGTCGGCACCAGGTCAACTAATTAATCCTCGGTTTTTGGTAAGGGAGCAGCCACAACATAGTGGGCAAAATGTGAATCGGGTAACCCAAGACCAAGTTGCAGCTATGTTCTTAAGGGATCAGCCCACTGTTGACCCAGCCCAGCAACTGCCGATTTAGCAGACGCCATCAAGGCAGTAGGTTATGCAGCTGATTCAGCAGACGCCACCAAGGCAACAGGTTCTTCAGCCGATTCAACAGCAGGGTTTGCTAAATGCATCGGCTGGATTCAGAACACCTGACAATCGGCCAAGACAGCACGCTGCAACTCAAGTTGTCCCAGAGCATTTGGTTCATAATATGCAACTAGATCAAACGGTGATACCTCAAGTTATTCCTGAACATTTGGTGCGCAATATATAGCCAAACTTCCAAAATTACCAGGGGGCCAATTTGAATTATCAGTATCAGCCTCCATCACCGCAAGTTCAATATCAGCAAGGAGGATCGGCTCAGCCTTAGTTTGTTCCTCAAAACAATCAATTCGAACCCGTGACACAACAAGCACAAGGAGCACCTCAACAACGACCATGGGCCGATATGATTGCAGATGTGATGAAGGAACAGTTTGGGCTTAAGCCGAAAGATGCTGGAAATTTGTATCGATATCCTTACCCCGAGTGGTTTGAGAGGGTTCCATTGCCTAACCGTTTCAAGGTTCCAGATTTTTCAAAATTCTCAGGGCAGGATAGCGTCTCAAATTATGAACACGTTAGCCGATTCTTGGCTCAGTGTGGGGAAGCATCGGCTGTGGATGCCTTAAGGGTTAGGCTGTTTCCACTATCTTTGTCTAGATCGGCTTTTACCTGGTTTTCTTCCTTGCCATGTGGATCGATCAACAGTTGGGCCGATTTGGAGAAGCATTTTCATAGCTATTTCTACAGTGGGATTCATGAGATGAAATTGTCTGATTTAACGGCGATTAAGCAAAGGCATGATGAGCCTGTGCATGAGTACATTCAGAGGTTAAGAGAGATGAGGAATAAATGCTACGGCTTGGCCTTAACTGATGCCCAGTTAGCCGATTTGGCTTTTCAGGGTATGATAGCTCCGATCAGGGAGAAGTTATCGTCTCAAGACTTTGATAGTTTGTCGCACCTTGCACAGAAGGTAACTTTGCATGAACAAAGGTTTGCAGAAGCCAGAAGGAATTCTAAAAAGGTTAATCATGTTTGTCCTTACATTTATGGATCGGATGATGATGACGATGATGACTCCGAAATAGCAGCGACCGAGTGGGTTAGAAATAAGAAGGTTATATCATGCCAATGGGTGAGAAGTTCTGGGAGAGAAGAGAGGTATGACTTTGATATTACCAAGGCTAATAAGATTTTCGATTTGCTACTTCGGGAGAAGCAGATTCAACTTCCTGCTGGTCATACAATCCCATCTGCTGAAGAATTGGGCAAGAGGAGGTATTGCAAGTGGCATAATTCTGGGTCCCATTCTACCAATGATTGCAAAGTCTTCAGGCAGCAGATCCAGGCGGCTATTGAGGGAGGCAAAATCAAATTTGATGACTCCAAGAGGCCGATGAAGGTTGATGGCAATCCTTTTCCTGTCAATATGGTGCATACAGCTGGCCGAACAGCCGATGGGGGTCGAGCGTCGGCTAGGATTATCAATAAGTATCAGAAGAAGTATGACAAACAGCAGGAGAGACGTTACGAAGGAGATGACAGTGGTTTTGATCCTCATTGGGGTTGTGAGTTCTTTGGATTTTGCTGGAATGAAGGTATGAGGCTGCCATCTATTGAAGACTGTCTTGGGTGCGACAATATTGCAGAAAGTTCAAGCCGATCGTATGATAGAAGCAATCGGCTAAGGCGGGCAAGAGTTCCTGTTCATCAAAGGTTGGACCCGGTGAACCAAGATTGTGATCAAGAGGACAATGAAGACAGGAAGACTCAATGGTGTCCTTCTGGTATTTTTACAAAGAATCAGAAGAGAAGGTTCAGAGGTTGAGGAACAGGGAGCGCTTTCAGGAGGTTGAGCAAGAAATCAATCATCGGCTGAAGAAGACAAAGCCGAAGCAGGAATGGCGTGTTAAGAATCAAGTTTCTGCGGCCGATGAAGTCGAAGCCGATGAAGCAAAGAGATTGGCTAAAAGAAAAAGTGTTGTGACTGCATCAGTTAACATGGTTTTCACACTGCCTGCTAAATTTGGGGTTAGACAAGCTGATGTGGATGAAGTTGAAGAAGAATCGGCTAAGTTGGTTTTATCGTCAGAACAAGCAGTCTTTGAGAAGCCGGAAGGAACAGAGAATTGACATCTTAAACCATTGTATATAAATAGCTATGTCAATGGGAAGCCGATGTCTAAGATAATGGTCGATGGTGGGGCTGTGTCACACCCTAAAAATCCTAAAGTTATAAATAGTTGTTTAAATGGAATTATCAGAAAATGATATTAAAAGCCTAGAAGAAAAGATCTAATTGTAAATAATAAATTCCAATATAAAATTGGGCCAGATAAAATTTTATTAAATACTTTGCTTAATTCTATAATTCCTAAATTTTTCTGGGATTTATTTGAGCTAAGGAAGTATTTTTGATAAATGAAATTGCATTTCATGAATTATTTAAATTGAAAAAGATTTTTAAAAATCCTCTTTTGGCTTTGGGCCGAAAGTCGGCCCAAACCTTCTCTCTCTCCCCGGCCCAAGCCGGCCCAGTCCGCCCGCAGCCGCCGCGCGTGCGCGCGCCCTCGGACGCTGACAGGTGGGGCCCGCCTGTCAGGTCGTCGTCTACCTCCGGCCGCTCGCCGCCCGAATCCTAGCGCCGCGCCGCCGCCGTCTCCTTCCAAATCCGGCCGCCCCTTTCCGTTTCCGGTGAAATTAATAGAGGGGAAATGATCCCCGGGATCCCCTCTATCTTTTCTCTTATGGAATCGTCGGTTAATTTCGTTTGGAAATCCGTGGATTAGAGTTCGATTCGGATCGATCTCTCTCCTCCGAACCCCAAACCTTCCATCGCGTCGCCAGGCCGCCGTGGGCCTTCGCCGCCGTCTTTAGCCCCTTTATAAGGACCCCGGAGCTTCCCTCTACCCGTCGCCGCCTTCGCCTTTGTCTCTCGTCTCCCATAGCGCCCTAGCCTCGTGCAACCTAGCGCCGCCGTCGCTCCAGTCGTCGCCGTCACTCGGGGAGCTCACCGTCGTGGTCGCCGTCGCGTCGCTGTCCTCGTCTGACCCTTCGCCGTCGCTATCAGCCGCCGGAGCACCGTCACCGCCGTTGACCCGATCGTCTCCGCCGCCTTTTCCTCGTCGCCGTCGCCGTCCGTTCGTCGTCCGCCGTCGCTTTGGTCACCGGTGAGTTCGCCGTGCTGTCCGCTACCCGTTGGTGCCCTCAGTTTGCGCCGCCGCGCCGTCGTTCGCCGGCGAGCGTGTGCGCCCGAGCTGCCGCCGGAGGTGACGTCACCGCCGACGTCATCGTCGTCGTTCCCCGTGGCTCGGTCGTGGACCATTGGATCTTGGCCGTCCGTTTTGGATAAGATCGATCTCGGCCGTTCGATCCGTAGACCGCCACCGTGCACCCGGTCCACCGTGAACCCGAGCCCCGCTGACGCAATAATTCCCTTTTTCTTTTCGAAAATAATTCATTATTGCGTCATAACTCAATTAAAATTTATATAAATGATTTAATCCGATTTAATCTTTGAAAATTCATAACTAATTCATCTTAGCTCGGATTTAGTTGGTTCAAGTCTCTAAATTTTTCTAAAATTGAGATCTACATTAAAAATATCCACATGTACTGTTCATGCTTGTTTATGTGCTGTTTTGGTGATTTTGCTCTTTTCTGTTTAGATTCTGACGTTTCCGGAGAGTCCGGTTTCGCAGGAGAAGATTTAGAAGAGTTCCAAAGCCAGCAAGGCAAGTCACACAGATCCCAATCAATCCTTTGAGCATGTTGATCCCATTTAAAGCTATTGTTTCTATTCAACTATTGCATTTATTTTCGAATGTCATTGGGTGGAATTAACCTATTGTTTGTTATGGCCCTTTTGTTCTTGATTATCTTATTCCTTGATACCTTGGGTTATTGTAACTTGACTAGTTGAGCTTTATATATTGGTTCAACTAGATATTAGATGTAATTGCTTAGCCATGCTTAGAAACTTTAGCACACTAATGGGATAACTTATGATTCACTATTATTTAATGATGGCTTAATGATAGTTCACGATGATCAATCGTGATTGGTTAACTAATTAATTTGCCAACTAAAACCTGATAATGGTGGGTTGTGAGTTCATGGTTTTGATGGTCGTGCTCATGACAATTAAGGACCGGTTCACGAGTTTCGGTTGTGAAACATTAACCGTGCCAACCACAAGCCAGCGTGGGCAACGGCTTTACCTTTTGTATAGCATGGTTCATTGCGGAGCACCAGACTGAGAAGTGGCGGAGATAAGCCCACGGGGGTCGCTGGGGAGTCCATGCCTTGTTTATAAGGGGGTGATTATGATCCAGGAATGGTGCACTGTGGTAGATTGTGTTGTGTGAGGGGTACTGTCACAGCTCCTTTCCGAGGTACCGTGGTGGTATCAAGGCACATGGTGACATGTTGTGGGGCTGTGTCTTGTGGGTACAGTGGTACACCTCTGGCCAGAGTAAAACTATTTGAATAGCCGTGCCCGCGGTTATGGGCGGGTCTAACAATGTCTTTCGTGATTAGTCTCACACTTCACACCATAATGAAAAATGCTATAACTGGTAATAATCTGATTAGCTCCTCGTTTGGAGTTAGAACTGTGCAGCCGGGGTTGGTTGTTCAGAATGGTTGGGCCTATACAACAGGGTATGTTGTATAGTGTTGGATTAATACTGTTTAATTGATATTCTACTATTTTATTAAATTCTGAAATATTCATTAAATGCTATTTATGCAAAGAAGCCTATATTATGACATCCTTGGTTATCCTGTGCACTTGCATATTTGCTGCGTGGCTTGCTGAGTATGTCATATACTCACCTTGCAATCATTCATCAGAGGAGGAGTTCTACAGTGATGCTGATGGTGTTGAGGATTTGGCGTAGTCCTGGTCAAGCTGTCTGTGGAGTGGAGTCGTCTGCGCCGTTTATCTTTATTTTCCGCTGCTTAGATTTTTACTGATTGAGAGGAACTATCTACCTCTGTAAAGACATTTTATTCGCTTATTAATTAGAGTAATAATTGTACTCTATTATCAATTTGTTATTGTGTGCCTCGGCTGATTCCTGGACGAGGGTTTACACACATGTAAGCGTTTGGAATTTTGGATAGTAATTCCGGGCGTGACAAGTTGGTATCAGAGCCTCCTTGACCTTAGGATGTGCCAAATAGTTACCTATAAGAGCCCT
Source organism: Oryza meridionalis (assembly GCA_000338895.3). Classification (NCBI taxonomy): domain Eukaryota; kingdom Viridiplantae; phylum Streptophyta; class Magnoliopsida; order Poales; family Poaceae; genus Oryza; species Oryza meridionalis. The sequence continues at coordinate 20,448,907 of CM002529.2, read as the reverse complement.
CTAAAAATATTGGAAAATTAGAACTGTTCTCCTCCCGTTCTCTTTTAATTAAACCAAGCTAATGGCACATGCAGTTTATAGTCTCTTAAATTGTTCCTTTTAAAATTTACTTTTTGTTTTTCTGTGTTGTTAGTACTGTACATCTATTACTGTACTAATGGCTCATTTTCTAGCAAAGGTTTTACCACATTGTTTTATTTAATCTTGCTGCAATGTAATAAACTTAGCATGATTGATTTTATAACTCTCTTTTAAATTATTTCTTTTGAAACCTTTTATTCAAAAGTGCAAAACCGGTGATCCTGTTTCTACCCGTTTCAATTTATCTTACAAGATTGGTTTACTTTATTCATTTACCTTTCACTTTGATTTTCTAATTTTATTCAAAGTAACCTGAAAACTTGTGCTATTAATTGGATAAATGTCTTAACTCCCTCCTTTCACTTGTCTTTAGATGCCGCGCTACAAGCCTGAGTACTTGTTTGGTACTGAAGGATTTGTCCAGGAGTTGCGTACGATGTCCTTTGCCATGGGATTTGGGACTGCCCCGTTGTATGCCCAGATTTCCCATGATCGCGATGAAGAGAAGTGCGGTGTCAAAGTCACCTTGAACAGTAATCGTGAAGATATCCCATCGGTGATGTTCGAGGCTGGAGGGGGAAACTATATGCATGCATGTCAGGAGGGGGCAAGAATCGGAGAGCTCCGCGACCGCTACAGTAATCAGTTGGCCAATACTGAGTATCGCTACCATCCTCGGCAACCCCAGGGAAGTGATCGTGGCAGCTACCTTGAACCTGCAGGAATTGAGAATGATGCTACCACAAGACATTTGGTCGAGATGCTATGGGCTATGGATGAGACCCGTGCTGAGATTGTGATAGCAGCTCAAGATCGTGAAGACTGGAACCGTGGTAAGATTTGCAAGCTGGAGGACAAGGTGGATCGTTTGGAGAAGGAGCTAGCCGCATTGAAGGGAGAAGCACCACCATGAAAAGCCAGAGTTCGTCTTACTGCAAGAAAGAGAGCTCTTTTTGTCCCTCGCTACCAGTTGGCGCCAAAGGTTCGTGTGGTGGAAAAAGAAGTTACTCCAGCGGATCCTCAGGTCGTCAACATAAGTGATGATGAAGGGGAAGAATCGAAGCGCACCCATTCAAAGGTCGAGTGGGGAGCAACTCAAGATGATGATGAAGACGAGCGAACGAACCTTCAATCAACTCCGATGCTCGGAAGACCTAGAACGCCTTGTTAAGCCATTGCCATAGATCGTTGTGTTAGCTTGCTTGTTTAAGTTTGGTTGTGTGTGTGGGTCTCACATGTGGTTTACATCAGTGGTGAGATGTAAGTGCATGCGTTTGTTTGCTTTCGAGTGTTAGGTTGGTGAGTTTAGTGGTGTGAGAGTCTTCAAGCCTATGTAATAATGAAACTCAGTTAAGATCAATAAAAGTTAAGTTAGTAGAAAAATTAATTCTCTGTCCTAAGTAGTTTTCCCCGGTTTCTCTTCTTGTGCTCCTGTCCATGCCAGATGGTGCTCACTTGCAGCGTTGGAAATGGTCCCAACAGCAATAACAACAACAGCAACAACAACAATGGAGAGAATCCCACGCTTGCCCAAGTTTTGGCTTAATAGACACAGTTTATGCATATGATGATGCAGCAACTCCAGAACCAGCAGAACCAAGGGAATAACCATGCACCTCCCCATAACAAGTTAGCGGAATTTCTTCGTGTGAGGCCACCTACTTTTTCTAGCACTACTAATCTGGTAGAGGTTGGTGATTGGCTGCACGCCATAGAAAAGAAGTTGGACTTGCTTCAGTGCACTGATCAGGAGAAGGTTTCTTTTGCTTCACATCAGCTGCATGGCCCTGCTTCCGAGTGGTGGGATCACTTCCGTCTCAACAGGACCACGGCGGAACCTATCACTTGGCTAGAATTCACTGCTGCCTTTCGCAAGACACACATACCATCGGGAGTGGTGTCTCTAAAGAAGAGGGAGTTTAGGGCGCTTATTCAGGGATCTCGCTCTGTTACTGAATATTTGCATGAGTTTAATCGTCTAGCTCGTTATGCTCCGGAAGAAGTACGCACTGATGAAGAGCGTCAAGAAAAGTTCCTGGAAGGACTGAATGATGAGCTTTCTTACCCATTAATGACTGGGGATTATCAAGACTTCCAGAAATTGGTGGATAAGGCTATTCGCCAGGAGGATAAGTACAACCGCATGGAGTAGAAGAAACGCAGGATTGCCCACTTCAAAGCTCAGCAAGGGAATAGTCAGAGGTCACGTCTTGCTTTGGGATCTCAGTCAATGCCTCAGGGAGGTTATTCGTCTGTTGTTCGTCCGCAGCGTCAGTTCTTCAACAACAATGCTGGCAACAACAACCGCAACCAAGCTCCACGTCCTGTGACAGCTCCGACACTGCATAAGCCTGTCAAGAGGGAACAAGGAAACAAGCCCGGGGTATGCTTCAACTGTGGTGAACCAGGCCATTACTCCGACAAGTGTCCGAAGCCCCGACGCGTGAACATTGTCCCTGCACAGAACAACTCCACCGCACCAGCGACAAAGGCTCGTGTCAACCACGTTGCTGTTGCAGAAGCTCAAGGTGCTCCAGATGTGATTTTGGGTACGTTCCCTGTTAACTCAGTTCCTGCAACAGTACTTTTCGACTCTGGTGCTACGCATTCATTTTTATCTATGAGTTTTGCGGGAAATCATGGGATGGAAGTAGAAGATCTTAGACGTCCTTTGATGGTTAGTACCCCAAGTAATCAAGCACTCCTAGTGCAACGTAGCCCCTCTGTCAGAATAGAGATTCACGGAGTGCCATTTCTGGCCAATCTTATTCTGTTAGAATCCAAAGACCTTGATGTCATCCTAGGGATGGACTGGTTAGCCAGATATAAAGGTGTGATAGATTGTGCTAATAGAAAAGTAACTCTCACCAGCAATGATGGCCAAGTTGTAACTGTTCATGCATTGCCTTCTGAGCCCTTAAGGTCAAGTCTGAACCAAGTAGCTTTGGAAGAGATTCCCGTAGTACAAGAATACCCAGATGTGTTCCCGGATGATTTACCTGGTATGCCGCCTAAAAGAGATATAGAGTTCAGAATAGATCTGGTACCCGGTACAGCTCCAATCCATAAGAGACCTTATAGAATGGCAGCCAATGAATTAGCAGAAGTCAAGAGGCAAGTAGATGATTTGCTTCAGAAAGGGTACATTAGACCAAGTTCGTCTCCATGGGGTGCTCCAGTTATTTTTGCTGAAAAGAAAGATCATACCCAGAGAATGTGTGTGGACTATCGTGCCCTAAATGATGTGACTATCAAGAATAAGTACCCGCTGCCCAGAATTGATGATTTGTTTGATCAGCTTAAAGGTGCCACTGTTTTCTCCAAGATCGATCTTCGATCAGGGTATCACCAGTTGAGGATTAAAGAGGAAGACATACCTAAGACGGCTTTCACTACTCGGTATGGGTTATTTGAATGTACTGTTATGTCTTTCGGACTTACCAATGCTCCTGCTTTCTTCATGAACTTGATGAATAAGGTGTTTATGGAATACCTAGACAAGTTCGTAGTCGTCTTTATTGATGACATTCTTATCTACTCTCGAACCAAGGAAGAGCATGAAGAACATCTTCGCCTTGCATTGGAGAAGCTACGAGAACATCAATTGTATGCCAAGTTTAGCAAGTGTGAATTCTGGTTGTCTGAAGTGAAGTTCCTTGATCACGTCATCTCAGTCGGAGGAGTTGCCGTTGATCCTAGTAATGTAGAATCGGTAACCAGCTGGAAACAACCAAAGACAGTTTCAGAGATTCGCAGTTTCCTGGGTCTTGCAGGATATTACCGGAGGTTTATAGAGAATTTCTCCAAAATTGCTAAGCCCATGACACGACTGCTTCAGAAAGATGTGAAGTACAAGTGGTCAGAAGAATGTGAACAGAGTTTTCAAGAGTTGAAAAGTCGCTTAATATCAGCGCCCATTTTGATTTTGCCTGATCCAAAGAAGGGTTTCCAAGTGTATTGCGATGCATCTAAGCTTGGGTTAGGATGTCACGCCCGGAATTTCTATCCAAAATTCCAAACGCTTACATGTGTGTAAACCATCGTCCAGGAATCAGCCAAGGCACACAATAACAAATTGATAATAGAGTACAATTATTACTCTAATTAATAGGCGAATAAAATGTCATTACAGAGGTGGATAGTTCCTCTCAAACAATAAAGATCTAAGCAGCGGAAAATAAAGAAATAAATAGCGCAGACGACTCCATTCCACAGGCAGCTTGACCAGGACTACGCCAAACCTTCACCACCATCAGCCTCACTGTAGAACTCTTCCTCTGATGAATGATTGCAAGGTGAGTATATGACATACTCAGCAAGCCACGCAGCAAATATGCAAGTGCACAGGATAACCAAGGATGTCATAATATAGGCTTCTTTGCATAAACAGCATTTAATAAATATTTCAGAATTTAACAAAACAGTAGAAAATTAATTAAACAGTATTAATCCAACACCATACAACATACCCTGTTGTATAGGCCCAACCTTTCTGAACAACCAACCCTGGCTGCACAGTTCTAATCTCCAAACCAGGAATATACCATTCCAAACCAGGAGCTAATCAATTATATCCAGTTATAGCATCTCTCATTATAGTGTGAAGTGTGAGACTAATCACGAAAGACATTGTTAGACCCGCCCATAACCGCGGGCACGGCTATTCGAATAGTTTTACTCTGATCAGAGGTGTACCACTGTACCCACAAGACACAGCCCCACATCATGTCACCATGTGCCTCAGTACCACCACGGTACCTCGGAAAGGAGCTGTGACATTACCCCTCACACAACACAATTCACTACAGTGCACCATTCCCGGATCATAGTCACCCCCTTATAAACAAGGCATGGACTCCCCAGCGACCCCCGTGGGCTTATCTCCGCCACTTCTCAGTCTGGTGCTCCGCAATGAACTATGCTAATGTAAAAGATAAAGCCGTTGCCCACGCTGGCTTGTGGTTGGCACGGTTAATGTTTCACAACCGAAGTTCGTGAACCGGTCCTTAACTGTCATGAGCACGACCATCAAAACCATGTACTCACAACCCACCATTATCAGGTTTTAGTTGTCACATTAATTAATTAACCAATCACGATTAACCATCGTGAACTATCATTAAGCCATCAGTAAATAATAGTGAATCATAAGTTATCCCATTAGTGTGCTAATGTTTCTAAGCATGGCTAAGCAATTACATCTAATCATCTAGTCGAACCAATATAAAGCTCAACTAGTCAAGTTATAATAACCCAAGGTATCAAGGAATAAGGTAATCAAGAACAAAAGGGCTATAACAAACAATAGGCTATTTCCTCCCAATGACATTCGAAAATAAATGCAATAGTTGAATAGAAATAATAGCTTTAAACGGGATCAACATGCTCAAAGGATTGATTAGGATCTGTGTGACTTGCCTTGCTGGCCTTGGAACTCTTCTAAATCTTCTTCTGCAAAAGCGGACTCTCCGGAAACGTCGGATTCTAAACGGAAAAGAACAAAAACACCAAAACAGCACATAAGCAAGCATGAACAGTACATGTGGATATTTTTAACATGTAGATCTCAATTTTAGAAAAATTTAGAGACTTGAACCAACTAATTCCGAGCTAAGATGAATTAGTTATGAATTTTTAAAGATTTAATCGGTTTAAATCATTTATATAAATTTTAATTGAATTATGACGCAATAATGAATTATTTTTGAAAAGAAAAAGGGGCTTTATTGCGTCAGCGGGCTCGGGTCTACGGTGGACCGGGTCCACGGCAACGGTCTACGGGAACGGACGGGTGAGATCGATCTGATCCGATCGGACGGACGAGATCCATCCCGACCACGACGGCTCACGCGCGACGGCACTGATGACGTCAGCGATGACGTCATCGCCGACCGACGGCGGCGACGGCGGCTCGGACTCGCATGCCCGCCGGCGAACTACGGCGCGACGGCGAGAACGGAAAGCGGCAACGGATAGCGGAGAGCACGGTGAACTCACCGGCGACCAAAGGAGCGGCGGAAGAGCAACGGACGACGCCGGCGACGAGGACGAAGCGGCGGAGAGGTTCGGGTCGACGACGGCGACGGTGTTCCGGCGGGAAACAGCGACGGCGAAGGGTCGGACGAGGATGGCGACGCGACGGCGACCACGTTGGCGAGCTCCCCGAGCGACGGCGATGACCGGAGCGACGGCGACGCACGGCTGGAGCGGCGGCGGCGACGGCGGCGCACGGGTGCACGGCGCTAGGGCGATTCGCGCGACGACAGGCGAAGGCGAGGGCGGCGGAGGGTAGAGGAGACACCGGGGAACCTTTTATAGGGGTCGGGAGGCGGCGGCGAAGCCCACAACGGCCCGGCGACGGCGAAGGAAAGCTAGGGTTCGCCGACTCCGAATCGAGCTCGATTTCCCGATTTTCCAAAGCGAATCGGCCGATGTTTCCAAAGAGAAAAAGGTAGAGGAGATCACGGAGACCCTTTCCCCTCAATCAATTTCACCGGAAACGGAAAGGCGCGGCGAAATTGGAAGGGCGGCGGCGGCTAGGGTTTCGGGCGCGGCCGGCGCGACGAAGACGACGACTCCGACAGGCGGGCCCCACCTGTCAGCGAGCGGGAGAGAGGGAGAGCGGCGCGCGCGCGGGGCGGCTCGGCTTGCTGGGCCGGCTGGGCCGACTGGGCCGAAGAGAGAGAAGAGAGGGGTTTTGGGCCGACTTTCGGCCCAAAGCCAAAAGAAGACTTTTTAAAATCTTTTTCAATTTAAATAATTCATAAAATGCAATTCCATTTATTAGAAATACTTCCTTAGCTCAAATAAATCCCAGAAAAATCTAGGAATTATAGAATTAAGCAAAGTATTTAATGAAATTTTATCTGGCCCAATTTTATATTGGAATTTATTATTTACAATTAAATCTTCTCTTCTAGGCTTTTAAAAATCATTTCTAAAATTCCATTTACACAATAATTTATATTTTTGGGATTTTTAGGGTGTGACATAGGATGTATTTTGATGCAAGATGGGAAGGTGGTTGCCTATGCATCCCGTCAGCTACGTCCGCATGAGAAGAACTACCCTACTCATGATCTCGAGTTAGCTTCAGTGGTTCATGCGTTGAAGATTTGGCGTCATTATCTTTTCGGTACCCGTATAGAGGTGTACACCGATCACAAGAGTTTAAAGTACATCTTTACTCAACCAGATCTGAACATGAGACAGCGGAGATGGTTGGAATTAATCAAGGATTATGACATGGGAATTCATTATCACCCGGGAAAGGCTAATGTTGTAGTAGATGCTCTTAGCAGGAAAGGCTATTGCAATGCTACGGAAGGACGACAGTTGCCTTTGGAGTTATGCAAGGAATTAGAAAGATTAAATTTGGGAATTGTCACTAGAGGTTTTGTTGCAACCCTAGAAGCAAAGCCTACTCTCATTGATCAGGTTAGAGAAGCCCAGATTAATGACCCTGATATTCATGAGATCAAGAAGAATATGAGAAGAGGAAAAGCTATCGGTTTCTTGGAAGATGAGCAAGGGACCGTATGGTTGGGCGAAAGAATTTGTGTTCCAGAGAACAAAGAGTTGAAAGATACAATTCTGAAAGAAGCTCATGACACTTTGTACTCCATTCACCCTGGTAGTACCAAGATGTATCAAGATCTCAAAGAAAGATTTTGGTGGACAAGTATGAAGCGTGAGATAGCAGAGTTTGTAGCTATGTGTGATGTTTGTCAGCGAGTTAAGGCAGAACATCAGAAACCCGCAGGTTTGTTGCAACCTTTGAAGATACCAGAATGGAAGTGGGAAGAGATCGGTATGGATTTTATCACGGGTTTACCCAGAACGTCATCGGGCCATGACTCTATTTGGGTGATAGTCGACAGACTTACCAAAGTGGCTCATTTCATTCCAGTAAAGACAACATATTCCGGAAGTCGTTTGGCGGAATTGTATATGGCAAGGATTGTGTGTTTGCATGGCGTCCCTAAGAAAATAGTATCTGATCGAGGTAGTCAGTTTACTTCAAAGTTTTGGAAGAAGCTTCAGGAAGAGATGGGTTCTAAGCTGAACTTCAGTACTGCTTATCATCCGCAGACAGACGGACAAACCGAAAGAGTGAATCAGATTTTGGAAGACATGTTGAGAGCTTGTGCTTTAGACTTTGGTGGAAGTTGGGATAAGAATTTGCCTTACACAGAATTTTCATACAACAACAGTTATCAAGCTAGTCTTCAGATGGCTCCTTACGAAGCACTGTATGGTCGTAAGTGTCGTACTCCGCTTCTGTGGGATCAAACGGGAGAACGTCAGGTTTTCGGAACTGATATCCTAAGGGAAGCAGAAGAAAAGGTAAAGGTCATTCAAGAAAGATTGCGTGTGGCTCAGTCTCGCCATAAGAGTTATGCCGACAATCGTCGCAGAGATTTGAGTTTTGAAGAAGGAGATCTTGTGTACCTTCGTGTCACGCCTCTCCGAGGGGTTCATCGTTTTCATACCAAAGGAAAGTTGGCTCCGCGTTTTGTGGGACCTTATAAGATTGTCAGTCGAAGAGGTGAGGTTGCTTATCAGTTGGACTTACCTCAATCGTTGGTAGGAGTCCATGATGTGTTCCATGTGTCACAGTTGAAAAAATGTTTAAGGGTACCTACTGAGGAAGCTAATCTTGAACAGATAGAAATCCAAGAGGATCTGACATATGTCGAGAAACCAATTCGTATTTTGGAGACAAATGAGAGAAGAACCATGAATCGAGTTATCCGTTTCTGTAAGGTTCAATGGAGTAATCACTCAGAAGAAGAAGCCACTTGGGAACGAGAAGATGAATTAAAGTCCGCTCATCCGTATCTTTTCGCCAGTTCTTCCAAATCTCGAGGACGAGATTCTGTTTAAGGGGGGTAGGTTTGTCACACCCTAAAAATCCTAAAGTTATAAATAGTTGTTTAAATGGAATTATCAGAAAATGATTTTAAAAGCCTAGAAGAAAAGATTTAATTGTAAATAATAAATTCCAATATAAAATTGGGCCAGATAAAATTTTATTAAATACTTTGCTTAATTCTATAATTCCTAGATTTTTCTGGGATTTATTTGAGCTAAGAAAGTATTTTTAATAAATGAAATTGCATTTCATGAATTATTTAAATTGAAAAAGATTTTTAAAAATCCTCTTTTGGCTTTGGGCCGAAAGTCGGCCCAAACCTTCTCTCTCTCCCCGGCCCAAGCTGGCCTAGTCCGCCTGCAGCCGCCGCGCGTGCGCGCGCCCTCGGACGCTGACAGGTGGGGCCCGCCTGTCAGGTCGTCGTCTACCTCCGGCCGCTCGCCGCCCGAACCCTAGCGCCGCGCCGCCGCCGTCTCCTTCCAAATCCGGCCCGCCCCTTTCCGTTTCCGGTGAAATTAATAGAGGGGAAATGATCCCCGGGATCCCCTCTATCTTTTCTCTTATGGAATCGTCGGTTAGTTTTGTTTGGAAATCCGTGGATTAGAGTTCGATTCGGATCGATCTCTCTCCTCCGAACCCTAAACCTTCCATTGCGTCGCCAGGCCGCCGTGGGCCTTCGCCGCCGTCTTTAGCCCGTTTATAAGGACCCCCGAGCTTCCCTCTACCCGTCGCCGCCTTCGCCTTTGTCTCTCGTCGCCCGTAGCGCCCTAGCCTCGTGCAACCTAGCGCCGCCGTCGCCGCCGTTGCTCTAGCCGTGCGCCGCCGTCGCTCCAGTCGTCGCCGTCACTCGGGGAGGTCACCGTCGTGGTCGCCGTCGCGTCGCCGTCCTCGTCCGACCCTTCGCCGTCGCTATCAGCCGCCGGAGCACCGTCACCGCCGTTGACCCGATCGTCTCCGCCGCCTTTTCCTCGTCGCCGTCGCCGTCCGTTCGTCGTCCGTCGCCGCTTTGGTCACCGGTGAGTTCGCCGTGCCGTCCGCTACCCGTTGGTGCCCTCCGTTTACGCCGCCACGCCGTCGTTCGCCGGCGAGCGTGTGCACCCGAGCCGCTGCCGGAGGTGACGTCACCGCCGACGTCATCGTCGTCGTTCCCCGTGGCTCGCTTGTGGACCATTGGATCTTGGCCGTCCGTTTTGGATAAGATCGATCTCGGCCGTTCGATCCGTAGACCGCCGCCGTGCACCCGGTCCACCGTGAACCCGAGCCCCGCTGACGCAATAATTCCCTTTTTCTTTTCGAAAATAATTCATTATTGCGTCATAACTCAATTAAAATTTATATAAATTATTTAATCCGATTTAATCTTTGAAAATTCATAACTAATTCATCTTAGCTCGGATTTAGTTGGTTCAAGTCTCTAAATTTTTCTAAAATTGAGATCTACATGTTAAAAATATCCACATGTACTGTTCATGCTTGTTTATGTGCTGTTTTGGTGATTTTGCTCTTTTCTGTTTAGATTCTGACGTTTCCGGAGAGTCCGGTTTCGCAGGAGAAGATTTAGAAGAGTTCCAAAGCCAGCAAGGCAAGTCACACTGATCCCAATCAATCCTTTGAGCATGTTGATCCCATTTAAAGCTATTGTTTCTATTCAACTATTGCATTTATTTTCGAATGTCATTGGGTGGAATTAACCTATTGTTTGTTATGGCCCTTTTGTTCTTGATTATCTTATTCCTTGATACCTTGGGTTATTGTAACTTGACTAGTTGAGCTTTATATATTGGTTCAACTAGATATTAGATGTAATTGCTTAGCCATGCTTAGAAACTTTAGCACACTAATGGGATAACTTATGATTCACTATTATTTAATGATGGCTTAATGATAGTTCACGATGATCAATCGTGATTGGTTAACTAATTAATTTGCCAACTAAAACCTGATAATGGTGGGTTGTGAGTTCATGGTTTTGATGGTCGTGCTCATGACAATTAAGGACCGGTTCACGAGTTTCGGTTGTGAAACATTAACCGTGCCAACCACAAGCCAGCGTGGGCAACGGCTTTACCTTTTGTATAGCATGGTTCATTGCGGAGCACCAGACTGAGAAGTGGCGGAGATAAGCCCACGGGGGTCGCTGGGGAGTCCATGCCTTGTTTATAAGGGGGTGATTATGATCCAGGAATGGTGCACTGTGGTAGATTGTGTTGTGTGAGGGGTACTGTCACAGCTCCTTTCCGAGGTACCGTGGTGGTATCAAGGCACATGGTGACATGTTGTGGGGCTGTGTCTTGTGGGTACAGTGGTACACCTCTGGCCAGAGTAAAACTATTTGAATAGCCGTGCCCGCGGTTATGGGCGGGTCTAACAATGTCTTTCGTGATTAGTCTCACACTTCACACCATAATGAAAAATGCTATAACTGGTAATAATCTGATTAGCTCCTCGTTTGGAGTTAGAACTGTGCAGCCGGGGTTGGTTGTTCAGAATGGTTGGGCCTATACAACAGGGTATGTTGTATAGTGTTGGATTAATACTGTTTAATTGATATTCTACTATTTTATTAAATTCTGAAATATTCATTAAATGCTATTTATGCAAAGAAGCCTATATTATGACATCCTTGGTTATCCTGTGCACTTGCATATTTGCTGCGTGGCTTGCTGAGTATGTCATATACTCACCTTGCAATCATTCATCAGAGGAGGAGTTCTACAGTGATGCTGATGGTGTTGAGGATTTGGCGTAGTCCTGGTCAAGCTGTCTGTGGAGTGGAGTCGTCTGCGCCGTTTATCTTTATTTTCCGCTGCTTAGATTTTTACTGATTGAGAGGAACTATCTACCTCTGTAAAGACATTTTATTCGCTTATTAATTAGAGTAATAATTGTACTCTATTATCAATTTGTTATTGTGTGCCTCGGCTGATTCCTGGACGAGGGTTTACACACATGTAAGCGTTTGGAATTTTGGATAGAAATTCTGGGCGTGACAAGTTGGTATCAGAGCCTCCTTGACCTTAGGATGTGCCAAATAGTTACCTATAAGAGCCCTCTAAAAATATTGGAAAATTAGAACTGTTCTCCTCCCGTTCTCTTTTAATTAAACCAAGCTAATGGCACATGCAGTTTATAGTGGCAAGGCGACAAGATCGAGATTGTGCCAGCCGACAGGTCAGTCAACGTTGCCAGTGCTGATTTAGCTCTTTGGGAGATGGATGGTCTTGATTGCTTATCTGGAAAAGTTTGGGTTGGAGATTTTCTAAAAGTGTCCGATTGTGATATACAGCCCATTGAAGATGGAGAGCCCAAATTGTTGTTTTGAGGGCGTTGTGGAGGGTTCAGGTGTCTACGGTAAGGACACAGTAGATGATCTCGATGACAAACAGGGACATGGTTTCTTGTCGGCCGATGATTTGGAAGAAATTGACATAGGACCAGGCGATCGGCCAAGGCCGACATTTATCAGTAAAAACTTATCTCCAAAATTTAGAACCAAGTTGATAGAGCTCTTAAAAGAATTCAGAGATTGCTTTGCTTGGGAGTATTATGAGATGTCGGGGCTCAGCCTATCAATTGCTGAACATCGGCTACCAATCAAACTAGGGTTCGACCGCACCAGCAACCTCCGAGAAGATGCAAAGCCGACATGCTCGAACCTGTCAAGGCTGAGATTAAACGTTTATATGAGGCTGGTTTTATTCGTCCTTGCCGATATGCTGAGTGAGTTTCTAGTATAGTTCCTATTATCAAGAAGAACGGCAAGATCAGGGTGTGCATTGATTTCAGGGATTTGAATAAAGCTATCCCAAAAGACGAGTATCCGATGCCAGTAGCCGATCAGTTGGTTGATGCTACTTCAGGGCACAAGATATTGAGCTTCATGGATCGAAATGCGGGATATAATCAGATTTTTATGGCCGAAGAAGATATTCATAAGACGGCTTTTAGGTGTCCTGGTGCAATCGGCTTATTTGAGTGGGTTGTAATGAATTTTGGCTTGAGGAGTGCTAGAGCTACATATCAAAGGGCCATGAATTATATTTATCATGATCTGATCGGCTTGTTGGTTGAGGTCTACATTGATAATGTGGTTGTCATGTCTAAAGAGATAAATGACCATATTGCCGATCTGAGGATGGTTTTTGAGAGAACTAGGAAGTATGGCCTGAAGATGAACCCAACAAAGTGTGCTTTTGGCATATCGGCTGGCCAGTTTTTAAGATTTCTTGTTCATGAGAGGGGGATTGAAATATCCTAAAGGAGTGTTAATGCGATCAGGAAAATTCAGCCTCCGGGGAACAAGACAGAGTTGCAGGAGATGATCGGCAAGATAAATTTTGTTAGAAGGTTTATTTCTAATTTGTCCGGAAGGTTAGAGCCTTTTACACTATTATTGAGGTTGAAAGTTGATCAGCAGTTTATTTGGGGGGAAGAGCAACAGAAAGCTTTGGATAGTATTAAGGAATATCTTAGCTCTCCTCCAGTTTTGATTCCTCCACAATAGGGGATACCTTTTAGATTATATCTATTGGCCGGTGAGAAGTCAAACAGCCCAGTCTTGATTCAGGAACTTGAAGGGAAAGAAAGAGTTGTATTTTACTTAAGTCGTCGACTCTTGGATGCAGAAACAAGATATTCCCCTGTGGAGAGGTTGTGTTTGTGCTTGTATTTTTCCTGTACGAGGTTAAGGCATTATCTATTGTCCAACGAATGTATTGTTATATGCAAAGCCGATGTTGTTAAGTACATGTTATCGGCTCCAATTTTGAAAGGAAGGGTTGGAAAGTGGATATTCTCTTTAACAGAATTTGATCTTCGGTATGAGTCACCGAAGGCGATTAAGGGGCAAGCTATAGCCGATTTCATTGTTGATCATCGTGATGATTCAATCGGCTCGATTGAGATTGTGCCATGGGCTTTATTCTTTGATGGATCAGTATGCACTCATTGTTGTGGTATCGGCTTAGTTATAATTTCTCCTCTGGGGGCATGTTTTGAGTTTGCTTATACTATTAAACCTTATGCAACTAACAATCAAGCTGGATATGAGGCAGTTCTCAAAGGGTTGCAGTTACTCAAGGAAGTAGAAGCCGATGCTATTGAGATTATGGGGGATTCTTTGCTGGTGATCAGTCAATTGGCGGGAGAATATGAGTGCAAAAATGATACATTGGTAGTTTACAATGAGAAATGCCGAGAGTTGATGAAGGAATTTTGGCTGGTGACTTTGAAACATGTGTCTCGAGAGCAAAATATTGAAGCTAATGATTTGGCCCAAGGGGCATCGGGATATAAGCCGATGATCAAAGATGTCAGGGTTGAGGTTGCTTCATTGACAGCCGATGATTGGAGGTATGATGTGTATCAGTACTTACGGAATCCATCTCAATCGGCTTCTCGGAAACTACGATATAAAGCGTTGAAGTATACTTTATTGGATGATGAACTCTATTATCGGATGATTGATGGGCTGTTACTCAAGTGTCTGAGTGCCGATCAGGCTACGGTTGCAATCAGCGAAGTTCATGAAGGAATCTATGGCACTCATCAATCGGCTTATAAGATGAGGTGGTTGCTTCGGCGTGCAAGGTATTTTTGGCCGACAATGCTGGAGGATTGTTTCAAATATTACAAGGGATGTCAGGATTGTCAGAAATTCGGAGCAATTCAGAGGGCACCGGCATTGGCTATGAATCCTATCATTAAACCATGGCCGTTTAGAGGTTGGGGAATTGATATGATCGGCATGATTAATTCACTATCGAGTAGAGGGCATAAGTTTATATTGGTGGCAACCGATTATTTTACTAAGTGGGTGGAGGCGATTCCATTGAAGAAAGTTGATTCTGGAGACGCTGTACAATTTATTCAATAGCATATAGTCTATCGATTTGGTATTCCTCAAACCATCACAACCGATCAAGATTCAATTTTTGTGTCCGATGAGTTTGTTCAGTTTGCCGATAGTGTGGGTATCAAATTCTTGAATTCTTCATCGTATTATGCAGAAGCTAATGGGCAGGCCGAGGCATCTAACAAGAGTTTGATCAAATTAATTAAGATTTCTGATTATCCTCGGCAGTGACAAACTCGATTGGCTGAAGCATTGTGGTCTTATCGGATGGCTTGTCATGGATCGATCCAAGTTCCTCCTTATAAGCTTGTCTATGGACATGAGGCTGTTTTGCCATGGGAAGTTAGAATCGGCTCAAGGAGGACGGAGTTGCAAAATGATTTGACAGCCGATGAATATTACAATCTCATGGCTGATGAAAAGGAAGATTTGGTTCAATCTAGATTAAGGGCCCTTGCAAGAGTTACCAAGGACAAGGAACGGGTCGCTCGGCATTACAACAAGAAAGTGGTGCCTAAAACTTTTTCGGAAGGTGAACTTGTATGGAAGTTGATTTTGCCGATTGGGACTCGGGATAACAAATTTGGCAAGTGGTCGCCGAATTGGGAAGGACCGTTTCAGATCTATAAAGTTGTGTCTAAGGGAGCTTACATGTTGCAAGGACTCGATGGAGAAGTCTATGGACGAGCGCTAAATGGCAAGTGCTTGAAGAAATATTACCCAAGTGTTTGGGTTAATGTCACGACCGGAATTAACCCAACGGGCGTTCCTTTTGTGTGTGTATTATTCCTTGTCCCAGGAGGCAAGGTACACCAAAAGTTGATACATTTCAGAGTTTATCAAGCGGAAGCGTACATAAATAATTTATTACATGGGCAGCGAAGGCCCAGCATACACAAAGCCAAACGGAAACAGCGGAAGACTAGGGCGACGACCACAGGCGCTTGACGACAGGCACGAGCTAGACACCAAAGCCTTCATCTTCCGGGAGCTCCTCTTCTGGGCTTGGGAAAAATTGAGCAAGACTGAGTACAACCACCGTACTCAACAAGACACACCCACAAGTGCAGAATAAATGCAAGGGAGTACAAGGGAGCCATAATATAGGGGGTTAGGGTTTGCAGTAAACAGCGTAAAAGTCACTTAGTTGCTCAAAGCTGTTTTGTAAACACGATTCTAGAGCTATATAATTTTATTAATCAAGGCCGTGAACCCACACGAACCTGCCTTAACCCAAGGCCTATGATGATTCAGACCGAACTGGCAACCCGACCCTAGGTCCCAGCTCGTCCCAAGCCAACCCAAGCCAACCATTCCACATTGTAGTTGTTAAGCAGGTTTTAATAATTTAAAACACTAACTTGGGTACATTGCTCAGCTTGCCCATGACCGAGGGCGCGGCTATTCGAATAGGTTATACTCTGATCAGAGGTGTACAACTTTACCCACAAGACACATCTTCCTCACGCGTAACCACGTGCCACATACCACCACGGTATACGGACGGAAGACGTGACATAGTTTCCAACCAATCCTAGCCATAGACAAGAGTACCGACCCAATCCCACCTACGGCCGGAACCTCCGGGACAGGTAGGCAGGACTGAGCCCCTAACAGCAGGACACCGGCCCTGTGCCATGACATCTCGACTACCGGCCGCAGCTGCAGCGTCTACACGACCAACGGAAAAGAAAAGGTTTATACTCTAATAAACTCCATATAACAAGCAGGAACAAAGCACAAAAATGGGTTCTTGACTTCTTAAGGAAAAATTAGAGACTTGAACGGTCCAATTCCGAGTTCAAATGGCCAAGCTATGGCCATTTGAAGTTTATATGCTCTTTAAATGAATATTTGCGAATTTCTTCATTTAAATTTTAATTTAAAAGCGATTTATTGCGTCAGCCGAGGGGAGGGGGCGCGCGGACCGGGTCCACGGGAGTGGGGCCCACGCGGCAGCCTCACGGTCCACGGTGGACCGGGTGCACCCGGGCTCACACCGGCCGGCGCCGTGGGCCCCACGCGTCAGCCGCACCCGAGGGCGCGGGGGCTGACGGCCGGGCCCCACGCGGCAGCCGCTCGGCGCGCCCGAAGGCGGCCGCGTCGGCGCGGCCGGCGGGAGGCGGCGCTCCCGCGCCCCGATGGTCGCCGCCGGCGACCACAAGCGCGGCGGAGCGGCGGCCGAGAGAGAGGAGGGAAGGGGGAAAGGAGGCGGCGGTCCACGGCTCACCCCGAGGCGACGGAGGAGGCGGCCGGAGCGGAGGGAGGCGGTGGCGCGGTTCGGGTCGACGGGGACGGCGGCGCTCCGGCGGTCGGCGACCGAGGTGGAGGGGTGGACGAGGTCGGCGAGGATGCGGCGAAGCCGAAGGAGGCGGCGCCGAGGCGGGAGACGGTCCGGGGCGACGACGACGGCGGACCGGAGCTCGGCGGAGACGGCGGAGAGAGAGAGCGACGGCGCGGGCTCGAATCCGGCGAGGAGGAAGGGCGGCGAGAGGTGGAACCGGACGGAGGAGACGCGGGAAGGGTTTAAATAGGGTTTGAAGGGGGAGAGAGCGGCCGGGGAGGGAGGAATCCGGCGCGGGAGGTCCGGCCGCCATCAATGGCGCCGGCGAGATTTGCGGGAGCAAATCCGCCCGTTTGAATGCGGGAGAGAGAGGGAAAGATGGGGGGAAAGGGAGAGGGGATCATGGGGAGTGATTCCCCCTATTAATTTCGCGCGGGGACGACGGGAGGCGGCGGGATTCGCGGCGGCGGCGGCGCTAGGGCACGGGGGAGGCGGCGGGGGCGGCGAGAGGAAGGGGATGACGGGTGGGCCCCACCCGTCAGCGAGGGTGGCGGGCGGGCCCGCCCGTTAGCGGCGCGCGCGCGGGGGAGGCCGAGTGGGCCGCGGGGGAGAGGAGAGAGAGAGGGGGGGGGAAGGAGATGGGCCGGGCTGGCCCAAGAGGGAGAGGGAGGGAAAGGGGACTTTTTAGAGTTTTTCTTTTTATAAAATCATTTTAACTTTGTTTATTTCTTAATAATTATTATTTGTGCTCTGAAAATTCCACTAAAATTTATTTACGCATTTTAGGCTTTTAGGAAGTATACAAAAATCCTCCAAGCCTTATTTGACTTTTAACTTTGCACATTTTAATTGTTGGAGGCTTTCACATGGATTTTAATTATTCTAGGCATAATTTAGAGGATGTATTTTAGAGTCGTTTTGGGACGCGACAAACCTACCCCCCTTAAACGGAATCTCGACCTCGAGATTCGGAAGAATTGGCGAAGAGATTGGGATGGGCTGCCTTCAGCTCGTCTTCACGCTCCCAAGTAGCTTCTTCCTCAGCGTGGTTGCTCCATTGGACCTTGCAAAAACGGATTACCGGTTCCTGGTCCTGCGCTCCATGGTGTCCAGGATTTTCACTGGTCTCTCCACGTAGGTCAAGTCTTCGCGAACTTCAATTTGCTCTGAATCGGCCTGCTCGGATGGCACTCGAAGACATTTCTTGAGCTGCGATACATGGAACACATCATGCACGTTGCCCAAGGATGCGGGCAGCTCCAACTGGTAAGCGACTTCTCCGCGTCGAGCAATGACATGGAAAGGACCCACGAACCGAGGTGCGAGCTTCCCTTTCGTCTGGAACCTGTGTACACCTCGCAATGGTGTGACCCTAAGGTACACAAAGTCATCCACTGCAAACTCCAGGTTACGGCGTCGGTTATCTGCATAGCTCTTCTGCCGGGACTGTGCCACCTTTAGATCATCCCGAATGGTTCTGACTTTAGCTTCAGCTTCTCTCAGGATATCGGTCCCGAACACTTGGCTTTCCCCAACTTGGTCCCACAATAGCGGTGTCCGGCATTTGCGGCCATACAACGCTTCATAGGGTGCCATTTGTATGCTGGCTTGGTAGCTGTTATTGTAGGAGAACTCGGCATAGGGGAGACTCTTATCCCAGGTCTTCCCGAAATCCAGAACGCAGGCACGGAGCATATCTTCTAGGATCTGATTCAGACGCTCGGTCTGTCCATCTGTCTGCGGGTGATATGCGGTGCTGAAATTTAATCGGGTACCCAACTCTTCTTGGAGCTTCTTCCAAAAGTGAGAGGTGAATTGGCTTCCCCTATCAGATACAATTTTCTTAGGAAAGCCATGGAGACTCACGATCCTAGCGAAGTAGAGCTCGGCTAGTTTGTTCCCTCCATAGGTGGTCTTCACAGGAATAAACCGAGCTACCTTGGTTAGTCGGTCCACGACTACCCATATAGAATCATATCCGCCTTGGGTTTTTGGAAGTCCGGTGATGAAATCCATCCCAATTTCATCCCATTTCTATTCTGGTACTTGGAGAGGTTGGAGAAGTCCGGCCGGTCGTTGGTGCTCTGCCTTGACACGCTGGCACACATCACAAAGGGCCACGAACTCTGCAATTACCCGCTTCATACTAACCCACCAGTATTTCTCTTTCAAGTCTAAGTACATCTTCGTACTGCTAGGGTGGATGGAATAAGGGCTTTCGTGAGCTTCCTGAAGTATCAGCTGTTTAAGTTCTCTGTCGTCCGGAACGCATATCCGATTTCCGTTCCATAGGGTTCCATGTTCATCCTCTGTGAAACCTGCGGCTTTACCCTGTTTCATATTCTTGAGGAGTCCACTCATATCCGGATCATTCTTCTGAGCCTCGCGGATTTGATCGAGCAAGATAGGCTTGGCTTCCAGCGTAGCCAAGAATCCACGACCAACTATGCTTAGGTTCAGGGCTTCCATCTGTTGATTAAGTTCGGGTGGAATGCCACGGACGTCAAGAGTGTTGCAATGGCTTTTTCGACTTAGAGCGTTGGCGACCACGTTGGCCTTACCAGGATGATAGTGAATTCCCACATCATAATCCTTGATGAGTTCTAACCATCTCCTCTGCCGAAGATTCAGATCCGACTGAGTGAAGATGTATTTCAAACTCTTATGATCCGTATATATTTCACAACGATTCCCAATGAGATAGTGCCGCCAGATCTTTAGAGCATGAACGACAGCGGCTAACTCCAAATCATGGGTAGGGTAGTTGCCTTCATGAGGCCGTAGCTGGCGTGAGGCATAGGCTACCACATGACCTTCCTGCATAAGCACGCACCCCAATCCTTGGCGCGAAGCGTCACAGTACACCAGGAAGTCCTTGCGAGTATCTGGTAAGATTAAAACCGGCGAGGAAACCAGCTTTTCTTTGAGAGTTTGGAACGCCTTCTCGCATTGCAGGCTCCACACAAACTTTTCTTCCTTCTTCAGCAACTGCGTCATAGGTCTGGCGATTTTGGAGAAATTCTCAATGAATCTTCGGTAGTACCCGGCCAAACCCAAAAAGCTGCGGAATTGGGTGACTGTCTTGGGTTGGTTCCAATCAGTGACGGCTGTCACCATGTCGGGATCCACGGCAACTCCTTTAGCAGATATCACGTGCCCTAAGAACTTGGCTTCGGACAACCAGAACTCACACTTGCTGAGCTTGGCATACAATTGGTGTTCCCGCAACTTTCCCAACACCAGACGGAGATGCTGCTGATGGTCTTCCTCTGATTGTGAGTAATCAGGATGTCGTCAATGAAAACCACAACAAACTTATCCAAGTATTCCATGAATACTTTGTTCATTAAGTTCATGAAGAAGGCAGGAGCATTGGTTAGACCGAACGACATCACCGTGAATTCATACAGTCCGTAACGCGTGGTGAATGCGGTCTTCGGGATATCTTCTTCACGAATCCGCAATTGGTGATATCCGGAACGAAGATCGATTTTAGAAAAGACAGTGGCACCCTTAAGCTGATCGAACAGATCATCAATCCGGGGAAGAGGGTACTTGTTTTTGATAGTAACTTCATTGAGAGCTCTGTAGTCAACGACATCCTCTTTGTCTTGTCCTTCTTTTCCACAAAAATCACGGGAGCACCCCAGGGGGAAGTGCTCGGCCGTATATACCTCTTTTCTTTCAACTCTTCCAACTGTTTCTTGACTTCGGCCAGTTCATTTGCTGCCATACGGTAGGGTCGCTTGTATAGAGGAGTGGTTCTTGGAGCAAGATCTATCCGGAACTCAATCTCTCGCTTGGGCGGCATACCGGGTAGTTCTTCTGGAAACACATCTCCGAACTCTCTGACGATGGGGATTTCCGACAGTCCTATCTGATGAAGTTCTGAACTGCTGACAGAGGTTGAGGGTGCAAAGAAAACAACCGGTTGTTCCGGCCCTCGGTACAGGGTGACAGTGCGTCTTGCGCAATCCACTACTCCTTGGAATTGAGCTAACCAATTCATCCCAAGGATCACATCCAAGTTCTTGGTGTCCAGAAGAATCAGATTCGAGGGAAAAGGAATTCCCTGGATTTCTATAGGAACGGCAGGGCTATAATACTTTGCTGTCATAACCCCTCCAGGGGTGGTGATGAGCAGAGGGTTCCTAAGCCTTTCTACCCCCAACTGATTTCTCCCCACGAATGGCACAGATATAAACGAGTGGGAAGCTCCAGAGTCGAACAAAATGGTAGACGGGATGGAATGAATGAGGAACGTACCAACGATGACGTCTGGAGTTGTCAGCACGTCCTCGGCCGTCACGTGATTCACACGACCCCGAATGACATCCTTACCACCGTTGTTGAAGCGGGGAGGCGCTTGGCCTTGCTGGCGCCTCGGCTTTGGGCATTTATCCGCAAAATGCCCAGGCTCGAAGCAGTTGAAGCACAGACGCTGCTGACCTTGAATGTCCCTGTGGCCTTGACCAGGCTGCACAGCTGGCGTAGGGGGACGGGGCGCACGAGTCCCTTGCTGACTCTGCTGTTGCTGCGGCTGTGGGACGCGCACCATGAATTGAGGTCGGGGCACGGAGCGTGGTTGCTGCTGCTGTTGCTGCTGCGAGGACGATCCCCCTGGATAGGGATTGGTGTAGCGGACCCTTTGGTTAGCCCCCTGTTGATTGCGGAAATTCGCCAAGCGACGCTTGTGCGACTCCAGTCCCTTGTGCTTGGCTTCCAAGCGGATGCTCTTGTCAACCAAACGCTGGAAATCCGGATAATCCCCGGAGACCAGACGCACGGACAGCTCGGGGTCCATTCCTGCCAAGAACTTCTCCTGCTTTTCCTCATCTTCCCGTACATCCTCCGGGGCGTACCGGGCCAGGTTGTTAAACTCATGCAAATACTCCATCACGGAGCGGTTGCCTTGCTTCAACTCTCGAAATTCCCTTTTCTTAAGGGCCATAACTCCGGCGGGCACATGGGTTCTCCGGAAAGCGGCGGTGAAGCGGGCCCAAGTAATAGGCTGCCCCTCTGGCTGCGTAGCCTGGAAATGGTCCCACCATAGAGATGCGAGCCCCTGCAGTTGATGGGCGGCGAAGATGACTTTCTCGTCATCGTTGCACTGCACAGTATCTAACTTTTTCCCCACGGCATGCAACCAATCCAAAGCATCCACGGGGTTATTGGAGCTAGAGAAGGTAGGCGGACGGATGCGGAGGAACTCGGCGAGTTTGGAGTGCTGCGGGGGTGGTGGTGGAGGTGGGGCATTATGCTGTGGCGGATTTTGGATGTGGTGGAGGAAAGCAGCCATCATGTTGGCCTGCTGGGCGAGGATTTTGGTGAGGATGGAGTTGGTGTCTGGTGGTGGTGGTGGAGGCGGGGGAGGAGGTGGAGGTGGGCTGCCCTGGACGTTGGGGTTGCTGCCTTCGGGTTGGTTGCCATCACCGGTAGCAGCACTTCTCCTGGTTGTCACCATCTGAAAAACCAACATAGAACCAGCAGACAGAGAGAGCTGACTATTAAAACTAACCACCCACGACTACCATAATTCTTGAATTTATTACTGCTATTAAATTGGTTCATCAAGGTTCAAGTTGCTTAAGCAAATAAAATAAAGACAGGCTCCAACACAGTTATACCGCACACCGGTATAACCATGCCCCACACGACACAAGCAGGAAAACAAACGAAAAGAACACACGCGCGAGCCTACTAACTGCTCGTCTACTTCTGCGACGGGCCAGGGCGGAAGGTGAGCAGTAGCGCATCCTCCGTGCTGCCAACGCCGGAGGCTCCATCCTCCTGAGGAACCACGGGCGCGGGCTCGGCACGAGGGGTCTCGACGAAGCAGGTCCACGCCAGGGACTGACGAACAAGCTCGGGCCTGGAGGTACTCTTGCGGGCGGTGATCTTCAGGCTGCGGCAGACGCGGCGGCGCTTGGGGCGACAGACCTCTCCCTGGGCGATCTTGAGCTGACACAGCTGCGCCTCCACTGCGTCTAGGTCCTTCTTCAGCTGCAGATTCTCCTGACGCAGCTCCAGGATCTTCATGTTGCTCTCGACCAACCCACGGCGCACCATACGATGGAAGTCGATACGGGCCGCGTCGTACGCCTCCACCATGCGCGCCAGGTGCATGGTGGTAGCGTCATCCTCCGAGCTAGCATCCCTGAAGGTGGCGTAGTCACGGGCTCCTCCGCGACGAGGGTGGTAGCGGTAAGGCGAGTGCTGCAACTCGTCCGGGTAGCGCTGGTGAAGAGTGCCGATGGCGAGGAGTGCGGCGCTCTGGCAAGCGGCGGGGAAAGAATCTCCACCCGCGGTGACTGTCGCGACCGGGAAAATTGCCTTTTTCCGAACGCTAGTGTATTAATCCCCGTCCCAGGAAAAGCCGGGGTACACCACACAAACATGATATAAAAGACACATCTTTATTATATCGATAATATTTACATTATTACAAAGGCGCTTCAGGCCTGACAATCAAAAATAAACAGCAGCGGACTAGAGAGCCTACGGCTCCATCTCCACAGGCGCTCAACTGGGGTATAAGCCAGGACTCCACCTAAGACATCTTCTCCAAAGCTTCTCTTACTGAAGAGGGGAAAGATTGAGCAAGAATGAGTACAACCACAGTACTCAGCAAGCCACACCGGAGATGCATAATTAATGCAAGGGGGGTACAAGGGGATAATAATATAGGGGTTAAGTTTTGCAGTAAACAGCATTTAAAAGTCACTTAGTTGCCCAAAGCCATTTTATAAAGACGATCCTAGAGCTACACAAAATTATTAAACAAGGCCGTGAACCCTCACGAACCTGCCTTAACCCAAGGCCTACGATGATTCAGACCGAACTGGCAACCCGACCCTGGGTCCCAGCTCGTCCCAAGCCAACCCAGGCCAACCATTCCACATTTTAGTTGTTGAGCAAATTTTAAGAATTAAAACACTGACTTGGGTACATTGCTCGGCTTGCCCATAACCGAGGGCGCGGCTATTCGAATAGATTATACTCTGATCAGAGGTGTACATCTTTACCCACAAGACACATCTTCCTCACGTGTAACCACGTGCCACATACCACCACGGTATACGGACGGAAGACGTGACATAGTTCCCAACTCATCCTAGCCATAAACAAGAGTACCGACCCAATCCCACCTACGGCCGGAACCTCCGGGACAGGCAGGCAGGACTGAGCCCCTAGCAGCAGGGCACCAACCCTGTGCCATGACATCTCGACTACCGGGCCGCAGCTCGTGTAGCCTTCATTTGTCCTAGAGAATGTCCATCGACCCCCGACTTCATCCATCTCCATCCGTGTACTTTTGTTTATGACCAGACTGAGCCACAAACTAAGCCTTACCCACTAGACATGTGGAAGTACGGTAGTGCTTTGCAACAGAGGCCCGAGCTTAATCCTTATAGTGGCCGGGGTGCTACTTCCCACAACTGGCATGCACCCAAACCCCACCGAAAACAGGTTTTAGGGGTTTTGAAAGAGGAAGAGAGGTGTATGTCCAATTCCACCATAAACCAACAATTCCATAGTGTCCAAATGATATGAATATTTCCAAAGTCTAGAGTTATAAAACCATCTAATGTTGCCTAATTAATCAGCGAAGCATCTACCTAAATTCATACTAGTGGAACCATGAATAGAATGCCCACTAGTTGGGGTTTTATTTTCCTAGGGTGAACAAGGTAATAATAACAATAGCAATAATAATGTCTTAACAATGATAAATAGGCATGGCTAAATAAAACAGTGATAACGCGGGAATTTAAATAAAGCGGTAATGCATTAATTTAAATCAAAATAATTTTATAAACTGGGATTCAATATGCTCAAGGATGATGTGACTTGCCTTGCTCAGAGAGAACGGCCTTCCGAACCTTCGGTGACGACCGCGAACCACGCTTCGGGAACCTCCGGAACGACAGAAGCTACGCGAAGCACACAAGCAAAGCTACAAGCCTATAAAGAAGCAATAACAATACATAAAAAGAAAGCACACGGTTCTTTAGGTTATAACAAACATTAGGAGACTTGAACGGGTCGATTCGGAGCTCGTATGACCAGGATATGATCATCCGAAGTTTAATGCTGTTATATGGAGATTTGCGGATTATTATAATTAAGCTTTGCAATTATAAAACATGTGTAAGCGCTAGCCTGGAAAAGACAGGAAGGCTGCGCCGTTGACATGCGGACCCCACATGTCAACCTAAAGGACCGCGGTAGACCGAGTACACAGAGTCGGTCCACGGGTCGACGGAAGCGGATCCCGTGTGTCAACCGAGGCGAGTGGCCAACAAACGGACTCCACTAGACACCACACGGGTTGCACACGTGGAAACCACGCGGCTACCGAGCGGGCACACTAACACAGACACTACACGGTCACCACCCGTACACGTGAACGACTACCGACACCGGTACACGGGTACCGGGGTCGACGACCGCACAACGGGTACGGGGCGACACCGAAAGGACGAGGACGGGGCAGCGAGAGGAGGAAACCTTACCACCACGCGACGAGGCGTGGGAACGACAGCGACGAACGGGCGCGGCGGAGACGGACGGCGAGGGAACGACTTCGGCGGCGATCCTTGAACGAAGGCGAGACACGGCCGGCACGAGGCTTGACGACGCGGAGCCGAGGACGAAGACGATGATGGGGCTGCGGCGGCTCGCTTGACGAACGCGGACGACGGACGAGAACGGCTCGACGGAGGGACGAACGCCACAACGACCGGGAACGACGAGAGGACGACGACGACGACGACCGGGGCCGGCGAGGAGGCGATGAGGGCAGCCGGCAGAGGCTGCACGGAGACGAGGACGACGTGGAACACGCCGCTGCGATGACGATGACGGAGGCGGCGCCGCGAGACGACGAGCCGGGCGACCGACGGGACGTCGACGACGAGAACGATCGGAGACGACGATGATGGACCGCGGAGGGGTTTGGATGGAGGGGAAACGATGCCGAGGACGGCCTTGCCGCTGCGATGCCGGAGGTGGTGGAGGTGTGGCCGACCGGTGCACGGGCGAGGAGGGACGGGCGGCCGAACAACTCCGGCGAGGCGGATGGAGAGGTTCGCGGCGATGTGCGGCGGCTTCCGGGCGAAACCGAGGGGTGGACGAGGTGGAGGGCTACGTCACCGTGCCGAGGGAGGGGACGGCAGCGCCGGCTGACGCACGGGCATGGCGAAAAGGGCAGCCGGAGGAGATGCCGCTGAGGAGGAAGGAGAAGCCGGCGCGGGCGACGGTGTTCCGGCGAAATTCGGGTGAGGAGGAGGTGATGCCGGGGATGAGGGCGGCGTCGCGGAGCCGAGGGAGGTGGTGGCGACGTCGACCGGCGCTCAGGCAGGGAGATAGAGGCGGCTGGAGGCGGCCGGCGCGGAGGAAAGGGGAGGGCGACGGCGGGAACGTAGCTCCGGGGGTCTCCGCGGGAAACGGAGGGCAAGCCGGGGAAGAGGAGGTGGCGGCGACGCTGGAGGAGGCGACGGCACGGCCGGACGGCGCTCCGGCGAGGAGGGAGAGGCGGCTGGAGGCGGCCGACGGCACGGGAGAGAGAGGAGGACGGCGGGGAGATGGCTAGGGACCACGGGGAGGCTCGGAATGGGGTTAAAACGATAGAACGGAGGATGAGGATCCCATTTTATAGCGGAGGGGAGGGAGCCGGCCACGGGAGGAGCGGGGAACGGCGGCGGAAAAGCCGGCCGGCGGCAATGGAAGGCGGCCGGGAATGGCGCGGCCGTTCCCAGCGATTGGGGGCACCATTCAAGGGGAAATTAAGGGGGAAAGAGAGAGAGGAGGGAAAGGGGATTAATTCCCCCTAATCAATTTGGGAATCCCATGCTTGAATCGCGTGGATTTGAGGGAGGAATGGTGCTAGGGTTCGCATGGGAGGGAGAGAGAGGAAGGGGGCCGGGCGGGAGGAAGGGGACGACCGGCCTGGCGCGTGGGCCCCACGCGGTCGGGCGCGCGGCGTCAGCGCGCGCACGCGCACGGCACGGGCGGGAGGCGCGGCTCGGCTTGGGCCGGGCGAAGCCGAGGCGGCCCAGGAGGAGAGGAGGGAGAGGAGGCCCGGGAGAGAGAGGGGAGGGGAGGGAGCTGGGCCGGGAGGGGAGGAGGCCCAAGAGGAGGAGGGAGAGAAGGAGAGGGAGGACTTTGGGCCAGACTTGGCCCAAAGGAGGAAGGAGGGTTATTTTTAGGTTTTTCTTTTTATTAAACTTTGATAATTGTTTTTGTTGCTTAATAATTATTTCCGGTGCTCTGAAAATTCAAGTAAAATTTGAGGGCTCATTTTAGACCAAGGAGAATTTAACAAAAATTCTCCGGGCCACATTCGAATTTTTCTTGTACGTATTTTAGTGTTTGCCAATTTCTTTTCGAATTTTAATTAATTCTATTATTCCTTTTAGAGAATGATTTTTAATTTTGGGATGAATTTATGAGGACGTGACAGTGACTGCCAACGAAGTCCTCTCGGGAGAGCCAGTGAGAATCACTGCAGTGACCTCCCAAGCAGCGTGGGGCTCTGCATCATCACCCTCCTGCTCCGGGAGCTGCTTGCCCTGGTAGTCCACTCCATGTGGATACCCCAGGACAACGCACATGCCCCGCAGCTCCAAAACAAAGCCAGTCAGGTCCAGGCCACGACGGTTGATGCTGCCGGCCATCTACAAACAAAAACAAAAGAGAAAAGCAACATTTTAAGAATCAGATTTTGACGATAAATGAAGCAGCAGGACAGAGAGAGACTAAAGGATTTTCACAAATAAGAAGGGATTTTTATTTTGAAAATATTGCTAAGGCTTGGGATCTACGGCTCGTCCTAGGGTCAAGGGGGCTCTGATACCAACTTGTCACGACCGGAATTAACCCAACGGGCGTTCCTTTCGTGTGTGTATTATTCCTTGTCCCAGGAGGCAAGGTACACC
Organism: Oryza meridionalis; assembly: GCA_000338895.3. Lineage (NCBI taxonomy): Eukaryota > Viridiplantae > Streptophyta > Magnoliopsida > Poales > Poaceae > Oryza > Oryza meridionalis. The sequence goes on along the minus strand of CM002529.2, from coordinate 20,420,873 downwards.
AAAAGTTGATACATTTCAGAGTTTATCAAGCGGAAGCGTACATAAATAATTTATTACATGGGCAGCGAAGGCCCAGCACACACAAAGCCAAACGGAAACAGCGGAAGACTAGGGCGACGACCACAGGCGCTTGACGGCAGGCACGAGCTAGACACCAAAGCCTTCATCTTCCGGGAGCTCCTCTTCTGGGCTTAGGAAAAATTGAGCAAGACTGAGTACAACCACCGTACTCAACAAGACACACCCACAAGTGCAGAATAAATGCAAGGGAGTACAAGGGAGCCATAATATAGGGGGTTAGGGTTTGCAGTAAACAGCGCTAAAAGTCACTTAGTTGCTCAAAGCTGTTTTGTAAACACGATTCTAGAGCTATATAATTTTATTAATCAAGGCCGTGAACCCACACGAACCTGCCTTAACCAAAGGCCTATGATGATTCAGACCGAACTGGCAACCCGACCCTAGGTCCCAGCTCGTCCCAAGCCAACCCAGGCCAACCATTCCACATTTTAGTTGTTAAGCAGGTTTTAAGAATTTAAAACACTAACTTGGGTACATTGCTCAGCTTGCCCATGACCGAGGGCGCGGCTATTCGAATAGGTTATACTCTGATAAGAGGTGTACAACTTTACCCACAAGACACATCTTCCTCACGCGTAACCACGTGCCACATACCACCACGGTATACGGACGGAAGACGTGACATAGTTTCCAACCCATCCTAACCATAGACAAGAGTACCGACCCAATCCCACCTACGGCCGGAACCTCCGGGACAGGTAGGCAGGACTGAGCCCCTAACAGCAGGACACCGGCCCTGTGCCGTGACATCTCGACTACCGGCCGCAGCTCGTGTAGCCTTCATTTGCCCTGGAGATGTCCATCGACCCCCGACTTCGTCCATCTCCACCCGTGTACTTTTGTTTATGACCAGACTGAGCCACAAACTAAGCCTTACCCACTAGACATGTGGAAGTACGGTAGTGCTTTGCAACAGAGGCCCGAAGACCAGTCCTTATATGGCCGAGGTGCTACTATCGAAACCATGCACCCCGAGCCCAGCCTAAAACCATTTTGAGGATTTTGAATAGAGGGGGAGGTGTGACTCAAATTCCACAATAATCCAACCATTCCATAGTGTCCAGGTGATAAGAATATTCCCAAAGTCTAGAGTTGTAAAACCACCTAATGTTGCCTGATTAAGCGACGAAGCATCTACCTAAAATCATACTAGTGGTACCATGAGTAGAGTGTCCACTAGTTGGGGTTTTGTTTATTTTAGGGTGAACAAGGAAATAATAACAATAACAATAATAAGGTCATAACAAAGGTAAATAGGCATGGCTAGATAAAACAGTGATAACGCGGGAATTTAAATAAAGCGATAATGCAATAATTTAAATCAACATAATTTTATAAACTGGGATTCAATATGTTCAAGGATGATGTGACTTGCCTTGCTCGCTTTCCCAAACGTCGGCTTCAACCTCCACGAAGAGCGGATCTTCTGAAGCTGCAGCGTCTACACGACCAACGGAAAAGAAAAGGTTTATACTCTAATAAACTCCATATAACAAGCAGGAACAAAGGACAAAAATGGGTTCTTGACTTCTTAAGGAAAAATTAGAGACTTGAACGGTCCAATTCCGAGTTCAAATGGCCAAGTTATGGCCATTTGAAGTTTATATGCTCTTTAAATGAATATTTGCGAATTTCTTCATTTAAATTTTAATTTAAAAGCGATTTATTGCGTCAGCCGAGGGGAGGGGGCGCGCGGACCGGGTCCACGGGAGTGGGGCCCACGTGGCAGCCTCACGGTCCACGGTGGACCGGGTGCACCCGGGCTCACACCGGCCGGCGCCGTGGGCCCCACGCGTCAGCCGCACCCGAGGGCGCGGGGGCTGACGGCCGGGCCCCACGCGGCAGCCGCTCGGCGCGCCCGAAGGCGGCCGCGTCGGCGCGGCCGGCGGGAGGCGGCGCGCCCGCGCCCCGATGGTCGCCGCCGGTGTCACGCCCGGAATTTCTATCCAAAATTCCAAACGTTTACATGTGTGTTAAGTCCTCGTCCAGGAATCAGCCGAGGCACACAATAACAAATTGATAATAGAGTACTAGTAAACAACTAATTAATACTCTAATAAATTATTACAGAGGTGGATAGTTCCTCTCAGAGAATAAAATTCTACGCAGCGGAAAAAGAAAATAAAACAAACTACGGAACAGCTAAGGCGACTCCACTCCACAGGCAACTTAACCCGGACCAAGCCTAGTCCTCCAGATCATCACCTTCACTGAAGCACTCTTCCTCTGATGAATGAATATTGCAAGAATGAGCATATGACATACTCAACAAGCCACACAGCAAATATGCAAGTGCACAGGATAACAAAGGATGGCATAATATAGCTCATTTGCATAAACAGCATTTAATAAATATTTAAGAGAATAGTAAAACAGTTGATTAATTGATCAGTATTAAATAAACACCATACAACACACCCGTGTTGCATAGGCCCAACCTCATCTGAACAACCAACCCCGGTTGTACAAATCAAACCTCCAAACCAGGAATATTCCATTCCAAACCAGGAGTCAATTTAATTAGCATATTTTATCACCAGTAATGAGTAATGTGAGACTAATCACGAAAAACATTGTTAGAGTCACCCATAACCGCGGGTACGGCTATTCGAATAGTTTTACTCTGATCAGAGATGTACCACTGTACCCACAAGACACAATCCCACAACATGTCACCATGCGCCTCAGCACCACCACGGCACCTCGGAAAGGAACTGTGACAATACCCTTCGCACAACACAACTCACCACAGTGCACCGTTCCTGGATCATAATCTCCCCTCCAAAATCAGAGGCAATAGACTCCCCAACGACCCCCACGGACTTCTCGCCGCTTCTCAGTCTGGCACACCATAATGAATCATGCTATACAAAAGATAAAGCCGTTGCCCACGCTGGCTTGTGGTTGGCACAGTAAATGTTTCACAACAGTAGCTCGTGAACCGGTCCTTAATTGCCATGAACACGACCTTCAAAACCACATGCTCACAACCCACCTTAACCAGGCTTTAATTATTAATTAATTATTATAACACGATTAACCATCGTGAGCTACCTTTGAATACTTGATTAATAATGTAGTATATATGATTCATCCCATTAATGAGCTTATCTTTCTAAGCATGGCTAAGCAATTATATATATAGCATTTAGCTAAACCAATCCAATATATAAGGTTCAAGCTAATCAAATTATAACCCATAGGAAAATAAAGTCATCTTCAGCCAATAATTAATTGGGAAAGGCTCACCACCCGATGACATTCGAAAATAATGCATAAGTTGAAATAAAATATTAGCTTTAAACGGGTTCAACATGCTCAAAGGGTTGTTTGGGATCTGTGTGACTTGCCTTGAGCTTCCGCAAACGCTTCCGAACTTTCCTCAACGAAAACGCTCTCCTCCGGAACGTCGGAAACTAAAGCAAATAAACAAAATCAACAAAACAGTACAAAAACAAGCATAAACAGTACATGTGGATATTTTTAACATGTAGATCTCAATTTTAGAAAAATTTAGCAACTTGAACCACCTGAAACGGATCTACGGTTATTTAGTTATGATTTTCCGAAGATTTAATCTATTTCCTTTATTAAAAAAAACTGAAAAAAAAGGAGATGATGACGTCAGCATGACGTCATCATGGCGGCATGGCTCGGACGGCAACCTCGCCGGAGCTAGGAGGGTCGGCCGGGGATTTGGAGGACACCTACACGAAGAGGACGACTAGACGAACCCAACGGTACTCACCGAAGCGACAATCGACGACCGACGACGGCCGGCGACGAAGGGGCGGCGGCGGCGGCTCGGGCTCGCGGTGGCGGCGGGCTACGGCAGCCGGCGGCGAAGGGGAACGGTCGGCCGGGCTTCCCCACCTCTTGGCGCACCTAGAGGCGGCGGCGGCAAGCGGTGGCGACGGCGGAGACGGCGGCGCGGCGCGGCTGGAGGACGGCCGGCGGCGGCGGCGACTATAGCGGCGCGGCGGCGAGGCTACGGTGCACGGGAGAGCTCGGGAAAGGGGGCAAACGAGAGAGGACGACAAGGGGGTGCTATATAAAGGCTTGGATTGAAGAGATCGGACTCCAAACGAGAGGAATCGAACCCGGAAAAATCAAAACTCGGTTTTGGAGATAAACTCGAAAACGAGTTTGATTCGGACAAAATACCCAACGATTTGCTCCGATTCTTGGGGGAAAAGATAGAGGACAACAAGGGGATAAAAACCCCTCAACCAATCGGGAGAAACGGGGTCGGATTGAGGCGGAAACGGAGGAAGAAGGCGGCGGCTCGGCTAGGCTCGGCCGGCCGGCTGGAGGTAGGGGACGAATCCGACATGTGGGCCCCACTTGTTGGTGGCTAGAGGAGGAGGGGCAGCCGGCTCGGGCTGGGCCGGCTTGGGCCACCAAGCGCCCGCGCGGAGAGAGGAAATGTTGGGCCGAATTCGGCCCAACAGCCTAGGAGAGGATTTTAAAAACTTTTTCAATTAAAATAATTCGTGAAATGATGTTTCATTTATTAAAAATACTTCCCTTGCTCAAATAATTCCCAGAAAAATCTAGAAAATAGAGGAACAAGCAAAGTATTTAATAAAATTTTATCTAGCTCAATTTTATGTTGAAATTTTTCCTAGATTATTAGAGTTTAACTTGTAGGCTTTTAAAATAATTTCTAAAAATGATTTAAAATATGGATTATTAATTTAGGCGATTTTTGGGACGTGACAAACCTACCCCCCTTAAACGGAATCTCGTCCTCGAGATTCAGAAGAACTGGCAAAAAGATGAGGATGAGCTGACTTCAATTCATCTTCTCGCTCCCAAGTGGCTTCTTCTTCTGAATGATTGCTCCACTGAACCTTACAGAACCGTATAACGCGATTCCTGGTGTTCCTTTCACTCACCTCCAAAATTCTGACTGGCTTCTCAACATAGGTTAAATCTTCTTGAAGTTCTATATGCTCAGGATTCGCTTCCTCCGTAGGAACGCGCAAACATTTCTTTAACTGCGACACATGAAACACGTCATGGATTCCCGCCATTGACGGAGGCAACTCTAGCTGATAAGCTACTTCACCTTTTCGTCTCACGATCTTGAAAGGTCCCACAAAACGTGGTGCCAATTTCCCTTTGGTCTGAAAACGATGAACTCCTCGTAGCGGCGTAACCCGTAGGTATACAAAATCCCCTTCTTCAAAAATCAAATCCCTGCGGCGATTGTCTGCGTAGCTCTTCTGGCGCGACTGGGCAACTCGCAACCTCTCTTGGATAATTTTCACCTTTTCTTCTGCCTCTCGCAATATATCTGTCCCAAAAACTTGACGTTCACCCGTCTGATCCCAAAGAAGCGGCGTGCGACACTTCCGGCCATATAGTGCTTCATACGGAGCCATTTGCAAGCTAGCTTGATAACTGTTGTTATATGAGAATTCTGCGTATGGCAAATTCTTATCCCAACTTCCACCAAAATCTAGAACACAGGCTCTCAACATGTCTTCTAAAATTTGATTCACTCTTTCTGTCTGACCATCGGTTTGAGGGTGATAGGCCGTACTGAAATTCAAACGGGTACCCATCTCTTCTTGTAGTTTTTGCCAAAACTTCGAAGTAAACTTACTAGCTCTATCTGACACTATTTTCTTAGGCACACCATGTAAACATACAACTCTTGCCATATATAGCTCTGCGAGCTTATTTCCCGTATAAGTTGTTTTGACAGGTATGAAATGAGCGACTTTAGTAAGCCTGTCAACTATTACCCAAATAGAGTCATGTCCTACTGACGTTTTGGGTAACCTAGTGATAAAATCCATTCCTATTTCCTCCCATTTCCACTCGGGAATTTTCAACGGTTGCAACAGACCGGCTGGCCTCTGATGCTCCGCCTTAACTCGCTGACACACATCGCATAGAGCCACATATTCTGCTATTTCTCGTCGCATGCTAGCCCACCAGAATTGTTGCTTCAGGTCTTGATACATCTTAGTGCTCCCAGGATGAATGGAATACAGAGTTTCATGAGCTTCTTTCATGATAGTATCCTTCAACTCCTTATTATCGGGCACGCAAATTCTTTCTCCTAACCACACAGTTCCTTGTTCATCTTCTATGTAACCAACGGCTTTTCCCTTTCTCATGTTCTTTTTAATTTCTTGGATATCGGGATCCTTCACTTGAGCTTCTCTAACTCGATCAAACAGCGTAGGTTGAGCTTCTAAAGTGGCCACGAAACCTTTGTTGACTATTCCCAAGTTCAACTTTTCAAATTCCTGGCATAACTCCCAAGGTAGATGTCGTCCTTTTGACATATTACAGTAACTTTTCCTGCTAAGAGCATCTGCTACAACATTTGCTTTACCTGGATGATAGTGAATTTCCATATCATAATCCTTGATCAACTCTAACCATCTTCGCTGACGCATGTTCAAATCCGGTTGAGTGAAAATGTACTTCAAACTTTTATGATCCGTATACATCTCCGTACGGTTACCAAAAAGATAATGACGCTAAATCTTCAATGCATGAACCACAGCTGCCAACTCTAGATCATGCGTTGGGTAATTATTCTCATGAGGGCGTAACTGCCTAGATGCATAGGCAACCACCTTCCCATCTTGCATCAAAACACAACCCAAACCAAGTCGGGATGCGTCACAGTATACTTGAAAACCTTTCTTTGGATCAGGCAAGACTAACACAGGCGCAGTCACTAGCCTTTTCTTCAGTTCTTGCAAACTTTGCTCACACTCTTCCGTCCACTTATACTTCACATCCTTCTGAAGCAGACGAGTTATTGGTCTGGCGATCTTTGAGAAGTTCTCAATAAACCTGCGGTAATACCCCGCAAGACCAAGAAAACTACGAATCTCTGAAACTGTCTTAGGTTGCTTCCAATTTAACACTGACTCCACATTGCTTGGATCTACTGCCACTCCTCCGGCTGAGATGACATGACCAAGAAACTTCACTTCTGACAACCAAAACTCACATTTACTAAACTTGGCATAGAGCTGATGTTCACGTAGCTTCTCTAAAGCAAGGCGAAGATGCTCTTCATGTTCTTTCTTTGTTTTGGAGTAAATAAGAATGTCATCAATAAACACCACGACAAACTTATCTAGATATTCCATAAACACCTTGTTCATCAGATTCATGAAAAAGGCTGGGGCATTAGTGAGTCCAATGACATAACGGTACACTCGAATAAACCATATCGAGTTGTAAAGGCGGTCTTTGGTATATCCTCCTCACGGATTCGAAGTTGGTGATATCCGGAACGGAGATCTATCTTGGAGAAAACTGTAGCACCCTCTAGTTGATCAAACAAGTCATCAATCCTAGGTAGAGGATACTTATTCTTGATTGTGACCTCATTCAACGCACGATAGTCCACACACATTCTTTGAGTATGATCTTTCTTCTCTACGAAGATGACTGGTGCTCCCCATGGTGAAGTACTGGGTCTGATATATCCTTTCTGAAGCAAATCATCCACCTATTTCTTTACCTCTGCTAACTCATTAGCTGCCATTCTGTAGGGTCTCTTATGGATAGGGTTGGTTCCAGGTACTAAGTCTATCCGAAACTCTATGTCTCTCTTAGGTGGCATACCTGGCAAATCCGCAGGAAACACATCTGGATAGTCCTGTACTATCGGGATCTCTTGCAAAGAAACGTGATTTAACGTCAAACCATGAGATCTAGGGGATGACACAAAGAAAGACACTGTTTCCCCAATGCTACTGGTTAAAGTCACCTTACGGTTAGCACAATCTATAACTCCTCTGTGACGGGATAACCAATCCATCCCTAAGATAACATCCAGATCCTTGGATTCGAGCAAGATAAGCGAGGATGGGAAAGGAATTCCTTCTATTTCTATAGTAACGGAAGGACAGTACTGCGTTGAAGATACTTGGTTACCAGGGGTATTAACTAGTAAAGGCCTCCCAAGACTAATGACTTCCATCCCATGATTGCTTGCAAAACTTTTAGACAAAAAGGAATGTGTAGCACCGGAATCAAAAAGCACAGTTGCAGGTATAGAGTTAACAGGAAACGTACCCAAAACCACATCAGGTGCATTCTGGGCTTCTGCAGCTGCAACATGATTAACACGAGCCTTCGGTGCTGGAGCACTGGAGTTGCTCTGGACAGGAGCATTCTTCACCCGTCGAGGCTTTGGACATTTATCTGCATAATGACCTGGATCACCACAATTGAAGCACACCCCTGGCTTGCTTCCCTGTTCCTTCCTGACAGACTGGTTCTGGGTTGGAGCTGCTGCAGGACGGACGACCATATTACGATTGTCATTGCTGCGGTTACCAGTGTTGTTGTTGTAGAACTGGCGTTGAGGGCGAGCAACTGAAGAGGATCCTCCCTGAAGGTATGGTGCAGCTTGAGGTCCCAAAGCAACGCGCGGCCTCTGGTTACTACCCTGTTGAGCCTTGAATTGAGCAGCCCTACGCTTCTTCTGCTCCATTCTGTTGTACTTGTCTTCCTGGCGAATCGCCTTGTCCACCAGCTGCTGGAAATCCCGGTAATCCGAAGACATCAATGCATAAGACAACTCATCATTCAGTCCCTCTAAAAACTTCTCCTGACGTTCTTCATCGGAGCGAACATCTTCTGGGGCATAGCGAGCTAAGCGATTAAAATCATGGAGATACTCTGTGACAGAACGGGATCCCTGGGTGAGTGCTCTGAACTCTCTCTTTTTCAGGGCCACAACACCTGATGGTATATGTGTCTTCTTGAAAGCAGCAGCAAGCTCCCGCCAAGTGATAGGCTCTCCTTCAGCTCTGTTCTGGCGGAAATGATCCCACCATTCAGCAGCAGGACCATGCAACTGATGCGAAGCAAAAGAAACCTTTTCCTGCTCAGTGCACTGAATCAAATCCAACTTCTTCTCAACAGCATGCAGCCAATCTCCTGCCTCTACTGGGTTAGTGGTGCTTGAGAAGGTAGGTGGTCTCACACGTAGAAAATCTGCCAACTTGTTCTGTGGAGGTGGTGGTTGATTATGGTGGTTTGCCTGCTGGTTCTGCGCTTGCTGCACTAACAGATTAATCAATTGAGTCTGCTGGGCCAAAACTTGGGCAAGCGTAGGATCTCCTTCATTGTGACTAGTTCCACTTCCACTTCCACTTCCGGTGCGAGTGTTCACCATCTGAAGAAAAACAATGGCCAAAGGAAAGAGTGTCACGCCCGGAATTTCTATCCAAAATTCCAAACGCTTACATGTGTGTAAACCCTCGTCCAGGCATCAGCCGAGGCACACAATAACAAATTGATAATAGAGTACGATTATTACTCTAACTAATAAGCGAATAAATTGTCATTACAGAGGTGGATAGTTCCTCTCAAACAATAAAGATCTAAGCAGCGGAAAATAAAGATAAACAGCGCAGACGACTCCACTCCACAGGCAGCTTGACAAGGACTACGCCAAATCCTCACCACCATCAGCTTCATTGTAGAACTCCTCCTCTGATGAATGATTGCAAGGTGAGTATATGACATACTCAGCAAGCCACGCAGCAAATATGCAAGTGCACAGGATAACCAAGGATGGCATAATATAGGCTTCTTTGCATAAACAACATTTAAAGAATATTTCAGAATTTAATAAAACAGTAGAGTATTAATTAAACAGTATTAATCCAACACTATACAACATACCCTGTTGTATAGGCCCAACCATTTAGTACAACCAATCCCGGCTGCACAGTTCTAATCTCCAAACCAGGAATATACCATTCCAAACCAGGAGCTAATCAAATATAACCAGTTATAGCATCTTTCATTATAGTGTGAAGGGCGAGACTAATCACGAAAGACATTGTTAGACCCGCCCATAACCGCGGGCACGGCTATTCGAATAGTTTTACTCTGATCAGAGGTGTACCACTGTACCCACAAGACACAGCCCCACATCATGTCACCATGTGCCTTAATACCACCACGGTACCTCGGAAAGGAGCTGTGACATTACCCCTCACACATCACAATCCACCACAGTGCACCATTCCCGGATCATAGTCACCCCCTTATAAACAAGGCATGGACTCCCCAGCGACCCCCGTGGGCTTATCTCCGCCACTTCTCAGTCTGGTGCCCCGCAATGAACTATGCTATGTAAAAGATAAAGCCGTTGCCCACGCTGGCTTGTGGTTGGCACGGTTAATGTTTCACAACCGAAGTTCGTGAACCGGTCCTTAATTGTCATGAGCACGACCATCAAAACCATGTACTCACAACCCACCATTATCAGGTTTTAGTTGTCACATTAATTAATTAACCAATCACGATTAGCCATCGTGAACTAGCATTAAGCCATCAGTAAATAATAGTGAATCATAAGTTATCCCATTAGTGTGCTAAAGTTTCTAAGCATGGCTAAGCAATTGCATCTAATATCTAGTTGAACCAATATAAAGCTCAACTAGTCAAGTTATAATAACCCAAGGTATCAAGGAATAAGATAATCAAGAATAAAAGGGCTATAACAAACAATAGGCTAATTCCACCCAATGACATTCAAAAATAAATGCAATAGTTGAATAGAAACAATAGCTTTAAACGGGATCAACATGCTCAAAGGGTTGATTAGGATCTGTGTGACTTGCCTTGCTGGCCTTGGAACTCTTCTAAATCTTCTCCTGCAAAAGCGGACTCTCCGGAAACGTCGGATTCTAAACGGAAAAGAATAAAAACACCAAAACAGCACATAAGCAAGCATGAACAGTACATGTGGATATTTTTAACATGTAGATCTCAATTTTAGAAAAATTTAGAGACTTGAACCAACTAAATCCGAGCTAAGATGAATTAGTTATGAATTTTTAAAGATTTAATCGGTTTAAATCATTTATATAAATTTTAATTGAATTATGACGCAATAATGAATTATTTTTGAAAAGAAAAAGGGGCTTTATTGCGTCAGCGGGCTCGGGGTCTACGGTGGACCGGGTCCACGGCTGCGGTCTACGGGATTGGACGGCCGAGATCGATCGGACCGAACGGACGGCCGAGATTAAACGGCTCACGGCCGGCTCACGGGCGACAGCGGTGATGACGTCAGCACTGACGTCATCCCCGACCGACGGCGGCGACGGCGGCTCGGACTCGCATGCCCGCCGGCGAACGATGGCGCGGCGACACGAACGGAGAGCAGCAACGGGATGCGGAGAGCACGGCGAACTCACCGACGACCAAACTAGCGGTGGAGAAGCAACGGACGACGCCGGCGACGAGGACGAAGCGGCGGAGAGGTTCGGGTCGACGACGACGGCGATGTTCCGGCGGTCCACAGCGACGGTGAAGGGTCGGACGAGGACGGCGACGCGACGGCGACCACGTTGGCGAGCTCCCCGAGCGACGGCGATGACCGGAGCGACGGCGGCGCACGACTGGAGCGGCGGCGGCGACGGCGGCGCACGGGTGCACGGCGCTAGGACGGCTCGGGCGACGACAGGCGAAGGCGAGGGCGGCGGAAGGTAGAGGAGAGTGCGGGGAACCTTTTATAGGGGTCGGGAGGCGGCGGCGAAGCCCACAACGGCCCGGCGACGGCGATGGAAAGTTAGGGTTCGCCGTCTCCGAATCGAGCTCGAATCCCCACATTTCCAAAGCGAATCGGCCGATGCTTCCAAAAGGGAAAAGGCGGAGGAGATCACGGAGACCCTTTCCCCTCAATCAATTTCACCGGAAACGGAAAGGCGCGGCGAAATTGGAAAGGGCGGTGGCGGTGGTGCTCGGCTAGGGTTCCGGCCCGAGGAAGACGACGAGCCTGACAGGTGGGCCCCACCTGTCAGCGAGCGGGAGAGAGGGAGAGCGGCTACGCGCGCGCGGCTCGGCTGGGCTGGGCCGGACTGGGCCGAGAAGAGAGAGAAGAGAGGTTTTGGGCCGACTTTCGGCCCAAAGCCAAAAGAAGACTTTTTAAAACCTTTTTCTATTTAAATAATTCATGAAATGCTCTTTCATTTATTAAAAATACTTCCTTAGCTCAAATAAATCCCAGAAAAATCTAGGAATTATAGAATTAAGCAAAGTATTTAATGAAATTTTATCTGGCCCAATTTTATATTGGAATTTACAATTAAATCTTTTCTTCAAGACTTTTAAAAATCATTTCTAAAATTCCATTTAAGCAATAATTTATATTTTTGGGATTTTTAGGGTGTGACAAAGAGCGACAGAGATATACCCTTAGAACGGAGAACTTTAATTAATTTAAATTCTATATTGCTCTTAACTGTGTATGATTACATTTAAATTGCATTAATACTATCTCACCAACTACTTACTCTCTGACAAGCAAAAGAACCTAGCTCATGCAGTTACATCCCACCAATGATGTAAGCAACATGCTAAAACCCACACACACACAAGCAAACCTAAGCAAACAAACTAACACAGCGAACTACGGCAACGGTCTAACTAGGCAACTACTCTCGCCTTGCGTCGGAACAAAGAGACGGATCTTCCTCCTCTGGAGTAGCTGGCTCTCTTTCCTCGGGGTCTTCCTCTTCTTCCTCATCACTTAAAACATGGATGACCGGTTCAACATGGTCGGGCACAACATCTCCCACCACTCTAATCTTCGGAGCTAACTGAAGACGGGGTGGTGGACGGGTTCTCATCCTTGCGGTGAGGCGAAACTTGGGTGCTGGCGGCAGTGCTTCTCCCTTAAGCTCAGCTAATTCCTTCTGTAGACAGTGCACCTGGCTCTCCAACTTGCGAATCTTGCCACGGTTCAAATTTTCCCTCTCATGAGCTGCTTTCTCTCGCTCCACACCTACTGCATCCATGGCACAAGGCATATGCACCGCATGCGTCAGAGTAGCACTTTCTTCACCATCAGGACAGGTGTAAGTTCCATAGCCTTGACCATGAGGCTTGTGTGGATGATACTGGAAAGCTGATGACTCTAACTCCTCATCAAAACGATGACGTAGCTCTCCAATGGCCACCAAAGCTGCTTCCTGACAAGCATGGCTGTATTTTCTTCCCCCAGCTTCGAACTTTATCGACGGAAGGTCTTCACGATCACTAGCCAATGTCACGCGAACACGACACTTCTCCTCGTTAGGGTCATGGGGAATCTGACGATACTCAGGAACAACCTCATAGCCTATTTCAAATGCCATCAATCTTAGCTCCCTGACGAATCCTAGCACCTTGATCAAATTTTTCGGTGGATAGGGCGGCATCTAAAGAAACATGGAAGAAGGAATTAATGCATATTTTTAAGTTAGCTGCACAAACTAAACTTAATTGATTTGACCCAAAAAGGAAGAAAAATAAAAGAAAAGAAAACATACCGAACTAAACAAATACATTTTCTTTTCTCGAGTAGAAATTAAATCAACTTTGGGACAAAGACAAATAATTTTTCGACCAAAGAATAAAATAAAACTAAAATACTTAAGATCTGCTATAGGTAAGGTACAGTGTCACCATTAAGAGGGGTGAGTAGTACTAGCGCTATTTTGATTGAATCGATACCATAATGGATGTAAAGTGCTGACTAATCATTGAAATTCAGAAAACTATTTAACACCTTGAACAGTAAAGGAAAACGAGAGATTTTTTTTTAAAAGAAAGCAGCTTTTCGTTTTAAAAAGAATAGAATTTAATAAATTTTTGTGCAAGACCTTTCATGTGCTGCCAACTTAATTAGCTTGTAAGAGAATAGAGAAGAGCAGTCCTATTTTTCCAAAATATTTTGAAGGCTACTTAAGGTTTACCATTTGGCTTGTCCTAAGGTTAAGGTGGCTCTGATACCAACTTGTCACGCCCGGAATTTCTATCCAAAATTCCAAACGCTTACATGTGTGTTAAGTCCTCGTCCAGGAATCAGTCGAGGCACACAATAACAAATTGATAATAGAGTACTAATAAACAACTAATTAATATTCGCGATAAAATAAATTATTACAGAGGTGGATAGTTCCTCTCAGAGAATAAAATTCTACGCAGCGGAAAAAGAAAATAAAACAAACTACGGAACAGCTAAGGCGACTCCACTCCACAGGCAACTTAACCCGGACCAAGCCTAGTCCTCCAGATCATCACCTTCACTGAAGCACTCTTCCTCTGATGAATGAATATTGCAAGAATGAGCATATGACATACTCAACAAGCCACACAGCAAATATGCAAGTGCACAGGATAACAAAGGATGGCATAATATAGCTCATTTGCATAAACAGCATTTAATAAATATTTAAGAGAATAGTAAAACAGTTGATTAATTGATCAGTATTAAATAAACACCATACAACACACTCGTGTTGCATAGGCCCAACCTCATCTGAACAACCAACCCCGGTTGTACAAATCAAACCTCCAAACCAGGAATATTCCATTCCAAACCAGGAGTCAATTTAATTAGCATATTTTATCACCAGTAATGAGTAATGTGAGACTAATCACGAAAAACATTGTTAGACTCACCCATAACCGCGGGTACGGCTATTCGAATAGTTTTACTCTGATCAGAGATGTACCACTGTACCCACAAGACACAATCCCACAACATGTCACCATGCGCCTCAGCACCACCACGGCACCTCGGAAAGGAACTGTGACAATACCCTTTGCACAACACAACTCACCACAGTGCACCGTTCCTGGATCATAATCTCCCCTCCAAAATCAGAGGCAATAGACTCCCCAACGACCCCCACGGACTTCTCGCCGCTTCTCAGTCTGGCACACCATAATGAATCATGCTATACAAAAGATAAAGCCGTTGCCCACGCTGGCTTGTGGTTGGCACGGTAAATGTTTCACAACAGTAGCTCGTGAACCGGTCCTTAATTGCCATGAGCACGACCTTCAAAACCACATGCTCACAACCCACCTTAACCAGGTTTTAATTATTAATTAATTATTATAACACGATTAACCATCGTGAGCTACCTTTGAATACTTGATTAATAATGTAGTATATATGATTCATCCCATTAATGAGCTTATCTTTCTAAGCATGGCTAAGCAATTATATATATAGCATTTAGCTGAACCAATCCAATATATAAGGTTCAAGCTAATCAAATTATAACCCATAGGAAAATAAAGTCATCTTCGGCCAATAATTAATTGGGAAAGGCTCACCACCCGATAACATTCGAAAATAATGCATAAGTTGAAATAAAATATTAGCTTTAAACGGGTTCAACATGCTCAAAGGGTTGTTTGGGATCTGTGTGACTTGCCTTGAGCTTCCGCAAACGCTTCCGAACTTTCCTCAACGAAAACGCTCTCCTCCGGAACGTCGGAAACTAAAGCAAATAAACAAAATCAACAAAACAGTACAAAAACAAGCATAAACAGTACATGTGGATATTTTTAACATGTAGATATCAATTTTAGAAAAATTTAGCAACTTGAACCACCTGAAACGGATCTACGGTTATTTAGTTATGATTTTCCGAAGATTTAATCTATTTCCTTTATTAAAAAAAAACTGAAAAAAAAGGAGATGATGACGTCAGCATGACGTCATCACGGCGGCATGGCTCGGACGGCAACCTCGCCGGAGCTAGGAGGGTCAGCCGGGGATTTGGAGGACACCTACACGAAGAGGACGACTAGACGAACCCAACGGTACTCACCGAAGCGACAATCGACGACCGACGACGGCCGGCGACGAAGGGGCGGCGGCGGCGGATCGGGCTCGCGGTGGCGGCGGGCTACGGCGGCCGGCGGCGAAGGGGAACGGTCGGCCGGGCTTCCCCACCTCTTGGCGCACCTAGAGGCGGCGGCGGCAAGCGGTGGCGACGGCGGAGACGGCGGCGCGGCGCGGCTGGAGGACGGCTGGCGGCGGCGGCGACTATAGCGGCGCGGCGGCGAGGCTACGGTGCACGGGAGAGCTCGGGAAAGGGGGCAAACGAGAGGACGACTAGGGGGTGCTATATAAAGGCTTGGATTGAAGAGATTGGACTCCAAACGAGAGGAATCGAACCCGGAAAAATCAAAACTCGGTTTTGGAGATAAACTCGAAAACGAGTTTGATTCGGACAAAATACCCAACGATTTGCTCCCATTCTTGGGGGAAAAGATAGAGGACAACAAGGGGATAAAAACCCCTCAACCAATCGGGAGAAACGGGGTCGGATTGAGGCGGAAACGGAGGAAGAAGGCGGCGGCTCGACTAGGCTTGGCCGGCCGGCTGGAGGTAGGGGACGAATCCGACATGTGGGCCCCACATGTCGGTGGCTAGAGGAGGAGGGGCAGCCGGCTCGGGCTGGGCCGGCTTGGGCCGCCAAGCGCCCGCGCGGAGAGAGGAAATGTTGGGCCGAATTCGGCCCAACAGCCTAGGAGAGGATTTTAAAAACTTTTTCAATTAAAATAATTCGTGAAATGATGTTTCATTTATTAAAAATACTTCCCTTGCTCAAATAATTCCCAGAAAAATCTAGAAAATAGAGGAACAAGCAAAGTATTTAATAAAATTTTATCTAGCTCAATTTTATGTTGAAATTTTTCCTAGATTATTAGAGTTTAACTTGTAGGCTTTTAAAATAATTTCTAAAAATGATTTAAAATATGGATTATTAATTTAGGCGATTTTTGGGGCGTGACAGCCGGCGACCACCAGCGCGGCGGAGCGGCGGCCGAGAGAGAGGAGGGAAGGGGGAAAGGAGGCGGCGGTCCACGGCTCACCCCGAGGCGACGGCGGCGACGGAGGAGGCGGCCGGAGCGGAGGGAGGCGGTGGCGCGGTTCGGGTCGACGGGGACGGCGGCGCTCCGGGGGTCGGCGACCGAGGCGGAGGGGTGGACGAGGTCGGCGAGGATGCGGCGAAGCCGAAGGAGGCGGCGCCGAGGCGGGAGACGGTCCGGGGCGACGACGACGGCGGACCGGAGCTCGGCGGAGACGGCGGAGAGAGAGAGCGACGGCGCGGGCTCGAATCCGGCGAGGAGGAAGGGCGGCGAGAGGCGGAACCGGACGGAGGAGACGCGGGAAGGGTTTAAATAGGGTTTGAAGGGGGAGAGAGCGGCCGGGGAGGGAGGAATCCGGCGCGGGAGGTCCGGCCGCCATCAATGGCGCCGGCGAGATTTGCGGGAGCAAATCCGCCCATTTGAATGCGGGAGAGAGAGGGAAAGATGGGGGGAAAGGGAGAGGGGATCACGGGGAGTGATTCCCCCCTATTAATTTCGCGCGGGGACGACGGGAGGCGGCGGGATTCGCGGCGGCGGCGGCGCTAGGGCACGGGGGAGGCGGCGGGGGCGGCGGGAGGAAGGGGATGACGGGTGGGCCCCACCCGTTAGCGAGGGTGGCGGGCGGGCCCGCCCGTCAGCGGCGCACGCGCGGGGGAGACCGAGTGGGCCACGGGGGAGAGGAGAGAGAGAGAGGGGGGGGAAGGAGATGGGCCGGGCCGGCCCAAGAGGGAGAGGGAGGGAAAGGGGACTTTTTAGAGTTTTTCTTTTTATAAAATCATTTTAACTTTGTTTATTTCTTAATAATTATTATTTGTGCTCTGAAAATTCCACTAAAATTTATTTACGCATTTTAGGCTTTTAGGAAATATACAAAAATCCTCCAAGCCTTATTTGACTTTTAACTTTGCTCATTTTAATTGTTGGAGGCTTTCACACGGATTTTAATTATTCTAGGCATAATTTAGAGGATGTATTTTAGAGTCGTTTTGGGACGCGACAGTTAATGCATGATCGGCTGGTATTGCCGATACATGATAGCTGATGTATTCATATCGCCTTGAGATGGCCGATATGGTTGTATCGCCCTTAGTTGTTTTTATATTGTAATCGGTTGTATTTTGCCGATGTACAATGGCCGATACGGTTATATCGCCTTTAGTCCGAATTATAATTTTATCATTGCCTTTGTCATTGCAAAATTAGGGGGGCACATATATACAAAATTGAGGAGAAAGTTGAAAATTTTCGAGCAAATGTAGCGGTTATATTAATCGGCATAAAGGATTATCAAGCCGATTACAAAAGTATCAGAGTATCTTAGCCGATTACAAAAAATTTTCCTAAATCCTATTACATAAATGTTCACTGAGACAAATGTCACTGGATAGCCGATATGGCCCTTTGCCTAATTTGTTCTACTTCGTCAATAGCTTGGGCATCTTGAGCATCGGTTCCAGGGATGACTTTCAAGGACTTGGTCATATTAGCGACATTCTTGATAGCTGATTTCAGCTTTGCCTTCTGTTCTTCGACAGCTTGCGGGAGATCGGCTAGCTTCTAGTGCTCCATATCCAGCTCGGCGTTGCATTCTTGAAGCTGTGCCATGAGCTCAATCTTACGAGCTTCGAGCTGATCAATATTGGACTTGATCGGGTCCTTAGACAATTGATCAAGCTTGGACTTCTCTTCATGCACAAGCTGTCGATTGTGCTGGATTGTAGCTTCAATATCTTTGTGCTCCCGGCGATCGGCTAATCTCTGCTTGGCCTTCTCCAGCTTGAATTGGTGTTGCTCAAGGTAGACGGCTGGAGTGAGGGCATCGGCTAGCTCATCTGGGAGTAGAGCATGAATATCTGTAAACCTTGCCCGGATCGAACCACAGTCAGTCACCAAGTTGTCTAATGATGCCTCTAGCCGATGAGAGATATCTTCAAGCGTTTTTTTCATATCATCGGATAGAGGAGTTATGGCTTTACTGGTGGTGTCTTCTTCTGTTTCATCAAAATAATCCTTGATGTCGAAAGAAAACAGATCGGCTAAGACCTGCAAGAGATAACATTGTGAATGGTTAAGGATCAAAACACAATTGGCCGATCTCAGATTTGTGTCAACAAAAGACTTACTAGAATAGCAGGAGCAGCTGGTTGTTCTCCCTCTTCGACATTGTGACTGCCTGCAGCCGATGGAGTACGGTTGCTTGATTCTGGCTGCACAGGAGGTGAAGGAGGAGGAGGGGCTGAAAAGGACAAATGTTAGCTGACATCGGCTATAATCAAACTTAAAGATATAAAGAAATTTATCGGTGGAGCTGGTTTATATGCTGTTGGTGCCGATTTCTTCTTCACTGCAGTCTTCTTTTTCTACAAAGACAAAATTAATAGGCAATCGGCTACTCAAATTTGATTTTTTTCAAGGGACGATCAAGATAAATAGCTTACCTGTGAGAAATGAGCTGGAGCAGCGGGAGTTGGAGGAGTTTGCTTAGGTGAAGCTGATGGTGTTCTTTCTCCTGGATCGCTCAATTCGGCTGCAGCTTGGTCAACATCATCTTTGATCTCTTCTTCGTCCAAAGCTTGCTCGATGGATGGATCCAATACAGGCAAGTCGTCGGCTGGTTTGGATTTCTTCTTGGCCTTCTTCTTGGGAGCCGGAGCCGATGTGTCCATAGCCGATGACCTGGTTCTTCTCTTTTTACCAACATCGGCTGGTTCTCTAATTAACCCTTGGAGCAGACTTGAGGTCTTGGGGGCATGGTAGCCGATGATAGGGGGAGATGGTCCACCTCCATTTGGAATAAGGCCAGGGGCATAGTCTATATCTTTGCCGCTGTTGCTCTGATGAGGAGGAGAGGATTCTGTTGTCTGCAAGACATAAGAGAAGATTAGTCAAGATATGAATCGGCTAATAATTATTCAAGCAAAATTAATAAAGTCAAAGTGTACCTGAGGATAACATCAGGAAAGAGATCTGTTATGTACATAGAAGCCGATTGGTGGAACATATGCAGTTTCCATTCACCCCACCATCTATCAAATGCCCTGCTCCTGAACTTTGCCAGCTCTATGTTCTCAATGCTGCCCAAAGTAGGTCCTGGGATGTTGAGTAGCCGATCCATCATCAGGGTTGATGAGATTTCTCCTCGGCATTGGATTTTATCGGCAAAGAACAAGCCGGTTGGTAGTTGACCCATCCTAAACTGTCTGGCAGAGCTCATTGGGTGATAAAATTCATAAGAAACTTGTATGTTTCTTCCTTGGTGAATGCCAACAAGAAGGATGCATGGGCTGATCGTAGCTGAGAAGACTTCTCTGGATTTTTGGTATCTTTATGATTGATGTCTTCAAATCTAAAGTCTGATGGGAGATCAAGATTCACTGAGTCTTCATAAGGGAACTGTCACACCCTAAAAATCCCAAAAGTATAAATTATTGTGTAAATGGAATTTTAGAAATAATTTTTAAAAGTCTGGAAGAAAAGATTTAATTCTAAATAATAAATTCCAATATAAAATTGGGCCAGATAAAATTTTATTAAATACTTTGCTTAATTCTATAATTTCTAGATTTTTCTGGGAATTATTTGAGCTAAGGAAGTATTTTTAATAAATGGAATTGCATTTTATGAATTATTTAAATTGAAACAGGTTTAAAAAAGTCTTCTTTTGGCTTTGGGCCGAAAGTCGGCCCAAAACCTTTCTCTCTCCTCCCCGGCCCAAGCCGGCCCAGCAAGCCGAGCCGCCGCTCTCCTCTCTCTCCTGCCGCTGACAGGTGGGGCCCGCCTGTCAGGCCCGTCGTCCTCCTCGGGCCGAAACCCTAGCCGAGCGCCGCCGCCGCCGCCCTTTCCAATTCGGCCGCCCCTTTCCCGATCCGATGCAATTGATTAAGGGGAAAGGTGTCCCGTGATCTCCTCCGCCTTTTCCCTTTTGGAAGCTTCGGCTATCTCGCTTTGGAAGGTCGGGAAATCGAGCTCGATTCGGAGTCGGCCGAACCCTAGCTTTCCTTCGCCGTCGCCGGGCCGCTGTGGGCTTCGCCGCCGCCTCCCGACCCGTTTAAAAGGATCCCCGAGCTCTCCTCTACCCTCCGCCGTCCTCGCCTTCGCCTCTCGTCGCCCGAGTCGCCCTAGCGCCGTGCACCCGTGTGCCGCCGTCGCCGCCGCCGCTCCAGCCGTGCGTCGCCGTCGCTCCGGTCATCGCCGTCGTTCGGGGAGCTCGCCAACGTGGTCGCCGTCGCATCGCCGTCCTCGTCCGACCCTTCGCCGTCGCTGTGGACCGCCGGAACATCGCCGTCACCGTCGACCCGAACTTTTCCGCCGCTTCGTCTTCGTCGCCGGCGTCGTCCGTTGCCTCTCCGCCGTTGCTTTGGTCGCCGGTAAGTTCGCCGTGCTCTCCGCTCCGTGTTGCCGCTTTCCGTTCGCGCTGCCGCGCCGTAGTTCGCCGGCGAGCACGTGAGTCCGAGCCGCCGTCGTCGCCGTCGGTCGGGATGACGTCGTCGCTGACGTCATCAGTGCCGTCGCCCGTGAGCCGGCCGTGAGCCGTTTAATCTCGGCCGTCCGTTCCCGTAGACCGCCGCCGTGGACCCGGTCCACCGTAGACCCCGAGCCCGCTGACGCAATAAAGCCCTTTTTCTTTTCAAAAATAATTCATTATTGCGTCATAATTCAATTAAAATTTATATAAATGATTTAAACCGATTAAATCTTTAAAAATTCATAACTAATTCATCTTAGCTCGGATTTAGTTGGTTCAAGTCTCTAAATTTTTCTAAAATTGAGATCTACATGTTAAAAATATCCACATGTACTGTTCATGCTTGCTTATGTGCTGTTTTGGTGTTTTTATTCTTTTCCGTTTAGAATCCGACGTTTCCGGAGAGTCCGCTTTTGCAGGAGAAGATTTTGAAGAGTTCCAAGGCCAGCAAGGCAAGTCACACAGATCCTAATCAATCCTTTGAGCATGTTGATCCCGTTTAAAGCTATTGTTTCTATTCAACTATTGCATTTATTGTTGAATGTCATTGGGTGGAATTAGCCTATAGTTTGTTATAGCCCTTTTGTTCTTGATTATCCTATTCCTTGATACCTTGGGTTATTATAACTTGACTGGTTGAGCTTTATATTGGTTCAACTAGATATTAGGTGTAATTGCTTAGCCATGCTTAGAAACTTTAGCACACTAATGGGATAATTTATGATTCACTATTATTTACTGATGGCTTAATGCTAGTTCACGATGGTTATTCGTGATTGGTTAATTAATTAATGTGACACTAAAACCTGATAATGGTGGGTTGTGAGTACATGGTTTTGATGGTCGTGCTCATGACAATTAAGGACCGGTTCACGAACTTCGGTTGTGAAACATTAACCGTGCCAACCACAAGCCAGCGTGGGCAACGGCTTTATCTTTTATATAGCATAGTTCATTACGGAGCACCAGACTGAGAAGTGGCGGAGATAAGCCCACGGGGGTCGCTGGGGAGTCCATGCCTTGTTTATAAGGGGTGACTATGATCCGGGAATGGTGCACTGTGGTGGATTGTGTTGTGTGAGGGGTAATGTCACAGCTCCTTTCCGAGGTACCGTGGTGGTATTGAGGCACATGGTGACATGATGTGGGGCTGTGTCTTGTGGGTACAGTGGTACACCTCTGATCAGAGAAAAACTATTCGAATAGCCGTGCCCGCGGTTATGGGCGGGTCTAACAATGTCTTTCGTGATTAGTCTCATCCTTCACACTATAATGAAAGATGCTATAACTGGTTATAATTGATTAGCTCCTGGTTTGGAATGGTATATTCCTGGTTTGGAGATTAGAACTGTGCAGCCGGGATTGGTTGTTCAGAATGGTTGGGCCTATACAACAGGGTATGTTGTATAGTGTTGGGTTAATACTGTTTAATTAATACTCTACTGTTTTATTAAATTCTGAAATATTCTTTAAATGCTGTTTATGCAAAGAAGCCTATATTATGCCATCCTTGGTTATCCTGTGCACTTGCATATTTGCTGCGTGGCTTGCTGAGTATGTCATATACTCACCTTGCAATCATTCATCAGAGGAGGAGTTCTACAATGAGGCTGATGGTGGTGAAGGTTTGGTGTAGTCCTTGTCAAGCTGCCTGTGGAATGGAGTCGTCTGCGCTATTTATTTCTTTATTTTCCGCTGCTTAGATCTTTATTGTTTGAGAGGAACTATCCACCTCTGTAATGACATTTTATTCGTTTATTAGTTAGAGTAATAATCGTACTCCATTATCAATTTGTTATTGTGTGCCTCGGCTGATGCCTGGACGAGGGTTTACACACACGTAAGCGTTTGGAATTTTGGATAGAAATTCCGGGCGTGACAAGTTGGTATCAGAGCCTCCTTGACCATAGGTTATGCCAAACAGTACCTATAAGAGCCCTCTAAAAATATTGGAAAACTAGAACTGTTCTCCTCCCGTTCTCTTTTAATTAAACCAAGCTAATGGCACATGCAGTTTATAGCCTTTTAAATTGTTCCTTCTAAAATTTACTTTTTGCCTTTCTGTGTTGTTAGTACTGTACATCCATTACTGTACTAATGACCCGTTTAGTAGCAAAAGATTTATGACATTGATTTATTTAATCTTGCTACAATAAACTTAGCATATTGATTTTATAACTCTCTTTTAATTTATTTCTTTTGAAACCTGTTATTCAAAAGTGCAAAACCGGTGGTCCTGTTTCTAACCGTTTCAACTATTCTTGCAAGAATGGTTTATTTTACTCATTTACCTTTTATTTTGAATTTTTAAATTTTATTCAAAGTAACCGGAAAACTTGTGCTATTAATTGGATAAATGTCTTAACTCCCTCCTTTCACTTGTCTTTAGATGACGCGTGTCAAGCCTGAGTACTTGTTTGGTACTGAAGGGTTTGTCCTGGAGTTGCGTACGATGTCCTTTGCCATAGGATTTGGGACTGCTCCTTTGTACGCCCAGATTTCTCATGATCGCGATGAAGAGGAGTGCTGTGTCAAAGTCACCTTGATCAGTAATCGTGAAGATATCCCATCAGTGATGTTTGAAGCTGGAGGGAGAAGCTATATGCATGCATGCCAGGAGGGGGCAAGAATCGCCATCGGAGAGCTCCGTGACCGCTACAGCAAGCAGTTGGCCAATACGGAGTATCGCTACCATCCTCGGCAACCTCAGGGGAGTGACCGTGGCATCTACCTTGAACCTGCAGGAATCGAGAATGATGCCACTACAAGACATTTGGTTGAGATGCTATGGGCTATGGATGAGACCCGTGCTGAGATTGTGATAGCAGCTCATGATCGTGAGAACTGGAACCGTATGAAGATTTGCAAGCTGGAGTACAAGGTGGAGAGGTTGGAGAAGGAGTTGGCAGCACTGAAGGGAGAAGCACCACCCCAGAAAGCCAGAGTTCGCCTTACTGCAAGGAAGAGAGCTCTTTTTGTCCCTCGCTACCAGTTGGCGCCAAAGGTTCGTGTGGTGGAAAAAGAAGTCACTCCAGCTAAGCCCCCGGTCATCAACATAAGTGATGATGAAGAAGAAGAATCGAAGAGCACCCATTCCAAGGTCGAGTGGGGAGCAACCCAAGATAATGTTAAAGAAGAGCCGGACGAGCCTTCAATCAACTCCGATGCGAGGAAGACCTAGAATACCTTGCTAAGCCGTTGCCTTAGATCGTTGTGTTAGTTTGCTTGTTTAAGTTTGGTTGTGTGTGTGGGTCTCGCATGTGGTTTACATCAGTGGTGTGATGTAAGTGCATGTGTTTGTTTGCTTTCGAGTGTTTAGTAGTTGGTGAGTTTAGTGGTGTGAGAGTCTTCAAGTCTTTGTAATAATGAAACTCAGTTAAGATCAATAAAAGTCAAGTTAGTGGAAAAGTTAATCCTCTGTCCTAAGTAGTTTTCCCCGGCTTCTCTTCTTGTGTTCCTGTCCATGCCAGATGGTGCTTACTCGCAGTGTTGGAAATGGCCCCAACAACAGCAACAGCAACAACAGCAATAGTAACAATGGAGAGAATCCCACCCTTGCCCAAGTTTTGGCTCAGCAGACACAGCTTATGCATATGATGATGCAGCAACTCCAGAACCAGCAGAACTAGCATTACCAAGGGAATAACCAAGCACCTCCCCAGAACAAGTTATCAGAATTTCTTCGTGTGAGGCCACCTACGTTTTCTAGCACTAATAATCCAGTAGAGGCTGGTGATTGGCTGCACGCCATAGAAAAGAAGTTGGACTTGCTTCAGTGCACTGATCAGGAGAAGGTTTCTTTTGCATCACACCAGTTGCATGGCCCTGCTTCTGAGTGGTGGGATCACTTCCGTCTCAACAGGACTACGGCGGAACCTATCACTTGGCTAGAATTCACTGCTGCTTTTCGCAAGACGCACATACCATCAGGAGTGGTGTCTCTTAAGAAGAGAGAGTTCAGAGCGCTCACTCAAGGATCTCGCTCTGTTACGGAATACTTGCATGAGTTTAATCGCTTAGCTCGTTATGCTCCGGAGGAAGTACGCACTGATGGAGAGCGTCAAGAGAAGTTCCTGGAAGGACTGAATGATGAGCTTTCTTACCCACTGATGACTGGAGATTATCCTGACTTCCAGAAATTGGTGGATAAGGCTATTCGCCAGGAGGATAAGTACAACCGCATGGAGCAGAAGAAGCGCAGGATTGCTCACTTCAAGGCTCAACAAGGGAATAATCAGAGGCCACGTCTTGTTTCGGGATCTCAGTCAGTGCCTCAGGGAGGTTCTTCGTCTGTTGTTCGGCCGCAGCGTCAGTTCTTCAACAACAATGCTGGCAACAACAACCGCAATCAAGCTCCGCGTCCGGTGACAGCTCCGACACCGCATCAGCCTGTCAGGAGGGAACAAGGAAACAAGCTCGGAGTATGTTTCAATTGTGGTGAACCAGGCCATTACTCCGACAAGTGTCCGAAGCCCCGACGCGTGAAGGTTGTCCCTGCACAGAACAACTCCACCGCACCAGCGACAAAGGCTCGTGTCAACCATGTTGCAGCTGCAGAAGCTCAAGATGCTCCAGATGTGATTTTGGGTACGTTCCCTGTTAACTCAGTACCTGCAACAGTACTTTTCGACTCTGGTGCTACGCATTCATTTTTATCTATGAGTTTTGCGGGAAATCATGGGATGGAAGTAGAAGACCTTAGACGTCCTTTGATGGTTAGTACCCCGAGTAATCAAGCACTCTCGGTGCAGCGTAGTCCCTCTGTCAGAATAGAGATTCAAGGGGTGCCATTCCTGGCCAATCTTATTCTGTTAGAATCCAAAGACCTTAATGTCATCCTAGGGATGGACTGGTTAGCCAGATATAAAGGTGTGATAGACTGTGCTAATAGGAAAGTAACTCTCACCAGTACTGATGGCCAAGTTGTGACTGTTCACGCATTGCCTTCAGAGCCCTTAAGGTCAAGTCTGAACCAAATAACTTTGGAAGAGATTCCTATAGTACGAGAATACCCAGATGTGTTCCCGGATGATTTACCTGGTATGCCGCCTAAGAGAGATATAGAGTTCAGAATAGATTTGGTACCTGGTACAGCTCCAATCCATAAGAGACCTTATAGAATGGCAGCCAATGAGTTAGCAGAAGTCAAGAGGCAAGTAGATGATTTGCTTCAGAAAGGATACATTAGACCAAGTTCGTCTCCATGGGGTGCTCCAGTTATTTTTGTGGAAAAGAAAGATCATACCCAGAGGATGTGTGTGGACTATCGTGCCTTAAATGATGTGACTATCAAGAATAAGTATCCGTTACCCAGAATTGATGATTTGTTTGATCAGCTTAAGGGTGCCACTGTTTTCTCCAAGATCGATCTTCGATCAGGATATCACCAGTTAAGGATTAAAGAGGAAGACATACCTAAGACAGCTTTCACTACTCGATATGGGTTGTTTGAATGTACTGTTATGTCTTTCGGACTTACCAATGCCCCTGCTTTCTTCATGAACTTGATGAATAAGGTGTTTATGGAATACTTAGACAAGTTCGTGGTTGTCTTTATTGATGACATTCTTATCTACTCTCGGACTAAGGAAGAGCATGAAGAACATCTTCGCCTTGCATTAGAGAAACTACGAGAACATCAGTTGTATGCCAAGTTTAGCAAGTGTGAATTTTGGTTGTCTGAAGTGAAGTTCCTTGGTCACGTCATCTCAGCCGGAGGAGTTGCCGTTGATCCTAGTAATGTGGAATCAGTAACCAGTTGGAAACAACCAAAGACAGCTTCAGAGATTCGCAGTTTCCTGGGTCTTGCAGGATATTACCGGAGGTTTATAGAGAATTTCTCTAAGATTGCTAAGCACATGACACGACTGCTTCAGAAAGATGTGAAGTACAAGTGGTCAGAGGAATGTGAGCGGAGTTTTCAGGAGTTGAAAACTCGCTTAATATCAGCACCAATTTTGATTTTGCCTGATCCAAAGAAGGGTTTCCAAGTGTATTGCGATGCATCTAAGCTTGGGTTAGGATGTGTTCTGATGCAAGATGGGAAGGTGGTTGCCTATGCATCTCGTCAGTTACGTCCACATGAGAAGAACTACCCTACTCATGATCTCGAGTTAGCTTCAGTAGTTCATGCATTGAAGATTTGGCGTCACTATCTTTTCGGAACTCGTACAGAGGTGTATACCGATCACAAGAGTTTAAAGTACATCTTTACTCAACCGGATCTGAACATGAGACAACGGAGATGGTTGGAATTAATCAAGGACTATGACTTGGGAATTCATTATCACCCGGGAAAGGCTAATGTTGTAGCAGATGCTCTTAGCAGGAAAGGCTATTGCAATGCTACGGAAGGACGACAGTTGCCATTGGAGTTATGCAAGGAATTTGAGAGATTAAATTTGGGAATTGTCACTAGAGGTTTTGTTGCAACTTTGGAAGCAAAGCCTACTCTCATTGATCAGGTTAGAGAAGCTCAGGTTAAAGATCCTGATATTCATGAGATCAAGAAGAATATGAGAAGAGGAAAAGCTATCGGTTTTCTGGAAGATGAGCAAGGGACCGTATGGTTGGGCGAAAGAATTTGTGTTCCAGAGAATAAAGAGTTGAAAGATACAATTCTGAAAGAAGCTCATGACACTCTGTACTCAATTCACCCTGGTAGTACCAAGATGTATCAAGATCTCAAAGAAAGATTTGGTGGACAAGTATGAAGCGTGAGATAGCAGAGTTTGTAGCTATGTGTGATGTTTGTCAGCGAGTTAAGGCGGAACATCAGAAGCCCGCAGGTTTGTTGCAACCTTTGAAGATACCAGAGTGGAAGTGGGAAGAGATCGGTATGGATTTTATCACAGGTTTACCCAGAACGTCATCAGGTCACGACTCTATTTGGGTGATAGTCGATAGACTTACCAAAGTGGCTCATTTCATTCCCGTGAAGACAACATATTCTGGAAGTCGTTTGGCGGAATTGTATATGGCTAGGATTGTGTGTTTGCATGGCGTCCCTAAGAAAATAGTATCTGACCGAGGTAGTCAGTTTACTTCAAAGTTTTGGAAGAAGCTTCAGGAAGAGATGGGTTCTAAGCTGAACTTCAGTACTGCTTATCATCCGCAAACAGACGGACAAACTGAAAGGGTGAATCAGATTTTGGAAGACATGTTGAGAGCCTGTGCTCTAGATTTCGGTGGAAGTTGGGATAAGAATTTGCCTTACGCAGAATTTTCGTACAACAACAGTTATCAAGCTAGTCTTCAGATGGCTCCTTACGAAGCACAGTATGGTCGTAAGTGTCGTACTCCGCTTTTGTGGGATCAGACGGGAGAACGTCAGGTGTTCGGAACTGATATCCTAAGGGAAGCAGAAGAAAAGGTAAAGGTTATTCAAGAAAGATTGCGTGTAGCTCAGTCCCGTCACAAGAGTTATGCAGACAATCGTCGCAGAGACTTGAGTTTTGAAGAAGGAGATCATGTGTACCTTCGTGTCACTCGTTTCCGAGGGGTTCATCGTTTTCAGACCAAAGGAAAATTGGCTCCGCGTTTTGTGGGACCTTACAAGATTATCAGTCGAAGAGGTGAGGTTGCTTATCAGTTGGAATTACCTCAATCGTTGACAGGAGTCCATGATGTGTTCCATGTGTCACAGTTGAAGAAGTGTTTAAGGGTACCTACTGAGGAAGCTAATCTTGAACAGATAGAAATCCAAGAGGATCTGACATATGTCGAGAGACCAATTCGTATTTTGGAGACAAATGAGAGAAGGACCAGGAATCGAGTTACCCGTTTCTGTAAGGTTCAGTGGAGTAATCACTCAGAGGAAGAAGCAACTTGGGAACGAGAAGATGAATTAAAGTTCGCTCATCCGCATCTTTTCGCCAGTTCTTCCGAATCTCGAGGACGAGATTCTGTTTAAGGGGGGTAGGTTTGTCACACCCTAAAAATCCCAAAAGTATAAATTATTGTGTAAATGGAATTTTAGAAATAATTTTTAAAAGTCTGGAAGAAAAGATTTAATTCTAAATAATAAATTCCAATATAAAATTGGGCCAGATAAAATTTTATTAAATACTTTGCTTAATTCTATAATTTCTAGATTTTTCTGGGAATTATTTGAGCTAAGGAAGTATTTTTAATAAATGGAATTGCATTTTATGAATTATTTAAATTGAAACAGGTTTAAAAAGTCTTCTTTTGGCTTTGGGCCGAAAGTCGGCCCAAAACCTTTCTCTCTCCTCCCCGGCCCAAGCCGGCCCAGCAAGCCGAGCCGCGCGCGCGAGCCGCCGCTCTCCTCTCTCTCCTGCCGCTGACAGGTGGGGCCCGCTTGTCAGGCCCGTCGTCCTCCTCGGGCCGAAACCCTAGCCGAGCGCCGCCGCCGCCGCCCTTTCCAATTCGGCCGCCCCTTTCCCGATCCGATGCAATTGATTAAGGGGAAAGGTGTCCCGTGATCTCCTCCGCCTTTTCCCTTTTGGAAGCTTCGGCTATCTCGCTTTGGAAGGTCGGGAAATCGAGCTCGATTCGCAGTCGGCCGAACCCTAGCTTTCCTTCGCCGTCGCCGGGCCGCTGTGGGCTTCGCCGCCGTCTCCCGACCCCTTTAAAAGGATCCCCGAGCTCTCCTCTACCCTCCGCCGTCCTCGCCTTCGCCTCTCGTCGCCCGAGTCGCCCTAGCGCCGTGCACCCGTGTGCCGCCGTCGCCGCCGCCGCTCCAGCCGTGCGTCGCCGTCGCTCCGGTCATCGCCGTCGTTCGGGGAGCTCGCCAACGTGGTCGCCGTCGCATCGCCGTCCTCGTCCGACCCTTCGCCATCGCTGTGGACCGCCGGAACATCGCCGTCGCCGTCGACCCGAACTTTTCCGCCGCTTCGTCCTCGTCGCGGCGTCGTCCGTTGCCTCTCCGCCGTTGCTTTGGTCGCCGGTAAGTTCGCCGTGCTCTCCGCTCCGTGTTGCCGCTTTCCGTTCGCGCTGCCGCGCCGTAGTTCGCCGGCGAGCACGTGAGTCCGAGCCGCCGTCGTCGCCGTCGGTCGGGATGACGTCGTCGCTGACGTCATCAGTGCCGTCGCCCGTGAGCCGGCCGTGAGCCGTTTAATCTCGGCCGTCCGTTCGGATCGGATCGATCTCGGCCGTCCGTTCCCGTAGACCGCCGCCGTGGACCCGGTCCACCGTAGACCCCGAGCCCGCTGACGCAATAAAGCCCTTTTTCTTTTCAAAAATAATTCATTATTGCGTCATAATTCAATTAAAATTTATATAAATGATTTAAACCGATTAAATCTTTAAAAATTCATAACTAATTCATCTTAGCTCGGATTTAGTTGGTTCAAGTCTCTAAATTTTTCTAAAATTGAGATCTACATGTTAAAAATATCCACATGTACTGTTCATGCTTGCTTATGTGCTGTTTTGGTGTTTTTATTCTTTTCCGTTTAGAATCCGACGTTTCCGGAGAGTCCGCTTTTGCAGGAGAAGATTTTGAAGAGTTCCAAGGCCAGCAAGGCAAGTCACACAGATCCTAATCAATCCTTTGAGCATGTTGATCCCGTTTAAAGCTATTGTTTCTATTCAACTATTGCATTTATTTTTGAATGTCATTGGGTGGAATTAGCCTATAGTTTGTTATAGCCCTTTTGTTCTTGATTATCCTATTCCTTGATACCTTGGGTTATTATAACTTGACTGGTTGAGCTTTATATTGGTTCAACTAGATATTAGGTGTAATTGCTTAGCCATGCTTAGAAACTTTAGCACACTAATGGGATAATTTATGATTCACTATTATTTACTGATGGCTTAATGCTAGTTCACGATGGTTATTCGTGATTGGTTAATTAATTAATGTGACACTAAAACCTGATAATGGTGGGTTGTGAGTACATGGTTTTGATGGTCGTGCTCATGACAATTAAGGACCGGTTCACGAACTTCGGTTGTGAAACATTAACCGTGCCAACCACAAGCCAGCGTGGGCAACGGCTTTATCTTTTATATAGCATAGTTCATTACGGAGCACCAGACTGAGAAGTGGCGGAGATAAGCCCACGGGGGTCGCTGGGGAGTCCATGCCTTGTTTATAAGGGGGTGACTATGATCCGGGAATGGTGCACTGTGGTGGATTGTGTTGTGTGAGGGGTAATGTCACAGCTCCTTTCCGAGGTACCGTGGTGGTATTGAGGCACATGGTGACATGATGTGGGGCTGTGTCTTGTGGGTACAGTGGTACACCTCTGATCAGAGAAAAACTATTCGAATAGCCGTGCCCGCGGTTATGGGCGGGTCTAACAATGTCTTTCGTGATTAGTCTCATCCTTCACACTATAATGAAAGATGCTATAACTGGTTATAATTGATTAGCTCCTGGTTTGGAATGGTATATTCCTGGTTTGGAGATTAGAACTGTGCAGCCGGGATTGGTTGTTCAGAATGGTTGGGCCTATACAACAGGGTATGTTGTATAGTGTTGGGTTAATACTGTTTAATTAATACTCTACTGTTTTATTAAATTCTGAAATATTCTTTAAATGTTGTTTATGCAAAGAAGCCTATATTATGCCATCCTTGGTTATCCTGTGCACTTGCATATTTGCTGCGTGGCTTGCTGAGTATGTCATATACTCACCTTGCAATCATTCATCAGAGGAGGAGTTCTACAATGAGGCTGATGGTGGTGAAGGTTTGGCGTAGTCCTTGTCAAGCTGCCTGTGGAATGGAGTCGTCTGCGCTATTTATTTCTTTATTTTCCGCTGCTTAGATCTTTATTGTTTGAGAGGAACTATCCACCTCTGTAATGACATTTTATTCGTTTATTAGTTAGAGTAATAATCGTACTCTATTATCAATTTGTTATTGTGTGCCTCGGCTGATGCCTGGACGAGGGTTTACACACACGTAAGCGTTTGGAATTTTGGATAGAAATTCCGGGCGTGACAGGAACCAAACCCGAGCATCTTTCTGGAAGCTTTCATAAAAGCTACAAAACCAGTCCTTGAGCAATTTAGCCGATAACTTTGCTCCAGAGTCGGCTAGTGTCGACGCATACTCTCCATAGGACATACATCTGCGGTGAGTGTGCTCTTCTTCATCATTGTCTGTAATCGGCTCTAATCTTGGAAATTCAACTTCTGTCACAGATAGCCGATTGACAGCTTTCATGACTACTAGATTTAACCAAGTTTGTAATAGCCACCATGGTCCACTTGCTCCAACCACTGAGCCGACAGCTATCTTGGCTGATGCATTGTTCAACATTTGGTACAAATAGCCGAGGAGAATTTTGCCTAAGGGGAATTGTCTCTTTGTTTCTAGGGCTTCGGTTAGAAATTGCCAGTTGGTTGTGGGGCCGCAGCTAGATCCACAGAAGAGGAATTTCTCTAGCCACATCAGCAGAAAGGCTACATGCTCTCGAGAGGTGACTGGCCCTTTGCCCTTATATGCTGCCACATAGCCGGACCAGCCACCTATGCTCTTAGTTCTGAAGTCAAACTGGTTCTTGGTGTTCAAGCTTATGGGGTTAGCCGATGAGGTCACATCCAAACCGGTGATCATGGTGATGTCAAGCAAAGTGGGGGTCATCGGCCCTTGGTTGAAAAGGAAGGCATTGATGGTGTTGGACCAGAAATAGGTGGCGGCAGCCATTAAGGGTTCATCTTTAGCCGAATTTGCTATGGTGAGGGCAAGTGCTTGGCCGATTCCAATTTCATCCCAGCTTTTCTCAAGAGAGGTTTTCTCAAGAGATGGCCAAGATTTGAAGGTGTTTTTCCAATGACCTAGATTAGGATTGGCCAATCTAAAGCGAATTCTATTGGTTTCGGCGATGATGAATTCAGTATGGTCGAGATTGCCGATCGGACTGAGAAAATCGTCGTTCTCATGTGACAGACTTGGAATTGCTACCGGATTGGACAAGTGCTACAGATATAAACAAGAATAGAGAAGAAGAAAACAAGATGAGACAAGAGGAAACCAATCTGCTGCAAAAGAGGAAGATCTAGCTGATGGATACTTACCTCTGCATACTCGGCCGATGGCGTGGCGGATGGGCTGGCAGAAGTTGACATTGCCGCGGGCGGAAACTTGACCGGGGAGGAGATCAGCTTGAAATCGCCTTATGCACCGAGGGGATCGCCGGAGAGAGAGAAAACGTGGTTTGCTTCAGCGGTGAAAGTGGAGGAAACGGTGTGAAAATTCTCGGAGGTGACGGTTAGTATTTAAAGCGCTGGAGTAACGGTCGGAAAACAGCAAGTGCGATATTCTCTCGGAGACGACATATGGCAAATCCGAAACATTACCAAATATTCCGGACTTGGGGGGCATGTGTTAATGACCATATTTGGTAATATCAGTGTCGGAGATAAAGACTAGATTGAAGTGAAATCGAAGACGAAGATCATTGTGGAAATAGAGCAAGAATCGGATGCAATCCAAATCGGCTACGGTCAGGATCAGCAGAGTTCGAGTCAGACAGGGTTAGCCGATACAGCCGATACCGACAATACAACTCGGTGTGCTTCATTGAATTGAGTTAATGTGCTTCACACAGATTGCCATGCATGGATAGAGTCCTGAGAAGGCAATTGTATCTATTAATTAGGATATTTTATGTAATTTCCTTAGAGATATGTTTGGGCAAAAGTCTGTTGCAAAGACTTATTGTATCTTAGAGTTTGTTAGAGATAAGAGTCGTGTCCGATATGGACATATTTTGTAATTCTCGGGTATAAATAGACCCGAACCCCATGTAATTAAAATAACACATGTTCAATACAATCTCGGCGCATCGCCACCCTTTTTACTTTTGTTTTGTTTCGACGAGTTCTTGCTTTCGGGTTGAGCTGCATCGGTTTCGATCTTCAACAAGAGGTAAAACTTGTTATGGCGGCTTGCGTTCTCGGGATTAGTGCTTCCATCTTTGTGATACTCTAATCTTGTTTATTTAATTCGTCGAGTTATCATATATCTTATATAATCTTTGGGAATATTGCTACCTAACCCACAATCGGCTAACATCTGTCAGTAGAAGGCAGCCGATCAGGTTAGATATCGATGTTGGCTCAGATTATATAAGGTATCCACCACTCTATGACACATCTAGCGGCTTGATTGTCTAGATATTGTCATTCTTTTCATACTTATAGCTGCATCAGTTGAGTTTGATCTTATGAGTCATGATTAGAATCTCAATTTCTAGCCTGCTTCCTGGTTACTGATTAGGGTAGTATCAGGATTTCAGCCGATCTTACCTGATTTAACCATATTTATCTCATATGCCTCATTGATATGTTAAATCTACCCTTTATGTTAAGATCTTGTTGCTTTTAAGTATATTAGGCTTTCGTTTAATATATTTTGCTTGCTTTAATATATTAACATAGAGTGGTATCGGAGTATTAGCCGATACATGCTAGATCTATTTGATCGGCTATGCTATGAACATATACAATCTTCTCGTTAGTATATATTTCGATCTAAGTGATTTATAATGTCTCGGCATGACGACTGATCTATCCCAATCACTTGATTTAAGTATATATCGACATAAAGATTACATATCGTTAATATCTACAGCCGATCGAGTAGATTTAGTTCTTTCTCACTTATTAATTTCTGCCGATCGATGCATATATGACATCGGCTTAAAGATAAATGATATGTCATCGGCACCTAGCCGATCGGCTATCGTTTATAGATTTAACCGTGGTTTTTTATCTTTGTTTCTTGTTGATTGCAGGATCAAATCAACTGGCACGCTCAGACACCCAAAGGCAAGTTTTGGACCTGCACTGGAGTTAAGCAGATCTCCCAGGCCTCGTATTTTCACATCAACACTATGGTAGATTATTTATGCACTTGTCCAAAGTCATCTTCTACATTTACAGGAAAAATTAACCGGTCATTTTTAAAACTTAAAGTCCAACAAACAAATATCTAGGAAGGTGCTACAGAACTTCTAAACGAGAGGAGGGGGGGAGGGAGGGCATTCGGAACACACAAATTTCACGGAAAATTGTTCAATATTATAAGTATCCATCCATTTCAAAATAAGTACATGTTTCTAAAAAAAATACACGAATCCTACTAAATGGACTCATTTGGCAGGAGGAAGTAAGAAATATTCTTCTTACTATTAAGAGCATCTCCAACAGTCTCTTCAAATATCACTCTCCAAATATCTATTTGGCCAACTCTCCATCTAATTTATCAAGTCAAACTCGTTGTTTGCTCCAACAGCCTCTCCATTCACCCTCTCTACTCTAAGTCTATGGAAAAAGATGGTGGAGCAATTTGCCTGGGACCCACAAGCAATAGGTGGAGTGAGGGAGGGCATGGGCAATGGTGGAGAGAGAGAAGGGAAAAAGATGGTGGGGCCCACAGATGGCTAATTCCTGTGGATGGCCAATGGCCGGCCAAATTTGGCTAGATTGAGCCCATCTTTGGCCATTGCTATTTTTTGGCTAGGGGGATAGCCATTCTGTTGGAGTGCATTTCTTTTGTCCAAAGTTGTTAAAATTTAGCTTGGAGAGTGGGATGGGGAGGCTGTTGGAGATGCTCTTAGGACCAAAACGGAAAGGGGGAGAAAATGTATTACTTGCACAACTGCCAGGTGGAAGAAGAGATCGGGATATATATAATATTCTCTTGAAAATTTCGACGATACCTACTCCCTAAATATTAGACCTAGTTGTTGATGACCGTTAAGTACCAAATTCACGCCGTCAATACCTGCATAAAATGGAAAGCATAAAACATCCAACATAGTGGTATGGTATATTTCTAACAATTTCTACGAGAGTTGGTGCATATTTGGATGTAGGTGACAAACTACCAAAGTTGAGAGGAAATATACATGAAGAAGGAGGAGAATCAAACTCATATCAAAACTTATGGAGTTTTGGACCCAAAAACCCTATTAAACACCTCCAAATGGGCCCAACCACCATGGCAATGGATTGAGAGCCCCAAAATAAGTGTTTAGGCCGAAAATTGGGGGCCAATGGAGCCGGTCAGGGTTCGGCCGAATCCTGACAGAGGCCGCTAGCCCAGACCCAAGTTCAGTTCAGTAGCTACTGACCTCTCAATGACGGTAGTGACCGTTTTGGGCGCTCCAACTGTTACCAGAGGACACTTGACACAAGGAGATGAAGCTAGATGGAAGATGCTCTTTGGATTCCATGGAGCATCCTCATCCTCCCAAGCAACCTCCACCTATAAATACCCCTCTCCTCCCTTATTCTCACACTGTCACACACACCAAAGTATGAGCTGAATTACAAGAGGCTCTATTGTACTTTATTGTACACTAGATTAGGAAGAAAGTAAGGTAGAAGAAATCGGAGGAATTTCGGAATTATCGGTAATTCTCCTCTTACTTTTTGTACCTTGTTGATTACTTTGCTTTAATAGAAATATCATTATGAGTAATTAAGATTTACTTTGTGAGAATTATTCTTGGTTAGTTCCTAATTCGCGTGTGAGATCATTGTTCGCTATAGTTCATTAAAATATAGTGATTACTTTAGTGAGTTATAAACATTAGAGTAGTTATTAATTCTGTAGACACGGTGTCTGGGTAATTAATTTCTGGTTGTTGCTTCGTATCCCATTTGAGGTGGGTGTAGAGATGGTGACAACCCTCAAATACACTAAAGTCCTCCCTGTCCGGGTACGCAGTAAAGTGACATCTGGGAGCAACTGGCTGGCTAGTGCCTGAAGTATCGTGTTAGGATTAAACTGAGCTTTCCGTAGAAACTATTTCTCATTAGGAAATCTTCTCTACCTTTTGCCTACATTTTCTTTGTGTTCTTGGATGAACCTAAAGAAGAGCTGAACATACATGTTCCCTGTGGAAATCAATTTCTTGGAATACTCCCGGGTGAATCTTCCGTGTGCTTGCGGATTTTATCTGTGATGTTAATTGGATCCATGCAAGTGCAAATTTGTCTAATTGAAAAAAATACGATTTATTCATGATACCTTCTACGTGCCACTGGAATTTGTTAAAATTAGAACCATGCCATCACTGTCGAATATTGTGTTAATCTCTGTCTAATGGCATGCTTTCTTCCTCCTTATCTTCTTCTTCCTCTGCACTTCTGTAGTACTATGACTACGGCCACAATGGCAGCTTGTGGTGGCAGCATGGACGATGAATGCGGTTGTGGCAATGAATGGGCGGTGCTTGCTTGCTGTAGTGCCGCTGTGGCAGAAGCTCATCATCGGCCGCAAGGTGGAGAAGCTCCACCAAAAAATCTCTGCTTAAAAAAAACAAAAGGAAAAACAATTCAAATCCTTCTATACACAGAGCAAATCCTCCTGTACACAGATCAATGCTAGTAGTCGCCAACAAAAATTGAACAAATCAAATAACAAAAAGAAAACCGAAGCTTAAATCTCCATGTACACAGGAACTGCCAAATAATTAAGAGGCCCGGTTGATGACCAACATCATCGTCGGTGGTGTCAGGAAAGCCGGTAACTGCACGGAGAATACCCTG
Source organism: Oryza meridionalis (assembly GCA_000338895.3). Taxonomy (NCBI): domain Eukaryota; kingdom Viridiplantae; phylum Streptophyta; class Magnoliopsida; order Poales; family Poaceae; genus Oryza; species Oryza meridionalis. The sequence goes on along the minus strand of CM002529.2, from coordinate 20,383,184 downwards.
TCCTTGAACGGCTCCACCTCGCCGGCGCAATTCCGCATCCACTGCGATGATGTCTGCAATGCCCTGCCTGTGTGCTGCCCCCAAGTGCTCTCTTTCCCCTTCCGTGTTCCCTGTCTCCGCCGCCAAAGCAGCATGATAAGCATTCTCCACCGCCCCGCCATTTCTATGTCGCTCGTGTTCCACTACCATCAAATCAAAGCTGATTCATTTGTTTATAGCAGGATGGATGGAGCTTGGGTTGGGTGGGGATGGATGGCCACAAATCCAAGTCCTGCTCCCATCCACCCACCACTGCCACCTCGAAGGTGCACCGCTGCCTCGCTGACCCTTCCACCACTGTTGCCATTTGCTTCTTCAAGCTGTAAGCCATGGCCCCGGCCACTAGATCCAAGAACGAGAAGAGGGGAATACGAACTATAGAGGGGATGAAGAAAGACTGGGTTTTTTAAGAAGATGACATAATCTGATAGTAATTGTATGGTTCCAATTTTACAAAATTGTAATAGCATGTATGTGTTATCACAAATAGTAATGGTATTTTTGCGATGGCACGAATCAAATTAACTCTAAATATTTGGCCCGGTACTAATAGGTATCACGTCCGGTACTGATAGGTATCAGCGTCGGAATTGATAGGTATTGTGGTACAAATAGGTATTAGGTCTGATACCAGTAGCTATCAGGTCCGATACCTGGTAATGATAAGTATCATGCCTGCTACTAATAGGTATCAGGCGTAATATCCATTAATCCATATGTATCAGGTCTAGCAAATGACAAATTTAAGAACTCATCTATACACATGTCCCAACTATCACAAGCGCACATCCCTATTAAGCACACGCACGAGCCATGAATATATACTCAAATAATCAAGAATATGTATAATTGTAGTTTTGCCATGTTTTGTGTTAGGTTTGTCTGCATGCATGGGTTTTTATATCAACATCTTCAATTAATTGATTTTTTTAGTTTTAATGCCTTCGTTGAAACTCAACTCTGGTTTGCTTTGACTTGGCCTTCTATATGTACAATGTATCCAAAATGTGGGACTCTGTTGAACTCATCAAGTATGTATTGCATTAAATTGTAAGGACACATCCTTTTTCTTTTTGTCATTTATACACTTTTATTTGTCGGTCATGCATTAAAAAAATGTAAAGGGTCAAGCGTTAAGTTTGCTCATAATATGTGTTAATTCATATCTACGAAAGGAAACCAATGTGCCACTGCCTTTGTATACACGGCTACATGTTACAAACATCCAAATATGAAGCCCCTAATGATCTTTACCTTTTCAGAGAAAGATAGATTATGTGATAATGTCATGTACAATCTGAATAAGCAATAGTTCAGTTTTGTACGTAGCCTACACTAGCCGCTTGCGCACCCAGGATTTAAGTTTGAACTGAAGTAGTGTTTATCCATGCTAGAGCCCTTCCCACTTTATACAAGGTGAAGACAGGAGAGGGCTGGAGCGTATTAAGGAAAATAATGTAAGAGGTTACTTTTGTTCCATGTCTCACAGCATGAACAATGTACTTAGCACTAAAAAAAGTACAGGCATGTAGTAGATTTGCATATGCACGCACCAAGTTTCCTATTCGCATCAAGTTTGAACTAAAGTCTTTTTGTCCTTGTGTAGTGCACGCTACAGCTCATGGCACTTTATACCACTTTATACAAGGTGAAGACGAGAAGGGAAAAAAAAGAACATGCAACATGTTCCCTTGATGCTCGGTTTCTTGTTTGCCAGCCTATGCCGTGGTCTAAAAATCTGAGTTACCTCTTTCTGGCTTGTGCCTTAAGGACATAAGCAATACACCTGGTGCTGGAAAGTAAGTTGGCAGTTGGTGGCATCAACAAATGAGTAAAGAGAAATGACTTCCTACTTTCATCCCACTAATTATGGGCTTATTTATATTTAACTTAATAATTTGGCGATTAGTTTAATTAGTTACAGGTCGATCAATCTATGGCTATTGATTTAGAACGAATGGTTTGGATGTAAAGAATGTCACGCACTGACATTACTATGTAATGAAGGATATGATTCCGATTCACAAATATGCAATCTTTGCAACCGCTAAAATAAACGAATTATTTTTAAGTTTGCTTTTTCACCATGCTATAGTAAATAAAAAGTTTTTTATTTATGCTCCAATGTTCCCCAATCAATTTCATCTACTTTCTTAATACCCATATCCAACTATAGAAATGCTTATATTTTGGGATAGAGGCAATAATTAATAAGGCTCTAGGATAATTCAAATGGTTTTGGGCTTATTTTTTATAAACTTTGTTATGCTCTAGAAAGCTACTAAGAACCGGTTAGGAACATAATAATTTCATTGGTATTTTCTTTTTAAGAAATGTTTACTCAAAAGACAATGGGCACTACCTAGCATGAACTTATTTAATCAGAGGCGGTACATATTGCAATCAAATAAAATTCTTGCATCCAAAATAGTGTCAATAATATCACTTTTACCATTTTTAGTGTTGTAGACTAGACAAGCTAAAGATACAGTAACATCACAGAAAAAGATCAATATGACTACAATAAAACAGCTTCATATAGCATGAGACCTCGCCAATGGTTTTGTCAATTAAATATTATTTTAGAAAGAGTGCAAGGCATCTTCGGTTTCCGCATAATCAAGGATACACGCAAACACGTTTGTTAATTGCATGCCTTGCACACTATTGCATGAACCTAGTCGGCCCGGTGGTTTGCTTTCCTCCATCGCTTCACGTAAGCACATTGCCATGATCGAGCTCATGATCACCTTCCATCTGGCGGCTACCTCCAATGATAGGAGACAAGCCAAGCACACAGTTTGCTTCACATAATCACGAGGCAGATTACCGAAAGGGTTATGTTGCTGGCCATATATATACCACCATTGTAATTGACAGTTTGTTCCATCCCATCAATTGTTTGGATTCAAGAGTAGTCAGTCTCACTCTCTTCCTCCAAATCGTTGGTGCTGCTGTTACTGTGTATCGGAGATGAACGGCATTGGTGGTGCGGGAGGAGCAGCGGCAGGGAAGTTGCCAATGGTGAGCCACCGACAGGTGCAGTGGAGGCTAGCGGACGAGCGGTGTGAGCTCCGGGAGGAAGAGATGGAGTATATCCGGCGGTTCCACCGTCATGAGCCCAGCAGCAACCAGTGCACCTCGTTCGTTGCCAAGCATATCAAGGCGCCCCTCCACACCGTAAGTAGAGATAATAGCAAACATTATCTGATTTTTGTGTGTGTGATAATTTTACTATATATATTGATCATGATACTTGGAATTATTAGGTGCTTAACTGCTTGTTTTCTAGATGATATGTGCTATATATGGCTTTGTATTGTGTCAATATACATATCAATGTTTTTTTAGATATATTAATTTGAATTGATGCCAGTAAATAATTTGTTTCAAGAATTGCGCGAAGTATGATCACTACCCAGTAGGATTAATTCTTAACTTTTTTTTGACCTGGATTAACTCTTAACATTGATGTTAATTAACCAATATCATTTTTGAGTGTACTCTCTCCGCCAAAAAATATAAGGGTGTATGGACTTCTTAAAAGGATTAAAGATGAAAACAAAGGGTGGTTGTGGGAGTCGAAGGGTTGTTGTGTGTAAGATTGGGTCAAATTAAACGAGTGATTGAGTGGATTTAGTACTCAAGAATTTCTTCTATTTTGGGATAAATCTAAAATGCAAGAATTACCTATACTTTGGGAATGATGGCGTATTATGTACTGATTTATTTCAATACCCCACCCCCACACCCCAACACACGCACACACATATTTTGGACTTCACAATTTGTGTGAAAACCACTCAAACGAAAATGTTGTGTGATTTATGTGAAAGGCACTCATGAAACAAAGGTTCTATAGTCATATTGGTATTTAATATTGTTTGGTCTCTTTATATTTATTCAGGTTTGGTCACTAGTGAGGAGGTGTGATTAGCCACAACTTTTCAAACCTTTTGTGAGAAACTGTGTAATGGGAGAAAACATTATTGTGACCAGATGTATTAGGGAGGTCAATGTTCAAAGCAGGCTTCTAGCCACAAGGAGCACTGAGAGGTTAGAGTTGCTTGATGATAACGAACACATCCTCAAAGTCAAGTTTATTGGGGGCGATCATATGTTGAAGGTAAAAATTTAATCTTGATAATCTGTCTAAGGTTTTCTTTTACTTTGTCTTTCCTATGAAACCAATTTGTGATACACAATATAGATATTTTTAAGCTAATGGAACAATATGTATACCTAACTATAGAGAATGAAGTAACAATATAATTCCATAAGTAGTGGCTTGACACCAAATCCTTATATGCATCTAGAAATTTGTGAGATTCATTGTTTATTTATGATGTATCGCTAATATCTCAGCCCTAGACTCACTTTTCATTGAGAGAATGAGAGGCAAATAAGGCACCATGTCATCTTTAGGGGAACATAATGATTTTATCCTTTTTTGAAAGATCTTTAATTGTAGTGAAACTGACAATATAATTTTGTTTGTCATTATAACAAAATTACTCATCCATCCTGACCGTCCACTCTAAGGTCATCGATGGCCAGCTTGGAACACTGGTGGTCGAATCATTTATGGTGGACGTTCCAGAAGGGAACACCAAAGATGACATAAGCTATTTCATCGAGAACGTTCTCAGGTGCAACCTTAGGACCCTTGCTGATGTGTCAGAGGAGCGCCTTGCCAATCCTTGATAGCACCCTGTTTTCTTGGTTGATTGATGATCAGAATAATCCATATATAAAATTGGTGGACCGTATTGAAACTCTTAGAAAACAACATAGCTTCTTGGTCGACACTGGATACTTAAGCTTCTTCTATAGAATTTAGAGCAATCAAGACACTCACTTCAGTTTACTACAGGCATATGTGCAACTTTGTTGTTTACTTCACTCATGCAAAAAATGTTGAGCTGAAATGAAACAATGATACTCTAAAGGATTGTATTCAGATCTCCTATTCATTAATTCATATGTCTTCTTCTTAGCTATGAAAATAATGTTCCCATAGATATATGGTCCTCTTTGTGTCATCTTCCATTGCTTCTTTGAATTCAAGATAAACACTTATCTCATTTAACATTGTCTTAATTGTAACATCATATGTCCAGATCCAACACCAACATTTAGTGAACGACAACCTTTTCATACTTTTTATTCCAAGGATCTTGAGCCAATCGACTCAACACAATCATAAATCTAAACATTGATAGTGATGATGTGGGTTATTGAATCATGGCCTGGTTTCTGTAGACAACACTTGGGATAAAGAGAGAAGTACAATAGCGGACATAGTTAAGTTGACAACGAAATCAACAAACCAAATATGGGGGTGGAGGTAGGGAGGGTGTGTGCAAGCAAAATGTTAAATCCTATTAGCCTCATGTCATGAAACTTTAGTCTCCATAGGAGGGCCATATAAAGTCAAATTGGGCTAATAGGACTGATGTGATGTCCATGTCATATCGATCATCCCTCATATTTTCACGTGAAAAAAAAATCTATGACTTAGTCAAAACCGTCATAGTAGTTCAGTTTTCAAAAAAAAATATATACATAGCTCACCTGTTTTCCTAGTCGAATTGAACAGATGGATGGTGGTCTTAATTTGAAGTAAACAAAACAACTTTAAACCAACACTTTGTTCTAGTTTTAATCTATCCTCTATGCGCTAGTAACGTCCTCGAATGGTTCTCTCCTAGATGAAAAATTAATGATCTCACCTTTATTGGTCACTAAATCTATGGCTTGTCTAACCCTTTTTTCTTTGATGAACACAAGGTACTCCCTCCATTTCACAAAGATTGTTGTTCTAGCTTTCAATTGTTTCTTTATTGAAATGTGTGGCAGCATAGCTAAAACTTCCATATTAACTGTGAATGTAAACTCTAAGTGATATGTACTGAGATGCATGCCTGAACAAATATGAGTACTGTGACACTTAATGACTATTTGACGTATACACCTTCTGAGTTGGTGGTTCACGAAAAATGTGAAGGGTCAAGCATTAAGTTTTCTCATGACATGGGTTAACTCATAGGTACAAGAGAAAAACGATGTGCCACTACCTTTGCTATGAGAACACATGTTTCAAATGTCCAAATATAAAGTCCATATTGATCTTTACCGTTTCAGAGGAAGTGAAATGATTTGATCATGTCATGTAGCATGTGAACAAGCAATTGTTCAGTTTTGTACGTAGCCTGCACCGGCTGCCTTTGCACCCAGGATTCAAGTTTGAACTGAAGTAGCGTTTATCTTGCACATGATTCCTAGCTAGAAACATGTTCTTATTAATAAGGCTCTAGGAGAATTGAACTAGTTTTCGGCTAGTTAACCGGTTAGGAATATAATAATTTCATTGGAATTTTCTTTTAGGAAATGATGTTTTTCTAAAAGATAATGGGCATTATACCAGGGGAACTATTTTAATCGGAGGCAGTATTGCAAACAAATGAAATCCTTGCATTCGAAATGGGGTTAGTAATATCAAATTTAGCATTTTAACAATTAAGAGACCAAACAAACCAAAGATACGATAGCATCTAAGGAAAAAAATATCAAGATGATTATGATAAACAACCCAGGATGGCATGTGATCACCAACAGTTTGGTCAAATATATATTATGTTAGATAACAAAAGCGTGCAAGACACATTTGGTTAATTGCATGCCTTGCACGCTTGCATCAACCCAGTTGGCTAGCTCTCTTCCTCCACCACCTCACGTAAGTACATCACAATGATAAAGCTCATGACCTTGTAGTGGCTATCACCGAGGCTTCAAGACAAGCCAAGCACACAGTTTGCTTCACACAATCACGAAGCAGATCACCGAAAGAGCTATGCTTACCACCCTTGTCCTTGCTCGCCTTTTCCATTCCACCTCAATCGATCGACCTCATGATCTAGCAGCTGACCTCTTCCCCTTCTCCTTGTTGGTGTTGCTGATTTTCTACTACTTACCAGAAATGATCGGTGCCACAAGTGGTGCGGGAGGAGCGGTGGCAGGGAGGCTGCCGGCGGGCGCAGTAGAGAATGGCTGATGAGCATTGTGAGATCTGGGAGGAGGAGATGGAGTACATGCAGTAGTTCCATAGCCATGAACCCGGTAGCAACCAATACAACTCCTTTGTCGCCAAGCACGTCAGGGCGCTCACCAAACTGTAAGTAGTGATAATAATAGCAAGAATCATCTGGTTTTGTGTGTGTGATTATGCAGCTATATATAATCATGATATGGAATAACTGAATTTTATTATTAATTATTTTGGGTGGTCGATATATACGATTTCATCGCATAATTCAATTTAGGAGAATAATTATGATTCACATGCAATTTGATAATGTCCGAGTTTTAGCTTTGTAGATTTTGAGTTGGCGGATTAGCATGCCAAACTGCCATCTTAAGAAAATTGTCTAAATTCTCCCTCCTATGACAAATAAGCCATCTTTGGGATGGTGACACGGTCAACAAGACAATTGTTTGATTACTAATTACTAGTATAAAAATCTATGGAAAATGTAGGATGGTTTTAATATTCTGAATCATCAAATTAAAAGGTTGAATTTGAAATACTCAAAGCGATATTTTTGGTGAAATTTTAAACACGTTGATTACATGTATTCCAAAACGTCACTTATTTGTCTTTATATACAATTCGAAAGAAAGGGATTCATGAAACATACCTTAATGAATTCAATGTGTCAAATGTACAATGCACATTGATGTTCAAATTGTATGTATCATGTGAATATATGTATAATTTTATTTCAGATATATTTGAACTGATACCAATAATTAAGTTGTTTTTAGAATTACATGAAGTATTATCACTTAGCAGCAGGATTAATTTGTTTTCAATATTTATTTCAATTATATAATATCATTTGAGAGCACACTATGTATTGGCTTACTTCAAAACCCTACTCTCTCTCTCTCTCTCTCTCTCTCTCACACACACACACACACACTTATGGATAAGCAGTTTGTGTGTGTTGCATCTAACGTAGACTTTAAATTTTTCCCTCACATAAAAGCGTTTACTTTGAAGCTAGCTAATTCTCCTTTGCCATACTTGTGAAAACCACTCAAACTAATATTATCTTTTGCAACTTCTATGAAAGCTACTCATGATACTATTTGTATTTATATTTGATACCATTCAATCTCTTCATGATTATGCAGGTTTAGGTCACTGGTGAGGAGGTTTGATCAACCACAACTTTTCAAACCTTCTCTCAAAAAGTGTGTAATGCGAGAAAACATTGATACTAGAAGTGTTAGGGAGGTTAGTGTTCAAAGTGGGTTCCTGGCCACAAGGAGCATTGAGAGGTTACAGTTCGTTGATGATAATGAACACATCCTCCGTGTGATGTTTATTGGTAGCGATCATATGCTAGAGGTACAATTCAATATTTATCATCTATCCATGTTTTTCTTTTGTTTTGTTATTGCTATCAAAGGCAATCTATGGGATACATAATATAGATATCTTTTGAGATAATGGAACATTATATATACTTAATTATAGAGAACGAAATAAGTGTAAAATTCTATAAGTACCTTTGCACTAGAAATCTGCGTGATACCTTACTTGTCCATAATGTCTCACTGACTTGTGGGCCTTCGACACGCATATTGTTGAGTGAATGGGAGCAAATAAGGAAACATGCCAACTTTAGGGGCTAAAATAATGATTTTATCATTTTTTTTAAAATTTGCACATATTTTCAAAGATCTTTATTTGTAATGGTATTGACGGTTGATCTTTTTTTTTTGGTTATTACACCAAAACTACTCATCTACCTTGACTGTCCACTCTGAGGTCATCAACGTCTAGCCAGGGACACTAGTGATTGAGTTATTTGTGGTGGACCATTCCAGAGGGGAACACCAAAGATGACATATGATATTTAGTCAAGAACTTGTTTAGGTGTAACCTAAGGACCCTCGTTGATGTGTCTGAGGAGAACCTTGCTGGTTATTGATCTCACTTGCCTTCTTTGCTGATGGTTAGAATAATCGAGATATGGAATTGGTAGAATTTGTAAAAACTCTAAGAAACAATGGAACTCCTTTATCGGCACTGATTACTAAAGCTTCTTGAAAAGAATTTAACTACCAATGCAATCATAGCGCTCACTTCGGTTTACTATATATACATATGAAACTTTCTGGTTTAGTTCACTCCAGTGTTTGAAAAATGTTGAACTAAAATAAAACAACAATATTCTGAAGGATTGTTGTCGGACTTCATGTGCGATAATTTTTCTTACTCTTGGCTATTCAAATAAAGTTTCCATATATGCATGCCCCTCTTATTATCGTGTTCAATAACTTCTTTGAATTCAAGATAAGCACTTATTTGATTTAACGTTGTCTTAACTGCAACTCCATATGTCGAAATACTGACGTACATTGTATTGACTAGCAAGGTTAATTTCTATTTAGAGCAAAAACAGATCGTGTCATCAGTTTTTAGGAAAAAAGTAAGCTTGACAATTATGAGCATGAAGTACTTGATAGTGTGGACATCTCTGTCCTGTGGACGATGAAGAGGACGCTCCTCAGCTACCGTGCACATCCTACCTCCACCTCTTCGTCGAAGACCCAATAGGCAGGGTGCCTTCCACCAAGCAGGGGCATCCGGTGGCCCCTAGCTACCCACATTGGATCTGGCGCTCCCGGATGAGGAGCATTGCATGTCAGCCTCAGAGTCATCGCCATCATGTGCCATCAGTGAATCTCTGAGCTTCCGTTGATGCCAAAGGTCCTCAGAGATCATGTCATGCGACACTACATTACGAGTGCTTCCCCTCCTGCCAATCCAGGTGGCATTAGCTTGGGGCACCACGGATCTGGTTGCTCCCGAGCTCATAGTTGCTGGATTTGACCACCTCAGAACTCGTGCGGGCTGGATGTGGCATTTTATAGGGTTACGATGAGTGGAAGGGAGGAAGGTGGTAGGAAGACAGAACTAGTGGCATGGCCGACTGAAGGGAAGAGTAGGTAGTACATCATCTGGAGGAAAGAAGGGAGGGCCAGAAGGGGAGGAAAGAAAATATAGGATCGGATGGAAGGGGGTCTTGTGTGGACGATGGATTTAGTGTGGGAGCGAGGTATCTAATTCAATTTTTATGTTTGCTGATTTTTATTAAAAACTTGGAATGTTATTTCAAACATGATTGTTGTTTTTTTTTTAACATAAACCGGTTCTTAAAAAACAATGATAAGGGGGTTTAGATTGATGTTTCCGTGTTAGTGGTCCCTGCTGCCATGTCTTCATAAATTGATTCATGTTTGCAACGATCTCCCCCATTTGCTCTCTATGGAGTAGAAATTACATGTTTTACTTGTTAAATTAGATGTCATTGTACCGCCAGGAGGAAATGCTTGTAATGTATATACTAGATATATCATTTGTCATACTGTATGCCAGCAATTAATGTATTTCACATTTTTTTAGCTTTCAACTGATATTATACACATCTACTTTGAAACAAGATAGAATTTTTAAGTGTGATGAACATTTTTACATTTTCGTTAATTACTAATGCTTTACAATATTGGTTGCCATAACTTATTTGAGTTGACAACATTTTTGGAGCAGCCTCTATACCATTCAAGTTACAATCTGGTGTGTTTGGTAGAAATAGGATTCTAGCTTCTGGATTCTCATATCAAGTTATAGATAAGGCAAACACCCTGATCAGATTGAAAATGAACTAGGAAGGTTCTGCTGCACCATCTGAGGCTTGAGGAAATAGGATATTTACACGTCATAAGAGAAATTTGAAGATTTACTGTCCACAGTGATAGGATTGCTGCTGACTTGCGTGTGATCACTAGCTCCTATACGGAGCAAAACGTTGGGCCACCTCCATTTATATCTTAGAAAAAAACAAGAGGAGATCAAGAAAAATGATAGCAAGAGTGTTACACATTCCTTGTGGCTTTATAATGATATCCGTCCATCTACTTCCGAGCTATGTATCAAAATAGGTTATATTTATCTGGCCATCTCTTCTTTCTATAAGCTAAGGGCATCCACAATGTTTAGGATATATATAGAAGGTGAGACCCACAGTTATGTGACCTTTTGCTAATAGCATAGGCTACAATGCTTGTAGTCTTTTTTTTCTTTAAGGCGGGACCCACTTAGGAAAAAATATTTTCACCCTTTGACATACCAGATTCAAAGACCCACATACATGCTACCAAGGTATAAAATGATTTTTTTATTTATTATGGTCTAGCCTTAAGTTTAAAGCTAACCATAGCAATATTCTCTCCCTTTGCTAGGAAAAATCCTAAAAATAATTGAAGCAACAATAAATCACACAAAAATTCTCATAAATACCACACAACACCCTAAGCTCTCAGTAATTGTAGTTTGAATTTATCACATCAATTGATACCCCAAATAAATCCTTCAACTCACGTAAGAATCTGAAAACAACATATCACTTAGCCTACTTTGCACATTCACCAAAATTAAACTATAACTCATCTAGCAAATCCCTTTTGGTCAGCATGTTAACCACAAAGTGTGTTTACACAAACATAATCTGGCTGTACGTAAAGTGTGTTTACACAAACATAATCTGACTGTTTTGGCGTGTTTGGTTGGGTTAACGTGGCATTCCATTTATCAGGTGATCTCGACTGTCCTTTCGAAGACTAGTGGAATATAACAAGGCAAGCGTTTTTGCGCAAAATTCAGCTAAGCTTTCTATTCACATTGAGTGTTGGTGACCTGGTTGATTTGGAAGGAATGAAATGCTAGAATCTTTGAACAACGAGAGAAATCAGCAGCAGTCATGCTTGGGGAAGTTTGAGCTGAGATCATGCTATGGCGTGCAGCTGCATTGTTTCATGCTGTAGAACAGTAGCTTCCAGTGTCAGATAGCTGACGCTTGTTTGTTCTCAGTTGAGACGTCCACGTTTGTAATTATTTTGGGACAATTGCTTATTTGACCCCGTTTGGATACCTAACTACCAATTTGACCTTTTTTTCTACTTTGCGTTTTTGATCTTGTTTTTTATAAACGTAGCTACTCTCTCACCCTGTTCCGTTAAGGTGAGCTAACGGTGTTAACTTTGGAGCAAATAGTCCATTTTGCCCTTGCTTATTTGACTATGTAATAACTTGCTTATTTGACCCTATTATGTCATATCGTGTATATATTAAGATTTGTTGATATTTTTTAATAAATTTGACAGTATTTGCTTTAATTTGATAAATTCGATTCAATTTGACTACAATCTGATAGTTTTTTTTAACAAATTTGTCAAATTTTGACTTCAATATTTCCACGCGGGGCCCACCTAGCAATGTCTAGTACTAACTCTCTTCTCCTCTCTCTCCCCACTTCCCGATCCAGGGCACCGGGAGCCTGGGACAAGCGGCGTCCGGTGGGGAGGATGGCACAACGGGCGGCGACCGGCGGGGGGGCTGCGTGACCGCCCCTGAAGCCGCGCGCAGCAGCGGCCGCCGCCGCCGCCCTCCCTCTGCGCGCCGCTCGCAAGAGATGAAGAAGAGAGAGAGAGATGGGTTGGATAGGGTTGAAGTGGCTAAGGATATTTTGGTCCGTTTAAAAAATAAATAGATTTTTTTATTTTTCTTAAATAAAACCCTAACGGTGTGATGGAAAGAGGGTCAGACGGAATGTTCGATTTTGAAAAACAGGGTCAAATAAGCAAACTAGGAAAAACAGGGTCAAATTAGTAGTTAGACTTTGAAACGGGGTCAAATAAGCAATTGTCCCAATTATTTTTGTTGTAATTTTCCTTCCGAACTATCTTAATGCAATCGGTTGGCTGTCTTTTGGCCAAACCTGCCAAAAAGATACCGCTCATGCTAGTTCCAAGTGCCGAAGAGGAAGGGCGCTGATGTCACAACTCACAACACACCAGTATTAAAGAAAGAGGAAGAACAAATTCATCTATACTAATATAAAACAGAGTTCACCCCTCCAATCCTACAGGTGAAATCAATATATTCAATTCCTACCGTCCATCCAGAGATCTTTATCTTTACCCCTACCAATCCTACGGTGAATTCGGAAACCCGGCCCACACGAATCCCCGACGCAGCAGAATTCATCAGCGCAATGACACCGCCACCGCAAAATCCTCCGCGCTAACCCTGCCGCCACGCCATCATCCGCACGATGAGCCAATCCACCAACATTGCCGCACATATCCTACCACTGCAGTGCGCCTCCTCTCGCGAAATCACTTTCTCTCGCTGCAAACCGCATCCTCCCACCGCAAATCGCATCCTCCCCTCGCCTAGTCTTCCTCAACCGTAGTGCCGGCGAGAGGCCTCCTCCACTACACTGCTCAATTCTCTGGTGAACTCTACCAAACCTTTCACGCGAAGGCGCATGGGCCTACTTAGTGTCTACAAGACCGAGAGGTAGGCCAAACCAAGAAACCCACCCATCGTTGCTTACTGGACCTTGGATAGATGAGAACCTCCTCCAGACCAACGGTGGCATTCTGCTCTATCTCTGCATTGCATTGAAGGATCCTATGCTTTACCTTCCCATGTACTTTCTGTCTTCTTGTGCTCTTTGTTTCCACAAGTGTGCAATGCAGGCATGCATGGAAAGTGCTCGATGAAATGCTTACTCGATGGAAGGACGCCACACAGAGGTCACAGCTAGGAGTTCAACACTTTTGGATGGCAATGCCGTTGGATCTGCATGTGAAGAGGGTCCTAGGTTAGTGCCTACTCCCAATTGGCTTGTAATTCGCATTCCAGTTAATCCATTGAGCTGTGCAGCTGCATTTCAGCCTCTCCAGTTGCAATTTGAATTGATATCTAGATTTTTGGAGTGTTTCATAAACATAATTCAGCTTGCTTGATTTGTACTGCTAAGCAAGCTTCCTAAATCCTGAGAGAAACAATTTTGTGCATTGTATTGAACTTCCCGGTAATATGAATATCTCCACTGGGTCAGCATATAGAAGTATACCATTTGCTTGTAAAAAATGTAACCCTTTTTTAACGTACATGCACCTAGCTAGCTGGGTTCATCTTCATTTTTCTAACCAATGTTTGCAATTCAGCATGCGCAAACACAATACCGATGAAAAAGAAGTTGAAATAAAGGAGATTTTTTTGGGGAGAGAAAATGACAAGAGGCCTTCGGAGTCCAAGGGTGCTGCAGGTTGCGGGCAGAAGCAGCTCTTGTCAATGGTAGAACTTTTGTGGCATTCCAAAATCAAATTGCGAAATTCAAAACCAGCTGTAAAAAAGTTGAGCGAAGCGAAATTTTAGTCTTTTGACTGGCTGCCAGCTTATTATATATCCTTTTGTCTAGGTGAGTCCATGAGCTGATGATGCCTTAGTATGGATGCTTGACATATTAACGATGCATGGCAATGTCAAGGCGCAGATTGAAGAATATGGTAACAATCACTCTCGCTCCTCTAATTTCTCAGCATCTGTACACGATATCGTGGATGAGCACCATATCCAACGATGAGTAATTTTGAAAGAATTCATTGTACGACTTTTTTTCTACACAGTACATGCATCATGCATGTGACTATGAGATGTTTTCTCATGTTTTTTTCATCTTTTTTCCTTACGAACTTGCAGAGATTGAAAATATACTTTATTCATTTGCATGATTATTTCATATGCAGGATGGCTTTCATTGGCCATACCAACAATTATGTAGGATGATGTGCAGCAATTTCACCTCATCCTTCAAAGTTAATTTGTTTTCCTCGGACCCTGGTCCATTAAAGCTATAAGTAAAGATTGAAACATCAGCTTAAGTTATCGGCAAAAGCATATGCATGGTTATAGCCTTCTATCCGATCTAATGATTGTCTGCTTCCCTTTATATAAAGGTACAGAGGGATTTCCCTTACCCAAATGGGTTGGAACTAATCAACTAATTAGTATAACCTATGGACCACTTCGTGCAAAATTTTAAATTCTGGTTTGATAACTGAAATAGTTACCCTCCGTGTGTATTTGGTTAATTCGATGTAGCAAGTTGTGGTGTCATTAAGTTAACCTCATATTTCTCTTCCATCATTTCGACAATGGCATCTGTACAATCTTCCAGGTGTGGACAAGGGTCAAGATGTGCAAATTATAGCTTGTGATGGTTGGTTTGGTGTACCAGTTAGAGTTGGACAGTTGGTCATTTATGTTTTGACAATGGCTATTTGAAGGTAAACAAAATGCAAATTTTTTGCTCCACAAATGTTGTTTTGTTGTGTAACACTGTAACCTCACGGATGTGGGCTTTTTTGGTGAACTGATATTGTGGCATAATTAATCTCCATGTCTTTGCTACTGAACTGAAGAGAGCAAGCTTGTAATTGTGACATTTGAGTTGATAACCTTTGCTTCAGCTATCTTCCAATCACAACTATAATTATCTTTTATGTCTGCGTACATCCAACATAGATCATGATATTAATCTACCCTTTATGACGATCTATTATAACATGATCATATATTGGCATGCAAACCAGATTACTATTCATCTATCATTTAGCTTCCTGTCAACTTGTCTGCTGGAGGTGGCATGCTAGACCATTTTTAAATTTTAATAAATGCTTCCTAATTGATTGGAAGTCCTATTTGTGATTTTTTTTCTTTTCTAGGCTGGAAATAAGATCAATAAGTATATATACAGATGATGGCATATAGATGAGGATTTCTTTTGTTGTTGTGCTGTTGAATGCAGAGTACCATGAAATGTTAGACAACCGGTTCTTTCTTTTTAGCCCATGCAGGAGAAAGAATGAAGTATGACATTTGGCCACATTCTAGGGACTGGAGCCAGAGTCAAAAGTGATTGGAAGATAGCTAAATCTAAATTTCAAAAAATTTGCAACATGAATGCTATATTTTAAGTATTACCACATGTTTCATTATGTTATTATAGCTAAAATACATCTACTATATAACACTGGTTTCACTCATTTATATGGTTATTTGCTGTTCACACAGAAGATGCACAGTTGAAATAAATGCCCCTACATGGATATGAAAATTTGCTTTGTCCTCCTTTATGGTTCATAAGGTCATGTTTACAGAATATGTCCACTAGGTCATGTGTACATAATATGTCCATTGAGAGTTGCATTTTCAGTATGCATGTATGGAGGAATAATAGATCAATATGCTAATGTTGTAACACTTCATGTAGGGGCATTTGGACCTCGGAGAACCAAATTAATGACATCAATTGAAAATCTAGAAAATGCGCAAGTTTCTTGGGAATTTAGACTTTCAATTAATGTGTTTATGTTTACTCTCATGGGGCATGTTTGTTGTTTCCTTTTTAGGATTCACTGATGTGAATGATTTAAAATCAAATTAGGAATTATGGTTTTTGTTTTGATTTAGCTGAAGATAAGTGTAATCTTAGGCTTGAGGTCATCTTTTGACCCATGTAGTAAGCAGACCGTATAATCAGTCTTTTTTTTTAACTTTATTCTCTTGTGTGTGCTTCCATATATATGATGTAGGTATTGTTTTTTTTTCTGCACCAAACAGTCATATTCTATTATTTTCTCTTGAAACATATAGCTTGGCTCATAGCCTGCCATCTGTTGGAACTATGTTACACTAGTGTTAATTTTCTGATCTAGAGTCATCTTGATGAAACAAGATATAAGGGTGTGTTTGGATAATAGGAAATAGAGGGTGGGATTGGGATTGAGAAATGAACGAAGGGTTAGAATTAAATGGAAGAGAGAGAATAAACGGTTAGGATTTAAAGATGTCTTTTGATGGGTGGTAAATCATTTCCCTTTCCCATTAGCCAAACATTACCTAAAAGTTGATTATTTGATTTTTTTATATGCTAATATATAAAAGAAGAACGTGCATTGCACGTGCATGATTATTGAGTATAAATTAAGTAGCTGTGATACAAAACCTTCATTCAATACCTGCATTGGAATGTTTAGTAATGCATTAGTGTATGATTTAAGGTACAGTAGTTTCAGAAAAAAAATTAAAGGGGAAGCAGCTAGCTGTCCAACTGCTAGCAATTGTTCGATACTGTTTTGAGATAGCTGGAGAAACGTCCACAATAATATTTCTTTCTTTTTCTTTACAATCAACGAAAGGCTATGATCGGTCCACATAATTAACCCTTAAAATTGAACTACAACCAAAGTATGAGTAGATAAGAAACGTTCACAGTCACCTAAACATAGGGGTGGAAACGAGCCGAGCCGAGAGCCAAGCCGAGCCAAGCTCGGCTCGGCTCGTGAAAGCTTGGTCAAGAACAGGCTCGGCTCGGCTCGGCTTGATAAATGGAACGAGCAAAAAGTGCAGCTTGGCTTGGCTCGTTTAAAAGCGCGAGCCGGCTCGAGCCAGCTTGTGAGGGAGGCCGAGCGGCACTGGGGAGGGAGGTCGGAGGCAGCGCAGGGGAGGGAGGTGGCGCCGCGGCAGCACGGGGAGCGTCGAGCCGTCGACCGTCGAGCGCCGCTGGGGAGGGAGGTCGGAGCCGGCGCAGGGGAGGGAGGGATGTGGCGGGCCGGCGGCGTAGGGGAGGGAGGCGGCGCCGCGGCAGCACGGGGAGCGTCGAGCCGTCGACCGTCGAGCGCCGCTGGGGAGGGAGGTCGGAGCCGGCGCAGGGGAGGGAGGGATGTGGCGGGCCGGCGGCGTAGGGGAGGGAGGCGGCGCCACGGCGGCACGGGGAGCGTTGAGCCGTCGACCGTCGAGCGCCGCTGGGGAGGTTGGCCGGAGCCGGCGCAGCTGCACATGTTAGGGAGGCGGCACAGGAGAGGGAAGGATGCGGTGAGTCGGCGGCGCAGGGGAGGGAGGTGGCGAGCCGGCGGCATAGAGGGGCGACTGGGGACGGGAGAGGGAGGCAGCGGGCCAGCGGCGCAGGGGATGGAGCCGGAGGCGGCGGCCGGCAACTCCTCTCGCCAGTCGCCGCCAGACGCCAGTCGTACGCGTGTGCGGCGGCATGCCTACGCCTGCGTGGGATGGGGAATGGGGAGGGTCGGACGGAGTGGTTAGGGTAGGGTTCTCTTTTTTTATGGGCCAGACTAAGACAACTTGTTAATGGGCCAGGTTAGGTCATGTTTTTCATAGGCTCGACGAGCCTACCGAGTGGCTTGCGAGCGAGCTCGGGCTCGGCTCGATTTGCAAACGAGCTGTGGAGGGAGCTCGGGCTCGGCTCGTTTAGTCTTCGAGCCGAGCCAAGCTTCACGAGCTCGAGCTAAGCCCGAGCCGAGCTCATGAGCCTGAGCTTTTTGTCCACCTGATGTACCTTTCGTGTGTGATGTGGCTCACCATCAAATCCTTACTATCTTTTTGTAATGAAGCGAAATATTGATACAGTAATCATCCCCAATTTCGATTTTAGTGTGGACAAGCTGAAATTCCTACACACGGAGATTATGTGTCTGAATTATTTTTATCCATGCTCTGCGCGTGCACTGGGCCACATGTGCATCGCGCTAGCTTATTCTCTCTACATTGCTAGATCTGCCCACACGTGGCATGGACGATGAATGTGGCTGTGGCAAAGAACGGGCGGTGCTCTCCTACTGCGCCATTGTAGTAGAAGCTCATCATCGGCCACAAGGTGGAGATGCTCCACCAAAAAATCTCTGCTTATAAAAAACAAAAGGAAAAATGATTCAAATCCTGCTGTACACAGATCAACGCTTGTAGTCACCAACAAAAATTGAACAAATCAAATAACAAAAAGAACCAAAGCTTAAATCTCCATGTACACATGAACTGCCAAACAATCAAGAGGTCCGGTTGATGGCCAACATCGTTGCCGGTGGAGTCAGGAAAACCGGTAACCGTGCTGAGAACGCCATGTCCTTGAACGGCTCCACCTCGCCAGCGCAATTCGGCATCCATTGCGACGATGTCTGCCTTTGTTGACGGTCGTTATAGACCAATTTCGACCGTTAATACTTCCGGAAATAATGGAGAACTAGCAATGCTAGCATGCACATTTATTTAGAAATAATCTAGTTCCACTTGTACCTGACAAAGTATTTGTTTACAGGAAAAATGGAGGAGAAATGGTGGAAATTAACCGTTGAACCAATCAGAGGTAAACATGTAGCATACATGGATGGATGGGCCCACAAACTCATTGAAACACATGCAAATGGGCCCAACCACCATGCCACTGGGCAAGGACCCACCAGAGAGGATCCTGGAGAAGGCTCTGTGCCAGCGGAGTGTTAACAACCAAATTTGGTAATTCAAGTATCGGAGAAGAAGATAGAATCGGAGTGGAATCTAAGATGGAGATCGTTACGGAAACAGAGCAAGGATCGGCTGAAGTCCGAATCGGCTGCGACCAAGATCGGCAGAGTTCAAGTCAGACAAGGTTAGCTAATTGAGCCGATTCCAACAATACAACTTGGTACACGTTGTCGGGCTAAGTAAATGTGCTTCATATGGATTGCCATGCACGGATTGGGTCCTAAGAAGGCAATTGTATCTATTAATTAGGATATTTCATGTAATTTTCTTAGAGATAAGTTTGGGCAAAAGTCTGCCGCAAAGACTTAAGGTATCTAGAGTTTGTTAGAGATAAAAGTCGTGTCCGACACAGACATATTCTGTAATCTCGGGTATAAATAGACCCCGAGCCCCATGTAATAAACAACACACGTTCAATACAATCTCGGCGCATCGCCACCCTTTTACTTTCGTTTTGTTTCGACGAGTTCTTGCTTTCGGGTTGAGCTGCATCGGTTTCGATCTTCAACTAGAGGTAAAACTTGTTATGGCGGCTTGTGTTCTCGGGATTAGTGCTTCCATCTTTATGATACTCTAATCTTGTTTATGTAATTCGTCGAGTTATCATATATCTGTAATGTCCCGCCTTCCCCCAGGCCGGGCCCACTTACATCTGATAGCTTTCATAGGTCATAGACTGCCCTCACAGACCAACACATGTCTTTTCTGCACACTTTGTCCTCATTCGTGTGCAGCCGGGAAGAATTTCCCGGTCGGTCACCCATCCCAAATTGCTCCAGGCCAAGCACGCTTAACCCTGGAGTTCTTACCACTTTGTAACGTCCCGCCTTCTCCCAGGCCGGGCCCACTTACATCTGATAGCTTTCATAGGTTATAGACTGCCCTCACAGACCAACACATGTCTTTTCTGCACACTTTGTCCTCACTCGTGTGCACCCGGGAAGAATTTCCCGGTCGGTCACCCATCCCAAATTGCTCCAGGCCAAGCACGCTTAACCCTGGAGTTCTTTGGAGATTGGCTTCTGGAAAAGAAGTTACAACTTGTTTATATGAGTATTCTATTAATTCTATTAAGCCCTAGGCCGGGATGTTACACCGCTGTGTGGACCCCGTTTTTATAACAGGAATCAATCGTGTAAACAGTACCATTTCCCTGGATCAAGTAGTCTGGTACACACGAATTCATAGCTAAAGTAACCAGTGCACATACACGAATGTCTAGTACGAATTATTACATCAATAGCCCGCAGGCTTAGTCTTAAATCATCGGACCGAGCGGTCCGGAATACACTCCAAAAATAGAAATAGGTAAGGTAGCGGAGTTAAGGCAGCGGCTCGCCATTGCCAAAGGCAACGACCGTAACTAAGACCTATTGAGCGCCTTCGTCTTCATCCCCCTCCTGGTAATAGGCATAGGGATCCTCCGAAGCTTCATCTCCGGCCTCTGATTAAGTTTATATTTACAAGGGTGAGTACCAACCGTACTCAACAAGCCACCACAGCAACAATGCATATGATAAAGAGTATTCAAGGAATGGCTATGGTTCTTTTGCACAAAGCAAGTTTTGCAATTCTTTTCACAAGCCTAAGACCTAGCATAGACTGATCAAATTTTAGTACCAGTGTTCATATTAAACAATGACGGTTCTGTCCACCATCCATTGTGATCCTAAGGATAGCTTCCCGCCATCGAGTCGTCATGGTTTTCTGAGGACGTCCACCTTCCCTCCTCTCAGGAAGTGGCTCCATCAGCATAGAAATCATCATGCAACATCCCATCCCACACAAGTTAAGAATTTAGAGTCTAGCCAAGTGTAATACACGTCCCGATGCTCAATAACCGCGAGCACGGCTATTCGAATAGATTTGGTTTACTCACACTGCAGTGGATGTACACTTTACCCGCACTCCGCGACTGCCCAACATATGAGCCTCGTCCCAACACATGAGACGCGTTACGGCAAAGCTTTTCGATAAGCTCGCATTGGCAGTACCCGCTCCATGAACTTTACATCCTCATGCACTCTAGGCGTACACGGTTTCTAGCAGTGAGAGGAGTTCTGGCGCACCCGGGAAGGAAAGACTCACACAGGCATTAAGTTATAATTATGTTTAAATTCTCACATGGCAGTCCTACCGATGGCGACACCACTATAGACACCCGCCTCGCGGTTCTACCAATGGCTGCCCCACCGTAGAGCCCCTGCCTCACACATCGAGAAACCACTATGCATGGATACTGCCTCTGCTCAGCTATCTATTCCGCTAGGTCTATACCCATACGAGAAGTGCGGTTGTACGGGGGTCGTTTCATGCTTAACTTCATGGCTCGGTCCTTAATTGACTGGGGACGGTACTTGCCTTTTCCCGGATACCACCCAAATCCTCCGTCCGCCCCAGTCGAAAACAATTGTTTAATTTCATTTCTCTTTTCACAAATCATGCCATCAACATCATGGCAATGTGGCGATCATGTCTCCACATGCCGCATCTCAATTACCTTCCCAAAGGCAATTGCCCAAGCATAGAGCATTTTGATAATTATGAGTATGCATGATTCTAGAATAGCGTTGCTAAGCAATTGTCATAGTTGACTAGGGACTCATACGTAAACATGGTTACGAAGGAATATGGGGTAAACAATAATCAAGGCATGGCATAATCACAAGTAGGATGTTTATCATTGCATGCAATTTTATTTGTAAACAAAACAATTTCGCAATTGGGATCAACATGTTCAAAGAGTAGTGATGACTTGCCTTGCTCAAAGTCTTGCGGGTCTTGACCTTCGCTTGGATCAGTAGCTTCCTCGGGCTCTATGGTTACGTGCGAAAATGGATTTGAATTCGGTTAGAATTCAATAAAAATCCAAGTAACTCCAAATGAAAGTCGGGTGCGAAAGTCGATTCTTTTATATTAACTTTACTATTCGCGAACTACGGCAAACCCATTTTCGGTGTAAATTACTTATGTCCTAAGTTTTTAATTTAATATTCCCGAGTATTATATCCATGTAATAGGTTAGAAATTTCTACCACGAGCTAAATATCGGACAAAATCCTAGAGATATTATACGATTTAATTTAGTCTATGACTAACTGATTAAATATTCTATACGTCTAAAATTACTAGTAATTAAATCCGAACTTCTACCGTGAATCGATTACTTATATAGATTATCCAAAGTAATCTTTAATAATCTATAAGATTTCGTTTATTAGTTGTTGATTACATTTAAATTACTACCGCGAATTGATTATTTATAGTGACTACCAAGAATAACCCATAATTTGTATTAAATTTTTGCAATCCTACGACGGGAAATTAATCTATAATTTAAATTCTAATTTTTAAATCTTCTAAACTTTCCTAATTTCCCTCTATTTATACTATTATTATTATTTATATTATATTTATTATATTATTTTTTTAATTTATTTCCCCTTTTTTTTCTCTCTTTCCTCTCTTCTTCTTTTCTCTCTTTTCTCTCTTTCCTCTCTTTTCTCTCTTTTTTTTCTTTTTCTCTCTTTTTCTCTCTCTTTCTTTCCTTTTTTTTTCTCTCCCTCGGCCGACTCTCTTTTCCTCTCCCTCTCTCTCGGCCGGCTCTCTTTTCCTCTCCCTCTCTCTCCCTCGGCTCTCCCTCACCCGAGCGGCGGCGGCGGCGGACGCGAGGGGAAAGGAGGGCGGCTCACCGGCGGCGGCGCGGCGACGACGGCGGCGGCGGCGACGACGACGGCGACGGCGGCGTGTCACGCCCGGAATTTCTATCCAAAATTCCAAACGCTTACATGTGTGTAAACCCTCGTCCAGGAATCAGCCGAGGCACACAATAACAAATTGATAATAGAGTACAATTATTACTCTAATTAATAGGCGAATAAAATGTCATTACAGAGGTGGATAGTTCCTCTCAGACAATAAAGATCTAAGCAGTGGAAAATAAAGAAATAAACAGCGCAGACGACTCCATTCCACAGGCAGCTTGACAAGGACTACGCCAAACCTTCACCACCATCAGCCGAGCGACGGCGATGACCGAGTGACGGCGACGCACGGCTGGAGCGGCGGCGGCGACGGCGGCGCACGGGTGCACGGCGCTAGGGCGATTCGCGCGACGAGAGGCGAAGGCGAGGGCGGCGGAGGGTAGAGGAGACACCGGGGAACCTTTTATAGGGGTCGGGAGGCGGCGGCGAAGCCCACAACGGCCCGGCGACGGCGAGGGAAAGCTAGGGTTCGCCGACTCCGAATCGAGCTCGATTTCCCGACTTTCCAAAGCGAATCGGCCGATGTTTCCAAAGAGAAAAAGGTAGAGGAGATCACGGAGACCCTTTCCCCTCAATCAATTTCACCGGAAACGGAAAGGCGCGGCGAAATTGGAAGGGCGGCGGCGGCTAGGGTTTCGGGCGCGGCCGGCGCGACGAAGACGACGACTCCGACAGGCGGGCCCCACCTGTCAGCGAGCGGGAGAGAGGGAGAGCGGCGCGCGCGCGCGGCGGCTCGGCTTGCTGGGCCGGCTGGGCCGACTGGGCCGAAGAGAGAGAAGAGAGGGGTTTTGGGCCGACTTTCGGCCCAAAGCCAAAAGAAGACTTTTTAAAATCTTTTTCAATTTAAATAATTCATAAAATGCAATTCCATTTATTAAAAATACTTCCTTAGCTCAAATAAATCCCAGAAAAATCTAGGAATTATAGAATTAAGCAAAGTATTTAATGAAATTTTATCTGGCCCATTCTTACAAGATAAGTTGAAACGGTTAAAAACAGGATTACCGGTTTTGCACTTTTGAATAACAGGTTTCAAAAGAAAAGAATTAAAAGAGGGGTTATAAAATCAACATGCTAAGTTTATTGTAGCAAGATTAAATAAATCAATGTCATAAAACATTTGCTAATAAATAGGTCATTAGTACAGTAATGGATGTACAGTACTAACCACACAGAAAAACAAAAGTAACTTTTAAAGAACAAGTTAAGAGGTTATAAACTGCATGTGCCATTAGCTTGGTTTAATTAAAAGAGAATGGGAGGAGAACAGTTCTAGTTTTCCAATATTTTTAGAGGGCTCTTATAGGTACTGTTTGGCATAACCTATGGTCAAGGAGGCTCTGATACCAACTTGTCACGCCCGGAATTTCTATCCAAAATTCCAAACGCTTACATGTGTGTAAACCCTCGTCCAGGAATCAGCCGAGGCACACAATAACAAATTGATAATAGAGTACTATTATTACTCTAATTAATAGGCGAATAAAATGTCATTACAGAGGTGGATAGTTCCTCTCAAACAATAAAGATCTAAGCAGCGGAAAATAAATAAATAAACAGCGCAGACGACTCCATTCCACAGGCAGCTTGACAAGGACTACGCCAAACCTTCACCACCATCAGCCTCACTGTAGAACTCTTCCTCTGATGAATGATTGCAACGTGAGTATATGACATACTCAGCAAGCCACGCAGCAAATATGCAAGTGCACAGGATAACCAAGGATGGCATAATATAGGCTTCTTTGCATAAACAGCATTTAATAAATATTTCAGAATTTAACAAAACAGTAGAAAATTAATTAAACAGTATTAATCCAACACCATACAACATACCCTGTTATATAGGCCCAACCTTTCTGAACAATCAACCCTGGCTGCACAGTTCTAATCTCCAAACCAGGAATATACCATTCCAAACCAGGAGCTAATCAATTATATCCAGTTATAGCATCTCTCATTATAGTGTGAAGGGTGAGACTAATCACGAAAGACATTGTTAGACCCGCCCATAACCGCGGGCACGGCTATTCGAATAGTTTTACTCTGATCAGAGGTGTCCCACTGTACCCACAAGACACAGCCCCACATCATGTCACCATGTGCCTCAGTACCACCACGGTACCTCGGAAAGGAGCTGTGACATTACCCCTCACACAACACAATTCACTACAGTGCACCATTCCCGGATCATAGTCACCCCCTTATAAACAAGGCATGGACTCCCCAGCGACCCCCGTGGGCTTATCTCCGCCACTTCTCAGTCTGGTGCTCCGCAATGAACTATGCTAATGTAAAAGATAAAGCCGTTGCCCACGCTGGCTTGTGGTTGGCACGGTTAATGTTTCACAACCGAAGTTCGTTGTAGACCCCCGTTTTTATAACAGGAATCAATCGTGTAAACAGTACCATTTCCCTGGATCAAGTAGTCTGGTACACACGAATTCGTAGCTGAAATAACCAGTGCGCATACACGAGTGTCTAGCACGAATTATTACATCAATAGCCCGCAGGCATAGTCTTAAGTCATCGGACCGAGAGGTCCGGAATACATCCAAAAACAGAAATAGATAAGGCAGCGGAGTTAAGGCAGCGGCACGCCATTGCCACAGGCAACGACCGTAACTAAGACCTATTGAGCGCCTTCGTCTTCATCACCCTCCTGGTAATAGGCATAGGGATCCTCCGAAGCTTCATCTCCGGCCTCTGATTAAGTTTATATTTGCAAGGGTGAGTACCAACCGTACTCAACAAGTCACCACAGCAACAATGCACATGATAAAGGGGTATTCAAGGAATGGCTATAGTTCTTTTGCACAAAGCAAGTTTTGTAATTCTTTTCACAAGCCTAAGACCTAGCATAGACTGATCAAATTTTAGTACCAGTGTTCTTATTAAACAATGACGGTTCTGTCCACCATCCATTGTGATCCCAAGGATAGCTTCCCGCCATCGAGTCGTCATGGTTTTCTGAGGACGTCCACCTTCCCTTCTCTCAGGAAGTGGCTCCATCAGCAAGGAAATCATTATGCAGCATCCCATCCCACACAAGTTAAAAATTTAGAGTCTAGCCAAGTGTAATACACGTCCCGATGCTCAATAACCGCGAGCACGGCTATTCGAATAGATTGGGTTTACTCACACTGCAGTGGATGTACACTTTACCCGCACTCCGCAACTGCCCAACACATGAGCCTTGTCCCAACACATGAGACATGTCACGGCAAAGCTTTTCGATAACCTCGCATTGGCAGTACCCGCTCCATGAACTTTACATCCTCATGCACTCTAGGCGTACACAGTTTCTAGCAGTGAGAGGAGTTCTGGCGCACCCGGGAAGGAAAGACTCACACATGCATTAGGTTATAATTACGTTTAAATTCTCACATGGCAGTCCTACCGATGGCGACACCACTGTAGACACCCGCCTCGCGGTTCTACCAATGACTGCCCCACCGTAGAGCCCCTGCCTCACACATCGAGAAACCACTATGCATGGATACTGCCTCTGCTCAGCTATCTATTCCGCTAGGTCTATACCCATACGAGAAGTGCGGTTGTACGGGGGTCGTTTCATGCTTAACTTCATGGCTCGGTCCTTAATTGACCGGGGACGGTACTTGCCTTTACCCGGATACCACCCAAATCCTCCGTCCGCCCCAGTCGAAAACAGTTGTTTAATTTCATTTCTCTTTTCATAAATCATGTCATCAACATCATGGCAATGTGGCGCTCGTGACTCCACATGCCGCATCTCAATTACCTTCCCAAAGGCAATTGCCCAAGCATACAGCATTTTGATAAATATGAGTATGCATGATTCTAGAATAGCGTTGCTAAGCAATTGTCATAGTTGACTAGGGACTCATACGTAAACATGGTTACGAAGGAATATGGGGTAAACAATAATCAAGGCATGGCATAATCACAAGTAGGATGTTTATCATTGCATGCAATTTTATTTGTAAACAAAATAATTTCGCAATTGGGATCAACATGTTCAAGGAATAGTGATGACTTGCCTTGCTCAAAGTCCTGTGGGTCTTGACCTTCGCCTGGATCAGCAGCTTCCTCGGGCTCTATAGTTACGTGCGAAATTGGATTTGAATTCGGTTAGAATTCAAATAAAAGTCCAAGTAAATCCAAATGAGAAATCGAGTGCGAAAGTCGGTATTAATTTTACTATTCGCGAACTATGGCAAACCTATTTTTGGTGTGAATTATTTATGAGTATTATTATCTTGTTGTCCTAAGTTTTTAATTTAATATTCCCGAGTGTTATATCCATGTAATAGGTTAGCAATTTTTATTGCGAGCTAAATATCGGACGAAATCCTAAAAACTATCATACGATTCAATTTAGTCTATGAATAGCCGATTAAGTATAATCAACGCCTAAAATCCCTGGTGATTAAATCCGAACTTCTACCGTGAATCGCTCACTTCTAGAGATTGCCCGAACTAATCTATAATATTCTATAAGAATTTGTTTATTTATTTTAATTATTGATTATATTTAAATTGCTACGGTGAATTGATTATTTATAGAGTTTATTAAAAATTATTCTACAATAATCTATAAAATTTACCTAATTGTTTAATTTCTAAATGCCTTATGATTATAGCATTATTTTTATGAATACTAGATTTTAGTTAACCACAATTAAATTCTATTTTTATATTTTTTTTTTGTTTAATCATTTTAAATCTTTATTTTATTATTATTTTTTTCTTTTAAAACCTCCCCCTAATTTTTCCTATTTATTTTTCCTTTTCTTTTTCTTTTCTTCCTTTTTCTTTCCTTTTCTCCCTCTCTCTTTTTCTTTTCTCTTTTTTTTTCTTTTCTTCCATTTCTTTCTTTTTCTTTTCCTCTCTCCTTTCTCTCTCTCTCTCTCTTTCTTTCTTTTTCTCTCTCTCGGCCGACTCTCTCTTTTCCTCTCCCTCTCTCGGCCGGCTCTCCCTTTCTCTCTCTCTCACCCGAGCGGCGGCGGCGGTGGACGCGAGGGGGAAGGGGAGGGGGCGGCTCACCGGCGGGCGGCGACGACGACGGTGACGGCGGCGCAAGTCACGGCGCGGTGTGGCGGCACCGAGGGCGGCGGCGCGGCGGTTCAAGACAGGCGGCGCGGCGGCTCAAGGTGGCGGTGCGGCGGCGCGATGGTTTTACGCGACGCCGCGGCGGCGTGGAGGCGGCGGCGTGGCGGCGTGGAGTAGAAGAGAGGGGGGGTGAGAATGGGGGAAAGGATGAAGAGAGGGGGGGAAATTTATAGGAGAGAGGGGGGGAAGAAGGAGAGGGGAAGGGGCGGCGGCCATGGCGATGGCGACGGGCGGCGCGCGGCGCGGCAGGCGGCGATGTGACGGGCGAGCGGCGCGCAGGTGGTGACGGGGCACGTGGGGCCCGAGGCGGCGACGGGACGCGTGCGCGGCGACGGGACGGGCGGCGACGCGACGGGCGATGGCGCGGAGCGCGATGCGCGAGGGCGACGGCCGAGCGGCGACGGGACGACGGCGCGGCGGGCGAGCGGCGCGGCGGGGTGCGGGGCGCAAGGTGCGAGGGCGACGGCCGAGCAGCGACGGGACGGCGGCGCAGCGGGCGAGCGGCGCGAGGCGGTGATGGCGACGGCGCGCGGCGGCTCGGGGCGCGAGGCGGTGCGGGGCGCGAGGGCGCGGGGGCGACGGCGACGGCATCAGCAGCGGCGACGCGACGGCGGGCGGCCGCAGCGGCGATGGGACGGCGCGCGGCGCGGCGGGGATAGGGTTAGAGGGCTAGGGGACCGCGTCGAACACCTGGCAGGCAATGAACAGTGCCGTTTTTTTAATTTTTCTTTTTATTATTATTTTTTTTATTTTTATTAATATTTTTTTATTTATCATTATTTTATTATTATTATTTTTATTTATTTATTATATAAATTTGATTCCAAAATTCCTAATATTTGCATATATAATTCTTACCCAATATTTGTGTTAATTCCCGCTAATAAATTCATCCTAAATTAATAAATTCATCCTAAATTAATATAGTTCCATTCCATCGTATTAAATTTAATTGACACGAGTAGGCTCGCGATAATATCGGTCTAAATTGATTGATTTAGTTCTTTTATTCGAAATCTCCAAACTCCGGAATCGAAATTCAATGAAACGGCGAATAAAATCGGCATGATGCAATTTATTTTAAAAAGTTTTTGAAAATCCAAATTTTTAGAGTTTTGATTTGTAGGTCGAATTTTCAGGATGTTACAAACCTACCCCCTTAAATAAATCTCGTCCCGAGATTTCTTACCGGGTTTCAAATAGATGCGGGTATTCCGTCCTCAAGAATTCTTCGCTTTCCCAGGTAGCTTCATCCTCAGTGTGATTACTCCATTGTACCTTGTACATACGCCACTCTTTGCTCCTAGTCCTCTTTTTGGCCTCGTCCAATATCCGGACCGGATGTTCTGGATACGTAAGGTCATGGCTAATGTGAATCTCTTCCAGCGGAGCTTGTTCTTCCGGCACTCGTAAGCACTTCTTTAATTGAGACACATGGAAGACGGGGTGCACATCGGCGATATTCTCTGGTAGCTGTAACTGATATGCGACCTCTCCTCGTCTAGCCGTGATTTGAAAGGGTCCCACATACCTTGGCGCTAGTTTTCCTTTGACCTTAAACCTTTTCGTTCCCCTCATCGGAGAAACCTTCAGATAAACATAATCTCCTTCCTTAAATTCCAGGTTTCTTCTTCGAGTGTCGGCGTAACTCTTTTGTCGTGATTGTGCTACTTTTAGACGGTCTCGAATTAGGCGAACCTTTTCCTCGGCTTCTTGGATAATGTCAGGTCCAAATACTGCCCGTTCTCCCGCCTCAGACCACATTAGTGGTGTTCGACATCGTCGACCAAACAATGCCTCATTGGGTGACATCTTTAGACTTGCTTGAAAGCTGTTGTTGTAGGAAAATTCGGCGTAAGGCAAACATCTCTCCCAGTCTTTGCTAAAATCCAGAGCACAAGCTCTCAACATGTCTTCCAAGACCTGGTTTGTCCTCTCGGTCTGGCCATCCGTTTGTGGGTGATAAGCTGTGCTGAATGCTAGGTTACTTCCTAGGGCTTCATGTACTTTCTCCCAGAAATGCGAGGTAAACTGTGTGCCTCGATCAGATATAATTTTCTTAGGTACACCATGAAGACATACTATCCTGGTCATGTATAGCTCGGCTAGCTTGGCACTGCTATAATTTGTCTTAACGGGGATGAATCTCGCCGTCTTGGTGAGTCGATCCACAATCACCCAGATGGAATCGTACCCTATTGCGGTCTTGGGCAATCCAACAATAAAATCCATGCCTATCTCATCCCATTTCCATTCGGGAATCCTAAGGGGTTGCAACAAACCTGCCGGTCTCTGGTGCTCAGCCTTCACCTTTTGGCACACGTCACAGAGTGCTACGTATTCTGCCACATCTCTCTTCAGATTGGGCCACCAGTATCCTTCCTTCAGATCCTGGTACATCTTCGTACTTCCGGGGTGCAATGAATATGCCGACTCGTGAGCTTCCTTTAGGATTAATCCTCTCAGTCCACTCCGTTCGGGAACATAAACCCTCTTTTTATACCATAGGACATCTTTTTCATCGATCGAAAATTCCTTTGCAAGTCCTGCGGCTAGGCGTTCCTTCACCTCTCGGACTTCCTCGTTGTCCTTCTGGGCAACTTCTATTTGGGTTCTCAGAAGAGGTTGAATGTCCAAGGTGTTTATCTGTCCATGAGGAATTATATGTAGGTTTAGTTGGGCCATTTCCCCCCTAAGCTCAGGAGCCATTCCTTCCGTCCTCAGATGATTGCAACGGCTCTTCCGACTCAAAGCGTCAGCCACAACGTTTGCTTTGCCGGGGTGATAGTGAACCTCTAAGTCGTAATCCTTGATTAGTTCTAACCATCGCCTTTGCCTTAGGTTGAGGTCTGACTGGGTGAAAATATACTTCAGACTCTTGTGGTCAGTGTAGACATCACAATGGTTTCCAATCAAATAATGTCTCCAAATCTTTAGCGCATGAACCACGGCTGCAAGTTCTAAGTCATGGGTAGGATAGTTTTCCTCATGTGGTCGCAATTGTCGCGACGCGTAGGCCACAACTTTTCCGTCCTGCATCAATACTCCTCCTAGTCCTTGCCTTGATGCATCACAGTATATAACGAAGTCTTTCCTGATGTCGGGAAGAACTAGAATGGGTGCCGAGGTCAATTTTTCTTTGAGCTGCTCGAAGCTTTCCTGACACTGTTCTGACCACACAAACTTCTTTTCCTTCTTGAGTAGTTGTGTCATTGGTCGGGCTATCTTAGAGAATCCCTCAATGAACCTTCGGTAGTATCCGGCCAAGCCTAGAAAACTCCGAATTTCAGTCACAGACTTGGGTGCTTTCCATTCCGTAACAGCCTCCACTTTAGCAGGATCCACTGCCACTCCACCGGCTGAGATTACGTGGCCTAGAAAGGCGACTTCTTTTAGCCAGAACTCGCATTTACTGAACTTTGCATATAACTTATGCCTCCGTAATTTCTCGAGTACCAATCGCAAGTGTTCCGCATGTTCTTCCTCATCCTTTGAGTAGATCAGAATATCATCGATAAATACTACCACAAATTTGTCCAAGTAATCCATGAACACTTTGTTCATGAGGTTCATAAAGTATGCCGGGGCGTTGGTTAACCCAAACGACATTACCGTGAACTCATACAATCCATAGCGTGTTGAAAACGCGGTCTTGGGTATATCCTGGGTCCTAATTTTCAATTGGTGGTATCCTGATCTAAGGTCAATCTTAGAGAATACCTTAGCTCCCTTGAGTTGATCAAAAAGATCATCAATCCGTGGTAGTGGATATTTGTTTTTGATGGTTACTTCGTTCAGTGAACGGTAGTCTACACACATCCTCATGCTACCAACTTTCTTCTTAACGAATAATACTGGGGCTCCCCATGGTGACGAACTGGGTCGTACAAATCCCTTTTCTTGCAACTCTCTAATTTGCTTTTTAAGTTCCTCTAACTCATTAACTGGCATCCGATAAGGTCTCTTGGATATGGGGGCAGTTCCGGGCATCAGATCAATAATGAACTCTATGTCACGGTCTGGTGGCATCCCAGGTAAGTCTTCCGGAAACACATCGGGAAATCGTTGCACCACAGGCATTCCTTTCAGGGGTAGCATGGTAAATATGCCTCCGGCACGTTCGGTCAGTCTTGGATCTTGATCCATGGTTGCTCTCATATCTGATCCCCAGGGTGTGGTCAGGGTAACCTCTCTACGTCTACAGTCGATTACCCCTCTGTTCTTTGCTAACCAATCCATACCCAATATGACATCCAGGGTCTGGGGTATCAACACCATAAGATTGGAGGGAAACACCACATCCCTAAGACGAATAGGTACGTCTATGCAAGCATGACTCACAGTTATCTCGCCCCCAGGTGAGTGTACTATCACAGGCTTTCTAAGCCCCACTAGGGTTAAGTTGTGTTTTTGACTAGCCTTCAATGATATGAATGAATGCGATGCTCCCGAATCGAAGAGAACTTTAACTGCAGTGGAGTTGATAGAAAACGTACCCATCAGTACGCCCTGATCCTCCTGGGCCTCTTCAGCTCGCACATGGTTCACTTGTCCGCGGCCAAACCCGGTAGTAGCCTTGTTAGTCTGTGGAGTCCTGAATAGTCCTCGTCCGGCAACGGGGGTAGTAGTCCCACGAACAGCCATTGTGTTAGCGCCAGTACGGACAGGAGTTTTGCGTGGATGAGGGCAGTTGTTGGCGTAGTGCCCATACTCTCCGCAGTTGAAGCAGTCTACATTCCTCTTGATTCCAGGGGCAGCCAGAGTTGGTGTAGGGGTGCGGTTCTGAATCATAACCGGCCTATTAAAGTTGCTCGGCGCGGCGGGTCGGTTAGTTGCCACAATAGGGGGCTTCCACCCAGACGAAGTGGCTCCCTTGAGTCGCTGAGGCACCCCCTGAGGTGGGCGATTCATAGCAATCCTCCTCTTGCGGTTATGCTCCACAGTCCTTTGATCATTCTCCAGCCTAACGACTTTGTTGATTAGACTCTGGAAGCTCTCATGGTCTTGCCCAATCATAGGTCCACGTAATTCATCATTCAGCCCTTCTATGAACTTGTCGATCTTCTCTTCTTCATCTGCGAGGTCTCCAATTGCATAGCGGGCCAACTGGGTGAACCGGTTCAGATATTCCTGCACCGTTGTGTTCCCTTGCCGCAACCTGCTGAACTCGTTCTTCTTCATACGCATTACTGCGGCAGGCACGAAGTTCTCGCGAAATGCTGCAGTGAACTCTTCCCAAGTGGGTTCTCCAGCATCCTCTTCTCGAGCTTCCTTGTAGGTATCCCACCAATCACCAGCGGGTCCCTCTAGTTGATTTACTGCGAAAATCACTTTGTCTGCCTCACGTACCCGGACCAGGGTCAGTTTCTTCTCAATGATGCGTAGCCAATCTTCCGCCTCCATAGGCTCGTCTGCCGTAGCGAACGTGGGTGGCTTGGTTCTCATAAACTCTCCAAAGCTCGATCCTCCGCGGTTGCCTTGGTTGTTTGCAATGGCTTGCAAGAGTTGGGTTTGAGTGGCCAAGACTCCGGCCAGGGTGGTTAGATCAGGTGTCTGGGTTTCTTCGTTGCTGGTTGGTGTCCGACGTCGGCTTGCCATCTGTGTAGGACGATGGAATAAGTATCCTAATTTTCTAACTAGCTTCTACGGTTTCATCCCATTAAGGGAGTTGTTTTGATGTGAACTTTGTTTTGCAAGCATGGTGGAATAAACTCATTTATAACATAACAGCAACAACATCGTGAATATCATCACAGAGTTCCACAAATAGTACATAAATCATGATGCAATCGACTGCACACACATGCAGTCCAAATAAGGTTCATCCAATGATACATCGAACTAAGCTACTCGCCAAACTAGGTAAAGGGGGGGGTGTGTCTTGCATACTGTCCAAAAACCATCTGACGCGAGATCGAAACTGCAACAATCCTCCAGTCTAGTCATCCAACCATCCGCAGGATCCTGGGGCCGGTAGAGTGTGGTCGCTGGCACGGGCAAACCTGAGTCCCCATGGCTTGGAAGTAGTGGCCTCAGAATCTGGCTTGGGCTTCTTGCCCGGAGGTCGGGTACTCTTGCGGGCAGTGCTGAGGGTGCGGGGGCCTCCGAGGAAGGTGATGCGGGGGACAGGGGTCTCATCCTCTGATGGGTCGGTGAGGTCGGGCTCGCTCTCTGGCTCAGTGTCAGTCCCCTCTGTCTCGGAGTCGACCTGGATCGGAGTCTCTAAACTGGAACCCAGCTGCGGAGAAGGTGTAGAGATCAGCGGAGTGTGCACAATCTCCGGGGCAGGTGGCTGTGTCACCGTCGGGTCCACCAAGTAAGGTGCTGATTCAGTGGCCAGCATACCAACCTCTCCCAGAAGAGCGTGGAACGC
Organism: Oryza meridionalis; assembly: GCA_000338895.3. NCBI lineage: Eukaryota > Viridiplantae > Streptophyta > Magnoliopsida > Poales > Poaceae > Oryza > Oryza meridionalis. The sequence goes on along the minus strand of CM002529.2, from coordinate 20,348,674 downwards.
TGGTGGGTATGGCGGGGTGAGGAAAAAGTAGTGGTCACGCCCTACTGCTGTGGAAGTAGAAGCCCCGGTGGTGCTGATCGTGGCTGCTCGAAGCTGCTCCTCCAGCTGACTGACGTGCTCCTGACTCTCTCTCAGCTGCTCCTCAAGTGTATCCATCATCCCGCGGCGGTCGTTGTATTGGTCAGATAACTGCTGGAACTAGTCACCGCGGACCTGAAGCTGTGCCTTCAGTGAGTCTATCTCACTGCCCCAAGCCTGGTGCTCCTCCTCCAGCTGAAGCTGCTGTGCTGTGAGGTCAGTCACCTCGGTCTCTAGCTCTCCCACACGTCTCTGCTGGTCGTCGATCTCTAATAGAGCCTCCTCGTAAAAGTCATCCGCTGCCTCAGCCCATCGTGACAGCCGGGTCACTATCGGGTTGTAGCAGCAAGGTGTGTCCTGAACAGTGCAGACGGAGTTGCTCTCCTCTCGGAACGGGTGGTGAGCAAACTCAGTACTTGCCAACTCAGCTCGGTGAATAGAGCTGAGTCGGAGGAAGGCCTCTCGTGCTGCATCCTGCATCGCGGTCTCTGGCAAGTCGCGACGGTGGCGTGTCGGGAAGCTGTAGTCTAACTCTGATGGGATTCGTGTGTGAACCTCGACTCGGGCCTCCCAGACAGACTCGCACTGTCTCACTCGATATATCGGAGATATGGGGTATCGCAGACGCCTCATCAGTCGGTGCAGCTCAATGACGTATCCCTCAAAGCGGGGTATGCCCATCTCCCAGACAGCGGGTGAATCCTGGTCTGCCATCTAATTTTAAGAAAAGCCCAATGTCAGCTAAGAGTAAAACTTATTTTGTAAAGAAATAGTTAAGAGTAAGATAAAAATCATACAGGTTTTGTAAACATAGCATTTTTACTTTTGAAATTATTACTAAGTGGGAACTTTCTCCCTTGGCCAACTCAAAAGAAAAGGGTGGGGCGCCTTTTGGTCTTTTCCTACAGTCGTATGGCTCTGATACCAGCTCTGTAGACCCCCGTTTTTATAACAGGAATCAATCGTGTAAACAGTACCATTTCCCTGGATCAAGTAGTCTGGTACACACGAATTCGTAGCTGAAATAACCAGTGCGCATACACGAGTGTCTAGCACGAATTATTACATCAATAGCCCGCAGGCATAGTCTTAAGTCATCGGACCGAGAGGTCCGGAATACATCCAAAAACAGAAATAGATAAGGCAGCGGAGTTAAGGCAGCGGCACGCCATTGCCACAGGCAACGACCGTAACTAAGACCTATTGAGCGCCTTCGTCTTCATCACCCTCCTGGTAATAGGCATAGGGATCCTCCGAAGCTTCATCTCCGGCCTCTGATTAAGTTTATATTTGCAAGGGTGAGTACCAACCGTACTCAACAAGTCACCACAGCAACAATGCACATGATAAAGGGGTATTCAAGGAATGGCTATAGTTCTTTTGCACAAAGCAAGTTTTGTAATTCTTTTCACAAGCCTAAGACCTAGCATAGACTGATCAAATTTTAGTACCAGTGTTCTTATTAAACAATGACGGTTCTGTCCACCATCCATTGTGATCCCAAGGATAGCTTCCCGCCATCGAGTCGTCATGGTTTTCTGAGGACGTCCACCTTCCCTTCTCTCAGGAAGTGGCTCCATCAGCAAGGAAATCATTATGCAGCATCCCATCCCACACAAGTTAAAAATTTAGAGTCTAGCCAAGTGTAATACACGTCCCGATGCTCAATAACCGCGAGCACGGCTATTCGAATAGATTGGGTTTACTCACACTGCAGTGGATGTACACTTTACCCGCACTCCGCAACTGCCCAACACATGAGCCTTGTCCCAACACATGAGACATGTCACGGCAAAGCTTTTCGATAACCTCGCATTGGCAGTACCCGCTCCATGAACTTTACATCCTCATGCACTCTAGGCGTACACAGTTTCTAGCAGTGAGAGGAGTTCTGGCGCACCCGGGAAGGAAAGACTCACACATGCATTAGGTTATAATTACGTTTAAATTCTCACATGGCAGTCCTACCGATGGCGACACCACTGTAGACACCCGCCTCGCGGTTCTACCAATGACTGCCCCACCGTAGAGCCCCTGCCTCACACATCGAGAAACCACTATGCATGGATACTGCCTCTGCTCAGCTATCTATTCCGCTAGGTCTATACCCATACGAGAAGTGCGGTTGTACGGGGGTCGTTTCATGCTTAACTTCATGGCTCGGTCCTTAATTGACCGGGGACGGTACTTGCCTTTACCCGGATACCACCCAAATCCTCCATCCGCCCCAGTCGAAAACAGTTGTTTAATTTCATTTCTCTTTTCATAAATCATGTCATCAACATCATGGCAATGTGGCGCTCGTGACTCCACATGCCACATCTCAATTACCTTCCCAAAGGCAATTGCCCAAGCATACAGCATTTTGATAAATATGAGTATGCATGATTCTAGAATAGCGTTGCTAAGCAATTGTCATAGTTGACTAGGGACTCATACGTAAACATGGTTACGAAGGAATATGGGGTAAACAATAATCAAGGCATGGCATAATCACAAGTAGGATGTTTATCATTGCATGCAATTTTATTTGTAAACAAAATAATTTCGCAATTGGGATCAACATGTTCAAGGAATAGTGATGACTTGCCTTGCTCAAAGTCCTGTGGGTCTTGACCTTCGCCTGGATCAGCAGCTTCCTCGGGCTCTATAGTTACGTGCGAAATTGGATTTGAATTCGGTTAGAATTCAAATAAAAGTCCAAGTAAATCCAAATGAGAAATCGAGTGCGAAAGTCGGTATTAATTTTACTATTCGCGAACTATGGCAAACCTATTTTTGGTGTGAATTATTTATGAGTATTATTATCTTGTTGTCCTAAGTTTTTAATTTAATATTCCCGAGTGTTATATCCATGTAATAGGTTAGCAATTTTTATTGCGAGCTAAATATCGGACGAAATCCTAAAAACTATCATACGATTCAATTTAGTCTATGAATAGCCGATTAAGTATAATCAACGCCTAAAATCCCTGGTGATTAAATCCGAACTTCTACCGTGAATCGCTCACTTCTAGAGATTGCCCGAACTAATCTATAATATTCTATAAGAATTTGTTTATTTATTTTAATTATTGATTATATTTAAATTGCTACGGTGAATTGATTATTTATAGAGTTTATTAAAAATTATTCTACAATAATCTATAAAATTTACCTAATTGTTTAATTTCTAAATGCCTTATGATTATAGCATTATTTTTATGATACTAGATTTTAGTTAACCACAATTAAATTCTATTTTTATATATTTTTTTTGTTTAATCATTTTAAATCTTTATTTTATTATTATTTTTTTCTTTTAAAACCTCCCCTAATTTTCCTATTTATTTTTCCTTTTCGTTTTCTTTCTTCCTTTTTCTTTCCTTTTCTCCCTCTCTCTCTTTTTCTTTTCTCTTTTTTTCTTTTCTTCCATTTCTTTCTTTTCTTTTCCTCTCTCCTTTTTCTCTCTCTCTCTCTTTCTTTCTTTTTCTCTCTCTCGCCGACTCTCTCTTTTCCTCTCCCTCTCTCGGCCGGCTCTCTCTTTCTCTCTCTCTCACCCGAGCGGCGGCGGCGGTGGACGCGAGGGGGAAGGGGAGGGGGCGGCTCACCGGCGGGCGGCGACGACGACGGTGACGGCGGCGCAAGTCACGGCGCGGTGTGGCGGCACCGAGGGCGGCGGCGCGGCGGTTCAAGACGGGCGGCGCGGCGGCTCAAGGTGGCGGTGCGGCGGCGCGATGGTTTTACGCGACGCCGCGGCGGCGTGGAGGCGGCGGCGTGGCGGCGTGGAGTAGAAGAGAGGGGGGGTGAGAATGGGGGAAAGGATGAAGAGAGGGGGGGAAATTTATAGGAGAGAGGGGGGGAAAGAAGGAGAGGGGAAGGGGCGGCGGCCATGGCGATGGCGACGGGCGGCGCGCGGCGCGGCAGGCGGCGATGTGACGGGCGAGCGGCGCGCAGGTGGTGACGGGGCACGTGGGGCCCGAGGCGGCGACGGGACGCGTGCGCGGCGACGGGACGGGCGGCGACACGACGGGCGATGGCGCGGAGCGCGATGCGCGAGGGCGACGGCCGAGCGGCGACGGGACGACGGCGCGGCGGGCGAGCGGCGCGGCGGGGTGCGGGGCGCAAGGTGCGAGGGCGACGGCCGAGCAGCGACGGGACGGCGGCGCAGCGGGCGAGCGGCGCGAGGCGGTGATGGCGACGGCGTGTAGACCCCCGATTTTGGAAATCGGAAATCTTCTGTGTTTATCCGTACCAATCCCTGGATCAGTAGTTGGTACACACATACATAGTTGGATCACAACATATCACGAATGAATTCAGGCTAAAAGAGTTAAATACTTACATTAGGGCCAGGTAGGCCAACAACTATCAGAGAACAACAGCGGAAGACAAAATAGTATAAGGGCCCGGTTATCATGCCACAGGCAGTCAACTGGGGAACGAGACCTAGAACAAAACCGCACTCCGATCATCTTGTTGGATACGCAAGCGCACCGACAAGGGCTTCTCTTCAACACTCTCCTAAAAGATATGTAAATAGCAAGGGTGAGTACCAACCGTACTCAGCAAGCCACCACAACAGCCATGCATATGATAGAGGGTATTCAAGGAATGGCTTTAGGTTCTTTTTGCATAAGGCTGCATTTTGCAAGTATTTTCACAAGCCTAAGACCTAGCATAGACTGACCAAATTTTAGTTCCAGTGTTCACATTAACAACGACGGTTCTGTCCACCATCCATTGTGATCCCAAGGATAGCTTCCCGCCATTGAATCGTCATGGTTTTCTGAGGACGTCCACCTTCCCTCCTCTCAGGAAGTGGCTCCAACAGCATAAAAAAAATCATCATGCAATATCCCATCCCACACAAGTTAAGAATTTTGAGTCTAGCCAAGTGTAATACACGTCCCGGTGCTCAATAACCGCGAGCACGGCTATTCGAATAGATTGGGTTTACTCACACTGCAGTGGATGTACACTTTACCCGCACTCCGCAACTGCCCAACACATGAGCCTTGTCCCAACACATGAGACATGTCACGGCAAAGCTTTTCGATAACCTCGCATTGGCAGTACCCGCTCCATGAACTTTACATCCTCATGCACTCTAGGCGTACACAGTTTCTAGCAGTGAGAGGAGTTCTGGCGCACCCGGGAAGGAAAGACTCACACATGCATTAGGTTATAATTACGTTTAAATTCTCACATGGCAGTCCTACCGATGGAGACACCACTGTAGACACCCGCCTCGCGGTTCTACCAATGACTGCCCCACCGTAGAGCCCCTGCCTCACACATCGAGAAACCACTATGCATGGATACTGCCTCTGCTCAGCTATCTATTCCGCTAGGTCTATACCCATACGAGAAGTGCGGTTGTACGGGGGTCGTTTCATGCTTAACTTCATGGCTCGGTCCTTAATTGACCGGGGACGGTACTTGCCTTTACCCGGATACCACCCAAATCCTCCGTCCGCCCCAGTCGAAAACAGTTGTTTAATTTCATTTCTCTTTTCATAAATCATGTCATCAACATCATGGCAATGTGGCGCTCGTGACTCCACATGCCGCATCTCAATTACCTTCCCAAAGGCAATTGCCCAAGCATACAGCATTTTGATAAATATGAGTATGCATGATTCTAGAATAGCGTTGCTAAGCAATTGTCATAGTTGACTAGGGACTCATACGTAAACATGGTTACGAAGGAATATGGGGTAAACAATAATCAAGGCATGGCATAATCACAAGTAGGATGTTTATCATTGCATGCAATTTTATTTGTAAACAAAATAATTTCGCAATTGGGATCAACATGTTCAAGGAATAGTGATGACTTGCCTTGCTCAGGATAGTCCTTATTATTGATATAATCTTGATCAACCTTCACCTCCTGGAAGTTGCAGACGTTGCCTCACGACTATCCGATACACAAAGTCTATAATACGCGAGAAAAACCAATATTCAAGCAACAATCAAATATGCACAAACAAAATATATTTGTTGAGGTTGAACCTAAGGTTGCTTATATTATTCGCGCTTGCTAATGGGTTCCAACATGCTAAGGGCTAAAGTTTCTTAATCTTTCTGTTATCATGGTGGTCTATTTAGGAGTTAGCCAACATAGTATTTATGGGATACATATATATTTGGCTAATCGGTGGTTTAGTCTATCAAATGGCTTATGGAAGGATTATGGCTAAGCATGCATATATCTAAATAGGACGGTTATATACTAGAGGTTCTGTTGTTAGATGGATTTAGGATCAATAAATCAATTACAGTGAATTATTTGTATTATTATTTTATTGATGGAAGCTTTACTTTAATTATGAACATATTTTACTTGTCACAAAAAGGTTAATAATTATTCATGCTCTATATGTTAAATTCGGGAAGTTTATAATATTATAGTTACAGATTATCTCTTAATGAACAATCCGGAGTTACAATTGAACTATGAACATATGAGGTCAAGATTTATAATTAGTACTTATCTACTATTCATGTTTGTTATATACTCCCCAGTTTGATATATAAATTAATTGTGTAACTATAATGGGATGTACAATATATGTGATGCGACAAGTTTAAGCACTGGTTCTATTGGGTTACTAATAAGTGGTAACCAATTTAGGCATATATAAGCTATTCCATATGGTATTGCATCGATTAATTTACTTAGTGATTCCTCCACATCTAGCTCTATTATTATTCTCCTAAACAGGTTAAAGACTCATCTATGTGTGTCTATATTTTAGTCGCATAATCATAAGGCTACACTTGATTTAAATAACCTATAAGCCATGGATTTAATTATATGGCCATCGAATTTTAAATAAGTACTAGTATTTTCCTATACATCCATTCATTTGTTACATCACATAAAATTAGTTTGTGTGGTTGTTACAGTGGCAAGACATGTTAGAGACAAATATTATTACATCTACTCTACTGTACAATACTAATTTTATTTATTAACATATTTTTAAGTTGACTATTATGCATCATCTTGATATTAAATATTTATAAATATATTTTATTCAATAGTGAATTATATATCATTGGAAAGCTTATGAATTTAGATGAATTTAGGTTTCAAGTTTCACTCAAATTGGAGCTAAATATCGAACGAAATCCTAGAAATATTATATGATTTAATTTAGTCTATGACTAAATGATTAAATATAATACACGGCTAAAATCCCTAGTAATTAAATCCGAATTTTTACCGTGAACCAATGACTTATAGAGATTACCAAAAATAATCTATAATAATCTATAAGAATTCATCTAATTGTTTGGTTATTAATTATATCTAAATTACTACCAATTTTAATCTAATCTGATCCAGAAACATATTTTTATAATTAACTCGGAATTTCGATCGAAATACTATTACGCTCGAGGAATTTCCAAAAATAATCTATGATTAACCCTGACCATTTTTATTTCCTAAATTCTCCTAATTTCTCCCCCAATTTCCCCTTCTATTTTCTCCTTTCCTTCTTTTTCTCTCTTTTCTCTCCCTCTCTTTCTTTTTCTTTCTCTCCCTTTTTCCTTTCTTCTCTCTTTCTCTCTCTGTCGGCCTCTCTTTTCCTCTTCCTTTCTTTCTCTCCTCTCTCCCGGCTCTATCTCCCTCTCTCGGCTCTCTCCCACCCGAGCGGCGGCGGCGATGGACGCGAGGGAGAAGGAGGGCGGCTCACCGGCGGCGGCAGCGGCGACGACGGCGGCGGCGACGGTGGCGCACGGCGGCGTAGGAGCGGCGGCACGGCGGCACGGGAACGGCGGCGCAGGAACGGCGGCGCGGCGGCACGGGAACGGCAACGCGGCAGCACGGGAACGGCGGCGCAGTGGAGAGGGGAGAGGGGAGAGGAAGGGTGAGACGGGGTGGGGGAGAATGGAGAGAGGGGGGGTATTTGTAGAGAGGGGAGGAGCGGCGGGGCTCGGGGCGGCTTGGTGTGACGGCGATGGCGACGCGACGATGACGCGGCGCGGCAGCGGCGCGGGACGCGAGGTGGCGACGCGATGGGCGAGCGGCGCGCGGGTCGCGGGGCGCGAGACGGCGCGCGTGGCGCGAGGCGACGGGACGGGGCGGCAGCGGCGACACGACGGGCGCGCGGCGATGGGATGGGCGGGCGGCAGCGGCGCGGGGCGCAAGGTGCGATGGCGACGGTCGAGCGGCGACGAGACGGTGCGCGGCGCGATGGGACGGCGATGCGGCGGCGACGGGCGACATTGGTGCGAGACGACGGCGACCCGCGGCGATGGCGACAGCGTGGCAGCGGCGGCGCGAGGCGCGAGGCAGCGGCACGGGGCTCGAGGCGGCGGCACGGGGCGCGAGGCCGACGGCGACGATGGCGACGGCGGCGCGGCGGGCGAGCGGCGCAAGGTGGCGACGCGCAGCTCGGGACGGCTAGGGCAGAGGTGGGAGAGAAGGGGAAAGGTTAGGGACCAAATCGAACACCTTGCGGGCAATGAATAGTGCACTTTCCTATTATTCCCGATTTTAGGTTATTTTCAATATAAATTTGATTTCATAATTTCTAAATCTTGTATAAATGAAGTTTATCCCATATTTGTGTTATCCTAACTAAAATTCTCCTTAATTTGATATCACTCATATTTTGTTTATATAATTTATTTGAGTTTTAATTAGGGTAAATTCTTATTCTATCGTAATTAAATTTAATTGATCCAAATATGGTCGCGATAATATTACTATCCATACCTAATCTTTTATTTTTAATTTATATTTATTTTACCAATTTGTTTTTAAGGTTTATTAAAGATTCTATAAATCCTAATTTTTACACAAATGAAGTTTACTCAATATTTGTGTTATTCTAACCAATAGATGCACCCTTGATTAATATTACCCATATTTATTTATTTATCGCACAAATGAATTCTTTTTAGATTAATTTGAGTTATTAGCCCTAAGGTGAACTTGTATATTTTTGAAGACTTTGGGGTACTATTAAATTTAATATAACGACTTGTCACGGTTAACACATTAGCAGATTGGTCAAGTTTAGTTGTATAGCAATATATTTTACATGGATAGGTTCAATCTATTTATTCTATAAATAGTAAATTGAGACTCGGCACAATATTTATCTAATTGTTTAATTAAACACTCGCATATTCTTATTTATGTATAAAGCCTAATTTATTTATATGACCATTATTTTATATGAGCGATTTTCATGCTATGAGGAGCTTGATAAGGTGTTTCAAATATTAATTATATATTCTAGTGAGATGTTCTATTATAGATGGGGCCATTGATGTGATCATCATTTCATGTGTACTTATATTTCATGGCATGCATCACATGGTTCAAGTATTTAATATTTGATCCATAAATTAAATTGGTAATTAACCTTCCCTTTGTCTGGCTTTGTTTTCTCGTGCGTAAATATTTATGGGGTTCATAATAAATATCTTATTATTATAATTATTACTTAGCTGTATAACTTTAGTTTAATTTTCCATTGTGACAATTTATAGTTTGGCAAGTAAAAGCAACCATAACATCCAGCATGATGCAAAAATTTTAAAAAGTCCGGAATTTTCGTGATTTTCATTGTCTTGAATTTTCAGGATGTTACACGGCGCGCGGCGGCTCGGGGCGCGAGGCGGTGCGGGGCGCGAGGGCGCGGGGGCGACGGCGACGGCATCAGCAGCGGCGACGCGACAGCGGGCGGCCGCAGCGGCGATGGGACGGCGCGCGGCCGCAGCGGCGATGGGACGGCGCGCGGCGCGGCGGGGATAGGGTTAGAGGGCTAGGGGACCGCGTCGAACACCTGGCAGGCAATGAACAGTGCCGTTTTTTTAATTTTTCTTTTTATTATTATTTTTTTTTATTTTTATTAATATTTTTTTTATTTATCATTATTTTATTATTATTATTTTTATTTATTTATTATATAAATTTGATTCCAAAATTCCTAATATTTGCATATATAATTCTTACCCAATATTTGTGTTAATTCCCGCTAATAAATTCATCCTAAATTAATAAATTCATCCTAAATTAATATAGTTCCATTCCATCGTATTAAATTTAATTGACACGAGTAGGCTCGCGATAATATCGGTCTAAATTGATTGATTTAGTTCTTTTATTCGAAATCTCCAAACTCCGGAATCGAAATTCAATGAAACGGCGAATAAAATCGGCATGATGCAATTTATTTTAAAAAGTTTTTGAAAATCCAAATTTTTAGAGTTTTGATTTGTAGGTCGAATTTTCAGGATGTTACATTCGTGAACCGGTCCTTAATTGTCATGAGCACGACCATCAAAACCATGTACTCACAACCCACCATTATCAGGTTTTAGTTGTCACATTAATTAATTAACCAATCACGATTAACCATCGTGAACTATCATTAAGCCATCAGTAAATAATAGTGAATCATAAGTTATACCATTAGTGTGCTAATGTTTCTAAGCATGGCTAAGCAATTACATCTAATCATCTAGTTGAACCAATATAAAGCTCAACTAGTCAAGTTATAATAACCCAAGGTATCAAGGAATAAGGTACTCAAGAACAAAAGGGCTATAACAAACAATAGGCTATTTCCACCCAATGACATTCGAAAATAAATGCAATAGTTGAATAGAAACAATAGCTTTAAACGGGATCAACATGCTCAAAGGGTTGATTAGGATCTGTGTGACTTGCCTTGCTGGCCTTGGAACTCTTCTAAATCTTCTCCTGCAAAAGCGGACTCTCCGGAAACGTCGGATTCTAAACGGAAAAGAACGAAAACACCAAAACAGCACATAAGCAAGCATGAACAGTACATGTGGATATTTTTAACATGTAGATCTCAATTTTAGAAAAATTTAGAGACTTGAACCAACTAAATCCGAGCTAAGATGAATTAGTTATGAATTTTTAAAGATTTAATCGGTTTAAATCATTTATATAAATTTTAATTGAATTATGATGCAATAATGAATTATTTTTGAAAAGAAAAAGGGCTTTATTGCGTCAGCGGGCTCGGGTCTACGGTGGACCGGGTCCACGGCAACGGTCTACGGGAACGGACGGGTGAGATCGATCCGATCCGATCGGACGGACGAGATCCATCCCGACCACGACGGCTCACGCGCGACGGCACTGATGACGTCAGCGATGACGTCATCCCCGACCGACGGCGGCGACGGCGGCTCGGACTCGCATGCCCGCCGGCGAACTACGGCGCGACGGCGAGAACGGAATGCGGCAACGGATAGTGGAGAGCACGGCGAACTCACCGGCGACCAAAGGAGCGGCGGAAGAGCAACGGACGACGCCGGCGACGAGGACGAAGCGGCGGAGAGGTTCGGGTCGACGACGGCGACGGTGTTCCGGCGGGAAACAGCGACAGCGAAGGGTCGGACGAGGACGGCGACGCGACGGCGACCACGTTGGCGAGCTCCCCGAGCGACGGTGATGACCGGAGCGACGGCGACGCACGGCTGGAGCGGCGGCGGCGACGGCGGCGCACGGGTGCACGGCGCTAGGGCGATTCGCGCGACGAGAGGCGAAGGCGAGGGCGGCGGAGGGTAGAGGAGACACCGGGGAACCTTTTATAGGGGTCGGGAGGCGGCGGCGAAGCCCACAACGGCCCGGCGACGGCGATGGAAAGCTAGGATTCGCCGACTCCGAATCGAGCTCGATTTCCCGACTTTCCAAAGCGAATCGGCCGATGTTTCCAAAGAGAAAAAGGTAGAGGAGATCACGGAGACCCTTTCCCCTCAATCAATTTCACCGGAAACGGAAAGGCGCGGCGAAATTGGAAGGGCGGCGGCGGCTAGGGTTTCGGGCGCGGCCGGCGCGACGAAGACGACGACTCCGACAGGCGGGCCCCACCTGTCAGCGAGCGGGAGAGAGGGAGAGCGGCGCGCGCGCGCGGCGGCTCGGCTTGCTGGGCCGGCTGGGCCGACTGGGCCGAAGAGAGAGAAGAGAGGGGTTTTGGGCCGACTTTCGGCCCAAAGCCAAAAGAAGACTTTTTAAAATCTTTTTCAATTTAAATAATTCATAAAATGCAATTCCATTTATTAAAAGTACTTCCTTAGCTCAAATAAATCCCAGAAAAATCTAGGAATTATAGAATTAAGCAAAGTATTTAATGAAATTTTATCTGGCCCAATTTTATATTGGAATTTATTATTTACAATTAAATATTCTCTTCTAGGCTTTTAAAAATCATTTCTAAAATTCCATTTACACAATAATTTATATTTTTGGGATTTTTAGGGTGTGACACGGCGCAAGGGCGGCGCGGTGCGGCGGCACCGAGGGCGGCGGCGCGGCAGCTCACAGCGGCGGCGCAGCGGCGTAAGGGCGGCGGCACGGCGGCACACAGCGGCGATGGCTCGGTGGAGAGGGAAGAGGGGAGAAGGAGGGAGATGGGGTGGGAGAATGGAGAGAGGAGGGGGATTTATAGGGGAGGGAGGGGAAGAAGAGGGGAGAGGGGCGGCGGCTATGGCGATGGCGACGGGCGGCGCGCGGCGCGGCAGGCGACGGCGACGCGCGGGCGGCGATGCGATGACGGCGCGGGGCTCGGAGCGGCGATGCGACGGCGGCGGTGCAGGGCTCGACGTGGCGATGGGACGCGCGCGGCGACGGGACGTGGACGGCGACGGCGACAGCGGCGACGCGACGGGCGGCGACGCGGCGGGCGAGCGTCGCAGCGGGCGAGCAGCGCGAGGCGGCGATGGCGACGGCGCGCGGCGGCTCGGGGCGAGAGGCGCGGGACGGCGACGCGACGCGACGGCGACGGGACGGCTGCGCGGCGACACGATGGTGACGGGACGGCGACGTGCGAGGGGAGGTGGAGCGGCGCGCGGCGCGCGGGGCGCGAGGCGGCGGCGTGGCAGCGGTGGCGTGGCGCGGCGGGGGAGGCACGGTTAGGGCTAGGGGACCCCGTCGAGCACCTTAGGTGCAATGAACAGTGCATTTCCTATTTTTCCCATTTAATTAATTTATTTTATTTTTTTTCTTTTATTATTATTATTATTATTATTATTATTATTATTTTTATCATTTATTTATTATATAAATTTGATTTTATAATTCCTAATATTTGCATATATGAATTTTACCCAATATTTGTGTTATTCCAACTAATAAATCCACCCTAGATTAATATTGTTCACATTTTTATTTATCTAATTTGAATCTTCTTTTAATTAGTGTTAATTCTATTCCATCGCATTTAAATTTAATTGATATAAATATGTCCGTGATAATACTGATGCAAATAGATTAATATTGTTCTTTATTCGAAATCTCCAATCTCCGAATCGAAATTTAATGGAACGGGCGAACAAAATCGGCATGATGCAATTTATTTTAAAAAGTTTTTGAAAATCCGAATTTTTAGAGTTTTGATTTGTCGGTCGAATTTTCAGGGTGTTACAAACCTACCCCCCTTAAATAAAACTCGTCCCGAGATTTCTTACCAGGTTTCGAATAGATGCGGGTATTCCGTCCTCAAGAATTCCACGCTTTCCCAGGTGGCTTCATCCTCAGTGTTATTACTCCATTGTACCTTGTACATACGCCACTCTTTGCTCCTAGTCCTCTTTTTGGCTTCATCCAATATCCGGACCGGATGTTCTGGATACGTAAGGTCATGGCTAATGTGAATCTCTTCCAGCGGAGCTTGTTCTTCCGGCACTCGTAAGCACTTCTTTAATTGAGACACATGGAAGACTGGGTGCACATCGGCAATATTCTCTGGTAGCTGTAACTGATATGCGACTTCTCCCCGTCTAGCCGTGATTTGAAAGGGTCCCACATATCTTGGCGCTAGTTTTCCTTTGACCTTAAACCTTTTCGTCCCTCTCATCGGAGAAACCTTCAGATAAACATAATCTCCTTCCTTAAATTTCAGGTTTCTTCTTCGAGTGTCGGCGTAACTCTTTTGTCGTGATTGTGCTACTTTTAGACGGTCTCGAATCAGGCGAACCTTTTCCTCGGCTTCTTGGATAATGTCAGGTCCAAATACTGCCCGTTCTCCAGTCTCGGACCACATTAGTGGAGTTCGACATCGTCGACCAAACAATGCCTGATTGGGTGACATCTTTAAGCTTGCTTGAAAGCTGTTGTTGTAGGAGAATTCGGCGTAGGGCAAACAACTCTCCCAGTCTTTGCTAAAATCTAGAGCACAAGCTCTCAACATGTCTTCCAAGACCTGGTTTGTTCTCTCTGTCTGGCCATCCGTTTGTGGGTGATAAGCTGTACTAAACGCAAGGTAACTTCCTAGGGCTTCATGTACTTTCTCCCAGAAATGCGAGGTAAACTGTGTGCCTCGATCAGATATAATTTTCTTAGGTACACCATGAAGACATACTATCCTGGTCATGTATAACTCGGCTAGCTTGGCACTGTTATAATTTGTCTTAACGGGGATGAATCTTGCCGTCTTGGTGAGTCGATCCACAATCACCCAGATGGAATCGTACCCTGTTGCGGTCTTGGGCAATCCAACAATAAAATCCATACCTATCTCATCCCACTTCTATTCGGGAATCCTAAGGGGTTGCAACAAACCTGCCGGTCTCTGGTGCTCAGCCTTCACCTTTTGGCACACGTCACAGAGTGCTACGTACTCTGCCACATCTCATTTTAGATTGGGCCACCAGTAACCTTCCTTCAGGTCCTGGTACATCTTCGTACTTCCGAGGTGCAATGAATATGCCAACTCGTGAGCTTCCTTTAGGATTAATCCTCTCAGTCCACCCTGTTCGGGTACATAAATCCTCTTTTTATACCATAGGACATCTTTTTCGTCGGTTGAAAATTCCTTTGCAAATCCTGCCGCTAGACGTTCCTTCACCTCTCGGATTTCTTCGTTGTCCTTCTGGGCTTCTTCTATTTGAGTTCTCAAAAGAGGTTGAATGTCCAAGGTGTTTATCTGCCCATGAGGTATTATATGTAGGTTTAGTTGGGTTATTTCCTCCCTAAGCTCAGGAGCCATTCCTTCCGTCCTCAGATGATTGCAGTGGCTCTTCCGACTCAAAGCGTCAGCCACAACGTTTGCTTTGCCGGGGTGATAGTGAACCTCTAAGTCATAATCTTTGATTAGTTCTAACCATCGCCTTTGCCTTAAGTTGAGGTCTGACTGGGTGAAAATATACTTCAGACTCTTGTGGTCAGTGTAGATATCACAATGGTTTCCAATCAAATAATGTCTCCAAATCTTTAGCGCATGAACTACAGCTGCAAGTTCTAGGTCATGGGTAGGATAGTTTTCCTCATGTGGCCGCAATTGTCGCGACGCGTAGGCTACAACCTTTCCGTCCTGCATCAGTATTCCTCCTAGTCCTTGCCTTGATGCATCACAATATATAACGAAGTCTTTCCTGATGTCGGGAAGAACTAAAATAGGTGCCGAGGTCAGCTTTTCTTTGAGCTGTTCAAAGCTTTCCTGACACTGTTCTGACCACACAAACTTCTTTTCCTTCTTGAGTAGTTGTGTCATCGGTCGGGCTACCTTAGAGAATCCCTCAATGAACCTTCGGTACTATCCGGCCAAGCCTAGAAAACTCCGAATTTCAGTCACAGACTTGGGTGCTTTCCATTCCGTAACAGCCTCCACTTTAGCAGGATCCACTGCTACTCCACCGGTTGAGATTACGTGGCCTAGAAAGGCGACTTCTTTTAGCCAGAACTCACATTTACTAAACTTTGCATACAATTTATGCCTCCGTAGTTTCTCGAGTACCAATCGCAAGTGTTCCGCATGTTCTTCCTCATCTTTGGAGTAGATCAGAATATCATTGATAAATACTACCACAAATTTGTCCAAGTAATCCATGAACACTTTGTTCATAAGATTCATAAAGTATGCCGGGGCGTTGGTTAACCCAAACGACATTACTGTGAACTCATACAATCCATAGCGTATTGAAAACGCGGTCTTGGGTATATCCCTGGTCCTAATTTTCAATTGGTGGTATCCTGATCTAAGGTCAATCTTAGAGAACACCTTAGCTCCTTTGAGTTGATCAAAAAGATCATCAATCCGTGGTAGTGGATATTTGTTTTTGATGGTTACTTCGTTCAATGATCGGTAGTCTACACACATCCTCATGCTACCATCTTTCTTCTTGACGAATAGTACTGGGGCTCCCCAGGGTGACGAACTGGGTCGTACAAATCCCTTTTCTTGCAACTCTCTAATTTGCTTTTTAAGTTCCTCCAACTCATTAACTGGCATCCGGTAAGGCCTCTTGGATATGGGAGCAGTTCCGGGTATCAGATCAATAATGAACTCTATGTCACGATCTGGTGGCATCCCAGGTAAATCTTCTAGAAATACATCGGAAAATCGTTGCACTACAGGCATTCCTTTCAGGGGTAGCATGGTAAATATGCCTCCGGCACGTTCGGTCAGTCTAGGATCTTGATCCATGGTTGCTCTCATATCCGATCCCCAGGGTGTGGTCAGGGTAACCTCTCTACGTTTACAGTCGATTACCCCTCTGTTCTTTGCTAACCAATCCATACCTAATATGACATCTAGGGTTTGGGGTATCAACACCATAAGATTGAAGGGAAACACCACATCCCTAAGACGAATAGGTACGTCTATGCAAGCATGACTCACAGTTATCTCGCCCCCAGGTGAGTGTACTATCATAGGCTTTCTAAGCCCCACTAGGGTTAAGTTGTGTTTTTGACTAGCCTTCAGTGATATGAATGAATGCGATGCTCCTGAATCGAAGAGAACTTTAACTGGAGTGGTGTTGATAGAAAACGTACCCATCAGTACGCCCTGATCCTCCTGGGCCTCTTCAACTCGCACATGGTTCACTTGTCCGCGGCCAAATCCGGTAGCAGCCTTGTTAGTCTGCGGAGTCCTGAATAGTCCTCGTCCGGCAGCAGGGGTAGCAGTCCCACGAACAGCCATTGTATTAGCGCCAGTACGGACAGGAGTTTTGCGTGGATGAGGGCAGTTGTTGGCGTAGTGCCCATACTCTCCGCAGTTGAAGCAGTCCACATTCCTCTTGGCTGCAGGGGCAGCCAGAGTTGGTGTAGGGGTGCGGTTCTGAATCACAACCGGCCTATTAAAATTGCTAGGCGCGGCGGGACGGTTAGTTGCCACAATAGGGGGCTTCCACCCAGACGAAGTGGCTCCCTTGAGTCGCTGAGGCACCCCCTGAGGTGGGCGATTCATAGCAAGCCTCCTCTTGCGATTGTGCTCTATAGTCTTTTGATCGTTCTCCAACCTAACGACTTTGTTGATCAGGCTCTGGAAGCTCTCATGGTCTTGCCCAATCATAGGTCCACGTAATTCATCATTCAGCCCTTCTATGAAGTTGTCGATCTTTTCTTCTTCATCTGCGAGGTCTCCAACTGCATAGCGGGCCAACTGAGTGAACCGGTTCAGATATTCCTGCACCGTTGTGTTCCCTTGTCGCAGCCTTCTGAACTCGTTCTTCTTCATACGCATTACCGCAGCAGGCACGAAGTTCTCGCGAAATGCTGCAGTGAACTCTTCCCAAGTGGGTTCTCCAGCATCCTCTTCTCGAGCTTCCTTGTAGGTATCCCACCAATCACCAGCGGGTCCCTCCAGTTGATTTACTGCGAAGATCACTTTGTCAGCTTTGCGTACTCGGACAAGGGTCAGTTTCTTCTCTATGATGCGTAGCCAATCTTCTGCCTCCATAGGCTCGTCTGCCGTAGCGAACGTGGGTGGCTTGGTTCTCATAAACTCTCCAAAGCTCGATCCTCCGCGGTTGCCTTGGTTGTTTGCAATGGCTTGCAAGAGTTGGGTTTGAGTGGCCATAACTCCGGCCAGGGTGGTTAGGTCAGGTGTCTGAGTTTCTTCATTGCTGGTTGATGCCCGACGTCGGCTTGTCATCTGTGTAGGATGATGGAATAAGTATCCTAATTTTCTAACTAGCTTCTATGGTTTCATCCCATTAAGGGAGTTGTTTTGATGTGAACTTTGTTTTGCAAGCATGGTGGAATAAACTCATTTATAACACAACAGCAACAACATCATAACATCACAGAGTTCCACAAATAGTACATAAATCATGATGCAATCGACTGCGCACATATGCAGTCCAAATAAGGTTCATCCAAAAGATACATCGAACTAACCATCAAGCTACTCGTCAAACTAGGTAGGGGGGTGTTATTCGCATACTATCAAAAAACCATCTGAAGCGAGATCAAAGCTGCCACAATCCTCCAGTCTAGTCGTCCAACTATCCGCAGGATCCTGGGGCAGGTAGAGGGTGGTCGCTAGCACGGGCAAACCTGAGTCCCCATGGCTCGGAAGTAGCGGCCTCAGAATCTGGCTTGGGCTTCTTGCCCGGAGGTCGGGTGCTCTTGCGGGCAGTGCTGAGGGTGCGGGGGCCTCCGAGGAAGGTGATGCGGGGAACAGGGGTCTCATCCTCTGATGGGTCGGTGAGGTCTGGCTCGCTCTCTGGCTCAGTGTCAGTCCCCTCTGTCTCGGAGTCGACCTGGATCGGAGTCTCTAAACTGGAACCCAGCTGCGGAGAAGGTGTAGAGATCAGTGGAGTGTGCACAATCTCCGGGGCAGGTGGCTGTGTCACTGTCGGGTCCACCAAGTAAGGTGCTGACTTAGTAGCCAGCATACCAACCTCTCCCAAAAGAGCGTGGAACGTTGGTGGGTACGGCAGGGTGAGGAAAAAGTAGCGGTCACGCCCTACTGCTGTGGAAGTAGAAGTCCCTGTGGTGCTGACCGTGGCTGCTCGAAGCTGCTCCTCCAGCTGGCTGACGTGCTCCTGACTCTCTCTCAGCTGCTCCTCAAGTGTATCCATCATCCCGCGGCGGTCGTTGTACTGGTCAGATAACTGCTGGAACTGGTCGCCGTGGACCTGAAGCTGTGCCTTCAGTGAGTCTATCTCACTACCCCAAGCCTGGTGCTCCTCCTCCAGCTGAAGCTGCTGCGCTGTGAGGTCAGTCACCTCGGTCTCTAGCTCTCCCACACGTCTTTGCTGGTCGTTGATCTCTAACAGAGCCTCCTCGTAAAAGTCGTCCGCTGCCTCAGCCCATCGTGACAGTCGGGTCACTATCGGGTTGTAGCAGCAAGGTGTGTCCTGAACAGTGCAGACGGAGTTGCTCTCCTCTCGAAACGGGTGGTGAGCAAACTCAGTACTCGCCAACTCAGCTCGGTGGATAGAGCTAAGTCGGAGGAAGGCCTCCCGTGCTGCATCCTGCATCGCGGTCTCTGGCAAGTCGCGACGGTGGCATGTCGGGAAGCTGTAGTCTAACTCTGATGGAACTCGCGTGTGAACCTCGACTCGAGCCTCCCAAATAGACCCGCACTGTCTCACTCGGTAGATCGGAGATCTGGGGTATCGCAGACGCCTCATCAGTCGGTGTAGCTCGATGACGTATCCCTCTAAGCGGGGTAGTCCCATCTCCCAGGCAGTGGGTGAATCCTAATCTGCCATCTAATTTTAAGAAAAACCCAATGTCAGCTAAGAGTAAAACTTATTTTGTGAAGAAATAGTTAAGAGTAAGATAAAAATCATATAGGTTTTGTAAACATAGCATTTTTATTTTTGAAATTATTACTAAGTGGGAATTTTCTCCCTTGGCCAACTTAGAAAAGGGTGGGGCGCCTTTTGGTCTTTTCCTACAGTCGTATGGCTCTGATACCAGCTCTGTGGACCCCCGTTTTTATAACAGGAATCAATCGTGTAAACAGTACCATTTCCCTGGATCAAGTAGTCTGGTAAACACGAATTCATAGCTGAAGTAACCAGTGCACATACACGAATGTCTAGTACGAATTATTACATCAATAGCCCGCAGGCTTAGTCTTAAATCATCGGACCGAGCGGTCCGGAATACACTCCAAAAACAGAAATAGGTAAGGCAGCGGAGTTAAGGCAGCGGCTCGCCATTGCCACAGGCAACGACCGTAACTAAGACCTATTGAGCGCCATCGTCTTCATCACCCTCCTGGTAATAAGCATAGGGATCCTCCGAAGCTTCATCTCCGGCCTCTGATTAAGTTTATATTTGCAAGGGTGAGTACCAACCGTACTCAACAAGCCACCACAGCAACAATGCATATGATAAAGGGTATTCAAGGAATGGCTATGGTTCTTTTGCACAAAGCAAGTTTTGCAATTCTTTTCACAAGCCTAAGACCTAGCATAGACTGATCAAATTTTAGTACCAGTGTTCATATTAAACAATGACGGTTCTGTCCACCATCCATTGTGATCCCAAGGATAGCTTCCCGCCATCGAGTCGTCATGGTTTTCTGAGGACGTCCACCTTCCCTCCTCTCAGGAAGTGGCTCCATCAGCATAGAAATCATCATGCAACATCCCATCCCACACAAGTTAAGAATTTAGAGTCTAGCCAAGTGTAATGCACGTCCCGATGCTCAATAACCGCGAGCACGGCTATTCGAATAGATTTGGTTTACTCACACTGCAGTGGATGTACACTTTACCAGCACTCCGCGACTGCCCAACATATGAGCCTCGTCCCAACACATGAGACGCGTCACGGCAAAGCTTTTCGATAAGCTCGCATTGGCAGTACCCACTCCATGAACTTTACATCCTCATGCACTCTAGGCGTACACGATTTCTAGCAGTGAGAGGAGTTCTGGCGCACCGGGGAAGGAAAGACTCACACAGGCATTAAGTTATAATTATGTTTAAATTCTCACATGGCAGTCCTACCGATGGCGACACCACTGTAGACACCCGCCTCGCGGTTCTACCAATGGCTGCCCCACCGTAGAGCCCCTGTCTCACACATCAAGAAACCACTATGCATGGATACTGCCTCTGCTCAGCTATCTATTCCGCTAGGTCTATACCCATACGAGAAGTGCGGTTGTACGGGGGTCGTTTCATGCTTAACTTCATGGCTCGGTCCTTAATTGACCGGGGACGGTACTTGCCTTTTCCCGGATACCACCCAAATCCTCCGTCCGCCCCAGTCGAAAACAGTTGTTTAATTTCATTTCTCTATTCACAAATCATGTCATCAACATCATGGCAATGTGGCGCTCATGTCTCCACATGCCGCATCTCAATTACCTTCCCAAAGGCAATTGCCCAAGCATAGAGCATTTTGATAATTATGAGTATGCATGATTCTAGAATAGCGTTGCTAAGCAATTGTCATAGTTGACTAGCGACTCATACGTAAACATGGTTACGAAGGAATATGGGGTAAACAATAATCAAGGCATGGCATAATCACAAGTAGGATGTTTATCATTGCATGCAATTTTATTTGTAAACAAAACAATTTCGGAATTGGGATCAACATGTTCAAAGAGTAGTGATGACTTGCCTTGCTCAAAGTCTTGCGGGTCTTGACCTTCGCTTGGATCAGCAACTTCCTCGGGCTCTATAGTTACATGCGAAAATGGATTTGAATTCGGTTAGAATTCAATAAAAATCCAAGTAACTCCAAATGAAAGTCGAGTGCGAAAGTCAATTCTTTTATATTAACTTTACTATTCGCGAACTACGGCAAACCCATTTTCGGTGTAAATTATTTATGAGTATAATTATTTTGTTGTCCTAAGTTTTTAATTTAATATTCCCGAGTATTATATCCATGTAATAGGTTAGAAATTTCTATCACGAGCTAAATTATACGATTTAATTTAGTCTACGACTAACTGATTAAATATTCTATACGTCTAAAATTACTAGTGATTAAATCCGAACTTCTACCGTGAATCGATTACTTATAGAGATTATCCAAAGTAATCTTTAATAATCTATAAGATTTCGTTTATTAGTTGTTGATTACATTTAAATTACTACCGCGAATTGATTATTTATAGTGACTACCAAGAATAACCTATAATTTATATTAAATTTTTGCAATCCTACGACGGGAAATTAATCTATAATTTAAATTCTAATTTTTAAATCTTCTAAACTTTCCTAATTTTCCTCTATTTATACTATTATTATTATTTATATTATATTTATTATATTATTTTTTTCATTTATTTCCCCCTTTTTTTTCTCTCTTTTCTCTCTTCTTCTTTTCTCTCTTTTCTCTCTTTCCTCTCTTTTTCTTTTTCTCTCCTTTTTTTCTCTCTTTTCTCTCTTTTTTTTTTCTTTTTCTCTCTTTTTCTCTCTCTTTCTTTCCTTTTTTTTCTCTCTCTCTCGGCCGGCTCTCTTTTCCTCTCCCTCTCTCTCCCTCGGCTCTCCCTCACCCGAGCGGCGGCGGCGGCAGACGCGAGGGGAAAGGAGGGCGGCTCACCGGCGGCGGCGCGGCGACGCCGGTGGCGGCGGCGACGACGACGGCGACGGCGGCGCAAGGGCGGCGCGGTGCGGCGGCACCGAGGGCGGCGGCGCGGTAGCTCACAGCGGTGATGGCTCGGTGGGGAGGGAAGAGGGGAGAAGGAGGGAGATGGGGTGGGAGAATGGAGAGGGGAGGGGGATTTATAGGGGAGGGAGGGGAAGAAGAGGGGAGAGGGGCGGCGGCTATGGCGACGGCGATGCGCGGGCGGCGATGCGATGGCGGCGCGGGGCACGGAGCGGCGATGCGACGGGCGGTGGCGCGGGGCTCGAGGCAGGCGACGCGACGGTGGCGCAGGGCTCGACGTGGCGATGGGACGCGCGCGGCGACGGGACGTTGACGGCGACGGCGACAGCGGCGACGCGACGGGCGGCGACGCGGCGGGCGAGCGTCGCGGCGGACGAGCGGCGCGAGGCAGCGATGGCGACGGCGCGCGGCGGCTCGGGGCGCGAGGCGCGGGACGGCGACGCGACGGCGACGGGACGGTTGCGCGGCGACACGACGGTGACGGGACGGCGACGTGCGAGGGGAGGCGGAGCGGCGCGCGGCGCGCGGGGCACGAGGCGGCGGCGTGGCAGCGGTGGCGCGGCGCGGCGGGGGCGGCACGGTTAGGGCTAGGGGACCCCGTCGAGCACCATAGGTGCAATGAACAGTGCATTTCCTATTTTCCCATTAAATTAATTTATTTTTTTTCTTTTTTTATTTTATTATTATTATTATTATTATTATTATTTTCTTTATTATTTATTTATTATATAAATTTGATTTTATAATTCCTAATATTTGCATATATGAATTTTACCCAATATTTGTGTTATTCCAACTAATAAATCCACCCTAGATTAATATTGTTCACATTTTTATTTATCTAATTTGAATCTTCTTTTAATTAGTGTTAATTCTATTCCATCGCATTTAAATTTAATTGATATAAATATGTCCGCGATAATACTGATGCAAATAGATTAATATTGTTCTTTATTCGAAATCTCCAAACTCCGAATCGAAATTTAATGGAACGGGCGAACAAAATCGGCATGATGCAATTTATTTTAAAAAGTTTTTGAAAATCCGAATTTTTAGAGTTTCGATTTGTCGGTCGAATTTTCAGGGTGTTACAATATCTTATATAATCTTTGACAATATTGCTATCTAACCTTCAATCGGCTAACATTTATCACTAGAAGGTAGCCGATTAGGTTAAATATCAACATTGATTTAGATTATATAAGGTATCTACCACCTTATGAAACATCCAACGGCTTGATTGTCTAGATATTATCCTTCTTTTCATACTTATAGCTGCATCAGTTGAGTTTGACCTTATAAGTCGTGATTAGAATCTCAATCTCTAGCCTACTTTTGGTTGCCGATTAGGGTAGCGTCATGGTTTCAGCCGATCTTACCTGATTTAGCTTTATATTTCATGTGCTTAATTGATATGCTAGATCCGCCCTTTATGTTAAGATCTCGTTGCATCTTGGTATATTAGGCTTCTTGTTTGATATATTTTACTTGCTTTAATATCTTAATATAGAGAAGTATCGGAGTATTTGCCAATACATGCTAGATTTATTTGATCGGCTATGTTATGAATGCTTGTTATCTTCTTGTTAATATATATTTCGATCTAAGTGATTTATATTGTCTCGGCATGGTGGCCGATCTGTCCCAATCACTTGATTTAAGTATACATCGACACAAAGATTATTTGCCATTATTACCTACAGCCGATCAAATAGATTTAGTCCTTTCTTACTTATTTATATCTGCCGATCGATTCAAATATGACATCGGCTCAAAGATAAATAATATGTCATCGGCGACTGGCTGATCGGCTATCATTTATGGATTTAACTGCTATTTTCCTGTCTTTGTTTCTTGTTGATTGCAGGATCAAATCAACTGGCACGCTCACAAAC
The DNA here is from genome assembly GCA_000338895.3 of Oryza meridionalis. Taxonomy (NCBI): domain Eukaryota; kingdom Viridiplantae; phylum Streptophyta; class Magnoliopsida; order Poales; family Poaceae; genus Oryza; species Oryza meridionalis. Next base: position 20,324,407 of record CM002529.2, on the reverse strand, counting down.
CGAAAGGCAAGATTCTTTGGACCTGCACTGGAGTTAAGCAGATCTCCCAGGCCTCGCGTTTTTCGCATCAACATGCTCTTGGCACGCCCAGTGGTACATCTGATTAGAAGTTGGAGATGGCACCAGAAAAACAATCCCCATCGTCGACGGGCAAGTCAATAGATCCTCAAAACAAGCCTCCAAATCCAGCCGGGTCTGAAGTTCATGAAGGAAATATTATTCCAATCACACTAGACAAATTGACGGCTGAACACTGGCAAGAGCTTGAACAGATGATGAGCAGCGTGAAGGACAAGTTCATGAGTTAATTCAAAGAAACCCGCCAAGGAACAATCGTCCAGAAATACAAGTTGAAAGTGGTTGCTACCGATGAAGTTGGCTCAAGCTCAACCCAAGGAGATAAGGTCATTGCTGGTGAACCAGGTGACAAAGGTGATGGTTTTCAGGAAGGAATAGTTGAAGATCTTGGACCAGATGGTAATGGACTGCAACCACAATTTAACAACTTCCAAGATCGAATCAGCTATGCGGTGCAACACGCTTTGATCTACCAATCGGGTGTCTTAGTCAATACTTTAACCAACATGGTGAAATCATTGGTTGATGGCACAATAGCTGAGCATCAAGCTATGGGGCCAGTCTATTTACCAGGTGGTGTTTTCCCAAATTATATGCCTTTGGTTACAGGCAACCAACAGAGTTCTTCCAGCGCATCGCCAACACAGCCGATGGCGCCAGTTGCGGCTTTTGCTTCAGCTGCGCAGGCTGCACCATCATCGGCACAAAGGCAAATAACCAATCCTCGATTGCTGACCAGAGAACAGCCACAACATGGTGGGCAAAATGTCAATCGGCTGATTCAAGAGCAGGTTGCTGCTATGTTCTTGCCAAATCCACCAGCTGCCGATCCGGTACAGGTATTGCCAAGTCAGCAGACATTGCAAAGGCAGCCGATGGTTCAGCCGATTCAACAGCAGAACTTGCAACATGCATCGGCCAGGTTATCCCTGAGCACTTGGTTCATAACGTGCTCATGGTTCTGACGAAGAAGATGATTCCGAATAGCAGCAGCCGAGTGGGTCAGGAGCAAAAAGGTCGTGCCATGCCCATGGGTGAGGAGTTCTAGAAAAGAAGAAAGATTTGACTTTGATATCACCAAGGCTGATAAAATTTTCGATTTGTTGCTTTGGGAGAAACAAATTCAACTTCCTGCCGGTCATATAATCCCATCGGCCGAAGAGTTAGGCAAGAGGAGATATTGCAAGTGGCATAATTCTGGTTCTCATTCTACCAATGACTGCAAAGTTTTTAGACAACAAATCTAGGTGGCCATTGAAGGAGGAAAGATTAAATTTGATGACTCAAAGAAGCCGATGAAGGTAGATGGTAATCCTTTCCTTGTTAATATGGTACATACATCTGGGAGGACAGCCGATGGAGGGAAGAATAGAAACTTTCAGATGAATTCGGCTAGAATTATCAACAAATACTAGAGAAAATATGACAAGCAGCAGGAAAAATATTATCAAGAAGATGATGGTGGTTTTGATCCTCATTGGGACTGCGAATTTTTTAGATTTTGTTGGAACAAAGGTATGAGGCTGCCACCTATTGAAGATTGCCCTGGATACAGTAATGGTGCAGAGTGTTCAAGCCGATATTATAGTGGAAGCAATCGGCTGAGGAGACAAGGGTTCCTGTTCATCAGAGGTTGGGCCCAATAAACCAAGACCATGGTCAAGTTGAAGATGAGGATAGAAAGACCCAATGGTGTCCTTCTAGTATTTTTACAAAGAATCAGAAGAGAAGGGTTCAAAGGTTGAGGAATAGAGAAAGTTTTCAAGAGGTGGAACAAGAAATCAACCATCGGCTGAAGAAAGCAAAGCCTAGGCAAGAGTGGCGTGTTAAAGGCCAGGTTGCAACAGCCGATGAGGTTGGAGCCGATGAAGCAAAGAGGTTCGCCAAAGGAAAGAGAGTCGTAACTGCATCGGTGAACATGGTTTTCACGTTGCCTGCCGAATTTGGGGCCAGACAAGCCGATGTTGATGAAGTTGAGGAAGCCTCTGCTAAATTGGTTTTGTCACCAGAACAAACAGTTTTTGAGAAACCAGAGGGGACAGAGAATCGGCATCTCAAACCATTGTATATTAACAGCTATGTTAATGGGAAGCCGATGTCTAAGAGGATGGTCGATGGTGGGGATGCCGTGAATTTGATGCCATACGCTACATTCAGGAAGTTGGGCAGAAATTCAGAGGATCTCATCAAAACAAACATGGTTCTCAAAGACATTGGTGTCAATCCATCGGAAACAAAAGGAGTTTTGAATGTGGAACTGACAGTCGGTAGTAAGACCGTTCCTACAACTTTTTTTGTCATCGATGGGAAGGGTTCCTATAGCTTGTTGCTTGGAAGGGATTGGATTCATGCCAATTGTTGTATTCCTTCGACCATGCACCAGTGCTTGATTCAATGGCAAGGCGACAAGATTGAGATCGTGCCAGCCGACAGGTCAGTTAATGTTGCCAGTGCCGATTTAGCTCTTTGGGAGATGGATGGTATTGATTGCCTGACCGGAAAAGTTTGGGATGGAGATTTTCTAAAAGTGTCCGATTGTGATATGCAAACAATTGAAGATGGAGAGCCCAGAATATTATTTTGAGGGCGTTGTGGAGGGTTCAAACGTCTACACCAAGGACACGGTAGATGATCTTGATGACAAGCAAGGACAGGGTTTCATGTCGGCTGATGATTTGGAAGAAATTGATATAGGTCCAGGCGATAGACCAAGGCCGACATTCAATAGTAAGAATTTTTCTTCTGAATTCAGAACCAAGTTGATGGAGCTTTTAAAGGAATTTAGATATTGCTTCGCTTGGGAGTATTTTGAGATGCCAGGACTCAGCCGATCGATTGTCGAACATCAGCTTCCTATTAACCAGGGGTTAGACCATACCAGCAACCACCAAAGAAGATGCAAAGCCGACATGCTTGAGGCTGTCAAGGCTGAGGTTAAACGTTTATATGATGCTGGTTTTATTCGTCCATGCCGATACGCCGAGTTGGTTTCCAATATAGTTCCGGTTATCAAGAAAAATGGCAAAGTCGGGGTATAAATTGATTTTCAGGACTTGAACAAGGCTACTCCAAAGGATGAGTACCCAAAGCTGGTTGCCGATCAATTGGTTGATGCTGCTTCGGGGCACAAAATATTAAGTTTTATGGATGGCAATGCAGGTTACAATCAGATCTTTATTGCAGAAGAGGACATTCATAAGACAACTTTTAGGTGTCCTGGTGCAATCGGCTTGTTTGAATGGGTTGTAATGACTTTCGGCTTGAAGAGTGCTGGGGCTACATATTAAAGGGCCATGAATTACATATTCCATGATTTGATCGGCTGGTAGGTTGAAGTTTATATTGATGATGTGGTTGTCAAGTAAAAGGAAATAGAGAACCACATAGCCGACTTGAGAAAGGTTTTTGAGAGAACTAGAAAATATGGCCTGAAGATGAATCCGACAAAATATGCTTTTGGCGTGTCGGCTGGTCAGTTTTTGGGATTTCTTGTTCAGGAGAGAGGGATTGAGATTACTCAATGGAGCATTAATGCAATCAAAAAGATTTAACCTCTGGAGGACAAGACAAAGTTGCAGGAGTTGATTGGCAAGATAAATTTTATTATAAGGTTTATCTCTAATTTGTCTGGGAGGTTAGAGCCTTTTACACCATTGTTGAGGTTGAAAGCCGATCAAGAATTCCCTTGGGGGACAGAGCAGCAGAAGGCTTTGGATAATATTACAGAATATCTTAGTTCTCCTCTAGTTTTGATCCCTCCACAAAAGGTGATACCTTTTAGACTATATCTATCGGCTGGTGAGAAGTCAATCGGCTCAGTTTTGATTCAGGAGCTTAAAGGGAAAGAGAGAGCTGTGTTTTATTTGAGCCGTTGGCTTTTGGATGCAGAGACAAGGTATTCTCCTGTGGAAAAATTGTGTTTGTGTTTATACTTCTCTTGCACAAAGTTGAGGCATTATCTATTGTCCAATGAATGCACTGTGATATGCAGAGCCGATGTGGTTAAGTACATGCTATCAGCTCCGATTTTGAAAGGAAGGGTTGGAAAGTGGATATTTGCTTTAACAGAATTTGATCTTCGATATGAATCTCCGAAGGCGATTGAGGGACAAGCTATAGCCGATTTCATTGTGGATCATCGTGATGACTCAATCGACTCGCTCGATATTGTGCCTTGGACTTTATTTTTCGATGGATCAGTGTGCACTCATGGTTTTGGTATCAGTTTAGTTATAATTTCTCCTCGGGGGGCAAGTTTCGAGTTTGCCTATACTATTAAGCCCTATGCAACTAACAATCAAGCTGAGTATAAAGCGGTTCTCAAAGGGTTGCAATTGCTCAAGGAGGTTAAAGCCGATGCTGTCGAAATTATGGGTTATTCCTTATTGGTGATCAGTCAATTGGCAAGAGAATATGAGTGCAAGAATGATACATTAATGGTTTACAATGAGAAATGATGAGAATTGATGGATGGATTTCGGCTGGTAACTTTAAAGCATGTGTCTCGAGAGCAGAATGTCGAAACTAATGATTTGGCTCAAGGAGCATCAGGGTACAAGCCGATGGTGAAGGATGTCAAAGTAGAAGTTGCTACGATAACAGCCGATGATTGGAGATATGATGTTTTTCAATATTTGCAGAATCCATCTCAATCGGCTTCACGAAAATTGCGCTATAAAGCTTTGAAATATACCTTGTTGGATGATGAATTGTATTATCGGACGATTGATGGGGTGTTGCTTAAATGTTTGAGTGCCGATCAAGCCAAGGTTGCGATAGGCGAGGTATATGAAGGAATTTGTGGTACTCATCAATCGGCTCATAAAATGAAGTGGTTGCTTCTGCGGGCAGGATATTTTTGGCCGTCAATATTGAAAGATTGTTTCAGATATTACAAGAGATGTCAAGATTGTCAGAAGTTTGGAGCGATTCAGCGAGCACTAGCATCGGCTATGAATCCTATCATCAAGCCACGGCTATTCAGAGGTTGGGGAATTGATATGATCGGTATGATTAATCCACCTTTGAGCAAGGGACACAAGTTTATATTGGTGGCAACCGATTCATTTACCAAGTGGGTAGAGGCGATTCCTTTGAAGAAAGTTGATTCGAGGGATGCTATACAATTTGTTCAAGAGCATATTATTTATCGATTTGGTATTCCTCAGACCATTACAACCGATCAAGGCTCGATCTTTGTGTCCGATGAGTTTGTTCAGTTTGCCGATAGCATGGGTATCAAAATGTTGAATTCTTCACCATATTATGCACAAGCTAATGGGCAAGCCGAGGCATCTAACAAGAGTTTGATCAAGTTGATTAAGAGAAAAATTTCCGATTATCCTCGGCAATGGCATACTAGGTTGGCCGAAGCATTCTGGTCCTATCGGATGGCTTGTCATGGACCAATTCAAGTTCCTCATTATAAGCTTGTTTATGGACATGAGGTTGTTTTACCATGGGAGGTTAGAATCGGCTCAAGGAGAACAGAGTTGCAAAATGAGTTGACAGCCGATGAATATTATAATCTTATGGCCGATGAAAGGGAAGATTTGGTTCAATCCAGATTGAGAGCTCTCGCAAAAGTTACTAAGGATAAGGAAAGGATTGCTAGGCATTATAACAAAAAGGTGGTACCCAAGTCCTTTTCTGAAGGAGAGCTTGTTTGGAAACTGATCTTGCCGATAGGAACTCGAGATAACAAATTCGGCAAGTGGTCACCAAATTGGGAAGGACTGTTTCAAATCAATAAGGTTGTATCCAAGGGAGCTTATATGTTGCAAGGACTTGATGGAGAAGTTTATGGACGAGCGCTCAATGGCAAGTACTTGAAAAAATATTACCCAAGTGTTTGGGTTAATGCATGATTGGCTGGATATTGCCGATACATGATAGCCGATGTATTCACATCGCCTTAAGATGGCCGATATTGTTATATCACCCTTAGTTGTTTTCTTATTGTAATCGGTTGTGTTTTGCCGATGTACAATGGCCGATATGGTTATATCGCCCTTAGTCCAAATTATAATTTCATCAATGCCTTTGTCATTGTAAAATTAGGGGGGCACGTATATACAAAAATTGAGAATTTTCGAGCAGATAATCAAAGTTATATTAATCGGCACATGGGATCAAGACAATCAAATGAAGTATCAGAGTTTCTTAGTCGATTACAAAAGGAGCTTTAAAGTCTAAGTCCTATTACAAGATCGCTGGATAGCCAATATCGCCTTTTGCTTGATTTCTTCCACCTCAGCAATTACTTGAGCATCTTGAGGATTGGTTCCAGGGATCAACCTGAGGGACTTAGTCATATCGGCAACATTCCTAATAGTTGATTTTAATCTCGACTTCTGTTCTTCAACAGCATTAGGGAGATTGGCCAATTTTTGTTTTTCCAGATCCAACTCGGCATTACATTCTTCAAGTTGTGCTATAAGATCAATCTTGCGAGCTTCGAGCCGATCTATGTTGGATTGAATCGGCCCGACAGAGGGTTGATCAAGCTTGGCCTTCTCTTCATGTACAAGTTGCCGATTGACTTGGATAGTGGCTTCAATGTCCTTGCGTTCCCGCCGATCAGCTAATCTTTGCTTGGCTTTCTCCAGCTTGAATTGGTGTTGTTCAAGATAAACTGCTGGGGTAAGAGTATTAGCTAGCTCATCTGGGATCAAAGACTGAATTTCATGAAGTCTAGTCCTGATTGAACCACAATCGACCACCAACCTATCTAATGATGATGCTTCTAGCCGATGAGAGATGTCTTCAAGCGTCCTTTTCACATCATCGGACAGAGGAGCTATAGCTTTACTGGTGGTGTCTTCTTCTGGTTCATCAAGATAATCCTTGATGTCAAAAGAAACTAGATCATCTAAGACCTGCAAAAGAGAAATTTGAAGATAGTTGAATATCAAACAGATTCAGCCGATCTAAGATTTTATGGTAGTGAAAGACTAACTGGGATGGCAGGAGCGGCTGGTTGTTCTTCTTCCTCAACATTGTGGCTACCTATAGCTGATGGAGTGCGATCACTTGGCGTCGGCTGTAAAGGGGGTGAAGAAGGAGGAGGTGGCTGAAAAGACAAGTGTTATTCCACATAGGTTATGATTAGAGTTGAAGAATTTCATAAAGAAAATCTTACTGGTGGAGCTGGCTTAGATGGAGCTGCTGCCGATTTCTTCTTCACAATAGCCTTCTTTTTCTGCAAATACAAGATTTATAAGTGATAGGCTATGAATAAAATGATTATAAGAGATGACCAAGGTGAGTGATTTACCCTTGAGAAGTGAGCTGGAGCAGCAGGAGTTGGAGGAGTTTGCTTGGGTGAAGCTGATAGTGTTTTTTCTAAGTCACTTAGTTTGGCTGCGGCTTGATCAACGTCGTCCTCAATCTCTTCCTCATCAAGGGCTTGTTCTATGAATGGATCTAGGGCTGGCAAGTCATCGGTTGGTTTGGATTTCTTCTTCTTGGCCTTTTTCTTCGGAGCCAGAGCCAATCGATCAACAGCTGATGCCTTGGTTTTTCTCTTCCTGCCAACATCGGCTGGTTCTCTCATCTGCCCTTGAAGCAGACTTGAGGTCCTGGTGGCATGATAGCCGATGACAGGAGGAGCTAGTCCACCTCCATCTGGTAGAAGGCCTGGAGCATATTCTATGTCCCTGCCGCTATTGCTTTTGTGAGGAGAGGATTCTGTTATCTGCAAAGTAGAAGAAGAGATTTGTCAAGATACAAATCGGCCAACAATCATTCAAACGGAATTGGCAGAGTGAAGATATACCTGAGGAACGACATCTGGGAATAGATCTGTCATATACATAGAGGCCGGCTGATGGAATATATGTTGCTTCCATTCACCCCACCATCTGTCAAAGTTCCTACTCCTGAACCTTGCCAGCTCTATTGTCATGCCTAGAAATTCCCGAATAGAATTCCAAGCAGAATGTGCATTAAAATCCCCGTCCAGGACCGGCCGGGGTACACAAACGACAATGTTGACATTCAGATCCACGTCTTACAAACATCATAAAAGTCTTACATAAATGTAGCGGAAAAACGAGAGATAACAGGAGCTAAGCCTTGACTTGAACTGCAGCGGGAACACCACTCTACAGGCATCCTCGATGGCACGGACGAAGCCTACTCCTCGGAGAAACCACCATCTGACACATACTCGCACTCTGGGGTTGGGGAAAGTAGAGCAAGACTGAGTACTACCAACTGTACTCAGCAAGTCATACCAGAATAGGGGTATGATGCAGGGAATTATCAACGGAGAGCTAGACTGGTTCATTTGCATAAAGCGAGCATTTATAAACAGGAGTTGAAAGAAGTAAACAGTTGTAATAATTACTCAATATTAATCATCCACTGTCCAACGCTATCCCACGTTGCAACAGGCCCAACCATCCACCTAAACTATCCAATTTCATTAGACTAAACTAGGGTGAAACTAATCACGGTGAATCTGGTTGACCGCCCATAACCGCGGGCACGACTATTCGAATAGTTTTACTCTGATCAGAGGTGTACAACTGTACCCACAAGACACAGCCCCACGACACGTTTCCGTGCGCCGACATGCCACCACGACATACCGGAAAGAGGCCGTGACAGGACCCTTCGCATAACCCCCTCTAACCAAGCACACCACACCTCAGGTTTCACCCCCACTCCTCGCAAGGCAGCGGGCAGTCCCCTCTCGTGCCTAGGTGAATCCGGAAGCGACAGAGGCCGTCGCAGGGCCCGCCCCGCTCCATCACGCCCACCCTTGCCTGGATGCGTCAGCTAGAGGAAAGCTACACTACAAGCCCAGCCGTTGCCCACGCTGGCTTGTGGTAAGCACGATAAATTCTTCCAAGGTTTCCCGCGAACCGGTCCTTAATTGCAATGGGTGCGACTAGCAAAACCATACACCCACAGCCCACCATGTGATTCCTTTTAATTAATCAACACCAAAGCGGTGGTACTAATCCAACCTTACCAGTAGGACCTACAGTCTAAACATTAATAGGATTTCCCTCATTGTGTGCTAGTTGAACTAAGCATGGCTAAGCAATCCCTAGTCCAATCTCCAGTCATGTTATATCCCAAGCAAACAAAGGAACATGGTACAAAATAGTACGGCTATGACAGTAGGTAAACATCCCATAGTAACATTATAAAACAAAGCAGTATTTGGAAGAAAAACAATAGAGCATTTGCAATATAGGATCAACATGCTCAAGTGACAAGCATGACTTGCCTTGCTCTGCTGCTGGAGGAACCTCGGCGGCTATCTCGAAGTATACCGGAGCGTCGGAAGAACCGGAATCTAAGCGACATACAAGGCAAACAATGCAAACAGGCTATAAGACTACTGAAACAGAGATCAAACCCATTTTTAACGGATTCTACACATTTTTCTTGATTTACTGAGACTTGAATGGGCTTAAATTGAGCACGGATGAATTAGTTATAAATTTTAGAAGATTCACTGTGTTTATTACTATAACAAAAAACCCTTAAATCATTTATTGCGCAATAAATCCCAGGGCTGACGTCATCAAGGGGGGGGCGCCGACAGGCGGGACCCGCATGTCAGCGGCGCACGGGTGGCCGGTCTACTGTGGACCGGGACCACGCGGGTGGTCCACCGCCGGTCCACGGGATCGACGGCCCGGATCGGCCCGGGGCCGATCGGACGGTGCGGCGGCGGCCTGGCTCGGCCCGGCTCGGCACAAAGCCGGCCGGCCGGCCAAGGCAAGGGCGGCGGCGCACGCGCGCGCGCGCTGCCGGCGACGGCAACCGACGGCGCAAAGGCGGCGGCGCACGACCGGAGCGGCGGCTCGACCCGACGCGGCTAGGAGGGAGAGGGAGGGGAATAGAGGAGGAGGGATGCCTCACCGAGAGTGGCCGGCGCGGAGGAGGACGACGGCGAACGGCGACGGCGAGCCACGGGAGGACAACGGCGGCGGGCGGACGAGCTCCGGGATGCCCTAAGAGAGGAAATGAGAGAGATTAGGGGAAAGGAGATGAACCACGGCGATCGGAAACCATGGCCGAAGGCGGCGGTGGAGGCGGTGCTCACCGGAGTGCGAGGGGATGCGGGCTCCGGCGACGGACCTCGATGGAGGAGGTGCAGACGGGGTGGACCTTGGCCACGCGAACCCGACGGTGGCGACGGCGCGGTGTGGCGGCGAGCCTAGCGACGGCTAGCGGCGGCCGAAGCAGCGGGAGTGGTGGCGGCGGATGGGTGCACGGCGCGGGAGCGATGGAGAGCTCGGGAGAGACCGGCGGTAAAAGGAAAAGTGAGGAGGAGGATGCGGGGGTGGATTTTATAGGGGCGGAGAGGTCGGGAACGGCCCGGGGTGGCCTCATTTCGCCGGTCGACGTGGGGGAGGTGGAGGTGGAGAGAGAGGCGGGATTCGAATTTCGAATCCCGGCCATCTCGGGCGCGGGCGCGGGTGAGAGAGAGGAGGAGTGGGTGCGGGAGGCGCGGCGCACAACCGGGGCGGTCGACGTGGCCCGGAGGGGACGGGACGTGGGCACGGCGGCGGTTTCGGCGGTGGTGGCGACGTGGGGAGGGCGGCCGGAGGAATAGGACGGCCCTGACAGGTGGGGCCCACCTATCGGCATCCCGGGGAGAGAGGGGAGGTGGCCGGCCTGACTGGGCCTCGGCCTGCGGCCCAGCGGGAAGAGGGGGAGGAAAAAGGAGAATGGGCCGGCGGCCCAATTGAAGGAAAAGAGAAAAGAAAAAGAAAAAGAAGGAAAAAGGATTTTCCTAGGATTAAATATTGCCTGTGCTCATTTTTAATTGGTTAAAATTATTTCGAAGGCTCTGAAAATTCCACTAAAAATCTTGTTAGCGAATTTCGACATGTAGAACTCAAGAAAAATTCCACATGCCAATTCCGATTGTTATTTGCATTAATTTATTAAGGTTTACTCTTGCTTTACACTGCTATTTTCTTGAGACCATTTATAACTTCAATTTAGGCTTGGGAAAGAACTTCAGGGTTCCACTCCAGAATTCCATTCATTTTGCAAACGTAACTCGATTGACTCAATTCACAAACGGCAAGGAAGTCAAAAGTTATGCTTACAGGTCGTACGACAATTGCTTCTCTTCCGGGACTACATACATCTTTTCTTTAACAACTACCATACAAGCTATTCGCTTAATACATGCTAGTAGGTAGGCTGGTGGTGGAGTATTTATTTGCGTCTTTTTTGGTCTGTCTGTATTTCGGTTTTGTGTGACATCTATGTTGTCAACACTGCCCAGAGGGGGTCCTGGAATATTGAGTAGCCGATCCATCATCAGTGTTGATGAGATCTCTCCTCTGCATTGGATCTTATTGGCAAAGAATAAGCCGATTGGCAGCTGTCCCATTCCAAACTGTCTAGCTGAGCTCATTGGATGGTAAAACTCATAAGAAACTTGTATGTTTCTTCCTTGATGGATGCCAATAGGAAGAATGCATTGACTAATAGCAGCTGAGAAGACTTCTCTAGACTTATCAAATTTCTCGGAGTTGATGTCTTCAAATCTGAAGTCCGATGGAAGATCGAAGTTTATTGAATCCTCATATGGGAACCAATCTCGAGCATCATTCTGGAAGCCGTCATAGAAACTGCAGAACCAGTCTTTGAGCAATTCGGCCGATAGCTTTGATCTAGAATCGGCTGGTGTGGATGCAGCCTCTCCATATGACATGCATCGGCGGTGAGTAAGCTCTTCTCCATCATCATTTGTGATCAGCTCTAGTCTTGGAAATTCAGCATCTATCAAAGATGGGTTGGGTTGGCTAATCTAAAAGGGATCCTATTGGTTTCGGCGATGATGAACTCAGTGGGGTCGAGGTTGCCAATCGGACCAAGAAAATACTGATGCTCATGAGATAGGCTGGGAATTGCAACCAGATTGGACAGATGCTACATATGCAAAAAAGAAATAGAGAAGAAGAAAACAAGATGAGAACAAGGAAGAACCGATCTACTGCATAAAGGAGAGGATCTAGCCGATGGGCATGTACCTCTGCGTACTCGGTCGATGGCACGGCAGACGGGCTGGCGGAAGTCGACATCGCCGTGGGCGGAAGTTTGGCCGGAAGGGAAATCGCCTTAAGATCGCCTGGTGCGCTGAGGGGATCGCCGGAGAGAGAGAAGACGAGGTTGGCTTAAGCGGTGAAAACGGAGCTAACGGTGTGAAATTTCTCGGGGACGACGGTTATATTTAAAGCAATGCGGTAACGGTCGGAAAAACGGCAATGAGCGACATTCTTGGAGGAACGGATATGGCAAATCCGAAACATTACCAAATATTCCGGACTTGGGGGGCATGTGTTAACAACCAAATTTGGTAATTCAAGTATCGGAGAAGAAGATAGAATCGGAGCGGAATCCAAGATGGAGATCGTTACGGAAACAGAGCAAGGATCGGCTGAAGTCCGAATCGGCTGCGACCAAGATTGGCAGAGTTCGAGTCAGACAAGGTTACCGATTGAGCCGATTCCGACAATACGACTTGGTACATGTTGTCGGGCTGAGTAAATGTGCTTCATATGGATTGCCATGCACGGATTGAGTCCTAAGAAGGCAATTGTATCTATTAATTAGGATATTTCGTGTAATTTCCTTAAAGATAAGTTTGGGCAAAATTCTGTCGCAAAGACTTATGGTATCTAGAGCTTGTTAGAGATAAAAGTCGTGTTCGATACGGACATATTCTGTAATCTCGGGTATAAATAGACCCCGAGCCCCATGTAATAAACAACATATGTTCAATACAATCTCGGCGCATCGCCACCATTTTACTTTCATTTTGTTTCAACGAGTTCTTGCTTTCGGGTTGAGCTGCATCGGTTTCGATCTTCAACTAGAGGTAAAACTTGTTATGGCGGCTTGCGTTCTCGGGATTAGTGCTTCCATCTTTATGATACTCTAATCTTGTTTAGGTAATTCGTCGAGTTATCATATATCTTATATAATCTTTGACAATATTGCTATCTAACCTTCAATCGGCTAACATATATCACTAGAAGGCAGCCCATTAGGTTAAATATTAACGTTGGTTTAGATTATATAAGGTATCTACCACCTTATGAAACATCCAACGGCTTGATTGTCTAGATATTATCCTTCTTTTCATATTTATAGCTGCATCAGTTGAGTTTGACCTTATAAGTCGTGATTAGAATCTCAATCTCTAGCTTGCTTTTGGTTGTCGATTAGGGTAGCGTTGGGGTTTCAGCCGATCTTACCTGATTTAGCTTTATGTTTCATGTGCTTAATTGATATGCTAGATCCGCCCTTTATGTTAAGATCTTATTGCATCTAGGTATATTAGGCTTCTTGTTTGATATATTTTACTTGCTTTAATATCTTAATATAGAGAAGTATCGAAGTATTAGCCGATACATGCTAGATTTATCTGATCGGCTATGTTATGAATGCTTATAATCTTCTTGTTTATATATATTTCGATCTAAGTGATTTATACTGTCTCGGCATGGTGGCCGATCTATCCCAATCACTTGATTTAAGTATACATCGACACAAAGATTATTTGCCATTAGTACCTACAGCCGATCGAATAGATTTAGTTCTTCCTTACTTATTTATATCTGCCAATCGATTCAAATATGACATCGGCTCAAAGATAAATGATATGTCATCGGCGACTGGCCGATCGGCTATCATTTATGGATTTAACTGCTATTTTCCTGTCTTTGTTTCTTGTTGATTGCAGGATCAAATCAATTGGCACGCTCACGAACCTAAAGGCAAGATTCTTTGGACCTGCACTGGAGTTAAGCAGATCTCCCAGGCCTCGTATTTTTTCACATCAAGACGGAGCTGGCTAGGGGTTGGCCGACCCAGGCCAAGCCCAGCTGGCCAGAACCAACCAAAGGCAGTTACTACCGACCTATCAATGACGGTTGTGGCAGGTATTGGCACTTCCAACTGTCATAAATAGCTATAAAAGGACCTCTCATCCTGTGCTCCAACACATACCAGGAAGGAATCGAGTGAAGAAGCTCTCTTTAGTTTAGTCATTTTTTGCTCTATTGTTACTAGAGTTAGAATTAGAATAGTTTCCTTAGTTCTCCAAGTCTTCCAGAGAATTCGGGTATGGTTCTAGTTGCTCTTACCTCTCTTGTAAGACTTTATCCAATAATGAAATATTCTTCTTTATATAGTTTTGGTCCTTACTACATTTGCATAATTATTCGAGTACCAACCTTAGTTTATACTTGTCTCGTATTAATTATGTGGTTAGCTTACCAGAGATCTGCAATGGTATTGGCTTATTGTTCATTTATATGATTGCTCTATGCCATCTGCAGTGATGTAGAGTAATACTTTGCTATGTAAGCGCGGTGCTTAGATTACTAGATATCATTAAATGGTGATATATGCCACGGATCTGTAGAGGTAGGCCACTGATTGTGACAGCTCAGTTCGTGTATTCCTCCACGTGCGTATATTGGACTAAGAAATGTTCCTGGTGCGGGTACTCCTCTGTATCTATAACTGGTTGGATGGCCATGACGGATTGTCGTAAGGAACTCGGTAATCAGGAGTGGTTTCTCGATACCAAGAGGGCATAGTTACAGGGTATTAGCTACGTTGTTATATATTAGCGAGTGTATACTAAAATGACTATATACTAGAAGTATAGAAATGATACTTTTCTTTATTCTTCTCCACTTAGCCTAGACTTATTATTCAGTGAGAGTATTCTAAATTGTTCCATCTGTATGTCAACCTAACCTTACCCTGAATTGATTAACCCCCGCATAAGACTTTGGTTTACATAAGTGTGATATGAATTTATAGAATAGTACTCTCTTACCATATCTTCCTATTAACGACCAAATTTGGTAATATCAGTATTGGAGATAAAGGCTAGATTGAAGCGGAATTGAAGTGAAGATTGTCGCGGAAACAGAGTAAGAATCGGCTGAAGTCCGGATCGGCTACGATTGGATCGGGTTGGGTTGAAGTGCTTCAAGATGATTGCCATGCATGGATAGAGTCCTGAGAAGGCAATGGTATCTATTAGTTAGGGCGTTTTATGTAATTTCCTTAGAGATATGTTTGGGCAAGAGTCTGCCGCAAAGGCTTATGGTATCTTAGAGTTTGTTAGAGATAAGAGTCGTGTCCGATGTGGACATATTTTGTAATTCTCGGGTATAAATAGACCCGAACCCCATGTAATCAAGGAACACACGTTCAATACAACTTCGGCGCATCAACACCTTTTTTGCTTTCGTTTTATTTCGACGAGTTCTTGCTTTCGGGTTGAGCTACATCGATTTCGATCTTCAACAAGAGATAAAACTTGTTATGGCGGCTTGCGTTCTCGGGATTAGTGCTTCCATCTTTATGACACTCTAGTCTTGTTTATGTGATTCGTCGAGTTATCATATATCTTACATAATCTTTGGTAATATCGTCGTCTAACCTATAATCGGCTAACATCTGCTAATAGAAGGCGGCCGATTAGGTTAGATAGCGACGTTAGCTCGGATTATATAAGATATCTACCACTCTATGAAACATCCAGCAACTTGATTGTCTAGATATTGTTCTTCTTTTCATACTTAATGCTGCATCAATTGAGTTTGATCTATTAAGTCGTGCTTAGAATTTCAATCTCTAGCCTGTCTTCTGGTTGACGATTTGGGTAGCATCGGGGTTTCAGCCGATCTTACCTGATTTAACTATAGTTACTCTATATGCTTGATCGACATGTTAAATCCGCCCTTTATGTTAAGATCTTGTCGCTTTTAAGCATATTAGGCTTCTGCTTGGTATGTTCTACTTGCTTTAATATGTTAATATAGAGCGGTATCGGAGTATTAGCCGATACATGCTAGATCCATTTGATCGGCTATGCCATGAACATATATAATTTTGTTGTTAATATATATTTCGATCTAAGTGATTTATACTGTCTCGACATGGTGACCGATCTATCCCAATCACTTGATTTAAGTATATATCGACATCAGGATTATATATTGGTAATATCTACAGCCGATCGAGTAGATTTAGTTCTTTCTTACTTATTAATGACTGCCGATCGATGCTCATATGACATTGGCTCAGAGATAAATGATACGTCATCGGCACTTAGCCGATCGGCTATCGTTTATGGATTTAACTACGGTTTCTTTGCCTTTGTTTCTTGTTGATTGCAGGATCAAATCAACTGGCACACTAGCATACCCGAAGGCGAGTTTTGGACCTGCACTGGAGTTAAGCAGATCTCCCAGGCCTCGTGTTTTTCGTCAATACTTCCCTTGGGATTAAATAAATACAATACCTTGGAAATACTTCTGGGTGAAATGCTACAGCCTACAGCGGTATATCCGCGCGCTTGCAGATTTATATATGTAAACCATAAGAATACCGTCTAATATTTTTGGCACCATTGCTGGGAATTTGTCGCGTCCCAAATCGACTCTAAAATACATCCTCAAAATTGTGCTTAGAATAATTAAAATTCATGTGAAAGCCTCCAACAATTAAAATGTGCAAAGATAAAAGTCAAATGAGGCTTGGAGGATTTTTGTATATTTCCTAAAAGCCTAAAATGTGTAAATAAATTTTAGTGGAATTTTCAGAGCACAAATAATAATTGAGAAGAAATAAACAAAGTTAAAAAGGTTTTATAAAAAGAAAAATCCCTAAAAGTCTTTTCCCCCTCCCTTTTCCCTTCTTGGGCCGGCTCGGCCCAGCCCCCTCCCTCTCTCTCCTCTCCCCCGCGGCCCATCGGCTCCCTCCCCGCGCGCGCGCCGCTGACGGGCGGGCCCGCCCGCCACCCTCGCTGACGGGTGGGGCCCGCCTGTCATCCCTATCCTCGCGCCGCGCCCGCCGCCCGCCCGTGCCCTAGCGCCGCCGCCGCCGCCGAATCCGCCGCATCCCGCCGTCCCCGCGCGCAATAAAGAGGGGGAAATCACTCCCCGTGATTCCCTCCCTCTTTTCCCCCGCTTTCCCCTCTCTCTCTCCCTCGGATTCGTCCGATTTTAATCCCGCAAAGCTCGCCGGCGCATCAATGGCGGCCGGATCTTCCGCGGCCGATTCCCTCTCCTCCGGCCGCCTTCCCTCACTCCCAACCCTATTTAAACCATCCCCGTGCCTCTCTCCTCCGCTTCCGCCGCTCGCCGCTCGCTCTCCCCGTCGGATCCGAGCCCGCGCCGTCGTCCTCTCTCTCCGCCGTCGCCGCCGAGCTCCGGTTCGCCGCCGTCGTCGCCCCGGACCTCCTCCCGCTTCGGCATCGCCTCCTTCGGCTTCGCCGCGTCCTCGTCAACCTCGTCCGCGCCTCCGTTTCGCCCGCCGACCGCCGGAGCGCCGTCGTCCTCGCCGTGCCGAACTGCGCCGCCGCCTTCCTCCGCGCCGGTCGTCGTTTCCGCCGTCCTCGTCGTCCCGGGGTGAGCCGTGGACCGCCCCTTTCGCTTCCCTCTCTTCTCCGCTCTCTCGGGCGCCGCTCCGCCGCGCCGGTGGTCGCCGGCGGTGACCATCGGGGCGCGGGTGCGCCGCCTCCCGTCGGCCGTGCCGGCGAGGCCGCCTTCGGGCGCGCCCCGCGGCTGCCAGGTGGGGCCCGGCTGTCAGCCGCCCGCGCCCGCGGGTGCGGCTGACGCGTGGGACCCACGGCGCCGGCCGCCGCCAGCCGCGTGCTCCCGGTCCACCGTGGACCGAGAGGCTGCCGCGTGGGCCCCACTCCCGTGGACCCGGTCCGCGCGCCCTCTCTCCCGGCTGACGCAATAAATCCGATTTTTAATTAAAATTTAAATGAAGAAATTCGCAAATATCCATTTAAAGAGCATATAAACTTCAAATGGCCATAACTTGGTCATTTGAACTCGGAATTGGACCGTTCAAGTCTCTAATTTTTCCTTATGAAGTCAAGAACCCATTTTTGTGCTTAGTTTCTGCTGTTATGTGGAATTTATTAGAGTATAAGCCTTTTCTTTTCCGTTGGTCGTGTAGACGCTGCAGCTTCGGAAGATCCGCTCTTCGTGGAAGTTGAAGCCGTCGGTTGGGAAAGCGAGCAAGGCAAGACACATCATCTTGATCATATTGAACCCCAGTTTATAAAATTATGTTGATTTAAATTATTGCATTATCGCTTTATTTAAATTCCCGCGTTATCACTGTTTTATTTAGCCATGCCTATTTACCTTTGTTATGACCTTATTATTATTGTTATTGTTATTATTACCTTGTTCACCCTAGAATAAACAAAACCCCAACTAGTGGACACTCTACTCATGGTACCACTAGTATGATTTTAGGTAGATGCTTCGCTGTTTAATTAGGTAACATTAGGTGGTTTTACAACTCTAGACTTTGGGAATATTCATGTCACCTGGACACTTTGGAATTGTTGGTTTGTTGTGGAATTGGAATCACACCTCCCCCTTTATTCAAAATCCCCAAAATGGTTTTAGGCTGGGCTCGGGGTGCATGGTTTTGATAGTAGCACCTCGGCCATATAAGGACCGGTCTTCGGGCCTCTGTTGCAAAGCACTACCGTACTTCCACATGTCTAGTGGGTAAGGCTTAGTTTGTGGCTCAGTCTGGTTATAAACAAAAGTACACGGATGGAGATGGATGAAGTCGGGGGTCGATGGACATTCTCCAGGGCAAATGAAGGCTACACGAGCTGCGGCCCGGTAGTCGAGATGTCATGGCACAGGGTTGGTGCTCTGCTGCTAGGGGCTCAGTCCTGCCTGCCTGTCCCGGGGGTTCCGGCCGTAGGTGGGATTGGGTCGGTACTCTTGTCTATGGCTAGGATGGGTCGGAAACTATGTCACGTCTTCCGTCTGTATACCGTGGTGGTATGTGGCACGTGGTTGCACGTGAGGAAGACGTGTCTTGTGGGTAAAGATGTACACCTCTGATCAGAGTATAATCTATTCGAATAGCCGCGCCCTCGGTTATGGGCAAGCCGAGCAATGTACCCAAGTTAGTGTTTTAATTCTTAAAACCTGCTTAACAACTAAAATGAGGAATGGTTGGCCTGGGTTGGCTTGGGACGAGCTGGGACCCAGGGTCGGGTTGCCAGTTCGGTCTGAATCATCGTAGGCCTTGGGTTAAGGCAGGTTCGTGTGGGTTCACGGCCTTGATTAATAATATTGTATAGTTCTAGGATCGTGTTTACAAAATGGCTTTGAGCAACAAAATGTCTTTAAATGCTGTTTACTGCAACCCTAACCCTTTATGTTATAACTCCCTTGTACTCCCTTGCATTTATTATGAATCCGTGGGTGTGTCTTGTTGAGTACGGTGGTTGTACTCAGTCTTGCTCAATTTTTTTCCCAACCCCAGAAGAGGAGTTCCTGGAAGAAGAAGGCTTTGGTGTCTAGCTCGTGCCTGCCGTCAAGCGCCTATGGTCGTCGCCCTAGTCTTCCGCTGTTTCTCGTTTGTCTTTGTGTGTTGGGCCTTCGCTGCCCGTGTAATAATTCTATTTACGCTTCCGCTTGTTAAACTCTGAATTGTATCAACTTTTGGTGTACCTTGCCTCCTGGGACAAGGATTAATGCACGCACGCCAGGAACGCCCGTTGGGTTATTTCCGGTCGTGACAGAATTAGATTCCTAGTAATCATTGGTAAGAAATATCATCAGCAACGCCCTGCCTGTGTGCTGCTCCCAAGTCTTCGCTTTCCCCTTCCGTCTTCCCCGTCTCTGCCGCCGAGGCAGCACGAGAAGCATCCTCCACTGCCACAGCCATTGTTGCGTCTCTGGCGTTCCACTACCACCAAATCAAATTTGATTTCTTGGGTGGGGATGGATGGTCGGAATACAAGTCCGGCTCCCATCCACCCACTACTGCCACCTCACAGTGCACCGTTGCCTCGCCGACCCTTCCACTACTGTTGCCATCTGTTTCTTCGAGCTGTAAGCCATGGCCCTGGTCACTAGATCCAAGAGAGAGAGGAGAGGAAGATGAACAATAGAGGGGATGAAGAAAGAAGAAAGAATGGGTTTTTGTAAGAAGATGACATAATCTGACGGTAATGGTATGGTTCCAATTTTACAAAATTACAATAGCACGTATGTGTTATCACGAATAGTAATGGTACTTTTTCTATTGAGCAAATTTGCTATGGCACGAATCAAATTAACCCTAAATATTTGGCCCAGTACTAATAGGTATCATGTCCGGTACTGATAGGTATCAGGTTCGGAACTAATAGGTATCGTGGTACTAATAGTTATTAGGTCTCATACCAGTTGGTATCAGGCCCGATATTTGGTAATGATAAGTATCATGCCCGCTACTAATACGTATCAGGCGTAATATTTATTAATCCATATGTACCAGGTCTAGTCAATGTCAAATTTGAGAACACATCTATACACCTGTCCCAACTATCACAAGCGCACATCCCTCTTAAACACATGCACGAGCCATGAATATATACTCAAGTAATCAAGAATAGATATAATTGTAGTTTTGCCATGTTTCATGTTAGGTTTGTCCGCATGCATGGGTTTGTTTATTCAACATCTTCTATTAATTAATTGATATTGTTAGTTTTAATGCCTTCGTTGAAACTCAAGTCTAGTTTGAGCTAACTTGGCCTTCTATATCTACAATGTATCCAAAATGCTGGACTAACTCATGAAGTATGTATTATGTTCAATTCTAAGGACAAATTCTTTTTCTTTTCGTTGTTTACACAACTTTTGTTTGTCAGTCGTTCATTACACAAATGTGAAGGGTCAAGTATTAAGGGCCTGTTTGGTTGGTGACCTGACACACATGCCTGATGAAAACTCATGCCTGAAGCTAGCCTGAAAGTTTGAAGACATTTGCCTGACCAGGCAGCCTGTGAGATGAGTTGTTTGGTTTGAACCATGTGCCTGAGAAGAATAATGCAACGTCAAACTGTAATAATTACTGTTAACAGATAATATTAACTCAACAAACATGATCAATCGGTGGAAAGAATGAAAAAAGCAAGAAAAAGAAAAAGAATGTAATTAATAGTGGGACCCATAGCTTTCACATCACCTTAATCTTGCTAGCTTCTCACTTGCCTGAGTCAGGCGTTGGAATTTCGTCGCCTGAGCCAGGCTAATCAAAGCGGCTAGCTGCCAGGTCAGGCTACTGCAGGAACACCCAGGACGCCAACCAAACAAGGTACAGGCATGTCTCAGGCAAGCATCTCAGGTCAGGCACGAACACGAGGGTAGCAACCAAACAGGCCCTAAGTGTGCTCGTAACATGGGTTAATTCATATCTACGAAAGGAAATCAATGTTCCACTGCCTTTGTATATGAGGGTACATGTTACAAACATCCAAATATGAAGTCCCTAATGATCTTTACCTTTTCACAGAAAGATAAATGATTTGATAATGTCATGTAGAATCTGAATAAGCAATTGTTTAGTTTTGTATGTAGCCTGCACTAGCTGCTTGCGCTCCCAGGATTCAAGTTTGAACTGAAGTAGTGTTTATCCTTGTACAGTGCACACTAGAGCCCTTCCCACTTTACACAAGGTTAAGACAGGAGAGGGCTAGAGCATATTAAGAAAAAAAATGTAAGAGGTTCTTTTTGTTCCATGTCTCACCGCATGAACATTGTACTTGGCACTAAAAAGAGTATAAGCATGTAGTAGATTTGCAAATGCACGCACCAAGTTTCCTATTTGCATCAAGTTTGAAGTGAAGTCTTTTTGTCCTTGTGCAGTGCACGCTACAACTCTTTGCACTTTATACCACTTTATACAAGGTGAATACGAGAAGGCAAACAAGAAAAATGCAACATGTTACTTTAATGCATGGCTTCAGATTTGCCGGCCTATGCTGTGGTCTAAAAATCTTAGTTACCTCTTCTGGATTGTGCCTTAAGGACATGAACAATGCCCCTGGTGCTAAAAAGTACAAGTAAGCAGTTGGTGGCATCAGCAAATGAGTAAAGAGAAATGGCTTCCTACTTTCATCCCATTAATTATGGGTTTATTTATATTTAACTTAATAATTTGGTGATTAGTTTAATTAGTCATAGGTCCATCAATCCATGGCGGTTGATTTAGAACAGATGGGTTGGACGTAAAGAATGTCGCGCGCTCATATTACTATGCAATGGAGGATATAATTCCGATTCACATATATACAATCTTTGCAATAGTTAAAATAAAAGGATTAATTCTAAGTTTGCTTTTCACCATGCTAGAGCCAATTTCACCTACTTTCTTAATAGACGTGTACAATTGTAGGCTATAACTAATAAGGCTCTAGGACAATTCAAATGGTTTTGGGCTTATCTTTTAACTTTGTTATGCTCTAGAAAGCTACTAAGAACCGGTTAGGAACATAATAATTTCATTGGTATTTTCTTTTTAAGAAATGTTTACTGAAAAGACAATGGGCACTACTAGCATGAACTTATTTAATCAGAAGTGGCACATATTGCAATCAAATAAAATTCTTGCATCCAAAATAGTGTCAATAATATCACTTTTACCATTTTTAGCTTTTTAGACCAGGCAATAGATACAGTAACATCACAGAAAAAGATCAATATGACTACAATAAAACAGCTTCGTATAGCATGAGACCTCGCCAATGGTTTTATCAATTAAATATTATTTTAGAAAGAGTGCGAGGCATCTTCGGTTTCCGCATAATCAAGGATACACGCAAACACGTTTGGTTAATTGCATGCCTTGCACACTATTGCATGAACCTAGTCAGCCCGCTGGTTTGCTTTCCTCCATCGCTTCACGTAAGCACATTGCCATGATCGAGCTCATGCTCACCTTCCATCCGGCGGCTACCTCCAATGATAGGAGACAAGCCAAGCACACAGTTTGCTTCACATAATCACGAAGCGGATTGCTGAAAAGGTTATGTTGCTGGCTATATATATACCACCCTTGTGCTTGGCGGTTTATTCCATCCCATCAATTGTTCGGATTCAAGAGTAGTCAGTCTCACTCTCTTCCTCCAAATCGTTGGTGCTGCTGCTACTGTGTACCGGAGATGAACGGCGCTGGTGGTGCGGGAGGACAAGCGGCAGGGAAGTTGCCAATGGTGAGCCACCGACGGGTGCAGTGGAGACTAGCGGACGAGCGGTGTGAGCTCCGGGAGGAAGAGATGGAGTATATCCGGCAGTTCCACCGCCACGAGCCCGGCAGCAACCAGTGCACCTCGTTCGTCGCCAAGCATATCAAGGCGCCCCTCCAAACCGTAAGCAGAGATAATAACTAACATTATCTGGTTTTTGTGTGTGTGTGTGATAATTTTATTATATATTGATCATGATTCTAGGAATCATTAGGTTCTTAACTGCTTGTTTTCTAGATGATATGTGCTATATATGGCTTTGTATTGTGTCAATAAACATATCAATGTTTTATTAGATATATTAATTTGAATTGAAGCCAGTAAATAATTTGTTTCAAGAATTGCACGAAGTATGACCAAGGGTTAATTCTTAACTTTTTTTTGACCTGGATTAATTCTTAACATTGATGTTAGTTAATCAATATCATTTTTGAGTGTACTCTCTCCGCCAAAAAAAATATAAGGATGTATGGACTGCTTAAAAGGATTAAAGATGAAAACAAAGGGTGGCTGTGGGATCGAAGGGTTGTTGTGTGTAAGATTGGGTCAAATTAAACGAGTGGTTTAGAGGATGTGGTACTCAAGAGTTTATTCTATTTTGGGATAAATCTGAAACGCAAGAATTACCTATACTTTGGGAATGATGGCATATTATTTACTGATTTATTTCAATACCCCACCACCATGCCCCAACACACAAAAACACACACACGCACGTGCACACACACATTTTGGACTTCATAATTTGTGTGAAAACCACTCAAACGAAAATGTTGTGTGCTTTGTGTGAAAGGCACTCATGAAACAAAGGTTCTATAGTCATATTGGTATTTAATGTTGTTTGGTCTCTTTATATTTATTCAGGTTTGGTCACTAGTGAGGAGGTTTGATCAACCACAACTTTTCAAACCTTTTGTGAGAAAGTGCGTAATGCGAGAAAACATTATTGCGACTGGATGTGTTAGGGAGGTCAATGTTCAAAGCGGGCTTCCAGCCACAAGGAGCACTGAGAGGTTAGAGTTGCTTGATGATAACGAACATATCCTCAAAGTCAAGTTTATTGGGGGCGATCATATGTTGAAGGTAAAAATTTTATCTTGATAATATGTCTAAGGTTTAATTTTGCTTTGTCTTTTATGAAATGAATTCATGATACACAATATAGATATTTTTAAGCTAAAGGAACAACATGTATACCTAACTATAGAGAATGAAGAAATAATACAATTCCATAAGTAGCGGCTTGGCACCACATCCTTATTTGCATCTAAAAATTTGTGAGATTCATTGTTTGTTTAGGATGTATCGCTAATATGTTGGCTCTAGACTTACTTTTCATTGAGAGAATGAGAGGCAAATAAGGAACCATGCCATGTTTCAGGGAACATAATGATTTTGTCCTTTTATGAAAGATCTTTAGTTGTTGTGAAACTGATAATATATATTTTTTGTCTTTATAATAGAATTACTCATCCATCCTAACCATCCACTCTGAGGTCATCGATGGCCAACTTGGAACATTGGTGGTCGAATCATTTGTAGTGGATATTCCAGAAGGGAACACCAAAGACGACATATGCTATTTCATCGAGAACGTTCTCAGGTGCAACCTTAGGACCCTTGCTGATGTGTCAGAGTAGCGCCTTGCCAATCCTTGATCTCACTCTGCTTTCTTGGTTGATTGATGATCAGAATAATCCACATATAAAATTGGTGGACCTTATTAAAACTCTCAGAAAACAACAGAGCTTCTTGATCGACATTGCATACTAAAGCTTGTTCTATAGAATTTAGAGCAATCAAGGCACTCACTTCAGTTTACTACAAACATATGAGCAACTTTGTTGTCGCTCGTGCAAAAAAATGTCGAACTGAAATGAAACAATGTTACTCTGATGGATTGTATTCAGATTTCTTATGCATTAATCAATATGATTTCTTCTTAGCTATGAAAACAATGTTCCCGTAGATGTATGCTCCTCATAGTGTCGTCTTCCATAGCTTCTTTGTATTCATGATAAACACTTACCTCATTAAACATTGTCTTAATTATAACATCATATGTCCACATTCAACACCAACATTTAGTGAACGACAACATTTTCATACTTTTTATTCCAAGGATCTTGAGCCAATCAACTCAACACAATCATAAATCTAATCATTGATAATGATGATGTGGGTTATTGAATCTTTGCCTGGTTTCTCTTGACAACACTTGGGATAAATAGGGAAGTACAATAGATGACATAGTTAAGTTGTCAATGAAATCAACAAACCAAATCTGGGGGTGGAAGCAGGAAGGGTGTGTGCAAGCAAAATATGAAGAATCCTACTAGCCTAATGTCATGAAACTTTAGTCTCCATATGAGGGCCATACAAAGTCAAATTGGGCTACGAGGACCGACGTCCATGTCATCTCGATCATCCTACATATTTTCACATGAAATTTTTTTTATGACTCAGTCAAAACCGTCATAGTAGTTTAGTTTTTAAAAAATACATAGCTCGCATGTTCTCCTTGTCGAATTTTATAGATGGATGGTGGTCTTAATTTGAAGTAAACAAAATAACTTTAAACCAACACTGTGTTCTAGTTTTAATGTATCATCTAGGCGCTAGTAACATCCTCAGATGGTTCCCTCCTAGATGAAAAATTAATGATCTCACCTTTGTTGGTCACTAAACCTATGGCTTGTCCAACCCTTTTTTCTTCGATGGACACAAACTACTCCCTCCATTTCACAAAGATTGTTCTTCTAACTTTCAATTCTTTTTTTATCAAAATGTGTGGCAGCATAACTAAAGCTTCCATACTAACTGTGAATGTAAACACCAAGTGATATGTAGTGTTGCATGCCCCGAACAAATATGAGTACTATGACACTTAATGACTGTCTAACGTATATACTATCTGAGTTGGTAGCTCACGAAATTTTATTTCTTTTCATTTTCATGTGCATGCTTGCCTATTGGACATTAGGAGAATGCCTTTGTGTATGCACTACCTGGCAGATTGTGCAAGAGCTATTGTTCCCCATTTGGCCTATCAAGTCGTTGTATTTGCCTAATGTTGTTAACCAAATGAATATATCCTTATCATGTTTTCGTGTTAGGTTTGGCTGCAAGAATTGATTTGTCGATTCAACATCATCTTCTATTAGTTGATTTTATTAGTTTGAATGTCCTCCATGAAAATACAGGACCTTACGTATGCTGGTCTGATTTGACTTGGCCTTCTACATCTAGAACTTGCTCAAAATGTGTGACCTTACGTATCTTGAACTCAT
Source organism: Oryza meridionalis (assembly GCA_000338895.3). NCBI lineage: Eukaryota > Viridiplantae > Streptophyta > Magnoliopsida > Poales > Poaceae > Oryza > Oryza meridionalis. Next base: position 20,297,968 of record CM002529.2, on the reverse strand, counting down.
TAAGTATGTATCACGCTCAATTGTAAGCACCGATCCTTTTCTTTTTATTATTTCTACTCCTTTTCTTGTCCAGTTGTGCATGATAAAAATGTGAAGGGTCAAGTATTAAGTTTGCTCATGACATGGGTTAACTCATAGGTACAAAAGAAAAACGATGTGCCACAACCTTTTTCTATGAGGGCACATATTTCAAATGTCCAAATATATTGATTTTTACCTTTTCAGAGGAAGAGAAACGATTCGATCATGTCATATAGCATGTGAACAAGCAATTGTTCAGTTTTGAACGTAGCCTGCACCGGCTGCCTTTGCACCCAGGATTCAAGTTTGAAAGTAGCATTTATCCTTGTGCAGTGCATTCTAGAGCCCTTCCCACTTTATACAAGGTGAAGACCGGAGAGGGTTGGAGTGTATTAAGGAAAAAAAAATGTAAGAGATTCCTATTGTTCCATGTCTCATGGCATGAACAATGTAGTTGGCACTAAAAAAAAGTACAAGCATGTGCTAGATTTGCATATATGATGCAACCTTTGCAACCCTTAAAAATAAAATAACTATTTCTAAGTTTGCTTTTTACCATGTTAGAGGCAAAAAAAAAATCAGGGGAACTAATTTCTACCAAACAAACAAAATATACGGTAACATCTCAGGAAAAAAATATCAAAATGATTACGATAAACAACCTAGGATGGCATGAGATAGCCAACAGTTTGGTCAAATATATATTACTTTAGATAACAAAAGCGTACAAGACACATTTGGTTAATTACATGCCTTGCACGCTTGAATCAACCCAACCGGCTAGGTTTCTTCCTCCACCGCCTCAGTTAAGTACATCACCATGATCAAGCTCATGACGTTGTAGTGTCTATCGTCGAGGCTTCAAGACAAACCAAGCACACATTTAGCTTCACACAATCACAAAGCAGTTCACCGAAAGAGCTATGCTGTTGCTCATATATATACCACCCTTGTGCTTGCTCGCCTTTTCCATTCTACCACAATCGATCGGCTTCATGAGCTAGCATCTGACCTCTTCCCCTTCACCTTGTTGGTGTTGTTGTGTTTCTACTGCCTACCGGAAATGAACGGTGGCACAAGTGGTGCGGGAGGAGAGGTGGCAGGGAGGCTGCCGGCAGGCGCAGTGAAGACTTACGGATGAGCGTTGTGAGATCAGGCAGGACGAGGTGGAGTACGTGACAGCACTTCCGTAGCCACGAGCCCGGTAGCAACCAGTGCAAATCCTTTGTCACCAAGCACGACAGAGCGTCCACCAAACTGTAAGTAGTGATAATATGTAGCGACCCACGTATTCCACTTCCGAGGTAGAATACCGGTCTACGGCTCATTCCTTAGTAAGAACCAACTTATCAAGAAATGGGCACACCAGAGTGGCATAACAGAAACAATTGCACCAAAACCCATTAACTAAAAACCATAAGAAATTAATTTTTACCAAAATAATAACACTAATAGTACCTTGCTCTTCTAGATCTTCATCACCTTCAACATTAAGTTGATGTAGAGATATGTAACACTTGATCAATTTTGTAGAATCTTCTCTTCACCTAATTGTTAGCTCAACACTACAAGGAATAATATATAGAGATGAGTACGAATGGTACTCAACAAGTCCAACTATAGCAATCCAACAAATATATGCCCATAATCCACCTGCATAATAATACATATATGTCCAAAGCCACCATAATCCAACAAGGAATTTTATGCATGTTCATAAAACAGTGTTGTAAAAACTCATATTAAGTAATTATAAAACCTACTGCATATAAGGCACCACAGGTATTAGAACCTCTGATAGGTTCCTTTCCTGCCACGTTTGCAGTTTCTACCCGAAACAGGGAGTGACATCACAATTCATACACTCTGCAGATGTGTGTCGCTGTACCATAGATGCCTTAAACCTTTTAACACTCGTGCTACACCGCCACCACGCCAGCGCCTAAGCACACTTCATGGTGTATGCCGGCAAGGCTAAAGTCATAGACTTTTCATCAATCCCATGTGACAATTATCTCTGCGGGTGATTCCCGCAACAACGAGGAATCATCGGATCCCGCAACAACGGAGATCCACATCATCTAATCGGATTCCGCAACAACGGCAACCCTCATCGCTAGCCCACGCTCACGGGATTCGCAGAAGTCCTTAAGCCCGCAGGATAAAGCCATTAAGAAAGAACTACTAAGCCAGCATGTCCCATTCCAGGTCATATGGTCGACACGATCGCTACGGCGCTTGAATGCCACATAACAGTTGTTGTTTAACCTTATGATGATAAATATATACAACTGAACCCCCACCACCATGGCAAGTTCAGAGTACAGCTATAATATGACTGACTGCTACACCAGTCAATCCAATCCATCAGCATATTGATTTTAATTATAGAAAGTATAATTTAATGCAAAGTGCTACATATAGATTGCAATTACAAAAATATAACAGGAGATGGTCAAAGATGTTGAACTTGCCTAAGACACCCGAAATCGAAGAACGAATAAATCATTGAAGAACTCCAAGAAATCCAAGATAAACGCCCAACTGAAATAGTACAATGGAACAAAACTAAATACGAGAACGTCGATGCCAGCGCGATGCATATGAGATGTCTAATTCCTAATATGCTTGATCTATGATAGTATAGATTGTCGACTCTCACTCCATGACCCATCTAGATAGCTTATTGTGTAGAATATGGTTAAATATATTTGTATGATTTACTTTGGTGAAAATTGTGATTTATATAACAACTTTAAATGTGAACTAAAAGATCTAATTTTAAATGTAAACTAAAAGTTGTATTTGTATGTGCTTAAAATGATGCTCTATAAACTAAGTTACCAATCTGATAAAATGAATAAACAGTGACTGCAATAATATATCAAGATATACCAGAATTTATTTTGAAGATTTTAAACAAATTTAAGTATTCTATAATGGTTTCCTTTGTATTCCAAGTTCTACTTTTTAATTTCTTTAATTTCCACCATCTACAGCTCACACAAATAAAAGCCCAACAAAACATAACCCACCTAGCCCACCTTCCTCCTCTTCTCTCTTTTTCTCGTTCTCCTCTTCATCTCGTTTTTCCCTCTCTCTTTCTCGCTCTCTTCTCTCCATGGCGCTGTGGCGCACAAGGGCTGCGCCCCAATTGTAGGGGGCGTCGCCGCCGCCTCTGCCTGGCTGGCCGGCGGGGTGCCGCCGCCGTCTCCTCTCTCCTTCCTTCCTTCTTCTTTTCCCCTTATCCTCCCTCTTTCTCTCTCATCCCAACTCTAACCCTAGCCGTTGCCCTGCCTCTCCAATTGCCATGGCTGCCGTGGAGATGGCCGGTGCCAAGCACCGCGCAACTCCGGCGGCCCCAACCTATCTCCATGAGTGTGCTCTCCGGTCTCTACTTCTTCCCTCCCCCCCTCTGATTTCTAGTGTTTTATATTAGTAAGATGTTATTCCCTTTTGTGCTACTGATATAAGATTGTGGTGTACCATTAGGTTAATCCTAATGGTCAACTTAATGACTCAATGCTATGGATTGTAATTACTAGTTCTAGGGTTCTAGATCAATTGGTTAGCTAGATTGGATGATGCCAGTATGCCCATGATGAATGAATGCTCACATGAATAAACCTATGAATTGCATTACTAAAATAGAAATCACACTAGCATGATTAAATCCTTAATTATGCTTATGCAATGACCATCGAGATATTGAAATTTGCTACATGCTAATAAACTAACATGATCAGATCCTTATGTTGCCATGCTGAATAGTAATCCAGAGGATTAATATAATTTCATTCATACATGATGCATCATGATAGTATCACTTAAGGGATTTAATGACCTAAAAATTATAAATCTTGATCTTGATGTCAAAGTATACTGATTACAGAAATCACAGGTAAATAATGGTGTTTTATGGTATTGGTCTTAGCAATGTTATGCCGATCAACTACTAAGGTTCAGATTCTGAACCTTAGTATGTGGCCATAATATTAAATGCGATAATCCTATTTATATGTAGAAGATTTAATTTGCACGAGAATTAAGAAAGACAAAAGAAAGCAAAATTACCATGTGCATTAGCACAAGTGGCAAATCTGAAGCGAAATTAAATTGAATTCATCTCACAAGTGCAGACACACTCGTACAGAGAATGACAGAGAGCCAAACACATCGACTCTAGTGCTCTCTCGCCTGTTCACTCTGTTTGTGCGCTGTTATTAATTTCAGCTTCGTCAGTTGGTCGAAACATGCATGAGTCATGTGAACGTTCATTGAGTCTGCTGTACCAACTCTTCAGCGCTGAGCTCGCACTCAACTAGAAAATTATGGTGATAGGTCTAGTAAGCTTGCAAAAACTAACCCCTTTCATCTATTCAAACAGATCAGCTAAAGCATCACACGTTTAACACTACTACAAAAAATAGATTTCGTAGGCGGCCAAAATATGTTTTCGCTGGTGGCTGGCACAATCACCTACAACCTAAGCCCAGTGAAAATCGATGATTTTCGCTAGCGGTTGGCAGACCTTTAAGCGGACCGACCGCTCAAAATCGAAGTCGGAGAAGCTTGTTCACTTTTGTTGCGTCGTCCTTGGGAACATGGTCTACATACCATGGTAGGAGTAATAAATACACTTTTGTGCGTAATGGAAAGAAAATTACTTTGCTATTTTTGACCCCTGCTGAAATTGTAGAAGCTGATAAAGAACGAGCTGCTAGTTTGAAACTTGATGAATCTGAAAATCAGCAAGTTGTTATATATGTTTTCCCACCTAAAAAGGATAAGCCTTCACCTAGTTCTAAGGTCGAGGGAATTAAATTGAAGGGTGGTATCATGCTTGCAACAAATTGTAACATTGCTGAAATTTCAGATGATGATATTTGCTATTTCTTGATATGCAAACAAGCTTTGATTTCTCTAGATGATATTGCTAGTTTGATACCTCCTGCTGTTACTAACCTTTTGTAGGAGTATGAGTGCGTTTTTCCAGCTAAGATACCCCCAGGATTGCCACCTATGAGAGGGATAGAGCATCGAATTGATTTAATTCCGGGAGCAACATTGCCAAACCGTGCTACTTATCGAACCAACCCCAAGGAGACTAAGGAAATTCAGCGGCAAGTCTAAGATCTTTTGGACCGCGGGTATGTACGTCAAAGCCTTAGTCCTTGTGCAGTTCCTGTAAATTTGGTTCCTAAGAAAGATGGTTCTTGGTGAATGTGTGTTGATTGTAGAGCCATTAATAATATTACTATTCGATATCATCATCCTATTCCTAGGTTAGACGATATGCTTGATGAGTTGTGTGGTTCCATAATTTTCACAAAGATTGACTTGCGTAATGGCTACCACCAAATTAGAATGAAACTTGGAGATGAATGGAAAACAGCTTTCAAAACTAAATTTGGATTGTATGAGTTATTAGTAATGCCTTTTGGTTTGACTAATGCACCTAGTACTTTCATGCACTTAATGAATGATGTTTTAAGGCCTTTTAATAGATGATTTTTGGTAATTTACTTTGATGGCATCTTGATTTATAGTAAGTCTTTGGATGAACACATGGATCATTTACGTGCTAATTTTAATGCTTTACGTGATGCACGTTTGTTTGCTAACCTTGAAAAGTGCATCTTTTGCACGGAACGAGTTTTTTTTTCTTGGATATCTTCGCTCTTAAAATAATTTGAATCGTAGACATGATAAATGGGTTGAATTTATTGAATCTTTTCCTTATGTTATCAAACACAAGAAAGGGAAAGATAATGTGATTGTTGATGCTTTGTTTAGGCGTTATACTTTGTTGTCCCAACTTGATTGTCGGATTTTTGGACTTGAATCAATTAAAGAACAATATGCGCTTGATCCTGATTTTAAAGTAGTGATGTTGAATTGCAAAGAGGGATGTACTTGGAACAAATTTGTGATCAATGGTGGATTTGTATATAGAGCTAACCATCTATGCATTCTAGCTGGTTCCGTTCGTCTTTTGTTGATACAGGAAGCGCATGGAGGAGGGTTGATGGGACATTTTGGAGCTAAGAAGACGGAAGATGTTTTGGCCTTACATTTCTTTTGGCCAAGGATGAGGAGAGATGTTGAGAGGTTCGTGGCACGTTGTACCACTTGTTAGAAAGCTAAGTCTCGTTTGAATCCACATGGTTTGTATATGCTTCTTCATGTACCTTCTATTCCTTAGTCAGATATTTCTATGAACTTTGTTTTGGGATTGCCTAGTACTAAGAGGGGGAGGGATTGCATTTTTGTTGTGGTGGATCATTTTACAAAGATGGCACATTTCATACCTTGTCATAAAAGTGATGATGCTGTTCATATTGCTAATTTGTTTTCCCATGAGATTGTTTGCTTGCATGGTATGCCTTCTACTATTGTTTCAGATTGCGATGCAAAATTCTTGAGTCATTTTTGGCACACACTATGGAGCAAGTTGGGTACAAAGCTATTGTTTTCTACAACATGTCACCCACAAATAGATGGATAAATGGAGGTGATCAACCGTACTTTGGGTACCATGTTGAGAGCTATTTTGAAGAAAAATTTGAAGATGTGGGAAGAATGTTTGCCTCATGTGGAGTTTGCCTACAATCGGGCAACACATTCTACTACCAAGGTAAGTCCTTTTCAGGTAGTGTATGGTTTCAATCCTCGTGCTCCAATTGATATTTTGCATTTACCTACTAGTGAGAGGGTTCACAATGATGCTAAGGCACGTGCTGAATTTATTTTGAAAATGCATGAGACAACTAAGCACACCATTGAAAAGATGACTGAAAAGTATAGAATTGCTGGTAGTAAAGGTAGGCAAGAAGTAAAGCTTGAACCGAGTGATTTAGTTTGGTTGCACTTAAGAAAGGATAGATTTCCAGAATTGCGAAGGTCTAAGTTGATGCCTCGAGCTGATGGTCCTTTCAAAATTACTGAGAAGATTAATGATAATGCATATAAACTTGAGTTACATTCCGAGTTTGGGGTTAGTCCCACGTTTAACATTTCAGATTTGAAGCCATACTTGGGAGAAGACGAGTTTGAGCTTGAGTCGAGGACGACTTCATTGCAAGAGGTGGAGGATGATGCGGACATCACTCTTTCGGATACGCCCAACAATCCTCCACCCGACAATTCAAGGACTGATAACAAGAGCTCACGTGCGACAATTGAATTTAGAGGTGAGCTCGTTCCTATGTTCTTCTTTGTACGAATTTGAGAATAGATTACTACCTAATGATTATATTGTGATTAGGAACAATGGAGAGGACAAGAAGACATTTGGCGAAGGACTTAGAGTCATGGAGGATCATCAAGGATGTCCAAGTCAACTAGTCAAGGTGGAGGCCCAAACTAAGCCGACTTCGAGTGCAATTCGGAATCTAGGACCAGTCTGCACTAAAACGGGCGCCCAGGTCGCATACGTGCTTGGATTGGGGCGTTCTTCACTTGGATGGAAAGCTAAGAAGATAATCTTACTAATGGTTCTGGTCCCACATCTAAATTCTTTCCGAGTCAACGGGAATTGACCGAACAATTTCACGTCCAGAATCTGTCCCGGTGCTGCTTCACCGTATTTCGGCCTTTGGGCCGTGTATCGTGTTGGAACCCATTAGGGTTGCGTCAAGGGTTGGTTGCACGACCCTAAAATCTATATATCAGTACCCGCCGTCACCTTTAGGGTTTGGGTTTTGCTTAAGATTATTCTGTCAAGAATAGTTTCGCCCCTAGATCGGTTTGTAAGACCCCAACTTGTGAGCTTAATTATTCATCTGCAATTTTGGTTGTATTCTTCCTTATTCTTGTTTGTGTTCTTCGATTCGCAAACAGGGATTAGCCTTCTCGGCGAGATCATCCGCATTTCGACACGGGTGATAACCAGAGGAGACGTGGTGCCGCGATTGCGGGGCTCAAGAGCGTGTTCGTTCAAGAAGCCAGATCGATTTGTGTCGTGACTCCGCCAAATCGTTGGTTATCAGAACCTTTCAGAAGATCAGGAAACCTAATTAACATCACACACCAAGCACAAGATCTCCCAAAACCAACTCACTCACCCAAAGTCAAATTGAGTAGTTCGAGAGATTAAGAGAAGGTTTGGAAAGCAAGGCTCAAAGTGAATCTCAAGAAGCTCTAAACCAAGTGCTCAACATTTGCAATGTGGGGAGGGGGTATTTGTAGCCCACTCCAAAATTTAGTCGTTCGATGCAAAGATTCCTCAAATTGGATATTATGATCTTTTCATCGAAAATTCTGACCAGTTCAAATTTCGTGCTCCAACAAAACCAAAAACAAAAGCATCGGATATTCAGATAAGCTTATCGGACATTCTGATATTTTTTTTCATCCTGAGACATTTTGAGCCAAATCAAAACGTCCAAAAGGATATAAGAGAACCCAATGATTTTTCATCCAGAGGTGTTTTTCTCCAAACCAGAAAAATGCGAAAGCAAACCGGAAAAGCTATGCAGTTGAAATTTCCAAAAAACTTTTGCGCCAAATTGGAAAGATCGAAAGCATATCAGAATATCCAATAATTTTTCATCCAAAGGAATTTCGCACCAAATCTGAAAATCCGATCAATTGAAAATGCGAGCAACATGAAATATTTCTAAAAGAAACACTTTGCAAGAAATTTCGAGCACCAAATGTTCAACCCTAGGTTTGAAAGTGATAGCCCCTTTATACTACAGCTTTTCCAATGACTTGAGAAGCAAGAAAAAAATTACCTTAGGAACCTTTCGCCATATACTTCATGCCATTTGATTTGATTTGCCAAAATCGTTCTTTGCAAGCCATTTGAAGGACTAAAGTACCCTACTGTTAACAGTGGAAATTGGTAAGCCCCGAAGTCATCACCGGCCTAGGGTCAGTACCGGCTTCAGAGTCATAGAATCGCCCGATGGGAATTATCAAGTCGCCAATAGTCAGATTCCTGCTATATTCGGTTAAGGAAATTAATCAGTTAAAGGAAGCTTATCCAGAAGAGACCGAGTTCAACGAGGATGCGGCATGGTAAGTTATCTATTAATTAGGAAGAGTATGTTAGTTTCCTTTTATCTTTAGGAAAGTGTATTTAGTGTCCGATAAGGACTTTATGTTTTCCTTTTATATTTAGGAAATTTTCTTTCTTGTCCAACAATGACTAGCGTCTACCCATGGGTATAAATATGTACACCCAGGGTCATTGTAAACTATCTCTATGATCACTACAATTTAGCGCATCACCACCCTTTTTACTTTTCTATTTTTTCGACGAGTTTATACTTGTCATGGTTATTTGCCTTGGTGGGGCTAGGGCTTTGACACTCTGATCTTGTCAATGTAAGCACCTATTTATCATATATCTCAATTAATCTAGTTTGGTAGCTCGATTTACTTGTATCGGCTGAGATTCGCTTTAGGGTTTATGCCGGCATTGGCTAAATCGCTTTACTAGATTAGACAAGAGAAGATATCTACCACCCTGAAAATCAGTCAAAGGCTTGATTATCTAGATATTATGTTTCTTTTCATACTTAGTGCTACATCAGTTAAGTTTGATCTACTAAGTCATGCTTAGAACCGTAATCTCTAGCCTGCTTCTTGATTGTCAATAAGGGTTTCATCGGGCTTTCAGCCGATGAGTTATCTAGATGTTGCATCAGCTTACAAGGATTGCATACAAGTTGGATTTAGCCGATCGCAACAAAGGTTTTACTGTTTATCTAATCTTGTGGATTTTATGACATCGGACCTCTAGCCGATGTATGTTTTAACCTTCGGATCAGTGCTTATTCTATCATATCATTATTATCCGATTGGTTTCTACTGGATAATATTGTTACTTTATAATATTATCATCAGTTGATTGTCTCTATATCATTATTTATATCAAGTGTCCGATTTTACATCAAACATATAGCCGATAGCTCAAAACTCTATCGCTATCGGCTAGTGTGGAGATTATGGATACCCCATACCCACACGGCATGTGTATCCGACTGAGTATGGGGTGGCATGTATAGATAGAATATCTTTAAAGGGACTCAGGTTAAATTCCAAACTTGTATGTTAAGGAAATACCCGGGATCCTAGTCGGTTACGATTGTATTTTATCTGTAACTACCTATTCCGTTAGGGATATGGGCTTTCCTTTGTAATACGGACCCCTTCCTCTATATAAGGAGGGGTCCAGGTGCCTCTTGGGGCACGATTTTTCTCCCAGATCATACGATCAATAATATACTCGGCGGATCAATCCCCGGACAGGAGTAGGGTATTACTTCTTATTAAGAAGGCATGAACCTGTATAAAATTCCTTGTCTCTAAACCCATCCACTTTTCTAGCTTGATAGCCACCCCCTTTTAGTATTGCCGAAATCTTGTTTCGACAGTTGGCGCGCCAGGTAGGGGTAGCGTCAAGTTCTTCGCCGACTGGTGCGATGGGTTTCGTCTCCGGCATTGACGACTTCGTCTTCCCTCCCGGGCAGGCGTTCTGGTTCGACAGCCTCGACTTCATCACCAACGACTTCGGCAAGATTTCTCTCCTCGACTCGGATCCAAACCAGTCGGGGAGAGGCCAGGTCTTCGCCCCGTTCAGTATCCCGAACTCGGCTGAGATCTACTCCAAGATTATCTCAACCGAGTCGGCTTCGAACCACTCGGACGAGATCCAATCTACTCCAACATGACCTCATCAAGACGATGGAGCCTACCCCTCAATCCTGATGAAACTCCCCGACGACTTGGCTGCAGTGTTCACCACAAGGGCGTCTTCTCCCCGTAGGCCTAGGCCAGATCTAGCCTCGGTCCCGATCCCGTCTAGCTCCAGGGAAGTCGGCGTCACACTCCAACCTCTCGGGACGGTTTCGACGGAAGAATTGGATGGCTACCTCAGCTCCCCCGGTGTCGATTCTCGACCAACGGAGATCCTCGAGTACGACAAACTCGGCTTCCACTACGACTACCGCAACCTCGACGACTTCGACGAAGGCTATGAAGACAACTACACGCCTCTCTTCTTCGGTGTATTCATGGCTGATAATGAGACGGATGAATAGCGTCGAGCCCGAGAAGCAGAAGAAGAGCGCACACGACAAGAAGCCGAGCGTCGTCGACTGGAGGAAGAGCGAAAAGCACAAGAGCGAGAACAGCTGCAGCGTGAACAATAGGAGCGCGAGCGGGCTGCAAAGGAGGCTGAGGATCGGCGACAGCGCGCCTTGGAAGCTAGGCGACGAGCACGAGAGCTTATCGGACAACAAGACATTGATGGGACGGCGGTTTTTTCGCACCCCCCAGCAAAACGCGGTGGCGGCGATCACCCTTCTGGACACTTTGCTTAAGGAAGACGCGCCCGATCACGTCGTCAACATCTTGAACCAGACCAAGACCATGATCACCGCCTCGGTCCCAGTGAACTCCTCAAGCGTCCGCACGCTGACTAGCAGCCGAGTTCCGCCTCTTCGATCTCAAGACTATCACCAACCAAGCCTCAACGTTGTCGGCGCAGGATCTAGCCACAGGAGCAGGGATCATGGCGAACGATCTGTTCACTCGCCTCCTGACCGACACAGGGAGCATTGGGCTGAACAGCCTCGCTCTCCACGTCGCAGGCATCCCGTCGATCTTCGCGATACTATCAACCAACGTCGTGCGGCAAGAGGCTACATCCCCCACCACTCACCGGATCGTTACGACGACGACGTGGATGGAGCTGCTGCCTTGACAAGTGACCTACGTCGAGTGGATTGGCCGGCCGGCCTCAAACCGACTGGGATCGAGAAGTACGACGGCACGACAAATCCTGAGTCTTGGCTCACTGTCTACGGCCTCGCAATTCGCGCAGCAGGAGGAGATAGCAAAGCCATGGCTAATTATCTGCCCATGGCCTTAGCGGACTCTACCCGGTCTTGGCTTCACGGGCTACCTCGTGGCACGATTGGGTCCTGGGCGAAGCTCCACGACCACTTCATCGCCAACTTCCAGGGCACTTTTGAACGACCTGGTACCAGTTTGATCTTTACAACGTCGTCCAGAAGTCCGGAGAATCCCTTCGAGATTACATCCGGCGTTTATCTAAACAACGTAATAAGATTTCTGATATCACCGACGACGTCATCATCGCTTCCTTCACTAAGGGGATCCGCCATGAACTCTTAGTCGGCAAGTTTGGCCGCAAGCATCCCAAGACGGTCAAGCAGATGTTTGAGAAGGCCAACGAGTACACCAAAGCAGAAGACGCGGTCACAGCATCCAAGCAGTTGGGCAGCACTTGGAAGCCAAAGAAAGATGCCCCGACTACAGGGGGGAGTGGAAGTGCCAATCACAAGGATCGCAAGCGTAAGCCTAAGGAACTTGTGGCAACTACTACACCATCCTCCCGACAACGTTCACGCGTCAACACTTT